>OX439139.1:114162266-115576822 GCA_949318255.1 Pollenia labialis | reverse complement strand
CTGTAAAGTGTAATACGGGTAAGTAAATCAATCAAAATAACTTTTTCTTTCTAATTTCTATTTCTATTGAATCTAGATTGATTTTTCTTTTAAGTGTATTTATCAATTGATGCATCAGACTTTTATAAGTCACGACATTATAGATTTCAAAGCAAATATTGTAAAACTATCAAGAAACCAATTTGTAAAAAATGCGAAAACTAATAAAGAACGTCTTCTCAAATTAAGTTCTGCATCTCCCTGGTACAGAAATATTTTTCGATTTTTTTTTTTTTTTTCATTTATAACATCTTGAATTTTTATAAAAAATATATTCAAAATTCGTTTTGGGTTCCACCATGAAGCCCTACAGAAAATAATCGAGAGGTGTTAGTTCGCATGACTTTTGAGAATTATACAAGTCCATTTCTCAAAACCCATTTATAGCCAAATTTAGATTTCACAAATTCGAAGGCTGCACTCACAATATTCTGTACGTAAAACTAACTGAATTTGTAATATTAAATAAATGAAAATTCATTTAAAAACCGGTCTACTTATTTTTCATTTATTTTTAACGAAAAGTTCTTTTAATTTTTACTGTCAAAAATTCAACCCCATGTTCCGTAAAAACAAATGAATTTTCAGTTATTTTATATAAATTAACTATCAAAAATTAACAGAATATTCCGTAAAAACAAAGAAATATTCAGCTGTTTTATTAAATTCAGTAATTTTTGCCTACTCCACAAAGCCGAATTTCTAAAAAAAACACGACAGACACCTGGCCGCTTGTTTTTCTAATGAGAGGGAGAACATTATTGTTTACTTACCCTGTTACACATGCTTGTTTTACTTTTGTTGTACTGGCCTCGTTTGTTTACAGAAGAACTCACAATCATAAGATACCAGCAGCATGTCCGATATGGTTTCGCAATTATTTTACTTTAAAAATTTGATGTATTTAACTAAATCATTTTAACAAATAGAAAGTGGGAATTTGTTACACAAAACAAGCACATCGTTTTTTAAAGATAAGTAAAAACTAATTTTTGGTAGTTAAATTACATAAAATAACTGAATATTTCTTTGTGTTTACGGAATTTGTAGTGAATTTTTGACAGTTAATTTATATAAAATAATTGAATATTCCATTGTTTTTACGGAATTCGCGGTTGAATTTTTGACAATAAAAATTAAATGAACTCTTCGTTACTTTTAATTACATTTTTATTTGATTTTACATAAAGAAGAATTTAACTTAATATTAACTGCAACTGATAATCTAAGGCATTGCCAAGCTTAAGGCATCACGCGAATCCCTTTTACTATCCATTTTATGTCACAAATTAACCAAAATACACATTTGAATTTTTGTTGATTTCTTTTTTTGTATGTTTGTTTTATAAATTATACAAAAATGGTAAAATAAGGCATTGTTTTAAATTTATTATTACTAGTGTTTGTCCAATGGTCGAAATTCGACCGTTTCTTATTTATGAAAATATGAAGAAAACATACATTTAAATATTTACAATTGCGATAATTTGTTTTATCTGTCTTTGCGATGGACTAACCTCAGGTGTTATCTTCACTTCAAGTCCGTGAATTTTTACTCAAATTTTGTAAGTTTAATAATACAACAAATTCAGAAAGTACCAATTCAAAAACAAAAAAGTACCAAAGTCTCCCCTTATAGTTTCTCAATCACTCTGGACTCTGCATGTTGAATTTTATATTTCTAAGTTCAATATTATAGAAAGTAAAAAAAAAAATTACCACATGCAGCTCGGAAAAGAAATAAAAAAAAATTAATTCAAAATATGTACTATTAGGGGTGGAGCGAAAAAATTTCTTTTTTTTTTGGTTTTTCTGTATTATGAATTAATGCTATATACAGGTGTGTCATGGAAAACGAAAACGTAAAACGAAAGAATTTTAAGAGTCGTTTTTCAATAAGGTTTCTGTAATACAAAAATGTCATGACAATTATTATACAAATAATGCTCTATTAAACAGAATTCTTTAACAAAATATTTAAAAATTAGATTAAAAGTATAATAAAAAAGATCTGCCAAATTCTTTTATTTTACGTTTTCGATTTCCATGACACCCCTGATTTGGTTAAAAGTTCTAGATTTTGTTGTTTTTAAGCTAATTAGGCCAAAAATGTCTTTGTTATTAAAACAACATTTGTTTAATAACAATATTCCCAACGTTTCGTCGGTATATACCGATATCTTCACGGGTAGTCCATTTATTAAACAAAAACCATTTTCAAAAGAATATATAACTTACAATATTTTATGTTATTTACGTTAAACAGATTTTATATTTTTAAAAAATTTCATTTTTTTAACGGGTCCGCCATCTAACTTTTTTTTCAACTAGTGCTTATTTGGTGAATAGTAACACTTAGCTCATGACTGATTTGACAGATAATTTATTTTATCCTTCCGCTGGACGAATATGGTTGTGTATACGCTGGGAAATATGCGTTTTCGCTTCGCTAAGTGGGCCTGCGATCGACTTACAGAAGATGCCGATTTTGCCAAAAAAAAAACATCTTTTCAGATGAGGCTCATTTTGATTTTAGCGGATACGTAAACAAGCAATATTGTCGCATTTGGGGCACAGAAAACATATACGCATACATTGAAAAGACATTCCAAATGCATAATTGGGCCATTTTTCTTCGAAAATTGACAAGGGGTGGCCGTTACAGTCAATGGCGATCGTTATCGGTTATGTTCAACTAATTTTTGTTCACAAAAATTGAAGAGGAGAATATTGGCAACATTTGGTTTCAAAAGGACGGCGGTACGTGCCACAGAGCTTGTGTCGTTTGGCCACCTCGGAGTTTCGATTTGACACTGTTGGACTATTATTTGTGGGGTGCCGTCAAAGATAAGTGTTACGCCGACAATCCAGAGACAATTGACGCTTCGTGAAGCCATTGGTGAAGTACAGCTGCACACAATCGATAATGTGCCTAAAAATTGGACCGATCGTGTAGGCTACTGAATGGCCAGCCGAGGCAGGCATTTGAATGAAATTATTTTCCATTATTAACCGGAAGGATTGTACTTTCAAATAAAAAAAGAAATTTGAGAAAATATTCAGTAGTTTTTTTTAATAGCATTTTCAAAAAAAAACCTATTTGGCGGACCAAATTTCACAAATTTCTTAATTTTTGGCAACTATGTAGCTGACATCGGTGTCTTCCGATACTTTCATTGTCTTCTTAATGTTTTCTTTTATATATCTTTTTCTTTCTAACTTTTCAAAGTCGAAGAGTTTATCATTCTCGAATTCAGCTGTATGTGTGTTTGTGATTAAATGTTGTGCTAAACCTGTTCCTTCTTTCCCCCGCATAATATTCATTTTATGTTCTCCCATTCTTGCTAGTAAAGCTCTCTTCGTTGTACCTACATATATAAATCATAACACAGTTTTGTTGTATATTTCCTTTGCATTTTACTTCGTATACGATATTATTGTGTTGGTCCTTTCTTATTGGTGATTTTACCTTGGTGAAAATTGTATTAAGTGTTTTGTTAGGTTTGCAGGCTAAGTTAACTTTGTTGTTCATTGTTTGTTTTATGCTTCTATTGTCCGTAAGCCCAGGTATGTATTTTACACTGTAAAATTTCCAATTTTTCATCTGTGTTTTCAGTGTTGTCACCTTGGTTGTAATTATCCAATCGTTTGTTCGATTTTGTATTAACATTTCTATTATTTTGTTGGGGATGCTGTTTTCCAACAATATTTTTTTTTTTTCTATGTTTCTAGTGTAAAATTGCTTGTCACTTATTTTTAAAATTCTGTTAATAAAATTTTGGGCTGTGTTTAAAAGTTGACTTCTGGGTTGTGTAGAATTAAATTAATCCTAATTCTTCCAGAAGCAGTTTCCTTTGTGTACCAAATGAACTTAATTTTGTTGGCATTTTGTTTTCAATTTTGTGTCCAAGTATGCAATCTCACGATTTTTTCCAGTTCAATAGTAAATTGTATCTTTTGGTGATAACTGGTTAGCGTTTTTAGGATTTCATCCTGGTCGTCTATTTTAATCACAGCTAAAATGTCATCTTCATATTTTGTTATGCACCTTATGTTAATTTCCCTATTTTCTAATTCAGTTAATACGTCGTCTAGTAAGGTATCGAGGATTATATCCGCTATTAAAGGTGAAATGGGTTTCCCATTAGCACCCCGAAAATTTGATTATATACTTTTATGTCATAAATAAAATTATTACTTTCCATAAGGCAGAATTTGAGAATTTCCAGAAATTTTGATTTAGTGAATTCTTTGATTTTGCTCCATTTTTCCATTATGTTTTTTATTGTCTTGCTTATATTTTTGAGTATGGCAAGAAAATTTGTGTAATTGATGTAAATTATTTCCCAAATGAATCAATATTGCAATATTTAATATTCATTGAGCCATTTTAACAGACGTTTTATATGCTTTTCTAATAAAGCAATAACTCCATTTTTATACCCTGTATTGACAGCCTTTTCAAGACATCCAAATGCGAATTACATTCCTACTTTCTTTTTATATATGCAACAATATTCTTCATAAAATTAGCAGCTTATCCTGAATCTACCGAGATATGTCCAATACATTAAAATGCCGGCTTAGCTATCATTGGCATATGCCCTTTAGCAATAGACTTCCTCTCTTTACGACCGTCAAAGTAAATGCAAGTCAAAGGCTTGTAATTGCTAGTAAAGTTCAATTCTTTGCGCATTTTTTATTCTCTCCCGGCATTTCTTACTTTTGTCTATAACGCTTGATAAAGTTCGACACCTGTAACGTTTGAATCAAGCATTACTGCGGCAGAGAGGTATCCGGTCCTGTCACATCAAATTATTTCCCAACATTTTTTTCCTTGTGAGGATTGTTGTTCTTTCATTTAGGCAAAAATAATCTCTCCCAGATTTTGATGTCTCACTTGACAACAGCTGTATTAAAAAAGTTGTTGTGGTAATTTTTTTTTTTACATAATCATCATACTTTTGTTTTATAACTTCTTTATGTCGAAAAGGTTTTGTTTTCAGCATATCCACACAACCAATAAACAAACACCTATTTAGTTGTTCCTGTAGTTTTACTCCGCATGTTAAATATGTGTAATTCATTTACATATGTTTTTGGAAGTACACTTGCATGCTGGAATGGGAAATAACATTTTGTGCGACTCCTAAAAAAATGTTGGCTTTTTGTTTTCTCTGGACAATTCCTTTATATTTTTTAAATTATTATAATATAAAATCAATCGCGCTATAATTTGTTGATGATTTACTATACCAACCGAAGCCTTATGTATATCAAATTTGATCTGAACATTTTTTTAATATGAATTTGATTCAAGCATATTTTCTTTTATTTTAACTATAACATCACAATATGTCGGTAATGCATTAACAAATGCAGAGCAACGCAAATTTTTCCAAGTTTAAGGCATTTTTTAATTTGATCACGACTTTGTTGAAAATATGTGACACAGTGTTATATATTAAACAATTTTAAAACTTTTAACTGACAATTTTGTTAAATCTGACCAGTGTGACCAGATCCTAAACAATTTTGAATCTAATTTTTTTTTTTTTTTCATTATTTATTTATTTATTGTTTTTAATATGAACTAACAATAATTAATCAAATCTTAACCAAATACTTTATTTTATGTCCTGCCAGTGCCAGACAAAAATGTTCTTCCTCACTGGTTCTGGTCACTTATCTAGCTGTTTAGCGCTCATCTAATTGGATAAGTGCTGCAGTGTCTCTTCTTCTTAAGCGAGTGTGGCCGCTATCATTTAAAATATTTCGAGCTAAATTGGCTTAAAAAAAGCTTAAAAATGCTAAACATGAAATTTAGTACTAAAGCATTATGCTTAATTTTAATGTTACTTCTTTCAAGTAAAGTTTTTCTTATAAATCCCTTATTTTTGCCAATTCTGCTTATATTTTTATTTATTTTAAATAAAACAATATTTCTTATTATATAAGAAATTATTTATTTAACATAAAAACTATTGAAACAACAAAAATATTAATTCAGTTTTTACTTATCTTTTTATATATGCACTGAGAAAAATAAATAGTAAAATCAAAGAAAATACACTTTATTGCAAAGACTTTTATTGGTCAGATTGTGCCCAAAGACAAAACGTCTTTACCGGAAAGGCGCAAAGATCTTTAGATTCCCATGAAATATATACTTAAAATCAAGACAAAGATGTACATCTTTGGAAACACATGAAAAAAGTCCTTAAACATGAATACTTTCAATAAAAAAAAAAAAAATGTTTGTTTCTATTTTTTCTTATTTTACTTTATTTTATTTTTTTTCTATTTTTTCTTATTTCTTTTAGTTATTTTATTTTTTATTTTTTTTTCTGTCTGGTGGGATTCGATCGCGCAACCTCGGTGCTGATAGACTAGCTCACTACCAGCTTGTCTACTGGAGCAGTGTAGTTTTTGGATAAAAAAACATTCGTAGATATATAAATTTAACATTGAAGACTAAATTCTTTAAAGATACAGACTTTATCTTTATTTTTTTTTAACCGCTCTTGTTTACCGTTGCAAGCAAACATGTGTGAACAAGCAAACATGTTCACTAATGCATTGAAGACAAAATTCTTTAAAGTAACATACTTTTTCTTTGTAGCAAGGATGCTTAGCTTTAAAAAAACAAAGAAAAGTCTTTAATTTTAAATACGTTTTTCAATCGCTTATTAGCAAAGAAATAAATCTTTGTAGCAAATATTTTATCTTTACGGAAAAGATAATTTCTTTGATTAAGCTTCAAAGAATTTTAGTCGTTTGTGTTGAAGACGCACCATTTGCTTGTTTAAAGAATAAATCATTGATGCAAGGATTTTTTCCTTCTAACAAAGATATTTTCGTTACAATTTTACAAAGACGTTTTTTCTTTGATTTTAAAGCTTTAAATTTTCTCAGTGTGTTCATTAGGTCTAAAACCAACTTTTTCGCGACGTGAGAAATGTTATTTTATTAACGATAAACATTATCTAGAGTTATTTTGCAAAAAAAAAAAAAAACTTCACGCAAAAAATAAGTTTTCTAAAATACAAAAATATTGCTGTATTCCTTAAGGATAAAAATGTTAATGTTACTTTAACAATTCACCAGTATAAATATGTATTTTATAAATGCAGACGACGATAGAGCTGCGGCAATTTTGTTTGCTATTTGTTTAAAACGGAGGAGAAATATAAACTAAAAGAAAATAATTTTGAGTAAATAATGCAACATGCTATGCTGTTTTGCTGCAAAAAATGCGGCTTAAAAAATATTGAATTTACGACTGAAAATAATTGAATGATTCTTCTTCTACGTCTTCACTCTGTAAAGTTTCGCTGAAATGATAACATTTAGCACCAGGCAACACAAAAAGTTTGACTAATTATCAACAAACAATACAAATTTTTAATATTTCTACAAAAATGATTCAAATGTTTGTAAACAGCACAAAATGTTTGTACAAACGTATAATTTTAACATCTTTGCCAAGCAATTTGTGTTGCTTATATAGGCCTTAACATAATTCATGGTTCTACCAGATATACGTTAACATTATGGCAAGCACTTAAGAGAAAAAGCGCATAATCGAGCGCTTCAATATGAGAGCTCTTATACACCAGTAAATGTTAAAGAATAAAATATAAAAAAACCTGCTATTTTAGTGCTGACAACGATGATGTTTAAAAGCGAAAAAAAAAACATATAATGGTTTACGAAATTTATTGAAACAATCCCTTTAAGCAATTACAAGTTAAGCATCAATGAATATGTAAATATAGTTAGTCCTTAAAAAAGCACTTTGTTTACGTGTTAAAAAAGCGCTTATTGTCAGCAGAAAATAGTCCTTCAAACCGGGAACACTCCATTCAAAAATCAGGCATCCTATTAGCAGGTTTGAAGCGATTTGAGGTATGCATAAGAATCGGTTCATTAAATTAAGAACCCTTATGTCCAGTCGAAGACCGGCAATAAAGAAAAAAATTATTAAGCAAGCTGGCGTTTGTCACAACATACAGTTAAATAATACCCATATTGAAACAATTAAATAAAGTATATAAATTATTACCACATGCTAACATGTTAACAAAAAGATTTATTAGAATATAAATTTTTAACTTGAATAACTTTAAAATTTTATACGCAACTGTACCACGCATTCTATTATAAAGGGTCCGCCAAATAACTTCTTTTTTTTTGAAAATGCTACATAAAAATTACTGAATATTTTCTCAAATTTCTTTTTTTGTTTGAAAGTACAATCCTTCCGGTTACTAATGGAAAATAATTTCATACAAATGGCTGCCTCGGCTGGCCATGCAGAAGCCCACACGATCGGTACAATTTTTAAGCACATTATCTATTGTGTGTAGCTGCATTTCACCAATGGCTTCACGAATATTGTCCTTTAAAGCATCAGTTGTCTCTGGCTTGTCGGCGTAACACTTATCTTTGACGGCACCCCACAAATAATAGTCCAACGGTGTCAAATCGCAGCTCCGAGGTGGCCAAACGACATCAGCTCTGAGACTGATAATGCGATCTTCAAAAACAGGGCGCAAAACATCGAGTGTAGCTTCGGCTGTGTGGGACGTAGTGCCGTCCTGTTGAAACAAAATGTTGCCAATATCCTCCTCTTCAGTTTTCGTTCAACATGGCCCGATAGCGATCGCCATTGACAGTAACGGCCACTCCTTGGTAATTTTCCAAGAAAAATGGCCCAATTATGCCCAATTATGCCTCTGGACCAAAATCCGCACCAAACAGTGACTCGTTTTGGGTGCATCGGCTTTTCAATGTATGCGTGCGGGTTTTCTGTACCCCAAATGCGACAATTTTGCTTGTTTACATTCCCGCCAAGATCGAAATGAGCATTATCTGAAATTCGTACGCAATTTGCGCACACATTCTGCAACATTTCCAGCGTTGTTCAAGCGTATACACAACCATATTCGTTCAGCGGAAAGATAAAACTAATTATCTGTCAAATCAGACATGAGCTAATAGCACTAGTTGAAAAAAAACGTTAAATGGCGAACCCGTTATGAAAGCTTGAAGCGTTTTCTAGAAAATATTATATGTAAAAAAATACCTTATATCGCGAAATTATGAGATTAGAGCCATTTTGATAAAATACATTAGCAAATAAAAATATTTTTTTAAATCGGTTCTTAATGGGTTAATAATTCGGAATGTTTTATAAACAATGTAAAAGGTATTTGGAAACACTTTTCAGCGATAACCAAATTGCCGAGATCAAATTTATACTTCAAGAGATACTGGTTAAGAATTTATCAACTCTTATGGTCTATAACTCTAAAACAAAGTTCAATGGCCAACATTTTTATTTTCAAAGTACTTCTAAATGCATTTTTTGTTCCGTGTTTGCCGATATGCTAGAAATCTTGATAAGATCCGTGGTTATGTACAAAATTAAACAAGTAATTGAACCAGTATCAATTTTTGTATATTTTATATGCTACCAAATTTGCCGTATGCTGAAAAGCTTGCATACGACTTTCAACAAATAACATATTTGTCAACATACGTAGAAAATTTGTGGAAAAGTAAAAAATATTAAGTCTGTACGATATGCTATAATTGTGAACAAACGTTTGCTGCCTTCGTTAACAAATGCCTGTAATATGTTGGTAAGCATACCCAGCGGGAAAAAGAAGGGGAACGGATGCCTTCTAGAAGGCCTCGCTCCATTCCATACTCATATCTTTTTTACACACGTTCTCATTGCGGAGAAGGCCTTTCGTTCTCGCTTCTTTAGCAGGTACATAAGAATGGGATGATGTCTACACGATATGTTGGCGCTGAAAGCAAATTTGCTGATTCAACATATCGTGTAGACTTAGCTCAACAGTGTAGTATTATCACTAAAATAGTTTTTTTCATATAAATGTATTGGAATACATAGTGTATCTGGCCAGATACATGCGCTACGTATGTGACTACCGAAACATGTGCATGACAGAGGTTTAAGATAATGTTTTTTAAGGGTAAATCTACTCGTGATGATTTTCCAGAGTATGTCAGTTCGTTTCACAGCTAACACTTTCACCAGTGCTATCGGACTGAATAGAACACCGTATTTAAGGTTGGTTTCACCTTGACAAGTTTATGCCATTTTTTTTAATACGAAACAAATTAAAAAAAATTTTATGTCAAAGTTAATATCCTCCTTTATTCTGTTGATGATAATTATAGAAATAAAAATCAATTAAATACTTATTAAAACTTGAATTAATTTTTATTATCATATATCTCGAATAACTTAAATGGTTTCCAAAAACTTAAATTAAAATTTAAAATAAAAACCTAAAACTCTTTCAAAATACATATTTTTGTATTAAAGTACCCAAAAAAAGACATGAAAAAACTTCATACAATAAAACAGCATACAATCGCCTAAGAAATAAAAGAAAAAATATTGACTTCATAATAATTTGGCAGAAAACCAAGAAAATATAATAAAGACATTATTTTTGATGACTTCAGGAGATACGAAAGTACAAAAGTGTTTGACTAGAAACAACTTTTTAACATGTATAATATACACACGTTCTGCAGTGGCACACACCGCTTGTCTCATAGACCGTAATGAAAATATATATTTGCGCTTGCAAACTTACACACACACACACACACAAAATAGTTTGTATGGGAACAACCACAATGGAAATGTCCACTTGGCCATAATAATATTTTGTAAAATGTTGCTGGCTCTCTGAAGAACAATTTCAAACTCAATCTCAACACAACAGAGCTGAGGTTTTGCTGACATTAATTTAATTTTTTAAGATTCAAGACATTTATGTCTTGTCTGTGGAAATGTTAATGCTAGAAAAAGTATAACATTACCAATCTAGGGGAAGGTAAACCTTAAAAAAAATTTGTGGTGGAATAATGATATTCAAAAAATTTGAAATGGAAAAGGGTTTTAGTAACGGATGGTTACACTGGGCATGTACAAATTAATTTATACATTAACAGTCTAATTCATAAACGTATCATAGCAGCTTTATAAGTCATTAATAAGCAAAAGTCGAAAAAGAATATTTATAAATGTTTAATAGCTAATTAAACGTTTAATAAACATTTCATAAATTCGAAATATTTATTGTAGCCTTTACCCTACTTTAAGCGCTTAATAAAGTAACAATTTCAATGCTTGTTAAAATAAAATTTTAATAATTGCACGACAAATTAAACATTTTTGTCTTCTTATTTATTTTAATAAAAAAAATTAATATGCACACAATTTTTTCCCCAAGAAAAACGATCACTAATGATTGAACTTATTTTAAATATAAACTGCTCGATAGATTTTTTGTAAAAATAACGTGGGTCGCGAGATATGCTTTCGATTGAAACTTAAAGTCGTTATAACTTTTTGCATAAAGTATAAAAAGCTGTTTTTATTTATTTTAAATTATGCAAACCTTTTTTTACCATTCATTACCCTTATTTTTTAAAATGTCTTTCACACAGAAAAAAATCAAGTTAAAAACGTCGAAAACAAGGTTGATTTAAAATGTGGTGATTTTGCTTCATACGTTTTTCATGTTAATTCAACCTGATTTTATAATTGCTTGCGAACAACATTTTTTTCTTTTAAAATAACTATAATTCATGTTAATTTAACATTGCAGTAAAGTTAGAGCAAAATGTCAATTATATTGATATAACAATCCGAATCATGTTGAATGAAAGTTATTTCATGTTGAAACAACGTGAATTTCATGTAGAAACTAATTGGTTTTTTTTTGGCATTTATTTAAGAATAATTCAAAACACTTACCCTGTAACACATGTTTCACTTATTTTGTAGTCTCCTTTGTTAACAGATCAATCAGCAGAATGGCCCGATATGGTTTTCGTCATCATTCTACTTTGAAAACTTGATGTACTATTTAACCAAATAATTTTAATTAAAAGAATACGGGAATTGTCTTCTTTTTATAACATATTTTAGGAATGAAAATAAAAAAATTAACATACTTAACTATGTATGCATGTAAATTTAACAACATAAACTTTTGATTTTAATATAAAACAGGTTTTTATGGATTCAATATTGATTCCATATTTATTTATATATTAATATTTCTTTTCATTTTTTTTATCAGTGAATAATATTTAATAAGCGTGATTAAAGATTATTTTAATATTTTTCATTTAAAATTAATATGAAATAATGGTACATTTAAAAAAAGGGCATACTTTTGCAGAAATTTAACATGATTCTCAATCAACATTTTTCCATGTTAATTTTACATTCGTATTTTTTTCTGTGTGTTAAAATAGGTAAAGTATTTGTTAAAGCAAACACAAAGTAGAACCCACATAGTGTATGGTGTGTTGGTTATGGTTTGCCGCACGCAACAAAAATGTTTTGTTCTACATGCTTTGAATGGAACATGCAGCACATCTTGGGTTCTCTCAAGCAAAAGTGTGTAGAATTTCAGCCAGAGTGGCTCGTGCCTAAGATCGCTGGGGCAATAGAAAAATTGAAATGCCTTCAGATGGGTTGACGGTTTATCTGGCAAAAGCCTAATTATGAATAAAAATTCCCCGGGAGTTTTCTTCCTTCTCCCATTTTTCCTATGTAAATTTCATTGTAAAAATGGGAAAAGGGAAAAAACTCCCGGAATTTGTTTTCATAATTGGGCTAATAGATTATCGCCTTAGCAGTACTTCACAACATTGCTATTGAAGAAAATGATATTGTTCCGGGTAAAAATATTTGAAACTAAAATATTTTGGCAGTTATATGTGGCTAAAAAAGTTATGTTAAAACCTTGGAGATTTTATTTTCAAAACATCTGCGTAATGTATAATAATAAGGGTCCTCATGATATCGTTTATAAGTCTCGTAATCTGTGCAAACTGTGCATTTTTACGCCCTCGTAAATGAACTGTCAAAAATTGTATGAGAATTCATTTACACAAACAGATCTTTTAATGATTTTAACGTCGTTTTCAATGAAAAATCACAAACAATAAATTCTAGCAATAATTTCAGTAAATTGGTCTTTTGGCTTTCTTTGAGCATTTTTAAAAGCAAATTTCTTAAGGTACGTTCAGACTGATGAAATATTTGATAGCAAACATCAAATATTTCTTTAACGTAGTCTGAACACAAAATATTTTCGAGTGCCAAATAAAATAACAGCTGATTTTGAGCAAACAAAAGTATTTGCCGGCAAACAAATATTTGTCCAATGTGAACATAGTGTGAACACAAAAAATCAAATATTTTAGTAATATTTGAGCAAACATTTATTTGATATTACAAAAAAATTGTAAGAGCAAACAACGACAAATAATTTTAGCCATGTACCCGATAGAAGCAATTTTTCCTGTAAGTTTTCAGATTTTTTACAGTTTTAAAGATTTTTAATAATTATTAGACTTTGCTATCATGCCGCTATTAGCCAATTTTTGCGAATTTTGCTAATTCAGCAATTTTAACCGAATTTTTGCCATTCCTTATACTTTTAGGAATATTTAATCAATTTGATGGCTTGTTTGAAATATCATAATTTTTCGCGAATTTTCGCTGTTTTTGCAACATTTTTTTTTGTTCTTTTCCCGACATTTTGTTTTTAACTGAATTATATATTTTAGGGGTTGTTACCAATTTTTCGCAAATTTTAGCCATGTTTCCGTTAACCATTTGTCTTCCAGTTTTGTTTTTCTTTTACATACTCCTGTTCTAACAATATAATAGATGCTGCTCCACAGAATAAAACAAATAATTAGGCTTCTGCGCGAATTTTTACTATTTGTGAAATATATTTTTATTTTTGAACACTTTCATTAAATAATTATTTGATGCAAATATTTGTTTTAGTCTGAACGCATGGCAAACATGAATTAATTTATTTTATTTGACACTATTTGCCAACTGTCTCAACAAACAAAAATTGTCAAATATTTGAGTTTAGTTTGAACATCAAATAAAATATTTTTTTGTTTCACACAGTTTGAAGCAAATATCAGAACAAATATTTTTGTCAAATATTTCATCAGTCTGAACGTACCTTTATACATATTAATCACAAATTTAAACACAAATTTTTATATTTTTGAATTTTAATTTTTAATTTATTTTTGTATTGACGTTTCTTACAAACTGACATTAATTGTTTAAAATTACACAAAAGTAAAAAAAGGGGCTTCATGAAACAAGACTCGTAAGTTTGTGCATTTGCACAAATGGCAATTTTAAGCGACATCATGAGGACCCTTAATAATTGGTTATATTATTCTTTAAACATAAAGCTGTTTAAAAACAAAAAAACATAAAATTATTTAAAATAGATTCCGTTTTTAAAAACAGAAATTCATTTTAAATTGAAAGCAAAACAGAAATTCACTTAAAATTCGTTCGTTGTATGATACTTGTATTCACTCGTATCGTTTCATTCCTAGTTGTATGTATCACTATTGCAAAAATTACAATTAAAATAACATGTTGTTGCCAACATAAAAATAAAAAAGCAATATAAACGTTTAATTGTTAATCCACTCCTATTAAGCGTTTATAAATCAGACTTTTTATTAATGGTTTATAAAACAAAAAATTTTTGATAACTACTGTAAGCATTAAAGCTGAAACCAGAAATTTTTATGAATTAGACCGTAAAACTTAAAATCTGACGTAGAATAATTTTTGGCTTCGATATTTTTCCATTGATTGGTAGCATTCAATTAATTTAGACTACAGTAAGATAAAAATGTTTAAGCTAAGATTGAGCTGATTTTGTAGTATTATTGGAAGTGAGCCAGTCTAACCATAGAAGGGTACCTGGCTTGATTCCCGCCAGAGACTCTTGTCCAGGTCACTACAACGGGCTAAAATTATATTTTTATTTAAATTTGTAACGCTTAATAAATAAACAAATGCGACCTGCTTAATATATTGGGTTAAGTTGCTTATTTACCTAAATGGTGACATGAGTCAAAATAAGAAATTTTGTAGTTCACTATGTTTTTCTTTATGTTGCGTACAAAATGTTTCTTAATATCTTTTAAACTTTCCCCGTTTGAAGATAATGTGTCGTTATTTTGTCTAAGCGGTTAGAGTAAATTAAAAACTTTGACTGAGTTTATCTCGAAATGGATTTTTTTGAGTTATGCCACTATGAAATAAATTGGCGACATAATGACGACAAGAATTTAAGACTGAACATTTTACTAATGTTATTGCTTTATAACTAAAGAGTTGCCAAGATATAAAAACTGCCCCTTCTTCTACGTGAGAAATCATGTTCTTAATACGTCGGACACTGAAGTTAAAGAAAATATTTTCGAAGAAGATATCGAAGAAAGATCTGTTTTAGATAATTAAATGAAATTGGCGATCGGAGCCGAAATAGAAAATATTCTGCAGTCCTTTTGCGTCAACGGCAAAAGGTATTTCTAAGAGCTTTAAGTATAATTTCCGTTGCAACCAGCCAATTAAAATCACATTTTTCTACTTAATTTTTAACTGATTACATAAACGAGTAAATCTTAACTGCAAAGTACAGCGCTTATTGAGAATTGTTTATTTTCAAGGTAGTAACCAATGTGCTTTACCAGGAACAGAAATGGTTTTGAAGATTATCACAACTATAAGTTAAATTTTGATTTAGTACTCGTTTGAAAATCGGTTGAGTGGTTCTTAACTTTATAAAATTTCAAATGCGTTGAATATAATTTTTTTTTAGGCGTTCTTGATTACTTTTTGTTAGGTTTCTGGAAGTCACAAGTTTATGCCAACCATCTAAAAAAAAACTCAAAAATTTATTTTAAATCATATAAAATATAAAATTCATATTCAACGCATTTGAAATTTTATAAAGTTAAGAACCACTCAACCGATTTTCAAACGAGTACATGCGTTGGAAAGGTCTACTTTCACTGATGGTTTAAAAAAACTCGATAGGTGACGCTGTTGTCGTGATATTAAATTTTTTTTTATTAATGGTAGATAGCGCTGCGGTCAAGTTATTAACAAAATTCTCCAGTATTTAATTTCTTATTTTTATTTAGAAAATCCCGAGCAGCGCCGAGACCAAACAGCTAGTATATTTATGTATGTATTTATATATATTTAGCTGGTGAGGCCTAACTCCATTTGTGAAAATAAAAATGCTAAATTTTTTCATTTCATTTTTACAAAAAAAAAATTTGCCTCACCAGCTCAATATATATAAATAAATAAATATATAAATACATGTAAACAAATGAAAGTGGCAAAAAATAAAGAAAAACAAAAAATTAATGAATATCCCCTACATTATTTTACCTTTAAATTTTGGCTGCCTTTTAATTATGCCGCCCTTGGCCTGGGCCTAGGCGTAAATCTACCTATGCTGTTCATCTATATGAGATCGTCGTCTTAAAAGGATTTAAGGAGAGCAGGTTTATATGGGTCCTATAGTGAATGCTGGTCTTACCCCCGTACAATTTTTACAAGGGGTATTACTATCGCAAAATTTCGTATCAATACCAATATTAATAAGAAAGTTTTGACATTTAAAGTTTTTTTTTCGTGAGTTTTATTTGTGTAGGAGCTTTGTTTATAGGGAGCTTTGTTTATAATTGGACCGATTCCAATTACATTTATAAAGATGATTTAGGTTGTTATTTATGTAAGCGGTTCTTTGGACTGATTCTATCTACGTATCGAATTTGATTAAATTATCTTCAAAATTTAAGCCTGTTCTATGCGAATATGTTATATTAGTATCAACAGGCAATCAATCAGCAAGAGGGACGTCTTTAGAACAATTCATAAAGTCGATCGGTGTATTAAAAGGAGGATCTAAAAACAATATTTCATATGTCTTACACCCATTAGCACCACAACTAAAGTGGTCTGGGTGTAAATATCACTGACATGATGCTGGTTTCGTAGGGCAAAATTTGCAATCTTAATGTAACCGATCAATTATTAAAAAAGTTTAGCCATCCCTGCTGTTCTTATAATTTTAAATAAATGAACCTGTAGTGGTGAATGTTTGGTAATAATTTTAATTTTCTTGAGGTTCTTTGTATTTTCATATTTTTTTTTTTTTTTGTTTTTGTCAAATGGCTTTTATCATTTAAGTCTGCACACAAGTTGGTTGATATTATGACTATTCGTGCTTGCAACTTGCTTTAGAGGACCAGAAGAAGGAACATTTGAACTAAATGACTAGACAAAAATTAACAAATAGAAACAAGAAATCGTGTACTTATTTCCATGAATATTTTGGGTAAATGCTGCAGGCTTGTAAAAATTTGTGAAGATTGTTTTTATTATTTTGTTTTGGCTTAAATTTGTATGAGAGTATTTACAATTTTACACAGTCAAATTGTACAGTAATCCTGGTTGTAGAATCTGTTTCCAACAACGTAAGAGAAGCCCAAAATGGAAATTAGAAATTAAATTTTTTTTTTTTTGGTTTTTCTTAGATTTCGGCAATGATGTTTGTGTCGTTGAGGTTGGCTGACATTTTTTCTTCTGTTACTAGTTGAAATATCTCAATTGGTCTGTTATTTTAAGTGAACTTTTCTACAATCTTCTGTATCTTATTTTTAAAAGTGTGTATGCACGTTTTTTATTTGCATTTGATTTTAAATGTACTTTTTGTTTTCTATTTGCTTAATTCTCTTTAAAAACACTTAAGTGTCCTTTTGAGTTTTTAGAGGGTCTCTAGTCGGTCTTTGCACTCAGGTATTTTTTTCGATGTTTTATTTGTACTTCTGAAGTTTGTGAACACTTTTAGTTTGTATGCATAAGTAGTTTGCATGGTTCAAGTTTTAAATCAGTTTTAAATTGCAAAAATGCAATTAGCTTTAACACATTTTTGTAATAAATTTTAATTTTTTGCTTAAAACAATACCAAGGAAAATTTGTATGTACATAATTCTCAAAAATAGAGTTTTTTTTTATCTGGATATACTTTAAACAGATATGCTTTTCTCTTATTAATTAGCAAATTACACTAGAATGCAGCAAACATCGCCTTTAATATGTGGACTAAACAGATATTAACGCGCTCAATTTAAATCTTGTTTCAGTTTTTTCTATCAGCCTTGGCTTTTTTATGGGTCAACTCCTCTTATTTCTTGAACCAAATTTGTTTACATTTTCTGCTTTAGTTCTCTGAATATAAAAATCATATATATTGCATTTGTACACGGAGACAAAAACTTGACTGACGTATGGATAAATAAAACATGTGGTCACCTTAATGGCTACTAAGAAACTATTGTTGTTTTTATGGTTTTTATAATTGTGTTCGACCAAGCTATGGTTAATAATAACGATAATATAATTTTTATAATATTAAAAAATACCATGAACCTTATGCAAAAAAATTAAAGTTTCCATTAAGCCCATACACTTCGCCTGGGCTTAAGGTTCACTAATGTGATCTTTAAACTTTTCTTCATAAGTTAGTGAATGTTAAATTTAATTTAAAAATCATTTCTACACCATAAACAAAAAAAAATGGCTGAGCTACTCTAAAGAAACTTCTTGACTTTGTTACCAATATCAATTAACTACCGAAAACACATTTTTTGATTAAACAATCTTTTTTAGTAACAAAACATTTTAGAACTTACGTAAGTTACCTTCGTGTGTGGTTTTCCTCGCATATGTTGTTTCTATGTAATTTGCAACAGAAGCAACATTTTCTGTCGTCAAGTGAGAATATTTTTGATATTGTTGCGACCTGCGTGCAATGTATGTTTTATAAAGTGACTGCTTACAAGTTTTGTATGGTTTGTTTTTTATCACGAGTTGGATAAAAACATCATTTATGTTACGTTAATCATGATTTTGATTACAAACGAACTATGGCACCACACCAAAAAGGCTGTAAAAGGAGTAAAGGAAAACCAAATAAAATTGCAACAATAAAATTAAATGCAAATTTAAAAATGGTTTTAATAAATTACCATAATATGGTTACTGTTGACTATATTATTGTTAATTGTGACCACAATGTGATTACTTTTGACCTAAAACTGGAAAATCTTGACCATATTATGGTTAATTTTTACCTAATTATGGGTATTTTAACCATGGTATGGTTAATTTTAGCTTCATTATTGTTTAATGCGACTAGATTGTGGTTAGTCATACAGTGCTGGAAAAAATAATAGAAACCATTACTAGTTCATCATTAAAATATTGTAAACTTTTTCGTAATGAACTTTTATTGTTGGAATTCACTGTCAAATGTAACGACGGTATTTTAATAATTGTTTACTTTATTGCTTTCTTGTCTTTTAATTTATTAGTTTTCAAGAACAAATAAGAAAATTAACAATATTGTTTTTCTAAAACCGTGTTTAAATTTAAAATAAAATATTTAGAAGTGGTAAAATCTAAATTAAAATAATTTGTTTTAGAACATTTGCAAAATTGTCGTGTTGAGTTTAGGTTTTAAATCTTTTTAAATATGGGTCGAGGTGTTTATACCACTGATGCTGAAATAAATTTCATCCTTAAGTTAAAATCTGATGGCTTATCACTTGGAAAAATAGCCCAAAAATTAAGTGTTCTAAGCATAAAGTATTTAAATCGTATTGAACATATATGCGGATTCCTTAAGAATAAGATTAGCCTGTTTAAATCTAAAAATAAGCTTAAAATGTGGAGTATAATTCAGAAAGCTTGGTATTCCATTTCTCCTGATATTTGTGCTAACCTTGTTGGTGCAATGAACAGGCGGTGTCAAAAAGTTATCAAAATCAAAGCAGCCTCAACCAAATATTAAAATAGTATTAGCATTTGATGGTAAAATAAAACAAAAACTTTTGCCCCAAAAATATAAAACGTTTCTATTATTTTTTCCAGGCATATATTAAAAATATACAAGTTTTTTCCACGAAGAAACCATAAATAACTTATTTGTTTTTAAATGTTTAATTAACAATGGAGATACCTTTAAGAACAGATAATACAAATTTAAGGAAATAGTAAAAATTAGATGCGTTTCCATTATTATTTCCAAAACTGTATATATGTTCCCGTCGTTCCTATAAGGAGCATAGGGCCTCTCTTTTGTGGTTATATTAAACTTAAATATTGTTGCCTACAATCAATAACATAATTAAAATCTTATTTGTATTACACTTATTACTCATGTATAGGAATATATAGATTAAATTCAATGATTAGAGATTTTGAAATTACCCAAGTTCTATAAAAATTGTCGTGTTCTAAAATAAAAAAAATAATTCCTTATTGTTTTTTATTGCGGGATTTTCTGGCAAAATGCTTTTCGCTCTTTTATTGTTTCATACATAAAAAAACACAATAATTTGAAAACATGTGTTTAGGGAGTACATTTGATATCACATTAGTAGACTGGCCTGTTTTATGCAACTGCAAAAACACATCTAGGGTTAACGGATAACTTATGTCAACCACCACACGTATAGGGATCTGTAATACTTGGGGTCTTAGATAAATACATACTTTTTAAATATTTAATAGACTCATCACTTATGAAAAATGCGTAATTTACCTACTCCTTCCAGACTTACATACGGAAATTACCTTTTCTAGCACAATAATCTGTTGAGGTTTCACAGTTTTCTTCTATGCGTTTATATTTAGGTTAAACATAACATGAACTAAAGTTGACAGAGGTCTATTTCACTCTACTAAAGTAATCTATAAGTTTATGTCGTATTAATACCATGTTCATATATAATGGAAATCGTAATAAATCTGATTTTAATTCTTAAGCAGGAAATGGAAATAAAATACTTCAAAGTAAATGTTCCATTAAATTCTTAAGATGTTTAAAGCCTTGTTAGACTTTTCACTGCATATGTGATTTCCCTCTCCAATAAAGGAAATCAAACTTAAATAAGATAAAACAATAAATTTTCGATATTCCTTCTATTATTCCCTTTCATTTTTCTATTAGCTGATTTAAAAGAAAATCTATTACTGTCGTTGTTGTTTTGCTACTGTTTTTGTGTTTTTGTTCTTATTTCCTGATAACAATTTTCAAAATGGCGTTATTGTAGAACATCCGTTTTTATTATCAGCAATCAGTTTTGTAATATTTTTATTTTGCAGTTTAAATGCTTCTACGTTCAATTCAGAAGGTATGTTTAGTTATTGGTCATGTTTGATTCCTGATGTGATGGAAGGTGGCCTCGATTAGCCAGCTGTTTATTGTTTGCATGTATGTGTTTCTGTAAAAAGTCTATGTTTTTATAATAGAATGGTTTTATAGCATATCTCCGCTGTTTTACTTGGCGAAATTGGGCTGAAAACTGGAACACTTAATATTTTCTTTTTAAGCTACTTCTGAAGACATTTTTATAGAATTATTTTACATGTAAAAAATATGTTATGTAATGTATAATCTTTTCATTTTAATCAATTGTAAATTGAGAATTAAGTTTTTTGTTAAGGAAATTAGAAGATATTTACGGGAAAATGCATGGTGATAATAATAAACAAACATATGGGAAAATCGTACGATCGCGACCGGTACTTAAGCCATTTAAACAAAAACCAAAACAGATATTTTATTACGTAAATACTGGATAGAAACCTACTTTAATACAGTTTAAAAATAAAGTAATCACTTTTGAATATTACGTTCCATTTTCCAGATTTTTACATTTCACCACTGTCAGCTAAAGTTGACTTCTATTTTACGTACGTTTGTGACCACATGCTTATAACTATCATTATGAAAACTTAAACTATCAATTCGCAAAGAAATTCAAGAAACATTTTGGTTTTCTATATTATTTGTGCATCAAAAGCGTACGAACGCACGTTCGTGACCTTAAGAAATGCCCATATACATATATGTTTCTTTCAGCCCTCGAGGAAGAATAGGGCCATAACAAGGTGTTTCCAATAATCGCGATTTTCGGCTCGATACTTGCACGTGTTCAATTTCACACGCAATCTCGAAAGCTCTGTTGTAAGTTGCCGCTTCCAGATATTCGCTGGTCTCCCGACTCGTCTGCTTCCCTGCGGGTTCCAATCTAGGCATTTCTGGGCAATATCATCGTCTTATTTCCGTTTTAATAGGATGCTGGTTTGACTCCATCCAGAGTTGATTGTTGTATATTTGTTGAGAAATGATGAAGGCATTGTATGTCAGATGGTGCCAGGTCTCGCATCCATATAACAGTGTGGATATATGCTGGAGTTGAATAATTTGATTTTGGTTTGTT
Organism: Pollenia labialis; assembly: GCA_949318255.1. NCBI lineage: Eukaryota > Metazoa > Arthropoda > Insecta > Diptera > Polleniidae > Pollenia > Pollenia labialis. The sequence goes on along the minus strand of OX439139.1, from coordinate 115,554,574 downwards.
CCGAAATATTAGATTTCAAAACCGGGTTTAACTGGGCAAATGCACTCCGCGCCTAATTTACGCGACTGGATATATCTGCTGCTGAGCCACCAGTTGTGTCAATTGTGCGACGCAGGTAGAAGAAGGACTTAACATCTCTAATGTTTTTATCACATACGATGAAATGGCGATCTGTGTTACTATTGATGCGGGCCTTGTAAGCCAAATATTAGTTAGGGTAACGTCAGCAGTCACCTCAACGACTCTGAAGGTTGAGAAATTATACGTAAAACAATTCTAGGGGTGGTGACTGTCGAAATTCGCAAGTAAATTTTTTTTTTAATAATCTAACATAAATACGTGTTTAATTACTAGCAGACATATGTATGTATGCCACATTTTGCGTGCTTTTATTGTTTTCTTCTGGTAGTGGAAGGTACAATAAACATAAACCTGCAATGGCATTACATTCTAGGTGTGTGACTAGAGGACGACGATTAATCACAGATTTTGTTCCTGATAAAGAGTAGCGATTAATTTGGTTATATAAGTCTCGTTATTTAATGCAAAATACCATGGTGGATGCTTTCTGTTCTTAAGTTATAAAATGCAAAAATCGCTATTTTTGATAACTATCAACGCTGTTGTTGTCGTGCATTGTAGCTAACACAATACCAGAATTTGGTTTGCTTTACGCATGTGAATATAGTGACAGTTCCCCGATATGCAAATATGGAGGATTGTCATCCATCATTATATTACCATTGGCAATTTTTATGACTAAAAATATCCCGCCAATTCAAAGGTGGTAAAAAAATGCCCATTGTGTTATTTTCAGTTAATTTTCAGAAGCAATAGCTTTTTACAAGAAAAGAAATCGTTTTATTTTCTTTTGTAATGCTTTTTCTTGTCATTTATAAGAAAACTGTCACTTTTTGGTTCAATATTTTCAATAAAATTTGTCATCATTATTGCTGATAACATCTTTATTAACATTTTATGTTTGCTTATTAAACTTTTGAAATTTAGCTCGTGGTCCAAAATTTAAACTTTGCACAGCTGTTGTGCAGTAAAAAAGTATCAGCATCATAACTGCAACTGGTAATCATGTATCAGCAATAACTTTTATATACTTACGTACATACCCAACGTGTTCTGAGACTTTTACGACGTGCGATGGCGGAAAATTTTTTTATTTTAAAGCAGTTTATATTTTTTTTATTTAATCTGCTGTTAACATTTTGTTTATTAGCTCCAAAAAAAAAAAACCAAAATAAAAATATTTTAAATGATTTTTAACAAATTCATTTATTTTTACGCTATAAAATGTAAAATAAATAAGTATTTATATAGTTATTGGCTTAAATTAAGTTTGTGTACAAGTCTTGAACTATGCACAAAAGTGTAAAAAAAAAAATGATGGTGGCACCACTGAAATATAAATACATAATAAAAAAACAGCTGTTTATAATTTATCAATTGTAGCTGTCGTCTTCAAAATAATTCAGTAGCTGTCTACACGGCTGTAATTGCACTCAGCAGCATTTTTATTCGTGTGTTCGTGTAGCCTGCTTTGGTGAATGTGTTTGATGCATTAATTGTTAATGAAGCAAAACCTTTTCAGATAAATATCTTAATATTTTTTATTATGGTAGAAGGATCTATGATAATTATGTGAAATGCTCGCCATAGGAATGGGCAAAAAATATCGATATATCAAAATATCGGTATTTAAAAAAAATATAATCGATATATATCGCCGATATTTTTAATACCGATATATCGATGTATCGATATTGAAATACGACTATCGAATTCGATATTTTTTAAAGTCAGTCTTCATTAAGAACTCAAAATTTTAGCCGTTTTTCAAACAATATGTTTTTTAAGAATTGGAATCATTGCATGCATCATATGTTTTTTTAAACAAATATGGAGATCTAAAATAATTGGCATTTATAAGAAGCAGTGCCGGATACAAGAAGCAGATTGTCTGGAGTGCACATAAAACAGAGAGTGCTCCTGATGTCCATATCTGATGATTACTGGTTTGCTTTAAACCAGTTGGTACTTTTGGGGTGCAATTCAAATTTTAAGGAAAGTTGGTACATCCATGACTTATTTACTTCCATGTAAATTTTTCGTAATTTATTTTTTTTTCTTATGGTTATTTGTATTCTTCCCTTTGTTTTTGTTATAATTGAATTTTTTGTTTTGATTAAATTTTTTTGTTTTTATTAATTTTTTTTAAATAAAATGAAACAATAAAAAGTAACAATGTAATTTCATATAATTAATTTGTTCATACATATGTTTGTACAAAGGTATACTGAATTTTTTAATTTGGTAATAGTTTCAGCAAAATACGTTCGATATATCGATATATCGATATTTTTGAAATAATAAATATCGATACTCTAAAAAAATATCGATTCGATATATACCGATATATTTTTTCAACTTGCCCATCCCTAGCTTAGGTAGAATACTTCTTATTGAAGTAGTCTTTCTCCTTTAAATATTCCCAAAAAAAGAAGTCCATTGGTGTCAACGACGTAAGATAACACGGTCATTGAATTTCTTGCGCAAAATAGCCATCTCTGTTGGTTGTGTATCAAGTTGCGCCATCCTGTTTGAACCACATATTGTCTAGGTCCATATCCTTAATTTCTGGCCAGAATAAGTCCGTTATCATCTCGCGATAGCGAACTTTACTCACGATTAGTGGTCGATTATGCTGACCAAAAAATAGCAAACGAAATGCTTTGAACGCCAATTTTTGTAAAAGGCGGCAACAATATTAACGCGTTGCTCAATAGTGTACGTCTCCATGGTTAAGTTTGTCAAACACTGAAACAAAGAAATGTCAAATTAAGTTGGGAAAAAACTTGAAGTTAAGATGTGACTTACAATTAACATCGTGCATTATGGTTGGACCACACTGTAATATGTCAGGAGCATCATAACATAGTTTTGTTTTAGTTGGTGCATGACTGCCCTTGCAGCCCTTAACAGGGTTAACTATAAAAAAATATTAACTAAATACTATGTTGTAGGCTATCATATTTTCGGACTTGCTTGACTACATTTTTACTTGTTTACTTTTTGCATGTGTTTGAATGAATGAAAGAGTTTGCATTATGTGCACTTTCTTCTCTGGATAAATTGTAACAAACATGTCATGTGCATTGTCTTATTTCCGTTGTATATAAAATATATTTTGTTGTTTGTTTGTTGTTGCCTGTCAATTGCACTCATCCACAGATAAACAATTTTTCTTTCGGGATTCCATAAATAGCTGTAAAAAGTCAAAATGCGTGAAAGTGGGTGTGCGTGTAACAGTGTTGCCGTCTAAGCCTTTTTATGACCTTACAAAAGTTTATCATTCTGTTTGTAACTCGAAAATCTAAGTCAATTTAAATTCAAATTCATTCGATCAGAACTACTGACTTAAGCTACCTACGGACTAAAAGCTTTTTCGGTCAGAGTATGTACCAGTCCTGATACTTCTATATAGCTCCCATAAAAAGAATGTTCACAGAAAACAACTCTTTTGATTTTAAAGTGGTTGTTAGAAAAATTAAAATTATATGGCACATAAAGCAAAAATTGTATAATGATTTTTAACTAATTAGCCACTGCTCCCATATAAAGCTGTTTTCCGAAAAAGCTTTAAATATAGCTACACTCACAATATTCTGTACGTAAAATTAACTGAAATTGTAATATAAAATAAATGAAAGTTCAATTAAAAACCGGTCTACCTATTTTTCATTTATTTTTAACAAAAAGTTCATTTAATTTTTACTGTCAAAAATTCAACACCATATTCTGTAAAATCAAATAAATATTCAGTTATTTTGTAAAATTTTAGTATCAAAAATTCAACACCATATTCAGTAAAAACGATTTAATATTCAGTTATTTATTAAAATTTTACTGTCAATTTTTTACTGTCAAATTGACCCCATATTCAGTAAAAACAATTAAATATTCAGTTATTTTATTAAATTTTCGTTTACTCCACAAAAGAGCCGAATTTCTAAAAAATTCCAGACAGACACCTGTCCGCTTGTTTTTCTTATAAGCGAGAGAGGGAGAATATTTTTATTAACTTACCCAGTTACACACGTTTGTTTTACTTTTGTTGTACTGACCACGTTGTTTACAGAAGAACTCTCATTTATAAGACACCAGCAGCATGACCGATATGGCTTCGTAATTATTTTACTTTTAAAATTTGGTGTATTTAACTAAATTATTTTAACAAATAGAAAATGGGTATTGCTTACACAAAACAAGCAATTCATTTTTTATAGATAAGTAAAAATTAATTTTTGGTAGTAAAATTATATAAAATAACTGAATATTTAATTGTTTTTACTGAATATGGGGTCAATTTGACAGTAAAAAATTGACAGTAAAATTTTAATAAATAACTGAATATTTAATCGATTTTACTGAATATGGTGTTAAATTTTTGACAGTAAAATTTTACAAAATAACTGAATATTTATTTGATTTTACGAAATATGGTGTTGAATTTTCGACAGTAAAAATTAAATGAACTTTTCGTTGCTTTAAATCACATTTTTATTTACTTTAACATAAAGAAGAATTTAACTCAATCAACGGACAATATTAACTGCAACTGAAAATCCGTATTAAAATGCACTTAGTTTTTTGAATAACTGTTAGAATCAGTTAAAAATAAATTTGCTTGGAATTTTAAATGTTTATTTATTTAAAAATGACTGAACGGAATATTTCTTAAATAAACTACAGTCCGTTACTGTAATAATATTGTGAGTGTATATGTATAAAATCTAAAAAGAAAAATTAACTAACTAAGTATTTTGTTGTGTTAATTGGGTAACACTGGCGTCTTTACACATATAAATATTGCTTTAGTAGCTAAAAATTGCAACTTTGAGTTTTGATTTTTATGATTTTGTGATTTCCTTTTACTGTATTATTGTATCAATTGTAATTTTTTCGTTTATTTTGCTTTGTTGTATTTTGTTCATTGTCCTAGAGGATATCTAAAGAAAGCAATAAATTGCACGAAAAATATTGCAAAAGTAAATATTTGAATTTATATTTAATTTTTTAAAACGTATCACCACAAAATTTAAAATTAATTAAGTGTAGAATTAAAGAAGCTCTTTAAGTAGAGACAGCATAGTACAGTGAAAGAATTTTCTTTACACTCAGAATATTCTGTACGTAAAATTAACTGAAATTGTAATATAAAATAAATGAAAGTTCAATTAAAAACCGGTCTACCTATTTTTCATTTATTTTTAACAAAAAGTTCATTTAATTGTTACTGTCAAAAATTCAACACCATATTCCGTAAAATCAAATAAATATTCAGTTATTTTGTAAAATTTTACTGTCAAAAATTCAACACCATATTCAGTAAAAACGATTAAATATTCAGTAATTTATTAAAATTTTACTGTCAATTTTTTACTGTCAAATTGACCCCATATTCAGTAAAAACAATTAAATATTCAGTTATTTTATTAAATTTTCGTTTACTCCACAGAAGAGCCGAATTTCTAAAAAATACCAGACAGACACCTGTCCGCTTGTTTTTCTTATAAGCGAGAGAGGGAGAATATTTTTATTTACTTACCCAGTTACACACGTTTGTTTTAGTTTTGTTGAACTGACCACGTTGTTTACAGAAGAACTCTCAATTATAAGACACCAGCAGCATGACCGATATGGTTTCGCAATTATTTGACTTTTAAAATTTGATGTATTTAACTAAATTATTTTAACAAATAGAATATGGGTATTGCTTACACAAAACAAGCAATTAATTTTTTAAAGATAAGTAAAAATTAATTTTTGGTAGTAAAATTATATAAAATAACTGAATATTTAATTGTTTTTACTGAATATGGGGTCAATATGACAGTAAAAAATTGACAGTAAAATTTTAATAAATAACTGAATGTTTAATCGTTTTTACTGAATATGTAGTTAATTTTTTGACAATTAATTTATAAAAGATAACTGAATATTGATTTGTTTTTACGGAATTCGCGGTTGAAGTTTTGACAGTAAAAATTAAATGAACTTTTCGTTATTTTAAATAACATTTTTGATTAATTTTACCTAAAGAACAATTAAACTTAATCATCGGACAATATTAAATGCAACTGAAAATCCGTATTCATATGCACTTAGTTTTTTAAATAACTGTTAGAATCAGTTAAAAATAAATTTGCTTGGAATTTGTAATGTTTATTTATTCAAAAAGACTGAACGGAATACTTCTTAAATAAACTACAGTCCGTTACTGTAATAATATTGTGAGTGTACAATGGATTTTGACATTAATTTAATGTCAAATAACATTTAAATTTAACCTTTGTAATGCTTCAGTTCAATTAATGAAGAATATTTCATTAGCCCTCAGTTACTGAAATGTTTCAGAAAATCTAATAAAACTTTGCATCAACTTTATGGAATAAATTTAATTAAGACTTTAACTTTTTGCCATCACATTAATAAAGCATTTCTTAAACATAATGATGAAAAGTCAAACGTTTAAATAAATTTTTTTGTTTGAATAAAATTGTTTTCTTAATTCAATGAAATTTCGTAAATTTCATGAAAGTTTTTTATTATCTTTTCAAAAGATTTTGTTATTCGTGCTTAGTTCCCAGTTTTTATTATTGATAAAAAACACTTGGAATTTATTGTTGATGGTATACGCTATTCTTATGCAACAGTTCTACTTGTAATAATATCAAAGTTTAAACAAAACAACATCAACAATAAACAGTGGGTTTATCCCATCTTTCATTCCCCACTACAATTAGTTGAAATTCTTTTTTATTATCTTAATTAAGTTATTTATTAACGCGCGGAAAGAATTATTAACAAAATCAATACAAAAAATATGGAAGGAACCAAGATCACGTCCAAGCCAAAAATTACCTATTCGAAATATTGGTTAAAGCAAAATGTTTCTTTTTTTAAGAAAATGTTACCAAATACGAACGAAATAAGTTAAAATCAAGAAATTATTATGGATTTTTTGCTTAATGGTCAATTTCATTAATTTATTTATATACCAATTTATTTTTAAAATTCGTTTTTCATGTCAAATTAAAGTAGAATTATATGAGAAACTATATTTAAATATTTATTGATATTTATGTAAATAGAATTGGTAAAATTCGCCATAAAAAAACGAAAAGAAGTTGATAACTGTGGTTATTTGATTTAGCAATTTTCTCGATGCGCATTTTGAGTTGTTGTGAATTTAATATCGTTATTTTTTTGTTTATTTTTTTCGTTTTTATATTCCTGTTACATTATGTTATGTTCTACTTTCGTAAGTCTGTGTCACACTATGAAAGTTTTCTTTTATAAAGTCTGAGTTTAATGATGAGTAGGGAGAGAATAATATAATGTTCTTTTCCCCTCTCACCAATAAACTCAGTCTTTCTGAAAGAAAACTTTCGTATTGTAAACATAGATTATGTTTACCTTCAAGTTAATTGCATTTAATTCATTAACCAGCCCGCGACGACCTTCATCAGCATCCTTCACATTTTACTGGTTTTTGGTTATATTAGCTGCCTTATCCCAAAATTAGTACAAATTTGTACTGGATTTTACTGAAATGCGTTCGCGTACACATAAGTTTGTAAATTTTTCATGTAACTCACATACTGGATTTTAATGGGATTTTACTAGAAAAGTAAACGAACGCACGCACATATTAACAATTAAAGGAAAAAGTATGTGCGAATTTTTTGTTCTTTTTTGTTGTTTATATTTGATTATTTTACCAGCAATTAGTTAAAATAACTATTTCGTTATCGTAACGAATTAAGGAAAACCTCAGAACTTTCACCAGAAGAAGTTCTCAGGAGAAGGTGATATATAGAAGGTATTTGCAAAGAATTTTACATATAAAAATTCTTATGAATGCGAAACAGGTAGCCCAACAATGGCTCTGCTGTGCGTTATTTTAATTGATCGATTATAACGTTTTTTTATATTAACTACCCTGCTTCGTTCGCTAATTCAACGGTTCCTTAATCATAATAGCACCATTAAAAAAGAAAAGATAGCTCTGACTTAAAATTCAAAGAAAAGTGAATACAAATGCACAGAAGAGAGTACGTCCAGTCGAAGCAAAAAATGAGTGCCATCTGAGAGATATTTATTTTAAAATATAATATGAACCTATTTCCTAACTCTAACACAAATTTTATTAATTACCAATCTTGAAGGCGCATCCACCCATTTTTATATACCCTGCGGGAAATTGGTGTCAATTGGTCCAACAGACTGGTCCTGGGATTTGTGAAAATAGAACAAGTACAAAAAGAAAAGACTCATGACCTGTGAAAGAAGAACCAAACCCTTAACTGGTTTATTAAGAACAAAAAGGTAGAAAAAGTAATGAATTACAGTACAGATTTAACTGGTGCTGTGACACATGTTTTGGTAATTTCTAAAATTTGGATTTTAAATTTAATTCTAGGACTTGTTTTATTGAAATAATACTACATTGTATTTAAATAATACTACATTTTAGTAACTGGCACTAAGCACGTTCATTGGGAATAGATCTGTGACTGGTCAAATGTGGTCAATTGACCCCGTCCAATGACAACCCCATCTAAAAGTGATAGGTCTTATTCATATAAAGTGTTAGAACTAGAACCGGTCTCTACCATCAAAGACCTATCACGGGACTACTTTAGTGTCAGTTCGCTTCCCTCTAGGGTAGTTTGATGTCTTTTTCATAGAGACAAACAAACAATCTTGTTTGCAAACATTTTTATTCATATTAAATAAATCATAATGTTTCCTATGTGACACCCAACATTAATTTTTCAGCCGTCCTAAGAGTTGTTTACACTAATTTATAATCTATAGAAACATGCATTTAAAAAATTATATACTTTTTTATAAAAGAAACTGTGCTATCAATTTTTCTTTAAAAAGGTGTTGGCTTCAAGATATTTGTTTAAGCACACAGCGATAGTGCTTCTAAGAACCCGTCTCTAACTATGAAGAAATGTTATGCAAATGTGTGAGTTTTGGTGAAGATACAGATACTTTTTACTTTAAATGTCGTCTTGTGCTTGTGCCTTGTTGTTGTACAAGCTCCTATTGGCTGGCTCATTGTTTTTGTTGTATTTTGTCGCTTGTGTTATAAGAAGACAAATCGTTTTAATATTCGCAGGTAAATGTTGAAGTAACAAAAATTCCCTTGGCAGTGATAAATTTGTCGTCCATAAATATGGCTCAAAGATTTGTAAATTTTATGCACACATACTTACACATTGCAAGCATTATTTACTAAATATTTGAAAGTTTATTTTTAAATCTTTTTCTTGCGCTTGTTTTCATGTAGATATTTTATGAACTTGAATTTATTTGAATAGCGGCCAACAAAATAGATGGTGGTGTTTATGGGTCAACATTAGACTCATACCCATCTTAAATAAATATTTGTACACATATAGAACATTACAAAAAAAGTTTCTAAGAAGTTAACTTGAATTTATAATTTTATACGCTCACTTGTAGATTGCGAAGGGGAGTTGAGTCCTTTTGTACTCGTTTAGTATATATGAGTACTTATACTCTTGCATATTTATGTTGAATGCTATTTTTCCTTCATCTTTTGCATTTTTAAATGTTTGTAATGTGAGAAGAAAAAGTAGATTCTTCTTTTAATATTTTACCTCATTTGTTCTTACTATATTGGGCTATGGAAAAAGTAAATTCACAAAATATTTAGTGGGTTTTCACGATAAAAAGATGAACCATGTTTCTTCTAGATAACTTTTCAGAAACGATTGATTAAGCTTTTATCGTGGCTCCTCTGAAAACTGCTTTATACCATAGTTTTTTTTCGAACAACAAAAACAGAAGGTTGTATTTTTTACAAGTCGATCGACGATTCTTAATATATCGACCCCTTTGCGCGAAATTATCGTATGTTACAAATACCAAATTTTACAGGACAGCCATTTTTCTACTTTTCTCGGCTTTCACTTGCAATATCAAAATGGAAATATACATGTGCTTTGATAAGATAAGATACGACGAGGTGGAATTCGCCTACAATATTTTGCCAGGTGACGTCTCTTTGAATGTAGAACAAGATTGCATCAAAAACTAAATTTCAAAAAAATTGGCATATACGATAATTTCGCGCAAAGGGTTCGATACATCCAACCGGCTTTGTCTTTGCAGATCGACCCAGAAAGTGACTCTGAGTGGATCAGTATACTTTCAGTTGGGCATAGTAGCAACATTCAAAGGTGTTAAAAACTGTCGGGTTATTTTTGGGCTATTTAGAGAATTTGAGAATAAAAATAGCATGGTAGGGTGGATAGAGACAGAGGGCTAATTCTATCCTGGTCCTCAACATGAACTCCTTCGCATATTTCGGTTTTTTTTACCTTTTTTTTAATTTATTTTTTTTTGTTTATTTAATTTTTTTTTTTTGATTGTGTGAACGACTTAGAAAATTAATTTTCTGCTACCTTAATAAAACTATTTTGTTAATGGTTTAGTCTACCTATAAGGAAGAAAGAACACCCCTCATTTCCCCTGAGCACGGCCGGATTCATAGGTAGCATATTTTCCGAAGTGGTAGGACTAGTTCGACCGTAACAAAACATCAGCACAAACGCATCATACCCTCTCCACTGTTGGCTTTAGCATAAACAAATTCTTGCAAAACGATTTTTTACTGAGCTTTTACCAAATTTATTTTAAGCAAACAAAATCAAAGATTAATATGTAGTTCCATTTGTTCTAATATATTGGCTTATATTTATTATTTATTTTTTTATTTATTTCATTTAATATTTTATTTATCGTGCAACTTTGTATACTGTTTGCACCAATTTAAAGCTGAAGAAATTTGGCGAAACTAATTTTTAAGCCGTTTAAAAAGAACAGTGAAAATTGTAAATTTTATGTATTTATCTTAATTACTTTAACAAATTGAATCTGAGAATTTATTTCCCATGTTGAGTAACATTTATTATATATAAGTATACATATTATTTGAATGCGTTATCTAAGTCTAGGACCAATATTTTAAGGTGGTTCACACATCAGCACAAATGCATGATACCCTCTCTACTATTGTAGTGGGGGTAATATAAAATAAACAAAGAAAATGTTTTAAAAAAATCTAAATTCTCATTTTATTCGAACGTGTATTCTAAGTCAAATTACAATCCTCAAAAGCTTTTGTACTTTAATAGTCATATTCCTTCAATATTTTCCAGGAATATTTTGTATGCACTATCAGAATTTTTGTTCTTATAAGATACAAAGAATGCTGACGAAGACCGTTGCGGGAAAATGCATTACATTCTACTGGTATCTAATAGTTGTATAAATTTTCTTTGCAATTTACTTCATTGCTAGCCAAAGGATAGCTAAAGTAAGCCTCGTATCAGAAATATACAAGCAAAAATTCTGATAGTGCATACAAAATATTCCTGAAAAATATTGAAGGAATAAGACTATTAAAGTACAACAGCTTTTGAGGATTGTAATTTGACTAAAATAATATGAGAATTTAGATTTTTTTAAACATTTTCTTTGTTTATTTTATCATACCCACGATATTTTTCATTTGCTGTTTTGCAAGTTTAATATGAAACTCCGCTATTGTAAAAAATAAAATATAAAATCGATGCAAAAAAGATTTAAATTAATTTTTTAATGTTATGAAAGTTATGAAAGGTGCTGTATCATAATATGATTACTTCTTAACTTATTATGATTAACACAATGAACTTATTATGATTTACATGACAATAATATGATTACTTCTTACCCAATAAGCAATTGTTCTTCAAACGAAGCAGGTTTGTAAGAGTTTCGCTTACCATTCTGCTTTTGGAAGACATGAATTTGTTATGGCGAGCTTCCACTTTGAAGCAATACATTTTTGACACAAAAAGCGCTTTATTCAACGCATATAAAAATGGTGAACGTAGCTACCAGCTTTACACACTGAATAATTTGTTTATAGTTATTTTTAATGTTCTCTCTTACAAACCTGCTTCGTGGTAAGGGAATGCCGTGGCACCATTAATATTATTTTTTTTTATTGAAACTTGTCAAGAGCTCCTTCAATTACTCTGTATGTTTTATTGCGTAGCGCATAATTGTGCGCTTATATTTTTAAATGTACCATTAGTGCTTCGCAAATGATAACAATTTTTATTGGGTAGCTTATTATGATTAACATGACAATTATATGATAACTTCTAAATTTAGTATGATTAACATGCAACAATAAGATTAAGGAAAAAATATGATAATGTAATACATATTACCAATATATTTGGTCATAATATGATTCAATAATAATCGTAATATGGTGACTACATGTAGAGAAAAAAGCATGTTTAAATATGGTCACCTCCAACCAAACTATTTTTAACGAAAATGTTTAACATATTATGGCTAATATAACCATATAATTGTTAGCGTCAACCATATTATGGTTGAATTAGTCCTCCATTAAGAACCCACAAACATATTATGGTTGCCCCTAAAAATGGTATGGTTATATATGATAATAATTTGTTTTTAAATTTACAATATTATTTTTCTCTTTTTCAAGAGCAACATACTATGGTTGAAAACCAACCATGCTATTGTAAGTGTTTAAAAAATTTAGTTATTACTGATCATAACATAGTTGGAGGCAACAATAATATGGTTGGGGCTTCTTGATCGAGGCCTAATTTAACCATAATATGGTTACCGCTGACAATGATATGGTTACATTAAACATACTATGTTTAAAATTGTCTTTAAAACTAGTTTGGTTGGAGGTGACCATTTTTAAAAATGTTTTGTCTCTGGGTATACAAACATGAATCTTATCATAATATGTTGCTTTTCGAAAACGTTTACCACAACCTTATTTTTCTTTGCCTGCATTCAGTAATTATTCTGTGCTTGGTTCATTCGGACATTTGCGAACTTCTCAGTATTGATTGTATTCACTGGTCTCGCTTTTTTGGCCTGTTGCTTGCGTCAGTTTCTGCAGAGCCATTTATTGTTACTATACTGCTAAGACAGCAGAATCTATCAATGTATTCCAATGGCTGGCATTGTAGCATGATCTTCTCTTTGTTAAGATTGTTTATTCTGATGGCTTTATTTTCTTCAGATTTATCGCAAGTCCAATATTACGCGCTTATCTTTTAAAATATTCGCTTTTCCTTTTAATGTTGGAGAATTTGTGCGAGAGTAGACAAATTCACACACTTATTTTATAGCAGTTAAGGAATTTACTTGTACTTATCTCCAATAACTTTAATGGCATTTGTTTTTGTTATTTTCTCACGAACGTGACAAAGAATTTTTGCTTATTTTACATTACACTTTGGAAGATTTGCATTATTTATGTTCATGTTGACATAAATTCATACCATTTTTATGTTCCAAACAGCATTAGCATCAAGAACCCGAAATATATGTATATCGTACAAAAAAAAAAAAAATGAGACGAAAAAACCATCAGCATCACAAATAAAATGTGCTTGGATGTAAATTTGAAAGATAAACAAGACAAATAATTTAATACATTTGATTAATTAAAAGATTTGATTGACGACATTAAAGAGCATTAAGAATATTTTAGAGAATTATGTGAATTTAGATTTGGTTTTACATAAATAATTTATAAAATTGAAATTTTCGTATTTTCTTACAATCGCAAGTGCGAGTATAATTAAAGATAAAATACATTTATTGTAAAATCTTCTATGGCAAAATAAAATGTTGAGTTACAAATGTTAATGTGGTCTTCATGTCTGAATTGCTGTATTCCTGACAAAGTGTCACTCCAAAAGGGCCATTAAGTGAATTAAATAAAACTAAATGTTGTTACCGAATAATGTCGTGTAGAACAAATTAATGTTAAGCAGTCTGTTATAAATAAAAATGTTGTATTAATTTTGAAGTGTTTTTTTTTATTTATTAAGATAAATGCAGTGAATAAATAATTTAAACATTGGAAAAAGTAAAAACAAATTAAAGTGCTTTATTCGGCTGTGCCGAATTTACATCGACAGTTCGAATATTTTAGGAGTGGGATCAATTTGATATCTATTTATTATTAACTTATCTTTACAAAAAAAAAACATCAGCATTAAAATTGGTTGCGGCTCAGGCCTACATTAAATTACTGACCGAAAATTAGAAAGTTTAATGCTTTGTTGTAACAGTTATAACTAGCTTGAGTAAAATATCACGGCTCGTAACAGTTTAAGCCGAACTTAAATGATTTTCAGGAGGGGAATTTTTATTTGGGCCAGTTATAAACCAATCAATCATCCCAAAATTCTGCAGAGTAATTTCTATTATTAAAAAACATTAATTTCAATACAGCGGTGAAATTAGTTTCAGCGTTTACAGTGAATTTCAGAAGACTGCTTATGATGGGATCTAAGTTAAATTATGGACCGTATTTCACAAAATTGCATAAGATTTTTTCTGGCCATATGAAACTAAGTTGGAACAAATTTTACCACAATAAATATATTTGCTACGGTTTTAGGCGTATTTATTTTATTTACCAGAGTGGGCTTTATATGGGGCCTATAGTAAATTATGGACAGATCATCACGAAATTTATTAGTGTTATTTCTTGTCCTATAAAACAGTGAAGTATTCAAATTTTTTTCTGAAAGCATTATTTATTACGGTCTTAGGCGTACTAAACTGTTTTCCGGGAGTAGCGTTTATATAAGGCCTAGGGTAAATTATGGACTGATCTTCAAGAAATTTCACAGTGTAATTTCCATTCGAATAAAACGAATTTTTGCAAAATCTTATATCATTCCGTTTATTGTCCCACCATTTATGTTAGTTTTTGTAACAAAATTATCAATTTTTTAGGGTGGTGGTTCAAAATGTTGATTCATAGCTCTGATCTTACTGAACCGGTTTTGCTAATTTTGAATCACAAACTACTTAGGATAACTACAAGCAAGTTGACACCAAGTTTGTTCATTTCTTTCGAGTTTTTTGAAAGTGAGAGAGTTTTCAAGAGACGGATAGGGCTATCGACTTTTATTGAGAATTACTAAAGGAGCCAGAATATATATGGGAAACTTCAAAACTTTACGGCACCTAGACATTTTTTTAAACATTTTTTTTTGGCTGACATCAATGTTGATTTGCGTGTGTATGAACCGATATTTGAGCATGTAAACGGCGCAAATTTTACTGCGGTTTAAAGATAAAAATAAAAATAAAATATCAAAATTACAGTTTTTGTTAAAATTGAAAAAGGATAACGCGTGTGGATAATACCCCTTAAGGGCTTTCTTAGCACACTAAAATATTTGTAAAAGCTTTAATACTTTTTAAAATACACTGAAAAAATTTAAAAAAAATTTTTTATCGTGTATGCATATAAAAATTTATTTAAAATTGTTTTACTCAAATATTTATTTTAGAATCAATCAGCAAAGGCTACAATGATCATAATTTGTTTCGCTTCTCAGTTTTCTTTTTACGAATTTCAGGATTTTTAAAACGTATAATCTGAAACCAATTCGAATATTTCATACAACGATGATTTTGAGGTTAGAAACATTTTGTTTCCTCCATAAAATTTTAAATCCATAAATTTTTTGGAATTGATACACCGCTTTAGTTGTCACAAAGCGAAATGCGTTTGGAAAAAACTGCCGCTGCTTGCTCCAGGGTTGAAAAAAATTATTTTTTTTTGCACTTTATCAGTTTAGTCCGTCGCGAAGAATCTATTTGGATACCTAAACATGTTCCCATGCCATGTTTTGATATAATAAAATGCTAAAAAAATTGTTTTTTTTTTGCAAAACTTTTCAAAAGTTCATAAAATGTTTGCGTTAAAAAATTTGAAAGTGCGTTTTCGCCTCGGAGGTGCCCTTTACGAAGTTGCTCACATCACGCAATACACTAGCCAACTTAAAAGACAATTCAGATTGTCAGATGCAAAAAAGATACATTTTTAAAAAATTTACGCAAATTTCTTTTAATTTTGTGATGCCCGTGATACGTTATTGGTGCGCTGACACCAACTTGATACACCTCAAACTTTATAAAATTACGCAGTTTTTTTTAATTCTGCGCTTAAAACTAATTTTTATTAAACGGCGTAAAAACCCTATGTAAAATCATCAAAAAGTTCACCATGCAACTTTTCACCCAGCAGCGATATCAAACATTTTTTTTTTTTTGTGGAAACATCCTCCAAGTCTAGTATATATAGTACTATATTTTGCATTGGTTTGGATATGAAAGCTAAAAACTATTACAAAGAAAACGGAATGGATGAACAAATTCTAGCACGTTTCAAGTCGTTTTTTTAATTTTTCGAATTTTATATGACCACCAATTCTTAAGGAGAAGACTTCTCAACGTAAAACTTTGCACGTCATACCCTTCAAGTATATTCTCCCAAACGCTGTGCAATGTTTTTTTCAATTCATTAATTTTAACGAAATAAGAGCCATAGTATGTCGGCTTCAGCAGGTGCTCAAAAAATTTGAAATAGCCCATACACTTTATGGGATCGGAGATTAATAATAAAAAAGTTTCACACGGAATGACAAACTTAGTATACCCTCTTCACAACTTATAGTGGTGGAGGGTACAAAAATTAATGATCACAACGAAATAAACTGGAGACTTAAACAAAACTTAGATATTATTAACAAGATTATTTTATATCTGCTTAAGATTTAAAAAACGATTGTAACATCATTGAGTGCTATAATGGTCCGGATTTCCAATACACCCACATATATAAGGGTATAAAGAAGCCCTGTTTCTCAGCTTCCAAAAATCCTTACTCGTTAATTATGTGAGTAAAAAATGTGTTTATTTTGTTGTTGTAACTTTACATGTGCGATATTTTTTTTATTTTTATTGTGTTAAGAGAATTTCTTCTCCTTTTGTTGCTCTATGGGTAGTAGAAACACAACAAATTTAATAGAATGTTAGCTCACGAATTTTACAGCATTTAATGCTTAAAAATTATTTCTGGTATATGACACCTTGATGACAGTTGATATTCTCAGCCCATTCAACGAACACACGACGGAATTGATTCTATATGGATGTTGGCCACATTATTTCATTGAAATACACGAAACAGTGGACAGGCAGAGACCAAGACCTTTCGGCTTTATACGGGAATCCCCGTCATGTCTTTAAATAAACTAATGACGGGAATTTCCGCTGATATTAAAACAAATTTTAAAACTGTTACGGCTGTTTTTTTTTTTGTTCTTTATACGTAGTGAGAGTTGCTGTAGTGCTAAAATTCTTGTCCTCACAAATAAAACTCAATACAACACATTCTTAGTGGACAAATTGGCACTTATGTCAACGTACAATATTTTTTTGTTGTGTTCAATATCCTTAATAAAATATATTGCGGGAGTTCCTGTGAAACATCCTTAAGAAATACATGTACGTAAAATTAATTGAGTTTTTTAACGCATTTTTTTTTTAAATATGGCAAATAAAATTTGCAAAAATGGGTGGACGATCTTTTAGATGATTCTGAACTGGAAATTTCATTGGATGATAACTTTTCAGCACATTCAAGCTCTTTTGACACCAGCGATTTAAGCGATGATAATAAAGATGAATCTTATCAAGAAGATTTTTGCCAGGAGGATGATGATGATAATGCATGTTCTCCAGATACTAAAATTATTTGTAATGAAGCAGATTTAATTTGGCACAAGAATACAAAGTCAATACCATCGTTCCCATTCAACGAATCAGGGGCATCTGTCGCGAAATAAAAAATGACGCATCTCCGCTAATAGTATTCCAAAAACTTTTTGATCAAGATAAAATTAATTTATTGACTTCTTCGTGCAATGACCATACAAAAAAAATTGGAAACTAACAATCCTAAACGACAAGAAAGCGACATGAACAAATGTTTGCTGAAACATCAAAAGATGAAATGCTTGTGCTTGCTAATGGACAGAACAGAAAACCATCCATTAAAATAATGGTTCCAAAAAATAAACTGTATTACCAAACAATATTTGCGGCTGTGATTTTTAGAAGTTTCACCAAGTTAAATGGACAGGAAAGCTGGAAGAAGTAATGCCGCTACTTCATTTAGTATCAAGAAATTTTAGAAACAACTTAAGACCAGATAAAGAATTGTCCTTAGTTGAATCTCGAATGCTTTTTACAGGAAGATTATCGTTTAAGGAATACAATAAAGGGAAACGAGCTAAGTACGGCATAAAGTATTATGAACTTTCCTCAAGTTATTGAACATAAGTCAGGATCAAAAACAAAAAGTGTAATTTTTAAACGTATGGATCCATTCCTTAACCGTGGCCACCATTTATATATGGATAACTACTACAACAGCGTTAAATTGGTTTAAATGCTTCTTAATTACAATACTCACTCCACAAGGTACCTAACGTTTTAATCGCAAGCCAAATCCTAAATGCATAACCACACAAAAACTAAAATGAGGAGTAAAATCCATAACTACGGCACATCATCCTTGTCTTATAGAATTATCTAATACAAGAGGCCAGAAGAGGATGAAACCGGTAGACGTTGTTACTTACAATGAAAATATGGGAGCAATTGAGCGATCCGACCAACTTTTATCATATTATTCTAGTCCAAGAAAAACCATAAGATGGTATAAAAAGGTGCTATTCATATCCTGGATATTGCTGGGTGAAGCTCTTTTTATATTTATTAAATCTTTCATCCTAAAACAACAGTTTTAGACTTTAGAGATGATTGAATATTAAGTTTTTTTTAAATACCTGCCTATGTAGCGGAAGGCAAGCATCTTGTTAATTACATATCACCTGAAGGACGTCCCCCGTTCAGCACTTCCCAAAAAAATTCCTTTCCCACCACAACATAGAAGTTTAGGTAAAAATAAAAGTCATCAAAAGAGATTCAAGTATTGTACTAAAAATGGAACCAGGAAAGAAACAAGCTTCCAGTGCAATAATTGTTTTTATAAGCCGGCTCTATGCCCAGATCGATGTTTTGAAAATTAACATTTAATGTTAGCATAAAATTATCTTTTTAATAAAAAATAAAATTTTTATTTTTAAAATAACTTCTTTATTTGTTTCCATATTAATTACGGCAGGTAGTGAAATCACTAAACTACATGACGGTAATTTCTGTCCTTAAGGAATTCCCGCCATTTGTTATACACTGCTACATATCGATGGTTTTCTTCCGCGACCTCGTTACTCAAAAACAACTACTTTTCAGGAGAGACAAAATACTTTTTTTGCTACCACATATTTGAAACTTTTTGCGATATATTTTCTTTTATAATCCAAGATTTAGGAAAAATTCCGATATTCTGCCAAACAAAAAAAAAAAAAAATGCAAAATTGTAAGGCGGTATTTACTAATTACTTTTCCGGTTAAAACAAAACATCGGAAAAAATCGAGTTACGTGGTTGCGGAAGAAAACCATCGATATCGAGCCCTAACCACGAAAATAACGTAAGCGACATTATTTTCAAATTTCATTTTTTTTATTGCATAAATGACTTTATTGGCAACACTTGCATCATATCCTCAAATGTCATGGTCACATAAGGTCCGATAAATTTCATAAAAAATTAATATGAAATAAAATAAACAAACTCCCTCCTGTAAAATTTGATTTTTGGCGCTTACGTTATTTTCGCGGTAAGGGCTCGATATGTATGTCATCGCGGGAATTCCCGTCATTTTATCCACAGCTAAAAAAATGGTTTAACGATAAAAAAAAGCGGGAACTACTGCTCTTCATTTTCATATGAAAAAAATATGTCATTCTCTTGTTAGCAAAAGCTAAATCCATGTGCGGCCGAAAGGGCTAGTTACAGTTATATCCTCGGAAATTCTATTCGTCTAAAAAACACCCTTTACAAGCACAAGAGTTTGAAAAAGTTAAAAAATATGTCTGGGTGTGACCATTTCGGCAACTTTAAATGGACATGGAAAGCATTACAAGTTGAAAAGTGTGAACCCAGACTAATAGATAACTTTTCAAATTCTCAGAAAGCTTAACTTTCTCTTCTTTCGAGTGTGCTTTGCTGCAATAAAATCCTTATTCCGTGATCGATTTGGTGGGAGTGTAAGAAAATATTCATTATATATTTCAGTGTTCGAATATAACCACTTAATATCGCTGCTAAGTGTTCGGTTCTGTGTATTTGTAGAAAACACAAACGCTAATAGTGTTTGTGTAGAAAATCATTAAACAAATTTTTACAAAAAGTTTTACACAAACAAAACATACACACAATACACACATAAGCTGGTCATGCTGCGGCTGTTGCTAAAATTTTTTGTTTGTTCATTTCTTTATCAATTTAAAAAAGAAACATTATGGAACATAAAAAAATAATGTTTGTCTACAATATTAATAAAACTGTTCTATTTCATAATGTTCTGTTTTTTCTTGACCACTGATATAAATATTCTTTACATCCCAGCATCCCAACACCTAAGGAACCTATCAACTTAAATTCAAAAAGAATTGAATATATCTTTTATTTTTTTATTACAATTTTCAAAGCATAAGTTTTAAATTCATATTTCTTTTTCACCATATTTTTCTAGTTATTAAATGTTTGACCAAAAAACTTTAAATTGATTTATGGTCAAGTCGAAATAGATACCCTGCAAATAATATTGGACCACCTGATCCATTTTGATCAAATAGACTACTCCTTGGACTGGTCCGATGTAATGCAAGCATGGAAAATGTCATTGTTAAAAAGTGTTTGTAGTGAGACGACATGTCTTCGTTTTTTGACGACACGACTTCAAAACTAATCCTCTTAAGAATAACATGGAAAAGTTTTAAGACTAATCCTTTGTAATCTAAAGCTTGGTTATATGGGCCTGCGCTAGGACATCGTAATGTTTAATAAACCATATTTTTTCCTCACGTTTGGGTTACGTTTGGACTAGTCCTAGTCCCTTTTCATACGTGTTTGGACTAGTCCTATTATATGCAGGATAATCATGCGATAAAAAAGAACTGAACTTACTATCAGGCCTGTCATAGAATTCCATTCCTATCGAAAGTGGTTTTAACTCCGTATTTTGCTTCTTCAGAAAACGAAAAACGAAAAATTTTTTCGGAATTTTTAAGTGGAATTGATTGTTTCAGTATTTTATAACCAAAAAAACTACTTGATTTTATTAACAACATAATAAATTCTTTACCGTTGCTTTGCCACCTTTTTTTTCCCTAACAAATCACTTTTTTCTGAACATTGCCATACTTAACACAAAAATCGTATGGTTTTTATGTAAAGTTGCCATATCCAATTGTAAAACCAGAGTTGTTTTAAAAAAATACATTTAGCAAAATCGATCGGAATCTGAAGAAGCTAAAACTAAATCGATCGGAATTGAACATACGAAATTAAAACCATTCCGATCGGAATTTGTGACATACAATAAGCCGGGTTTCGTCATCAGTATATTTTAACAAATGGAAATCGTGATTTTTGTTCTTAAAATCAAAACAATTATTTTCATTATTGTTGATTTTTACAACAAACGTCATAACGTTTAAAGCTGTACAGTCAATATTCCACTATTATTCCTATTTTTTACTTGTTTGAAGCGTACACAAATAGTTCTTTTGCAACTAGTCTTGTAACAACTAGTAATAGACTGTTCCAAAACGTTACTATTTATGAATTTAGTTGCAGGGTAATTCACACTCACAAATAAACACAAGAATGTCTATCGTTTGTACATACTTATACAAAAGTAATTTTATACTAGTTTAAAATCAATGATTTTTGTTGGAATTATTTAATTCTATGCTCTCTAACCAAGTTTTCATTGAAACCCTGTCTTTCCGCTTTGATAAAAATTCAAATAAAAATTTCACACATTTTCAAATACAGAAAATGTATGCAAATAAATTTCATCGACAAACATATGTTTGAAATAACATACATATATATACAATCATATACCCAGCTAGCATTTGAAAGATAATTTTCTGAAGTAATGAAAAACGGTTTTTTGTAAGTACATTTAACGGACCAAAAATTGATAAATCGAAAATCAATTCGTGCACACACAACGAAATTGGTTAAGTAAAATTAAAATAACAAAATGTACAACAGTCTTAAATACGACTGTTAAAACGCAGATTGAACAATAAAATCTTATTAAACTTACAAATCTAACCGAATACGACCCAATGACGAAAACACGACTCTAAAACACGTAAAAACGGACTAGATAAACCAATGTTTGTAATGGTATGTTTTTAAACAACGCTGATCAGTAATAATAAATAATGTTAATGAAATAAAAAAGATGTGACAGTTCGTGTTATCGTAGGCAATACACGCCGGATGGGGTCGGGCTCTTGTTCACACTTATGTCTAGATAATACTACGACGAAGTCAAGTGTGCTTTTATAAATCAAGTAAAAAATATGGATATTAGCTTGAACTTTAACTTCGGACGGACTACGCACATTAATTAACACCGGACTCTTCACCTCTTCACTGATTTAAATTGCACAATATTATCGATCTTTCGGTGTTCCAGATCCCCCTCCAACTTGGCTCTCTACTCCAAAAAACTTAGATTAGTCAAGATTCATAATTACTTTTATAAACAGTTGATTAATAAGAAAAATACAAAATAATTTAATTCATATTTATAATTTAATTCATTTATTTTTATAATTAGTTTACATTTAAAAATCTTAATCTATTCCCGCGAAGCCATTCGTCTTGTCTGCAGGAAATGTAACAATTGTACCTTAAGGTATTTAAATAATAAAAAATAGATAATAGATATAAAGTATATTTGGTGTATAGTTTAAGTATTAGATTTTTTCTTGAGTGGATGAATTGGATTGGTAATATTTAATAGTTGTATTGGTATACTGTTGAAGATATTTGGAAGCGTTGTTTTGAACGAATTTTTGCCATACTTGTTTTGATGACGTTTCACATGATGCCGTACATCGGCTCGTTGCCTAGTGTTATAAGCGTGGCTTTAAGTAACTAGGATCGTTATAAAAATCGTTGACAAGTGAAAAGTAGTATAAACTTTTGATATTTAACATGTTAAGGTTGGTTTTTAATGTTGTTTGAGTTAGATTTATTCCGAAACATGGCGTTTACATTTGCCAGTACTGCACGTAGAAAAAAATATGGTTGGAGGTAACCATATTCTAAGAGCAACACACTATGGTTGGATTTTAATAATGTTTATGTTTGCAGGTTACCATATTATGTTAAATATGACCATAGTGTGGTTAAAATCAACATAATATTTCATGAAATCAACCAAAATATGGTCAAAATTAACAATATTTTGGACAATATTAATCATAGTAATGTTAAAAACTAACAATATTATGATCAAAATTATCCATAATATGGTCAACATTTAACAGAATTTTGACAAAATTAACCATATTATGGTCAGAATTGACAATAATATGGAGCAATTCCATATGAAAACGATCAAAATTGGCAAATTTTGGGACGACCCCTCTCCGATTTTAAAATAAATAGTCTCAATCGATTGCCCAGCAAAAAATAATGTACCCATATTTTTTTTTTTTTATAGTGACTGGTTTAGTGGTGGTGTACACCACTGTCATGTGACAAAATTGAAGAATTCTTCATAAGGGACCTCATTGAAAGTTGTTTTAAAAAAAACTACTTAAGCGATCGCAACGAGTGATAGCTCGTTGGAAAGGTATTGAATCAGGCTTTAATTGAAAAATAAAATTTTCCTAACTTTTCTTAGAAATTTACCTTTAAATTTTCCCATGAAAATTAAATTTTCCGATTTTCCACAGAAGCTCCTAAATTTTCCGGCTAATTTTGTTTTTTTTGGATTCCTCATAATTTTTGCTTTAAGAATCAGCAATAAAAAATGGGCCCCGACTCCTTGTTTGGACAGGAGAAGAGCATTTAAGAGACCACCTTGTTAAAAATACATTTTAAAAATTACACTGCTCTGCAAAAAATAATTTTTTGTCCGTTAATTAAAACTTTGTGAACTATATGGATTTTGATGCGCTGAACCCAAATCCGTTCTCGGTTTTTTTCCATCAGATCGAGATTTACGGAGACATATTTCATCCTAACTCGAGAACCAGTCATTCGATTTTCAAAAGTAAAACACCAGAAGATGTGTAACAAAATTATATTTATTTTAGTTGAACAGAATTTTTCGCTAGGTCAGCAGCCATAAACCATAAAAATCGGTTTTTTCTCCATTCATTTCTGAATAATTCCAAAACGATAAAAGATACAGGAAAAATTCTGTTCAACTAAAATAAATATAATTTTGTAACACATCTTCTGGTGTTTTACTTTTGAAAATCGAATGACTGGTTCTCGAGTTAGGATGAAATATGTCTCCGTACCTGACTAATTAAGGGCAAAAAATTTGCCACGCCCATTAAACAAAATCTCGATCTGATGGAAAAAAACCGAGAACGGATTTGGGTAGAGCGCATCAAAATCCATATAGTTCACAAAGTTTTAATTAACGGACAAAAAATTATTTTTTGCAGAGCAGTGTAATTTTTAAAATGTATTTTTAACAAGGTGGTCTCTTAAATGCTCTTCTCCTGTCCAAACAAGGAGTCGGGGCCCATTTTTTTATTGCTGATTCTTAAAGCAAAAATTATGAGGAATCCAAAAAAAAAAAAATTAGCCGGAAAATTTAGGAGAGGGGTCGTCCAAAAGATGATCGCTTTCATATGGAATTGCTCTATGGTCAATGTTAACCATATTATGGTTATTTATTTCATACATTTTTTTTAATTTGTTTATTAAGTGCCAAATTATAATTTTATTTAATTTTTTATTCCTGATAGGAGCCATGTTCCACTTTTATAAAAAAAAATGCCTTTGATTCATATTCCAGCCTGTTGCGACCTTCATTACCATTTTTTCTGTTCTTGTAGTAGTTTTTTCTACGTTAATTTATGTATTTTAACCAATAATTTAAATAAAATGAATGAGAATTTTAAGAAAACCAAGCAACTATTGTAAAATGCAAACGACCAGAATGTTGTTGCATATTATTTTAAATTTTATTTAAAAATATTATAATTTCGGACCATAACATGTTAGGAGGCACCCATAATATGGTTACAGCTTTCGGATTCATAAATTCAACCATAATATGGTTGCCGAGAGAATAATATGGCTAAGGTAACCATAATATGTCTAAGTGTATAGTTGTAGCATTATTTTATTAAATCATTATATTGGTAAATTAACCATATTTGAAATTTCCAAAGAGGTAAGAACGTTATTGTTATACAGAAACAAAAAAAGTATCAATCATGAAAAAAGTTTTGTTAAAAACAACAAAAGTTTGTTTATTCCCATTGCTGGGACCATAATATGTTTTTCTAACGATAATTCAACCATGTTTTTCTCTGCGAGTGGCAAGACGAAAAATGTAAGAAACTAAATTGCTGCAGAGCTAAGTAACGACATAGGTCGCTGTGAGCGACTTCTTAACTTCAGTTGGAGAGACATGTCGAGACTAATATACGTACTTACTGGCCACTGGACGATCGGTAATCACGCTATGAGACTCGGTCTCCCTTTTAATGAATGCTGCCGAAGCTGCAGGGAACCTGGAACTGAGGAAGCAGTAACTCATCTCCTATGTGATTGCCTAGCATTTAAGTCAACACGACATGGATTATTTTGGAATTACCTTCTGCAAAGACACTCTGAGATTTGACGGGTGAAACTCAGCAACTTGCTGAAATATCTTAATGCAACGGGCTGGGTCAAGCCTGATCGGGGTTACCTATTTTTCACAAGTTGTGTGGCGTCAAAACGAAGTCACTGCCGACTCTATTTGCAGCACGTCTAGTTCTGGGCGGGCTACCACGTTAACCAACCAACAAACTGGCAAGACACTAGCAATACATGCAAATATTTTCACTAACACACTTTTCCAACTGTCTTGTCTTTTACAGACAGTACAATTGGACAGTAATTTGACATTTTCTACAGTAAGTAATTTGAAGTATTCTTCGAAAAAGAAAAAAAAATAAACATATTTCTTTCTGCTTTTCAATTTTATTTTGCTCATTAAAAACACGAATTGCACTGCAACATTTACGTTTGACATATTTTTAAAAGAGAACTGTCTTAACTACTTCCTGGACGCCTACGTCACGAAGACAGTTAGTACTGTTTTTGGCAACTAATATGTATTTTCTCACTGTCTTGCTAGTATCCTGCAAATAATAGGACTAATCCAAACACTCGTGTAACATGTAGCCCACAAGGGACTAGGACTAGTCCAAAAGTAACCCAAACGTATGGAAAATACATTTTCTATTTAACATTACGATGTCCTACGCTCACAATATTTTTACAGTAACGGACTGTAGTTTATTTAAGAAGTATTCCGTTCAGTCATTTTTGAATAAATAAACATTACAAATTCCAAGCAAATTTATTTTTAACTGATTCTAACAGTTATTTAAAAAACTAAGTGCATATCAATACGGATTTTCAGTTGCATTTAATATTGTCCGATGATTAAGTTTAATTGTTCTTTAGGTAAAATTAAACAAAAATGTAATTTAAAATAACGAAAAGTTCATTTAATTTTTATTGTCAAAAATTCAACCGCGAATTCCGTAAAAACAAATGAATTTTCAGTTATTTTATATAAATTAACTATGAAAAAATTAACTGAATAATCCGTAAAAAACAAAGGAATATTCAGTTATTGTATTTAACTTAACTATCAAAAATTTGTTTATACTTATCTTTAAAAAACGATGTGCTGTTTTTTGTAACAAATTCCCATTTTCCATTTGTTAAAATGATTTAGTTAAATACATCAAATTTTTGAAGTAAAATAATTGCGAAACCATATCGGTCATGCTGCTGGTATCTTATGATTGTGAGTTCTTCTGTAAACAAATGAGGTCCGTACAACAAGAGTAAAACAAGCGTGCGTAACAGAGTAAGTGAACAATAATGTATTTTCTCTCTCTCTAATTAGAAAAACAAGCGGACAGGTGTCTGTCTGTTGTTTTTTAGAAATTCGGCTCTTTTGCGCAGTAAACGAAAATTACTGAATTTAATAAAACAACGGCATATTTCTTTGTTTTTACGGAATATTCAGTTAATTTTTATAATATAACTGAAAATTTATTTGATTTTACGGAACATCAGGTTGAATTGTTGACAGTAAAAATTAAAAGAACTTTTCGTTGAAAATAAATGAAAAATAATTAGGCTGTTTTTAAGCTGAATTTTCATTTATTTTATATTACAAATTCAGTTAATTTAACGTACAGAATATTGTGAGTGTAGGGCAGGACCATATAACCTAGCTATGGATTGCAAAGGAGTAGTCTAAAAACTACTCCATTGTATACACAAGGGGATTAGTTTTAACTTCGTTTAAAATCGAAAACATGTCTTCTCACTACAAACACTGTTTAACAATGACATGGTCTATGCTTGCATGACATCGGACCAGTCGATGGAGTAGTCCATTTAATCAAAATGGATCAGGTAGTTCAATATTATTTGCAGGGTACTATCAAATGTAAACGCTGTGTAAACAAATGAAGGTGTACAACAAAAGTGAAACAAATATGTGTAACGGGTGAGTAAATAATTATAGTCTCTCACGTTGACTTAAGTCAATTCCAAGGACTCATTGTAATGATAGTTTGTCTACCCTAATGAGTCCTTCCTCCGATGTAACAGAGTCATCGCACTAATGATATTTTTTATAAACGATTCGGCAATTCTGTAATTTAAATATTTGATCCTGAAGACAGTTTGCCCAATTGACAATGACGCTGACATCACATTGATGAAAAGTGTCGTGGGGTCAATGACGACGACCCTTGACATAGTTCTGAAGTCAAAATACATAAACGTTATGACACCTTTTTTATCTGTGTATGGCTATTGACTAAATTATTTATAAATGCTGTCTGGGTGTGCTTACATATGTATATTAATACACACATACCCATACACATAAATGTATAGATTTTAATACTTAATTGCTTTTATAATTCCCTTTTATCACATGATTGGCTATACATTTTGAAACAAACACACACGAACATAAATGCCTGGTTCATATGTGTATGTCTACAATTCGCTTGAAATTTTTATTTTATTTATCAGCAAAAATATTTTAATAGGTTTTTTTATATGGATCAGAAAAACCACAATCATTTTGTAAATTTTTTCCAATTGCCTTTTTTACACAGGATCAAAGAAAAAAAAACGAAGTTTTATGCATTTTATCAATGTAATTAGGTTTTTTTATTTGAGTGTTTGAGTTTTTATAAAAAATATGCTAAATTTAGTTATTTGAATTAGAATTTATTGACTTGCTATTAATTGTCTTGATTGTTATAATTAACAAACGATATTTTTTTTCAACAAATTCAACCACAGATCTCCCTTGTGTATAATTTGTGTGGCTGCTTGTTATAATTTGGTCTTTAGTAGAAAACAATTATAATTTTGATTAAAACAAAAACGTTATAAAATCAATCTGAAGAGCAATATATGTAAGAACGAGCAGCATGTTTGTTTAAATAAATCATCTAGTTTTTGTCACTGGACGTTAATAAAAAACTGACAACTATTTTAAAATTTGACATGACGGAGGTTTTCTACCTTCAACCCCTGTTGAGCAAGCTCAAGGGAATTCATTTTTAAAATTAAAAAAATACATCTCTCTATCCTTATGATTAATTTCATGTAACTAAATTTAAAATGACAGATTCATTTTCCAACAATATTTGTTATTTCTCATTATAAATTGTCTTGAAAATTAAAACTCTGAATAAATAAGAAAGTATATTCAGCCAAGACCGACCATTTGATACCCTGCACCACTTAAATGCAGAAAAAAATTTTTTTTGTGTTGAAAATGGACTAAGTTTATAATTCCGTGTGAATTCTTTGATATTCATCTAAGACCACATAAAGTGTATATATTCTGGATCCTTGAGTTATGCAGATATTGATATAACCCAATAAAAGGTTTTATTATATTGTGAAGCAAGACATACAGAGATGAAGTAAAATAAGTGCAGGAACTCATAACAAGTTTTAAAAAAGAAAAAATAAGATTTCAAGTGCCACGGCATTCCCTTACTACGAAGCAGGTTTGTAAGAGAGAAAACTAAAAAACAGCTATTAAACAATATTCAAATGGTAAAGATGATAGCTACGTTCACCACTTTTTATATGCGTTAAATATAGCGCTTTTTGTGTAAAGAATGTTTTTATAAAATACATGCCTTACGTAAGCGAGATGGTAGGTAAAACTCTTACATTTCTCCCTCACAAAGCTGCTTCGTTTGAAGCTAAATTTTTTATTGGGAAGATTTTGCACAGATTCGTTGTATATGAGTTGAAATCACATCATAAATTATCCATAATATACCATAGGGCTCATATAAAGCCCACTCTCGAAAAACACTTTAGTTTTATATGACTAGAAATCGAACTTTCAAACCATTCAAAGCTTATGTAACACTCACTTTATAAAATATACATTGCATGCAGTTCGCAACAATATCAAAAATATCCAAACTTGCCGGCAGACAATTCTGTCTATAGTGCAAATTACAAAGAAACAACCTATGTGTGGAAAACCACACACAAGGGTAACTTACGTAAGTTTTTTAATATTTTGTGACTAAAAAATATTTTTTAATCACAAAATATCTTTTCAGTTACTGAAATTCAGTACTTAATTGCTACTGCTAACAAAGTCAAGAAGTTTATTTTGTGTACCTCAACAAGTATTTTGTTTATCGTGTAAAAATGATTTATTTTGTATGGTTTTTCACACAAGGGTGATTTATGAGTTATCTCAAAGCGATTTTGGAGCGTAGGCCAATTCTGGACCTACCAGCTAATAAGTTCCCTAATATAAAGTGGCTATTAAATACTTCACTAAATACTTTAATTTATAAGGAATTTATGGCTTTAAAACCTTTTTTCTAAAGTGTTATTTGTATGGGAGCAATGGTCAAATATAAAAAAATATTTATATTTTATATTGATATATTCTCACCATTTTAAATGCATAAAGTTCCATCAATTATCTTTAAAGATTGCGACCTGGGGTGTTAGCGTGCATTTTTATTCGAAAGAAATAATTTACGAGTTCGAACAATTTGTTCAGTGTATTACGATTTTCGTAACTTTTAATTTGATATTAAATAAATGTTTACTTATATTATTATTGAAAATGTTTTAAAATTTGTGGTCCTGAAAAAAAAATTATCATGTACAAATAAAAAGCAGAATGATGAAATGGTTGACTTTTTATTCCGACTCTTCAAACCACACAATAATAATATTTTTCACGCATTGAAAAGTACATATTTAATTTTTTTTTTGTTTGGAGAAATTTTCGTCCATTTTGGTATTTTAATAAAAGTGACACCAACTTTTAATCAAATTTTCAATTTGTTTATAAATACAACTCTGTCATCGCCTCGTTCGAGTTACGCAGTACGGTTTAACTTTCGAATCGGAAATTGTTTTCGAAATATTTTTCTTTTCGAATGAAATACGCGGAAGTCTCCCTGTACCTTGCACACAAATTTTGAAGGGACAGACAACTACACGCAGAGAAAAAACATGGTTGTGGTAAACATATTCTAAGAGCAACATATTATGATAAGATTAATGATTGTAGTCACCATATTATGATAATTATTGAAACCTATTATGACTAAATATACTCGTAATATTACATCATAATATTTTTCCCTCAATCATATTATTATTCTGTTAATCATAGTCAAGAAGTAATTAAATTATTGTCATGTTAATCATAATAAATTTAGAAGCAATCATATTATGATGCAGCACCTTTCATAACTGTCATAAAAATATAAAATAAATTAAAATTTTCTTGCATCGATTTTTATTTTGTGGCTTTTTACAATTTTTCTTAATGTAAATCAAATAGCGGAGTTCAATAAAAGGCTTGCAAAAGAGAAAATCCAAAATCTGTGGTTTTCATGCCCAACCGCGTTTGTCCATTTTTTCTTATTTTTCTTTTCCGATTTTGAGATGGTGATGCCATATTGCCTAATTTAAATTGCTCTTTACATGTTTCTA
The DNA here is from genome assembly GCA_949318255.1 of Pollenia labialis. Taxonomy (NCBI): domain Eukaryota; kingdom Metazoa; phylum Arthropoda; class Insecta; order Diptera; family Polleniidae; genus Pollenia; species Pollenia labialis. The sequence continues at coordinate 115,523,387 of OX439139.1, read as the reverse complement.
AAAACTTTTGAAAAAAGATGTATTAATTCCGATTTTTTAACGTGGTGCACAATACCTATCCCATAGTTTAATCTTGAATGGTTTTTCGGCTCTCCTGAGCCATACGCAGTTGCCCAAGAAAGCAACAGAAATATCAAAACACTTTTATAAAATATAACGAAATCTCTCTGTGTGTTTTGTTTTTGGATTTTACAAAGAAACTACGATAATTTCCATTTGCACTATTAAATCACTAAACTGAATGAACTCCGCTAATATTTTAATTTTATTAAATTCTTTAAGCTTATTTTTTTATGGGAATTTATCTTTAAATTGTTTAACCGCTCACATATAAAATAAACGACACAACTGATACAAAATTATTTTACAAATGGCGCTAACATAATATTATTAGAGTAAAAATGGTTTGATTGCATCTTAAACATAATATGATAAATGTATAGAAAGTTATCATGTTATGGCTATTAAATATCATTATATGGTTGTGAGTAATATAATATGTTTTGAAAGTTATCATAATTTAGTTGTTAGAAAAATAATTATTTTTCGTTCAACAATACTCAAATTTATAATTGCGATAAACGTTGATATGTTTACAGTAACTATAATATTGTTGATATTAAAGAAAAATAACAATTATTTGTGTACGACAACAATATATTGTTACATTAAACATAGTGTTGTTGCCGTAACCATGCCCAACCATATTTTTGCTCTGCGTGTAGCCAGCCAGCCAGCCGTACAGACGGACGGACATCGTATGGGCGGATATTAAAAGCATGAAATCATAATGTGTATAAAACAATTTTAAATTTATTATATTTTGTTTTAGATGAATTGAATTAATTGTCTTTTCTTTCTGTCTGAAATATGCAGTAAGCTTTAAGTTACCAACGTTACTTTGTTTTTAGATGCTTTGTTTTGTATTTAGTTGGCATTTGGATTATAAAGATCAGTTTCTTTGTTTAAATCAACTTTTTTTTGTTTTCTGTGAATCGTGCCTTGGAAAAAAATAATTTTGCATCTGTTGACAGGCCACGGTCATCTTTAATTTAATAATATTTTTGAATAAATGCAATATTTTTGAAAAAAAATGTATGTTGCGAAAACATGAGTTTGTGATATAAATATTAATAAACGGTTACAATTTGTTTGGTTAGACTGTGCCGTTCAATTCCCCGTAAAATGAACCAAGTAATTTATTTCGGCAATTTTTATACGACTGGTTCATTAATATACTACCTAGGGACTTAGGAAATGTACTCGTTGGGCCACAATTCACATAAATCGGCTTGAAAAGAACTGCAAATTACCTTATGAAATGGTCTGTTGCACGGGGTTTCTTTGAGGAATTTCTTACAAATTATGAAATAATGGATATCTCTTGTTACGTTAGCTTCAAATAATGAAGGCGCGGAACCGGTTGAAACCGCCAATAGATTTGACAAAACACAAAAACCACAAATTGAATTGTTTGTCCAAAAATAGTCAAAGATTATAACGCCCATATGGGAGGAATTGACCTTAAGGACAGCTTTTTGGGCAGATGTAATAATGAAAAGTCGACAGTGGTATTTTTGATTATTTTACCATATGGCAGATATGGATGTAATAAATTGATAAGTACTCTATAAAAGACACAACCCAAAGAACATTGGCAGATTTAAGATCACACCTGTCGGAAACATTGCGCTCCTTAAAACATATGAAAACAAACGAGGGAGATCTTCAATCAGAAAGGCAGATGGAGGAAGAAAGGCACCGGTGACCCACAAAAAATATACCGATACAACATATTCGGACCAGTGGTATGGGGCATAATGAAAATACGTGTTCTACAAAAAACAAGTGCAAACTTCCAAGTTCCTATAGATTTTCACGGACCGAGTGCACTAAATGTAAGATTGCTTTTGTGCCAGAAAAAAATTCTATAAATACGAATATTAAGTACCCCACTAAATTCTAAATTGTTTTCAATCTTTTTTACGCAAGTTTCTATAAAAAAAAACCTTTTTTTAATCCAAAAGAAGGGGTAACCATCGATACTAGCAGTTATTAAGCGAGGTTGTACTTAGATATATGGGAAATGAACCGTTTGTATATTTTGTTCACTTATTTTGGCAAAGACCTTTTATAACGAAAATCGGTAGGCAATATGATAATACGTCATTTGATTATAAAGAACCCAGCTTTTCAGTATTTTCCGCCATAGAAGCCTAAATATTGTCACAAAGGTTGAAGCGAATAAAGCAGTTCATAAAGGAAAATCAACAGTTTTTTTATTTTGAAAAAGTTAACTTTTTGTGACAAAAGGCATTTCATAAAAAACACATGGGGAAAAAATTAAATTTTTCATGTGTTGGCTAGAACTTTATGACAACGTTTACTAATTCGAGGTTGCTGGTTTCAAATCTAATCTCATCATCAGTTCCCATTTTTAAGGTACTTCTTGTATTTTTTGCCTTTTTCCCAATAAATAAAAGAAAAAAAAATTAAAACTTTACTGTTCTTTAAAAATGAAATTGTTACCTTTGAAAAACAATCAAATCACAAAAAAAGCTCCTAATGGTCGTTAAGTTAAAAACATACAAATTTGTATTTTCTTCCTGCTCAACGTTGATCGGCTGTGAGCCAATTGTCCTTTCTTTTTAAATTTATGAAAAAAATCGTTTAAATTGAATAAATGATACTAAGTTCTGTAATAACATATTTTTCGCCTTTTATTGGTCATACCTGAAAAAAATTTAAAATTTTGTTTTTTATATCATGACAAATCATAACGGGCAGAAGTGTAAAGTATTATTTCTCTCGCCTAAATTCACATAACCTGCAAACAAAATGAGACATGGATCATAAAAATCGATTAACGCGCTCCGCTTTTATTCACAATGAAGTAAAAGTACCTGATTTTGAAGTAAATACCCTGCAAATATTATTGGACCACCTGATCTAATTTCATGAAATGGACTACTCCATGGACTGGTCCGATGTAATGGTAGCATGGGCCATGTCATTGTTAAAAAGTGTTTGTAGTGAGACGAAATGTCTTCGTTTTTTAACGACATGTTTTTGTTTTTAAACGAAGTTAAAACTAATCCTCTTGTGTACACAATGAAGTAGTTTGAAAACTACTCCTTTGTAGTCCAAAGATGGGTTTTATGGTCCTGCCCTAGGACATCGTAATGTTAAATAGACCATGTTTTTTTCCATACGTTTGAGTTACTTTTGGACTAGTCCTAGTCCCTTGTGGGCTACTCTTTACACGTGTTTGGACTGGTCCTATAATTTGCAGGGTAGACATCAGCAAACACTTACAGACATATTTAAAATTTTATTTTTGTATGAAAATTGCGATTTTTTATCAATTTAGTTTTCTCAGTAAATTGTGAACAAAATCAAAAGTTGTGCACCGATTAAAATAAAATAAAGATCCATTGATTCGAAATAAGTAAAGCTAAATTTTGTTTAATCCAAAACTGTTATTTTTATCGCACTTTTATTTTTTATGAACAAAAAATTTTTTTTAATTGTTCTTTTTTGCAAAACTGCAAAGGGGCAAATTGAAAAGACATGTAAGCACGCCTTAAAAATAGTATTATTGACAAGTTTTGAATTTTTTCAACTGAATATGACGAACCGTTTTTGGGCTATTTCAATGTATATATACAGAGGCAGTGAAGCCAGATAGACGGATGGACATAGTTAGATCGATTCAAAAAGTGATTCTCACTCGATCTGTATACTTAAAGGTTAGCCTAACACCAATATTTTAAGGTGTTAAAAGTGTCAGCACAAATGCAAAATACCCTCTCCGCTATTCGGGCGTGGTTGTAAAAATCTCACATACTTAAGGGGGATTCCATGACAAGTGACCAAAACTTTGAAAATCGATGTCTTCTGGCTTGGATGCAATTTGTACCAACGTTAGTCCTATTGGATAGTAGCTTAGACTAAAATTTTCATTAATGTCGATAATATATATATAAGCTACTTGGGACAAATTTTGCTAACACTAATAGGTAATAAATTACATGGATGAGAAACTCAGAAACTTTATGACCGATCTTGTTGAAAATTTGTGTCAAACCTTATTTCCAATAGGACTCACCTTGCTGCATATTTCATCAAAATCGAAAGATATCGACTTCATATCACATATCACATGCCATAAAATCCCCATAAGTATAAAATATATTTTTTTTTGCTCTTTAGAAAAACATTTTTTTTTTTTTTTGGAAAATCGGTTGGATAATAGCTACGTTATAGTCGATTAAGCGAGAGAGTTCGCACTTTTTTGGGGGTTGATTCCTTAAAAAAATTAGTTTTCAAGATTTTTGGAAATAGCCAAATAAATACCGACATAAATATTTACAGTCCTACAAACATGTGTCTCAAAGAAACATACGTGAAAAATTAAAGAAAAAACAAGTAAATTTGAGAGAACATCTTTTGTCAAACATACAAACGTTTATATATATAACAACACGATTTTTTTTTAAGATAACACATATAGCATCTTTTGCGTTTAACTGTTGCTCAATTAGTAACATTTGGCGAAGCTTCTTCAAGAAGAGCTTCCTGCATGCACTGAACTATAGGCTGTTGTAATTTATTTTGTGATCTTTGGCGTATTTGACGATCATATATAAGACACATGTTAGTTGCATTTTTATATTTTGACTTTAAAAAAAAGAATTATTAAGAATTTTAAAGCTAAGATTCCTCTATAGGCGCAATGTATCAATTTTTGTTGTACACATTTCATGTGCCGATAGTGTGAACGATCAAAAATTTTAAATATGCGACAAACTGTGCCGAAATTGTGCTGACTGTGGACAATAAAAATTTACCTTGATACGCCGATAATGTGAACACTCTTTTGCACAATGTCGAGCAATCACATTATTTAATATGTACCGATTTTTATCGGTCACTTGTGCGCCGATACAAGTTATGGCAAATCGAAATTAGTAAATTGCACCAACTGGCAACTAAAATTTTCCTTTTTTGAGCTTTATTGTTTCAAAATTACATTTGTTTTTTCTATTATTTATGTACTAAAACGTTTAATAGTACATTTGTACTATGCCATGTTATATCGATGTTGCCATGTTGTTTGTAAACATCCATCGCAAGGGACCAGCCATTACTTAAGAATTATAGGGGCTTACGATTTAGCAGGTTTTCGATTTAACGGAGTGAAAATAAAATAAATACAAATTAACTGCTTTTTTCAATTTATTTACTAAAACGATAAAGAAAACATAAAACACAATTGTTAATAAGAAAAAGTTTATAAAAATTATTCATGTAACAAACTGATCTTAAGAAAATAAAGAAACACGCAAGAAAAAACCCACGAAAAAAAAATAGCGGTTAAAAAATAATCATTATTTCCATGTTTCTGTTTTTTTTATTACGAATTATGAGTTAGCAAACAATTACGATTTTTAAAATGTAAAAAAGATTTTATTTAAAAAAAAAACATTACGAATTAGCGAGGGGAACAAAATGTATGGAAATTTTACGAATTAACGAGATTTTTCAAGGGACCGACAGTTTATTACGAATTATCGGGAATTACAATTTTTGGGGTACGAATTATCGGGATTTGACTGTATATAAAATTGTTAGGAAACATAATGGAACATTCAGACGGAACATTTTGTGAATTTCTAAATTAAAATTATGTCTGCCAACAAGAAAATAAACAAAAACATATGGTTTAATTTGCCAAAATAGCACGAAAGTGTGACCGCATTATACCGATTATTGTAGCAATTGAGTTTTGGCCGATATGAACCGAACAAAAATTTCACAATGTGCGATGATAATGGGACCACCTTATAATAAATGGTGCAAGGTTTTTAAATGTGCACCGATATTGCACGATTAAAATCGTCAAAGATTGTGTTTTTTGAGCCAATAGTGGGATCTTAGCTTAAATCTTTTTTTTTTGGTTAAACTTTACAAAACCTAATCAGATTAAACTATACAAAACATATCGATGCCTTACTTCCTTAACCTCGTAACTTAAAACATACGGTTTTGAATTTTTCATATCAAACGACTTCTATTTTTGTGTTTTAATACTGCAACAACTTATTATTTCAATACAATATACATAGATGTAATCAATTCTTTATTAATTGATACAAAGATGAAACGTTTTTTTTTTCTCTCCTGAAAAATTGTATTTTTTTAAGATACAATTTTGAGAAAGTAAGGCATCGATATGTCAAATAAAAGCCAGTAAGATCGGTTGCCTTATGGCACGTTACTACGTTACTACATTGAGTTTTACAATAAAAAGTGTCTCACAGACTTAACTGTAACTACCCAATAGGATGAATATGCCTTTACCATATTGCTCACTTTAGTTTAAAGCAAAGTCGTAATAGTTAACAACGCATAGGAATAGCTTATCCCATCAACAATAAATTTCAAGTGTTTTTATCAATAATAAAAACTGGGAATTTAGCACGAATAACAAAATCTTTTGAAATTTAAATTGTGTATTCCCAAAAATTGAAATTACTTTTTGATAATAAACAGGGTGCACGGCCTAAAAAACACTTAATTGACAACATCTTTTGTAAGTTGTTGTTGTTTTTTATTTTGTTTTTCTTAACCTACTTACAACTACAATTAATGTTGAGAGAATTTCAACTAATTGTAGCGGGGAATGTAAGACGAGATGAACGCACTGCTTATTGTTGATGTTGTTTTGTTTAAGCTTTGATATTATTACAAGTAGAACTGTTGCTATAAGTCTTATACGTTTAACATTTTTACTTGGTTTAATATCTTTAGTTTTTCTAAAATCTTTATGGATGAAGTTTCCTGATGATCTGGCCTAAGCAACCAGTGAAATGCGCATAGGAATAGCTTATCCCATCAACAATAAATTTCAAGTGTTTTTATCAATAATAAAAACTGGGAATTTAGCACGAATAACAAAATCTTTTGAAAGTTAACAACTTTTTAATACGTGGGACAAAATCCTACCTTTAACTATCGGCAAGTTGTAATAATAGCCCTTAGTTTTTCTTTGTTGTATTCTCATTAGAGATTATCTGTCTTTTTTTCTAAAAAAAAATGTTGTGTAAAAATTAAGGTTATTTTTTAATGTAGAGAGTTTTTTGCTTCTTCTGTAAAATTTATTCAATGTAACTTAGGGATTTTTTGATATGTAGCAAATTTTTCACTACGTTATTTATTCGGGTTTCTTAAGGCCATTTTAAGAAAATATACAAGCAAAATTGCAAGACGCTTCCAAAACTACATATCTCACAAAACAAGACGTTCAAATTAAATAAAAGTATTTCAACATTCACTTGGTTCACAGTAAATTCTAATGTTATTATTATTGCAACATCAATATCAATTTTTTTCAGGTAACCATATGAATTTAATAACACAATTAGAAACAAACGACAAACGTTTAATTGTAGGCCAAGCCTTAACGCCGAAAATTCACGTGGGTGACATTGACCCAACAAGATTACAAATGTACATGAAATTTATTTTTTTATGTTAACAAAAATGAAATAGTTTTACTTTATTTTGCTACTTTTGCTACTAAAAAGTTGTTGACATTCCTGTTTAGGATAAAATAAAATTTAAGTCGAAGCTGTATCATCATCATGAAAAAAAGTAAACTGGGTCATATTGACACAGAGAATAAAGAAGGGTTAATTAATAAGGATATTTTTCTTAAGCTTCCTGATAAGCAAAATATGATTTTTTGTTTTGTAACTTCATTTCTGCTTCAAAATTATAACTGAAACCTGTAATCGAATTCAAGTTTAATAATGATATAAATTAAATAAACTAAAGAATTTGCAATAAATATTTTCATTTTCAATATTCTACCCCTAAATAACTTCGGCATACTCAAGTTAATTATTTTTAATTGTAGCACAACTGTTTAATTTTTTGTATTTATTAAACCCGTACAATCGTTTGTTTTAAAATGTGTTTTTACAGTTGTGTTTGCTCAAAAAAAAAGTACTAAACTAAAATAACACAAAAATAAAAATGAAAAACAGTAAATATGTAAATAAAACTTTTTCATATTCATATTTCATTTAATTTTTTTTATGTAGGTGTTTCTGGAATTTTTTAATACTTCTGCTCATGTATTTGTTTTTAACTCTAGTTTTTTATTTATTTCAATTTAGTGCTTTTATTTTTTTTTTTTTTTTGGAGTTTAACTCTGCGGAATTTAAGTTACCATCATATTAACTGGGGAAATAGAGAGTTTTTATATTTTTTAATTGAAAAAATAAAACTCACAATTATTCAAAAAACAAATTGCTAACAGTTACTATTATTACAATATGCTAAAAAAAATAAACCCACTGTGCGTATGATTAATAACCTTTTTTTTAATACAGTTAAAAAAACATGACGTTATTTGGCAGAATAAATATGTTAACATTTTGCTGTAACTAATTTCATTGAACAAAACTGATAAAAATTAAACTATTTTTGACTTCTTTTATAAAATACGACAGGGATGGAGATGTGCGACTAATCGATTAATCAAAGATTCCAATTAATAAAAATTATGATGAATAATAACTATTCTAACAAACATGGTGGAGCCATTACCGTTAACTAAGCAGTTACATGTAACCATTTTCGTCAATTCCAATGAAATTTGTTTGGATTTGTAGTATATAAATTAAAGCAACAGATAAGAGGCAAATGATGCTCCACAACAGATAAAGGTTTTTAATCTGGATAAAATTTAATTCGGAAATGAAAAGTATTGTCAATAGCGGAAAAAAACATTTAGGGAAGTTGTTTATATATGTTTGGAAGTAACTTATGCCTACCTTCGCTGCTATGTTTAACATAGAAAGAAAAACACTCGGGATAAATCAGGTTTGCTATGACTACCTAAAGTACACGTCGTACTCAAAAATTCAAGTACGGATAACAATAAGACGTACTCAAATCCATTCTAAATGGGTTTACTTTCGAAAATCAATCCCCGAATTTTTTGAAATAAGTATAAAATTCTTCAATCAGGTTAAAAAAGATACAACTTTTCCTCCGGCTTATGAATGTTTTAATTTTCTATACACATTAAGAAAAGGTCTGGCCAGACTCATGTGTACCACGAAGGGTTAAAAAGTAAATTTGAACACTTGCTTCTTATTTTTGGTTTAATATGTACATAAGATTTCTTAAGTAAAACCATATCGGGCATGATGTTGTTGGTTATTATTCTGTAAGGTGTAATACGGGTAAGTAAATTAATCATTATATTTTTTTTTTCATTTTATTTTTGGTTTTTTTTTAAGCACGAATTCGAATTAAATTTTATAATTCTTGAATAATTGCAAGTACGAAATCGGGATTGAATATGGATAATTTAATTATTTTGCGATTGAAAAATCCGTACTTGAGTCAATCTTTCTGTACTTGATTCAATAAAATCCGTACTCACCGTAGTTTATCGCCCGGATTGATTTGAGTACGGATGGATTGCTTTTTCTTTTGTATGTAGAAAATTTAGCCTGCAATAACCTTTTTACAGTTTCCTTTCCAAGTTTTTATATATGCACAGAAATAAGAAACTCGAACTTAATTTAAGTTGTTTTTTTCTTACTTAAGTACGAGTTGTACTCAAAAGTTGAAGTACGAATAACACTTAGAAGTACATAAAACCATCCTAAATGGGATAACTTTCGAAAACATACATAGATACACGTGTGTTTGTAAAAGTTTGTTGTAAAACAAACAACAACAATACCACAAGAGGAAAAATAGAGATTATTTTCATGTTTAAAGGGTAAAATAAGAAACAATAATTCCTAGTTTCTATATGTTAAAATTATTAAGTAAAACACATAACATTTTTTAAGTATATTGATTACGGAAACCAAATTGGGCATGCTGCTGGTGTCTTGTAATTGAGAATTCTTCTGTAAGCAAAGGGCGGAATACAACAAAAGTGAAATAAATATGTGTAACGGGTAAGTAAAATTATAATATTTTCTCTGGTTCTGTGGGGTAAGTGTTTAGGTTAGAAACAATTACTTTTGGAATATTTCAAATACAAATCGAGATTAAACCGTTTTGGAAATTCTTGAATCAAGCACAGTTTGAGATTAGTTTAATCTCACTTTTAATTAAGTCAATCCCGTTTTCGTATTATTTTAAGTATGAATTCAGGACTATATATCAATAAGTAAAGTATTTCGCAATTAAATAATACGTACTTGGATTAAGCGTTGTGTACTTAATTTAAGGAAATCCGTACTTACCGTACTATTGCCCACGCTTCGGCTTGATTTAAGTGTGGATGGATTGATATGCTTTTTTAGTGTGGGTGCCCAAAGCCCAACAAATTAAGTGCCTTTTGAATTTTAATAAATAAAGAGTTTTTTCGAGATATTAAAAATAATTAGGATAAAGTTCATAAAATTCAATTTTCGTTAAATTATTTTCATGAAGAAAGGAATTTTACAACATCAAATTAATTAAAGTTTATTGATAATTTTTCATTCTTGACTGCCGCGGGGCAATACATTTTAATTAATGACATGTTGTAAAATTCCCTTCTTCATGAAAATAATTTAATGAAAATTGAATTTGATGAATTTTAGCCTAATTAAAATATCAAAATTTGGATTAAGAATCATAAAACAGTTCAACAAAAAAATACCAATTATTGATATTAAAAATATTTTTATTTCAGCTTATTATCAATAGGTTCCAGTTAAAAATGAAAAATTATATCGGTCTAGCGACCCTCCCTACGGGCTCTCAATCTTTTACCAAAATTCTCATCCAAGTTTTTTAATAAACTCTTGTCAATGGTGAATATCTGCTCGATATTGTTGTGTTTAAGCTATTGAACTGTTTTGGGATTATTGCTATACAATTTCGATTTCAAAAAAAATCCCACAAAAAATAGTCTAAAGGAGTAAAATCGCACGATCTTGGTGGCCAATTCAAGCCTCCTTTACGAGAAATAATACGATTATTAAATTTTCTTTCAAAAGATTTATTGTTTCTCTTGCTGCGTGGCACTAGCCTGTTGAAACACACATAAAGAATACGTTTAAATCATAAACTTTCCGCCACAAAAAGCCTCGGATCATTTCCGTATAGCAATTTCCATTAGCCGGTGATACCCCAAGTTTAGACATACTTTACTATCATTTACATGTGAATTCGTTCACTTGAAAATAAGAGCTACATTTTAAGAAATGGGTTTATCAAATAAAAAAATTAAAAAAATTGTATGTGCTTATTTTATCTTAATGACAGTTATTAGAAATGAAATACAAAATTGTTTCGTGAATTACATATGAATATGATGGCCTGCAAGTTTCGATATTATTGTTGAAGTAGAGAAAAAGTTGTCCGCCTACGACTGCCTTGATTTTTTATTAATTTTGTTTGCAATGGGTAGTCGTAATTTTTACTATTAATTTGTTTCTAATGAATACTCGGATAAAACTTTGAAATGCTTTGCGGATTCTATTTTTGGAAAACTAATTTCGAGTCTAGATGCTAAAAGAATTCGCAAATTGATTAATCTTTAAGGGTTTTGTTCTATTTATCCTTGCACAGAATTTGAAAGTCACTTTGTCATTTTGTACATATAAGTGGTACGTGTACGAAAATTAAGTAGGAATATATGGGAAGGACAAAAATCCTTGTGCGGATATAAAGCAAATTTACTACATTTTTATTTATTATGGCTAAATAAAAATTCAGTAAATTGAGCACTCTTTAAGCATTTTTAATATAAAGATATATGGGAAGGACTCGAATCCCTGTGCTGCGATATATTAAATTTACAACTTTTTTTCTATTAAAAAGGGCAGCTTTCGAAGAAAACTATAATAGTTTTCCTCTCATGTTGCCTCTGTATGCTCTGTGCTAAAAAGCTTCAAACCCCGAAATTCCTATCAAAGTCATTTCATTTAGTTTTAATTTGGTATTAAGATAAAATTTGTTTCAAAACAATCCTACTGCAACATAAATCGTCCAACCGATTTACAATAGCTCCCGTATGTAGCTTCAAATACCTTAACGCCCTTATAAATGTTGGTATTGATGTACAACTATGGCCCCAATTGTATAAAACGCAACGCAACGCAAAAAGAAAGTTATAAATATTTTGTTATATTGTTGTTGCTTTCTTCAGAAATTTATCTGCCGTTTTTAAACTTTCAACGCCACAAGTTATGAGGCGTTGCATTGCGTTTTACATAATTAAAGCCTATGTCATTTTGCATTGGTAGGTCGAGAATTGACCATACATCTCATATAAAGAATTATTTTACGAATCTTTAAGTCATATTTTAGTCTTGTTTTGGGCCTAAGATTGCAAATGTATACACAACAGAACAAACCGTATAAATGATCGCTGCATCACCACTATTGTATTGGTTAATACATACAAATATCTTGGAGTTCATGTAGATATCACTTTGAAATGGAAGACACACTAAAACAACTCCAAAAGAAGCTACGTAAAGCTAACTGGCAGAATCTTACATTCGTCACGTTTTAACCGCATGGGGAGCCTCTGCACACTGTAGGAGTCTTTAACATACACAAAATCTTATTCTCAAAATACTGCTCAGAAATTAAAATAATTCCAATACTTCATATATGGATAATGTAAACAACGGGAAACCACCACAACAGTCTTCAATACACACAGAAAACAAATTGGTTGGAAAACGGTTGCAGTAATAAAATATTGATCATGAAATATAATATATTATTGCAACTATTAAAAATGTATAGTTCTAACTGAATTTAATTTCTCTTGATTATTAAAACGTTATTCTAACTGAAATATGATTCCTTCAATTATTTTATTAGTTATAATAACTTATTTAATTTAGTTCTAAAAATTAGTACAAATGGTAAGAATCACAACCGAATTTAATAGAGGGCAATACTGAATATTGGTCTTTGGAATTAAAAATTTGCTTTCGTCAACAGATTTTGTAATATAAATGTTAATTCATTTATTGCAGCTAATTATCGATTGCTAGTATAGTTTCAATTCGAGTACAACAAATGAAAATATAATTATTTGGTATTCACAACCAAAAAAAAGCTATGTGTCCCAATAGTTTATTGTGAGTACTAAAATAATTATAAACTAAATTTTCTGTCAAAAGTAAAAAATAAATTTTTAAGACATTTAATCAAATAAGTTTTAATTTCATATTTAAGAAATATTTTGTCCAGATCAACATCGTACATGTTCAGCACGCTCAATAGACTCCAATGGATCACTAGTCCTGCAAAAGCATATATTTCACCTTCTGAACTTATCCATCATATCCATTTTGGACTCTGTGGCTGTAGATGATATCGAGGGGTAAGTCCTCCTCTACCGGTGATTTTACCACAACATAGGCCACCTATTGCTTCCTGCTTCGTTAGGATTTCTAAAAAGATCTTTGTTTTAAGCCCATTATGTAGCCCACTTCTTTCTCAGTTATTTAACCCTGCCCGCTTGGTCTAATTGGAACTCTTTTAGGTTCGCTAGCAATTCTTTCCGGTTAAGGGAGTAGGTTCACGATGTTTTCAACATTGTCTGTGTTGGTCGGGTAAATAATGTATGTATGTGTTTTATAACATGAAATAATCACCCTTCACGTTCTCTTTAATACATTACCAAACAATCGCAGGCGTATTTAAAACTCGCTAATCGATAAGGGTATATACAAAAAAATTGAGGTTTTTGGAATTATTTTGATTTTCTATCTAATAAATCGTGAAAATGGTTTATGCAAACTGTGGAAAAAATATATTGATTAAGTCAATCAAATCTTTTGTTATGCACACCAATTGTGTGTTAATTCAGTTGTATATAACAATTATTCGGGTATAAGCATGTTTTTGTTTTCTAAAAATCATACTAACAACTAAAAATATCTGTTGTTATAACTGATAGTGTACTAAAATTCAAATGTTGCTATCAAAAATACTATGCTAAGCAACGAAATTTTCAGTAATTGTAACCGAATTGTATGATAGTACATGCAACCGACGAAATTCGATTGACGACAAATTCGGTTGTGATCACGAATCTGTTTTCTCTGTGTAACAATAACATTGCCTACTCAAAAATTGCACTCAATACCCAACCACAACATAATTAATTATACATCGCCCAAATACTCGCTATCTAAGAATAAACCACGTCAAGTTAATGGACTTGAAGGACCACCAACTGCTACACCCTATTAACCACCAGTTCAATACTAGACTTCGATCAAAAGGTAGACTTAAAGTCGATGCCACAAGGAACAGCTATGGTGACCGAACCCTGAAAGTAATACTACCAAAGATCTACAATAAAATGCCAACTAGTTTAATGAATGTAACAGATAAGTTTAAAATAAAAAATCCTTTAAAAAATATCTTATATCATTGCCATAAAGCTGCGTGGGTACTGAATTAAAAAACTGGAAAAATGAGTCCCAGGTAAGAAACACTCTCAAAGAATTGTCTGTATATACTGTGCTGTAGGATATCAAATGCTTACTTGTTTTTTTTTCTAGGGAATCATCATCATATACATATGTACACAGAGAAAACAGATTCGTGATCACAACCGAATTTAGCGCCAATCGAATTTCGTCGGTTGCATGTACTATCACACAATTCGGTTACAATTACTGAAAATTTCGTTGCTAAGCATATTATTTTTGTTAGCAACATTTGAATTTTAGTACACTATCAGTTATAACAACAGATATTTTCAGTTGTTAGTATGATTATTAGAAAACAAAAATGTACTTATATCCGAATATATGATAGATGCAACTGAATTACCATATAATTGGTGTTTATAACCAAAGATTTTATTGACTTTATCAAATTTTTTTAAAGCTGTTGCATAAACTATTTTCCCGATTTATTAGATATAAAATCAAAATAATTTCAATAAACTTCACGTTTTGTTAGTATATTTATTTATTAATATTTTTATGTACAGTTTAGAACTTATTTAATTTTCTACAAACACATACATGCAGCTTTCCACATCATCACTTGGCTCCAATTCGATGCAATTTCTTTCATCAATGTCGTCTTGTTCTAGTGTCTGAAGTAAAACAGAATAATTAACATGTGGTTTTTACAATACAAAAAAATCACTAAAATACTGAGCGATTTTCATATAATGTATTTATAACATATGTATTTGTTTGACCAATGTACACGCGGAGGAAAATATAAACAATGTGTACATGTATATACATATATTGTACATATGTATGTATGTATGTCTGAGATATTGCCGAGAAAGCATCGGATGTTTGTTAGACAATTGTGTAACTCCTCAAAGAATCTTCTGATGATTATCTGATTAGTAACAATAATAAAAACATCTAAATTTTTTTTATTAGTTTTTTATACATTTTCTGACAAGCTTGTCTTCTAATCTTGGAATGAACCTTTTGCGGCTCTCCTTATGAGTCATACAAAAATTACTGAGCTACCTAAATAAGAGCGTTTTTAAAACATGAAAATTCACTAGTTAATACAATTTTATTTAAAGAAGCCGACGTAAGGATCTGTCAAATAAGATTTTACAACAGGATTGTTGTTGAATTCCTGATCTAAAGGTTTGTTTCGTATAAATTGTATGAAAAAGAAGATTGATGCTCTTGTTTCGGTGGCTCAGTTATATGTGTAAGCATTCCACAAGTTGTAAGTGAATTCCTACAAGAGTCCCATAAGATTCTTGATGTGCTTTCTGAAAGCCTCATTAGAAAATCTTTGCAGAAATCTCAAACGAATTCGTCTACGATCAATACACTGTGCAACAAAAAAAAACACCCTCAATATTTGCAACGCGAAATGAAACTAGAATATTGGTAGAGCAAATCTGCCAAAGGGTTTTGAAAAGTTAGCTTGGGTTCCCGAAAGTTTTTGAATTTTTGAAAAGGCGTTTGGTATAAGTCAAAAAAAAAATACACTAAATGTACTTCTGAGCTTAAAAGTAATTTTAGATGTCTTTAGTAAAATCGTATGGCGATTCTTTCCTTAGGATATATTAACCATCTAAAACTCATTTTAAGCTGTCATTTTTGTCCTTTTTTTAACTTCCCAACAAAAGTATATTAAAACGGCACTTTAGAGGGTTAAAAAGTTCCATGAATATTTTTTGCATCAAATTTTACTAGTGGTCTTTTAAGACCAAAAGTTCGTGGAATTTATGTAAAACGGGGTTTCAAGAAATTCAAAAATTTCAAGGCCAGGAATTTCGAAAATCCGTTTTACATACATACATTGCATGAACTTTTGGTCTTAAAAGACCACTGGTAAAATTTGATGCAGAAAATATTCTAACTTAACTTTTCAAACCCCTTTGGCAGATTTGCTCTACCGGTATTCTAGTTTCATTTCGCGTTACAAGTGTTGAGGCTGGCGGCAATTACCCGAATTTTTTTGCACTGTCATATAAGTGTCTTTTGCTGTGTTGTAGAAGTATCTAGCAGAGGAATCAGCTTGCGTAACAGTTTCTCCCGTGCGAGGAATCTTTTACGATTAAAAATTGCGCTCGTCGACGATTAATGCTCTTCATGAGATTCCCAGTAGATTATTTCGATTGAAAATGCTAGCTGGGTACATATATGTATGTATTTATGAGAAATATAATACATACAAACATACATATGTACGTGCATACCATAATTATAAAAATACGTAAACTACTTACCCCTATTTATTAAGTTTTTGCACCTTTTTGCGTTTTTGAACGCAAACTTATTTATTTTAATATTAATTTAAAATTATTTTATTATATTTAATGTTTTGACAGGAAATTTAGTAAACAATTGGGACATATAGCTTTTTTTTGGTTGTGAATGCCAAATAATTATATTTTCATTTGTTGTACTCGAATTGAAACTGTACTAGCAATCGATAATTAGCTGCAATAAATGAATTAACATTTATATTACAAAATTTGTTGACGAAAGCAAATTATTAATTGCAAAGACCAATATTCAGTATTGCCCTCTATTAAATTCGGTTGTAATTCTAACCATTTGTACTAATTTTTAGAACTAAATTAAATTAGTTATCATAACTAATAAAAAAATTGAAGGAATCATATTTCAGTTCGAATAACGTTTTAATAATCAAGAGAATTAAAAATCACTTAGAACTATACATTTTTAATAGTTGCAATAATAAATTATATTTCTTGATCAATATTTTATTACTGCAATCGTTTTCCAACCAATTTGTTTTCTGTGTGTATATTAATATATTAATAGGCAAGTGGATTTCTTTTGCTCCCTTTTACGACTAACATTGGATTTTAACAAATGATACATCATTGGAAAGATATTTTTGGCAGAATGTGCCAATTTACCTTTTTTTTAATATCGGTTCAGTATTTTAGGAGTTATAGGCGTTAGAAAGTGTTACTAATACATAGAAAATACTCACATACGTGTGAGCAAAAAAAAAAATGTAAACAAATAACAGAAACACAGTTTTATGCTTCTTTTTTTGTGTTTATACGTAGTAAAAGAAACAACAACATAGGATTTTTCTCCAATGCCTTAAATTGGAGAAGAGTAGAACATAAGAAAAAAGAGTTGGCCAATTGTAAATGTTTTTTTTTTTTTTTTTTTGAAGAGTTGTTGTTTTAAAATGTTGCCGTTGATTTTGTCATATGAATAATTTTAAATGTTACTGTCGATTTCTCGAACTTTGTGCATATGAATAATTTCAATGTTGTATTATTAGTATGTTTACAATTTTAAGAATGGTGTATTATATTATATTTTAAATTTTCTAATCTAATCCTCCAAAGTCATACGCTTGTCTGCAGGAATGAAACCAGAGTCTTTGGTGGACATCGAAACCTCAACACCGGCGCTGATAGACTAGCTCACTACCAGCTAGCCTACCAGAGTACTTAAACTGTAAATAACGTAACTAGTTTTAAACTTTTCTAACAATAATTAGAATTGTGGTTATTTTGTTGAACTATCTATGGTTTTTAATCCAAATTTTTAATATTTTAATCAGGCTTAAGTTCACCAAATTTAATTTTCATTAAATTATTTTTATAAAGGAAGGAATTTTACAACATGAAAATTAATTAAAATTGTTATTGATAATCATTCATTCTTGACTGACCTGAGATTCGAACCCAGGCGGCTGGTTACCATGACATGTTTCGATCGCAACCACTCGATCTCCTCAGATGGATTTGCCGTCTTACACTCGCAGCCATCGACGACTGCTGACGTCAATAGTCAAACATCAATCCTTAAACCAAATTGTATTTTAACCTTTGGTAGATCGAAATTTGCTTTTTCTAACAATTTATAAAAATCAACTAGCTGGACTTCCATGACAACCCAACGTTAAATACGATAGTAAAAAGAGCAATCAGTTTAAAGTCAAAACAAACCATTATATTTCAAGTAATATACTTGTTACTTTGTCTACAGGGCAGTTAAAACACATACATATACATACAAAATATGCAAATATAGTATAAAAACCGTTCACACACAATTGTAAAAGGTTTGGATTCACTTATATTTTTCGCTTGAAATTTAATTGATATCAATTGATTTTCAAGTTGTTTTATGGTAATTCTTTATTTTGTGTGCATATACAATTATGAATGTAAATTGCAGTGCGAGACCACTGTAATAAAAATGTTAAAATTAAAAAATTGCATAATTTAAACCAAAAATAAAATAGCTTAAAAAACTTAAACAAAATATTACTTTTGGATTGAATTGTAATAATTGAACCCAGCAAAAACTTCAACTACAATTGTAAAAACATTCCGAAGAACTTCCCAAATTATTTTATGTATTTTTGATTTAATAAAGGTTTACTTAACAAATTTCCTATGTAAATTTCTCCAAATAAACTATTGTTTAATTTAAAAAGCGTTTATGTGTACGGGGGAACTATCTTGAATGCATAATATCTAGGGTGTTCAAACGAGTAATTGTTGTTCGATTAATCGAACAATGTTAGTGTATTAATTGTTCGAATAACTTAAATATGCTTATTTCAATTAAAAGAATTAATCGAAAAATGTATACCGGTATATAGTATTCTGTTAAATGCATATTTTTTTAAAGTTTTAAGTCGAATAAACAAACCAAATGCATGTGTCCGTTGGAATTAAAAAATACAGTCATGTTTAGTAAGTAATTTAGCTTATATTTCTTTTATATTTCTCTCAACACTTTTTAATAATTAATTTCACAAAAGAAAAACCGAGAAAGGACAAGTGTAGGTATGAAAACTTAAAGATTTATATTTATTTATCAGGTATGTTCTAGAAATAGAAATAGAAATGAAGGGATATTGAAATCGAACGATAATTTAAATTCATTTACTATTTACAAAATTACCGTAGTAATTCGTGGTTTTAAGTATTGTTCTTGCAAGAAAACTGATACTGAAAGAATGAAGTAGATAAAATGGAATATTTTTATGAACTTTCATAACAGGGTCGTTTTTTAAATTTGTTCGATTTTAAATCCACTTCATTTCGATTTCCAGAACAAGACGGTATTTTTCAACAAAATAGTTAATGCGTTTCTCTCTTTAGAACGAATTTGGTTTAAAAATATTGTACGAAGGATAAATCTAATAATGATGTCCAAAAATATATTAACAACTTCACTAATTTTACACTTACACTGTGACTATAACAGAGTACTGGAAGAAGATGCTTCACCATCAAAATCAAAGGGGGCGTAAAGTGGTCCAATGAACAAATATTTAAAATGAAATACTTCGATCGATTCTCTACAGGAAATTATTTGATGGAATGTCCGTGAAAAGTTTCAAAAAGTTAAAAGTTATATGGACTCTTTTAAAATCTAAATGCCTGAAAGTAAAGCAACAATTTGAAGCTACATTGACAAGTTTTATTTAAAAAAGAATGTTTATTTACTCAAGTACTAATTTTTTTTAAATTATCGAAAAAACAATCTCTTAAATTATAAAATTTCTGCATTTAGAATTTTTCGACAAACAAGTATCGACTTCGTGCGTGACAGTCTTAATTCGAACCTCGACCATGACAAATTGTTTTAATGGTTCATATACACATATATTTTATCAGCTGTATGCATAACAAAAAGTTAGCCCAAGTTTAGCAGCTTGTTAATTCATAACAAACTTTTCTCCATCTGCTAACTTTTCATAACTCAACTCTGAATTTTTGTGATGCCACATTGTATTTCTCAAATTTGCAACACGTTTTGCATTAATCATCGCTGAATTTGTCATTTTTCCGTTTTTTGTTTTTCCCTTAACATAAAAAAAAAATTTTAAAAAGGTTTTAAAATGAAAATAAATTAGGTAAAAGTCATGGTAGAAAAAGTGCAAGGTATAGATAGTCATTAGAAATTTCGTTCTCAATTTCAAAACCCATATAACGTCAAACAAAAGAAAATATCAAAAAAATTTAAACATTACATGGATAAATAATGAAAACTCTCCCTAATGAACATACGTGGGACTTATTATATAACGGAGAAAATGTCAGTAAATAAAAAAAAAAGTTAATTACAAAAAAACAACAACATTGTTTGACATTAAACGGCTGTTTTTTACAAGTTGACAAGCGTTTGGCAGGTCGTTAACAACAGTTTAGCAAATCGCTAGCCAGAGTTTGGTTAGAGCATTATGAATAAAGTTTTTGCTTACTTCATGGCAAATTTTCATTATGCATACGACTGCATAAGTATGGCATTCCATTTGTTATTTCTAAAATATTTATCATAGACTCTATAAAATATATACATATATTCTGGGTCCTTATTAAGAAGAAAAGTTAATATCTCAGTATCCGTCCATCCGTTTATACATTGATTGAAATCAAGTATGCGGAGCCCCTACACAATGCCAGTGTATTAGTGATCGATCGGATATGCTTTTGAAAATTTTGCTATTTTAAATACACAAAATCGGTTTATAAATGGGTAAAGGCCCACCCATAATGGGCTTAATATGGCTTAAGCAAATCAGCGAATATATGTTAATTACACTATGGAACATTTTTGGAATTATTGTCTGGGGGGTGAGAAATTTCAAGTCAGGGTGATGGTACTAGGTCAGTATAGTAAAACCCTCAAAGGGTTTGGCGTTCGCATGTGTCAGTTTTTTTTATGCCATTTTAAATTTTTTCCTTATCTTGATGTTTTTTTGTTTAACATAACTCGAGAACCACTTGTCCGATTTTGCTAAAACAAACTCAAAAAAATTTAGAATTACAATTTCTTTAATCCGTTCATATAACGTTTTTCTTTATAATCAACAGTTTTGCCGGTAAAAATAAATTTGTGGAGAAAAAAAAACATTATAATTATTTCGCCCTCGAAAGTATGCTAATAATTAGTTTAATTTATTTTCTTAAAAGTACATGAGAGCGTATACATACATATGTGTTTGTTTTTCTAATATTAATCATACGTTCAAAATTACGATCATATAGGATTTTTTTAGTTTTTATAAAAAAATAAAATTTTAATTTTAGAATTAAATATTAATTAAATGAAACATATACACGTTATATTTTGAGATATAAAGTCTCTCAACTTTTGACAATTTTAAAAAATGTGCAAATATTTCCGGAAACCCCCAAATAAATTATAAAATTTCGTTTTACATTTAATTTAAGCGAGCGATGTCTTCGTTTGAAATCGATGAACAGGGCAATAGACATTGAATGTAGGTTTGCATTTGCGCTCAAATGTGGTCATTGCTTGTAAAAATAATGGGTTATTGTAGTTAAAATGCAAGAAGTGTTTAACAAAATTTCTCGTAACAAAATACCTTAATTATTAGTAAGAGATGTTTTTGCTGGGAAACATCTACAAATGTTGGTTTATTTTGTTTCAAAATTTGTTCATGGATGAAATTGAATTAAATAATTGTATGTTTAGGAGAAAATATGTAAAATTGTGTACGTTTGTATGCCTATTAATTGAAGCGCAAAACTTTATGCAGGATATTTGATATCCTTTGAAATAAATACATACGTATGTGTGTGAGAGCGAATTTTTGTAAAAATATATAAGCGTATTTAAAGGCATATGCTTTAAAGAAAGAATTCCTTTATTATCTTTTAAGATATACAAGTAATTCCATGTCAAATTTAACAAGAGTTGGACCCGACTCCTTTCCATTTATATAAAATTTGGTGAGAAGGTTCCATGTATCAACGAAAAAAAAAATAATTAAGCAAATTTTTTTCAGAAGTTATGTCATATTCAAAATGTCATAATTTCGCCGAATAAGCCGAATTTGTTGAGTTTATTTCATCAATATCTCGAAAACTACCTTACATACGAAGATGTAAAGATGTACTTGGGGCTACAAACAAAATAAAACGTATTTGTTAGTTGGCTGTTTTTTTTATATAGTACCTCAAACGTTCTTGAAAAATCCCGAAACCTGAAAGGAGGTGTTTTTTCTTTATATTATTTAAAATAAGTACTTGATTGAACTCTCATAGTGAAATAAAATCTTCCTATTAATAGTGATTTTTAAAATTTTAAGTCGCCAATCGAAGTCGGCAGTTTCTCTGTTGCATTTTAAGCAAACTTGTGGTAACATATTTAAAAATTTGTAGCATTTTTTTTATAAAAAAACGTGAATACTTTTGGTGTTATATCAATTTGATAATATATAGATAAATCAAGAAAATTTCACATTAATTGTAAACTTTAAAAATTAGCACCTATTTTTATCCACCTAGATTTTGATATATCGACCCCTTTGCGCGAAATTATCGTATATTCCAATTTTTTTGAAATTTAGTTTTTGATGCATTCTTGTTCTTCATTTAAAGAGACATCACCTGGCAAAATATTGTAGCCGAATTCCTCTTCGTCATATCTTATCTAAGCACATGTCTATTTTCGTTTTGATGTCTTGTAAAATTTGGTATGTGTAACATACGATAATTTCGCGCAAATGGGTCGATATGTATATTATAGATCCCGAAAAGGCCCGCAAATAAAATAGTTTTTTTTTCAGAACGAGTCGTGGCTAGGACGAAAATTGAGTTTTTTGAAGAATGGCTTAAATATGACAAAACTGAATGGAACAATGGCATTTTTTTATAAAAAGCCTGGTACTCTTTTCAACATTTCACGTGAAATGCTTTCAAAATGCATATGAAAAAAACTTGTGCGAAATATTTTTGAAATAATGTTGATAGAGTTGTACTTTGTTCATTTTGTGAAAAAGTTCCGGAATGTTTTTGACAATATTTTTTTACAACTGCGAAATAATGTAAGCTGCATTTAGTTCACGTGGAATTTTAAGCAAAAGCAACAAAGTATGAACTGATTATTAAATAAGAAATAAAAAATAAATAAACACAACCGGTAACAGTTTTTATTCATATCTACTTTCTTTTTTATTAAGAAAAATAATTTTTATTAAAATACATTTGGGGTATGTTAACATACGCAAAACAATGTCGCATACTTTGCAGGAATAAAAACGTTAAATTGTACAAACTCGCATGATAGGTAACATTGATACGTGTCGTGTGAAATAAATAATGTTGCTCAACATGTTTCACAAATTTGATCAGAGTACTAGGCTTTAGTGAAAAATTTAATATGTCAGATGTTTCTGAAGTCTCTAAAACAACTTCAAATGAAAATATCAAGCCTTTCAGCAAAATTCAGTCAAAAGTGGACTTCTTTAAAGTATAACAAAGAAATGTTTATAATCAAACATAAATAATGGTTAGAGGGATCCGGAATCGAAATAAAGATGTGCGTTAACCATCCGGTGCACTTCAACATCATCAGCGGCTCTTTCCGTGGGACGACCCAGAAAATCATTTGAAGAGTCATCAACGAAAACGAAGTGTCAGAGAAAATAATAGATCTTTGGGAATCGCAAACTGCAAGTGAGCTTATGACCGCAGCTGAGTTAGCTACTCAAAAAGAAGGGAACTGAAGTGTTGCTAAACAGATCCATAACGTCGCGGTGTGTGAAACTAGAGAAAAGAATAAGTGTTCTAAACAAAGTCGGCAGTTTACACCAGACGAAGCTTTAGCTTATTATGTGGACTCGAAATAAACTTCTCACGCAGATAAACAAGCAAGAAAGTGGTCAATAAAAGCAGGACCCAAGTGTATCCATCGTTTTATAGTTTAGGCAAGTCCAAGGCGTCTTGTTGTCCTTCTGACGAATATATTTCTGTGACTGAATCTCGAGCTGAAATTAAACTTCAGGCGATTTTGGATAAAACGGCTGAACGGTTAGTTAATATTCAGACAGAAGTCATAAGAAGTGTGTTGAGTTCGGGGCATAGCACGTATAAGCAGAAATTTGGGAACACTAACGCTACAGACGAATTTTTCTTCGTATACTCATTTGTCCCTTTGAGACTGCTTGATGGCAAAACTGTGATCTGTAAAAATCAAAGACCTTTCTCTTTTTAATACTGCCGTCCTATTAAGTTTATTTTTGCCAATGAGACAAAAGAGTTTACAAAAGAAGAAACTTCTAAAATATTAGATGAAATGAGTCACCTTCTTTCAACATTTTGTAACGTTGCTGGATCTCAAATCTCTGTTTAACACGATTTGTTGTTAACAATGACTGATGGCAAAGTATGCAATGCCTTAACAGACACCAGTACAACACTAAAGTGTTATATTAGCGGTGCCGCCCCCCCGTCTACTATGAACGAGGAGTTAAAGAAATATCCCATCAACTTTACATGCATGGATCTGCTCGTTTAAAAGTTTGCTTCACATCTGCTATCTTTAGAAATAAAAAAGTGGCAAGTCAGTGGAGATATGAAGCAACGCTCACAAGAGATACAAAAAGTGTTAAAAGATCGTATGGGTCTCATTGTAGATAATCCAAAACCTGGGAATGGTAACACAAACGATGTAACACAGCACGTTGATTTTTTCCAAAGGTGAATTGAGCAGCGAAATTACAGGATTAGACGTAAACCGTATTCGTAGATTTCATGTAATTTTAAGAACTTTGTCATCAAGCTATGACATAAATTACATTGAATTCGTTAAGCTTTGTGTTGATACTAGAAAATTATACCTTGATCTGTATTCTTGGCATTCCATGCCCGTTACTGTGCATAAAATTCATGTACACAGCGCGGAAGTTATTAGGGCTTTTCTTCTTCCCATTGGACAACTCTCCGAAGAAGCCCAGTAGGCAAGAAATAAAGACTGTCGTAAATTCCATGAACGGCACACCAGGAAGAGGTCACGTATTGCCACAAATACAGATATTTTAAGAATGCTTTTAATTACGTCTGATCCTGTTATCAACTCGTATAGAGAGTTACCGCGAAGAAAATTTACTTCTTTGTCATCGGAGGCTCTGCAGTTGATTATCCCACCTTCATTTCCATCCGAAAGAACATCAGTAAGTCATCATCATGAATTAAATAAGGAGGATTATTTACGCTCTGAATATTCTACTGAATGGGAGAGCTGTAATGACGACTCACATAAATATACATAATAAACAATTGAAATAAGTGAAGAAATAATATTGTCCCGCTGGCTTGTACTAGCCGACAGACTGTGCGTGTGTTGGTTGAAATTGGATTTTTGAAGACAGCAGATATGATGGAGAATAGATTGTTATATACTTATGATTTGCTACCCAGATCGTTTTACAAATGGCTGAGAGATGACAAAAAAACCAAGACTGCCTCTTATTTTTTCCTATAGACCTTTACATTTTAAAGTCCCCCTGTTACCGCCACTGGCAAGCTGCACCACGTTGTTAAACTTTTGTTGAAGTGGCAACACTTATATTGTCAAAATATAAAAATGTCAAAGATTGATTTTCCAAGCGGGAACAATAATTATTGCTTACTTGGTAGCCACACGACCAAGTTTTGCCTTTCAATTCCATTTAATTTGCAATACACTCTCACTTTGTTACTAACACATTCACAATTTTTAAATTGACCACGAGATTGCTTTCAATTTCACCTTTCCATTTGTTTGGCAATTTTACTTTTTCAATTTAACAGCTGATCACAAGTTTGTCTATAAAAATTGTTTTCTTGATGACATCTTGAAAGCAAATTGCTTTCGATCTGAGTGCAGCCTACGTCGCAGCTTTGGTTGCTTCGCCCAACACCCCTATAATGTGTAAACTTTACTTTTTGACATTAACCTTACAATAGATTTATTAGAATACTGATTGTAAAATCGGGTTATGAACTACCTATAGCTACAGTCATATAATCTGTGGCATTTTTGCAAAACATCAAATTATAGGAATAGGAATTTTTATTCAAAAAACATTTTTATTAACGTTTTTTAAATATTGTATTATAAACGAAATTTTTCTTAAATTTGGTTTAATTATTTTTTTTTATAAAAATGATTTTCTCGTCGAGTTTTTTTTAAACTTTTTTGATATCTTATCTCGACTAAAGTTGTTTTGTCAAAATGTTTATATATTCCTCCTTGGGAACGGGGCTACCTATAATCCGGCCGTGCTCGTCGTTGGGGGGGGGGGGTGTATAATGTTCCCAAATCTTCCTAATGTCAAATATCAAAAGAAATCGCTACAAAAGATCTTAACTTAGGTAGCCAAAAATATCAATGACCAACACAGAAAATAAATTAAAACAAGGATAGTAAAATAACGTAATTATTGATGGTTGGCTTGTAGCATAAGCTGGAATTTGCTACATTAAAGCCAGGCCCACCCACCATGCTGACAAGAATATAACGTTTGCTGTCAGCCCAAAAATAAACCAAAATAGAATTTACCCTACCTAACCCAAACCTTAACTTTACTTTTCATAGTAAATAAAAAACAAATTTGAGATTTCATTTTTTTTTATCTTTTAAAACATTATGAAATAACAAAATTTATTTGTGTGGTAACAGATATTACTACCTTATAATGCGCGAAAATAATTCAAAAATAACAATATAACAAAAAAGAAAGAAGACAAGATTAAAATTAATAAGTAACGGTCACCTTATAGGTAATTTAATTTAATCAGATAATTATCGGATATAATAACAAATTTATAAAATTTTAAATGGAAATAAAGAATATTATGAAATGTAGTAATGTTGATCTTTAGATATTATTTAAATTGTAAACATAATATGAATACTAAATATCATTTATTAAAATGACATGAGGCAACCCTAGTTGCAAATGAGTTTTTATTTTGGGCAAATGCAAATAAACAAAATGAAATTAAATATTCATATTTTGAAAAAATGCTAATTGTAATCCACAATGAGAGAGTTTAAAAATATGGCGGAATAATATTAATAATAGGAAAAGTTAACTTACTTTGATAAAATCCCACGATGTCAGTAAGCGCCCATTAACAGCAGAAAAATGATCATAGATATATATTTTCTTTTTATAAAAAAAAATTGAATTTGTCTCAAATTTTGGATTTAATTATAACGGCGTGTGGAATATGTTACATATGAATGTTTAAAATTCTCTTTGCAACGAAATCCACACATATTTTTAGTGTATTTGTGTATCTGAGTATTTATGTGTACATGTGAACGAGTGTTATTTTTAAGTGAAATGAGTGAGGTTTTGTTAGTTTATAGGGGTGGGTTTGTAAGCAAAGTGTGATACAGTAAAATCTCGGAAAAGTTAAGTCTCGAAAAAGTTAATCGAGCGGCTGTCTTCACGTGCCGCTCTAAAAAGTTAATTTTTAATTAATTTTTAATTAACTTTTTAGAGCGTGCATAAAAAAAAACCGAAAAATTCTTAGTGAAGAGAAATATTTTCAGTTACGGTACTTCACGAATACATATGTTCTTCACGAACATATATGCTTGGGATGAATTGTTGCCAAGTGTTCTCAGCAACTCATGGAATAAAATAAACAAGTGGGATGATGATGAATATCAAGACGAAGACAACATTCCACTGTCTGCGCTTATTGCACTGAACAGCGAATACAACAATTCAATTAACGAAGTTCAAGTTTTACTTTCGAAGGTGTCCGATAATGTGGAGATCAACATAGATGACGTAGAAGGCTGGAATGAAGATCAAGCAACAGAGGATGTAGAATGCGAATTGTCTTCTGATAGCTCTGACTCAGATATCGAGCAAAGTAGCCCACAAGAGGAAGTTAGTTATAATTTAGCACTCCAAAGCATAAATAATTTAATAAAATACTTCAAAAATGATGTAAAAGAGGTGGAAGACTTGATTCTCAAACGCACTAAATTAGTAGCAGCCTACCACAACAAAAGCAAGAAACAAACAACTTTAAAAAGTTATTTCACAACACCTAATACATAACTGAAATTTTTTAATTAATCATAAGTATGTACATATAATATTAAAAATAAATGAAATAAAAATATTATTTACAGAAATATATGCTTTAAGCTTTATTTCGATAAATTTAAAAAAACTTCGGAAAAGTTAATAATTCGAAAAAGTTAATTACCCTTGGGACATTTTGATTAACTTTTCCGAGATTTTACTGTATAAATTTAAATTAAGTAAAAACAAAAATGAATTAAATTAAGGTGACCATATAATTTTTAAACGTCAATAATAATAAAAAAAATTTAATTAAAGTTAAAAGTTACAAAACAATAGAAAAAAAAATCAAATTCCAAGTCGGCTACTCGTGGAATTAAGAAAAATTCATTAAATACGGTATATTAATAAAACAGCATGTTATGATATCATGTTATGGGACCACAACCAAAATAAAAAAAAAAAATACACGGATAATAAAATTCACTTATTTATATAAACGAAAATGAGGGTGGTTGCCGTTAATCAAATAAAAAAAAAAAACAATAGTTTTGAGTGAATTCCACACCACGTAACTTGAATTGATAATATAACTGAGTATATACTTTTTGGGGCAGTTGGTCACCCTATATTTTAAATAAACAAATTATTTAAATTATACCGGATATCAGGATTGTTTATTGGCTGGTAATAAACTTAAACACCGCTGCCTTTCTTTTCCTATAAACGATAGCCAGACTCTTGATTTAAATGTTCGTGGCTTGCAAATGGACCTTAACCAAATTAAATTTTGAGTTAAAGGGCTTTCTCGCACTTTCTCTCAAATTCAGGCAAAAAGACATCACTACAATTATACACTTATTTAAACAAAACAACTCTCTAAGTCAAAAATTAAACTCTTACCCTTTAAGATTTCCGTTTTATTTGCAGAAATATTAAATTATAATTCCACACACAAAAAGATATATTTTCTTTTCCTTTTTTAATAACACTATTTATTGTTAAATATTCAATCTTTTAAAAATTGCTTAGAAAATCAATTTTGCATTTTATAAGAGAAACAGAACATTCAAAATATCTAAGAAATCGATTATAGAAAATGTACATACATTATTTATTTAAAATAATATGTTATCCATCGAAATCCTTTGATGACTAATGGTCTGAAAAAATTGTAAATAGAAATATATTAAGATGACTCTAGAACTCAATGAACGAATTTATTCTTTTAACAATCTGTTTAATATACTGTGACATTTTGTATGTAAGTAAATGTTTAAAAATTTTGTACATACAAATATTCACATGTAAGTTTTTTTTTCCTTTAAATTGTTTAATATATTTGCAATTTGAATAGACATTCATACTGCAAACTTATGAATAGGTTTATGTTGGCATAATTTCATTCAAATTTGTATTTGTGTGCAATATTTTACTTAAAGTTTAAAAGTGTTTAACATTCCAAACATTAATTTTCCATTTTTTATCCAAGACTTATTTAGCGTAATAAACAGAGCAAATATTTAACATAAATTTTAACAAAAGATTGCATAATTGCTTAAGTAAAAAGACATAATTGCTAAAAAGCATAGTTTAAAAAAATCCTGAGAAAGAAAAGTAGAGGGAACTCACTTAACTAAACAAAATTATGTGTGCGAAATGTGTATTATATGGGAGGTGTAGTCGGTTATTAAGATGTCCTAAAGAATAAAAATTACATGTGCCAAACTTCGTGATGACTGGCTCGAGTGTTTTGTTATTGCACTGCATTGAATGCACATCTGTTGGTGGTATTAATGTTATGGCAACAAGATGCTGCAACATAAATTTTGTAGTTATAATATACAAATTATAATACTAATCCCCTCTTCAATCGACTCATAATTATTGCAATAATCGATCTAAGCTCCTCCGCCCCTCTACACTTATGCCTTCTTAAAGAACCACAAAACGCAAGAATCCTATAAGAGTTTTTAATCCAAATTTTTTTTATCTTTAATCAGCCTGCAGTTCATTGGAGTTTTCATTCGATTATTTTTATTAAGAGAGGAATTTTACAACATGAAATGAATTCACGGACAGTTTGCACGTACATGTTTCGATTGTAACCACACAATCTCTGCGAATCCCAGCTCAGTCAAGAATGAAAAATTATCAATAAATTTTGATTCATTTAATGTTGTAAAATTCCTTTCTTCATAAAAAAATTAAATTCAATTAACTTTAAATTAAATTCAATTAACTTTAGCCTGAATAAAAATATCAAAAATTTCGATTAAAAACTTTTATAGGATTCTTGACGGTTCATCGTTCTGTTAGGGCTTTTACGAGACACGACCATACCGGACTACTGCAGAATATGCAAGGACGGTGAGGTGCAAGAGAAAATTGAGCATTTACTGTGAAACTGTCCTAGGATAAAGGGCCTCAGGCAGAAAAGCTTTGGAGATCGATTTCTAGACGAACTGGAGCTGGTTGTAACCCATCAATTACTGGTGTTTGTCAGGGAAATAGGACGGATTTTGGTGGTAAGGAGACTGTAGGGAAAGTATTGTTTTATCTTCTGTCTACTATCTACAATCTATCTTAAATCTACCTATCAATTATCTACTTCTCTTCTTCTCTCTTTCTTCGTCCTCTTTATTAAAGGGATTCTGAATGGACCGCAATTGTCTCCAAGTGCAGATGTACCCTTGGGCGCATAAGCCTTCTTAACCTAACTTAACATAATCAAACTTAACCCAACATTACCTAACCTAACCTAAGCTCTTTTTTACATATAAAAATGTATATAATAGCAAAAGACCAGAAAGAAGTATTTATTTGGCATAATTTGATCTCTTATACCCATCAGCACCTGTGTTAATAAAAGGACGAGAGCTTAAAACGCAAGGAATGCAGTCATTGCAAAATATTATTAGCAACAGAACGATTGCCAAATCATGATTCTAACGAATTTTTAATCTATAAGTAGCACAACTTTTAAGTATAAATTTTTATTTCTGAACAACTTCTTAAATATTTTGTTGGTAGTGATTTCCATGTGGAAGCAGTTCATAAAACAAAAAGCGCTTTATTCTCTTTGGTGTTAATTAAACTCAGTAGTCCTGTTTTTAATATGATAGTTTATACTCTAGATTCTTGAAATAGATCCATTTTTAAGCATTATTTTAAAAAGCACTGGAACAGGAATTCTGATGTTTAAAATCGGTGTTTGATATCTTTCAGTTCATGTGGCAACTAATTTTCATACTTTTCTTATGATTGCTAATACTTTTGAACAATCTTGGATTGTGTTACTCCAATGCTCAACTATAGATCTCAACGTCAACTCCTGAAAGGCTTTGAGAATTAACGTCTAAAGGGCTTCCCTAAATTAATGCAAGATTTAAATTGGTCGCTATTTGTGCAGCAAAGTGATGGCTGACAGTTTAGTGTTCGAAAAAATGGAGCGTTAGACAATAGAACACGTTTCTTCATTATTGAACAATATTTCAATAAGCTCAGCGGCTGCAGTAAGAAAATTTCATACAAAATATAGTCGGAGTAGTATTTTAACTTCGTTCAGTGTAAAGAGATTAATTGAAAAATTCAGGGAGACTGGAACTGCTTCAATATTGGCATTTTAACGGCGCCTCCAACGGATCCAGTCTACCTGTTTTTTTCAATTGATCGTTTCACAGTTGACGAAGTTAAAATGCTATTCCGAATATATTTTGACATTTTCTACTGCAGCAGCCAAGCTTTCATTATTATTGAAATAATGTTCAATAACGAAGACACGTTGTTCTATCGTGTAAAGCTCCATAATCTTGGGTTTATTAAAGGACCCACCTTTACTGCCAATGCTTAAAAAATTTTCTAAATTTGAATTTTTAATAAAATAATTTTTTGTATTTAAAACCGCTAGTCGCTCTTGTTTGCGTAGATAGTTAACAGGAGCGAGAATAATTTAATCAAATTGAAAACTGAAAAAATGATCAAAAATTACGATTTTAAATAGACAATTTGACGATTTTATTTGGCTAAATTTGACGCTTTTTCTGGCAACTATGTTAGCTAAATATTTCACCAATTATAGATATTAAATTTTGTAAACGTGCGCTTTACGAGTTAACCTGTACGCATGAGTAATATTTTTAAATTGGATTATAACTCATACCTAAGTACCTCGTTGCTTCGTACCTCGTAGGCATTAAAAGCTTAAAATTTGGTTAGATAATTTAGGTGGCAATAAAATACAGTTGCGTCAAATTTAATGTTTATACCAGCATAGTTAGATATGACAGCGTTAA
Source organism: Pollenia labialis (assembly GCA_949318255.1). NCBI lineage: Eukaryota > Metazoa > Arthropoda > Insecta > Diptera > Polleniidae > Pollenia > Pollenia labialis. The sequence goes on along the minus strand of OX439139.1, from coordinate 115,490,805 downwards.
ATTATGGACTGAATTTGAAGTATGTAGCAAATTTTATCAAAATGCGACCTGGAATTTGCCATACAAGGTTTACATAAAACACAAACAGTCAGCCAGCCAAAAGAACGAACATCGTTAGATCGACTTAAATTTAATTTCTAAGTCAATCGGTTTTCTAAAAGTCTTACACATATCAGCAGCGTTGCCAGAAATAAGATTTTATCTTATTTTTTAAGATTTTTTGAACAAAATAATATTTGAAGATTTTTTTCTTAAATTAAGATTTTTTGTTTTTAAAAATAAAGATTTTTTTTAACTTTAAGTTTGAACAACATACATTATTTTTTACAGTTTTTTAAACAGTAAATTTTAAAAAAACAATAAGGTTTTACATCAGCTTGTTGTCTATTAGTTTTGCACAGTTTTGTACCCATGGTTAGGTCAGGTTCCATGGGCAGCCATCAAAGACAGCTCACTTGGGTCCTTAATTGGTCCCTTTGTGATACCCTGCGCCAATGCCTATCCCTTAGAGCAGTCACTCAGATGGCGTCACTGCAAAGTCCAACCACCTCGTCTTCCTAGTGAAGAGAAGGAGCGATTTCAGTTCCATCCCAGATAGATCCTCCAAACAGGCAAACACCGGTTCCCCCAGGCATTCCACCCTAATACCCCGCAGTCCAGGGCAGTAGTCGTAAAATTCCAGACCCATTCTCCTAGCATGAGTCCCCACCGGCCAGTGTCCAGTTACAACCGATATCACAGTCCTAATCTGGTTTCTGCTGAGCCCAAGTAGAGAGCTAGTTCTCCGTCCATCATATCCAGGCCAAAGGATCCTGGATATCGAGCAGGTGGATTCACAGGTCCACCGCGTCTGCGCAACTCTATAGGACTCGCGCCCTATAAGTGATTTACAGTGAGCCATTGGAAGGCCAATGAATTGGTCAATGAATGCATCATCCATGCGACCACCCTGTTTGGCCAGCTCATCTGCTACCTGATTGCCCGGGCACCCAGTGTGCCCCGGTATCCATATTAGCGTTACCCTTGAATGTTTCGCAATCTCATCCAAAGACATCCGACATTCTACAGTTAACCTCGATGTCGTGTAGACACCCGCTAGGGAAGCAAGGGCAGCCTTGCTGTCAGTAAATATACGTATATCTCCCGATATGCGATGATACCTCAGCCAGTTTGCCGCCCGCCTTATAGCCGAGATTTCCGCCTGCAGGACACTACATCCATCCGGCAGGCGAAAGGAAACCTTCACATCCAGTTCCTCTATGAAGAAACCTCCGCCGACCCTCTCACCTTTCCTCGAACCATCAGTGTAGACCCCTAGGGTCGGTTCACGGAAAGTATCCAACAGCACACTGCTGTGCGCCATTTGCACCACGAACCCCGCACCAAAGAATGGCACCGGGGTGCAGTAATCCACTACATCAGGGACAATCGTACGTTTGATTATCCCGGCGTGTCCAAAGTCACGTGTTGACCAGCTATTCACCGCGTGCAGCCGCGTCGCCGAACAAAGAGCCAACTGTCTGGCCATTATATCCACCGGGAGCCAGTTCAGTATCGTGAACAGCGCCCTCGTTGGAGTAGATCGCATTGATCCCGTAATCATCAACGCGACAAGTCTGTATACTTTCTCAAGCATCGCACGGTGTACGCCCTTATCCAATGCAGTCCACCACACAACGACCCCATAGTACAGGGTCGGCTTTACCACAGCCTCAAAGATCCAATTGACACACCTCGGGCTCATACCCCAGTTCCTGCCGATTGCACCCCTACACGCATATATGGCAACTATTGCCTTTTCCACTCTCATCCGGACATTTAGTCCCCATGACAGCCTGCTATCCAGAACCGCGCCCAGATATTTCGCACTTTGAGATATCCGAAGCTCAATTCCATTCAACCTCGGAAGCCTAAAGTCCTCGGTCTTATACCTCCTCGTGAAGAGTACCAGTTCCGTCTTAGACGGATTTACACCCAGACCGCATGATGCACTCCAGGTACTGAGTATCTTCAAAGCAGCCTCCATACACTGGGACATTACGCCCAAATGCCTCCCTGAGATGGCCACTGCAACATCATCAGCATACGCCACCGTTTTGATCCTCATGTCGTCCATCCTTGTTAACATGGTGTTCATAGTCAGGTTCCACAATAGTGGGGATAGAACTCCCCCTTGAGGAGTACCCCTGTTCACCAGCCTCTGAACACTGGTTTCACCTATCGTAGAACAAATGACCCTATTCCGTAGTAGATTGTCCACAAATCTACATATGCCAGCGTCGATCCCCAGACTCCTCATGGACATCACGATAGAGTCCGGGTTGACATTGTTGAAGGCCCCCTCTATGTCGAGAAAGGCCACAAGTGTGTACTCCCTAAATTCGAGCGATCTCTCAATGGTTCCGACCAGAGAGTGAAGAGCCGTCTCAACAGACCTGCCCCTTGTGTAGGCATGTTGAGAGGCAGAGAGTAAGACCCTTGGGATGGTCATCCTCAAGTGTATATCCATCCTCAAGTGTATATCCCATTGTACCCATTGTTCTTGGCAAACAAAATAGATTAGCGGTTGTTCATTTTGGGAATATTGATAAAAAAAATATTTGTGAAAATAAAAAAAACGTATTGTTATAAAGATTACTATTTAAAAAAACAAAAAAGTTCATGTATTTAGTATCAAAAGGTAAAACTAATGGAACTTTGCACTAGGATTACCGTATTAGTTTGGCTAGACCAAATTTGGGGTTTCCTTGAAATATTTTTCGAATTCTATAAATGATATGTGCGGAATCGAATTCAACTTTAGGTAATTTGGATTCGATTGGAGCAAATTGGTGAAGTGAAATTCTATTTTTATGTAAAAGTCTATGAAATTACCCTCTTGGCCAGGAAAATCCATATTTTTTCAATGAGATTTTTTTAAATACAATTTTCTCAAAATGTCTTCGATATTACAACGGTATCAAAAAATATAATATTAAATTGATGACCCTTAAGATTTCATATGATGTATGCGCTTCATTGCTCCCTAACTAACAATTTTTTCTTCCAAAATTTATACGTCTCTAATATTAGAATTTAATTACTTTTGATGGAACTTCTTTATTTAGATGGACTTTTTTACTTTCTTATTTACTTTCTTATTTACTAGAAATTAAATGGATTTAAAATATATTTTTAGAAAGAATTTTATAGGAAATATAACTAGAAACACAATTTTAACCTAAATCTAATTTTGTATATATATACGGCAATTACGTATTTCAATTTGGTAGTTTCCATAATAAGAAGTATTTTCTTTTTAAAAATTAATAATTTTTACATTTTTGGCCTTGTTTTAAAAATTTTAAGATTTTTCTCTTCAAAATTAGATTTTTTTTTCGCCAAATGAAGACTTTTCTTCCATTTCTTCTGGCAACGCTGCACATCAGCACAAACACATAATACTCTCCCCACTTTTGTGGTGTGAGTATAACAACAAACCGAAGTACGTACTCAAAAATCTGTTCAAAAGTTTAATCACAACCTTTAATTTTTTTATAGCGCATTGCAAAATAATTTCTATTTTCAAAAAGTGTATGGAAAAATATATTCTTTAATTAAAATTTGTACAAATTAAACTTCGTTCACAATCGGACCAACAATTAAATTTATCTTCTATCTTATCCTGTCATTTTTGAAAATAAAATGTAACTAAAGTTTTTTTAAAAAGTTGAGTCAACTTCTACTTCATCAACAATTTGTACGAAATTGTTTATAAAGTTTATTATAATTTTATTTAGTTTTGAATGAAAATTTTAACAAAATATTCCAATGGAAAAAAACGGTTTCTTTATTTAAAATGTGTGTGGTCGTGAAAAAATTTTTGCTTTATTGTGAACACCAGTGAAAATGTTGCTGCCTTTGGTGAACGAAGCTTAAAATTATAATTTGTTCAATTCTAATAATATATTTGTTTTACAAAAACTCATACGTTTTAGGAAATATATGTTATTTTAAAGAGTAAAATATAATTCACATATTCAAAACATTTTCTTAGATTAACTTTATTTACATTTTCTTTAAATTTCCTTTGAAATAGATAAATAAACATAATTTGTCAAAAGTAATTTAAACTTTCTTTTGAAGCTTTTAGAACGCACCACTCACAAATATTGGATAGGGGCAAAAATTCATTTCGGAATTATAACTTAAGAAGAAGATATTCTTAGCACTCGGAATTAATATGCAGGCATTGAAACACATTTTTGTATGGTCACCATCAGAGAGGTGAATTATTTGAAATATATTTTATATTATATTTTCATTTAAAATTATTTTTTTCAAAAGGTATATACATACATACAAAAGTATTTTTGGGAATACAAAATTAATTCGTTCCTCATTCTCGATAAATGCACTGAAATTTATTGTGGGGCGATAAGCTCACTGCTTATTGCTGGTGTTTTGTCAAAGCCTTGATATCGTTGCAAATATAAGTTGAGTGTTTGTAACTCTCATTTGATTTGCAGTCTTATTCGTATAGTATCTTTAGCTTTTACAAAGTGTTGGATAAAGCTTTCCTGCTGATCTTGCCTAACCAACCAGTAAAATGCGCATAGGAACTAATGTATCAACCAACAGTGAATTTCAGTGCATTTATCGAAAATAAAAATGGGGAATTTAACATGCAACAAAATTTTTTAAATGTAAATATTTTATATTTTATTTTAAGCATTTCAAAAAATATGTTTTGTATTTGTATTTGTAAAACACAAGTTACCTTAATTCTTATAATCCTTTTTTAAAGCGAAAATTTACTGGATTTTTTTATTTCTACGTAAATTGTTGAATTTTATTTCAGTAAAGGACATTTTTTAAAAATAAATAAATATGTACGTATTTTAGATTTTGTATTTCAAAATACTTTTGCTAAAAGCAATTTCATATTTTTATTTTCAAATAGAAAAAAAACTAACAAAACCCCGCTTAGGTTTTGCTGCTAGTTAAGCGAAAATTGCAAAAATTCGGAAAATTTGCAAAAATAGAATTGATAAAAAGTCGCTTAAACTATAAGCAATTGCAAAAATTTAGTAAAAATTGTTAAATTAGCAGAAATTCCCAAAAATTTTCAAAATGCGGCTATTTATTAAAAATCGTTAAAGCTCTAAAGAATCACAGGAAAAAATCGCTTATATCGCGAACATGGCTGAAATTCGCGAAAAATTGAAAACTTGGTAAAAACCAGTACAATTTTTTTGAATCGCTAAATCACTTAAAAAATGAGTTGTCGGATACATAAATTTTTTTTTTTACAAAAGAATCGAAAATTCGCGAAATTTTTGAATATTTCGAAAAAACCATAAAATTGATTTGGAGTCACTAAAACTATAAGTAAAAGCAAAAATTTCTAAATTAGGGGAAATTCGCAAAAAAATTGTTAACAGCAGTATGTTGAGAAAATCTACTATATAAAAATCGTTAAAGCTGTAAAGAATCAGAAAACTTACAGGAATAAATAGTTTCTACCGAGAACGTAGCTAAATTTCCCGAAAAATTGAAAACTTGGAAAGAAGCACTAAAATTTATTTAAATCATTAAATCGCTTAAAGACAAACATACTTTCGGAAAATGACGAAAAAAAATACGCAAAAATAACGACATTTCACAAAATTGTTTAATACTTCAAGCAAACCATAAAATTGATTTTAAGTCACTAAAACTATAAGGAATGGCAAAAATTCGGTAAAAATCACTAAATTAGCGGAAATTCGCAAAAATTTGCTAACAGTGCACAATGCGGCCGATTGCCAAAAAGCTGGCCAAAACTTGAAAAATAAAAGCGTCTAGATAAGATTTTTTATAATGCAGGTGGCTAGAGGGATCCTTTAAAAATTAAAAATTGTTAAGAGTAACGTCCTATACCCCAAAATTTTTCCTTGTTTTCAGTTGGAGTTTGGCCTTTTTTCAAGCGCAATATTGGAGTAGTTATTCGGCAAAACCTTTAAACGTGTGAAAGCGCGTGCAGCAAAGAAAATCTAATAAAACCAAATGGAATGTACGTTTGAAGGTTAGTAAAATACGTAAAAAATTTTGTAAATGTCAGCTCTTTGACAGACAATTTTTAGCAGCACAATCATACGGGTACTTTTTTTCGTTTTTTTGCAATAAAATTTAAGATTTTAAATCAAATGACAATAGAACGCTTTCAAATGCGGTCATCTAACATTTTCTGTGGTAACTTGGAAAAGTATTAACTGTCGATTAACCCAAAATTTAGCTGCAACCTTCTACCACTTGAATTGTTTCTAAGGATGCTTTGACAAAACCTCCCAGTCAAAAATGAAATCTTATTGAAATTTCCGTACTTCAGAAATATTTGGCATGCCTTAAACAACAATTATAATTATCAATAATAATGTTTCCCAAAAGTTGCTAATAAATGTTTTAAACAAGAAATTATTCAACAATTTTTGCGATAAGCTATTATCTTTCTTAAATTTTCACAAAACCCATATGAATTTTTTCAGAATTTTCTCTCAACTATAAAAAAAATCTTATTTTAAGGTTGAAGTATGTCCACTACTTCTGATTTACCAAGATAACAATTTGATTGAAAAATGTTTGTCTGAAAACCAAAATCCGACTTATTATTTATCAGAAAACGAGAAACGGTAAATATCAGATTTGGTGTATAAGATAAAGATCATTAATTTTTAATATCGTTTAATATTTTTCAATTTTATCTAATTTAAATTTCTTTTGTTCCTTAAAATAAGCATTAAGTGATTTCACTTTATTTTTTTTTTTAACAACAAAACCATATTGTGCCACTATCTCTCCAGTACTATTAGATAAGGCTAGTTCTTGTTGTGCTGTATTGATTAAATAAATAAATGAAAATAAAAAAAATAAATAAAACAAGATGGGATTCAAGTAATAGGACTGAAGAAAAATTTACTGATGAGTTAAAAAAAGATGATAAAAATATCAAAAAATATTAAGACATAACAAGAGGACATTGAAAAGAATTGTAAAGTAGGTCGGCGATAACTTACTTTTCAGAATCATCAGAGCGAACAAAGCGCAGAAAAACCGATGAACTATGTGGTAATGTTTCAGCTAAAGATCTCTTAAACTCAAGAACAAGTAAATTGCGATCTTAAGGTAAAACAGATTTTGCAACAGTAGTGCTTGGTATCTGGGAAGGAAGTCCAACCAAAGCTAAAAAGCACAGAAAATCATTGGAATCTGCAAATTCAAATTTACCTTTCACGAACGACGAGGCTTTGTTACAAAAAATGTTGTGATAACTTGACATTGTTCTTTTCGATTTCATTGTTTTGATTTTAAGGCTCTGACTTATGTGAGGTTGGCCCGTTTGTAGTTTAAATGCCCTGGGTGACGCCATCTTGCATTTTCCATTCCGAATTTTATAATTCTGACAAAATATTCGTAATCAGCGACCCCAAACCTCTCAAAAACTATATGTAACTTGATTATGATAAATAATACATGATATTATCCCCCTGGGTGTGGTCGATTTCGGGTGAAAGGTACCCCAAAAACCCCCAAGATTCCACTTTGGAGTTATTTATTTGATTTTTCGAATTTTTGCCAGATTTTTGGCAATCGGCCACACCGTGCAGCGGCATGATAGGAACGTCTACCATTTATTTTTTGTGTAGAAAAGAAAACACTTTTAGTGTTTTCCATAAGCTGCATCTAAAATGTAATATTTTTTAATGATTTTTATAAATACCCAAATAAATTCCTAAAAAACAAATTTTTTAATATTATTTTTGCAAAATGTATGTAAATAATGCAAATTTTTAAAATGTTAATGTTGCTTTAATTTGCCATTTTTTTTTTCTTAATAAACAATGAAAACTATTTTGTCGCTAAGATAGCTGACGTTAAGATAGAACTTTGCAGTAAACGTTATTCTTAAAAAAGTTACTGAATAAAATTAACGCTAACTTTGCTGTTTAATATTTTTAACAATTTTATTTATGTTTAAATTGAATAGAGAATCGCACTACTGGTCACCTTCATCAAAACTATAAGCCATGTTCGTAAATGCATCAATGCGCTGCATCAGTGAATTCCAATGTTTATGTAACTATATATGTAGATGTGGACCAAAAAATTGTAAAATATTCCACAAGAATAACAGTCACATAATAAAAAAATTATAATTTTTTGTTATCGGCTTAAAAAAAAGTTTGCTTTCTTAATTATTTTTTAATGGTCTGGCAACATGTGGTCGATCGTTGTCATGATGGAATATTATGTGGTGTCATATCTTGCATAGCTGGGGGATGTGCCCTCACTATTGATTTAAATTAATAAAAGTGCAAAAAAATAGTTTATACTATTTTTTACCAGCTTTAGTGATAATTGGTATTTTTTCAACTGGCACTAAAAAAATTGAGTGCTATTGCAAATTTGTTCACTGTTGAATGCATTATTTTGCACTCAATCAGAATAATGCAAAATTTTACCGTGCAATCAAGAAGCTGCACACAAACAATGCCTCACTAAAATTTAAACAATTTAAATGCATAAGTAAAGCAAATCAAACAAAAGGATATTTAGTCAAAACAGGAATTGCGTGCAAAATTTTTTGACTTCACTATCACCCATGTTAAGTGAGGTGGCTAATGTTCAACGCATCACTCAACATCTACAAAACGATTGCAATAATTTTGCACTATCACTAAAGGTAGAAATAAATAACACGCGTTAATTCGACGACGAGAATCGTGCGTTTAAGAATTTTATCGGATAAAAAATGGCAAGCTACACAACGCGCGTTATAAAAGCCTTTTCTTTCAGCATTTTCTATACAATAAAACAAAAGCTGGCTTAAAAATGCAAATGAATACTTCAGTTATTCCAGCTATTAAACAGAAAACTCATGAGCATATAATAATATAACTCGTTTGTCAAAAAAACATCGATGTTTACCTTCAACATACTGTTTTTTAATTATTAATACGATTTCCGTATGACGTGCTAAATTCCCAGTTTTTCATATTTGATAAATACACTGAAATTTATTGCTGAGGGAAAGCTAGCTTCTATGCACAGTTTCTTAATATTCGGAAATAACTTTAAGCACTACCTAATATATTTTCAAAGATATTTTTATATTCTCCAATTCTACGATAGCGAATTTGGATATAATAAGTTTTTCATTTTGTTTGTAACACTAAGAAATATTGATTCAATGGCCCAAGAACCGATAAAAACACATGATTTTGTTGACATCTGTAAAAAAGATTAACATGGAAACCTGCACTAATACGGGGTTACAAACAATGAGTCCTCACTAGTTTGAGCACAACAAACACACCCAGGTAGAAGTTTGAGTGCATAATTTGGCTACATTATACAGGAGCCACTTGCTAAGGAGCTAAAGATATGTAACTTTCGCTGCTATTGAGCACCAACAACTCCTAAGAATAATCCTCCCTTCCACCTAACTCCCCCAAAAGTGGTAAAAATCAGCCCTTTCGTGTGATTTACGGTTATCCCTTTCCACGACTTGTGCTAATAAACCACAACCACCACGAGATCCCAGACAGTAGATTTGTTACGAAAAAGCGAAATTACCACAAAGGCAATCTCCTGATAGGCAGAAAGGATTTCACTCACGATTCATAATAACGGAGGCAGCTATGTTGAGGTCTGTCAATTTAAGGTTTTTGCTGAATCCCGGAGCATCGAACACCAAATGGTAAATTATCCTTGCAATGATACCATCAAACTCTCGATAGGGGGTCAATTTGTTTGACAAATTCGATGAGCACAGCCAAAGTTTAAAGGTTCTCTTAAGCATCTTTGGGTTTTTTTAGTTGTTGATATCATCATCTCAAACACCACTATTTTAACCGAAAAATTGTTTAATATTGTGGCTACTTTGTCTATAAAAAGTGTCCAAAATTGAAGTATCATATTCATTTTAAGAAATAAAGATTTTTTTTTTGATATATTAAAAATATTTTTCTTTCTAGTTGGCTTGGCAAGCACAAAATCTTTTACCAAAATTCTCAATCTGCTCGATAATGTTGTTTTTAACCTCCTGAGCTTTTGTGGAAACACGGCTGTACAATTTCGATTCCGGAAAACCCCACAAAATAAAAAAGTCTATAGATGACAAAGCGTACGATATTAGTGGCCAATATACTCCTCGTATAGGAGAAATTATGCGGTTTTCGAACTTTTCTTGCAAAAGATTCATTACTTTCATTGCTGTGAGGAAAGCGGCACCATCCTATTGAAATCACATATTCTATGTGGCTAAATCATAAAATTCGGATCATCTCCCTGTACCGGTTTCCATTGGCCAAATATACCTCAAATCTGGAAGCTTTTTATTATTGTCACTACCGGTCTATGAGGAAGCCACATGCCTCCGAACATGTTATGGTTAATAATAACTTATTATAGGTCCATAAAAACCCCACTGCCAAATACCTATTGTAACCATGAAATTTGAGGAAGTGTTTCGAAGATTCGGCTTAGACGAGCGTGGTATTCTTTATTTTATAACCACACCAAAAAGTGTGTATTCCGTTTGTGCTGATGTTTTTTGTTATACCTTAAAATATTAGTCCTAAGCCCACCGATAAGTATACCGTTCTAAGGATGCCCGTCCGTCCGTCCATCCGGCTGGCTGGTAGGCTTGCTGGCTGTGCTTTCAATGCCATAACTTCCTTTTAAATATTGGTAGTAACATAAAAATTGGATTACTATGTGATAAGAAAATTTTGTGCTGGTAGGCCCAAAATTCACCAACGGTACCATATAAACCCCCATCCTTAAAGAACTTAAAGTCAAACAAATCTCATGTGGATAAGGATATCTATATAACATTCGGCACAATGAACTTTTACATGAATCTTAAGCTGATATCATAATTTTATTCTGGCGGGTTCATGATTGCCCATGGGTCCCAAATAGCATACACTATGGTAAATGTATTTTTTAATACTTTGGTGTAGGATATTATACAGTCGAGCTTGACCGATTATACTTTCTGACTTATTTAACATGCAAATTATATTTAAACTCGTAAAACATTTCAAACATTCTGACAGTAAATAATACAAAAGGGTAAATATGTATTAAGTTTTGCTTTCGTATCGTACAATTTTTAAAAATGTTATAGACAAAAGCAACAACTACAAACAAATATCAAGAAAAAAATAATAATAAATGTAAATTAATATTTGCATAAACACACTTAACACACATCCTTACGCAAACGCAGAGTATTTTTCCTTTGTATGTTAAAGACAATGGTTATATTTATTTTTATTTACACATAAATTTACTTGTGACAACAATTTTATATGATTTTTTCCTTTTCGTAAATCCTTTATCCTTTGAGTCGAGTGGCATTTTTAATGGTTTAACATAAAATGCTTTTCTGTTTGAAAACACAAGTATCTATGAGTAAATTACCCATACAAACATACAAACAGAAAAAAAAATTTACTTTACCACAACCTACCTATTGCCAAAATTTCCATAATGATAATGATGATGCTGATTATAATTTTTCTCAACTTGCGCATCGTTCATACACTTACACACCTTTCAAAATATTTTAACATACCATTACATGCATACGTTACAGAGTCATGTGTCAACTAAATGCTGACAAATAATTTGTCATATCTTATGTCACAACTGACAAAGGTTTTGTTGTTATCACACCTCAGCATTTGCTCTTTGGAAAATTTAATGCAGATGTATTCATTTCCATACAATTCTTGCAAACATTTACATATACAAATGTACCATAAATATACCTAAGCGTTACGTTAATTTGTGTGAACAAATAAATAAATGTATGAATGAAAATCACATTCTTCTGGTTATGTGTGAATCATCTGGCAATATTTGCATTAAATTTACAAATCAGTGTTACATTTACAAGATTATTTCTAACAAATTTAAAAAATAATAAATATTTTTGCGGACTACAACAAATTTGACAAAGTAGAAGGGCTATTACAAGCTCATCTTGGTAAGAAACTCTTTTGAATATGCTAACACATCCAGCACTGCTAAAGCGTATAGAGTATTTTTAACATTTCTGTTAATCACTATAATGGCAAACATTAAATCAGGTTTCTTTTCTTAAATAAAATGTACTTAATATCAACAAATTATAAATAAATAATTAATTTTCATAAGTCGATGAAAACTCAAATAACTTTTGCAGAGAATCAACAAATTAAATAAACCTAATTTTTGTGAATTTGAAATTTCGATATCTTTTACTTAGGCTTGAGTTCATTAAATTTAATTTTCATTGCATTATTTTACTGATTTGTATTAATTTTGCATTCTTAAACCCTCCACCATTGTAACTAGTAGTGAATGAGTGTACACAAAGCTTGTTATTCGCTGTGAAACTTTTTTAATATTCATCTACGTCATAGTTGGGGGTAGTGCACTATCAATAAATAAAACTGCAAAGAAATTAGCTTGCTCTATTTTTTATCGGCTTAAGTGATGATTGGTATGCTTTTTAATAGTAAGGAAAAAATTTAGTGGTATTGCACTTAACACAGATTGCATGCATTAAATATGCACTCAATTCAAACGGTGCAAAATTTGAACCTGCAATTAAAAAAGGTGCATTTAAACATACTCTCACTAAAAATTGTGCATGGTTTATGATTTTTGTGATAATATACTCAACAAAGGAAATTAAAAATAATGAAATTTTGTGAATTACGGAACAGTTTTTGGCTGAAATCATGCAAAAACAATATTTAGTGCAAAATTATAGCACCTCCCCAACTATGATAGCCAGGGTGGGTCATATTCATTCAGTGACGTTTTTCTTTTCTTTTTTATATTTTAGTATTATAAACAACGTTTAGGAGATTCAGTAGCCATGTAAACGATTGAGGAATGAGCAAAAATTATTGTGTTTTATTTTGCTAGTCAAAATGCAGTAATTCAAATCCAAAGAAAGTTTTGAAATTTTTTTAACACCAGAAATTCACCATCACGAAATGAAGTTCGCAAATCTAGTCGCTCGTTTTCATTCATCGGGATCTGTTAGTGACTTGCCTCGAAGTGGAAGACCGCTTGCGGCACGAAGCCAAGATAATATCGAACGAGTTCGGGAGACCGTAAATGAGAACTCTGAATGAAAAAAAAAATTATTCCTGTTTCCGTACAACATACAAATGGTACCTAAAATTTTGTCGCAAGAAAATTATTACCGATGAAACGTATTTCCATTTAAATGGTTATATAAATAAGCAAAATGTTAGAATATGGGTTACTGAGAGCCAAAGAGTGACTCAACAGTGCTTCCTGAACTTGATAATACTCAAGAAATGCGGTTTGAACAAGACGGCGCTACGTACTTACAAGGGAAACAAAGAATTTGCTGCGAACGGTTTTTGGTAACCGTATCGGTCCACGATTAAGACATGTAAATTGGCCATCACGGTCACCCGACTTTGAACCACCAGATTTAATGTTGAGGGGATATTTACAAGGACTGCAACAACTTAATACATAAATAAAATTATTGCGATTGATCAGCCAGTTGTGGGTTCACTTATGGATTAGTTACATCAAAAGTAGCAGCTTGCGAAGAGGCTGATGGCAGCCATCTAAACACTGATTAAAACTATATTTTGTAATCAAAACTATAAATTTGCAATACAAAATAAAAAAGTTGTATCAAAAATACAATGGTCAGTAAATTATGGCTCATCGTTTATATATTCTGAGTCCTTGATTTATTCTTAGCCGACTAAGTCCTTTTAACCACGCTCACTTTTGAGTAGTTCAACCGAAAATAACTTGTTGTATGTAAAATTCTTTATAGTTCTTCTAAGCAGTTTGGCATCAAAATCCAGTACAATCAATTCAGTAACACCAGACCTATGGACCCAAATATTGAACAATCTCCCTAAAACATTAGTTTTTATTTCTATTTAAAAAACTAACATATATTGGTGGAGAAACGCGGGATTCTCACTAAATTTTACAAACAAACGTTTTCAATGATATTTGGTCTTACTTTGCTTTACATGAAAAGAAGTAATCGGTCCATAATTTACCATATATCACATAAATTTGCTATCGGGATATACTTTAATGCCTTAAAACCTATCACAAATATTGTTGGTGTAATGAAATTAGTTTTAATAAAATTTTGTCACACTTTATCTATGCAACCCGTCTTTGGAACTTACTTCCTCATAGCTCTCAAGTAATTAGTAACGCACAATTGTTTAAAAAAGACATAATTTTGGATTTTTCTTATCAAAGTTCATAACTAATTTTGTTTTCTTTTTGCATATTGTATCACATGTAGATAAATATAATATATGGTATTTTGACAAAACATCTTGGGTTGTGTTGAGATGGCTGAGAGGGTTTTAAATGAACTCGGTGAAAAAATCATTTTTATTAAAAATAAAATAAACCAAAATTAAAGAAAAATTTCGTTTTTAATACAAAGTTTTAAAAACCCAAACAAATATGTTGTTTGAATGAAAATTCGTATGATTAACAAAATTTTTTTTCAACTTTTTTTTAATTTGACTTAAGATGTTTTGTCAAAATGCCACAGATATGAATGTTTTCTAATATACATATATTTTCTTTATTCTTTTTCATTCTTTTTCATTATTTTCTTTATTTTTTTTTATTATTTTCCTTATTCTTTTTTATTTATATATTTTCTTTTTATTACTATTGTGATTTATGTTTAAGAAAATTTTTTTTAAATTATTTCTCATTATATTGTATAACATATACTCAGCCCTGTACTGTAATATAAGACTTCAAGTCTTGTGTATGGGACAACAAATAAATAAATAAATAAATAAATAAATAAACGGAAAGAATTTTGTCATGATGGATCCAGAATTTATCATAGGTGCGATTTGAAGCTGCCAAAAAGCACTTTAAAATTACTTTAGCGTTAACAAAGTTCATAACTGTGTTGAAATTTGTTAAATTTTAATTATATGAATAGTAGAAATCACTGCTCAGAAGATTGTGATGATCGGTCCGTAATTTGCCATGGTCAAATATGAAACCTTCGTCCTTCTTAAAATCACTTATTAAAATTAGATCTCATTATTTGTACGACTAGAAATACAAACACTGAACTTTATGACGATCGGCCTATAAATTAACATATTTTATTTTATTTATTTAATTTAACCTTTAAATATAAATCCTTTCAGACTGCTATATATTACAAGAATTTATATAAAGACATTCTTAACACTATAAGAATGTGTTAAAGAATAAATCGATTTAGCTATGCGATTTATTAAAATTTTTGCATATTCTCCTCTCATAATCAGCATCATTATAACTTGTTTAAACAACAGGAAGCTGTGGATGTATTTAGTGTTGGGTGAAAAATTTATGTTACGGAAAAGGAAGTCGGAGAGAACATCACCATTAGCCAAATTAATTAGATAAGCCACATTTGGCTTAGTCCTTCGGCTTTTTAAGGAAGGTAGTTTAACTAATGATAACCTCGCTGTATACGAAGGACGGGTCCCAGCATAACGATTACATGAGCTTCTCATGCAGAATAAGAGGAACCGATTTCAAACAGATTCCATATGGTCTATGTGCGTATTAATTTCATTATTCCATACAAAAGAACCAAACTCCAAAATTGGTCTTACTAGGGATGTGTATAGTTGTTGCATTATATAAGGATCAGTAAACTCTTTATTGTTTTTTAAATCTGATATTGCAGTATGGAACTGAGCATAATAAGCAAGTACACTACGAGCTTTATATATCGTGATTGTAATGAAACTCACTCCATTTGAGTATACAAAAAAACTACTAACATCCTGCTGCAAATACATCTGATAATTTATAGCTGAGAAATATCTTAACAGCGCCAGCGCCAGCGCACATTAAACATTACAATTTTTCACTACAAGCTGAAAATCTTTTATGAAAAGCGAAAATAGCAAAGGGCCTAGATGACTTCTTTGGGAGACACGGGTTTTGTAAAGTATTTGTCACTGCAGAACAACATTTCCTGAAACCAAGCTCGTACGGTGATAGCAATGAGGATGCACTGTGGCAGAGAGAGAGAGGGTCTGTTAAGCATTTTTGAAAGAGTTTAGGAATTGAACTGAATTCTGCAATGCCCCTTTTATTTGTGGTGTCTGACTTTCCTCCATAATTGGGGAAAAATCCGTATTTTAATGGTACATTAAACAAAATTGCTAAAGGAGTAGCCAAATCATGAGTACAATTTTTTAAAACGCAAGCAGGGATGCAATCAGGTCCATTACACAATAATGATTTAATTGTTTTAAGACATAGGTCCCGCAGACACGTAGAAAAAAAAACACGGTTTGTGGTAACCATATTCTAAGAGCAACATACTATGGTTGGATTTTAGCAATGTTTATGTTTGCAGATTACCATATTATGTTTAAATATGACCATAGTATGGTCAAGACAAACAAGAAATGTTCCCCAAATCAACCATAATATGGTAAAAATTAACTATATTTTGGTCAATATTATTCATAATAATGGTCAAAACAAATTTATTTAAAATTATAATGTAAAGATTATATGTAAGTGGAATTATTATTTTATGTTGTGTTAGTTTAAAAAATTATTAAATTAAAACAATTTGAGTCGGAAAGAACCCAACCAATTGTAGGGGAATGTAAGAAAAGATAAACTCACTGTTTATTGTTGGTGTTTTTTTTTGGCTTTGATATTGTTTCAAGTAAGACTTTTAGTGTTTATAATTCTTATTCGCTTTAGGGTTTTATTTGTATAATATTGTTGGCCTTTCTAAAATCCTAAGCAACCAGTGAAATCCTAAGCAACAAATATGAAAAACTGGGAATTTAGCACGTCATACGGAAATCGTATAAATAATAAATTTTGTATTCCCGAAAATAACTTTGATAATAAATCCTATTATTCTTTATTTTCCATAACGTTGCAAGATTCAATAAAATTTAAATCCCTGAGGAAGTTGAAAAAATCTCAACGAAACGTCGGACGAGTAAAATTATGAATTAATAGTCTTTTATTTTTCATTTACTGTGACCTTAAAAGCCTGACTTAGATAATTCTAAGAAAAAACTACAAAATTATATTATGTTCAAAATTAACCATAATATGGTCAAAATTTCTCAGCATTTTGACAGAAGTAACCATATTGTGCCCAGAACAAACAATAATAGTGTCAATGTTGATCATATTATGGTTATTTATTTCATAGTTTTTTTTTTCAATATGTTTGTTGTGTCAAATTATAACTTTATTTAGTTTTTTACTCCTGATAAGTGCTATGTTCCACTTTCATAAAAAATTCCCTTTGATTCATAGTCCAGCCGGTGACGTAAACTTATGTATTAAAATCAATAATTAAAATTAAATGAATGAGAATTTTAAGCAAACCAAGTAAAATGCAAACGACCAAAATGTTGTCATATTATTTAAAATTTCAAATTAAACATACAATGTTTTAAACTATTATAATTTCGAACATTTTATTGTTATTATAGCTTTTGGATAGATGAATTTACCCATAATATGGTTGTCGTGATAATAGTATGGTTAAGGTAACCATAATATGTTTAAGTATATAGTTGTATCTTTATTTTATTAAAACATTATATTTTTTTAAATTCAACCATATTTGAAGTTTCAAGACATGTAAACACTTTATTGTTAAATTGAAACAAAATATTGATAAAAGTTTTGTTAAAAACAACACAAATTTGATTGTTGCCATTGCAGGGGCCAAAATATGTTTTTTAACCATAATTAACCATGTTTTTTCTCTGCGTGTACTAACTTAACACCGCAATGCATTTTAATGTTGTGAGGTCACTTTTTATAAAGAATGGTTCGCAATTTTAAAGATATGAATTTTGGACCATAATTTCACAGAGGTTCTTACTTTTTGTGCCAATAAACCTTCTTATTATGTCGGTACGGTCCACATGTTAATATACCCTAAGAGAAAGAAAATTAACACCGAACTTGTTACGTGGCAGTTCTTAAGTGGAAGGGACCGGTTTTAGTTCTGACACTTCATATGAAGAGGACTTTTCACTTTAACATTGCGATGTCCTAGGAGGGGTTCATTTGGCACCTTTTTGACACTTTGTAACAGGTTGCAGAAATACCCTAAATTAATTACGAGTTAAGTGTCATGTTTTTACCTATCACTAGTTTCGGGATAAATGCTTTAACAACAATTGGCGCAAATTTCCAATAGGGTAGCTGCCATACAAATACCACTACCAAAATATGCCATAGCTTCCGTTGGCGACGATAAATACTAAACCATGATGCAATTTTCGGCTGATGGTTTTAGATTTGGCAATTTTCCATATAAACCCCTCTCTAAAATCGGTTTAGGGTGAGCAAATCTCATATTGATGTAGAAATATAGATAATATTCGGTACAGAGAACTCTTATGTATATAAAGCATCACCTCAATAATTTTGCGTAGCCTGGGCTATGTTTGCCTAGTTGTCTGAAATAAGGTACATTTCGTGCTTGACTGAGGAGAATATTTTCTTAATTGTTTTGGTTAAAATTTCGAAAAAAAATTTAGAAACTCAACATTTCTTTTGAAATTCTATAAACTCTTGTATGTTATCTTTAAAAGGTTAAACGGTCAATTTTCTATTTCAAATGAAGATCAAAAATCTCAAATAAAGAAAAATGTTTTACTTACGAGAAAAAAGTGCGTCTTCAAACTAAAAATTTTTACTAAACATCAATTTTAATAAAAAAAAAAAAAAACAATAAATCATTTAAAATGTCTCTATAAAATAGTTAATTATCCATCTTTTATATAAACAAATTTTAAATTGACTCTTTTATAAAAAATTATATAAAAAAAACATGAAATAAAGTGATTTTAATTTAATTCCATTAATGCTGAACTGTTTAAGAAAACAAAAATCAACCGAAAGGGTTCTAGCCTTTTAATAAACTAATTCAAAAGAATATTTATTTTAATTAAATTAAAAGGTGAAAAAGCAGTTTAATACATTTTATTTAACAAGTAAGTTAACATTAACATATTTTATGATTTTCTAAAATCATCACCGAGAAAAAAAAAATAATTATATAAAATATTAAACATAACTAAATATTTCTACACTTAACACACGCTTTAACAAAAGGATGAATGATTATGGGCTTTTCGCATACAAATAAAAGGTAAACTTTCACTAAATGAACAAGTCTGGGAAAAGTTGGGGAAGAAGTTAGGATTTCATTAAAAAAATCCTTTTAAAAGATTAACGAAATTTTAAATTACTCAAATTACCATAACCACTTCTTGTCATTCTTTCGATTTCCATATCCTTTGCATAAGATGTTTAAAAATCTTCTGCTACAGCTTCATCAGCATATGTCAACCAAAGTCTTTATTTGTGTCTTCATCTATTTATGTCTTCTTTATATCACCCGCACTCTTATGAAACACTTTTATGTAACCTTAAATTGCCTTAATAAGAATGTCCTTAACTTTGGGATACCATTTAGGTCTTAAGAAACCATATGCATAAAGGATATTTTTCTATTTACGCTTTTATCATACGACGATACGAGAAAGAGAGAGGGAGAGAGAGATTGTAACTAAAGTATAAAGAAATAATGACACTGAATTAAAGGAATAGAAATGAAATGAAATTGGAAAAGGACAGACTTTTTAAAATAAAATCCATCGCATTTATTCTGTTCTCGGGAATAGTAGGGGCGAAAGAAAGAAAAAATTTGTAAAACGAAAAATTTATTAAAGTTTTTTTTTTATATGGCCTCAAGTCAGGTCAAAATTGTTAAGTAGTATAAAGTTTTTTGTGCTTATGCAAATATTGTGGGTGTAGAATTGTTAAGAAAATGTACAATGGTGGACAAATATGTTTATTTTATAATTGTAAAGAATGTTTTATTGTTAACAATTTTCCTCTACATTGAGCCTGATAGTGATCAAATTAGTAATAAAATATACGGCATAGCAATAGAGATACTTTTTTTTGGATTTTAATGTTATTTTACGAACTGAATAGTACCTTTCAAGATGGAAGGCTTCTAAAGTTACCATGATGACTACATAAAAGTTAGGGAAAACCCAAAAAAAATTATCGAACATTTCGCAGATATTTGGATCAAAATGAACGAAGTCATAGGAACACACATCAAAATCGAACAAACACATAATTAAGTAATAGAATAGTGCCTAATCCCTAAATATAGAGAAAATCCAAAGGCGCTAAATCAAAATTCTTTGAATCATCATATCCGCCTCCTGGAACACAAAAAAGTCAAACACTTTCAAAGATCTTATTGTACTTTCTGCAAAAACTTAAATCACAAAGTATTGAATACAATATTTAAAAGACAAGTGGGTTTGGGTGAACTTCACAAGGTCAAAACATTTGAAATGATGGCGGCCAAACTCGAGAAGAGTACTGCAGAATTATCCGATCAGAAAAGAGTAAGACAGCTATGTGAACGGAACCGTAATTAGAAGAATTTTCTTCCGGCATTGGGGCGAAAATAAAACACTATTCCGAACATATTTGGAAATGTTTAAGCTGCATCCGCCAAGCTTTTATTATTTTTAAAATATTGTCCAATAATGAAGATTCGTTGTTCTATTGTTTACACCTCCATTTTTACCAACTTTAGGCCCGTTTTCACAACTTACCGATAGCGTAATGTAGACTTTAATCGGCCTTTTAAAAAGTGTTCCATTATTAAAACTTTACATTAACCTTAAGTGAGCGATAAAGTAAATTAAGGTCCATCCTACCTGGTAGGTTAAACTAAAGTTGAAATAATGGAACACTTTTTATACGGCCGATAAAATCCTACACTGATAGAAAAATGAATCTTCATATTGATGCTGCCCTAACATCAGAATTGTGACATCAACGTTAGTACAAATGGCATCAATGATGCAAATGGTAACATCAATCCAATGATTAACGTCTTCGTACAATTTTGTCATTTTTTACGTATCATCTATTTTATGACTATAGTGACATCAATTCGATGCCACATTTTGTATATTATTAACATTATTTTCATGATAACAATGTATTATAAGAAGCAAAAATTCCTATATTCTATTTTTTTTTAAATTATTTAGTTAAATACATAAAATTTTTTTTTTTAAACCAAATGGGGCATGGTGCTGGTGTCTCATTATTGAGAGTTCTGCTGTAAACAAAGGTCGTAATTCAACAAACGTAAAACACACATATGTAACGGGTAAGTAAATAATAATAATATTCTCTCACTTTGACTTAAGTCAATTCTGCTGACTTTGACTTAATGATCCACTGACATTAAATATATGCTAATGTGTCCTTTCTCCGATGTTACTGCGTCATCGCACTGAGGACATGTTCGGTATTTGTGTGATGCCGATGTGTCATCCCATTGATGACATAATTTCATTTTGACCCTGATGACACTTTGGCCAACTGATGTTAGTGAAAAGTGCCATGGGGTTAAAAACGAAGACAGTTGTCATAGTACTTATGTCTTGTTTTAGCATATTTGCAATTTTTCTGTATTCTTAATGTATGAAAATGCGATTTAACAAAATTTTTTAATAATTTAAACAACAAGAAAAAGTCCAATTTACAACTTAATATTCCCGTTTTTCCAATGCAGAACTTTCAGCATTTTCAAATCTAAAATACTCCTCACTTTACTATGAAGGTCGAAAGAAAGGTAGTAAAGTTGGCGCGGATTTCTAAGGTTTCCTTTCGCGTGTAATTGTTGTGTCGTTCTTATACCAAAGCTGTCATTACAGCCTTTACGGATGCGTACAATGTACACTGCATACCCTACATTACATCTAGGTTAACTGCTGAGTATCAGATATATGCAATTAAATTGCTAAGTATATGAAAGTAACACTAAGGTCAGACGGTCTGACACTCTCTCATTTGTAGTTCATAGATTAATAATGATCCAAATTACATAATTCGCCATACACAATTTTGAGAGCGGATTATCGCATTTGTACGTAATTAAATTTTTATTACCCTGTGGATTTCTTTAAAATCAATCCGATCTCTAATTTGTATCGTTTTTTCCATCACCAGCTGTCAACGCACTAAAAAAACAAACAAAATATAACATTAACAAAGAAAAGTAAACAAAAGTAAAGAAAGTAATTTTTATTATAAAATTTAATGGAATCCAAAAAAGAAAATAAATGCTTTATATGAATGTTTTTCTTTGAAAAAATATTTTTTACTTACTTTTTCTTTCCATCTTTTTGTTTTTATTTAATTTTTTGTTTTGATTTAATTTTTGTTTTTATTAATTTTTTGAAATAAAATGACACAATAAAAAGTAACAATGTAATAACATATAATATGTTGGTTCATAAATATATGTATGCACAAAGGTATGGTTTCAGGAAAATACTTTCGATTAATCGATATATCGATATTTTAGAAATAATAAATATCGATTCGATATGTAGCGAAATATTTTTCGATTTGCCCATCCCTATGATTGTGTATGTTGATCGTAATGTCTGTGTTGTTATAGGCATGCATGTTGTTACTCTGTCGGATTTTTATAAGATGGTTCAACATTAGTTGGCTTTTTGCTAACTAATTTACAACTGACTATTAAACAAGCTCATAAATGATACAGTAGTGTGTCAATTTTGTTTTGTATGACTACCTTTTTCGAGATAAGTATTGAACTAACTTTTAGCTCAAAAGTTTTGAAGAGATTAGCGAGTTGTTTTTGAACAACTGAGTTCTTCTCGATAAGTGTTGAACGAGCGTTTGGCTAACACAAAGCAGAAGAAAAACATACATTATTTTCATGTTTAAATGTAAAATGAGACGCAAAAATCCCCATTTCCTATTTGTTTAAATTATTTAGTTAAAAACACTACAATTTCAAAGTAAAATGATTATGAAAACCATATCGGGCTGATGTCTTATAATTAAGAGTTGTTCTGTTAACAAAGCGCGGAATACAACAAAAGTGAAAAAAACATATGTTGAACGGGTAAGTTACTAATAATATTCTGTCTCTTTCTGGTTCTCTGGGGTAAGTTTTTAAGTTAGATTCTTCTTTAATTTTTTATCCAGAAGCAAATTCAAACTGAGCAAACTTGTGGTTAGTTAAAACATATGCAGCAGCTCGTTTCTGTATTTCTCGCATCGTAAAATTGTGTACATGAAGTGTGAAACAAAAAATTCCATCGTTTCTCGATTTGCGAGAAAAAAATGTTTCTGTATTTAAATGCGAAAACAGATTCAGTTTAAACTGGAATATTTCCAGAATTAAATGTCAAATGAAAGCGAAACGTCAACAAAAGAAATAAATATAATAAAAACAGGGCTGCCAGATTTGACGATTTATCTTCATTTCAACGATTTTTGCTCCAAAAACGTGCCGATTTGCTGATTTTATCTAAAAAGTGACGAAAGCAAAAACAAAATCAACAATATTTTATAACTTTATTGTAGCTTTCTATAAAAATTCATATCGAATTTTTAAATTTCAAACACTTCATATTTTGTGGCATTGAAAATTTAAAAAGACAATATGAATTTCTGTAGAAAGCAACAACAAATTTATATACATATTTGATATTCTTAGCTTATATGGACACTTTTATGCCAAACCCATATTTCGGCAATTTTGATTTCAACTACCAGGCATTCTACTACGTATATTTCAGGTGAAAAAGAAAAAGTAAAGTTAATAGTTATAAGAATAGGTAAATTATAGATTTATGGGTAAAAATTGGAGGCGTGTTTTTCACTCATATCTCAGCCATTTATGAACCGAAATTTTTAAATTTCAATTATATCCTATTTGGACACATACGATACAAATTTAAAGCAACGCCGTCACTATGAATACTTGGTTTTTCGCAAAAATAATAACTCTAAATATTTATTTTACTGTTATCTAAGCGGAATTAATTTAAAAATTTTTAATTTCTTGGTATTTGTATATATCTATTTTAAATAAGTTTGTATGTTTATTTTATTAAGCTTGACTTCTTTTTGTTTTTATAAAAATATTTATTTAATTTTTTGTTAAAATTTTTTTTTAATATGATATTTTGTCACCCCTTTGTGAGACTTCTTCAGGGAAAAAAACAATTTTAAATTGTTAGCGGATCAAAGAAAATAAATAATTTTATAAAAAATAGACCTTAAGCTTAATAAAATATATATAAATTAAAAAAAATTAAAATTTCGGGAATACAAAATTTATTATTAATACGATTTCCGTATGACGTGCTAAATTCCCAGTTTTTCATATTTGATAAATACACTGAAATTTATTGTTGAGGGAAAGCTGGCTTCTATGCGCATTTCACTGGTTGCTTAGGCCAGCTCATCAGGAAACCTTTTCCAAAGATTTTAGAAAGGCCAAAAATATTATACAAATAAAACCCTAAAGCGAATAAGAATTATAAACGCTCAAAGTCTTACTTGTAACAATATCAAAGCCAAAACAAAACACCAACAATAAACAGTGAGTTTATCTTTTCTTACATTCCCCTACAATTGGTTGGGTTCGTTCGAACAAAAGACAATTTATATGTACATACGTATGTAGAAAATACCCATGAACTTTGACTACGTCTTTGTTTGATTTTGTTGTAATAAAAAATCGAACAAAATTTGTTTATAATTAATTTTAAATTGTCCGATTTCTTGTAAGAAACTTTTCGCAAAATATTGTTACAGAAACACTTTTTCTCACATCCTTCCAACAATTGCTGGAAAATTATTAAAATGACAGATAATTCTCGCAATGGAGAGATACAGAAACACTTGTGTGAGAAAAACCATTTTTTGTTTCATTTTGCACTGTTTCTGTACCGATTCACTGGTTTCATGCGGAAAATTTTACCATGCGAAAAATACAGAAACGGGCTACAGAGTGAGTAAATACTGACTCGTTCTGAGGACACTCTGTATAAAAGTCAAATTAAACTTTTTAAGCAAAACGAGGTAGTTTTTGAGTCAGTTGTGACTCCTTAAAAACGAACCATAAGTTGGTTTTAAGCTTCCTTCTTTTTTGATAAGGTCAGAACGTGTTATTTTTTGACGTGTATGTAGTTGTTAACATGTATGTTACTTTTAACGTGAGTGGTGCTGCAGTTAACTGTTTGTATATTGTTGTCGCTAGTGTTGTTGCTAACATGTGGGTTGTTGTTAACGTTGATATTCTTAACGACTGTATTGTTGTTTACGTGAGTTTTGTTGCCGTGTTTATTGTTGCTTGCAGCTGAGTTTTTGTTTATCTGGGTGTTGTTGTTGTTGTTAAAGTTTTGATGTCTATTGACATGTGTCATGTTGCTAACATTTTGGTTGTTGTAACTGTGGGGTGCTACTGTGTTGGTTGTTAACTTGAGTGTTGTGCATTGTTTACAAGTGTGTGTTGGCTTGAGTGTGCGTTGCTTGTTTCAGTATTGTCGAGCCCTAACCGCGAAAATAACGTATGCGACATCATTTCCAATTTTCATTTTTTTTAATAAATGACTTTATTGGCAACACTTGCATCATATACGTAAATGTCATGGCCACATAAGGAACCTGTACGATTTTATAGCAAGAACAATTTTATCGTAAGCGACAAATTTCATAAAAAACACTCTCTCCGGTAAAATTTGAGTTTTGGTGCTTACATTATTTTCGCGGTTAGGGCTCGATATCATGGCATACCGTATTTGTTGATTGTGTTGTTGGTTTTTTTAAAAAAAATTTTAGAGTCTGGTTTTGGTTTGACTGTTAACTGTTGCAATACGTTAAGCTTCCCCAGGCTGTAATACTATGTCTAAGGTATGACTCGGACAAAGAAAACTATGCCTGTTTGAGGACTGTAAATGGGCTACAGCTGCTTAGGTGGAAGAGGCTGTAAGCCGACTTTCTCAGCATTATTGTGATATTTCAATATTAAAATTTTTATACGATTTCAATATTTATACGTTTTTACATCTTCTATAGTTACCAATCGTAGATGAGCTTGTAATATGTATATATTTGAGAGAGATTCCTAAGGAAAACAGCGCTCATCTTTTTCATTAGAGAAAGGAATTGTTTGAGATCTGCAGTGACAGCTATTGAGTAGCTGCTCGTTAAAATAAGAATTGGCACAAGGGACCACTTCAGGACACTAGTAAGCTAAATATAGTATTATGAAAGCTATTTTAATGGTGTAGGAATCCAATAGGTAAAATGAAGCAACAGAATTCTAAATAGGGGTCACACAGAAATGATTATGTATTACAAACATAAAATTGTCAACAGGTAAAATATTTTAGTTTTCATGTTATTCTAATATGCCTCGGTTTGAACAGAAAACTTTTGTTAAAGAACCCTGTTACTTACTTCATCTTATCGCTTGTTTTCGGTATTTAGAAAGAATATGTTCTACTTTTACTGCTCACTGTTCCCTTATGAAATTCTACCAGTGAATGTAGGTGTCAACGATGAATTTTTTAGCTTTTATTTCTTTACACTTATATTATGTTGATTTTATATTCATAAAAATCTTTTCAGCAGAAAAATCAGTTTGCATAATTTAAGTTAACGTTTTGTAATTCTACTTACTAGCAAATACATTTTAATCTATACCAAAATATAAAAGAGTAAGGAAAAAAAGGAGATTTAATTTTGCTTTAATATTCCTTAACACCACTTATGCAAAAAAAGTTGAAGTTCAGATTAGTTAACCAATACATTTACGTTTGTTTTGCATAAGACAGTGTAAGTACAAGACGGTTTAAATATTTTATTTTCCACTTTTCCCTATCTGAATTATTTGTATGCACTTCACTTTTACGTGGTTTACTTACGACTCGTTTCATACGAATTTTAAAGTTTTACAAATATGACATGTTTTTTTTTTTTTTTTTGTGAACAAAATGCAAAATGGATTTTGTTTTTTTTTTTTATATGGGACAAATGTGTTTCAGGAATTTATATTAAGATGATATTTTTTTGTTCACCAGATGAACTTGCTAATGAAAGTCTCTGAGCGATTGAAAATGGTTAATGATGAAAATTAGAAAAACTGTAAATCAGTAGAGTTATGCGACGCCAAGCCATTAGCTAACGCGAGGAGAAACTTAAAATCCATGAAAAGCAAACTAACAATCAAGGCCTGTTGGCCTGTAAAAAAAATATCGAAAAACACGAGCGAACTGCTTTCCCTTCCAGAGCAGTTTAACAAATGTGGCGGTAGTTAATAAATAATTGTTCAAGCCTTTTATTGCACCTTTCACCACAGGTGATATTTTTTGTTATTTCTACAACGTTAATCTTGGACCGTTTCTAGTATATCTTTATTCCGTATCTCTATAATTTGACAGAGTTGATTTAAAAATGTTCTTCTTGCCATATTTTGTTTGAAATCAGTTTTCTCAAGATCCCGGGCTAAGGGCCTTGGTTGTTATACGTACACTCGCAATATTATTACAGTAACGGACTGTAGTTTATTTAAGAAATATTTCGTTCAGTCATTTTTAAATAAATAAACATTTAAAATTCCAAGCAAATTTATTTTTAACTGATTCTAACAGTTATTCAAAAAACTAAGTGCATATTAATACGGATTTTCAGTTGCAGTTAATATTGTGCGTTGATTGAGTTAAATTCTTAATCTTTATGTTAAAGTAAATAAAAATGTAATTTAAAGCAACGAAAAGTTCATTTAATTTTTACTGTCAAAAATTCAACCGCGAATTCCGTAAAAACAAATCAATATTCAGTTATCTGTTATAAATTAATTGTCAAAAAATTAACTACATATTCCGTAAAAACAAATAAATTTGCAGTTATTTTATAAAATTTTACTGTCAAAAATTCAACACCATATTCAGTAAAAACAATTAAATATTCAGTTATTTTATATAATTTTACTACCAAAAATTAATTTTTACTTATCTATAAAAAATGAATTGCTTGTTTTGTGTAAGCAATACCCATTTTCTATTTGTTAAAATAATTTAGTTAAATACATCAAATTTTAAAAGTAAAATAATTGCGAAGCCTATCGGTCATGCTGCTGGTGTCTTATAATTGAGAGTTCTTCTGTAAACAACGTGGTCAGTACAACAAAAGTAAAACAAACGTGTGTAACTGGGTAAGTAAATAAAAATATTCTCCCTCTCTTGCTTATAAGAAAAACAAGCGGACAGGTGTCTGTCTGGTATTTTTTAGAAATTCGGCTCTTTTGTGGAGTAAACGAAAATTTAATAAAATAACTGAATATTTAATTGTTTTTACTGAATATGGGGTCAATTTGGCAGTAAAAAATTGACAGTAAAATTTTAATAAATAACTGAATATTAAATCGTTTTTACTGAATATGGTGTTGAATTTTTGACAGTAAAAATTTAATGAATTTTTTGTTAAAAATAAATGAAAAATAGGTAGACCGGTTTTTAATTGAACTTTCATTTATTTTATATTACAATTTCAGTTAAATTTACGTACAGAATATTGTGAGTGTATATGTAAATCGCATATACTATAATCCGGCAAAGCCTACTATTGCAACTCAGCTAAATATTTGGGTACAATATATCTAATAGCATATATGTATTTAATATACTTCTTCGAAAGGAATACAGCCCCATACCTGTGATAAATATGCTTTAACGGATCTGCATACTGCCATAAAGAGTTTTCATTTCATTTCGAGTGTTGTATCATTATTTTTTAGCCTGTGCGTTTTATATTTTGTTGTTGTTATACAAATTAAATTTTAGGATGACTCCAAGATAGTTGTATTCTGACACTATGGCTGACTTCAAAAACGCAGTATTTCAATGCAACACTAAAAGGAATAGCTTCATAAACTACACAACTTTTCTGTAGACAACTGCACAACGATTGCGAAATTTGGGCATTATTTTGATTTGTTATGGCTTATCAACGCTTGTGTTTTAAGTCATTCTTTGCAATACTGCGTTTATGAAATCAGCCTTCTTCTTTGAAGATCCACCTTTCCTGCACACTTAGTCTTTCTTCATTCCTAAAAACCCATTATCTTTGACTTTTGTATGTTGTAAATTTTACAGATAACAATATTTTCGAACTTCCGTAACTTATCGTAACTATAATTTTGCTGATTTTAAATAACAATTTTTTGTGTACGACAACAATATATTGTTACTCTTAACATACTGTAGTTGCCGTAACCATGCTCAACCATATTTTTTCTCTGCGTGTAAGTTGTATGTATTCTACTTAAAACTGGTAGTACTTTCGTAGAAACTTAGTAAAACAGATTCTTACCAATTTCAATGTAGGCAAGCATTAATAGGCGCATTGAGCACTAAAATTTATTAATTTTTATATCCGTTGTTTTTTGTGAAAAACCAAGTCGCTTACGCCGATTATAAAAAGATTTTGTTTGACAAATCACGTAAATTATTTTCTGGTTTGATAAGAAACGCAAAACAGCCAAGATAAAAAGCTTATTTAATTTAAAAAGTTTAATTTTTTTTAATTTCTGAGTTGTACAATTTGTTTATAGGCACGCAAAGGCCGCTAGTTTTGATATATTTTTTAGATTATAAGTTAAACTTTAATTTTGTAATAAAACTATATCGACGACAAATGCCGCCAACGGTTAAAATCCTAGTCAAAGTTGCGTAGGTAAGCCAAAAAGTATAACTTATTTGAACTGAATAAATTTCAAAGTTGAAAGTAGTGTGTTCGGTCGCCGTTTTCGAATACTTCTGTTAACACAGTAACTACAATTTCTGCAAATAATTATTGATTGACATCTAAGCTTTACGATAGAATTCGTTTTATGATTAAATTCTTAATTATATAATCCAATGTGTGCCGATTATGTGTGCTTATATATTTCATCTATAATTTTCACGAATTTATAGGATCTTCCATTGTGTATAATTTGCAGATCATAAATTATCTGGGAACTTTGTCGAAAGCTGCCTTGAAATCCACGAAACAAGTATATTCCTTATTTTCGTCATCCAGTTTTATATTAACACTTGAGGCTTTATTGTATATGTTGCCATCTTTAGAGTGTTGTCTCACAAACACCCTTTTCGACACTAAAAATATAAAGAAATTACAAAACTTACTGAGATTCTTAGATTACAAGAAATGTTTGAACAGAATTTATACTTATTGAATATTTAAAGCCTGTTCATCGATTTCGGACTCCCAGCTGGACTCATCAGTTGCACCCTGAAAAATTTCCACCTTGTGCGGGACAGTAGAAGAGCGGATTTTCTGACGTCTCATCATCAACCTCACAAAATCTGCATAGCTTGGTACTAACATTACCCATTATAAAGTGATGATATCTACAACCACAGTGGTCCGTAATTTCATGGACTGTCTCAAACCAGAAGTGGAGGTCTATGTGGGAAGAAACTCTAGTTCGGACCATGATTGTATCGTCTGTGTGAATAATATTGCTTATACAACGGCGTTGATTTGAAAAACAAACTCCTAATTGACGCATCACGGCAAATCCAATGTTTATTAAAATTATTAATTTGCATAACATCAAATCTTTGTTTTGAAAAATATGGTCACCGTATGTAAACTTTACAAAACACGGTGCAACCTTGCGTATAAGTACACGCAGAGAAAAAATATGGTTGGGCATGGTTACGGCAACCACACTGTGTTTATTGTAACAATATATTGTTGTTGTACACAAATAATTGTTATTTTTATTAAATATCAGCAATATTATAGTTACTGTAAACATATTAATGTTTATCGCAATTATAAATTTGAGTATTGTTAACCGAAAAATAATTATTTTTCTAACAACTAAATTATGATAACTTTCAAAACATATTATATTACTCACAGCCATAACATGATATTTAATAGCCATAACATGATTACTTTATATACATTTATCATAATAAGTTTAAGATGCAATCAAAATATCGTTACTCTAATAATATTTTGGTATCGCCATTTGTAAAATAATTTTGTATCAGTTGTGTCGTGTTTTACATAAACGTATCGAATTATTTGTGAGTGAGTGGCTAAATAATAAAAAAATAACCATTAAAATAAACAAGAAATTAAAAAAAAATAAAGAAAAATATTAAAAAAGAAATAACAAAATAACCAAGAAATTAAAAAAAAAATAAAGAAAAAACATTCAAAAAGGGTTGTAGTGTCACAAATTAAAATATCTTTGCTAAAAAATTTTAATAATCTTAAAGTGGTGGAAAAATTTGCGAAATATTGGTGCAAAATATTAACCATTACTGGTAAGTTTTGTGTTATTTTAAGAGAAAAATAATGAAAACTCCATAAAATAATTTATAAATAATTGCGACCTACGACAAAAAGATTACAGTAACTATATTATGTTTTTTATTTTATCATAAGTATTTTTTCCCAATAAAAATATTATGTTTAAAGTTGTATCATATTATGATGTAAAAAATTTATGTATAACAGTTCATATCACTTTGCATCATAATATGATTACTTCTAAGCTTATTATGATTGCCATGACAATAATATGATTACTTCTAAACTTATTATGATTGTCATGACAATAATATGATTACTTCTAAACTAATTATGATTGCCATGACAATAATATGATTACTTCTAAACTTATTATGATTGCCATGACAGTAATATGATTACTTCTTAACTTATTATGATTGTCATGACAATAATATGATTACTTCTAAACTTATTATGATTGTCATGACAATAATATGATTACTTCTAAACTTATTATGATTGTCATGACAATAATATGATTACTTCTAAGCTAATTATGATTGCCATGACAATAATATGATTACTTCTAAACTTATTATGATTGCCATGACAGTAATATGATTACTTCTTAACTTATTATGGTTACCATCACAACAATATGATTACTTCTTATCGTATTATGATTACCATGACAGTAATATTATAACTTCTTACCGTTTTATGATTAACAGGATAACAATATGGTTAAGGGAAAAATATAATGATGTAATATCACGAACATATTTGGTCATAATATGATTTAATAACAATCGTAATATGGTGACTACAATCATGAATCTTATCATAATATGTTGCTCTTAGAATATGTTTACCACAACCATGTTTTTTCTTTGCGTGTAATAAAGAACTATGCATACATTACTTATACTCCAGGGCCCTGTTTCTCGATCACTTTTCTTATTTCGGTTTTTGAAATCGATTAATCGAACCACAAACTCGTTTAAGATTAATTTGCAAACTTATTCCTTATATCACAGAACGTTTCTGGAAAACTACTAGAGAAATTGAACCAATATTTTTACAGTGTGTAAATATGACTACTGTTTATAATTTTCCTGCAAAATTGAAAATGTTTAAATTTTGAGACGGCCTTAAGAGGATCAAGTGTATGTACAATTCACATTAAAATTGTGTTCTTTTGTAGTCATCAGACCTGTTACATAAATCAATTCCGATCGAAAGTGATTTCGTTTTTTTGCTTCACATAAAACGAAGTCACTTTTGATCGGAATTGATTTCTGTGACAAGCCTGAATGTAGGGATAGTATTTCAAAGGATTATTACAATAGTTCCTGATCGATGGTGACTTTTTTTTCTAAGTTACTTTTAAGTTAGACTTTGAAAACAACCGTTTGCATGTCATTGATGTCGGAAAGATGCAAATTGATTTCCTTGTAATTTCGTATTTGTTAGGATAAATTACATACCTACTTTTTGTTTTTCACTCAGCTTATAACTAGATTTAAATAACGCTCATACACTGGTCTGTTTGAATAATAGCATATTTTCAGAGGAATGCCGTGGTTTAATTCACTTATTGTGTTTTTATTTTTTTTATGTTTCGATACGATGTGGTTGGACTGTTTTGTTCACTGTCAATTGATGACTTTAATTTCTGAAGAACAAGAGCCTCTATGTTAAAACTGAAAGTATACCAACGGTACCAATTGGTAAATATGTAAAACTACAATTTAAAACTAAGAAAACTGCTTAAACATACCGCCTTCACACGTAAGAACGCACAAAAAATCTCAAGTTTATTGTGCATGCCCGATTCGATTTAATTAGGATTAAAATTAAAAATTGCCAATATTTTGATAAGAAAAATCGATGTTAAAAGCCCAATAATCGATTTCAGTATAAATTTGCATACGAAAATTCGATTGCAAAAAAATCGATTTTTTTTACCACAAAAACGATTTTCGATTGGAATCGAAATCGATTTACCATTCCCTACTCCAAACTACAAGTTACAAATCAACGTTTACTTGTTGTAACCAGTGTTTAAAAGCACATCTCAACTAGATGCTTTTTATTTTTGCTTTTGCCAGAGTCATTGAAATTTTTAATTTTTTTTTATCAATAGCCAATGTTGTGTTTTTAGTTTGTGCAAAAAAGATAAACTCTTATTTCTGTGGTTTTCATGGGCAACCGCGTATGGCTGCAAATACAATTTTTAAGGAGAGACGAAGACCCCATTTTAGATCAAGCTGTGGACTAGGTATTGCGACTTTTTAACTTTGTAATTGAGTTAAGAAATCGGAATGGGTCCATATGCTTTCAAAAATGTTTAGAACCATGTAAAGAGAATTAATAATTAAACAATTTGGCATCAACATTTCAAAATCGAAAATTTTTTTATTTTTATTTTTTGGTATGTGCTTTTTTACCAGCTAGCGACAAGAAGTGCCAGCCATATAAAAAGCAAAAGTTCAAAATGAAAGTTCAAAATGGGCTTTTTCCTTTTTTACTTTGTCCTTAAAGAAGAGCGTTAAAAATAAAAAAGACAGAACTAAAAAATCTAAAAATCAAATTCTTCTATCGCTGGTAATAATACAAATCGTCACCATAAAGACGAAATAACCTATCTGCAGGTTAAAAAGTTTATAAAATTGGAACTACTTACAATATTGGAACGAAAATTTGTTGATTAAAATGAAGCCAGAAATATATATCGGTTGAGAAAATTTTGTTTTTCTAAACACAGCATATGTTATGTCACTTATGTTATTTGATTGATGTTTGACTATTGACGTCAGCAGTCGTCGATGGCTGCGAGTGTAAGACGGTAAATCCATCTGAGGAGATCAAGTGGTTGTGATCGAAACATGTCATGGTAACCAGCCGCCTGGGTTCGAATCTCAGGTCAGTCAAGAATGAATGATTATCAATAACAATTTTAATTAATTTTCATGTTGTAAAATTCCTTTCTTCATAAAAATAATTTAATGAAAATTAAATTTGATAAACTTAAGCCTGATTAAAATATTAAAAATTTGGATTAAAAACCATAAATAGTTCAACATAATAACCACAATTCTATTTATTATTTGAAATTGTAAAAATTTGAAACCAAATTGCCTATCAGCAGTACTAATTAGTGTGAATAAAAACCAATTAATTTATATATATGAATATTATTTGTCGTGATTTTTGGTGATTTATTTTCCAGTTTTTTTTTGTGCGTAACGGTCCTCTACACGCAAAGAAAAAACATGGTTGTGGTAAACATATTCTAAGAGCAACATATTATGATAAGATTCATGATTGTAATCACCATATTACGATTGTTATTAAATCATATTATGACCAAATATGTTCGTAATATAACATCATAGTATTTTTGCCTTAATCATATTGTTATCCTGTTAATCATAAAACGTTAAGAAGTAATCATATTATTGTCATGGCAATCATAATTAGTTTAGAAGTAATCATATTATTGTCATGACAAACATAATAAGTTTAGAAGCAATCATATTATTGTCATGGCAATCATAATAAGTTTAGAAGTAATCATATTATTGTCATGGCAATCATAATTAGTTTAGAAGTAATCATATTATTGTCATGGCAATCATAATTAGTTTAGAAGTAATCATATTATTGTCATGGCAATCATAATAAGTTTAGAAGCAATCATATTATTGTCATGGCAATCATAATAAGTTTAGAAGTAATC
This sequence comes from Pollenia labialis, assembly GCA_949318255.1. Taxonomy (NCBI): domain Eukaryota; kingdom Metazoa; phylum Arthropoda; class Insecta; order Diptera; family Polleniidae; genus Pollenia; species Pollenia labialis. The sequence goes on along the minus strand of OX439139.1, from coordinate 115,455,809 downwards.
ATATTATTGTCATGGCAATCATAATTAGTTTAGAAGTAATCATATTATTGTCATGGCAATCATAATAAGTTTAGAAGTAATCATATTATTGTCATGGCAATCATAATAAGTTTAGAAGTAATCATGTTATGATGCAAAGTGATATGAACTGTTATACATAAATTTTTTACATCATAATATGATACAACTTTAAACATAATATTTTTATTGGGAAAAAATACTTATGATAAAATAAAAAACATAATATAGTTACTGTAATCTTTTTGTCGTAGGTCGCAATTATTTATAAATTATTTTATGGAGTTTTCAATATTTTTCTCTTAAAATAACACAAAACTTACCAGTAATGGTTAATATTTTGCACCAATATTTCACAAATTTTTCCACCACTTTAAGATTATTAAAATTTTTTAGCAAAGATATTTTATTTTGTGACACTACAACCCTTTTTTAATGTTTTTTCTTTATTTTTTTTTTTAATTTCTTTTTTATTTTGTTATTTCTTTTTTAATATTTTTTTTTTAATTTCTAGTTTATTTTAATGGTTATTTTTTTATTATTTAGCCACTCACTAACAAATAATTCGATATGTTTATGTAAAACACGACACAACTGATACAAAATTATTTTGCAAATGGCGATACCAAAATATTATTAGAGTAACTATATTTTGATTGCATCTTAAACTTATTATGATAAATGTATATAAAGTTATCATGTTATGGCTATTAAATATCATGTTATGGCTGTGAGTAATATAATATGTTTTGAAAGTTATCTTAATTTAGTTGTTAGAAAAATAATTATTTTTCGGTCAACAATACTCAAATTTATAATTGCGATAAACATTGCAATGTTTACAGTAACTATAATATTGCTGATATTTAATAAAAATAACAATTATTTGTGTACAACAACAATATATTGTTACAATAAACACAGTGTGGTTGCCGTAACCATGCCCAACCATATTTTTTCTCTGCGTGTAGGTACAAAATATTTTGCACACATATATAGGGACCACAAATCCATAAAAAGCTCAATTTTAAAATTTTTGCAGACAAGTTATTGGGTCTTTAAGATAACGAAATACTGATTCAAGAAAACGCCGTGAACAAAAATGTAACACGGCAATGCACAATATTATTGAATTGTAAAGAAAACCAAAACAAATTCTTGTTGTGTTTGTTTTGCATGAAAAATATAACTTGTCGTCGTCGAGTATCTCTTCGCAATCATGTGCCATTAGTACATTAGTTTGCGCTGCTCTTATCTCATACTAGCATTAAACCCGCTATTTCGTTAGCGTCTCCTTTTCCTTCGTGGACATATTTTTATGCCAAAGATTTTTAAAAAATACCAGTTGTACACGCAAAGAAAAAACATGGTTGTGGTAAACATATTCTAAGAGCAACATATTATGATAAGATTCATGATTGTAGTCACCATATTACGATTGTTATTAAATCATATTATGACCAAATATGTTCGTAATATTACATCATAATATTTTTCCCTTAATCATATTATAATCCTGTTAATCATAAAACGTTAAGAAGTTATAATATTACTGTCATGGTAATCATAATAAGATAAGAAGTAATCATATTATTGTCATGGCAATCATAATAAGTTTAGAAGTAATCATATTATTGTCATGACAATCATAATAAGTTTAGAAGTAATCATATTATTGTCATGACAATCATAATAAGTTTAGAAGTAATCATATTATTGTCATGGCAATCATAATAAGTTTAGAAGTAATCATATTATGATGCAAAGTGATATGAACTGTTATACATAAATTTTTTACATCATAATATGATACAATTTTGCACCAATATTTCACAAATTTTTCCACCACTTTAAGATTATTAAAATTTTTTAGCAAAGATATTTTATTTTGTGACACTTCAACCCTTTTTTAATGTTTTTTCTTTATTTTGTTTTTAATTTCTTGTTTATTTCAATGGTTATTTTGTTATTTCTTTTTTAATATTTTTCTTTATTTTTTTTAATTTCTTGTTTATTTTAATGGTTATTTTTTTATTATTTAGCCACTCACTAACAAATAATTCGATATGTTTATGTAAAACACGACACAACTGATACAAAATTATTTTACAAATGGCGATACCAAAATATTATTAGAGTAACGATATTTTGATTGCATCTTAAACTTATTATGATAAATGTATATAAAGTTATCATGTTATGGCTATTAAATATCATGTTATGGCTGTGAGTAATATAATATGTTTTGACAGTTATCATCATTTAGTTGTTAGAAAAATAATTATTTTTCGGTCAACAATACTCAAATTTATAATTGCGATAAACATTAATATGTTTACAGTAACTATAATATTGCTGATATTTAATAAAAATAACAATTATTTGTGTACAACAACAATATATTGTTACAATAAACACAGTGTGGTTGCCGTAACCATGCCCAACCATATTTTTTCTCTGCGTGTAGAAACAAAAACCTAAACCTAAATTAACAAATTTCCCGTATTTCCTTTTTTGGATACTATATTTTCCCCCCCTTAAAGTATCAAAAATTTCAGTATTGTAGTGACAAACCATAATTTAGTACGAATATGTCAATGAATGGAGAAAAAAATGTTTTAAAAAAAAGTAACAAAAATAGTTACGATTTTCACCCCTTAAATGTTCGAATTTCGAATAAGTACCACATTCGGAAACCTATTTTTTTTTTTTTGATAAGATTCGAATAAAAAATTACCAAAAAGTTCCCGCTTAAAGACTCTCATCCACCTACGACATAGCATCTTGAATTTTATGTTTCTAGGTCCAATACTAACGGAAATTTAAAAAGTACCAGCTAAAGAACAAAAATATACCAAAAAGTTTCGTCATAGATTCTTATCCACTCAGGGCATTGCATATTGAATCTTATGCTTTAAGTAGAGTTTGCAAAAAACCGTGAAACTGTGAAACCGCAGTTTCGGTTTTAAAATAATTTTAACTGATCGCTTTCGGTTCGGTTTTCGGATTTAAAAATATCTAAAAAAAACTACTATAAATGCAATTTTTTTTATTTGTTTCAATTAAGGTACTTTTATTAAAAAAAAACATTTGTTCTTCTTAGTACTTCCCAGCAAAAACTTTACTTACAACTTTTAATGACTTCCTGAATTCATTGGTTTGTACTTGGTCCGCAAAATAACTTTTTTTTTTGAAAATGCTATAAAAAAAACTACTGATTATTTTCTCAAATTTCTTTTCTTATTTGAAAGTACAATCCTTCCGGTTAATAATGGAAAATAATTTCATTCAAATGGCTGCCTCCGCTGGTCATGCAGTAGCCTACACGAACGGTCCAATTTGTAAGCATATTATCGATTGTGTGCAGCTGTATTTCACCAATGGATTTCCAACGGTTTCAAATCGCAGCTCCGAGGTGACCAAACGACATCAGCTCTGCGGCTGATAATGCAATCTTCAAAAACAGGGCGCAAAACATCGAGTGTAGCTTCGGCTGTGTGGCACGTTGTGCCGTCCTGTTGAAACCAAGTAATGCCAATATCCACCTCTTAAATTTTTGTGAACAAAAGTTCGTTCAACGTGGCCCGATAACGATCGATAAATTTTCAATTTATGCGTGCGGGTTTTCTGTGCCCCAAATTCAACAATTTTGCTTGTTAACATATCCACCAAGATCAAAATGAGCTTCATCTGAATAGATGATTTTTTTGGCAAAATCGGCATCTTCTGTAAGTCTATCGCAGGCCCACTTAGCGAAGCGAAAACGCATAATTCCCAGCATTGTTCAAGCGTACACACAACCATATTCGTTCATCGGAAGGATAAAACTAATTATCTGTCAAATCAGACATGAGCTACGTGTTACCATTCACGATACAAGCACTAGTTGAAAAAAAAACGTTAGATGGCGGACCCGTTAGCTTTATTCGCCACTTTTTGTATTATTAGTTATATATTAAATAATAACTGCATTATTATTTCCTAAATAAGTCATAACTATACATTACAAAAAAATGATTTAAATAAGTTATTATTATACGATTTTAAATAATTATTTAAAACAATTTGCAGTATATTCCGTTAATATTTGTTAGACATTCGGTAATACTAATATAATTTAAACAATAATTTTGATGTGAAGTCCATGAAAAATCCAAAAATCAATCAAATGTATGTAACTAAATACATAAATATGTTCCAAAATTACCCCCACAGTACATTTTTGTTATTAGAACACAAGTATATTATGTCGATCTAATGTATACGATGTTTTTTGAACAACTTAACAATTTCCATACACACATTTGTATTACAGTGTTAGAGCTATAAATGATTTTGTGCAGCCAAAACACTCTTTTTTTAATGTTTTCTTATATTTCGAAAAATTTATTTTATTTAGTGTGTTTTAACCTTTTTGAATAAATTTGCAATAATTTATTTTTGGCCTCTTTTTGTAACTATATAATTTTATGAAACTTTTAAGTATAAAAAAACAAAAAGCGAAGTTTTCTAGTAGAAATATAAGTAGTCTTCTCGTCAAGTTATCATTATTTTTCTGATTATTTTGTAAGTAAAGTTTTGGCTGGGTTATTTTAAATTTAAAGAATTTTAAAATACCTTTCCATTGTTCCAGGCTATTATGTATAAAGTTTTTTTAAATGAAGAAAAAATATCTAAAACCCAACATTAACGCTAAAACGAAAAGCTAAAATAAAATATCAAATTTTCCGTATTTCCTTTTTTGGATACTATATTTTCCCCCCATTAAAGTATCAAAAATATCAGTATTGTAGTGGCAGCCCATTATTTAGTACGAATATGTCAATTAATGGAGAAAAATGTTTTGTAAAAAAAGTACCAAAAATAGTTACAATTTCCTCCCTTAAATGTTCGTATTTCGAAAAAGTACCATGTATGTATTCGTATTTTATTTTTTTGATAAGTTTCGTATGTAGTAAAAACCCTTGTTTATATGTTTATTGTTTCAAAAGATAGATGGGTTGTCAAAAAGTACCAAAATTAAGGTTTTACCCGTTTACTCCCAAATAGGGCCGAATTTCAAAAGAGTACCAGACACTTGTCCGCTTATTTTTTTTAAAGAACAACGATAAGTACTACATATTTGTTGTATCTCTTTTAGTTTAGGAGATAAAAGGTTACCCTTTTTACCCTCTAAACTTTCGAATTTCCAAGAATCCCGTGTTAGTGGATCGATCTGGGGAGTGACCAATCTCTGGTTCAAATTTCAAGTTTTTAGCTTCAGGCGTTTCGGATGTGCGTTGATGTGTCAGTCAGTAACGTTACAATTTTATATATAAAGATTGTGCGGCTGCTAGCCTACATTTGTTTTTTGTTTGGCGGCTTACAGACAGAAGCTGTTTGATTCATTATTTTTTCTACAGGTTTTTGCCTACAACACAGTTATGGAAAATTCAAATATTTAGATGGCACTGACCACCAAGCAAAAAAATACTTTTTTCAACATTTTGGTACATTTTTAAAACATTTTTTTTTGCTCACCGAGCTGGCTAAATTGCAGAAGAAAAATTCTGGTGAGGATATCTAAAATTGAAATATACTAACAAGCAGTGTTGCCATAACCTTTTGATAAGAATACATTTTGTGTAGGCAATGTTTGAAACAGGGCTGTGAAGTCGAAGCTTCGAGTCGGAGTTAAGGTTTTTTTCCCTGAGTCGGAGTCGTAGTACCCACAAAAAATTCGCGACTCGCGAATCCGACTCCAAAAAATTTAAAAAAATATTCTAATAATTTCCAGAATAAAAATACTTCAAAATTTGCGATGCAATATTAAAAATATTGATTCGTAATTTTTACTTAATCCTTTTCTTGCCATATTTAACCATTTAAAAGGTACTGCATTAAAAAAAAAGTTGAAAGTCAAACAAGGACCAGTCTCACATACTCTTAGCATTAAGGCTAGATTAGGAGTCGGAGTTGGAATTTCAGCGGTTGGACTCGGAGTAGGTAGTTTTTGTTGACGAACACAATGTTAAAAAAATCAACGCAAAATTTCTAAAGAAGAAGCATAACAAAAAGATTACTAAAACGGACGTGGGGGTACCGTGGTATTTTGGAAAGGAAAATGTACTGAAAATAGTACCATAGTACTTAACTTTCCATCACTGCTACAACATAAAAGTAATTGCCGTTGCTTTTTGAGTTCCAACTAATGAGAAATTTATGCCATTGTTAAAAAAGCAAAAGTTGGCAGAAGGCAGTGCTCTTTCAAAAACATTGTGTTTATTTTTCTCCTGCTTTTGAAAAGTGTGGATGGCCCATTTTAGCAGTGGAACTTGTCGGCATCAAAAACTCGTGGCGCCCGAAACAGGACTCTTTAACTATTTAATTTACCATGGTAGAATTCAATTTAATTTTTTCATATCTCATAACTGTATTCTCACACATCCACCTTGTATTCAAACCGACTTTATTCGTCAAAAGTAAACAGAATTCGTTGTATGTACGTGCCTCTTGTTGTCAACTTAGAAAACTTTTTTACAGCAAATAATTAAATATAAAGCTGCGTAGACAATAAATGACTTAATAAGTCACATAAACTTCCAAACTCCTAATAATGCGTTTATATAAGGATCTCTGAATATGTATTATAGACAAAAACATAATTAGATAAATATAAAGCCTATTTAAGCATCATATTTACCCAAACATATCTTAACACTTGCGATTTACTTATACTAAGAAATAGTCGGCACTAGAGTGCTGTTAGAAGTAAAAATTTATTAAATACAAGTTAATCAAACAACACTAATGAAGTTGGATTTGGATAGAGTAAATATATATACATCACAAATAAGTATGTATGAGTGGTTGGTTGGTAATTATTGTGTATCCCAGCAAGTATTAAAATTAAATATGTAACCAAATTCCAGTTTTTATTTTTTATTTTTCTGAGCGATTATGATTATTAAAGATACTTTTGTCGGAAGGAACTGGTACCTTACCCGAAGCTCTTGGTAATGAGTTTTTTTAGGATTTCTTTTGTTTAGTTTTTGTAAGTTAATATAATCATTTAAGCGCCCGAACCATTTATTAGCTTTTGGTAAAAAAAAGTTACTCGAAAGAGATGTAAAATTTTATGCAACTTTCTTCCTGGGATACAATATTTTAGCATTGTACGCTTGACGACATATGTGTGGGTTTTTGTCTGTTGAGTTAATATCATTAGAAAGAATCAAAAGTTCACAATGTGAAAAGAAAATTCAACTAAATTTTAGCAGTGTGAGAGTGTGTCCTTAAGACTGTATTTGTTTGAGTGTAAATTAAAAAGAAGCCTCTTTTGAACTGCACATAATTTACAAATAGAAAATGTAAATTAGCTTTTGTCTTAAATTGCCAACATTGTTCGTATACGTAGATTTTAACAAATAAAAAAAGTTCTGTGGAAACACTTCCGAAAAATCTATTAGAGGTGACTAAAAAGTTTTATTGCCACAAATATTTTTATTACAGATTATTATTTAAAAATGTTAAAACTGGTTTTAGATTTATTTATTTATTAAATATGAAATAGGCATGTTTATATTTACTTCTAATATTATTTTAATCACTGTATTTTAATAATTACAAGATATGATAAAATAAAACACAAGATTTAAAAAAGTTAGTATTAATTTGCATGTATAATTATATGGTTTTTGGAATGGAAACCAAAATTTTTCCAGAACATATTGTCATACTTGCCATACTAACAACTTTTATAAATATTGGCCAAAGGCAAATACTAATGATGAGAATAGATTTTTTTGGGGTTTCTTTGAAATAAACTAAAGTAAGAAAGTTAAGCAGAACTAGGAGTTCTTATTAAATTATATGTAAAGTATAATTTGGGTATTGGCAAAAAATTTAATTAATTCCATTAAAATCAATAAACGTCCACGTCAATCCCAGCGCACATACAGAGATGCAATATGGTTAGTGGACGAATTCTTTACAAACTTAAATCTGTCTATCTTTATATAGACTCCTAAACTACTGAACCGATTTTCCTGAAATAACGGTAACATCACGTAAGCCACGAAAATAAAAAAGTTTGCTTATTTTTTCGATAGGGGAAGGGAAGTGGTATCCTCCATAGTATCGCATATCTAAAGAGCCGCTTCACCCACCCATTTTCTTGAACGTTTTGCGGTAGGATCTTTTGAGCACCGAAATTGAAATAAGATATCAGCTGTGGAAGTGGGACCCCCCATAGGACGCCAATGTTAAACATCGCATATCTTAAGAGGACCCATTGCAGGCGGAGCAATAAATAATAAATAAATGACAAAACGTATGTTTGTTTGTTTCCTATAGGCTCCTAAACTACTGAAACGATTTTCCTGACATTTTCAGAGTAATTTTTTGATTATCCGGCACATACGCGATTCATATTTTTTAATTTTCAAGTGAGCGTGGAAACTCCTATACAATGACAATATAGATTTTTACATATTTGGAGTACTGTAACAGTGAAAGTATTCCAATTTTGTACAAATACTTTAGATAATACTACACAATATCTTTCAAAAAGAATGATCAATGGGAAAAGTAGGAATGGCACCTCCCATATAAATACACTTAAAATTTCTGTATATCCGTTTATCGGTTACTGTAAAAGCTTTTCTCCCTTACAAGCCTGCTGCTTTGCTCCTTTTTATTGGATATCTAACATTTAAGATAATTAAAGGGAACAAAGAGTCTTTTCCGAAAGGTAGCTTGAATGGTGGATAATATAGATCAATTTACACCATTCTTTCTTTTGACTATTATAATACAAAGATTGGTGCCGTGCTATAAAGCCATAGGCAATAAAGCCATATGGCCTTATTTCTCACTTCATTGTATTGAATATTAAATATATAACGAAAACACTTTTGGGCGCAAGGATTTTCTGACCTATGGTTTGACAAAGCCCTATGGCTTTATTTCCCAATGGAGTGAGATATGGCTTTATTGCCTATGGCTTTATAGCACGGCGCCCTAAAGATGGCATAATATTAAAATGGGGGGGGGGGGGGGTGCTTTAATAATAAGGATAAAGCGTAGCCACCTGCCGCGTCCTACTGGAGGAGAAAACCTGTTAAGCATTTTAAGGATCAAAAAATTAAAAAAGGAAAAGAATTCAATAAAACCAAATAAAAAATAACAAAATTTAACAAAAATACAAACGTATTATAAATTATCAAAAATACTTATAGTAAAAAAAATTTTAAAGCAAGATGCATTGGGTATTTGTCTGTTTAGGTATACTAGGATCGCCCGGTGGCCGAAATTCGGCCACTTGACATTTACTTTTGAGAGTACCTGTGCGTTATACAATAAAAACGTACACAAAATGCACTATTCCCCCATCTTTGCATGTGTGTCTGCAAGATAAATTAAAACGCTTTTCAAACACTTAAATTCCAAAAATTTTGAAAAACAAAAAAATTGTGCATAATTCATAAGGTTTTCATGAAATGTTATTAAAGTATAAAATAGAAACACAGATCTTCTTTAAAAGTCATTAAAAAAGGTTTCCAACTTTTATTTTCTCAAACGACGCTTTTGCCCGACTTTATTTTTCAAAATGTCTAACGGTAACCCTGTCCTTATACGTTTATACATGTGTGTTTGCAGCTGCAAAATCAAAACAAAAACATTTTGGGAGCATAACCGTCGTTATGGGAGAAATTCAACAATTCAACTACTATTTATACATGTTTGTGCGTGTGTTTGCAAGCAAATTTAAAACGCGTTTTAAAAACGCTTTAAGCTTCACAAAAATACCTATAAAACGATACATGTTTCATTAAAATCGGTGGACGATAAAATACTTAAAAATCAACTACAAAAAAATTGTTCCCGCTAACGATAACTTCACAGTTTTATCAAACTATTGCCTTGCGCACATGGTTTATATATAAAGAAAAACCTTAAATTGATGGTTTTAAAAAATCTAAAAAAAAATTTAATAATTTACTTGTAATAATAATATGTAGACAAAATAGTTTTGGATGTTTTAATACTGAACTTATTATAATTTAAAATAATGGGGAATATTGTTTTGCAATAGTAAATTTTGTTTGATTTCAACGTGCTGCAAATTAAGTAAAAATATCAATTTTCATTACCGCGAGTTTTTCATTTTAATGAGGATTTTTTTTTAATTCTGATGAATAAAAGGGGCGAAAATCCAATTGAAATAAAATAGTCGTTTTCATAATTACAAAAGTCATATTTTGCAAACAGTATTCACTACAGCCATTTAATTATGTTTATTATATGATTTTTGAAACATTTAACAAATTTCAAATAGAAAAAAAACTTATATAAATAAAATGCAATTATGTGGTATTGAAATAAAATCAAATCGATGCTCATTTGCTAAAAAAAAAGTTTTATTTAAATAACACAATAATTTTAGCAACGAGGCCTCATATGACGGCCAATTGTTAATTATTATAAATTTTGAGAATTGAGTTTTTTTTATTTATTTATTTCAAAAGCTATCACAGCAAGAATTAATCTTATAAATTACAGTAAAAGTAAGTTACTTTTCTAACACTATTACATGTTGTCAACCAACACACAAATAAATATATGGAGGCAATGAAAAAGAAAATTGGCAAATAAGATTACCATTAGTAGTTAAAATTTACCTTATTTGAAATTGTAAAAGTTTCCTTTTAATACGTAAAGTCTTGCTTTCAAGTTAAATACATGAAGGCAATTGGTTCCAAAAACGAGACGAATAAGTAAAAAAATGCCTTTGATACATAAGACTTTTAATTTAATTTTATAAATTAATTTTTCCCACGTTTGGCTGTGCCAAACACCATTTCCAAGAAAAGATATTCAGATTCTTTCAAATAGATTATTTTATGAATCATTACAAGACTTTTGTATTTTAGTAGATCTTCAAATTGCGTGTTGTGGAGTTGGTATGAGTATGTTGATAAGCTGTCTCTTCTTTTTCTGTTAAATGCGTATCTGGTAATGTAATTAAATGCAACCTTAAGTTTTTCGAAATCTTCACTACCGCAATTCGCAAATATCTCACATCCATACAGTAGAATAGGCATGATGGATGTTTTGGCTAAAAGGATTCGTATTACAAATGGAGTTGACGATTAGATGGCCCACAAATTTCTAAACATCCCATGTACTTTTCCAGCTAAACTATTTATATGATTTGTCAAAGAAAGTTGTGTGTTAAAGGTTATTCCCAAATTTGTAGATGTTTGAACAAAATCTATTTTAGCATTATTTAGTTGTAAGTAATTACTACTGTCTAAGCTCTTTTTATAATTTTTTGATACAAATAGCCCTCTAGATTTCGCAGGATTTAGACAGAGGCCATTGTGTGTTACGCCGTATTATGAATTTTATTTAAATCAACAATACAACTTCGAACATATCCCAACTCTCTACTTACATTAAATCATCGGCATACTCACGCGGTGGAGGGTATTAAAGTAGAGTTGTCAAATATTTGTACATTTAATTATTTCGAAAAACCGTCTTTTGGAAAAATCGGGTTCATTAAATTCATATTTACGCAAATTTGTAAACGGCAAATTAGTAATTGACAGCTGGGTGCCGGTTAGTGTTACGACAGAATAGAAACAAATAATGTGTAGTTTTTCGTTGGGAACATTTTTTAAAGTAGATTGCAATATAATCAGCAGGGAAACCATAAATATGTAATAAAAATAAAAGCAGAAACAGTATTTTTTTATACGTTTTAGAACTTTTTATGAATTTTGGCAACGATTTGTTAGAGCATATCTTACCGTTTGCAGCAGTTCTTGCGTAATTTAATCATAATGCAGCATTTTTCAGTTTATAGCGCATAATTAGGCTTTTTTGAGGCATATTTTGATGCATGCTAAATTCCTTTATATGCCTACAAGAGCTTTCGCAGGAAAACAAAATTTTTATTTTTGCGTAGTAGGCTTTTTTGCATTAAATATTTATCTCTATACCAAGGCGAATTTATTACAGGTGGTCTTAAAAGCCCTGCTGATATTAGCTTAAATTACTGTTGGATGTCAAAATTTTGTTTATTCTCTTTTATTATCTTTGTTTCTGTTTTGTTTTATTTATGTTTTTGACATTGTACAATGATTTTACAAAAACAAATTGCTTGTGGTTTTTGTACGAGTTGTACTTGTTGTAGTACCGAGATTTTCTGGAATGAATTGGCCTTGCTCAAGGCCCATTGAAAAGGTCTGCGCAAGAAGCCTGATGATCATTGTTCATGTTCTTTTTAGTTGTCAAAAGTTGTTTACATTTTGCTTACATGTGCATGTATACGTTTGTTTACGTTTATGGTATGCCACACATACACGTTTTTTTCCTTTTGGTTTGTATATGTGGTAGTAAATGTTTGACAACTAAAAAGAATCGTTTTTTGTTTTTGTACAAGTAAGCAGACCTGATAGATGGGCCTTGGCCTTGCTGTATACACAACGTGTTGCTTCAAATTTGACATTTAATATTTAATCGATAATTGTAAGACAAAGCAGGTTGTCATTAAAAATTAATGTTATTTTAAACTTTAAAATTTTATATATGTATAGACAAAAATTTGCGAAAAATCAATTATATATGTACGTTTTTGGCGATGTTTGTTATGCATAAACATCTGGATCAATCTTTTAGTATACCGATCGACTCAGAATCACGTTTTAAAAGTGATATAACGATATACAACCGTCGGTCTGGCTGGTTTTCTCTTCAAGTTTACCTTGTGCTCAAAGCACAAGATGCAATCTTGTAGTTAATTTGATCAAATTTGGTAAATATATTTTAATTTTACGTATGTCTATGTAAATAGTGAGAATCGTTTTATAATTTTACATATTTCCCATAAAAGCTTGTTTCCTTATTCGACTCTTTGTGTCCGTAAACAATCTAATGATGTTTTTATATTTAGATTCGCCACAAAAATAATATACTTTACTTTCTTTTCGAATCAGTTCACATCTGCTCAAAGCTCCCGTCTATAAATAGCCTTAACTTCCTTTTTAATTTTAACATTAATAAACAATTTAGCGACCGTCTCTAAAATCCTTTTAAAACAAAAAATCTCATATGGATGTTAATGCCTATTGTTCGGCACAAATAATTCTTATATGAATTTTTAACTCTTAACAGAGCTTAGTTCTTGTGAGCCGATGACTGCGCATCGTTTCCAAATAGGGTAATAACTCGAAAATAATACATTTTATCATTGTTTTTACTAAATGGAACTGTTATAAATTTGTTGAATATTTTGTTTCCAAATCAGGAATTTTTGAATTTTTTGGGACAAATTTTTAAAAATTTTCGGGGCATATTTTAAAGTTTTTACTGCATATTTAATGGGCGTAAAAATTTTTTTTAAAAAGCATATTTCTGATTTTCCTTGTAATCATTAAGTTAGCAAAAATTAAATACCTTCAAGCCCTTTTTTCAAAAATAGTCCATTATATCGAAAGGCAGACAACCGATTAAATAGTATTGGAATTTTTACACCCTACACCACTAGTGGTAAAAAATTGTATATTAAACTTGTGTTTCGTGTAAAAAACTATTCAATATACATCTAAGACCCCATAAAATATGAATCGCTGAGTGCTGAAAGGTAACTTCGGACATGCGCAAAAATTAATTATGTATTCATATAAATTCCAAAACGGTCTTTTGAATTTGTGTCCTTAGAAAATTAAGCAAAAATTATTTGCTGAAATATTTAAAATTTTAAAAGTTTACAAATTTCCATTAAGTGCAAAAATGTAACATCTGCAGCAGAAGACCCCTTTCTGCACTTAATCGAATATTTTTTTAATTTCTTTCCTAATCAGTTACGTTTTATTATCGAAGAGAGTTTTTTTTTCATATTTCCTAATTCTAAATAATATTGTGTTTATTTTATTAAACTGTTTATCGTTTTTAATCCAAATTTCGATTCTTTAATTAGGCTCACTCACTGAATTTAATGTTAATTAAATTATTTTTATAAAGAAAGTAATTTTACAACATGAAATGAATTAACATTTCTTGACAATTTTTCATTCTTGACTGAGCTGGAAATCGATCCCAGGTTTGCACGGAAAGTTTTCCCTAACATGTTTCAATAGGAACCATACAATTTCTTCAGAGGGGTTTGCCATTTAACACTCACCACCATTGACGACGGCTGGCAGTCAATAGTCAAACATCAATCTTTAACCAAATGGTATTTTAAATTTGGTATATCGAAATTTTCTTTGAATGATTATCTATTTTAATTGATTAACAAGTTATTCCCTACTTCTGTTTTTCGTACTTGTTATTATATTATTTAAGGTAATATGCATAAACCAGAGTTACACCATCTTAACCCAAAACAAATCATATTACCTTATTAAAATTGGGTCCTACACGTAGGAAAAAACAAGGTTAAAATATGGTTAAAAAAAACATATTATGGTCCCTGCAATGGCAACTAACAAGCTTTTGTTGTTTTTAAAAAAGCTTTTTTCACGATTGATAATATTTTGTTTCTATTTAACAATAAAGTGTTTACCTCCCTTGAAACTTCAAATATGGTTGATTTTAACAATATAATGTTTAAATAAAATAAAACTATAGCCATACACTTAAACATATTAAGGTTACCTTAACCATATTATTATCACGGTAACCATATTATGGTTAAATTCATCCATCCAAAATCTATAACCATATTATGGTTGCCTCCAAACATGTTATGGTTAATTTTTAATAACATTAATATGTTCGAAATTATAATATTTTAAAACATTTTATGAATAATTTTAAATTTAAAATAATATGTTTAAAAAGCAACAACATTCTGGTCGTTCGCATTTTGCTTGGTTTGCTTAAAATTCTAATTCATTTTATATAAATTATTGATTAAAACACATAAATTTACGTAGAAAAAACTAGTAGAATCAAGAATATAATATTAAATAAAAAAAAATTTTACAGTTTTTGACAAAAAATGGATTAACCATAATATGATTAGCATTCACCATATTATTGTGAATTCTGACCATAACATGGTTAATTTTGAATATAATATGTTTAGTTTTGACCATTTTTATGGTTATTATTGAATAAAATATGGTTAATTTTGACCATATCTATTATGATTGATTTACGGAAAAATTTTGTTGATTTTAAACATACTATGGTCATATTTAAACATAATATGGTAACCTGCAAACACAAACATGGTTAAAAACCAACCATAGTATGTTGCTCTTAGAGTATGGTTTCCTCCAACGATATTTATTTTCTACGTGTATTAGTTTTAAAAGACTGGAAATAAAATCAAAAAAATTTGTGATATAACAGAGGTTTCATATAAACCGAACTCTGGGAATTTACTACTATACATCTCAAACCACAGCGAATTATATAACCATGAGTTTAGGTTGTATGACGAATGGTAATTTATTATAGATTCAATATAAAAACCACTCCTGCATTATTATAGCCCGCGGTACAGGGTATTTAAGGTTTTTCCATTTATGTATAACATTCTTACAGGTTTTGAATTTAAAATTTTAGCCGTTATTCGAATCTTGTCAGCGTTATTTATTTTATATACATTTAAAACAAAAACAGATATAAATTTATATATATATATATATGTATATACATATATATGTATCTTTATATAGATAACATTTGGTTTGGTTACCTAAAAGGCAAATAATTCATTTATATTCATTTTAAATACAACTCACATCCTTTTTATGCAGGACATCAGCAACAAAGGATGTTTGGTTGTTGATAGCAACGCGAATATTCTAAATTATTTTATCGTTTATAATTTATTCAATAAAATTGCGTATTAATGCTGAATTATAAATTACACCGCATAGGAAATTTCCCATGCACACAGAGAGAAAAAATACTTTTGAAGCGGGGTCATAAAAATTGTAATACTGTTAGATTTTGATCTTTAAAAAACCCCCTTTTATTTCTTTTATTGCTAAGGAATAAATAACATAAACCAAGTTACTTTTTTAACAATAATTGTATAACCAACCTAATGCTTGAAACTCAACTGGGACGAATGACGAATTATTGGCAATAAATGGAACACATTGGTATATATGAAAGTATTAACAATCATAGCGTGGACCGAAATTCGTTTTACGTAACGAACTCTGCGATAGGTTTATTAATATTTCTTACGCAGACGAAAGACGAATAATTTGGGAAAGGCACAGCGCAGCATGATACAAAAGTCTAATATTTTTTAAAAATCGTGAAAGCTGTAAATAATCACAGGGAGAAATCGCTTCTATTGCGAACTTGGCTAAAATTCGAACACACCCAATTAATAGTTTTTTATGTTTTTTTTGTTTAAATATGGTCAACCTAAGATTTCATAAATTAAAAAGAAATTCAAGACTAATAAATGTTTATATAATCTAGCGTCGAAAATTAAAAAAAATGTTTAGTCACATTAATACCTGGAGTTTGGTCACTTACTGTGGCTCATTTGACGGAGTTTGGGCACTTATTGTGTCTCATTTGACGAACTTAAGCAACGAATTCGTCGTACTATGCCAAGTTCGTCCCAGTTGTGTTTATACCATAATGTATAATTTTAAATAGTGCATTCAGGTATCTAAGATTGTATACATGTTGCCCTGTATTTACGCATAGTTCAAGGCCATCAAGGCAATCCAAAAACAGCAGAAATATTTTGTTTGTATTTACGGTTGAAAATATCAAAAAATCAAAACAAATTGCCTCGAACTGTGAAAATCAGATGGCCGTTCGACAACACCTGTAGTTAAATTCGCTTTGGCCTACTTCAAACCTTAAATAATTTTTTCGAATATCCTGCCATATTTCTTTATATGAAATTCTTACTTCGTCAACTGTGAAGAGATTAATTGAAAAGTTCAGATAGAATGAATCAGCTTCGATATTGACATTTGAACTGCTTGGTTTGGATGACCAGTGGGTTTGGCGTGTCCAACGCATCCAGTCTCCCAGAATTTTTTAAAACACAATTCCGAAACACAAATCTGACCATATTAATTAAAAATTATTTTATGTTTACTTGTTCTACTATAATCTAAAGTTTATTTTTTAATTTTCTTTTGAAAGCTGAGAATTTCCATCTGTGTTGACATTAATAATCAGTAAAGCTTTGCAAGCCATCAGGAATCGTCTAACACTAGAACAACGCTTCTTATTTGTCGAAACCCAATTCTTATGATGATAGCCTTCCGGCCAGCACAACTAATTTATTTTTAATGTGTGGTACTATTTAATCAAATTGTGATAAATTTTATGCATTTTTTGTAATATTTTTCGTAAAGTAAATCAGTGTTTTTGAGTTGGAAATCACACTGTAATATTAACTTTTAAAAATGTAATATTTTTTTGTTATTTTTGTTGTATTCTAACGAAATCTTTAAAATCCAATCATACGACACTGATCTAACTGTATATGTCAAAACTTACTAATACTTGCGAAGAAATATAAACCTAAAAATGGAACATCTCTTGATTTTGACGTAGTCTTTTAAAATGGAGTATAATACCACTGTGTCCAATGGCCCAAAATTTAGTTGGGCTGTCTCGGCTTTTTTTCTGTGTCATTTTTAAGTTCTTACAGTCTAGCTAATCATTTACTTGTAAAACTGCGGATTTTGACAGAGAAAGGCAACCATAGCAAAAACTTATGTGACCTTGACAGTACTCTTATGGGTAATTGAATAGTTTTCTTTCATCTAAATATTAAAGTGTTGTTACGCTATTAATGAAAAAAGTGTTAAGTGTTGTGGTGTGCCATTTAGAGTGGTGCCGTAAGACTAAAGAGTCCAAACTCACAACTACCTTTTTTTTCAAAATTACAGCACAAAATAAAAAAAAATAGCTAAACTTCCATCTAAGAGGGTTTTTTTTAGTGTGGAACTCAATTTGCTTATAAAATTAAAACCAATCTATTTAAAACCCTCTGAATTCTTTGCTAATACGTATGCTAATGAGATTGAATATAATTATTATCTAGAAAAAAAATATATAATTGATAACAAATCGTATGTTGCTCTTAGATTATATACACCCTTGCAGATATTTTTCTCTGCGTGTATATTCATTGTTTATTGATGTTTAAATATTGACTTCAATTATGATGCATTTTCTATTCGTACCCATGGCAAATAGACATAGAAATTAATTTAAAAAAATAAATTGTCCTTTTCACTAACGAGAATTATTTAAATTATTAAAATTTTATTCAAGAATATAATCAAATACTTAGCTTTAGTCATTGATCCTAATTAGAAACACTAAATATTATTAACAACTTGAAAAGTTTTACCAACTAAAATCATCATATTTGCTTAACCAAACACATGGTTTGTATTCAAAATAAACATGCACTTTCGTTAATACAATTACAAAATTACTTTAAGGATTTTCAATTAAGAGCATAGAAATTTCTTATCATGATATCCAATAATGTGTGCAGTGCATGTTACTGAAATTGTCAATTTTAGGTGAAACCACTAAACTATTGAATTTGATATCTAATTAAATGAAGTCACTTCTATTTGTTTGTGACTTCCTAAAAACCTCAACACTTGACTTTATTCCTTTGTGTTCAACAATCAATTGCAATCGAGAAATTCAATTATTAGCTTAATGTCAAACAACTATGGATAATGCTGATTTGCAGTCGATAAAAGACTTAACTTGTTACCATTAAAATTTGCCTCTAAACAGGGCAGGAAGAGAAAAACATTCATTAAACTGTACCTCTTCTGCTGCAACTACGTTTGGATTAATTCGATTTTTTTTTTGAGACATTTTTAAAACCACAGTACTTTGTTCCATTTCCAAAAATAAGTTGAAAAAATGTTGTTGCGAAGTTTAAACAAATTAATGTACTGTATTCGTATCTAAATAAATAACTAAATATGAAGAACCTTTTTTTTAAATGCGTTTCGCCGTTGCTAGAGGTCGTAAAAACTTGTCCTAACGTTTAATAAAATTTTACAAGAAAATTAAAACTTTATTCATGTACTAAAATTGATTTTCAAGAAGTACCACAATTTTTAAGTAAGCATTTGGTAAAAAATACATTCTTCTTTGATAAGATCCCACACTTTATTTAAAGTATGTGTTAGAAATGCTCAGGATGAATCTTAAAACAGTGTTGCCGTAGCAAAAAAAAAAAAAGTAAAACAAATTTTTGATGGACAAATAAAATATGGAATATAGTGTAGTGATTTTATATTTTTGTGATCTTTTTAACAAAAGGATATTTTAAAATACAAAAATCCTTGCTAGAATTTATAAAAAATTAAGTAAATCAATTTTAACATTATATTTAGATAGATTTGGTTATTTTCAACAAACACTTTTTAAGTTGAATTAAAAAGTGGTTCACGGAATTTTGTCAAAACTTGAAATTTTGTTTATTATTATTGTTTAATGATGACTCGTCCCAAACACAGCACCCTGTAAAATACTAACGGTCCTTAAATTGTTATTTACATATTTATTTTACATTTCGTCATTACATTATTTTCCTTGTACTCAATTTAAATTGCAAGATCATTTTTCAATAATTAAAACTCACTCTAGTTTCGATCGTTAAAGTGCAAACATTAAAAAAGTAAAAAAGTAAAAAACCACAAAAATTGTATTGTGACCCTAAACAAAATTGTGAACAAAACCCAACAAACACTTGAACATCAAAATAAATTTGTTAACTTTAAATTAAATAAAAACTTATTATTAAAATTAAAAACCATAAATTTTGAAGTCTTTTTATTTACAAAATAAAAGTTCGACCCCGAACATTTTGGTCCTCGCGAACCGGATATTTGTGAAAGTGAATTTTGTAAATAAAAATTTAAAAAAAAAGTGACTGAAAAATTTAAATACCTACTCTTAATAAAAATTTGAATTCAATTTATAAAACCTAAAAAAGTTAAAAGGTCTGACCATTAAATAGTGAACGTTGTGAAAAATTATAAAAAAAAACTACTCGTTAATAAAAAACAATTTCAAAAAAAACATTGACATTTATTTGACTCCCAAAAATAAATTTTACAAAAACTAATTTTTACAAAAAAAGTTTATTTCGAAAAACAAATCTTAAACAAAAAGAAAAAGATTTTAGAAAATAAAATTATTAGAAAGTGAACAATTATTAACGGGACACAAATTTTTGAAGCCAACAAAAAAGAGAAGGCGCAGTAGCAGCAGCATCAGCAGACACACAACAACAACAACAAAGAAGACCAAATCTACAAGCAGTGACCAGGGTTGTCAGATTGATTTTGACCTGTTTCGCCAAATTCAAAGTTAAAAATCGTCAAAATCGCCAAAGCCTTTATTTTTCAGTCTTAAAAAAAAAAATTTTAAATATTTTAAATTATTAACAATATTTTTTTAAATCCTAAAAAATTTATTTGTTCAAATCCCTAAAATCCGCCAAAAATTAAAAAAAAGTCGCCATTATAATATTTTGTTAATTTTTATTTAGAACACATAAATATGATTAGTAAGCACAAAAAAGGAACAATGTTTACTATAAAATAATTTATAGTAGTCTACTTAAAGCAGCAGAAAAATTTTTTGTTAGCATTAAACTGAAAATTCATACATAGTATTTATGTAGTTTAAGTTCTTTTATATATCTAAAACTCTATATACTTCATCGTCAAGACATTCCTCATTGTCTTCTTTTTTGGAATACATTGTATGGGAATTAAATTTATTTAACATATCTTGTGAAGGTACAAAAGAAGTGCAACATGTACTATTTACATTCATATAATCCATAACTCGTAATAACGCGTCAAGAAGTTCGTATTGCATTCTATTCCGAAGTCGAGTTTTAGTGGAGTTCATTATTGAAAATACTCTTTCAACACAGGCATTACTAGTTGGAATTACTAACATATATATTACAGCGAGAGCAAGTTCTTTAAAATGGTACGTACCTGCCGTATCATTATAGCTATAAACTTTTGGCCAAAACTTTTTTAAATTAGATGGAATATCATCATTAAAATACGATTTCCAATTAACGAACGGTAATTTTGTCCATTGTGTTTCATAAACATCCAATGGTACGTTTGGATCCATAAAAATCCTTCTTTTCTCTCGACAATTCCATAGCTGTACTCTAACGATTAAATTCCTCAGTCACACAATCATTTCATACAATAATACTCTTTCTGAAACGTCTTTTTACCATCATAGTTTGTAACGTCTTTTTTTCTTTTTAAATATAGTTTTTGTATAAAGACTTTCTCTGTATATATGAAATGAAAGTGATTAGCGAAGCCAAATATTATTAATTTCTGCAAATTTTGAGTTTTTTACACGAAGTTGTAACAAAATTTAAAACAAAAATATCCGATGTTACAGGGGATATAGGAAGCAAAGTTAATAAAAAAATTTAAATCAATTTTATTAAAAAATTAAGGATTTTCGGTACTAAATGATACTCAATTTTAAATATGTAGACGTTAAAAGAACTTTGTCTATGTACAAGAACGTGCTGACTCCAGAGTTTTCTTTTCGAAAATTTAAAGGGGCAAATAAACAATAAATTTATTATTAATTAAAACATTTTATTTTTTTTAGATTAAAACATTTAAATAAGAAAAAACGCTACACTAAAATGTTCTTAACACACCATTTACACGAGCCATAATTTCATACATAAAAATACTAGAATAGAAATAAAATTTTTTGTTATCAAAAATAGCCAACAAAATCGCCAACTTTTTTTTTAAATCGCCACAAAAGTCGCCAGTCGCCAAATGGAAAATCCCATCGCCAAACCCGTTTCAAAATCGCCACGTTTGGCGAGAAATCGCCACATCTGACAACCCTGGCAGTGACACAAAAAACAAAAGACCCAACAACAACAAGTAAGTCAAAGTATACAACACAACAAGAAATAAATATTCTTGCTTGTTGTGTTACTCTTTAATTTTTTGACGCTGCAATTTTTAAGAGAAAAACCCGTGACGTCACTACCCAAATAAATAAAAACCGAGTTACCATTGCGTCCATTTTTGAAAAATACCGGGAAAACAAATCGCTTTGTGGGACTCTTAAAATTTTTTAAATCATTATAATTTTTTCAATACTTGTTGTTGTTATATCGCTAGCAGGTACTTTTTTGACCCAATTTAATAGTTTTTTTCACGATTCTTGTTTATCTAATAAATAATGGCACTCGATAAATTTGTTAATTGTACAAATGACCTTTTGGATTTTGAAAGCGAGTATTCAGAATCAAAGGCAGGTGAGGACATAGTTTAGAAGTTCTTCGAGTAGAACTAGACTCACTTTGGCAGCAAATCAAAAGGGCTTATGAAGAGTGTAGGGACAAGAAACCGGAAACTGGCGAACAACCTATAGACAGGCAAAAACTTCGCGATCGATATAAAAAGGCCCTGGCTGCATACAAAACTTGTTTGGCCTCACTTAACGCGGAAATCCTGGCGCTTTCTGCCCCGACTGATGACACGAGTAAGCTCGAGCGGATTTCGTCTGCGGAAAACCCAATTTTAGAAAACAGCGACGTTTCGTCTATTCGGCTGCCACCTTGCGACATAGATACGTTTTTAGGTGATTTTGTGACGTGGCCAACCTTCCGCGACCTTTTTACTGCCCTATATTTAAATAATTCACGACTCAGTTAAATTGAAAAATTATTTCATTTGCTTCAAAAAACTGGAGGAGACGCTAGGAACATAGTTTCAAATGCCCCATTAACCAACGAAGGCTTCGATATAGCCTGGAAAAATCTTGTTCTTCAATACGAGAACAATCGGATTCAGGTCAACGAACAATTGAACAATTGACCCCTTCCTGGTATATCTTTGCTCGACCAAGCTCCCCCGAACACTTTTGAAGGAATTTGAAAACTCTCTTCAAGAAATAACAAAGGTTCCATCGTGGGAACAATTTAACACTTTTTTGACTCACCATTCTAAGACTTTAGAGTCAATTGCGGCCATCACACAACCTAAACCCTATCAACCAAAAAAGGAAAGTTCCAAACCGTTCACTAAACAAAAACAGGTTCACAGTTTTCATACAAACGCGACTCAAACCAATAACGAGTCGAAAACTCAGAAACGTTTTCCAGTAAAGGGGGGACAAAAAGACTCTACGCACAATTGTCAACATTGTAAAGAGCCTCACCCATTACGATCCTGCCCTAAATTTTTAGAAAAAAATGTGAATGACCGAATTCACATAGTAAAAATCACAAATTCATGTTTTAATTGTTTGTCAATAAATCATGGTGTCAAGGACTGCTCAAGCAAATATAGTTGTAGGCTGTGCAAACAAAAACATAACACTTTGTTGCACAAGGCAACGGTGACCCAGCCTATAAGTTTACCACCAAATAACGCTGACGAGCAAGCTAGTACAAGTGCAGCAGCGCAAGCCCAATATATACAGTCCACTTCCAGATCAGGTATTCCTAACCTGACTTCCTTGACCCTGCGGGAAAATAATCAGTCCTCGACACAGCTAATAAGCAAAGAAACTTTGTTATTTACTGCAATAGTACAAATCGAAACTAGAGGCGCAAGATACCAGGCAAGAGCATTCATCGACCCTGGATCCCAATCCACGTTTATATCGGACAAATTAAAAAACCGATTAAACTTACCTACAAAACGTAATATAGTACACGTTTCCGGCTTGAGTCAGACAGTTTCTGAAACTTCGACCAAAGCCTGTTTGTTTAACCTTTGCTCCAGGGTGGACACATCGTTTAAGTTAGAGGTATGGGCACCAGTTTTGAAGACCCTTCCATCCAATTTACCGCCCCAAACGTTAAACGCAGAACAATTCGCAGAGGCTGCAAAACTAGAACTTGCAGACCCACACTTTCATCAAAGTCGACCCATCGACCTACTAATAGGCCTCGACTTAGGCCCCTCAATATATAGTATGGAAACACCGATGCGGTCCATTGGATCCCTTTTGGCACAAAAAACAGTATTTGGCTGGATTGTGGGGGGACCAATTTGCACAACAACTTCACTTAGAAAAACGATAGCGTTACTAAACACATCGTCCCTGGACCGAATCCTCACACGCTTTTGGGAGGTGGAGGAGACCCCAAAAAAGGTTTTGAGGTCAGAAGAGGACACGCAGTGTGAAAATAACTACAAGTCTACAACCCGTAGAAGTGATTCGGGTAGATATATCGTTACCCTACCCTTTAAAAATGGCGAAGAAATAGGCGTATCTAGAAATATTGCCATGGCCCAATTTTTGAGAATGGAGCGCATGCTTAGCCAAAAGCCAGATTTTAAAACACAATACGACCAAGTTATTGTAGAATACCTCGAGCTAGGACACATGAGGAAAATTTCTCCCCTGGAAATTAATAAATACCCAAATTATTACCTGCCGCATCACGCAGTAATAAAACCGGAAAAGTTGACTTCGAAGATTAGAGTAGTTTTCAACGCATCGAGCCCGTCTTCAAATAAGAGAAGTTTGAATGATATTTTGTATCCAGGACCCATACTTCAACAAGACTTAGTGCTCATAATATTGAAGTGGAGATTCTTCCGTTTTGTGTACAACGCAGATGTCACAAAAATGTATCGCCAGATACTCATTGACCCTACGCAAACAAAATATCAAAGGATATTGTTTAGAAAATCTGAGGCTGATCCTATTGAGGATTACGAACTCCTCACAGTGACGTTTGGAGTTAATTGCGCGCCCTTTCTTGCCATAAGAACCCTTCTTCAACTAGCCGAAGATATAGGGACAACTCACCCCCTGGCGTCAAACATCTTACAACACAACATGTACGTAGATGACGTTTTAGCTGGTGGCCACACATTAAACGAAGCCATCAAATCACGAAAAGAACTTACAACTGTTCTAAAATCTGCCGGTTTCGATCTGATAAAATGGACCGCAAATGATCCACGAGTAATTCAAGATTTGCCAAATGAGACCCTACTACCGCTCGACTGGTTAAACTTATCCGAGAACGCCGGAACCAAGACACTCGGGATAAAATGGAACATTTCCTCAGACTCTTTTACATTCACTGCCCCAGGTGTTGAATTGAAAGAAAATTACACAAAAAGGGAAGTTTTATCTACAATTGCCAAATTCTTTGACCCTTGCGGATGGATAGCTCCAGTAATTATTGATGCCAAGTTAATCATGCAACAGATTTGGTTAGGTAAAGTCGACTGGGATGAAAACCTAAAACCCTTGACTTGCCTCAAATGGCAAAAATTCGTTAAAAACTGCTCTGCAATAAATGCCCTAAAAATTCCTCGTTGGATCCAGTACAGCCCTAATTTAAATGTTGAAATACATGGCTTTAGCGACGCCTCAGAAAAGGCTTATTCTGCGACTCTGTACGTCCGAATACAGTCTGAAAATTCTATATTTACATATTTACTGGCCTCTAAGACTCGTGTTGCTCCCATTAAACAAATATCGCTACCACGTCTGGAGCTTTGTGGATCAGTTTTACTGGCAAATTTAGCCTCAGGAATTCTGCCAAATCTTCAAGCTACGCAAATCGACACATATTTTTGGACCGACTCAACAATAGTACTGGCCTGGTTAAAGAAACCCCCCTGCACGTGGAACACTTTTGTTGGAAATCGTGTCTCAGAAATTGAAGATAAAGTCGGCAATAGTCATTGGCAACATGTCGACTCAAAAGAAAATCCTGCAGATATAGCCAGCCGGGGATGTACGCCCCAAGAATTAGAAACCCACAACTTATGGTGGTTTGGACCTTCATGGCTAAAATTACCCAAAGATAAATGGCCAAAATCCAGAAGACCAGATGACACCATTTTAGAAGCAAAAACTGTAAAGACGTTAACTACTACTACTCAAGAGGACCCATTGAACCGTTTCTCCAATTTGTCGCGCGCTCATAGAGTATTAGCTTATGTCCTACGTTTCTGGAGAAATACTGGTGTAAACAGAACCCACCTTCGGATATCTTCAAACGAAGTTACACCAGAAGAAATAAAAGATGTCAAAACACGACTCATTATTTTGACGCAAAAACAACACTTCCCAGACGAATATAAGCAGTTTAAGCTCAAGCAAAGGATTTCGTCTTCTAGCAGTATTTTGACCCTCAACCCGTTCATGGACCAACTAGGCGTCATCCGAGCCAACGGACGTCTGGTTCAATCACCAGCGCTCACATACAACGAACGACATCCAATATTGTTGCCGTACAACTCCAAGTTCTCCAGATTGCTGACCGAATTCACTCATAAAATAACTATTCATGGTGGAAACCAACTTATGGTCCGAGTACTCCGTACGGAATTTTGGATTTTTCGTTTGGGGCCCTTAGTAAAAATGGTGATTAATAATTGTAAAACTTGTGTTTTGTACAAAAAACACACTTTGAGTCAGATCATGGCTTCCTTACCACCAGAGCGCACAACACTTTCTCGCCCTTTCACCACAACTGGAGTCGACTACGCTGGACCCTTCAACATTCGCAACTTTACTGGTCGAGCCTGCCTTATCACAAAAGGGTACGTCTGCATATTTGTATGCTTTGCCACTAAAGCTGTTCACTTAGAGCCAGTAAGTGATTTATCGACCCAAGCCTTCCTAGCTGCCTTTTCCCGTTTTATTGGAAGACGTGGATGTCCAGCAATCGTATACTCGGACAACGGCACGAACTTTGTCGGAGCAGCAGAACTCATCAAAAAAGATCGTCTAGAATTTATAAAAACTCTTCAGTCCCAAGTTACACACAACTATAGCCATCAAAATATCATTTGGAAATTTATACCCCCTGGTGCCCCACATACGGGCGGACTCTGGGAAGCCGGTGTAAAGTCATTTAAAACCCACCTAAAGAAAATGATACCTGATATGAAATTCACCTTTGAAGAGTTGTCAACAATTCTCACCCGCATAGAATCGTGTTTAAACTCTAGACCCTTAAGTCCTGCTAGCGATGACCCAAATGACCTTAACCCATTGACCCCTGGACACTTCCTTATTGGAACTCCATTATTGACCCCAGCCGAACCTGATGTAAGCAGCGAAAACCTGACCCTCATCAACCGCTGGAAACGCCTAAAGGTCATCTACCATTCATTTTGCCAAAGATGGAAATCCGAATACCTGGCCGAACTGCATCGCAGGTACAAGTGGAAGTCTCAGAGGGATGACGTTAAAGTCAACGACTTGGTGGTCATCAAAAACAACAATTTGCCCCCCCCAATGAATGGCAAATGGGCCGAATCACGAAGACCCATATTGGTACTGATCAACACTGTAGAGTTGTCGACATCCAGACAAAAAATGGGATCGTTACCAGACCCATTACAAAAATTGTGGTTTTGTTTTAAAATATACTTAACATTCTTTAAAAGAAAATTTTCCCAACTAATGTTTCACTGAATTCCTACTTACAGGTATGGCATCCCACAAAACAATTCTAAGTTTCTCATCAACAGATTTGATTGCCGTCAACATATTCAACCCCACACGACCCGCAAACTTGAATCGAAGTGAGATCCTAGATGCCATATCTGCCAAAAATCATCACAACACCTTTTTACATTCTAACCTGTTTTGCGGACCTATGTTTACCTGCACCAAGTCATGGGGGCCGGAATGTTTAATGATGACTCGTCCCAAACACAGCACCCTGTAAAATACTAACGGTCCTTAAATTGTTATTTACATATTTATTTTACATTTCGTCATTACATTATTTTCCTTGTACTCAATTTAACTTGCAAGATCATTTTTCAATAATTAAAACTCACTCTAGTTTCGATCGTTAAAGTGCAAACATTAAAAAAGTAAAAAACCACAAAAATTGTATTGTGACCCTAAACAAAATTGTGAACAAAACCCAACAAACACTTGAACATTAAAATAAATTTGTTAACTTTAAATTAAATAAAAACTTATTATTAAAATTAAAAACCATAAATTTTGAAGTCTTTTTATTTACAAAATAAAAGTTCGACCCCGAACAATTATCATATGTACCTCCATGCAATATATTATTAGTCTGGGTCAACTCCTTCTATTTTTGCACAATTTTGTTCTACACCAAAGTGTTGTGCGTCCGCTGCTCGAATTTCTATCTCTTAGAAATTTGAAGTAGAAACAAATCTTTATGTTTTGTGTTAATCGATTGATCTCTCGAATAATTATTCCAGATACAAATTTTGTCGAATAATAACACGATGCTACAGTGTAAAAAAAACTTGGAAAACGACCTAGCGTGGGTTATTGGTCTTGTTGAGTACATACAAAATTGAGTACATACAAAATTGTGTCAAAAAATTTCAGAAACACCCTTAAATTCACAAGTTATTTAAAAAACCGTTTTCAGTGATGTTCGTCAACTTATCGACCTGCAACTCAGTCAGTTCTTGTCCGATTTTAATTTTTTTAACCCTGCTGTTAGGTTAAAAAAAACTTACGAATGTTAGGTTAGTTGACCATTTGGTCCATGTAAACAGAAAATGTAAAAAACAAGTATGGCATCCCCTTTTTTCGTTTTTAATCAACATAGATTAAATATGTAAAAGGCAATTGTGGGATTCCCCTTTTAAATTTTTGTTGTAAAGAAGTACACATATTTGCACTACTTGGTTCAGTTGGTGTGTTGTTTTAAATAGTTCAGAGGTGTTTTACTTACGACATGACAAACTTGAGCGAATATGAGATACGAGAACTGCTTCATGCAGAAAGTGACTCTGATATTTCAGATTCTGAAATTGATTATATTTCAGAAAATGGCGAATCAAGTTCTTCTGAATCAGATGCTGAACAGGAACCCATTTTTGCTGCAGCTAGCTTTGTTGATCCGTTTTTTATTGCTAAAAACAAAATGGTTTGGAGTGCCACTCCATTACCGCAGCCTATTGGAGCTACGGCTGAGAATATTATCTCAACACAACCAGGACCAACTCGATTTGCAGTGTCCAGATGCACTGACATGCTGTCAGCTTTTTTGTTGTTTTTCCGCCTCCAATTGAAAGAATTATAATCGAAAATACTAATAAGTACGGCAGGGTCAAGTTTGGTGGCAAATGGAAAGATATTGATGAAGACGCATTGCGCGCATATATAGCAGTACTCATTCTTGCAGGCGTATGTCGGTAAGTATATTTTTTATTTTAGCAAAAAAGTTGGCTTATATAAAGTGTATTATTGACAGTGGAAAAAATGTAGATGTTCATGGTTTATTTGATGGAAAATTTGGTCGCCCCATTTTCCGATCAATTATGTCTGAAGATACATTTCATATGATGAATAGTGCCATCCGTTTCGATGATGTTTTGAGTCGACGACAAATGCGTAGTTGCGATAAATTTGCTCCTATACGTGAACTATGGGACCGTTGGCAACAACTTCTTCCAATGTTTTACAATTGTCACGAAAATGTGACCATTGATGAGGAACTGGTTGCATTCAGGGGGCGATGTTCTTTTCGGCAGTTTATGCCTTCAAAACCAGCAAAACATGGTTTGAAATTTTGGTTATCAGTGGATTCTAAGTCAGGCAATGTATGGAAAATACAACCATACCTTGGTAATCCTAAAAATGCACAGCCTGAAAAGAACCAAGGGCAACGCGTTGTATTGGACTTGACAGAAGGCTTGAAAGGGCAAAATATAACAGCCGACAATTTTTTTCCACTTTTGAGTTGGTAAAAAAACTTCAGGAAGGGGTTGGAAAGAAAACTGATTACGCTTTAAAACAACGTGCATTGTTTATACATTTGTAAATTATAACAATTGTTTTTGTTAAGAATATCTACAAACAAAACAAATATTATAAACTTTTTTGATTTTAGTAGCTTTTCATTGCTTATTTTAATACGAAAGCTTATAAAAATTTATATTAACGTATGAAGAAAATTAAGTTCTTAACAAAACATGGTTTTAATTTTTCAAATCGGATAAAAATTGTATAAGTTATTCAACTTGTCTAACACCTGTTTTTTGTATTTTCTCCCCCCGCGCAAAACATATGTATGGATAAAAAAATAACTGTACAAGCAAATTTGTCAACTTAAAAATGCAAAGTGTTTTGTTTGTTGTAATTTTACAGTTACGTTTTTGGTATTAACTTATGTGTGGTTTACAGAACACTCGTCCGTTCTATTACGTTTAAAACAAAAACAAATTTCAAAATTTTGAACGGACGAGTAAGGCGCTCGTGTTCTGTATTTTGTTGAACTATTTATGGTTTTTAATCCAAATTTTTAATATTTTAATCAGGCTTAAGTTCATCAATTTTAATTTTCATTAAATTATTTTTATGAAGAAAGGAATTTTACAACATGAAAATTAATTAAAATTCTTATTGATAATCATTCATTCTTGACTGACTTGAGATTCGAACCCAGGCGGCTTGTTACCATGACATGTTTCGATCGCAACCACTCGATCTCCTCAGAGTGTAAGACGGCAAATCCATAAGTTATTAACTGTCAGTCACACTTTCTATACCCTACTTAATTTTACATTTCTTTGATTAACTGTTTGAAATATTCAACCATCTAAAGTATACAACTGAGCAGCGCGTTAAGATTGTTAAAAACTTTTCAGAAACTAAACGTTTAATCAAAATGCATTTCGTTTGGTTACTTTCACCTCAGTTGATTCTATAAAAGGAAGAATTTCCGCATTTCGGCAAACAACCATCCACAAGGGACTGTTGATAAGCCGATACATCCACAAAGAGTGACTGTTTGGCGCGGTTTATAAGCTGGCGTTTGCGGTTAGCGTGAATTGTGTTCATTATCGCAAAATGATATTAGACTTTTTATGGCCATTAATTGAGGATATGCACGATTTGTGGTTCCAACAATATGGTGCCACTTGCCACACAGCCAATGGATCAATTGCTCTTTTGTGCAAGAAATTCAAATACAATTCATGAGCTAAAAGATGAGATAATTTGGCATACGTGGCGAGCGTTATGCCGATATTTTGTTTGACTAACAATTGTCATAGATCCTGCAATAATAAAAAAAAATATTAAGATAATTCTCAGAAAACTTCATGCTGTATTTACAATAAGCATTGTGCGTTTTGGTTGGAACACCCTGTACACACGTAATATCGTCCCCTTAAAATAACAATAGCGTATGTGCTCATACGTTATTTTTTTTTTATTGCATATTTAGAATCTCCATCATTGATTTTATGTCTGGTCAAAATTTCGTCAAATTCTACTTCCAAAAAGTGGGTCAAAATGTCGTTGGAAAAATTGTGTATAATTTCTTGTTCAAAATTTTCCTTTAATAAGTGTGTAAGCTCATATGCGCTATTTTACTTGAAATTGCCACTCCAAAATTGTTAAAAGAATAATAGTGTATACGCATTATACTCCATTTCAGTCTGTAAAAAAAAATACAATTTATGAAAACTTTAACTCATAAAATAGCTTATAATAATATACACTATTGTTTGAGAAATAGTTTCATTCCGACCATCGAAAGCTGCATGATCTCCAAAATTTGTGCAAGAAGAATGTAATTCGTCGTGGCTCGCAGTCATTTTTTTATAACTTCAGGGTGGAAAGAAGCGAAATTGCTTAGATGAGCCAGATGAAGCAGAGGAAGAGAAAGAAGACGAATGAACTTCTAGTTATTTTTGATTTACGCAATGTATACTTTAGTTTGTCATAATTTTTTGTTTTTAATAACCCAAATTGAAAAGTAATGAATAAATGCCACTGAATTAACGAAACTATGAATTAATCATCACTGTTTTATAATGTTACAAATTGATATTTTTGAGATCAAATATTTTAATAAAAATACCGTAAAATTATTGAATAAAACAGCGTATACCATACAAAATAAAATAGTGTATCAGGTTTATCATACGAATTCCTAAAAAATAAAAAAGCCTATATGGAGGACTTGCACTTTGAATGACATATGGATGGTCTTAAAGGATACGTAGAATAAAAAAAATTGGTCAATTTAAAGACAAGAAACGGTATTATGTATTCGTCGAAAAATGCAATAAGAAGAATTTTTATTTACCGCGATAGTGTGGTTTTAAAGACATCCGATTTAACAAAAATTTTAAACACGATTTTCTCAAAACTCCAAAAAAATTATACGCTATTGTTATATTGAGGGGACGATATATCGGTTGTAAATAAAAATTTTCATTGTTCATAATTCAAAATTATCAGAATCCTATTTATTTCTTGAAGAAAGAGAATGAAGAATTTCATTCTGATTTAATTTTAATTTTATTTACTGGATGTTATTGCAGTCAAACCAAATTTGGTTTCCATTGTAGAATCTTATTAGGGAATTGTAGCTCCTATGTTAATTTTTGCAACAATAATCAGCTTTATGCCATATTTATTTATGTATAAAAAAATCAAAGTAATTTTTTTAAGATATTGAAATTAGAAAACAAGTTTGGCGTTTGATTTTAAATCTAAATTAAAAAACAAAAAAAATTTGTTCATAATTGAAAATTGCCAAACAATTATTATTTGACATAATAGCAAAATGTACAATTGAATTCACAAAATACCGACTTAATGCTTGTGCAATAAAAAAATCTGCACTGAATCCTGTAGCAACAAAAATTCTTTGAAAAATGTAGTTGAAATAAGAAAATCTTCTTTTATCGCAAGAAATAACATTTCATTTAGTTTCAACTAATCCGATTTAATTCTACTTTTAAATTTTTGTTGTTGTTCTGCAGCTATTTAAATTCCCAAAAATCAAATATGAAGAGAAACATACAAAAACGACTCGCAGAACTTAAACGAAGAAAAAGGAACAGCAGCCATAGATTTAAAAGAATTGAGACAAACGGTTTCAAATGTATTTTCAGTAGAGTTTGTTTTCGAACTTTTTTAAATCCCGGGAAAACATTTTTAATTACCCGGTATTCCGAGAATCCCATTACATAAATGTAGGGTGTAGTGATGATCGTGCATTACGTACGGTACAGACCGAAAGGGAGGGGACGACTGTAGAGCAGGAACGAGGGGAATTGGCAACATGCCGTTGTGTGATGTTAGAGTAGAGCAGGCACTTGAAAATAGAGGTTGTCAATAAACAAATACGCGGACGGTTTAATTTAAATAAATACTTATATTCAATAAACTTAGTTTAAAAAAATAAACTGAATCGTGTACCTTTATTTATTGCCACTAGGATCAATTTAGATACTACCAAAAAAAATAACGAAATAATTTTATAACTTCTTTAAGATTTGTTAGGGTTTACGTAACTCTAAAATGTTTAGATAAAATTATTAAGGAAAACAAGTAGAAAAGTGTACTTGGTCACGCCCGATCATATAATACCCTGCACTAGAGTACTTACAGACACATTTTCCAGAGTGCACTCAATTTAAGACCAATGGGAGCCGCCAAAATAAAATTATGCTATGTCGTTAAGATTCATATAAGAGTTCCTTGATATGGCTACGCTTAAACGACTATATATTCCTAACTACTTTCTTCTGAGGGTTTTTGAGATCTCAGTTAAACTAGGTTTAGTTAATCTAAAAACAGCTACCAAGTTTGTATACAAAATTTTTACGAAAGAGCTTAGTTTTACTTAAAATGTTGGTCTTAAATAAAATAATAAAAAATTTCAGACTACCTTAAACTAAGTTTAAACTTAATCCACATCTCAAAACCCCGTCATTTAGATAATAAAAATCAATTGCAAATTTATGTTATTTATAACAATTTTTGCCCCCATTATTTTAGGTACAAAATTTTTCCGTAAACTCTTAACTTTTAAGCCCGTCATGCTGAGGAGAATGCTTTCAATTTGTAGTTATAGATATTTTTTTGTACATTTCTCTCAAAAATGTTCCAATTTTCACTTAAGTATTTAACTTATTTGCATATAAATTCGTTAAGAACAGCAACAAACAACCCACCACCTACTGATTTCAGATACATCGGCTATCACGCACACAATCTTAAACATTCAGACGTACACAATAGCATATAGAAATAAGTATGAACATAAGGGTGCCCAATGGCTCAAAATTTGAACGTTTTTTTGTTTTTGCCACAAAAGTTTACTTAAAAATATTTCTATTTGGGGAAGTAGATGAAAGGCAGTTATTTAAATTAGTTTAAGATTTTAAATATATAAAGGGAATTTTTTATAAATAAAAAAAACGCCATTAATTTTGGACGTACTTATTGCGTATGCATATGCGTGCACAAAGCCAAATACATGTGGAAATGATCTTTCATACAAACACTTACATAAATGTATCGTTGTGTCCTTATAAAATATGCAGTTAATGCGAAGTATCAGAAAACCATTAAGCAATACCTTACGATTCCATTCTACTCAAGGGCAACTTGACACTTTGCATTAGCCCAACACACAGAAAAAAATACCAATGTAAAATTAACTTGGAAAAATGTTGATTGAGAATCATGTTAAATTTCTGCAAAAGTATGCCCTTTATTTAAATTTATCATTATTTCATATTAATTTTAAATTAAAAATATTAAAATAATCCTAAATCACGCTTATTTAATATTATTCACTGTTAAAATAAATAAAAAAAAATATTAAAATTTAAATAAATATGGATTCGATATTGAATCCATTAAAAAACTTGTTTTATATTAAAATCAAAAGTTTATCTTGTAAAATTAACATGCATACATAGTTAAGTATGTTAATTTTCATTCTTAAAATATGTTATACAATGAAGACAATTCCCGTATTCTTTGAATTAAAAATATTTAGTTAAATAGTACATCAAGTTTTCAAAGTATAATGATGACAAAAACCATATCGGGCGATTCTGCTGATGCTTCTGTTGACAAAGGAGAATACAAAATAAGTGAAGCATGTGTTACAGGGGTAAGTGTATTGAATTATTCTTAAATAAATGTATATGTTGTCTGTGAAGCTTCTTCACACTGTTATAACACACTCAAACCAATTTGATTCTACATGAAATTCACGTTATTTCAACTTGAAATAACTTTCATTCAACGTGATTCGGATTTTGATTTCAATATAAATGACATTTTGCTCTAACTTTACTGCAATGTTAAATTAACATGAATAATAGTTATTTCAAAAGAAAAAAATGTTGTTCGCAAGCAATTATAAAATCAGGTTGAATTAACATGAAACACGTATGAAGCAAAATCACCACCGAAAAATTTTAAATCAACCTTGTTTTCGACGTTTTTAACTTGATTTTTTTCTGTGTGAACCATTGATGGTTCTTTAAGGGAATGGTCTTTCAGGGATTTTTGTACGAGTGTGCGTTGTCAGACATTTGGTTGATAAAATTAAAGTGCTAAATGATTGAAATATTAAATGTAGCATTGTAAAAAAAGATTGCATGCCTTTATGACAATGGTGCATAGACGATTACCAAAATTAATAATTTAAAGTACTGTTTTGACTGTACAGTGGGCCTAGCCTAGCCGACAATGTCGATCGACAAACATAAGCGAGCGGAAACAAGTCACTCCTTATCGTTCTCTAACTATCAACTAGTCTGTCGACAGGTTATACGTTCCCAAAGAAAAATTTCGTTTATAATACAAAATTTTAAAAACATAAACAAAAATATATAAAGCCATAAGGCAATACAACTTTATGCTACAAACAAAGTAGAGAACAATGTAAAGGAGTATCCAAAAATATACACATATCCAGCAAACACTTTACTTGCCTGGTAGGTTAGCAAGTAATGTTGGAGAAAAGTAAGTACTTAACTTCTAGTAAGTTTAATTGTAATACTTACAATATACTAGCAAGAAGGAAAAATGTCACTAGTTAATAGACCTAATAAGTAGTTATTGAGTACGTTGACAGTAAGTAAATATTCAGTACTGAAAACAACACAACTAATAAGTAGTTATTAGGCTGATTATTTGTAAGCAAATGTTCAGTAGTAAAAATAATAGAAGTAATAAGTAGTTGCTGAGGTCATTACTAGTAAGAACTTATTGAATCTTTCAGAATAATGACAACTACTTTCCATGCAACGTATGAAATAACTACCACCTATTACTAAAAATCAAAAAGTTTTTCCAGGGAAGTGTTGTATTATTTTTGACACAACGTTAAAATATTTTATTTTACAATGTTGTAAACGTTTTCAAAATAAGACCACCTTGTATGAATTCGCCTTGGTAATTTATCTCTGTTGACAACCAAAACAGAAGTAATTCACTTTGACATTTGTGGCCGCATAATATTTCTTAGTGCGCCGCAAATTTGTATCAAAACTGTTACGTTATCGGTGCATTGTCGATCGACTTGTCGTGCTGAAAGTTGTAAGTGGGCCGCAAATCAGCTGTTGGTCGTTGCAAATGCAAGCGAACAATAGCTATCGGCACATTTTTACGAAATAATGGCAATCGCTAAAACAGGAATTTTACAGGAGAATGATTTTTCTTACTATTTTAAAGTCTAACCGAAAAATCAAAAATGTTTTCAAAATCGGGTAAAAATTAAGAATTCTAGATTGTTTTTAATTTTTGTAATACCTGAGGTGGCCTAGTGTGGAGACCAATGGTGACCCTCCTGATATTTCTAATGATACCAATTCCTAAATTAAAACTCAAAGACAATTTGTCGTTTTCCTTTCTAAATATGTTACATATATTAATGGCAAAGTTGTTCCATTTCTTACCCCTAGTTATAATTGTATATGAGATAATACCTTTATTGCATCTGCGTTTAGTACTTTTTTATGTAAGCAAGTATTTTGCGTACAATTTGTGTGATATTGTGATTTCTGGTTATATTGTGATGGATATAAAAATGTTTGTTTTTAGTTTGTCTTACTTTTATATTTATAATAATTATATATTTTTGGCGCATGATTTTAAACAACAGCTGTCTTAAATTAGTAAAATCAGTGTTGTTAACGCTTATTGGAATTTAAAGACAATTTTATGTTGAAAATTGCTACGGCAATGGTGAATATCGCTTATTAGTAATCGAATAATAATCGAAAAATTTAATATTATTCGGTTTATCGAATAATTTTAATTTTGTCTAGTTTAGAAGCTTAACAATAAGAGCAAAAATTATATTTTTCAACATGAAAAGGGGAAAACGCTGTTTACTATGCTGAACTGGCTGCCGGTTGCCGTCATAGCCCAACAAATAGCCCTGACTCCCGCTACTAGACTGGGGGTGGTGAGCCTATGGTATACGCGGAATTATGGTCATGCCAGGGTCACGCTTCACGCATTATATGACCTGGCGGGGCTGGACTATTGTACTTCGGAATCCTTTTTTGGAGCTTTATTCACAGTTCATCATGGTAATGATGATGAGCTGCTCAATAACATGCGATCTCTGGAACCGGCCCTAAGGGTCTATACCGATGCTTCCAAGATGGGTGATAGAGAAGTTGGAGGTTTCTTCATCGAGGAATTGGATATTAGGGTCTCCTTTAGGCTGCCAGATGGCAGTAGTGTGCTGCAGGCGGAAATCTCTGCCATAAAGTGGGCGGCAAACTGACTGAGGTACTATCGTATATCGAGAGATATACATTGTATATTTACGGACAGCAAGGCTGGCATTGCAGCTCTAGCTGGTGTCTTCACGACATCTATGTTAACAGTGGAATGCCGGATGTCTCTAAATTAGATCGCTGAACATTCCAGTGTAACGTTGACATGGGTACCAGGGCATAGTAGATGCCTGGATAACCAGACTGCGGACAGTCTGGCCAAACGAGGCTGTCTCTTGGACGATGTGTTCGTCGATGGCCTGGTCGGCATTTCGATGGCCCGCTGCAAGACTCCTATCAGACGAGAGTCGTACAGAAGGGCTCAGGAAAGATGGCAGGGGGAGTATAGTGGCTGACTCCTGTCACTGGCTAGGGGTATCACAAAGGGACCGCTATAAGGACCCAAGTGAGTCGTCTTCGTGACGGCTGCCCGTTTAATCTAACCTTACCTAACATGAAAATTTTAACATAAATTTAACAAAATGTACTTAGGCCCGTTTTCACAACTTACTGATAGCTAAAGGTAGGATTTTATTAACCGTATAAAAAGTGTTCCATTATTGCAACTGTACTCTAACCTACCAGGTAGGATGAAACTTAATTTACTTTATCGCTCACTTCAGGTTAAAGTAAAATTTTAATAATGGAACACTTTTTATAAGGCCGGTTAAAGTCTACTCTAAGCTATCGGTAAGTTGTGAAAACGGGCCTTAATGTTATAAACGAGAAAAATTGTTTAAATAAAAAATAGCATCCAAAATTTAAACTTATCTTCTAAAATAATCTTTGAATAATTGTATACAGTTTAAATGTTTATGTTTTAAACGATATCTTTCTTTTGTTTTGATTTAACTTTGGAAAGTAAAGCGTTATAAAACATATCCAATTTCTTTTTTTTTTCTAAAAATTGGTAGTCTTCCATTATACCGCTTTAATATCTTTTTGATTTTTTTTTAACCATTTTAATGGCCATTTTCTCAATGTACCGTCAAACTGCCTGTTACTTAATGTCAACATAAATTAATAGACCGATATACTGTCTGTTAACAATTTTGGTTTTCTCAATATACCGACAAAAAAATAGTTTTAAGTTGGCAACACCTCTCAAAATACATGTAAGTTGGGAGTCAGCTGATTAAATTTATCTGTACGGCAAATTAAAGGAAAATAAATAATCGGCAGATGAGTGCTGGTTAGCTTTGCGACAGAATGGAAGCAAATGAGACATTGAGAAAATCAAATTTCTTTAATGTGCAGTTTTTCGTTGGGAAAAAAGTTAATCGTGTAATGAGAAAACGGCCATAATACTTTTAATAGTTTTGTTAAGGCGAGCGCTCTGTTTCACAAAACTACAAGTTACAAATCTAGAATTAAAATACATTTGAAACAAAACAAAAATTTTAAAGTTGTTTGCTTTTTCAAAGTATTTTACAAGACAAATTTACACCAGGTGACCTTATATTGCGACGTAAGCAACAGCTGATAACTAACCTTGTGTCAAAATGGTATTCCGTGCTGGTGGTTCTTGGGAATCTTTACTAAATTCTATAATTTTCGCTTAAAATTATGAAATTTAAAATTTTTTTAAGTTATTATATTTCAAAACACACAATTTAAAATTAAAAACAAAATGAAATATTTGTTTGAATTTTTGACATAATTTTAAAATATTTAACAGTGTTGTAAACGGTTTCAAAATAATACCACCGTGTATGAATTCGCCTAGGTATTTTATTTGTAGAATTGTAACTTGTAGTTTTGAGGAACACGGCCCTGTTAGAAAGTTGTTTTCATTCGTCTCAAACAAATTATCTTCTTCATCTTAATCATTATGGTAAAAGTCTGTACTAAACATTCTGAGAAATAAATTATTCCATTTGGTTTCATTCTTTGTACCATACTATATTTAAAACATGTAAGAATATATAGTCGGTCAAGCCCGACCATATGATGGCCTACACCACAATATTAAAAAAAAACAAATTTTCGAGAGTGTATGGCTATATGAATAGGGATCTGAGAGGCTGAAATTGCCCCTACCTCCCTTCGTTGTCGAACGAAGGCGTAATCTTGGAGTTTATCTTAATATCTTAATACTGTAGGATCAGGTTTTCTAAAAAATGGTTCGAACTTATCATAAATTCATATAAAGCGTCCTCAAACATTCCAAATCTCGGTGGAGGGCATAAAAGATTCGGTACAACCAAATTGAGCACTTTTATTTGTACGCAATCGATTTTTTATTTCAAAATCAATTTCGATACCAATGCCCGTAGTTTCCACAAACAGATATCTAGTCGTGTTCGTATCTAACAGTTATCTTTACCTATCCGGTACCACTATTTTGGTAATTTCAACGTTAATTTTACCTACGTGAATTAACTAACGAAAATCGGTGGTGTAAAAAAACATTACACTTTAACCCATATGTTAGAAATACGTTAATGTTAGGTTTTGTAACAAAATTACAAATTTTTAGGGTAATGGTTCCACATTTTGATTCATAGCTCTGATCCTACTGAACCGATTTTGCTGGATTTCTATTCCAAGCTGCGATTGGACACCAAGTTTGTTCATTTCTTTTGAGTTTGAGACGGACAGACGGACACACAGATGTTCATGGCTAAATCGACATCGAATTACGCAAGGAGCCAGAATATATACACTTTATGGGGTCTGCAATGAATAATAAAAAAGTTTCACATGGAATAAATAACTTAGTATACCCTCTTCACAACTAATTGTGACTGAAGGTATAAAAATGACATTTGGTATGGAAGTCTCCTAAAGAAATTAAGATAGGTATGTTCGGAAAAACATCGGAAAGGAGAAACAAAAGGGGTTGGTCCTACTTTTCACTTCGCTAGGAGTTACTCTGTAACTGTTATGGATTTTTTTTGTAAATGTTTTTATTTCTGCCCCCACTTTAAGGTCATCGAGCTTGGGCTCTTAATTGTTTGGGTCATGCTTTTTTGTTCCGAACTTAAAAAAACTGGGTGGTCTAACTAGCGCGTCCAAATCCTGTTACTAAGGAAGCTCATACATCACTCTTCTATAAATGATGTACATTAATTGTCACACTTTAAACTCAACTCATGCATTTCCCATTTCAAAACTTTTACAAAATAATAAGGAAGAAGTTAGTAAATTTCTGTTAAAAAAAAATCAAAAACAATTGGATTTTAGTTCACAAGAATTTATTGCAATGAGCAATTCCGGATATACAGTTCGACAACCATGGACAGTTATTCACCCATTTATCCCACTGAAAACGTTCACAGTATTATGAGTGTGCTCTAGGCTTATTTCGAATAAAAAAAAATGGGGCTACGTTAGAAAAACTACCGGTTTTAAAGTGCTTTACGCTTGTAAAGAAATTTTTAGAACTTTTAAACTTATGAAGAAGTGAATGGTAAATTGGTTCCAAAATCTATTTTCGATTTTTCGATCGATTTTTTTTTATTTCGGTGTTTGAAATCGATTAATCGAACCTCAAAATCGATTTCAAAATCGTTTAAGATTAATTTGCAAGCTTATTCCTTATATCATAAAGGGCGATACACCATTCATTTTTTGACAAACTACTTGAGAAATTGACATAAGATTTTTACAGTGGGTAGATATGAGCCATATCATATGACTATTGTTTAAAATTTTGAGATGGCCTTAAGAGCAACAAGTGCGATATTTACGTACATTTCACATTAAAATTGTGTTCTTTAGTAGTCAATCAGACCCGTGTAGTGTCTGGGTAATCAATCAGACCTGTCATATTAATAAATTCTAATCGCAAGTTATTTCGTATCTTGCTTAACATATGTTAAACAAAATTTCTTTTGATCGGAATTGATTTCTGAGAGAAGCATGAATGTATGGATAGTATGGATTATGGCAATAGTTCCTGATCGGTGGGACTGTTTCTTTGCTAAGTTACTATTAAGTTAGAAAACCAACGTTTGCATGTCATTGATGTCGGAAAGGTGCAGATTTATTTTCTTGAAATTTCGTATTTGTTAGGTTAAATTGCATACTTTTAGTTTTTCACTCTGATAATAACTAGATTTCAACATCGCTAACACACTGGTCTCTTTGAATAATAATAGCGTATTTCCACAGGAATGCCATTATTTAATTCACCTATTGTGTTTGTATAATATGTTGATTTTCACAAAGCTGACTTTCAGCGTTTGGTTACTTACGATATGTTTGGACTATTTTGTTCACTGTCCATTGATGACTTTAATTTCTGTAGAACAAGAGTCCCTATATTAAAGTTGAAAGTATACCAAGGGTACTTATAGGTAAATACGTAAAACTACAACTTTTAACTTAGAAAACTGCATAAACATACCACCAACATATTGTGCATGCACAAAATTTATCGATTTTTTTTTATTTTTGCCAAAATTTTGATAGGATTAAAAAAATAGATCTTAAAAAAACAAAATGGACCGGTTTCTAATTTTAGTAAAGAAATAAAAAACAAATTGACCGAAGTTAGAAAAATTTTTGTATAAATTGGTCATATTCAGATTTGCAGATGAAAAAAAAGTAATTTTCAAATTTTTTTTAAGAGTCGCTTGTCTCGTTACTTGAAAATTAAACATCGTATAAAAAAATATATGGAACACCGGTTCATACATATCTCTTTAAGTATACCCAATAAAGAATATTTTTATTTTGCGAAGCACTAATGGTACATTTAAAAACTAAGCGCACAATTTTGCGCTAAGCAATAAGACAATCAGAAATGCAGTAAAGAAAGTGAAAGAACTCTCAACAACTTTTATAAAAAAAATAAAATTTCAAGTGCTACGGCATTCCCTTACGACGAAACAGGTTTGTAAGGGAGACTAGTAAAAAATAACTGTATCAAAACATTCAGTGTTTAAGACCGATCGTAACATACAAAAATTTGTATATGCGCTGAATAATGCGCTTTATGCGTCAAAAATGTATTGCTTCAAAGTGGGAACTCGCCATATAAAATTAATGTCTTCCGTCAGCGCAATGGTAAGCAAAACGTTTATGTTTCTCCCTTACAAACCTGCATCGTTGGTAGCTCCATTTTTTATTGGGATAGTTATGCCAAATATGAAGGAATTTCGGCAAAATATTTTTTTTTTTGAGTTTTTTGTATTTATTGATGCTTTAATTTTTTTCGTAAAATTTCATCGATCTCAAGATCGATATGAGGTCGTTATCAAATATTTGTCTTATGTAAAGGATTGTTTAAAAAAAATTACTTAATAAACAATTTTGTTTTTATTTACTTTAGCTATCGCGACTTTCTTGAGGTTTATTCTTATGGCAAATATATTATGGAGAAACTGTGTGCAGGAAGACGAATATCAAATTCTATGAATATTTATATTTAATTTAACTTTCGAATTACCTTATTTTTGTAAATGCGTGTAAATGTAAAT
This sequence comes from Pollenia labialis, assembly GCA_949318255.1. Taxonomy (NCBI): domain Eukaryota; kingdom Metazoa; phylum Arthropoda; class Insecta; order Diptera; family Polleniidae; genus Pollenia; species Pollenia labialis. The sequence goes on along the minus strand of OX439139.1, from coordinate 115,412,842 downwards.
TTAACAATCAATACCTATTCATGTGTCATTTGTCGGTAACAAAAATGCGTTCAAAAGATTTTGTGTGTATGTACACTAATATTTGCGAATGTTTACATGTGTATGTATGTCGCTTTAAATCAAATTGAGTGCATATTTTAACATTATTGACAATTTTTATATTTTTTATTTCCTCTCAAGTCTTCAAAAAAAGATTTCCGGTACAAATTTAAAATTGGATAAAATACAGCTACACATACATATGTATCTAAATGTGTCCCTTATCAGTATGTTTAAATATTATGTGTTTGTTGTTTCATTGTATTGTATTGTTTTACACATGAGCGAATGTAATCTAATGTTTTTTTTTTCAAATATTATCTGAAAATTCAATTTACATTTTTCCTTACAGTTTAATTTCACTTTTTATATGTAAATGTGTATTTTTGTCTTTGTCAGCCTTTGTGTCTGTCTGTCTGTCTGTCTGTCTGTCTGTCTGTCTTTCTATGTCTGTATGATAGTAAATTTAAATGTTGTCTGTTTGTATCTATCTATTCCTTTGTAGCTACTTTGATCAGTTTTATGTCAAAGTTTAGAAGGATGGGAGTAAAATAAAATGACATTGATGCTGATTAAGACTGGGTTAAAAAAAAGGAATGTGAATAATCTAGAATATATGAATGTCTATAAAAGTATTCTAATAGGCAAAAAGTTTAAAATTTGTCTGCATTTTTTGAAAACCTTTTTTTTTTTGATAATTTCATTAACAAACTTGTACTGTATAAAACATTTTTCATGCTTATGCCCACCAATAATATTTTTAATTCCCTTGGTAATTTTATGACAAAAGATTATGTAGATTTTTTTTTAAATTCGGTAAAATTCTTTAAGGTAGAAGTACATAACACGCGTTAGTTCAGCGACGTGTGTCGTGCGTTTTAAAACTTTAGCGCATGAAAAAATGCAAGTTACACAACGTGCGTTACAAAAGCAATTTATGTTAGCTGTTTTTTATTTGTTTACTTATTTGCACATTGTAAACGGTTTCGAAAACTTACATCAAGATTTGTTATTTAAATGAATTTATTCTATTTATATATATTTGGGGGATTCACAAGCTTGTCATAAAGTTGTAAAGTCATATGTCCTAAAATTACAAGAAATATATAGGACTGCTGTGGGCTCCCGCTTATAATTAAGATTTCTACTGTACCGTTATGACGAATCAATAAACACAGCATTAACATTTTTATTTTGTTAAACATACAACAACATTTATTTTAAACAATTGTAAAATATTATTTAGGACATTATGACGATATGACTGGATAGCACACCTTGTGAATCCCCAATTGTATATTTTTTAACCTCTTCCATAAGTTTTTCTTTCATGATTCACAAATTTGTTAAATTATTCTTTTTTATTGTCAGCTGATTACTTGTCAAAAATACACAACGCGTTAAAAAGTTCAAAGTTACCCATCTTTCTGGCGCAAACGCGTCAAAATATTTGGCATGTAACTTCCCTAGAGGGAAGCGAACTGACACTTAAGTAGTCCCGTGATAGGTCTTTGGTGGTACAGACCGCTTCTAGTTCTAACACTTTATATGAATCAGACCTATCACTATCACGTTGTCATTGGAGGGGGTCAATTGACACCATTTGACCAGTCACGGGTCTATTCTCAATGAACGTGCTTAGTGCCAGTTACTAAAATGAAGTAATATTTCAATACAATGTAGCATTATTTCAATAAAACAAGTCCTAGAATTAAATTTAAGATCCAAATTTTAGAAATTATCCAAACATGTGTCACAGCACCAGTTAAAACTGTACTGTTATTCATTACTTTTTCTACCTTTTTGTTCTTTATAAACCAGTTAAGGGATTGGTTCTTCTTTCACTGGTCTTGAGTCTTTTCTTTTTGTACTTGTTCTATTTTCACAAATCCCAGGACCAGTCTGTTGGACCAATTGACACCAATTTCCCGCAGGGTTGTTCTATGAAAAAACACTTAGTTTAACTTTTTTTGACCGAACTCTACAGAGCGCGCGCGCACTAACGCGTGTTATGTACTACCTTTAGGTTGATAACTTATTTATGAGTTTATAGCAGGGTGGCTTAGACTCCAATATTTGCGTGCTACATTTCAATATAAGCTAACATATTTTCACTAATATTTGGACAGATTTTGACAACGTACTATTATAAGAGACGATTACTACATACGATTATAAGATATGTAATACTTTCAACTTTAATCAAACAAACTCGTATATGTGGAAAAGGCTTAGTAAAATAAATGGGCACACATACTCTGTATTTGCAAAACAAGTAACGTTAAAGATTTTATGATCATTTAAGTGTAAAACATTAAAAAAAATAAATAAAATAAAATAAAAAATATGCTTAGCAATATGCCAAAACCAACTTTTTGCGAAAAATAACCTTTTTATTGCTGGTTCTTAGAGACTTCAGACTTTAATTTACACGTTTAATTCAATTGATTAAATTTTTATTTAACCCTAGAAAGATAACGTTATTTTTTTTGTACTGAAAAGATAACGACACGTCTGAAAGACGTATGCTTGTTTCTATCATTTAAAGGTTATCATCGAAAATGATATTGATCAATTTTATTGTTGAAAACATTTATGGTGTTTTCTTTTCTACAAAAAATGTGCCTTTTTTTTAAAAAAATTCAATTTGGTGTCTTTTTCTTAAAAATTTTGCTCCCGAAAAGGGAAGCTTGTTTTATACTAAAAAACTCATGATTTTCTTTGTACTTTGTGTAGATAATGTTATCTGTATTAACTTATATAAAAAAAAATAATTTGAATAATATTATGTATGTGCAGGATTTACCAATTTAAGTTTTGTGGTCCCCACATACAGGTATACCGCATTTGACACATACCATTTTGGACATAACTTTAATTTCTGATTTGCATTCCCGAGTTGGTCTTCTTGCCGTACGATTTATATTCATTGAAGGAACTCGGCCATTACTTTGACCCTTCGATGTAGCCCACTTACTAAAATGTGCAGGTTCTAGAGGATTTTCCTGAATCGGTTGTATATTCTCGTCTGGCTCAAGGATGTCAAAAGCTCATCTTCTACATCACTTTGAAGACTATCCTCCAATAATTCATCTCTGAAACCGAGTCCTCCAACACGCTTTACAAAATAGCGCCAATTTCTGCGTCGTCCATAGCGGTTAATTAAGTTCTGTATATAATTTGCAACAAGTCCCATAAAAAGTCCTTAAAAAAGTCATATTCACACGCCCCTAGCTTATCGTTTTGAACTTTCTGCCTTTTATAAAAACCCACTATTTTGACTTACGATTGGTTTTTGGTGTATTGTGGTGGATCCACGATTAACCCATAACTATAAAACTGAGCAAAAACACGTCCAACTTGCGGTTGGATATTTTTCAATTTGAAATGTTATTTTAAAAAGCTAACACTCAGGTAGAGGCTTGAAATTGCAGGTACCCTTCTAGAATTTAGTTGGTTAAAAACATTTAAAAAATTCGAATATTTTACTGCACACATCACATTTGCAACACATGTGGTCCGGACAAACTCAAATACATTTTGTATTGAAGATGTTGTATTTTTTAAATTTTTTCTTGCTGTTTTAATTATTTTGTGTTAAATTATCTCTTATTACTTATTTTAATCAATTGTTCACACAAACTAGTCACTCCATCTAGTTCTCAATTTGGAAAAAACCAATAAACACTAGTAACTCAAGTAATTGGCGATCAGATGCTGATTTTTACATGCGAATTAAGGAGGCTAATAGCTTGAAACCTGAGAAAGCTGCAGAGGACGCCTATGAAATTCAACTGTTTGCAGCTGAACAAAATGATAATGTGGATTATGTTCCTAATACTAATACAAAATGCTTTAAATAATTTGGTAATAAAACCAAAGGAATCATGTGATTCTCAGGATAAGGAATCTCTTTATGTACAAACTGCTCCACAAAACTCTGCCGATGATTATTTCAATGGTAAAAATGGAACAAAAGGAAACAAGTAGTACCAAAATGTTGGTTTATTCTGTGTCTAAATAATATTTCTATTGCAGTTGGGCCAATGGTACAAGACTCTTTTCCTATTGAGGTGTTCAGCGATTCTGCACACTTTATTTTAAATTCATAATCATCATTAAAACCAATTGGTTTAGAAAAAAATTAAACCGAAATCACTAATGTTGATAAAAAAAACCAAAAGTTAAGGCAGACTTAACCGCGAGTAAATCAGATGTACTAAACGCAATTTTGCTGGCAGGTGGTATTTCCCACAACAGTACTCTGAGGTTTGGTTGTGTTTAGACAACTAACAGAGGAGCGATGACTTATTACCATTGCACTGACACTTCTACAATGGAAGAACAGGAAAACGTCGATTGCCTGATGATAAAGCGGCTCTTTATTGACATGTAATTTTTGAATGAAAATCATTCAAGGCGAAATTGTTATGCTTAAGCTCTCAAAGCCGTACTGTAATAAGTCATAATTATTTTCTCATAATTTTAGAAGGTTTGGTAAGACGCTGCCAAACTTCCTATATTAGTTAACTTTCAACTGTCTATTACTTAAAATACTGTAAAGGCTGGGCGATTAAACCTGAAGCAATCCTGTTTGACAACGCAAATAAATGCGGAGTCGTCTACATTTTATAGAAATCCACAAATATATAGACTTTTGCTTCTTTTGCTGTATTTTGGAAATCATGGTTTTGGCTGTCTATTGTATTAAAAAAATTGAAAAGCAACGATGCTTGAAAATTGTCAAACGAATAATTTCTCTATTGAAAATCCTGTTTCGTTTGCTATGGAAAATTTTGACTTTATTGAACCTTCTTTTTATTACAAATAAAACAGTATTGTGTATTATATACATATGTACATATTAACCCTAGAACACACACCCGGGTACAAATGTATCCACTTGCAACTTTGCAGTGCTGTAACTCAGGAACGGCTTAACTTAAGGAATATAGATTTCGGATCTAGGAAACATAAGTAATTTCTAATTGTTTAAAGGTAATTTTATGCAATTCGGATCAGTGGTTCAGAAGCAACGTGCTTCCAAAGTCGACACCTACGTTAACACACACCCGGGATACGTTTGTACCACACCAGCTTATATCAAAATAAAAGGCAACAAACCATTTTATAGTGTATTTAAATTACATTATTTTATTTGAAAAATGAAAATAATGTATTATTGATATATATTGTGCACTCGATATTGGTGATCGAATGTTCAAGACACATTGGCTTCTTATATTTGCCACTCACCTTTTTGGGGTTTCTACGTCGTTTTGTTTCTTTGGCATAGGATAGGTTAGGTAAGACTCGCCCCGATAAGTGACTTACAGTGAGCTATTGGAAGTCCATTCGACCACCTTGTTTGGCCAGCCCATCTGCGTGCAGCCGTGTCGCTGAGCAAAGAGCCATCTGTTTGGCCATGATGTCCACCGGGAGCCAGTTTAATATCATAAACAGTACCCTCGTGGGAGTAGATCGCATTGATTCCGTGATCATCAACGCGGTAAGTCTATGTACTTTCTCAAGCATCGCGCGGTGCCTGGTCTTATCCAATGCTGTCCACCATACAACGACCCCGTAATACAGAGTTGGCTTTACTACAGCCTCAAAGATCCAATTTGCACACCTCGGGCACATGCCCCAGTTTCTACCGATTGCACCCCTACACGCATATATGGCAACTATTGCCCTTTCCACTCTCATCCGGAAATTAAGTCCCCATGACAGCTTGCTATCCAGAACCACGCCCAGATACTTGGCACTGTGATAAATCTGAAGCTGAGTTCCGTTTAATCTCGGAAGACTAAAGTCTTCGGTCTTGTACTTCCTCGTAAAGAGTACCAATTCCGTCTTTGACGGATTGACACCCAGCCCGCATGATGCGCTCCAGGTGCTGAGTACCCCCAAAGCAGCCTCAATACACTAAGACATTACGTTCAAATGTCTCCCTGTGATGGCCAGCGCAACATCATCAGCATACGCCACTGTTTTAATCCTCATGTCGTCCATCCTCATCAACATGGTGTTCATAGTCAAGTTCCACAATAGTGGGGATAGAACTCTCCCTTGGGGACTTCCCCTGTTTACCAGCCACTGAACACTGGTCTCACCTATCGTAGAGAAAATTACCCTATTCCTGAGTAGATTGTCCACAAATCTACATATGTATGTATGTCATCGTCGATCCCCAGACTCCTCATGGACGCCACAATAGATTCCGGGCTGACATTGTTGAATTCCCCCTCAATATCGAAAAAGGCCACGAGTGTGTACACCTTGAATTCGAGCGATCTCTCAATAGTTCCGACTAGAGAGTGAACAAATCTTGAGCATAACTTGAATAAGAGTTTCCTGCATGCACTCTTTTGCTTATATCTTTTGAACGATAAAAATGAAATCGGGCCATTTAAACATAACAAAAAGCCAAAATAAGCTAGTAGGTACAAACGTATCCCGCGTGTGTGTTCTCGTAGAAAAAGTTGGGTATGCATCGTACGGTTAAGGTAGGTCGAAAAAAAAGTTGTGCAAGTCACATCCTAGAATGAAAGATATTTCAACGTAGTTTCTAAAACAGGAAAAATTTTTTTTACCACGCCCCAAAATACTGCCCTTTTGGTTTTTTATATATTGCGCCAAACCAGAAAATGTTCATCAGCCACGCCCTAGAATAAAAGGTATATTAACTAAGTTTTAAGAACTGCCAAACAAGTTGTCTTTGCAACACCCTAAAAGGCTTTTACACTGATCAACATCTTCTATCAAAGATGTAAAAAATGTGAAACAGTCTTTTATATTGCCCACATCTAATATCAAGGCGAATTTAAACCAGGTGACCTTATCTTGCTACGTCAGCAACAGCTGATTACTAACCTTGTGTCAAAATGATATACCGTTCATGTGGTTCTGGGGAATGTTTACTAAATTTTATAATTTATGCTTAAGATTATGAAATTAAAAATTTTTTAATTATTACATTTCAAAACAAACAATTTAAAGTTAAAAAGAAAATAAAATATTTGTTTAAATTGTTAACTACAGTGTTGTATTATTTTTGACACAACGTTAAAATATTTTACAGTGTTGTAAACGTTTTCAAAATAAGACCACCTTGTATGAATTCGCTCTGTCTAATATCAACCATCAAATAAAAATGTCACTATTTTTGAAAAAAAAAATGTTTTTAAAAAAAATGTTGTTTTCTACAAAAGTGCCAAATTTTAAAAAGAAAACCCAAAAATATATTTGAAGTTCAAGTTATTTAAAAATTTCAAAAATATCGAAGAATGTGTAAAAATTGGACTACGAGGGGAGATAGGGGGCAATTTCTGCCTCCCAGAAACTATCAAACCGATTTTAATGAAATTTAAAACATAAATATATCTATATTTATATGCAGGGGAGATAGGGGGTAATGTCTAATTCTACGAAACTATCTAACCGTTTTTAATAAAATTAAAAAAAATATATATAGATCTTTATTAACTTCGGCATACACTCTCGAATAATACTGTGGTGTAGGGTATCATATAGTTGGGCTTGACCGACTACACTTTCTTACTTGTTTTTAATCCTTTTAGAAGTTGAGTCCTCAACTCGTCGTCCAGAACTTTAAACATCTTACTTGCTTGTACGTAGGGTGATCGATCGAATAGTATTCGACCGGTTTTAACCGGTTATTTTAGTTTCGCCCAAGTCGAATATTTCAAAATGTCCATTTTTCGAATATCGAATAAACCGGTTATTTTAATAAAATAACCCGGTTATTTAAGTAATGTGTAATTTATATACGTTTTCATTACTTTTGTTATAAATGAACCCGTAATTTAAGTATTTTTCTAACTGAATATTTGGCAAACTTAAACTTTTTATAAAAAATGTCAAAACCAAATTAAACAAAAGTCAAAAAACATTATGAGCAATGTAACTACAAATCGCTGTGTGTTCTTGTAACAAAAACCAAAAACAATTTAAAGTACTACAAAAAAAGTTCAGCTTAAACTGACTTAAAAGAAAATTGTGCTTAAACGGCCCTAAAATGATAAGTTGCAAAGGTTCTTTAACGTCACGACTTATTAACCACTTTAAATTAGTCTACAAGCTTGACATAAATATACGCCAAGTAAAACTTGACTCTGTTCCAAGTAGTTTTTAAGAGACTGCAAATAATACTTTACAAAAAATACTTTAATAAAAATAATGACTGAAAAACTCTTAAGTAGTTCTAGCATATCTTCATGCTTAAAACAAAAACATACCGGCGGAATCAACGTTATGGGAAAATTCATCAGTTTTATTTATTAAAACACCAAGAACTTAAACCAAATTGAAGGAATCAAAAATGTCCTGGAAGGGTTTAAATTGTGTGATCGACGTATTGAAAGATATTTTATACAAAAAGCATGTTTTCTTTTCTTTAATGCTGAAACAAAAAAAAATTGAAATACATATATGTATAATCCTGTATAAGAGGTTTTGTTTGCCACTTTTCAAAAATATGGCTTAAGTTTACTGCTTCATATAAACATGCTTAACCAGCAACAAATTAAAACTCATTGACTGGCCAGGTTTTTTTTTGATTTTATCGTCAAATATTTGTGGTCTGAACATACCTAAGTCATATCTATGGAGGTTTTTGGTTCCATACCTTCGTGAATTTGTTTTGTTTTTATTCTTATTTACTTTTTATTACAAAAACTAATTTGATTTTTGTATTTTTATGTATTCGAATTAAAACCGGTTAACCGGTTATTTTTAAAATGTCTAACCGAAACCCGGTTTTTTTAAAATAGCAACTATTCGGAATATTCGAAACCCGGTTATTGAAAAAAGTCGAATAATCGATCACCCTACTTGTACGGCAATAACGAAATTCAAAAAACAACTTTTCATTATTACAATGGATGATGCAGGCTTCTCACGGTGTTTCTTAAGTTTGGCCTTGGTTACTGTGATGATTTTTTGTTTACGCAAAAAATAAGCACGAACACGAAATTTTCCATTTTTTCCTCAAACCATGCGGAAGTCTGCTTTCAATGGCTTCCACACATAAAGTTAATAACGCAGATTATTGTCAAGGACTAACTTACCAAGGTTTTACCATCGATGGTAGGTGCCACACTCCGAAAACAATTTCATATACCAAAACCGTAACAAATAAATATGCACAAGTCAAACTTAGTCCATTTTCAATAGTTTTATTTGACTTAGAATTAAATTTTATGCTAATTCGTCCACATTTCTCATATGAAGCCTACTCCTGAAATATAATTTTATACGCCTAAGCCCGTAGTGAATAATAATATTAAATGGAACACTACTAGCGCTAATATAAAAAACATTAGAATTATATTGATTTATATTAAATAGTAGAAATTTTAATGTCTGAATTTATTTATAAAGTCCATTTCCGTTTAATTCTTATTCGTGATGGAGGATATCAATAATTTGGTGCAGCCGAGTAAAGCACTTGACCGAGATAAAACAATTTGAAAATGATTTTATCAATTCACGTTTGTGTATTGTATGTAGGTACATACATATAAATAACTAAAAAAATATGTATAATAAAAACAAAATCCTTTTTAAAAGCGATTTAAATTTACAGAAATAAAAAAAAATTTTAAGTTAGTGTAATATTCGTTTTTAACATGCTTCGTTTATTTTTAATAAGAGCGGTAACTTTTTTTATTAAAGCAAAAAAATAAGTGCAATACGAAAAAAAGTCTTAAGTAAATTTTCAATAAAGTATAAACCAACTACAAAAGTCTTGTCAAATGCTTGACAAAATGACAACTTGACAAATGACAAGCGACACAACGAATAGCTGAAACAACAACAAAAACTAAAATTAAGCAAAAAGTAGAGACAAAGCACGAACGACAGAGAAAATGAGTTTGAAAATTTTTTTTCAAATTTTTACTTTTTTCTTTCTGATTTTTTTTATATTAATATGGTAGAGTATACTTTTTTGTAAGTACACTCATATAATAAATTTAATAAAAACTTCCAATAGGGTCTGAAAACTTTTACTCCATGAATGGATTCTCTTAAGCAGCTTTTATTTCTAGAGCTTTAATCGTAGAATATGTATATCTTTGGCGTTAGGCAAAAATGACTTAAGTCTTTAACTTAAGGACTTAATTTGTTATTTGGTGTATTTCATTGACTTTTTTCCTAAAGAGCAGATGATTACGATTTAAAGCAGTTTTTATAGACTTAAGTTATTAATACCAAAATGCGTTTCCTTGACTATACACCTTTTTGCGTAACGGCATAGATTTAAGGCTCAGTTAGTCTTTACTTTCTGTTCTGTTACGAATCAGCTGATTTGTTTTTGTTATTAAAAAACCTGTGAAATTGATTAGTTTTTCTGTTCTGTTGCGGTTCAGTTTATTAAAATCAAAAACTTGTTAAGCAATTGTAAGTGACAGCAAAATAAATAATAAAAAATACATATTTTTATTGAAAAAAACTAATTTTTGATTTTAAAAATTCATAAAATTTATTTTCTTCAAATTTATGTGCATAAAACTTATTGCTACAGAAAAAGTAACTATTACAATTTTTACACAGAACGACACGGAACAGAACAGAAACAGAAAGTAAAGACTAATTCTGCCTTAATTCTGCCTTTATAATCAAACAAATCATATAAACATATCACCAAGGTACCTGTGTATCCCATTATAATTTTCAGTAATTTTCCCAGACACAAATATTTAATTTAAAACCTGTTAACAATAATTAGTATTGTAGTTTATTTATTGAACTTATTATGGTTTTTAATATATTTTAACAAGAAAAAGAAAGACAAAAACATGAAAAACAGAAAAATGTACTTTGGATTTCAAGAAAAATTCTTGAAAAAAGTACAAAAAAACAGAAATAAGGAAGAAAATGTAAATCAATTAAAATAGATAATCATTTAAAACAAATTTCGATCCACCAAGAGTCAAAATACCATTTGTTTTAAGGATTGATGCTTGACTATTGAGTGCCAACCGTCGTCAATGGCGGTGATTGTAAAACGACAAACCCCTCTGAAGAGATTTTGTGGTTACAATCGAAAGGTCAGGGCAACCTGTCCTGGGTTTGATTCCCAGTTAAGTCAAGATTGAAAAATTGTCAATAAAATTTTAATTCATTTCATTTCGTAAAATTCTTTTCTTCATAAAAATAATTTAATGAAAATTATATTTAATGAACTTTAGCCTGATTAATATATAAAATTTTTGATGTAAAATGTGTTATATAATAAAACTAATGCAATATTTTTATAACTCATTTACCGCTCATTTCACATTTACCGCTCATTTCATCATATTAAATCCAGTGATGCCAACTTAGTGAAAAAATGAAAACACTACGGGTCTAGTACATTTTCATGCCATGGTTATTGAGTATGAAATAATAAAATTTGCAGTTGTTGCCATCTTTGTCTTTGTGCCATAAATTACTATACAAAAATCATTTACACTTTTTGTTTGCTTCACTAGATTTGATTTAAAGGCATAATTCGGCAGATACTTCGTAGCTTGAACAACAAAGATTATCTTGCTTTAAATCAGTGTTCAAAAATAAACACTAAGGAGCGATATTTAGTGTTTATTTTCGAACACTGAATAAAAATGCTGAGAACATTTAAATCCATTCGGTTTTTTTAAAAACCACAAACTTAATTCTGTTCTGTTTAGCTCATTAATGTTCGTCCCTTTAGGCTGGTAAAAAAACAAAAATTTTTTACAAAAACAAAATACACATAAGAAAAGAAAACAAAAAGCCAGCAAAATAATTTTACACAAGCAAAACATATACACAATAGACACACACAAGCTGTTCGTGCTGCAGTCGTTGCTAAAATTTTTGTTTGTTCATTTCCTTATCAATGTAAAAAAGAAACTTTGTAGAACATTAAAATATAATGTTTGTCTACAGTATCACTACAATTGTTCTTTTTAAGCGAAGAAATTTCTTGAAAATTGTTACGAATGGTTTTAAGGGTTGTGTTCGTCTACACAAACACTAAAGCCCGTTTTCAAAACTTTCCAATAGCTTAAAGTTGACTTTAAAAATTGTTCCATTTTTAAAACTTTACTTTAACCCAAAAGTAAGCGATATAGAGAAATTAGGTTCATCCTTTAGCAATCGCTAAGTTGTGAAAACGGGCCTAAAAAATAGATATCGTTCCTGGGTGTGTGAGTCTAACGCTAAATAATGTTCTGTTTGTTTTCGAACACGGTTTTAAACATTAAAAGTTCTCTTAAATTTAGCGTTTAATTAGGGATATATTAATCTATATGTAGAAGAAGATAGAGTTGATTGGTATAAATTGAAAATTTACCCAAAAAACTATCCGTTCTCTCGATATTTTTCTATTCACTTAAGACGGTTTTTACAATTCGGAATAGGCTGAAAACGAAAAGTGTAATACGCCTTTCTAAGGTCTAAAATTTTGTTCGCATTTAAGAAACTTAAAAAATCACCGCATCAAGCCCGAAAAGAGCTAAGTGAAGCCAATGATAGATCCTATTGGAGACACATCGTCGTTCGCAAGTAATTGTGTTCTATATCGCAAAATATAAAAAATTGAGATAAGATTCATTTTTAGGTAAACTTTTGGAGATCTGTCGATCTGTGTCATCAGTTTGCTCGTATCATTTATAGTTTTCGAAATATGAAACATTGTCTTTGTGCTATACAACACTTCAGTGACAAGCTTCGTAACCTATTGTGTTCTATATGCAAAAACTCGTGCATATAGAACAAAAACGCAGCAAAAATACTAAATAAAAAAAATAATTTTTTATTTTGTTCTATATGAAAGTGTAAAAGGAAAAAAAATATTTTTTTGCCTAAAATTTAATTTTTTTCCATAGTGTACTTTTAGGCAAAAAATATTTTTTTTTCTCCACAAATTTATTTTTACCGGCAAAACCGTTGATTATAGAGAAAAACGTTATATGAACGGATTAAAGAATTGTAATTCTAAATTTTTTTCAGTTTGTTTTAGCAAAATCGGACAAGTGGTTCTCGAGTTATGTTAAACAAAATAACATCAAGATAAGGAAACAATTTAAAATGTCATAAAAAAAACTGACACATACGAACGCCAAACCCTATGAGGGTTTTACTATACTGACCCAGTACCATCACCCTGACTTGGAATTTCTCACCCCCCCAGATTGGCTGTTGTACTGTGTTATTAACTTATCTTTATAAAAACAGTCATCAGCATTAAAATTGGTTGGTTTGAGGTTTAGATCTATATTAAATTATTTAGCAATTTAAACTAGTTTGAGTAACAGTTTCAATTCAAATTTTGTTATGATAGCATTATTTTTTACGGTTTTAGGCGTAGTAAACTGTTTTCCGGTAGTAGGGTTTATATGGGGCCTAAGGTAAATTATGGACCGATCTTCACGAAATTTCACAGTGTTATTTCTAGTCCTAAAAAACTTACCAAATTTTGTTGTGATAGCATTATTTTTATCGGTTTTAGGCGTGCTAAACTGTTTTCCGGGAGTAGTGTTTATATAAGGCCTAGGGAAAATTATGGACGGATCTTCACGAAACTTTTGCAAAATCTCATCTCATTCCGTGACTTGTTCCACCATTTATGTTATTTTTTGTAACAAAATTATCATTTTTTTTAGGTGGTGGTTCCACATTTTGATTCATAGCTCTGGTCCTACTGCACCGATTTTGCTGAATTTCAATCCCAAACTGCTTAGGATAACTACAAGCAATTTGGCACCAATTTATTTCTTTTGAGTTGTTCGAAAGTGAGGACAGACGGACAGACAGACGGATATGGCTAAATCGACTTATAATCACTCAATAACCCAGAATATATATACTTTATGGGGCCTGAGATGAATAATAAAAAAGTTTCACACGGAATGACAAACTTAATATACCCTCTTCACAACTAATTGTGGTGGAGGGTATAATAAAGTTTTTGTTTCGTGAAAAGACATTGCTTTTCATTTCTCACAATAATTTGTTTACATTTTGTTCTATATGCTATAAAAAAACAAGAGTTTCGTAAATAAGTGCATATAGAACAAAGCTTTTATTTTTAAAACGCTTATTACTCTTAGAAGCTTTTCCAAGGACTCAATTTTTTTTTGCCAAAAAAACCCAGAAACTCTAGAAGTTTCCTTGGTAAGAAGGTTGCGACAACTTTTTCGGTTCAGTTTTTTATAACTAACAACTAAACTTTAACAGCGATTAACCAAACATTTTTGTCATATAGAACACAATAACTTGCGAACGACGACATGTAACACCGGTTATATGTTTGCGTAGATCTAATTTAGAAATGGAAAAACGGAACTGAATTTTATAAATATACGAGCATATTCTGACAATCGCAAAACACATTTGCGAATATGACTTCAAATTTGATAATAAAGGTGTCCTTTTAATCACAATATCAAGAAGCTTTTTTGACTTCAAATCGCATAAGTATGCTCCAGGAAACTAGTACATTCTTAAGAAACTTCGGCGCATCGGAGGCAAAACTCAAGAGGTGCAGGACATTGTCAGAACATGCCCGATATTAAATAGAACGACACAAAAAGACTTTATTTTCAAGATCCAAAGTTTCAATACCTTTGCAGAAAGAAATGTTTCAAACCACTTAAAGACACTGGGGTACCCGGTAACTTATTCTCGGGTTAAAATAATTTTCAATATCAGATATTTGTAAAATAACTGGTAAAAATATATCTATCTTGAGTGGCCCTGTCGAGCCAAAAACCTGGTAAAATTTGGGACTAATTTTAAGTTTTTTACTTTCAAGCAAATTGAATATACAGCTAATATTCAAACTTTATTTTAAAGCTTTAGTTACTTTTGCTATGTGGCTACAAATACTTATAATACCCACACTGCAATAGTGGATATGATATTATGCTTATGTGTATAGCACCTTTAAATATTGGTCCTACACTGATCGACTCAGAATCACTTTCTGAGTCGAGCTAACGATCTCCGCCCGGCTAGATGGCTAGCTGTCCAACTAACCTTGTGCGCAAAGAACAAGTTGCAATTTTGAATATAATTTGATGAAATTTGGTATGTAGGTTCTGATTAACACAAAGATCAAGTCTACTGATATATTTAATATAGCCCACATAAAAGTTGCTTTCCGGAATATGGTCTTTGTGCCCACTATTGAACCAATTTTAATGAAATTTAAAACATAGATGGATCCGTATTTATATGAACACATAAGCTATGAATTTTTTTTTAAAATAGAACCAGGAGGGAAGTTCTCAATTTAAGCACGAAAGCGGTTACACGAATGGTTGCAGCAGCGAAATTTTACCTGTATAACTTTTTTTTGATATGGAAAATTGATCGGCTTCTTATATTGTCTATCCCCACAACAAATATATTTCTGAAATAGGCAGCCACATTCCCCCTGGACATTTTCTTTCAGGGATATTTATACACTCACAATATTCTGTACGTAAAATTAACTGAAATTGTAATATAAAATAAATGAAAGTTCAATTAAAAACCGGTCTACCTATTTTTCATTTATTTTTAACAATAAGTTCATTTAATTTTTACTGTCAAAAATTCAACACCATATTCCGTAAAATCAAATAAATATTCAGTTATTTTGTAAAATTTTACTGTCAAAAATTCAACACCATATTCAGTAAAAACGATTAAATATTCAGTTATTTATTAAAATTTTACTGTCAATTTTTTACTGTCAAATTGACCCCATATTCAGTAAAAACAATTAAATATTCAGTTATTTTATTAAATTTTCGTTTACTCCACAAAAGATCCGAATTTCTAAAAAATTCCAGACAGGCACCTGTCCGCTTGTTTTTCTTATAAGCGAGAGAGGGAGAATATTTTTATTTACTTACCCAGTTACACACGTTTGTTTTACTTTTGTTGTACTGACCACGTTGTTTACAGAAGAACTCTCAATTATTAGACGCCAGCAGCATGACCGATATGGCTTCGCAATTATTTTACTTTTAAAATTTGATGTAGGTATTTAACTAAATTATTTTAACAAATAGAAAATGGGTATTGCTTACACAAAACAAGCAATTTATTTTTTATAGATAAGTAAAAATTAATTTTTGGTAGTAAAATTATATAAAATAACTGAATATTTAATTGTTTTTACTGAATATGGTGTTGAATTTTTGACAGTAAAATTTTATAAAATAACTGTATATTTATTTGTTTTTACGGAATATGTAGTTAATTTTTTGACAATTAATTTATAAAAGATAACTGAATATTGATTTGTTTTTGCGGAATTCGAGGTTGAATTTTTGACTGTAAAAATTAAATGAACTTTTCGTTGCTTTAAATTACATTTTCATTTAATTTTACATAAAGAAGAATTTAACTTAATCAACGGACAAAATTAACTGCAACTGAAAATCCGTATTAATATGCACTTAGTTTTTTGAATAACTGTTAGAATCAGTTACAAATAAATTTGCTTGGAATTTTAAATGTTTATTTATTTAAAAATGACTGAACGGAATATTTCTTAAATAAACTACAGTCCGTTACTGTAATAATATTGTGAGTGTACCTATACCACAATATTGAAAAGGGTGTTTGAGTACACTTTTTAATAGATCAAATGATGCCCGCCCGATTGGCTAACTATACTAATCTTGTGCAAAAACTGCAGGTTGCAAATTTGTAGATAATTTGATGAAATTTGGTACAAAGGTTCTAATTGTCACAAGGATCAAGCCTGTTTAGTTCTAAGAAAGTTCCTTTATTTGCAACTATCTGAGATTAGTTTTTCGGCTGTAAATTTTTGTTAAACGCTGCTGTTATTTTGTTATTTTTTTTTTTGTTCTTCCTCTAGTGCAGTTTGTTGCAAAAGCTAAGCTAACAACAACAAAATTGATATAGGCAACAAATGCAAAAAAAAAAACAATGTAAAAATCGAAGTAAAACTTTTATTATTATAAAAGAAATGTGCAGAAGAATGACAAAAAAATAAAAGCAAAATAAAATGTCAGACGAAAAAACAACAAAGTACAATAACGAAATAAAAAAAAAAATCAAGTTTTTATAATACAAAGTACACAGTACAACAACCAAATAAGGCAAACACACTTACGGAAAAAAAGATACACACACATACAGGATACTTACACAGATAGTTTGTTGCTAAATATCCGCTTCCGTTCGTGATGAAAGATGGTTTAACTTTTTGCACTTCTTTTTGTTGTATTAATTTTTTCTTTGTGTGCTTTCATGTTTCGGTTAAAGGTGAATCGTGTATACAAAACACACGAATTTTCTTTATCTTGGCTTGTGTTCCTGTTTGAAGATAGGATAAATTTATAATATCAAATGGGAAATTAGCAAATTGGTTTTCATAAGATTTATGATAATAATTGTAGGGATAAACTAATAGACAATAAATATTGGTTTTCACAAGACAGGCTATTGCGTTTTGAGCTGCAGAGCGGCTCTTAAGTTTGATTTTTTTACTGCAAATTATTATGTATGTTGTTGGTAATTTGGTAAGTCGTGTACAAAAAAATGGTTTTCATAACCGTTAACCGTTAATCGCTTAACCGATTAATTACAACCCGATTAACTGATCGATTAATTAAAAATTGGCTATTTTCGATAATAATAATAATAATAACTAGGGAACTAAAGTACCTGTACGATCGCAAGATCGCTTAGTCGGAAATTTATTATACAATTTCGTTACGAAGTCACGCATCGGAGTGCCAGTTTTTTATATTAAGTATACGTCTTTGGAATCAACTTCCAAATCATTTGCAAACAACTTGCAGCCCAATAAAATTAAGTTATTTATTATGTTATTATAATCAGTGCTGCCAATTAAGTAATTTTGTGGCAAGTTTAAGCCGTTTTCAAATTAATTTTACATTAAAAATTGGCTTGGTCATAAGCCATTTTCAAGGAGAAAAATCTTCTCTAATTTGTTTATATATTGATAAACTGGTAGTGAAGACTTTTAAAGTCACAAACATGTGAATTTAAATTGAACATTTTGGAGGAAAATTCCCGAAGCACCCCGTTTAAAAATTTCTTGAAACTATTAAATATATTTTCAAAGAATTCCAGGGAATCTTTCCCTTAATATGCTTGACTTGTTTCACTATGACTGTTTTGCAAAGCTATTTCCCTTTTTACAATTTTTATGGATTTGTTGCCATTTAGGTCTCTTTGACAAAAGAATATACAGAGTAAATTAAAATATATTTATATTAAGACATTCTAGTAGATAATATCAAATAATTTCCAATTTATGGGTTTGTTAAATTTATCTAAATTGAAAAAAAAAATACTAGAACTGTTTAAATGATTTATGTATTTATTTCATGACAGTATTCATATACATACACTTAAGAGAAAAATCAGTCCATTCGTACTCAAATCAGTCCAAAGCGGTATCTTTAGTACGGAGAGTACGGGTTTTCTTGAATTAAGTACAGAAAGATTGATTGTAGTACGGATTTGCAATCGCGAATTACTTAACTTATCCATATTCAATCCCAAATTCGTACTTGAAATAATCCGAAAATGAGATTGATTTAAGTAAAACTAAGATTGAAATATTCTCATCATTCGCTTGATTCAAGTATTATAAAATTGATTCAATCTTGAATTCGTAATTGAAATAAACAAAACGTGGAATTAGAAGGTGAGTTTTATTATGAGTTATTTACTTATCCGTTTTACACCACACAGAATTTCAATTATAAAACAGCAAGATCATACCCGATATGGTTTTTACTTTAAAAACTTTATATTTATATATAACTGAAAATAAAATCTTAATAGAATGCAAGAGTTCTCAATCGTACTTTTGAAACATGAAAATAATGTAATTTCGTCTTTTTTATTTTTTTTTATTTTATTTATTTATTTAGTCTATGGATTACCTCCTTTCAGACAAAAATTACAAAATTAAACAAACAAATTTAACATCATCTATTTAAATATAAAATTAAATTCAGTTTGATAGTATTAATATTCAAAGTCATATCATTAATACTGTACAGATCATTAAAGTTTACACATATTCGACGAAAAGGGTCAGCATTTGCATAATTTTGTTGGAAGTATTCAATTGATAACGGCTGGTAATAACGTGTAGGGCGTTTATTTAAGTAAACAAGTCTCTTCCATACTCACACCTTTCCAACATGGTTTTCGTAAAGGATGTTCAACTACGACTAATTTACTAGAATTGACAACAATAATTAATAATGGCTTTAAAAACGGATGTTATACCGATGTTATATACACTGATTTTAGTAAGGCTTTTGACAGAGTTAACCATAAACTTCTATTGCATAAGCTGTATTTAATGGGATTTACGAATTGCTGTTTGAATTGGTTAAAATCTTATCTTTTACGTCGTGAACAGCGTGTGTGTTTTAATAATACATTATCTAAACATATTATAGTCAACTCTGGTGTTCCACAAGGTAGTCATCTCGGACCAATACTTTTCTTATTATATATCAACGATCTACCTACCACAATAAAATTTTCGAATATACTTATGTATGCTGACGATGTAAAAATTATCTCAAGTTGTGCTGACTCCATTGTTCAACCCCACTTACAACAGGATTTAAATTTATTCTTCAACTGGTGCCAAATAAACTTATTGGATATAAATTTAAAAAAATGCAAACATATACGTTTTTCCAGAAAAACTAGACCTATTGGCTGCTATTTTATTGGTGATCACAAATTGGAAGTTGTTAATGCTTTCTCGGATCTCGGTGTATTATTTGACACTAAGTTAACTTTTTTAGAGCATATTAACATGTGTACTAATAAAGCTCGTGGTGTATTTGGATTTATTAAACGTTGGTCAAAGGAATTCTCTGACAGGAGAATAGAACCAGGTTATTGGAGATTCATTTACCAACTTTAAAAAGCCGCCGAACAATGCTGAATGTCATATTTGTTATCAATCTAATTAAAGGAAATATTTGCTCGGAGTTCCTGTTAAACAGTTTATTTTTTAATGTTCCCAAACACCCTACACGTTATTACCAGCCGTTATCAATTGAATACTTCCAACAAAATTATGCAAATGCTGACCCTTTTCGTCGAATATGTGTAAACTTTAATGATCTGTACAGTATTAATGATATGACTTTGAATATTAATACTATCAAACTGAATTTAATTTTATATTTAAATAGATGATGTTAAATTTGTTTGTTTAATTTTGTAATTTTTGTCTGAAAGGAGGTAATCCATAGACTAAATAAATAAATAAAATAAAAAAAAATAAAAAAGACGAAATTACATTATTTTCATGTTTCAAAAGTACGATTGAGAACTCTTGCATTCTATTAAGATTTTATTTTCAGTTATATATAAATATAAAGTTTTTAAAGTAAAAACCATATCGGGTATGATCTTGCTGTTTTATAATTGAAATTCTGTGTGGTGTAAAACGGATAAGTAAATAACTCATAATAAAACTCACCTTCTAATTCCACGTTTTGTTTATTTCAATTACGAATTCAAGATTGAATCAATTTTATAATACTTGAATCAAGCGAATGATGAGAATATTTCAATCTTAGTTTTACTTAAATCAATCTCATTTTCGGATTATTTCAAGTACGAATTTGGGATTGAATATGGATAAGTTAAGTAATTCGCGATTGCAAATCCGTACTACAATCAATCTTTCTGTACTTAATTCAAGAAAACCCGTACTCTCCGTACTAAAGATACCGCTTTGGACTGATTTGAGTACGAATGGACTGATTTTTCTCTTAAGTGTATGTATATGAATACTGTCATGAAATAAATACATAAATCATTTAAACAGTTCTAGTATTTTTTTTTCAATTTAGAGAAATTTAACAAACCCATAAATTGGAAATTATTTGATATTATCTACTAGAATGTCTTAATATAAATATATTTTAATTTACTCTGTATATTTTTTTGTCAAATAGGTCTCTTTGGCAACAAATCCATAAAAATTGTAAAAAGGGAAATAGCTTTGCAAAACAGTCATAGTGAAACAAGTCAAGCATATTAAGGGAAAGATTCCCTGGAATTCTTTGAAAATATATTTAATAGTTTCAAGAAATTTTTAAACGGGGTGCTTCGGGAATTTTCCTCCAAAATGTTCAATTTAAATTCACATGTTTGTGACTTTAAAAGTCTTAACTACCAGTTTATCAATATATAAACAAATTAGAGAAGATTTTTCTCCTTGAAAATGGCTTATGACCAAGCCAATTTTTAATGTAAAATTAATATGAAAACGGCTTAAACTTGCCACAAAATTACTTAATTGGCAGCACTGATAATAATAACATAATACATAACTTAATTTTATTGGGCTGCAAGTTGTTTGCAAATGATTTGGAAGTTGATTCCAAAGACGTATACTTAATATAAAAAATACTTAATATGAAAACAACAATAAAAAACGAAAATTTTTTTTTGTTTTCAAAATAATTTAAGTGGTTTGTTTACGTATTCTAAAAAAGAGGCAGGTAAATGAGATTAGAACGCTCACTTTGTAATTTGACTCTCAGAGTGGCACTATCAACGAAAAGTTAAATCTTTTTTACTTGGTTTATTAATTGTATACTTATTTTAAGAAATTCCGTGGTTGATTTCCGAAAGTTATCCCATTGAGGAATGTTGTAAGTACTTTTTATTGTTATTCGTACTTGAATTTTTGAGTTCGACTCGTACTTAAAATAAATATAAAAAACTTAATTTATCCCGAGTGTTTTTCTTTCTGTGTATTTTTCGTGTTTATTGATTTTTCCTCAAATATACATCCATATACATGTATTTTATGAGAAGCCCTGACCTTCTAAGTTTAACCAAACATCTGTTTTGGAAATTATAACCACTACAAAAAACCACCAAGTTTTGAATTCTGAGATGGAAATCTAACTGTACACAACCCATTTTTTATTTTTTCAGTACTTGATATACAAATTTAAATTATTGCAGGACAAGAGATGCAAAACGCTAAAGCCGAAAAATAACAAAAAATATAAAAAGACTGAATCTGTGTAAAAAACTAAATAAAAAAAACATGAAACTGTGGCATGACAGACTCAAAAGAGTTCTAAAAAAATATATATAATTTTTAATTTAATACGTATTGAAAAAAAAATTTAAAAAAGAAATGACATTAATTCAAAAATTCAGAGAGACTGCTTCGACATTGACACTTGACTGGCATATTTTTGGGCCACCAGTGTGTTTGGCGTCACTAACGAATCTAGTCTCCCTGAATTTTTCAGCTAACCTCTTCACAGTAAACGAATCTAAAACACTATTCCGACTCTATTTTTAAATGTTCGAACTGCAGCTGCAAAGCTGTCATTTCTTTTAAAATATTGTTCAATAATAAATACACGTTGTTCATTCATATAAAGGTCTGGGGAATAATTTTTTTACTGAGAGTGTTCTGCAGAAAGATTCACCCATTTCGGAAAATTTGTCCGGAAAAACCAAAGCTTAGATATGGTTTACAGATGCAAAGAATTATACAAAATGGCAGCGCAACTAGCAAACCTCTTTTTTGGATTGTTTTCTAAAAGTGTGTTGAAGAAAATGGACGAAAAATGGAAAGTGATTTTATTATTTTAAATTGTGTACATTATTTTTTTTTATTTAATTATTCAGCAAAAAAAAAACAATCATTTCACCTTTTATGTACAAATTGAAAAAAAACTTGCCGAACAAAATAATTTCTCTCCCTCTCAGTCGAAGTCAATATAAAAAAATTTTGTCCGGGCAAAAATATTGTTCGAAACGCATGTGTGAATCGAGCTTAACGTTCCATTTTAACAAACTTTTAACTGTCAGCTGTCGATTTTTTTTAGGGTTGCTAACATTTTACAGCACAAATTGCAATAAATTTAAATTTTGCGCTTATTTTGGTACCCCCTTTTTATTGTTACGTTACTGCTTTTCAATAACGTTTTGGTTCATTTCCTTTATAATAAACCGTTTTGAGTTCGTTAATTGCAATTCAAATAAAACAAACGCACCACTTTAATTTATAAAATTTATTTATTAAAGCTTAATAAATAACACCTTGTTAATTGCACAATCTTCATGTAAGTACCACCTTGTAATTGAAGCTTACTATTTTCTCCACCCGATGTGTTCCTATCTTCACAAAGCCTGAACTAATAATAATAATCTTTGATGCTAGCCTCCGCAAGTATTTATACTGTGATTCGGCCGGCTAGAACATTCGGAATGTTTTTCGAAGGTACGAGGCTTTACTATTAACGATTAATTCATCAGCTCTATTATGAATTGTAAATTTAACGTATAGAGCACCATCTAAGGTTATATAGTCGCATCACTTATACTATAGCTTTTTTAACGGACTTTTTAACCTTTAACTGGGGAGGTGGTGGTAAATTTCACCCTCTCTTTATATTTTTTTAAAATACTCTCTTCCGCTTTACTCAATTAATTAATTAATTCTCTTAGTATCTTCTCATATCTTGATCGTTGTTATTCACTTGTGTTTTAGCTGAGCTCGAATTAGCGTGAGCGGAGCTACGCACATGCTGCTGTAAAAATTACAACTCGTCGTCATTTACGTAATTTTTTTTTGAAAATATATTACCGGCACGTCGGCGTAAATATTTGGCAGAAAACAATTTACCCCACACCGTTCTTTAGATATAAATTAATATGTGTTTTAAGCCACGCGCACTTCACCAATCCCATCTTTGTAGAGAGGTTGTGAATTTATAACCCAGCTTCGTGTACCAAATTTGAACAAATTTTCTCTTACCGTTCATTAAATAATAAAAATGCCTTTTATGCCACGCCCAAGATGCTTGTACCTTGTTTCGAAACTTAGCCTCTTGGCATTCTTCAAATACACAAAAATCTATAAGATCTCTGTTTGGGAGGAGCCACGCCCAATTCTCCAGTCCCACAAAGATATATCGGCCAAAGTTTGAACTCTAGTTCTTGCCGATTTGTCTGCAATGTAGTAAGCCAATGTGCAGATTTTGATGAGCGGGAATCCTCCAAAAAAGTTGACTTGTAGTTTCTACACCTAATTTCTTTATTTTTTGTAATTAAAATTGTAGTAGTTTATTTTTTAAAAACAAATAATTATCAGAAAATATACTTTACTAATTTTATTTGGTAAAATTTACCACCACGTCATTAGGGATGTCCCAAAAGTTCACCTCCACAGTTAAAGGTTAACATTAAATTACTATTATACTAGAGCGTACTACACATTGGGGTTGAAGTATAATGATGTATATCGCCTTCTGCCCTCTCCACAGTCGGCAGAATATATGTCTGTGCATATTACATTGCAATATGTATTATGTTTTTGCCATTACGGGTAATATCTAAGTCACTGTGCAAGATAAAACCAACAATCAGCAGACTGTAATGGTCGCATAAGCAAGACTTAAATGTTTTATGGATTTGCAGCAACCTTTACAACTAATTTTACGCTTTAAAGGGAAAGTCAATTTTTCAAATGGATTTTTGCGGCAGCAAGTAAATAAGCTAAAAACAACGAAAAAAATCATCAACTTACCACTAAATCAACTCATGCAGAAGAGCGACAACGGACAGCAGAATAACAGAATAGAGCTTCATGTTTTTTTTACCAAGGAATAAAAAATGGTAAATAGCCCAACAAGGGAGAAGTAACAGGGGCGACAAGATTTATTTATTTTTTCTCGCTCTTGTCGAAAAACTTGTAAAAAAGGGTTAAAAGTCATTTGTTCATATTTTTGTAAAATTCATTTTAATTTTCTTTTCAATTTGCTTCTTTATGAAATATTTTGGTTGTTTATTTTATCCGCAGAGTTCGCATCCTATTGAAAATTCTGTTTCTATTATGACTTGTTTTTTTCTTCTTATTTTGAAATTTATATGGTTTTATATTATAACGTGTTCTCTCTTAGGAATTGAATTTTATAGTCTTTTCGTCATCACCGTCATCAGCAACACCATCAACATTAATGGTGAGCCGTGAAGTCTATGGACTGCAGATACTTATTTGGATGAAACCCAGCCATAAAATACACTTACAGACTCTTTTGTATAGAACTAAAGAACCCGAAAAAGAAAATATCAAATAAATGAGATATAGAAAAAGTCATAAATAAATAGAGTAAAATTAAAAAAAATAAGAAGAAAAAAGCTTTAAATTTTTGATGAAATTAGCAAATGAACAAAATAAACAAGAGAAGCTGCTGCAAAACCAGCGACCAAAGCAAGAACAAGTTAGTAACAGTGGTTTTACAATACTGGCCACATTTTCCACCAGTCAACAACAACAGCAAACAAACAAAACCAATGGCCAAACTTTGCAGTACTACCAACAGTCCCAATAACAACGGTAGATTTTGCCATCATCAGTTTCATCAGCAACATCATCGTCATTATTATCAACATCATCGACATTAGCAATTTGTATGTTTTATGCATAAACATGAAAATTATTCCCTTTAGTACGGGTTGCAGCAACAAAAAAAAAAAGCCAAATTGGTCCACAATAATCCCAAGTTAAATGCGGCCAATGCTTCTTTTACAAGAAATATAAAAAACCGCACAAGCTCATTTGGTTCCTTTAGTTTGTTTAGCGTAATGAGCAGTACTTAATTTTTTAAATTGATCTCGATTGTAAAGTCAGTTTTTCTGTCCCATCATTTCTAAGAACTTTTTAAACCAAAAAACAAAAAAACACATAGATACATAGACGCAAATATACGCACATAATTATAATGGCTTTTTACAATAAACATGGCTAATGGGATTAATTTCAAGTCACTTCATCGACATGTACATTCTTGTGAATAAATAATGGCAATCAGTGTTAACAATTTGCCATTAATGAGCAACGGAATTTTTGTATTTTTTTAAGTTTTTATAAATTCTTTTTTTTAACAATCATAATGAAATATTTATACCAATAAGCTTGTGGTAAAGATCTAGTCTTCCAGTGCGGGGCTGCGGGTTCGATTACCACCTATATTCTGGTCAGTTTCACCACAACGTGCTGGAGTTTTAATTAAGTAGGAATATAATTTGTATTAGCTACTCTTAACACAGAATCTACCTAAAACAGTTATTTTTCAACCTTAAACTGAAATTATCAAAGTTATTTTTTGGGAAGGCAAAATTTATTATTAATAAGATTGCTCTTTTACATGCTAAATTCCCAATTTTTTTTTTTTTTTTTTTTTTATAAATACCCTGAAATTTATTGTTGAGGGAAAGCGAGTTTCTATGCGAAATTCACTGGTTGCAATAGCCAGATCATCAGGAAACCTTTTTCCAAAAAATTTGAAAAAGCTAAAGATAATAAATGAAAAAAACTGTAAAACGAATGAGAATTACAAACGTTTAAAGACTAACTTGCAAACGATATAAAAGCTTAGACAAAACAATAACAATATACAGTGGTTTATCTTTTCTTACATTCCCTACAATTGGTTGGCTTTATTCCGCAGTTGTAAGTGGGTAAAAAGAAAATTCAAAATTAAAAAACAAAGTGCTTTATTGCATTGTTTTCGTTAGAAAACCAGAACCAGCACATGTAAATTTATTATCAAAGTTCTTCTTCGGGAATACAAAATTTAAAACTGAAAGGTCGAAGAAAAATCTTAAAAAGAGAGTTTTATTTAGCAGTCACAAAATAAAACTTAATTAAGGAGTTTTATTTTTCCCGTCAAAAACCCATTTTATGTAAATTGACACCAAATTTTTAAAAAACTGCAGTCAAATTAGAATAACTGCCATTTCTTCCACCTCTTCATACGACATTCTGCTTTAACTTCCGATTCATTAAATGTAAACATTCACTGTCAAACCAAATCAATAAGCAAACAAATTTTTAAAATTTTTAAGTTTTTTGTTCGACAGCTTTTATTATATAAATGGAACATTACTGGATAAATTTCACAATATTATTGATCTCGGTATTCTATTAGCTCATAAACTAAAATTCTGTGATCACATTTCATTGATGGTTAATAAAGCAAATGGAGGACTTGGCTTTATGAAACTTTGGTCGAAAGAATTTTCTGATCCATATATCACTAAACATCTGTATACGTCTCTGGTTCGCCCTATTCTGGAATATGAATCAATTGTATGGGATCCTTTCTTTAATACATACATACATATGTGTATAAACAGCATTGAATATTTACAGAATCAGTTCGTTTTATTTTGTTTTAGAGGTCTTGGATGGAATTCGTTTGTATTACCTTCATATGAAAGCAGACTTGGTCTTAATAAGTTACCAACGTTAAAAGTCATAGAACAATGCTTAGTATTTCGTTTTTAATGGGTCTAATACGCTGTGATGTCGATTCCGATTTCTTGTTGAGTAAAATTAGCTTAAATGTTCCAGCAAGACCTACACGAAACTTTCAGCTGTTAAATTTAAGGTATTATCGATCTGTTTATGCTAACAACGACTCCTTTCTAATTGACTTTTCTGATAGTAACGTTATTTTAAAAAGAAAAATTATTGTTTATTTAAATTAACTAATAGCACTTATGTCTGTAAGGGTTTTTAATCTATAGATTGTATAAATAGATAGATAAAAAAAAACTAAATTTGATAAGCTTGAACCTGATCTAAAAATATCAAAATTCAATTAAAACACAAACAGTTCAATAAACCAAAGAATAATTGTGCCTAATAAATAATTAAAATTTTTTTTATTTCAATTTAAAACAAAGCGAAAAAGGTATTATTTACCAAACCAACTATTAATATGTTACCATCTGGATCTACCATTACAAAATTGTACCTTTACAAACTCCTACTACTTATTTTGAATGGTAATTTTTCCAAAAGTGTTTAAAAGATACCACTTCTAGTAGAAGAGACAACTTCCTCGAATTTCAAAATTATTTTGGAACGAAATTTTGAAATATTCGTCAACAAGATAGTTGTCACGTCATAGTTGGCACGTCAACTCCATAATTATTTTACTCTGAATTAAAGAGCTTTTACAAGCGCTAAATTAAATTCTATTGTATCCGGACTTTTTACTCCTGGGGGTCTACTCTCTATTGCGATTTGAAAACAGTTTCGATGCGAAAGCTAAATGCCAACTTGGTACTCTCTATCGCTTTCGCAAAATTTTCGGAAAATTAAGCTGAATAGTGACAATTAAAATTAAAGATGGCGCGGATTTACAGTAATGAAATGCCAAAGTGTGTAAAATAATTTGAAATTGGATAATTTAAATAAAATAAAGCGATGATTTACGAAAAGAAAAAAATTTAAAGATGCGAACGACATATGCGCAAACGTATTTAAGAGTACAAATCGCTAGATTTGCTACATTTTTCTTTCGCATCGCAATAGAGAGTAGACCCCCAGCTCTATTCTTTACATGTACAAATGAATTTTATGTACCTTTTGTCGAAAAAGTACGATTTTAAAAATTCGTTGGTACGATTTTGGATTTTCTCATTTATCATCCCTGGTTTTAGCCATGAACACAAACTCTTGCATTTCGGAAAACATTAATTTTTTCTCCATT
Source organism: Pollenia labialis (assembly GCA_949318255.1). Lineage (NCBI taxonomy): Eukaryota > Metazoa > Arthropoda > Insecta > Diptera > Polleniidae > Pollenia > Pollenia labialis. The sequence goes on along the minus strand of OX439139.1, from coordinate 115,384,235 downwards.
CTTTCAATAAGTTGAAAAATTCTTCTTTAGTTGTTTTTTAAAGTTTAACTCTTTAAAAGTTCAGAAATGTAAGAGGAAGCAAAAACTTTATTAACAATGTAATAAAGTCTTAAAGTTAACAGTTACAGGTTTTTGTATATCGGGACAACGGCAAGAGCCAAAGTCTTGAAAATAGGTACAAGCATCTTGGTTATCAATACACAACATCCAACAAAATGTGGGTGGCAATGGAGAAACAAAAATATACAAAAAACAGATTTTTTTATATCTAAACAGCGGCATATGAGGGGTATAGATGCAAAGGCTGCAATCTCCATATTTATTTATAGTTTTCGTGTATTTATGTGTTTTATGTTATGCCATTCAGTTAATTAGAATATGGTGAAGATATGACGCAAGTTTCAACCAAATCGATATAGCGGTTTGCTGGCAATTATAATAATAAAATTGTAGATTGCTGTGTTTGCTTTAATCAAATGGACATTGCTGCTTTTAACCAAAATGTAAAAGAGTACACATTGAGAAAAAGTAACCAATTTTAGTTACAAGTAACAAAACCGGCAACGCTTTGTGGGTACAAACTATTTTCGCCGATTGCTTCGATGAATATCTCTAACAACTTTAAACGTCTTTAAGGTTATGTAACCCTGCGGCCACACGATCTAGTTGTTCTTTATAGACTTTTACAAATTTACAAAAATTGAAAGCTGTGACGTTGGCTGCGCTTAATTTGTATGCAATTTACTTTCAAGATGTCATCAAGAAAACAATTTATAAAGACAAACATGTAATCTGCTGTTAAATTGAAATTAAAATTGCCAAACAAATGGAGAGGTGACATTGAAAGCAATCCCGTGGTAAATTTAAAAATTGAGAGTGTGTTAGTAAAAAAGTGAGAGTGTATTGCAAATTGAAAGGAATTGAAAGGCAAAACATGATTGTTTGGCCTCCAAGTAAGGCAGCTACAGCAACATGGCAAATACAAGACTAAAAGTTTTTTTCTCGTATTTAAAACATTTTTGGCAGTGTTGTTTGCATTTATTTTACATAATTTTGTATAAATGCATTCCTAATAAAACGTAAACAAATAGTCAGCTGTTGTAATACCACCGCCTGGTTATCAATTGTCCTTGATACTTACCATTTCTTTTTTTAATTCTTTTTCCATTTGCTGGTATCAACTCATCTCCATAATTACGTCAAATACAAAGTTATAAAATGAACCATAAGACTAACTGTTTCATATAAAAAAAAAATAAATATTTTTTCATTTCTTTTAGTTTTGTTTTGCAAAAAAGAAACAGAATAAAAAAGGAGCATGCATTTTCGAAAATAGTTGAGAGAAAAGGACTTTAACAAACTGTGATCATGGCAAAAACGACAATCTCCAATGGACATTGCTGTTTTTGCAACAATTCTTAATAATTGAACATAATTTTTTATGTGATAAAAGTGTATCTGGTAACGTCATATTCACTAATCGGAAGCATTCATTAAATACAAGTAAAAGGAATTATTAGTTACGTTTGTGAAAAAGTGGAGATTGCAGCCTTTGCATTTATAACCCTCATATGTATTTAACTTTCTGTTCTAATCGCACCATGGTGAAGGATATATAAGATTGCTTGCTTCTACTGAACCGATTGTGCTAAATTTCATTTAGAAGCTTTTAAGAAATATAGAAAGTAAGTGACAATAACAGAACTTACTGCTTTACCGAATGCCCCAAGCAGCTTACTACTTCCGTCAATTTTTTAGGGTTTCCCTGGTAATATCGATCAGGTTCGTCAACCTATCGGCAGCTATCGTAAGAAGCCGATCGCTTTGCTGAGTAACCTTAAATTTTTAAAGTGTTTAAGAAAAATTTACATGGTTTGTTTTTTTCTAAGCATTCATATTTGACCAAAATTATTGTAATTAACTACTTAGCTTTACTCACTTATCCTAATAAAAAACATAATTAACAAAATCATCAAATTTGCCAAACTAGCAAATTGTTTACATTTTGTATTCAAAATAAACATGCACTTTCGTAAACACAATTACAAAATTACTTTAAGGATTTTCAATTAAGAGCATAGAAATTTCTTAGTCTTATCATGACATTTTATAATGTGTGCAGTGCATGTTACTGAAATTGTCAATTTTAGGTGAAACCACTAAACTATTGAATTTGATATCTAATTAAATGTAGTCACTTCTATTTGTTTGTAGCTTCCTAAGAACTTACACAAAAGCCAAGGAGGTAAAAACCTCAACACTTGACTTTATTCCTTGAATATTAAGTGCTGCAGTGTGTGTCCGAAAATCGATTGCAATCGAGAAATTCAATTATTGGCTAAATGTCAAACAACTATGAAAATAATGCTGATTTTAAGTGTAAAATTTCATAATAGTAGAGGCAAAATAACAGCAAAAATGTGGAAAAGGGTCTTATGTCGGTGCTGCAACCAAAGAGAAATTTGAGAAATTTTAATAATAAGTAGTAGTGTATATAAGTGAAGGCGATGATCACCACGACCCAGAGGATCTTTTGTGCAGCCCATGGGTCTCACCATGTCACATTATTAACTAACTATGGTTATTCAAAGAACCCTAAAATGAATAATAGTAACCATATAATCATAACATGAACATAGGCAACCAGAAAATTATTGTGTTTGATTTATAGAGTACAGATTTCTGCATAATATGTTGTCTTTAATAATATGTAGGGTATTCACAAGTCCCCTTATATCATTGTATGTTGTATTAAATTACAATAATCGATAATGTTGCTTAACATAATATATAACCGATACAACTGGCAAAGTTATCAGTATCACCAAAATATTTGCAGACACAACATTTATTTATTTTTAAGCCTGCCGTTTAAAATCAACTTTCATCGCCAACCTACACGCAGAGAAAAAAGCTGCCGTTTAAATAAGGTCACCTCCAACAAAACTATGAAAAAAATGTTATGTTTGACTTTATTATTGTCACCGATAGTCATAATTTGGTTAAATAAGTGCTCCATCAAGAGCCCACAACCGTATTATGGTTACCTCAAAACATGTTATGGTTAAAAATGACAATAATTTGTTTTTAAATCAACATAAACATAGTTTAGTTATTATTTACCATAACATGTTCTGAGGCAAATATTATATGGTTGTGGCTTCTTCTTGTATTTTGTATGGAATTTTTTGTGTATATCCATTGTGTTAACCCGGGTACCATGGTACCCAACTAGGTATATTTATGTACTAACAATTAATATTTTTAAACTAGCTTCTGGATCGTCGTTATTTTACTTAAAAGAAAGCGAATTCAGAATTTAGATTTATTTTTTGCTTAAACTTTAACTATCGCAACATGCGCACCCGGGTACCCCGCACTATGCTTCGTTCCCATATAACGAAGGGACAAAAATAGAAGGAGTTGTCAGATATTTTTGAAATTTGGTACTCTAGCATAAAAAAGCTTAGTTAAGAAAAATTAGAATTTTTGGAAAAATCGGCCCAAGGACATGCCTACCTCCCATGTGTCCTGAAATTGAAAAATGTAATTTTAGCTTCAATAATGCCAACAAAATTACAAAAAGTGGTCATGCTGATACACATGCAACTAGCAACGTGTGTGTAAATTTTTATTTAAATCGGACTAAGGACTCAAGGTCCTGCTATATATCCTCTTTCTTAAAAACGCTACCACTCCTACAAAAATTGTCTGATCGTAATAAATTTTGGTATGTAAATTGATGTTTGCAAGATATATATTTGTGCCAAATTTGGGTAGAATCGGATTATCAATGTGGAAAATACAAAAACATCATTTATTGAAAAATAGGATAAACCGGTTAAAATGCTCTTGCAAAAATAAAACTATAAGGATATTTGAGAGATAACATAAATGAGCAAATTAAAGAGGAAAACTAGCAATGTTAACGTCATTAAAAAATTATGAAAAATTCATATCCATCAAAATTTTTATTTTTCCACTTTTCGAAAAAAGTCGACGAGTAGAATTCATATCCGCTGTAAAAATATCGTGCTATTTTGCCTACTTTTTGATAATGAAATGGTTCACTGAACCAAATCTCCGTAGGTAAAATTAACAAAAAAGCATCGGTAATTTTTAACGAAAAAAATATTCAAATTAACTGGGTTTTTATTCAAATACACAAAAGCATTCTTCAAATAAACTATTTTTTATTCAAATCAACAAAATTTTTTAGTTAAAAATAATTTTAGTCACATTTGTTAATTTGAATAAAATTTTCTTAAAAATAACACACAAATTTTGTCAAATAAACAAAAATTTATTTAAAATGGTGGTAGCTCATCGTAAAAATATTTATTTAAAATAACACATGCATTTATTCAAATTAACTTACCTAAATTTATTCAAATTGACTAAAGGCACGTAAAAATGAAGAAATTTTATTAAAATTAAATAAATCATTTTAGTTAAATTGAATAAAATTCTTCAATTTAAATAAATTTCTTCACATTGAATAAAGGTACGTAGAATTGAAGAAATTTCTTCAATATTTAAAAACATGCGGTTGACAAGCTGCATCGTTTGCTTTAGTTGTCATTCCGTACTTAAAGTGAGCATACAAACACAAATAAAAATAATATACATAGATTCAGTGTTTCAAATTAAAATATCTTTAAAATATTATAAATATTATTGATATGAATTTTCAATAGATCTCTTAATGTTGGTTTATAAGATTCAGTGATTATATGCAAATTAAAATTTTTATAAAATATACAAGAATAATTACAGAAGTATATTATTGCTTAAAAGTTGTTGTGGTGAATGCATAGATGTAAATGCAATGAAGTTAATGACTCCTACTCATCTCAAGCAACTTGGAAAAAAATATAATATAAAATTAGGCATTCTAATCAAATTTGAAAATTGTCTAATGTCTTGGCAACAGTTCAATATAAGTAATTCTTTGCCTGACTCAGAAAGGAACAAATTAAATGAAGATACTAATGAACTAAGCGATTGCGAACAGAATGGTTTAGCCTCTGCTGCCAAAGTCGATGTTGAACAAATATTAAAATTGCCTTCCCAAGGAAGATTAGTTTTGGATCACTACAACAACAATTTAAAATTAAATGAGGGATCACGTGCAGTTATTGTTGAACTCATAACAAGTCACATCATACAAAATGACATTCGCATGACTGTTAAGTTTTTCAAACTGAGTTTTTGGTGAGAATATTTTGTTTTTTTATTTAAGTACTTATTTAATTGTGCATTTTAGGGATATTACTACTTGAAACAACCTGGTAAAAAACCACAAGGCAAGCTGTACGATAAATATTTTAACCTTGTGCGGAAACTTAAAAAGAACGGGGTTCTACAAAAAAGACCATATATAAATAAATCTTCTACAGCTGTTCAAAAGCGAGTGGTTAATCTAGGTAAGAATTCTAGAAAGTGTATCTTTTATATCAGTTCTGATTAAGTATTTTATTTAGATCCCCCAGAAGTAAATGTTGATATGAGCATTGAAGCAATATTACACGACAATTGTTCATGGGCTGATGTTGAGAGTCATTGGGCTGCAACTAAGAATTATCGGCTAAATGAAATTTCCAACGCCAAATGTACATCAGAAATACTCGATAAATGGTTGCAGTACAAAAAGCCATTGGGGTTTAAATTGGTAAGATATGAAAATACTTTTTTTATTTTGATTTATATATTTTTTTTTTAAAGATCGATATAGATTTTCAACAGTTTTATCCACATGCGAATATTTTCAATGATAGCCTTGAGTCGTTTTCATCAAAAATTATTCTTGTCTTTGAAGAGCGCATAAAAGACCAAGCAAACAAACTCCTATTTCAAAATATGCAAAAAATGAAAAATATAACTCAAAGTAGGTTTTATTTTATTGATCTAAAATTCATTAGTATTAGTGCATATGATAATTTTGAATCTTTCCAGATGGTCGATTCACTGGATTATTTTATTTATTGCATAGCATTTTAGTACATTCGTCTAAAATGTTCAATATCAAAAATGGAAAAAAGGTATGTACAAGGTTCTCCATAAGAGACTCACAAAAGAGTTTCATAATTGATGGAAGCACAGTTGCGGCTTGCGAGGAAGAGTTACTCAAAAGACAGGAGGCAAAAAGCCAAATTCAACCATCAATACTAATTGCAGGTTCTATTTTAGAACCACAAGAAATCGCGGTATATTTTGAAGGAATAAAATATCGAATACATTCCGTAGTAAAAGCTATAGACACATGTTTCAAGATATTTTTTATATTTAATTTAGAATTCCCAAGAGAATCGATACTAGTTTGGGGCTTCATACAGAAATATTTTTATAATATTACAACAAATTGTGATTATGATAGTCCCCAAATCAATTCATTAATTTCAAACTTAAATTAGTTAATGGAAATGTTTGAATGTAAGTTCTCCCCTAAATTGTATTATTTGTTTTATTATATAAAAGAGATTTCTACATTTTTCTTTACACTGTAATTCTTTGTGTGTTAGAAAGTATTTTGGAATTTTGGTCCATAATTTGTTATTAATTATAATACTATCGACATCATTAAGATTTTGAATGTTTCCTTATTTCAGTTATTTTTTGATTCAATGACAAAAATTATTTTTTTCATACTCAAATAGAATTTTTTCAAAGATTTTTAATTTTGGACATTTATATATCTCATAAAGAAAGAAAAGTTGATTTCGCTGTATATTTACATTATTATATAGACAACGTACTTATAAAAAAAAATATTTTTTGTATTTATGTATTAAAGGAATTTATAAAATTTTCCGATAAATAAGTATTTCGAAAGAAAAAGAATTGTCGGTTTTATTTTATGTATACTTTGTGTTAATCTCACATATAAGAAATATTATTTTTAATTTATATAATGTGTTAATATATGTGGACTAAAAGTTAAATAATTGTTTTTTTACGCAATATTACGGTTTGCAGAATATGTATATCGATGGCTTCATATAGGAAAGGCATATCTCATTTACATGAGAAGAAAAACACAGTTTTATTATACAATTAACAATTTTGATTACAGAAGCCTAATATAATTGCGTTCAGTAAATTTTGACCTCAGAAAACTAAAATTTTGTAATTACAAGCTCCATTTTGAAAAAAAAACTCGAGATTCGTCTCTATATTAAACCATCGATATATTATTATTATGGAAATTGTAATATTTCGTAAGAAAACAACGTTTTAACTATAGGTCCATATAGTAACTTATAATATGTATAAAGAATTTTATTCATACGTACTTATACATATATAAGATTATACAAATTTAACTTATGTTTATATAATTTTTATATAGTTAATAAACAATGTTAATTTCTTGCACTGAAATAGTTTTTGTTTTAATTTTTTATATCATTATATATTAATAATGCAGTTTTATCTAATTTAAACAACATTATGTTTTATATCGATACTTTGATATAGAAAAGCCCTTAGTAATGTTTTCCTTACTTTACAAGATAAGGAAAATCTTAATAAGAACTAAAATTTTGCAGTCGCGATTTTTTTTAAGCAATTTAACAAAAAACTGCGTCTTAAATTTACCTAAGTTTTTTTTAATTAAAACTGCAACTCCTCCACCAACACGATCTACCCGATCACTGCGAACACAATAATAACCCATTTGTGGTATATTAACTGAATTTGATAGCCATGTTTCTGATAAGAAACATAGATCAATATTATTAGTATTTAAATAATCATATAATTCTAAGTATTTATTTCTTATACTTCTACAATTCCAAAAAATAACATTTAAATGATTTGCCATTGTTACAATTTATTTATTATATAAATACTTAGTTGCTAATTGTGTGATAACGTGAAATTGTTCTTCCTTAGATTTACAATTTTTCAATCTATTTAATAAATCTAAAGTCAGTTGACTTATTTCTTCTGCGGTAAAGAGTTCATTTGAGTAATGATTTTTATTTCTAATGTTACTATTTTGAGGATTTATCCAGACATTTGGTGTGCTTTCAGGTCTTTGGTTTGTTTTCGGTAGGTGAGGAAAAGCGTTGTCATTTAATACTGTAGTTGTAACATTATTATTAATTCTTCTTTCGCTATATCTACTATTATTGTTTGTATGACGATTGTTTTTGCGTTGAATTTTTTCTCTTAGATGTAGAAAAGATTCTCTTACTGGACATAACATATCAGTTGCTGTGTGAGAGTTATTACAGTTTGCACATTTAATTTTATCTCTGTTAGTGCATTCTGTGGTTTTGTGTCTACCAGCACAAAGAGCACATTTTGTTTTAATAGAACAACCTCTTTCACCATGACCGAACATTTGGCAATTATAACATTGCACGGGTTTATCTTTAATTTTCCTTTGGTAGTCCCATTTAACAACCATATGAAAGAGAGTTTTAGCAGTTTGTCTGAGATCATGTAGTTTAACTGATCCGTTTTCAAAGTAGACGATATAAATAGTATCAACGTACTCATTATAATTTTTTTCAACTTTTTTAACATTTATGCACTTATATTTTTTTAATATCATTTCTTCTTTTACTTCTTCGGCTGTTTTGCCTTCTAAACCAAATAAGACAAATTTAAAGGGTTTATCATGCTTTGATTCATGAGTAAAAAACTGGCAATTATGTTCTTTTAAAATTGTTATAATAATTTTGAAGGTTTCTTTAGTTTCACAAATTATTTTGATTCCAATTGAAATTTTTTTGATGCAGAATTTTTAAACATTTTATGAAATTGTTCACAATTGTGTGACAGTACTTTAATGGGAGAAACATATTCCTTAATTTCTGAATTTTGCACTATAGTGTCTGTATTTTGAGCATTATCGTCATTGTCTATTGCTTGTAAGGGAGTCCAATAATTGGATCGACTCATTTTAGAGTTTGACGAATAAACCAAGGACTTTAAGTCCTCTGGTTGACTATTTGCACGCCGCTTATAAATGATTGTTTTGTTTTTTTTTTATCAATTTATTTACAGAGTAGAAAAAAGACAGGTCTTACACGGTTGATAGTTACAAGAGAACTCAATTAGTTTTTTATTTAATTTTTTGTCGGTAAAATAAAATGTGTTAATACCAATTGGTAAATTGAAAAAGTCGATAATATCACATCCATGAACTAAAACCTTATGAACTGTACTATGCATATAATACCATCCATAGTGTATTAAATACATATTTCTAGTGATTATAAGTAGCTCCTTGAAGGTTTGTACATTATTGGCGATCCACAAGATAGCACTCTCAAAAAAGTTCATATTATCGCGAGTACTGTAATTTCGGCCGCTACTTCACTGTTCGAAAAAAATCGGCGAGAAGTATTTCCGTCGTTAGTATTGCCAAATCCAGACTTAACTCGGTCTATTATTAATCCTGTTCTTTTTTTGAATTCTTTTTGAATTCTTTTTTTGTTTTCTAAAAACTGTTTGTTGTTTTCTTTATCTAGCAGAAAATTGTTGTAGAATATTTTAACCCTTAAACGTGCGTGTAAGTGGTGTTCTATGAGGAGGGACTGAAATGACCCCTAAACATCGCAGATAGAGGGTTAATTAGTTCTATGAAAAGAACCGTCATCAATTTTTATTAAAATCATCTATTTACCTTATTAAGCTCAGAATTAGATTTAATACATTCTTTTTTGACTTACTCAAAACGCCTTTAAAAAAAAATTAAAAACTTCAGTGTGCCATAAAAAAAAGAACTCGAGCTAAATTTTGAAAATACTTCAGTGGTTTTGGTCTACTAATGATATAATTAAATTTTTTTATTTTTTAACATTCAAAATATAAAATCGTGTTGCGCAATGATATTAAACACTCTTAAATGCCTGATATTTGAGTTAAAATCATAAAATTAGGCATTTCAAAAAACGCATTTTTTTTAAGTTGTGGTAAAAAATAGGTTCTAATTTTTGAATACCCTGTTAGCTAAGAGTATAAACTTACAAAAACAGAAAAAAAAAATATCTCATTTTTTTTAATACTCCATCAAACTTAAGTAATTTTTGGATTTTCAACAAAAAAAATGTGTTTTTCAGAGCAATAAAACAAGTTATTTTGAAAATAAATACTGAATTATAAATTTTAATTTAACTGCAAATATATCAAAGTACTTCAAAACCAAATTTCGAGCGATTTTTAAAAAAAATTAATTTTTCAGAATTATTTTTGTGAAACAACTAAAACTCATTTTTCTGTTAAGTAATTTTTGCAAAAAATTATCTGCTTTTAACGCCGTCTCGTGGTGGCAAAATCAATCAGAAAAATTTTTTTTGTTAACATTTATTTGAGATACCTTATTATCTTTCAAAAAATCTGTATTTAAAAACAATTTGAGACAAACAATTTTTTTTGATTTTTGTCTATGGGACAAAGCATAGTGCCCCGGTACCAAATACAATACAATACACTTTATGGGATAACACACACACGTTTAAACTGCCAATAATGTAAATTAAATTTAATTAAAGTGTTACTAATACATGGAAATAACTCACATACGTGTGAGCAAAAAAAAAGTAAACAATTGTTTAAATAACAGAAACACAGTTTTATGCTTCTTTTTTTTGTGTTTATACGTAGTAAAAAGAACAACAACATAGGATTCTTCTCCTATGCCTTAAATTGGAAAACAGTAAAAAATAAGAAACGGACAATTGTAAATGTTTTGTTTTCTTTTGGAAGAGTTGTTGTTTGAAAATGGTGCCGTTGATTTTGGCATATGAATAATTTTAAATGTTACCGTTGATTTCTCGAACTTTGTGCATATGAATAATTTCAATGTTATATAATTAGTACGGTTACAATGTTAAGAATGGGTGTATTATATTTAGTTTAAAACAATTCGGTGGCGCTTAACTATTTTTTGAAAATATTTTTTGGTGTTACTTTAAATTAATTAGTGTTTGGTGTCTATTAGTTTAGACTTGATTTTAGTAACTAAATTTATAACACTATGCGACAATCAAAATCGGGAAGGGTTCAAACTACGTGTCCCGGCGTTTCGCTCATTAAAATTTTTATAAAAACTTAAATTTTAGGGCTGCCATACGTCCTATGGATATGACTTATATACCAAAATATCGGAAATTTTTAGTAGAATATACTCGGAAAAATCGGTTCAGATACAAAAAAGTTATGACCAAAATTGAATTTTTTTTATACCCATTTTCGGGAACCATAGATCTCCCCGAGTCCAAGCTTTATAACTCTAGTAAATGGAAATTTTCTTCTTAAACACGTTGGTATATAAATCTGTCAAATCGGTTAAAAATGGCTGAGTTATAACAGAAATACTGAATCCCCAAAAATTACTCTTTTTATACCCTTCACCAATGGTAAAAATGGTATATATGTATACATATATATGTTTTTTAGCCCATTTTTCAAATCGATATACATATCTCGATTTCTAGACGTGACCCAGCGCAACGTATAACTTTTTTTTTACCGATATATCTTTCCCCGGTAGTTTTGAACCCTACCCCATCACTTACCCCTACCATTTGCCGCACAGTATAATTGTATGAATACCTATTTACAAATATTCGGTTGTACTGATGTGTGTAATAAATAAAACTATTAATCATGGGCAATCACGAATTTCTGCAATGAGGTTAAGATTCAAGTAAAAGTTATCTGTGCCGAATTTTGTCTAAATATCTTCATCTTTATAAGAATTTTTGGCCGTCAAGTGATTTTATGGAGGGGGTTTATATGGGACCAATGGTTAAAATAGACGTACCAATACGAAGTTCACATAGTAGCTGTTTTAAAAGTTATCGATGCCAAATTTTTCATTTATACTTACATTTGCAACGAAGTTATATCATTTGTGGTACTTGTAAGGGAGCTATGGTCAAATAAGGATCGGTTCCAATAACACTTTGTAAAATTTTTAAGGTTGCAATTAAATATTTTTGGGTCAAATTCGATGTAAATAAATTTGATGGTTAATGGGCACAAACTTATATTCTGGAATGATGTTTGTATGAGGAATAATGCGTTATTTTGGACCAATTCTTACAATTTATAATAAGCACCATTTTTGTTCAGCACAAACGCATAATATTCTTTCTACCTTTGGTAGTGTGGGAAGAAAACCAAAGAAAATTAAAAATTATTACAATCTTTCTGTTTTAATACCCACACTGCCATAGATAGAGAGGATATTATGCTATTGTACTGAAGTATGTAACAGATAAAAATATTGGTTCTGAACACCCCTTTAGTGTTATGCAACACAAAGTTAAAAAATCATATTTTACATAAACATAATTTAGCTTAGAAGATTAAAAATTTTATTTTTATTCATAAAAATAGAGACTATTCATACATTATAGTATATGGGTACCCGAGTATTCCGGGTGTTAAACAATGTGGATAAAGTTGGGTATTAACACAAGGGATATAGAAAAACTCACACTCCGTTGTTACGTATGCTATTTGATACGTTTCGTTTTGATTTTATTTACTACAGTACATATATAATAGGGCAGGACCTGGCCAGGCCAGGTGGATACAATATGTACACCCACACACCTTATTCTCGTTTTTTTTTTTTTGTAAAAAACTCTTTTATTGAGGAATTCATAAAGTTTCGTTCTAATATATTTAATAGTTATATGAATAAACTGGAAAAAAGTCAAAAAATGCCTGGGTGTGTCCAGGTATACACCTGAGGGTTAACGGAGTCATGAAAAATTAAATCAAGGCCTACTAGACTTTCATTCTTTATTTCTTCTACTTTCGTTCTTTAAGTTAACCCATTGAAACACTTTCCGCATGGCGGCAAGCCAGGCCAGAGGCTGTTGGCAGCTCCAACACTGGGATCGGATGTAGGGTCCCAATCAGTCAGCCATCCTTAACACCAACGGCTACAGAAATAAAATATAATTTAAAATGGTGCTAGTTTTTGCAAAAAAGTTATTTTTAACCTTTTTTCCAAAATTAAGTTATTTTTGTTCGTGAAACACAAGCCAAATCGTCAGTTATATCAAGATATTTGTGAAACAAAAAGAATTTTGCTAACCTCCAGAAAAATATTTACCTTTAACTAAATTAAGAAACGGATTTTAAACGTAATTTTTTAAAAAAAAGTTTGTAATTTTTGAGGCACACATTCATTTATAATAAACTTTTATTAAATATCAAAAGCCAATCCCGCTGGATTTCTAATTTAACTTGTAAAATCTGTTTTGGATTATATTTTTATGTTCGCTATTTCTTTTATTTGCAATCATGAATGTATAAAATTCATTAAATATAACAATGAGATGATAAACTTTATATTTTATTAATGTTGGCAGTAACTTTGTATTAAAAAAGAAATCGTTAACAAACTTCAAGTGAGTTGAACTTAATTATTGTAACCAAGTGAATAGTTGAACTACTCTTAAGTGCACTTAATATTTTGTCAATATTATCATGATTCTGTCTAAAGACATGATTCTGTCTAAAATCACGATTTTCTTTAAAAACTTCCCAAATATGACATTTAAAGAATTTCAAAATTAGACAAGATTACAAAAGAATTCTAATTATTATCTTTTTTATATAAAGACACAATTAAACTGCTTTTCACTGGGTTGGCATTATTTTCTTGTACAAAATTAAGTGAATGCATACACATTCACACATAAAGAATTTTTACAATGTTAAAAAGGTTTTACCAAACTTTCTGAATTACTTTTTGAAGTACTTTTTCATACACAAACACACACGAAAACACTGATGAATGCAAAGAATAATAAACTATAGTAAGTATGTGGTTGTATATTAAGAAAAAAATAAACTTTTTGGCTCCCAAAATACAGTAAATTAAATAAATTCACTCGCACACTTTCATTTTAATGCCGGCTTTTTCCACCCTCTTCTTTTTTTTTTGTTGGCTTTTATTTGGCTAGGGGGAAAAAAGTTAACTGAAACAATCCAGTAACATACTTGAATTTGTATTGAAAAAAGTTTTCACCAACAATTTAATGATATTTTTAACTTGTTGTCGAAGCTACGAAAATGTGAATGGTTAAAAAAAAAACAAAAACGAAATTTTTTAAGGTTAAGAACAGGAAACAAGTTAAAACCAACTTTAATTAATAACCAAGTTATTGGCTAGAAAATTCCAAAGATTATAAAAAAACATCAGCTTACTATACAGACTGTCTTCATGGCAGCATAATTTCAAAAGCATTAAAATTTTAAGAAAACGAGTACGATATAAAACCGTTTAAAAAAACACCCTACCTACATTATAAGTATGTAAGTATTTATTTGTGGAAGCAATTGTCTATATCTAATAGGTGACTCCAATTTCTGCTATAAAAATATTGTCCTTGAATAAATATAATGGCCATGGGAAATTGCTTGTAAAGGCCCAAGGATATACTCTAAAGAGATTTGAAATAAAGACATTTTTATTCGCACGCATAAGGACACTCATAAAAACCAAAACACACACTAAGCAACGACTTCAATACAAGCAAACAAAGAAAACGGAAAAATAAAAATTTTATACAATACAACAAAAGAATATTGAAGAGTATTCACATGGTTATACACATCTTCATATACATATGGATGTACTTACAATGAGCATTTCATGGACAGGATGAAAAATTACAAAAATTTTAAAAGCTTTAAATTTTTTAAGTAGAGTCTTACCCTTTTCGCTACACAGCACAACATATTAAGTAAACAAATTTTTTGCACCAGACACATTAGCCCTTTGACTTTTTCCAAAAATTCTAGTTCTTCTAGCTTTCACATAAAATTTCTTTACGAAAAAAAAAACGCAAGTTAACTTAACCAAGGATCATAATTTACTTACGTTGTAATGAATGATCGTCGTATTTGTTAACGGTCTATAACTATGGCTTGAAAGCAAATAAATGTTATTAAACATTGTGGCACTTTAAAAGTCTATATGTATAAAAAACTAGTTTCATTTTAATTCATATACCTGTAGATAAACGAAGTTAGAGGAGTCTTCGGCACTCGCATTTAAAAAGCAAAGAGAGCTGTGCTCGTCGAATCGTCCATCATTCGTACTCTAGGGTTATGGGCAATAAGAGTTAAATAATGAAAAACAATGCTAGAACGCTATATGTTCGACTATGCTGAATCTTTAACACTCTTCACAGGTTTTGCAGTAGTGTGTCTTATATTTCATTTCTTTTCTGTAAAGCAGTGGACTTTATGTAAGAGCTCAGGCTAGTTATGAATCGATCCGAAAACCGAAGAGTTTTATGTTAAATGTCATAAATTAGTGGAACTTAATCTACTTATATTTTGGTTGATAATTTTTTCTTTGTACAGGGCCTGTGTTGCCAGTGGATTTTTGGAAAAAAATACCTACACACGCTAATAAAAATCCGATTATTCCCTACACGTTGAAAAAATGTTCACTACAAAAATTCCTACGCATTATTATCATATCGACCCCTTTGCGCAAAATGATCGTATATGCCAATTTTTTTGAAATTGAGTTTTTGATGCAATCTTGTTCTACATTCAAAGAGACGTCACCTGACAAAATATTGTAGGCGAATTCCACTCCGTTGCTCCAAAAATTAAACGTATATTTTCATTTTGATATTGCAAGCGAACGCAGAGAAAAGTAGAAAAATGGCTGTCCTGTAAAATTTGGTTTTTGTAACATACGATAATTTCGCGCAAAGGGGTCGATATGTATACTAAAGCTTTGACATAAAATAAGTATAAAACTAAAAAAAACAATACATGTGTCTGTACTTTTAATTAAATTTAAGTCTTTTAACGTTAGATGTGATGGCGTAGCCAACGTTGGGAGCCCACGCGATCCAATCTTACCGAAAATTGTTTCCGTATTCAAAGTTTGGTAAGATGGAGGCTCCATTCATTACACTTACATACATATAAGTGTCGCCAATTTTTTTTAACCTCAAACAACTCTGAAAATATATTTTGAAGCTATTTAAGTGTAAACATTTTTTTTATGATTAAGATTATGAAAAATCTGTCCGATTTTCCCTACAATTCTATTTTAGTATCAAAAATACCCACATGTAGGGATTTTCCCCTACCTCTGGCAACACTGGTACAGGCTGGCACATCTTAATAGACTAATAATTTCCCAAGAACCCAAAATGGAAAGCGATATGTCCTACTCTAGGAATTCACTAATAAGTTTAGAATTCCGTAAACTGGCCAAATTGGTACATTTGCACATCTATCCCAAGTTTTTACGTTTCGCTTGTCAAGATTTATACTTTACTGGCTTTTTCCTAAGCAAAGGCAGTTTAAGTGGAGGGTGTCCAAACCTTTTTATTAATTGGAATTTGATTTTTTTTTTGATGTACGCATATGGGCATCCTGCGTAACGAACGCAACATTCGTAGAACCTAAAAAATTTTGTTTGCCACGCATACAGAAGTTTTTCTTTTTATATATAGCGCTGTAATCTAAAGTCCGATTTTATCATATAGCATATCGTTCTTCATGGCTGGACTACGACTTCATATTTGCCTTTGGGGATTTTTTAATTCAATATGGCATTTTGGATCATTCCACATAATGTCCAACTTTTAGCACGTGCCATCTAAAACTTAGTGTGGAATGTTTTTAGTATACTCACTTTTGCAAAACGCCTTAAAATTAGTCCTTTATTTTCTTTTTATTATAAATACATTCAAAGAATATTTAGTAATTCAACATTTTTATTTTTCACTACTTGGAAAAAATCGTCACGCTATTTGCATATCTAACCGCTGTAAAAATATCGCGCAATTTTGTCTATTTTTAGTTGTGAAATGATTGGTTTAAAAAATCTTTTTCATATACTTTTAATACAAAATTTAAAAGTGCTTGGAAAATTTACACCAGTCACGCAAAAGAATCATTGGTATATCAATGAAGTTTCTAGAGCTTTTTGTTAAGGTTTTTAGATAAACGAATTTTAAATAGGAGTATGAAGAATATAATAATAAAAAAAACATTCACACAAAATTCTTTAACAACTGATACGTAAAACGGATAACAAAATTAGTTTTATCAGGTTCATTCGCAACGCCACGTTGACATATGTGTCCCTGTTTATACATAATATTGGTAGAGAAATCGAACAGATGATCGGCATTGTATACCCTTAAGTAAAAGTAACGTGGCCAAAAAATATAAAAATTTTACAACTTCTTTTCCTTCCAAAAGCACAGCTAAATTTTTCCTTTCTTAAAGAATGGAGCAGCGAATGTGTAATAAGTGAAATGCGCATAGGAATAGCTTATCTCATCAACAATAATTTTCAGTTTCTCGATGGTATGAAATGGGAATTTAGCACATTTGAAAGAAACCTTGTTAATTTATTTTTGAATCCCAAGAAAAACTTTGATAACTAATATGCGTGTGGCAGAGTAAATAAACTGAACTGGCAAAATAAAATAAAATAAATTGTTTTAATTTTTGTTTTTTTTTTATCCACTTACAACTATATTAAGAGTTGACAAAAAATCAACCAATTGTAGTCGGGACTGTAAGAAAAGATATACTCACTGTTTATTGTTGTTGTTTTTGTTTACGCTTTGATATTGTTACAAGTAAAACTAAGGTTTATAATTCTTAATCGCTTAACAGGTTTATTTGTATAATATCTTTAGC
Source organism: Pollenia labialis (assembly GCA_949318255.1). Lineage (NCBI taxonomy): Eukaryota > Metazoa > Arthropoda > Insecta > Diptera > Polleniidae > Pollenia > Pollenia labialis. The sequence goes on along the minus strand of OX439139.1, from coordinate 115,366,571 downwards.
TTTTCTAAAATCTTTGGATGAAGTTTCCTGACGATCTGGCCATTTTAAAGGAAATTTGTACCTTCTAAATGTCGTTTTTTTGAGCATAGAGGCCTTCAAAAAGGCCTGCCACTTGCGGTCCTTTCAAAATTTACAGTTGGATACAAGTTAAAGTATTCAAAAATGTAATGCCTCAAATAAAAAAAAAAAACCTTATACTTGACACCGAAATTCACACATAAATTGTAACGATAAAATAAAGTACAAAGAGTAGGAAAAATATTGAAAATTAAAAAAAACATAATTTTATCCGCAGGAAATAGAAATCGATAACGTTAAAAACACAAGAAACAGAAAATAAAGATTCCATAAATATATTTAAACAAAATACATATGAACACAACATAGATACATATGTATGTATGTCAATAATCTTCGAGTACGACAATTTACGCTTGTTATGTCTTATCACAAATAAATATACAATGAGTATTTTTGTGTGCTTTATATTTTATATTAGGGTAGTTCAATTGCGTGCAATAAAGAAATGTTAAAATGAGTATCGGCCATGTTGGCAGGTATTTAAAATACTTGGTGGATACAATAAGCTCGCCGGCGCCTTGCTTAGGAGCTGGAGCCATCTAACCTCCACTTTGGCAATACAATAGCTTTTGTTGATTAACAACAGCACCTAGGAAGATGCACCAACAGGCAGAACTGCCCTACAACGGGTGAAAAATCAATCTTTACAACCAATTTTTTGAACTCTTCCTTTTCGCGATTTTTTGCCAATTTTTTTGAAATTGAGTTTTTGATGCAATCTTGTTCTACATTCAAAGAGACGTCACCTGAAAAAATATTGTAGGCGAATTCCACTTCGTTGCTCCAAAAATTGAATATACATTTTCATTTTTATATGCAAACAAACGCAGAGAAAAGTAGAAAAATGGCTGTCCTGTAAAATTTGGTTTTTGTAACATACGATAATTTCGCGCAAAGGGGTCGATATAAGCCAACAGCCAGACAAGGACTGAAATACTAGGAGGTCCTGATACTCCTGGGACAATATTTGAGCTTTGCATTTGCCGAGTGAACGGTATTGTCTGCTTATTTCTTCTACGAGGATGCAATACTAGAAGGTGAAAATGCATATACCCCGGGGTAGTACATGCAAAATTAAGATTTACACGCAAAACCTTTTTTTTTTTGGTTTTAATAAGAAAAAGTGCTTAAGTTTACTTTAGCAAAATTTTGGCACCTATGAGATTTTCACATTTAAAAGTACACATGGCGACAGTTTCAATTATTTCATTAAAATCGAAAGGGGTCACACAATATTTTGATGTAGAACAAAATTGTGCAAAAATAGAAGGAGTTGACCCAGACTAATAATATTTTGCATGGAGGTATATATGATAATAATAAACAAAATTTCAAGTTTTGAAAAATTCCGTCAAAGGATTCATGTACCTCCCACATGTCCTTTTTTTAAATTTAATTCGGCAATACTTTTGATGTTGAATTGTTGAAAATTACCAAATCTATCGAATTATAAAGTTAAAATTGATGTACTTAAATTTCTATTAAATTAAAAGATCACAAAAATATAAAATCACTACGCTATATTCCAATTAAATTATATAATTATAGATATAAAAGAGTTTAGTGCCAAACAAACTGAAGGATATGCATTTATTTTACATGCATGTCCTTTTAAGAAAAATATACATGAAGGAAAAATATTTGCTATTTATTCAATAATAGCAAATAATGATTACAGTATTGTGAAATGTTTTTATTAGAGAAGTATTTTGAAATCTTAAATCATCGGAACTAGTTCAAAACAAGTTTAATTTTCTGCGTCGCTATTAATATCCTCTTATTTAATATACTCAGCAATATCAAATAAATCGAAATTCCTATTTTATTCAACACGAAGTTTTGTAACACAGATTCCCGTTTTTTTTGAGGTGCTGACAGGCAGCAATCGACCAAGTCACGATTTTTTTTGCATAACACTAATTTTGTATATTTTGTTTCTCACCGTAATAACAACTATAAAATAAAAATATAAATTAATATACAAAATTACACAGCCCTTAAGATTTTTTTGTTGAAAAATCGACCAGCTCTAATACAATTTTCTGGAAAACTAGAGCTCATTAGAAATTAACACTTAAAAGTATATATTTTTAGGATAATATCAAGGCGAATTCAACGAGGAAAACTCGTCGCTGCAACAATTACAACTCTAACAAAAATAACAGGTATTTTGTTAGTGTAACAAATCCAAATTGTCAAAATAGTTGTTTACAAAAAGTGTGACTAAAAAGTAAACAATTAAAAATTTCAATGATTTTTTTATATTTAAAGTTGTGTGTTTATAACCGATCTTAACAAAATTAAATGGATTCTGTGATTTTTGAAGATTTAATGAGAATCGGTGCCATTCATTCATATTAGTTTTAGTAACCAAAATATAAATCTTATTTCGCATTTGGTTTTTTGACTCGTTTCCTACTAAACCGATTGTGTTGGAGTTCAATTCCGAAATGCTTAGGAGAAGTGGAAAGAATTTAACACCAATATTGTTTTTTTTCTTTTGAGATTTTTGAAAGTGAGTGTTTTGAGCAGACGGACATGGCTAAAAAGACTAAGGATTGCTAAAGGGGTATAAGCATAAAAATTGGAAACAAATCTAGCTTACCAACGCAGCACCAAATATAAAAAGGACATAGAGGAATAGAATATTGAAAAATAAGAAGAACAAATTAAATGGCGAAATTCTAGAAAACGTTTCCGAGTAATGAACTTCTAAAGTTTTCATATGAATTCGCGATTTTTCACTACATTTCTAAGCGCATGTGGTCAATATTGATGTCTTTTGAAAACTTTTAAGCAGATCTTTCTGAAAATGCAAAATTTATTAAAGGAGGCGATCGAGTGGTGGCGATCGAAACATGTCATGGTAACCAGCCGCCTGGGTTCGAATCTCAGGTCAGTCAAGAATGAATGATTGTCAATAACAATTTTAATTAATTTTCATGTTGTAAAATTCCTTTCTTCATAAAAATAATTTAATGAAAATTAAATTTGATGAACTTAAGCCTGATTAAAATATTAAACATTTGGATTAACAACCATAAATAGTTCTACAAAATAACCACAATTCTAATTTATTAAAAACTTTTTAACTCTTTAGCTCCTAATACAGTTTTAACAAATTTGTATATCAAAATGTTACGGAAGTGCACTAGGAAACAACAATTTAATCAAACACACCCCAGCTTCGCTAAATAAACGTTTTCCGTATAGCCGGCCTTCGGTAGGACGCAAGGATTTACTTATCTACATATGTATGTAAACATATTTTACTTCTTTTTTTATTTAAATTTTATATATAATTTTCTTTTGATTTGTTTTTTCACAAAATTTCAACAATCACAATTTTTTGTAAATGAGAAACAATAAAATTAAAACAGAAAATTTATTGACAGATGTTCAAAAGAGTTTACTTTTTGAATTCGCCTTGGGATAATATATACTTACATATATATGTACATACATTTTCAATGATAAGCTAGGAACACAACTGGGACGAACGACGAAATTCGTCTAGCACGACGAATTATTCGGAAGAAATTCGCTGTATAAATTCGGCGTATGAAACACAATAACGACGAAAAAACAAAATGGAAATTAAATATTTTGTATAAACAAGAAATAGTGGTACCATATGAACAAAAAAACTTCACAAATAAAACATTAAAAACAACTTATCTAAATACTTTTTTATTGTTAATTTTTTTTCATTTTGTATTTTATATGATATTCAGTTAAAATTTTACAATTTCTAAAGTAAAAAGTAACTTTATTTACTAAAACACTTACCATTTTGAAACAATATGGCTACCCAGTACTGATTTCTTCGTCGTACGCCGGCGTAAGAATTAGAATTAAATCTATTTAAAGTTTGAAACGCACAAATATTTTTTATTTTTGGCGACGAATATTCGCGGCCAAAAATTCGTCGTTCGTCCCAGTTGTGTTCCTAGCATTACAAACAATTTAAATATTTCATAATTAAAATATTTCATGCAAAAATTTAAAACACAAGTACAATTTGGTGTTCCGGAAAGAGCACAAAAAATGTCTCTTAAACTCAAAATGTGGTAAATTTTTTTCTTTACATAAATAGTAGGGGCAACGGAGCATAAATTCTTTTAAAAAAAAACTGAAAAAACGGAGCACTCAGATTTTTCTTCAATCTAAAATAAATATTGACGATTTTCATATGTTTTGTAAAAACAACCTGAATTTTTTTTCGGCTATAAATTAATGTCTAATAACGGTAGAGATTTTCTTGAATGTAATTTCTTAAGAATGTTTATTTTTAAACACAGTACAAAGAAAATAGCATAATTTTATGGTACGGAAAAATGTTTTTAGCTTTTAATCTAAAGTACTTAATTATAAAAAATAATAAATGCGTTTGGGGCCTCTAAAAAAGATTAAATTTCTCTAAATAAGCGTTTTTTTTATTCTTAATGGCGGACACTTGGTTTATTAACCGGCAGAGAAAATTGAAAAAAGTATTCACTCAGTTTTTTATATCTCCATTAAAAAATTTTGTTTGTTACTGCAACACTTTTTTAGGATTCATCAAGAGCATTGCTAATACATACTTTAAATAAAGTGGTGGATCATATCAAAGAAGAATGTCTATTTACCAAATACTAACTTAAAAATTGTGATACTTCTTGAAAATAAAATTTGAATAAGGGGGTAATTTTGTTGTTCACTTCACCTTGCGTTAAGATAATTTTCATATAAAATTTTTTGAATTTACTTTTTGATAATAAACAGGCAGGTGCACGGTCTAAAAAACACTTAATTGACAACATCTTTTGTAAGTTGTTGTTGTTTTTATTTTGTTGTTCTTAACCTACTTACAACTACAATTAATGTTGAGAGAATTTCAACTAATTGTAGCGGGGAATGTAAGATGAGATAAAGCCACTGTTTATTGTTGATGTTGTTTTGTTTAAACTTTGATATTATTACAAGTAGAACTGTTGCTATAATTCTTATACGTTTAAGGGCCATTATTACAACTTACAAATAGTTATTTTTAGGATGCTATCTGACAGATAAATAGTTTTTGGTTATTACAAGTTAACAATAACCTAAAAAGTGCATGATAAGCTAACATCAGGTTTGTCTTCATGGTAACTTTACAAGTGAACTTTAAGAATTTAAAGCTGCCATATTTTCTGCTAAAGATATGGTAACTTCAATGACAGTCTTAAATTATTCCACTCTTTCAAAATTCATAATTTAACACAAAAAACAAAACAATCTACCATAAAAACAAAAATAAAGCACAAAAAATTTACTTCTGCTTTCAATTAAAGAAACAAGCAAAACTAAGGCGTTGCCAATATGTATTTTAAACGAACAAAAGTAGTCGGTATATACTGCAATGTTGCCACAGTATATAAATTACATTTTTTATTTTATCGGACAGTTGTAATAATGGAAAAAACTTATTGGTCACTTTATCGTTCAAGATAGCTATTGTTCACGTTAACTATTAGCAACTTTGTCATTAGGTTGTAATAATGGCCCTAACAGTTTTATTTGGTTTAATATCTTTAGTTTTTCTAAAATCTTTATGGATGAAGTTTCCTGATGATCTGGCCTAAGCAACCAGTGAAATGCGCATAGGAATAGCGTATCCCATCAACAATAAATTTGAAGTGTTTTTATCAATAATAAAAACAGGGAATTAAGCACGAATAACAAAATCTTTTGAAAATTTAAATTTTGTATTCCCAAAAATTGAAATTACTTTTTGATTTTTTGAATTTTCAAAAATTTTAAAAATTTTATATGAAAATTTTCTCAACGCAAGGTGAAGTGAACAACAAAATTACCCCCTAAGTTTTTTCCTTGTTCATGAATAAAGTTTGAATTTTCTTGTAAAATTGTATTTAAAATTAGGACAAGTTTAGCGACCTCTAGCAGCGGCGAAACGCATTTAACATAAAAAAGGTTCTTCGTACATGTAATTTATTTAGATACGAATACAGTACAGTAATTTTTTTAAACATTGGAACAATATTGTTTCCCCTTACTTTTGTATATGGAACAAAGTACTGTGGGTGGGGTCCCACTCTTGGTCGATTTGACATGGAATAACATAAGTAAACGTTCACAAATATCATTCAAAGTTCTGCTCTTCTACAAAACTAAAAAATAGACTAAAACACTTAGATGTGCGTCTTGTCAAATGGGGTTAATTAACACTTAACAGCGCCAATAAATCCCCTCCAATGTCAAATCCATGTAAGATTGAGAGGTCCCATTCATATGAGTGTAAGAACTAAAACATGTCTCTACGACAAAAGAATAAATTACGGGACTACTTCGGTGTCAGTTCGCTCCCTTAAGGGGGCTTTACAGCCCACAATTACGAGTTTAACTTGCAAAAGCATATATATTGTCGTCATTTTTGTACTCATCTGATATTTTAACTGGCGATATGAGAAAGCTGATCTTAACCTTCAACAATATTCATCCTTTATATTTTCTTTTAAAAAATATTTTATAATATATCGCAGCATTCTTGACGTATATGCAATATGTCAAACTACACAAAATGAAAATACTTAATACTACTTTATACAATTATTATGATAAAACAGCCAAACTATCTTTATGAACGTTTACAGTTTACCAAATCTTCTAGAGGGAGCCGCCGCCGGCAATATTTTTGCAAGCCGCCGCCGCCGACAAAACTTGATGGCGCAGGTCTCTGATGGAAGCCTATAATTTACTCTATAAAAATTATGAAGTAACCTAATGAATGAAATCTTTTCAAAGTGATCTACCTTAATATTTATAAGTTGATTATTATAAACATGTTTGGATATGTGTTTCTTTTTCCTGAGTTTTTTTTTCTATTGAAGCAAAAAGTTCAAAATTTTTCAATAAATATGCAAAAGCACGTTGCACGAACACACACCAGTAGTAGAACGCAGTTATCCGGAATTGAAAGTTAGAAATTTATGTTTTCTTCGAACGAGATGATATAGTTGCTTATTTATATAGACTAGAATTGTGTGAGTGTCTGTGGGTGACTTACCCGAAGGAACAATAGACTTTTAAATCTTTTGCTTGGCTTCTAGTCATATTTAAAATCTTTTTTTTTTCGATAAAAGATGTCTGGGAGGGGGTCGTATAGAAAAGACAAGTTTTTTTGTTCTACAGATAATGGAAGTAATTTTCTTTGTACTTGAAATGGTTGTTACATAATAAACCTTTTAAATCATCTAACAAGTAAATTGCCGGTTAGATGATCACATTAATGTGGGAAATAAATAAATATTTACACATTAAATTTGCTTAAATGCATCTTTTATTAGACGCGTAATTTTAAAAATTTATACATTTTATGTATTCAGTGAATGGGAAAATATATAAAACATTGGGCAATTTTCGCCTACTTTAACTATATTTTCCTAAAAGTCTTTACTACAGTAGGTGTGCACATAATTGAATATACTTGTAGATTACTTGTATTTAAAACAGCTTGAAAACTAATTTGCCTATACTCGCAAGTGCTGTGGGTAGAGTAAAAATGCTCGAGCTTGCTCTACGCACACTTTTTTAAATGGTATATTTTTTTCTAAAAATCTCAATAATTTCAACCCTAATCCAATCTAAGCCTATTTAAGAATATATTTTACCACCCTTTTCAACCCATTCTCTTCAAAATCTGTATTAAAAATTAGGTCATTAAAAACATCTGCAATTAGTTTGCCTAAAAATACTAAGAAGTTGTCCGAAATGTAGCACAAACAATTTTATTACTTTTGTTCCCAGAAAATGTTTTTTCTTGATCACAATTTTAACTGTATTGTTTCTCAATCAATCAAAACCAAATGCATTTCAATTTTGAAAGAAAAGAAAGTAAATTAACAAGCAACCAAGGTAGTTTGTAAAGCAATCATATGTTTCTTCATTGTACAATGTTGTGGGCTGGCAACTGAAGTAATAGATTGATGAAGTAGTCAAAGTCACAAAAGTAATTTTCCACTTTTACAGAATCACGCACACGGGAATTTAAAAGTCGTCAATCATTGTCACACTTGTTCTTCAACTACTTTTCTTTTCTCTGTGAGCGATTCGTTTTCTTATTTTTTTCTTTTTTCGGGATGGCAGTTGGGCTATGTAAATAAAAGAAAAACTACTGAACTTAAGGTTAAATGTTTTACATAAAAGAAGAAGGAAAGAAATAAAAAAAAACTGGACAAACGGTGAATTGGTCCCACATACAAATAATTGGGTCCCAGTAATGAGTATGTGAGTAAGATTGAACTATCAGCAAAATGATTGAAAACACATTAAATTGTTTCAATATGTATAGGAGGTTTTGTTTTTATACCCACGCTAGAACAGTGGAGAAGGTAATATGCGTTTGTGCTGATGTTTGCAACACCTTTAAATATTCGTAGTAGAATATCTAAAAGAACATCAATAGACTCAGTATCACATTCACGATGTGCGCCCGGCTGGATGGCTGTCCATGTGCGCAAAGCTCAGATCGCAATTTTGAAGATAATTTGATGAGATTTGGTGCTTGTCACGATGGAATTTAGATGAGGAAAATTTTAACAGATGGCAATTTTGAAGATAATTTGATGAGATTTGGTGCATTGTTTCTAATTGGCAGAAGGACCTACTAAAAAAAGGGAGAATCGGTTATAACTTCACATAGCCCCCATATAAGCTTCTTTCGGGAATAGGCCTTTATGCCCATAAAACAGCTTATCACGATGGAGTTTAGATCAACAAATTTTAACTTATTTTATTGCTATCAAAATCATCTTACCAAATTCTATTGGAATCGGTCCATATTTGACCACAGCTCCAATACAAATACTACTCCTCAAAATTGATTTGGATGCCATAAGTTCCTTGGTGGATTTTGAAATACAAATTGGCGACAATAACTTTTACAATAGATGTCATGACAAAATGATGTGCTGATAGGTCCAAAACTAATTAGGTCCCATATAAACCACCACCTAAAACCTCATATATGTAGACGCAGATATCTAAATAATATTCGGCAAAAAGAACTTTAACATGAATCTTGATCTCATTCTTAAAAGGGCACGCTCTCGAAAATTTGTTTTTAAATATTGTGGTGTAGGATATCATATGGTCGGGCTGGACCGACCATATTTTCTTACTTGTTTAGTAATGCTGTTTATCACTTTGTAAAGTTTAAAAAAAAACCAGTAAGAATAGAATATTTGTCTGTGTCCATCTATGATACCCGCAGCCAAGGACTAAAATTAATTTAAAGATTTTAACTTATATGAGATGGGGGAATGATTTTTAGCCAATGTCATTAAAATCTACTTAAAAATTTATAGTCATATCGAATCGATGTGGTTCTGGGTAGTTAGAACTGTGTAAACAGGATAGAACTAGCAAATTTTTTGGCAGGTTGGCTCACACTTAAATTTATAACTCTTTTTCTTTTGAACCGAATTCGGCCGCCACCTTCTTTTTAATAGAAGGCCAGAACAACAGACAGACTGAAATGGCTCAATCCAGTGATGCCAACTTAGGGCACTCAGCGCCGAATACTCATTCAAAATTGGCTAAAAAGGGCTAAATTAAAAAAAGGACGGACTTAGCATTAATTTAATTTGAAAGATAAGACAGTCTAGATATCCTGGTTTCACTTATAAAGATATTTATTTTAAATCCGCCTACAAAGTTTTAATTTGTGGCCATTCCTTGTAAAGTCCATCCATTGTGAAGTAGCTCCCATCATCCATGATATAATTTATAGCGAGTATGCTGCAAAAAATTTTGTAACAAAGCCTGTAGTAGAAGTTTTGTGATATCTGAATGATTTTCTGAGACAACTGGAATAGATATCTTTGCACATTTGCCAACTGTCATATGTGCTACGTACATATTTCTATTTTTATACCCTCCACCACTACTGGTGGTGAACTAGGATATACTTAGTCTGTCATTCCGTGTAAGACATTTTTATTTTACACCTAAGAACCCATAAAGTATATTTATTCTGGCTACTTGAGTAGTTCTAAGTCGATTCAGCCATGTCTATCAGTCTGTCGGCCCATCCGTCTGTTTAAAACACGCTCACTTTCGAAAAAATCAAAAGAAAAAAACAAACTTGGTATCGAATTACTTGTAGTTATCCGAAGCTGTTTGGGATTGAAATCCAGCAAAATCGGTTCAGTAAAATAAGAGCTATGAATCAAAATGTGGAACGACCACCATAAAAAATTTAAAATTTCGTTACAAAAACTTACATAAATATGGTGGAATAATGCGCGGAATGATATAAAACTAATTTCTTGCGACTGAAAATCATACAGTTAAGTTTCGTGAAGATCGTTCATAATTTACTATATGCCCCACATAAACCATACTCCCGGAAAACAGTTTAGTACGCCTAAAACCGTAATAAATAATGCTATCATAATAAAATTTAGTACGTCACTATTTTATATGACTGTAGAGAAGTCACTCTACAGAATTTTGGGATGATTGGTCTATAATTTACCAGGATTCCAATAAAAATTCCCCACCTGAAAATCATTTAAGTCCAGCTAAAACTGTTACGAATCGGCCTAATAAAGTACTCTAACTTGTTAAGACTTTATTTATTTTCCAACGCACGGAAGATTTTGCAGAACATCCGGCAGTTTCTGCTTTCAACATATCGCACTTGTTCCTCTAAAGAGAGTCAATTCAAAATTGTTAAATTTTCACTTCTTGCAAGAAATCGATCAACAGTGTACATATCATCGCATTGTAAAAATCATTGATAAATTTTTCTAGTATTTTGCCAACAAATTACAAAAGTTTCCCCCTTGTGGTATAAGACTTTATACATTTTTTGTCATTATTTAAATTTTTTGGAGTTCCTTTTCTATTGTAGTGTATTGTTCCACATGCTAATGTTCCTTCCGTTGTAAATTTTTCTAAAAGCCGGACTGATGTAAAGTAATTATCAAAAAAAAAAAACAATTTTGTTTTTCCCCACTCCTCTTCGGTCATTGACAAAACAACTCGTTCTCCAAGACCAAATTCAGAATTCTTATTCTCTAAATCTTCGTATTTACCATGATTTTTTTATGTAGCCGTTTTGGACAGCTAGACACCAAACTATATAGCTTCTCTTTATTGGCTTCACAGGACAATACTGTTTCATTGCATTTCGTCCTTTGAACATTTTCATCGATTGATCAACGGAAAGTTATCTTGTGCCGTAATAAAACAGTTTAAACTTATTATTCAGCTTGAAGAGGCAATTTTTATTGTTTTGTGGAATTTTTGAGTTATCGTTAACGTGCAATTTGCTCAGTATTTCATCAAATCTATTTCGGCTCATTTTTTCCCAATTATTGGTAGACAAAAATCATCACTTGGACTCCAATAGTATTTTCAACTGGGAAGTTTGTGATAACCCATAAGGAAGATTATGGCTAAAAAGGCGTAAAACTCAAATTTTTTTTAATTTAAAGTTTTATTCCTTTGGGTGGCGTATAAATTTGACTGAAATATTACATTTTCCGCCATGGCGGCAATAAATAAAAGAAAATATTCAGTAGGGGTCCTGCCATTAGCAAATATACCTTTTACAGGTCCCTCTAGTAGGACAATTCAAGAATATTTGTTTTATTTGGTTTTTATTTCCATCGGCGATTTGGCTCGGCATCTTAATTTTAATGGCTGCTGCTAGGAGTTATTTGCATTATCTTCTCCTTATCGTTCTCAGCATGTCCTTCATTCTCTATAAAGTCATTACAATGTCGCAATACCTCACATTCTGTAAGATTGTTGGGTGAAACATCTTCATCTAACATCTCATACAAATACTCATTCAACGTGTCATTACCCGGCTTGTGTTCCTCTTCACTTTCAATATCGGTGTCATAAGTGTTATCGACAGGAATTGACTTTAGAATCGTCAGAATTTCGTCTGTACCAAGACGTTTACATTAGAGTGCCCCGGTAGACTAGCTGGTAGCGAGCTAGTCTATCATCGCCGGGGTTGCGGGTTCGATTCCCGCCTGAGACTCTGGTTTCTTTCCTGCAGACAAGCATAAAGCTTCGCGGGATAAGCTTAGGAAATTAAATAAAAAAAAAAAAAAAAAAAAAAAAAAAAAGTTTAAAAAAAGTTTAAAAAAAAAGTTTAAAAAAAAAAAAAAAAAAAAAATTCCAGCCATAATTCTGTTATGGGCAAACAAAAAGATTATGATGTAATCATAATAAAAAATACCACTCACAGCCCAACGGTACTTACCAGTCCTCTGTACTAATTTTCAACATAAGAGGCCACTAACATTTTTTTTTTGTACCAACACTTTTATGTGCACACAACAAATTATTGTTCAATAGAAATAAACTTTTGGGGTCAAAAACAACTAAATATCCTTATTTTCAGCAATTAAAAACTGTGTCACAAAACCGCCCGTTTTTTAGCAGAAACACATTTAAATTTACCGTTATTCTGGGTAAACGAGGTTGCCAATAAGCAAAAAAGATACATTATATAAAAGGTTACAATGTACTTCAAAGTACCTTTGGGCAACAACAATCAAATTGTGTATCGTTTTCATTTTGTAGTCGTATTACTGTTATGGTACTTAAAAGAACCGTCGGTCGACAAGGGGCTAACTTGCTTAATGATATTTTTTATTCATATTATCAATTATTAAACTGCTCTCTAGCGATATAAATATAGGGATAGCTACTTCCATTACTTTTTCAGTCCATATTTCCCTCCGCATAAGCATTGTGTTGTTCCTTCCATTCGCGCGTTTCTAAATTTAAAGGCAGTTTTCACAAACCGTTTTTGTCAAAAAAAAAAATGTAACATACTAAACCAAAAGTAAAAATTTCAAAAAGGGCTAACAAATAATGGCAGCAAATTAAAAAAAATGTTCACGGATATTATATTTGAAATTGGTAAATTACGGGCCGTTAACAAACAAATTTAACAGATTTAAAACTTGTCATAAAACTAAATTTGAGCAAAGTTCACTGTAGGCGAATTGTTTTATACCGTTTGCGAACCTCTAAAGAGTTTTTTTCTTGTCTCATAAAGTTTAATTGAACCAAATTCTTTAATAGTGCCATTATTTGTATTAATATCAGAATTGAGGTATTTTACGGGTTAATTTATCTTTCCCAACACATTAAATAAACAAAATTTCAAAATGATTTTACAAGATCTACTCACAGATAAATACGAAATAATGCCAAAAATTGTTTTCTTCCCCTTCACAAACTAAGTTAGATAGTGTGCGGCTTAAGCAACAGATTACCCGAATGCATAACGATATTAGCGCAAAAAAAAATTCATTTTATTTTGCTGCTAATTTTTTCTTTTTTATTATGCGGAAAATCTATTTACGTTAAGTTTTTTTTTCTCATTTTAGTTTATCCGTTAGTTGACCGTCGATGGGAAAAGGAGCTTAAATAAAATCAAGGAAGGGTCATGATGACTAGAAGTATTATTATTATAGCTATAAATATACCTTGGTAAAGACCTGCAAATGTTGAACTATAAAACATGGCCACATGTTATTTTCATTTCATGTTATGCCGCTCATACGTGTTTGACAATAACATAATAAGACACTGTCGAATTTAATGAAATCAAGTCTATGCATAGTTTTAACAGTGATTTTGCAGACATCAACATGGAAAATTAACATGTCAACATTAAGTTCAACTTGCGGCACATGAGACTCATGCAGCATACGTTGTAAACGATGCATTGTAATCATTTGTATAACTTATTATATCGTTATGATATAACTATAATAAGAAAACTTATAAACTTTTAACAGTTTTATTTGTATAATATCATTAGTTTTTCTAAAATCTTTGGATGAAGTTTCATGACGATTTGGCCTAAAGGCCAGATTACACTGTAATACAATGTATTACGACATGTCGAAAAATGATGTAGAATAAGCAAAATCTTATCATGTAAAAGCAAAATGAATTGAGTAAGTAAGAATACGGATACAAAATCTGACAATCGGTCGGTAAATATTTTTTTCTAAACCATTTTAGAAACTTATGTATTTTCATCACACCAGGGACGCAGTTTAACGGAGTATATTGAAGGTGGTAGTATTTTTATACAATTACAATAACAACTCAGGACATTTTTTTTTTGTTGTAAGTTTGTTTATTTACAAAATAATTCAAATAACAATTGTCCCGCGCCAAAGATGGCTTAGTGTTGTTTTTGTAAAAATGTTAAAAAAATCTGCTTTTTTGTTATTTTTTTTAATTTTACTCGTACCATCCGTGTAAAGATGAAATATACTTACAACAGACTTTTATTTTTAAACACGGAGAGAATTTCAAATTATTTTGATTCTACAAAGCCGTAATACATTGTATTACCGTGTAAACTGGCCTCAAGCAACCAGTAAGCGCACAGGAATACCTTATCCCATCAACAATAAATGTCAGTTTATCAATAGTATGAAATGGGAATTTAGCACATTTAAACGAAAACTTGTTGATTAATATTTTGAGTCCCAAGAAAAACTTATAAACTATGGTTGTTATTAATTTCAAGGATTTTTTTTAAGATCTTAGAAAAATAATATAAGGTAGATAAAATGCCTATTTATTTCCGATGTGCGGAAGAATTCTTTGTATCGTAGAAATTATTACATTTAAAACAATTTTTAGAATTTGTTTTTGTTTTAAATTCAATTATTCGAAAGAAAGAATTATTTCGCACATCGGAAATTCATACATTTTATAAAAAAAATTTCTTACACTATTTTTTTTGTAAAAATTAATAATAATAATAATAATAATAAGGGCAGTAAAATAACGGAGCATTTATATTTACATATTTATATTTGATCTCAGTGCTACCAACTGCCAATCGCAAAATCGTTGGTTAGGTTATTGTTCTAATATTAATTAATAAAATATAGTTTTATCGAAAAGAGATTTTGAAGCTTCCCCTAGAGGGAAGCGAACTGATATCAAAGTAGTCCCGTGATAGGTCTTTGGTGGGAGAGACCGGTTCTAGTTCTAACACTTTATATAAATAAGACCTATCACTTTTTCATGGGCTTGTCATTGGAGGGGGTCAATTGACACCATTTGACCAGTCACAGATCTATTCTCAACGAACGTGCTTAGTGTCAGTTACTAAAATGTATAATTTTTTCAATACAATGTAGTATGATTTCAATAAAACAAGTCCTAGAATTAAATACAAGAACCAAATTTTAGAAAGTACCAAAATATGTGCCACAGCAACGTTGAAGACTGCACTGTTATTAATTAATTTTTCTACCTTTTGGTTCTTCATAAACCAGTTAAGGGATTGGTTCTTCTTTTACTGGTCAAGATTCCTTTCTTATTGTATTTGTTCTATTTTCACAAATCCCAGGACCAGTCTGTTGGACCAATTGACGCAAATTTCCCGCAGGGATGTAACTATGCAAGATGAGCGAAAACAGAAAAAAGGTGAAGTAGATTTAAAAATTTTATCGTAATTTATAAACTTTTTTAAAAATGCAACTAATTCACTTTCAAAAATCTTTTTTTAAATTTGGATCATTTTTTTTTTTATCATACTTGTTTATTCTATTTATTTAAACATTTAAAACTTAACCTAAAGTTATCACACAATTTACAGAGTTTTAGTCATTATACTAACTTTTCATCTATAAAATAAAATTTAGTTTATAAGAGGATGTTTATTATAAAGAAATATTTTACTTCAGAGGAAAGTATCATTATAAAAACCTCTGATTTGATATTTTAGACAAATTAATATAAATGAAAAATGTATGTAACAATCATATACCCCATGAATACCTATATAATTGTAAGTCATATATACACATTTAAGCATATACGCAATACATACATACATAAATATATGCATGCATGGAGACACAATCAAATAAATAAATTGGTCTTCTTTAATAAAGGCCAGAAATTAGTGGGTTACTAGACATACTACAAGAAACCTTGAAGCGTTCTGTTAACAAACTTATTTTTTCGATAATTAATTTTATATTATTTTCTTCGTGAAGATATGTGGTGGAGAAATGCCATGGTAAATTAAGAATCATCTTTAAAAGCTTATTTTGACAGATTTGAATCTTTTTAATGTGGGTTTTTGCGCAAGCTCCCCAAACTGGACAAGCATACAAAATTATAGATTGAAAAATTACTTTAGCCAAGATTATTTTGTTATCATGACTTAAAAATGAGTTACGCCCGATTAGAGGATATAACATTGTTTTTGCTAAGTTGAATTTTTCAATCAGTTTTTTGATATGTAGTTTAAATATTAGTTTTTTGTCCAGTAAAACACCTAAATATTTAACATTATCACTCCATTGTATATTAGTGCCATTGATTTTGAGTTGACTTGCTGGATAAAAACACAAGTTTCTTCTACGAGTAAAAAATATTGCATTTGTCTTGCTTTCTTTAATTTTGATTTTCCATCTGTGGAAATAAGCCACAAGTTGATCCAAAGCTGGTTGTAAGTCTGCAACTATATTTTGACCATACTGGTGTGATGGATATAAACAAGTGTCGTCAGCATATGCTGCACATTCTACTCCCCTAGGTTGAGGCATATCAGAACAGTACAAATTATAGAGCAACGGTCCTAAAACCGAGCCCTGTGGAACTCCAGCTGGAATTTCAACTAGATCCGAATATATATCATTCAGACTTACACAATAATATCTATTTTTTTAAAAATGACTCAATGATTTTAATATTGTACAGTGGAAAATGATATTGAATCATTTTATATAATAGGCCGTTATACCAAACGGAGTCAAAAGCTTTCTCAATATCCAACGTAACCAAAACGGTTGAGTTTCCATCTATAAACTCGGAATTTATATGATTATAAATACGTTTAATTTGGTGAACTGTACTGTGAAAAGGGGTGAAACCAAACTGAGTTTGTGGTAATATTTTATTCAGATCCATAAACTTATTGAGTTTTATTTTAAGAACTTTTTATTAAAATCTTACTCAGACTACTGAGAAGACTTATCGGGCGATAACTCTGTACTGAATTAGGAAGTTTATTGAGTTTCAAAATAGGCATGACCTTTGCGAATTTCCATCTTTGGGGAAAATATTGTAATTTCAGGCAACAATTGATAATAAAAGATAAATATGTAAGGGCGGAAAGCATGATGTTTTTAACGCCATCCAAACCTGATGCTTTCCTGGTTTTTAAATCTTTTATAATTGTAGCAATTTCATTATTATTTACATATTCGCATGAGTCCGTGTTAATGTTAAGTTGAGAAAATCGTTCGTTTACAGTGTCAATTAGAGAGCTGTGGGACTGGTTACTTAAATTTTCAGAAACGCAATGATTTTCTAAGAAACTATTGGCAAGTTGATTCACTTTTACTTCATCAGTATAATAAGTTGTAGAGTTTTCTTTCAGAGGTGGTATATATACGCTTCTTTCTTAAACACTTAGCTATTTTCCAAAACTGTTTTGAGGCTTTATCTAAATTTTGAATTTTTGTGTTCCATATTTTATTTCTAAATTTCGATATTTCACAGCGAATTATTCTATTATTGTTGTTCAAAAATTCGAAATCAGATAAATTTCTATATCTTAACCAATTACGTCGATAAGAGTTACGATAACTTATTAGATGCTTAATGTAGGGTGGTAGTACTTGTTTGTTCAAATCACTGTTTACTTTAGGAGTTGCAATTTCAATAGCTTCGATCATGCTTTTTGTAAAATAATCTAAGTTTACGTCAATAACCGATGAGAAACCGATTTGTCTAGCAAATGTCTATAAAGATTCCATTTGGTATTATTGTAGTTATAAGACAATTGCCTAGAACGTGAAGAACTTATATTTAGTTTAAACAACACAGGAAGGTGGTCCGAGTTAAGGTCATTGATAGTTGTGGGGTGGGTTATACACTGTGGAATATTTGAGATAGTCAAGTCTATAACAGAGGGTGTGTGGTTTCTATTTGTGGGAAAATAAGTTGGAGAGCCCGAGTGTAAAATAGTGTACGGAAGAATAGACACGGTATCATAGAGGATATTTCCCCAAACATTTGCCCGATTGCAATTCCAAAATCTATGTCTACTATTTAGGTCTCCACAAACGACAACAGTTTTATCAACTGCGAGGAGTTTTCTAATATCTTTTTGAATACGCGTTAACCGTGGACTTTAAGTCCTCCGGTTTTGTATTAGAACGTCTTTTAGAGATTTTGATAATTTTAATAATTATTCGCAAAAGAATTTTGTCACAAAGCGCAGAGATAAAGACACGTCAATCACAGTTAACAATCGTGAGAGAAATTTAAAATAAAATCTTTATTCGGTTACCCACAAATAAAAAACCATAAAAAGGAAACACGGATGTAATTATCTTTACTTTCCTGACTTTAACAGTGTTCCAAAACCACAAATTTTTATTTTTTTTTTATTGAACTCGCAACCCGGCACTAATAGACTTGCTCACTACCATCTGGCCTACCGGGGCACTCGTCTCAAGCAAAAGAGACGAACTGCATGCTTAATTTCTTCAATTAAATTGATTGCCTAATATCTGGCATGATTGGCAAAAAAACTATGTGCGCAGCCGAAATAGAAAAGCAACAAAGCAATATTTCAAATCAGAACAAAATAACAACAACCTGTTCATACAACAGATGGTGTCGATTTCACTATTTTTCTACCAAAATTTATTTTCCATCTGTATTGGCGAAATATCTTATCGGTTCTCATCAAAACTTGAGTACCTACCGAGTTTTGCCAAATTGTTTGTAAAATTCTGAGTAGTTTAACACAAAAATCTTAAATCTTTTTTGTAGTTGGTATAAAAGTATAAAATGCTAAAAATTTCTTAAAATAAAATAAAAATGTAGTGGTCATTCTATTACTCTTGGAAATACGCATATTTTATACTTTCCATTTATCAATTTATTTGAAATTTTTCCTACAAAATAAAATATGCTTGTATTCACATGAAGTATTTAAATATTTTTACTGTTGGTAATGGCACCTGAAATCTGTTGTCTGTCGGTCTTTAAATGGTAAAAGCATGTTGGAAATAAGGGTTTCTTATTCCCGAAATTTAATTATTTAAATTTTGCGGAATATTGGGAAAATATTTTAATGTTTGTGGGATCCAGAAAATTGTCGATTGAAAGAAAAGTTCGAAGATAATATAAAATTTCTTAAAAATGTTAATGAGAGTACAGGTTTTAAGTTATTTCTAAAATTATCAAAAAGTAATTTCAATTTTTGGGAATACAAAATTTTTAATTTCAAAAGTTTTTGTTATTCGTGCTCAATTCCCAGTTTTTATTCTTGATAAAAACACTTGCAATTTATTGTTGATGGGATTACTTTTTGATAATAAACAGGCGGGTGCACGGCCTAAAAACACTTAATTGACAACATCTTTTGTAAGTTGTTGTTGTTTTTATTTTGTTTTTCTTAACCTACTTACAACTACAATTAATGTTGAGAGAATTTCAACTAATTGTAGCGGGGAATGTAAGATGAGCCACTGTTTATTGTTGATGTTGTTTTGTTTAAGCTTTGATATTATTACAAGTAGAACTGTTGCTATAAGTCTAATACGTTTAACATTTTGATTTGGTTTAATATCTTTAGTTTTTCTAAAATCTTTATGGATGAAGTTTCCTGATGATCTGGCCTAAGCAACCAGTGAAATGCGCATAGGAGAATAGCTTATCCCTTCAACAATAAATTTCAAGTGTTTTTATCAAGAATAAAAACTGGGAATTGAGCACGAATAACAAAAACTTTTGATATTTCTAAAATTTTCAAAAAATTTTCAAAAAAAAAAAATATTTTTTCCTCAAAATCTATGGTTGTACAAAAGGACGAAGCATCGGTGCATGAAGAAGGAAAAAGTCATCCATTAAATTTGTAATACACAATTATATTTTTTAAGTTTTCTTCCTAAAGTCCACTCCACACGTAATCAATAATTGAGTTTTGAATGACTGTCCAACAGAAATTTCAGAGTTTTAGATGGGCCTCCACCACTATCTTGTCAATTTAAGTCTAACACCGTCTCCCGCTTATTTCAAGATGGTCTCCGCCAAGTACAAAATAAGGTTAAAGCGAATGAATGTATTTAATGTTGAAAACATGAAAAATTGTAAATCAATACTGGTGTGGGATGCTATGCCATTAACCTGTGAAACGCAAAAAGACAGACAAACAAGAACGACCTGATTCTTAATAAATACAATGAGCGAAAGCTGCTTTCCCGACCAGAGCAGATTTACGAAACTTTTCACTACTTAGGAAGGAAAAAAATGTTTTTGTAACAAAGTCATAGCAGGGAATCCGAAGTTATCGTATGGAGTGCCATACTTTTTCGATTAAACCATTAGAAGTCACGCTATCCAAATGAGTACAGCTGAACTTTTACCAGTTTCCAAGCAAAAACAGAGAATTTTTAATCGTTGTACCGTTTTTTAGATTCACAACAGCAATACAAACAGCTGCTAAAAATTATTTTTTGTGTCTTTTTTATTTTTGGGTACAAAATTATAAGTCTAATTTGTGTCGCGAAAGCAGTGTGAAGGTATGGTAACTATTTTGATAATATGGAAAACAGTCTTGAAGTTTTTTCGGATGATTTTAAATAAGTAAATGTAATTAAAATCGTATCAGAATAACGCACACACAAATAAATTACTTACATAAAAATAATAATAATGTGTTGTTTCCAGGTAACAAGCGATTGATTGTGTAGTAAGCACTGAGTGTTTTTCATATAAATTTTTCTACACAACCAACTGCCTGTCACCTGGGTATATCGCATAAAAGTAGAACAGTATAAAATACTCTACACGTTTGAATACAATGACCACACGCATAAGTAAAAAATTATTTTTTTTTTTGTTAAAATTTTACTATGATTGAAGAACTTTTACAAAACCAAGTAGCTGTTGGTAGCATATTACCTGATAGTGATGACGAAGAAAATGAAATGTCGATCAATCCAAGTGCATTTACTGATGAAAGGGAGGTAGGTGTCGAGGAAGATATGGCATTATCAAGCCTACTAAAAGACAAATCTGATACTATTGAAGTTTGATGAAGTTATTGGCATTGTAGTCAGTGACGATAGTATCAAAGAAATCTCGGTAAAACTTCGCAAAGCAAATCAATCCTATTTGGAGCAATTGCTTTCCATAGCACTGCGAAGCCCCTCAGCAGAACTCTGAAATTTGAGAAAAACAAATAGTGAAGAAATATTTTAAATATTCCTGAGCACAATGTTTTTGACCTGCACGTAGAGGCAAAATATGTTTAAAAATGGTCACCTCCAACAAAACGATTTTAAAAGAAAATCCTAAACATATTGGCCCATAATCATTCGGTTCTATTTAAAAACAACTTTAAAACAAAAACCTACTTTAAATTATTTTGCTACCATAGTCAAAATTAAAGTATGTTTTAAATTAAACCGACTTTAACTGGGTGCCACCTCAAATGTAGAAAATGTTTTCATACAACATATAACAAAATATAAGCAAGTGGCAACTCTAAGTGCCTCTATCAAGAAGACACAACCATATTATGGTTGCTTCTTAACATGTTATGGTTAAATATGACAATTTATGCTTTTAAATTAACAATAGTATTTTCCTCTTTTGTAAGACCAACAGCTATGGTTGAAGAAAACTAACCATGCTATTATAAGTGCTAAACATATTTTTTTAATTATTAACCATGACATGTTTGGAGGCAACCATAATATGGTTGTGGCTTCTTGATGGAAGACTAATTTTACCATAAGATGGCTGTCGGTGCCAATAATATTGTTAAATTAAACAAAATATGTTTGAATTTGTATTAAAAAATAATAGTTTTGTTGGAGATGACCATATTTAAATAAAATTATTTTAAATTAATAAAAAAAGATTAATTTAAAAAATAATGGCTTGTTTTTATATGACCTCTAATGGGTTAAGCTAGTGATAGCTAAAAATAATGGAAACGGTAATAAATTAATTCTAATATTATGTTCATGTTTAACTTTTATCTGACACATACAATGTATTCCGATCGACAACTATCGGTTATTTTAAAATTTAAATTGGTGCCTTTTGCGAGTAACGTGCAGCTCAAGTTAATTTATGAACAAAAATAAGCAAGCAAAAAAGCTCAAAATAACCAAGAAATATAATAAAAAAAATGTGCGGAAAAACAAATGAACCAAGAACGAAGTAAACAGTTCTTTAATTTAAAAAACATTTTATTTTAAAAAACCATCTCGGAAATCTGCAATAAAATTAAAAGCAATGAAATCTTTTTCAACCGGAAGCCCTAAAAATAAACTCTGCGTATGAGTGCTCACTTACTTTCATTTATGTGTGTGTGTGTGTGTGTGTGTGTGTGTGTGTATATGAGTGTTTATTAAAATACCATTAAAATCAATAACTGACGATTTCGTTAAAAGTAAAAAGTTAAAATTAAAACTTTGACTATATTAACAAGTCTATCGATGTGCACAACGGCCCAGTAAATTTGTGTTTCTTACATTTTTATTATTTCATGTTTAATTTAAATATTTAAAAAAGAATGCTTTTTTCGTGATGCAGCAAATGCAATTTGGTTGACTGGCCAACCATGGAACAAATTAAGAAATGTTGTAAATATTAACTTTTAATTAATTTTATTGACATAAAGAGCTGAAAAAGAGACAGAAAGCAATGGAGAAAGATGATATTAAAAAAAAAGACCAAGTACTGACAAGGTGATTATTAATAAATAATAAATTAAATTGTAAGAGAACCTTAATGGCTAATAAATCACTGATGGTTTAAGCACTGGTTTAGTTGAACTAAACTTGAATTTTTATGTAGTTTAAACTCAACAGCTGAAAAGCAGTGTCCCGTATATTATATGGTATTAAAAAAATAACAAATATCCGAGTAAACGAAACAGTTCAAACATTCAGAGAGAGTACCTTTAATATTCCTGATAGTGCCTTAATAACTAAAACTCAAATTCAAGAAGTAGTTAGTAAATTGAAGAAGAAAAAGGCTCCTGGAGTCGACGGAATAGGAAATAGATGTCTTAAACATCTCCCAAAAAAATCTCTTAAATATTTATCGGTTATTTTTAACTCATGTTTAAAACAAGGCTACTTCCCACGCGATTTTAAAAAAGCCAAACAAGCCTGCGGATGATCCGTTATCTTATCGCCCAATAAGTTTACTATCATCTATAGGTAAAATTTTTGAAAAAATTATACATGATAAATTATTGTTATTTATTGAATCCAATGATATTTTTCCTCACCATCAATTTGGCTTTCGCAGGCAACATAATACTGTACAATCTTTGGTACGAATTAGGAATTTAGTACTCAAAAACTTTAATCTTCAAAAGTCAACCGGAATGGTACTACTTGACGTAAAATCAGCCTTTGATTCCGTATGGCATGACGGCCTTATTTATAAAATGATTGCATACAATGTTCCCACATTCCTAACAAAAATAATAAATAGCTTTTTGTCAATGCGATCATTTAATGTTTTTATAGGTTCTTCATGTTCCGAAAATTTTAATATACCTCAGGGATCTTGTTTGTCACCTATCTTATATAACTTGTATACTTCAGATCTCCCGCATCTTGAAAATTGCACCATGTCAGTGTTTGCTGACGACACGGCAATACTGTGTTCAGATGAACTATCAAAAAATATTATTTTATTTTTGCAAAGAGATCTGGAAAAATTAAATAATTATTTTAATAAATGGAAAATAACGTTAAATGGCAATAAAACTCAAGCAATATATTTTACAAGAAAAATCAAAGCTTGCTTCATCCCGCAACGCAACATTATTTTTTTAAATACAGAAGTACAATGGGAGCCAAAAGTAAAGTACCTAGGAGTAGTTCTTGACCCGAAACTTAAATTTAAGGAACATATACACTACATAATAAACAGGGTGAATATTTTCACCCGAATACTATAACCTTTTCTCAACAGAAACTCCGCCCTGAATATTGAAAATAAAAAACTTATTTTTAAGCTTATCTTCCAAGCCATAATATTT
The DNA here is from genome assembly GCA_949318255.1 of Pollenia labialis. NCBI lineage: Eukaryota > Metazoa > Arthropoda > Insecta > Diptera > Polleniidae > Pollenia > Pollenia labialis. The sequence goes on along the minus strand of OX439139.1, from coordinate 115,342,405 downwards.
TATGCTGCGCCTATGTATGCAAATAGCTCCACTTGTCATATTAAAAGACTTCAAATTTCACAAAATAAATTGTTAAAACTTATATACAACCTTCCTTGGCACTACTCAACAGTGCGACTTCATGCAATTTCCGATACTGATCTAGTTACAGCAAGATTAAATAAACTCACTACAAATTTGTATGAAAGATGTTCTGAAAACCCTTATATTAATGAGTTAGCATCAGCCTAAGTAGCCAGTAAGTAGTTATAGTTGATTTTATTAAAATTTAGAAAATATTTAAATAGGTTTTTTAAATTTTTGCCTACAATATAACTATAAAAATGTATAAATAATTTTGTATATAACTATAAATTTTTAAGAAGAAAAAAAGCACTACGATAAATGTTGTCAAATTCGTATGGTTTGTATTGGTAGTTTAAACGCCCAATTTTAAGCGTCTTAAGATGGTTTATATGCTTACTGATTAAAATATTTGATGATTTAAACAGATTTTAAACCAAAAAGAGAGTTTAACTTGCATTGATTGATTGATTAGCCCTAAGAAGAAGTAATATAGTTGACAAATAGCTTCGAAATTGTTTGTAAAAACATTTAATTAACCTTTGTCCAGCGGAAAAATTTTACAACGTTAAAAGGCGGTTTGGGGACAATTGTACCCTTATATACTTAACACGGCTTTCCTTTTAATATAGTTAAATTATTCTGTTCTTATTTAATAAACAAATGATAGAACAGGCCCGTGGCTAAAAAAAACTTAATTTACTTACACATGTATACATTTTTTGCAATTATTTTCTTGTTTTTTTCTTACGACTTATATGAAGGTACAATTGTACCCCTTCAGCCTTTTAGGGATATCAAGTCAAAAAAGACTTATTTCGGTATGATATAAACAAAATGTTTTTTTTTTTAAATTTCAAATATGCAATCCGTAATAAAAGTTTAGAGATGTCCGAAAATTTTAGATATCTAGTATTAACAAAAAAAAAGTTATTGCAATTTAAAAACGAAAAAGGTACAATTGTACCTCTTCCGCCGGACAAAGGTTAAGTAAATACTAACAATATCTATGTACGTACTTGACCTAAAACAAAATGCGTGAATTTTTAAATATAGTTAATGAAAAATAAAAAAAATCAGAATTAACTGATGAAAAAAACCTAATAATATAACATAAATAAAAATTAGCCATTGCCATGTTTTAGACATATTTTTAGTTCATATTAAATAGTATCTATCTAAAGAGCCTTAGTAGTCTTTAGTAAACTCAGTTTGATGTTAACGCGAAATAAATTAATTTGAAAATTCAACCATTTCCTGCAATAAAATTCATATGTATTTCCCCTTAAATTGCAAACGACGATACAAAATTATAAAAGCAAAAAAAAAGAAGGTAAAAAGGCTACATACATATCGTTAGTCTTGTGTGGAAGGAACTTAACTTACATAATTGCAACTTTACAGAAGAATAGGACAGAAACAACTTTTTAGGATTGGAAAGCCATAAATATGTATACTATAAGGATGGGAATTCCTAAATACATTCCATCCGTATTCAAATCTTACCGAAGCGGTATTAAATACGGTGAGTAAGGATTTTCTTAAATCAAGTACAGATAGATTGATTCAAGTACGGAGTTTCTATCGCAAAATACTTAACTTAACCATATTCAATCCCGAATTCGTACTTGATATAATCCGAAAATTAGATTGATTAAAGTAAAACTAAAATTGAACCAATCTCAAAATGCGCTTGATTCAAATATTATAAATTTGATTTAATCCCAAGTTCGAACTTGAAGTAAACCAAAAGTGCAATTAGAAGGAGAATTTTATTATGATTGATTTACTTACCCGTTTTACACCTTACACAATTTCTATTATAAATTTTTACTTTAAAAACTTAATTTACATATATAACTGAAAATATAAACACATTGAGAAGCAAGCGTTCTCAATTTTACTTTTTAAACATTAAAATAATGTGTTTTCGTGTTGTTTTTGTTGTTTCGACACACAACAAACAAATCGTTTTTAAGCTACTTGTGTAGTGTTGTTGTAGTGTGTGCGACAAACTTTGATAAGTTAAATGAGATTAAAACGCTCACGTAAGATTACAATTACTCTCAGAGGGGCACTACCAAAGAAAAGTTTAATCTTTTTTTTAATTGGTTTAAGAATTTTGTACTTATTTTAAGAAACTCCGGGATTGATTATCCAAAGCAACCTCATTTAGGATTGGTTTAAGTACGTTTTAGTTTTATTCGAATATTTGAGTACAACTCGTACTTAAAGAAAGCATAAAAAACTTAACTTATCCCGAGTATTTTTCTTTCTGTGTAGTCGGGAAGTTGTTAACTTAATTTGTTTTAAGCCTGATTAAAATACCACTATTTTGATCAAAAACCACAAACAGTTCCAAAAATAACCAGAATATCAATTATTGTTGTGCCTTTTTTATAAAAAGAAATTTATCACTACATTACCCCTTGAGAGGACAGGAAACACAATATTGATTTTTAATTTTTATTTGATTAACTCTGTTAGTTCTATCATTGAAAACGAAAGAAACAAGTTAAACAATTAAAAAGAAACTTTAACGTGCAAAGTGCTAATAATTAAAGAAAAATCTCTTTTGAAATGCACAAAACACTCTACTGGTGCAACAAATTTAAACTTTACTCTTTAAATTAAATACCATAACGTAAGTAGCGATTTCAGGAATTTAGTTAAATATTTTATAAAGGAATGTAACCAATACCTAGACCGATATATCGGCAACACCTCAGATTTTATGATACATCGGTATCGGTTATACATTGCTGTCGATACGACGATACTTTATATATATTTTTGAGTATTTTTGAATAAACAATTTAATTTTCATTGCTTATTTTTTGCATAGCAACTACAGTGAAAAAACAAATCAATCCATCCGTACTTAAATCAAGCCGAAGTTTGAGCATGATTGTCTTAATAGTGATGAACTACTTAAATAAGCTGATTCATCAGCATCTTCAATGGGTAAACATGGGGAATAACATAATACTAAAAATATTAATAAACAACTTTTTAAAATTGTTCAACAACGTTTTAAAACACTATAAAAAAATATTTGCTACTACCCAGCGAGCAAAATACTCCAACTTTGTCTGAATCAGACATTTCTTGGAAATGTCTGACTTCGTTCTTAGAGACTTTGTTCAGATTTCTGTCAGACATTGAATATGCTTACTGTCTGGGCGATTTCTGATCGATCGGGGGAAATTTATGTACAGATATGTCTAAAGCAGCGCATAAACCATTTGTTTCAATTGAAGCACAGCCGCGAATAACGATGTAAAAGCCAATGTTTGCAAAAACGGTTTTTTTGCAGATAACCGTTCTCATTACTCTCTTACACAGTTTAAACCTCACTTCACCCAAAATTGTGCACCTTAATACCTTCAAAATGACATACAAAGAGTCACCTAGTGGAAGAACGTTGTAAGTTGCTGACAAAATGATACAAAGTAAATGGTTGTGGATATGAAACGTGTTCCCACTAAAACTAACTTATAAACTGTAAATTTGCATGTAATTAAAATTTTAAATTTCTTAATATTTTGCATAAATGGTTTTGTTATCATTATTTTTAATAGTCTGAAGAAAAAAAAATAAAAAATTAATAATCTTGCCTGTTAAAAACGTGTTTTTGCTCTCCTGAAAAAAAATTATTTTGTTACTTAAAACGTTATTTGCGGTTGTGCTTCAATTGTCAATTGATTCGGTTGTTATCCAAATCAAAGCGTGTATGGCTTTGTCAATTGATTAGTTTGACGGTTCTCGAGTTGGTTGAAGTAAAATCAAAAGATTTTGATTTTTTAAAGTTGACTACTAAGTCCTTCAATACGATTGTACTGTGTGTGCTGGAGTCTCTTGATCAGCTGTCAAAATTAATGTTTGTAGTTTTCTTTTACACAAAAAAATTATGTTTTTTAAAAATTGTCTTTTATTTCATTAAATAATTTAAAATCTTTCAATTCAGTTGATGATGTGTGTGGCCAAGCATCAATTCAGTTGAAAGACTCAGTTGACAATTGAATTGAAGTTGACAATTGAATTTTGGGATAAATGGAAAACTTCTATTAGTATTGTGGTTATTTTTTTGAACTGTTCTATGGTTTTTAATCCAAATTTTGATATTTTAATTAGACTTAAGTTCATAAAAAAAATTCTTGACGAAAGGCACGTAAAAACAGAAGAAAGGCAGAACATATAACATCAATTAAAATAGATAATCAATCAAAAGCAAATTTCGATCTACCAAAGGTTAAATACAATTTGGTTTAAAGATTGATGTTTGACTTTTGACTGCCAGCAGATTGAGTGGTTGCAATCGAAACATTTAAGGGTTACCTGTCCGTAAAAACGCCTGGGTCGAATCAGAAAACTGCAACGAGCACCCGTTTTTATGATTGATTATACTCGCCTTAAAACGAGTTGCGGTGTAGTTAATACAGCCTATTGTTTTGTATGTGCTCGCCAGGCTCGTAAGAAATTGTGTTTTCAACATACGAGCCTTTAGCAAACGCAATGAAAATTATATGAGTTCTGTTTTGCATTGTTTCTTAAATATGTTATTTCAACATTCGGCAATAGCACTCGTACTTCTGATAAATCAACTAATTTACTCTCTCTTATTCAATGTTCTCTATCTGCCCTTCGCTGACCTAGAGTTATAATTGTCTGAGTGCACAAGTGTTTACTCGCAGCATTCGTCATTCGTAGTAATACTTAAATCAGCGTTGCAAGATGATTTAGGAAAAAAACAATGATCGTATATTTAAGTAAACATGTTGGGCTAAATTCATTATGAAATAAAATGAATTTAAAAGTTATTATAAGAAAAATTTGAATTAAAATATATAACGAATGCGACAGGCTTATGAATCACAATTTTTTTATACGTCAATTTCATTTATATGTAAATAGTTTTACAACAATTTTGACCAATCTCAACGCAGTGCAGTCCGTTATTTCAATGTGCGACGTTAACACAGAATTTACTTTATATATATTTTTAAATTTTTGACAACAAATTTTACAACAAACACACAATTATATTCTATGATGCTAAAGTTGCACAAAAGAAAATTTTTTTTAAATGGCTGAGTGCGCACTTTATTAACGGTAAATATCGGCTGCTAATTGAGTTTTTTCTTTTACTAGTTTTCATTCATAAAATAAATAACAAAACATGCACTAAATCATTTAAACGCCTAAAATTGTCTAACCTAGGACAAATCATAAAATCTGGTTGAATTTTAAATACACGAACATATACTAAATGAATATGCCGTGAATGTTGTTGTTACGAGCTGGTCGTAACACCTAAGTCGTGTAAGTTAAATATAAAAAAGTCACCGAACATAAAAATAGAAAAAACACGAAACTTAGCTTTGCGTGGTTGTGATATTGTTCATACATTTTTCTGGGCTGTTACTACTTTATGTAGTTCACACATGTACAAGTAAAAAGTTATTGTGAATATTTTTATGCATGAAGCTCGCTTTGTATGAAGAACGAGCCAACGAGCCAACCATATCAGTTAAAGCGAGCGTTTAAAAGTATTCGAGACTAAAAATGATTTAGTAAACAGCGAGTGCGCTCGCGAGTGTTATGTATTGTTGCAGTTCTCTGAGTTCGAATCTTAGGTCAGTCCAAAATGATGTAAAAATGTTGTATAATTCCTTTTTTTATAAAAATAATTTAATGAAAATTTAATTTTATGAACTTAAGCCTAATTAAAATATCAAAAAAATAATCTAAATGAAGAGTAACCATTCAGGGTTAAAAAATTGCCTTTTTTCTATTCCTTAAATGTTTTACTGTTATTTTATAGTGTTTTCACACCTAAAGTAAAAAAATGGTTTTAACCATAAAACTATTTACAACTGATTTTGCGTCCACATTGCAAGTTTGATAAAATCAGATTGTAACTCACAGTTTGTCTAAAAAAAAGTGAATTTGTAAAGGGGTTTTCAACAAGAACTTTGTTTTAACTGCGGCAACACCAACGACATGATAGTTATGACATGAAGTTTTTTGACGTATTCATATTAGATGCAATGGCAATTGTTACAATGAATTAAATTTCGCTATGATCCTTCATAGTGGTGGTTCTGTTAAAGGTTCATTTCGTAAAATTCAGACGAAGCCCATTTTAGCTTGTCAGGGTATGTCAACAAGAAAAATTGCCGCATTAGAGCTTCTGAAAATCCTAGAGCGATTATTGAGAAGCCTTTGCATGCTCCACGTGTGACTGTATGGTGCGCTCTGTGGTCTGGAGGCGTGATTGGGCTGAAAATGCGGTAACGGTCAATGGATCATGTTATCGCGAGATGTTAACAACTCAATTTTGGCCCATTTCACCGCGTTACAAAAACGAGCTTTTTTTATGTCCTATGAACCAAATATACTTCTTCGGAAAGGGGAGAAAAAATAAAAATACACCAGTATCGGCGATTTTCATGTAAACGTCAGAATTTTTTTTGTCCGTCTGTCCGCCTGTGTGAAAGACTTTGGATCGATTTGTAGTCCTTTTTCCGTGATCCAATCGAGCTGAATTTTTGCAGGCAGACTCGTGGAAATGTCTGTATTACGCCAAATTTTTAAAAAAATAGATTTTTATCAATTCTCAAATTTTCCTGAAAGTGGAAGTGCCTCAATTTTGTTCAAAACAGTACATTTCGATAATTCAAGCTGATAGGGAAAAATGGAGATTAGATTTTAAATCAGCGACCTCAAATAAGTAAAAATTTTGCAAAAAAGTTTAGACCGCCAAATGACTGTTCCCCGTGTAATAGATCCATGAGTGCTTAAAATCAATTAAAGTAATTTTCATAAATCCCTTTTTTGGCGGCACAATACTTCTAATGCTTATTTTTGAACAAAAGGACCGAAAATTCACAATGATCATCAATACTTATATGTATACTTTAAAAGGTTTCTGAAGATTATTTCTCTGTGTTATAAGCAGAATGGCAAAACCAATACACCCATCATCTTTTTGGTAGTGGGTATTAAAATAGTTATATGAAACGAAAACACTGCGATTATTGCTGTTATGAATAGCGAATAAAAGCGGAAAAACAATTAAATAAATGTTATTGCAAACTGCTACTGTCATTGTTAAATGTACATATTTTTCTTATTTTTTAGCATTATAATGGCCATAAAGGTACAACTATTACAAAATAAATATGGGGGATTTCATGTCAAGTGGCCCAATTTTTAAATCGATGTATTCCGATTTTGATAGTCCTATTAGATAGTTGTCCGGACCAAATTTTCAACCAGATCGGTCAAAAAGTTTCAGAGATAGAGGGGGTCAAAGTTTGACATTTTGGCCATACATGCGTTTTTCCTCATCCATGTAACTTATTACCTATTGGTGTTTGAAAAATTGGTCCCAAGTAGCTTAAATACATAGCCATTTGATTTGAAATATTTGGAAATTTTTTCTTTTTGTTTTTATAAAATTTTTTTTATTTTATTTAACGGGAATGTTTTTTTTTCCTCAAAAGAAAACGTATGTCCTTTCCTTTAAGGTAGGCTTGTTCGCTTTTTGTGTTGCGAGTGGCTTAGCTATATAAAAAAAATTATTTTCAACTTTTAGCATATGCAGTGTTCTTTCTCATCCATGTTACTTATTTCCTATTGGACCAATAGGTAATAGGTATTGGTCAATATGTCAAATTTCGACCCCTTTTATCTCAGAAACTTTTTGACCGATCTTATTGAAATTTCTGTCTGAACTACTATCCAATAGGACTAAGCTTGGTGCGAATTTCATCCAAATCGGAAGACATCGATTTAAAAATTGGGTCACTTGACATGAAATCCCCTATATGTATGTTTGTGTATGTAGTAAAGTTCTGTAGGTACAACGTAACAACTTTCCAAAGCGAACACAAAGATGCTCATGCTTTTGTGCAATTAATAAGTAAGCAATAAAAACAAAAATAAAATAAAACAAAAAAATTGGTTTCAAAAAATTAAATGTAATAGAGACCAAAGTGAAATGTACAGGAGCAGGTGTTCCATACAATTCTTTGGTAAGCTGTTAAAAAAAATAATTTACAAAATCTTTTAAGTGCAATTTTATTTTACTCATGATATCTTATAAGTGCAGCTATCCAGATACTAATTAAAAATGCAATGTAATAACGGGTCCGCCATCTAAGGTTTTTTTTCAACTACACCATTTTTCATTTAAAATGAGAAAATTCCAATTGAAAATGAGAAATTCAATTTGATATTGAGAAAATTCCAAATGAAATTGAGGATTTCTATTTGAAATTGAGAAAATTCCAAATGAAATTGGGAAATTTTAATTTGAAATTGAGAAAATTCCAAATGAAATTGAGAAAATTTCAAATGAAATTGAGAAATTTTAATTTTTCATTGATGTATGTATATAATTTTTATTATATTCATTCAACAAACATACATAACTAACATAAAGATAGAAAAAAATTATACTAAATACATATCGCAGTATTATTGACCAACAGGCATATCTTCCAGATCCAAAGCAGATTGGTAGTTTAATTTGTTTTTATCTTTATGTTATGTAGTTATGTATGTTTGTTGAATGAATATAATACATATTCATAATTCAATTTTATCAATGAAAAAAAAAATTTCTCATTTTCATTTGGAATTTTCTCAATTTCAATTTAAAACTTCCCAATTTCATTTGGAATTTTCTCAATTTCAATTTAAAACTTCCCAATTTCATTTGGAATTTTCTCAATTTCAAATGGAAATTCTCAATTTCATTTGAAATTTTCTCATTTTCAATGAAAAATGGTGTAGTATTTATTTCGTGAACACTAAGCTCATGTCTGATTTGACAGATAATTAGTTTTATCCTTCCGCTGAACGAATATGGTTGCGCATACGCTTTAACGACGATGGGAAATATGCGTTTTCGCTTCGCTAAGTGGGCCTGCGATTGACTTACAGAAGATGCCAGTTTTTCCCAAAAAAAAAATATATTTTCAGATTAAGCTCATTTTGATCTTAGCGGATATGTAAACAAGCAAAATTGTCGCATTTGGGGCACAGAAAACCCGCACGCATACATTGAAAAGCCGTTGCACCCAAAACGAGTCACTGTTTGTTTCGGAGGCATAATTGGGCCATTTTTCTTCGAAAATGGACAAGGAGTGGCCGTTGCAGGCAATGGCGATCGTTATCGGGTCATGTTGAACGAATTTTTGTTCACAAAAATTGAAGAGGAGGATATTAGCAACATTTGGTTTCAACAGGACGGCGGTACGTGCCACACAGCCGAAGATACACTCGATGTTTTGCGCCCTGTTTTTGAAGATCGCATTATCAGCCGCAGAGCTGATGTCGTTTGGCCACCTCGGAGCTACGATTTGACACCGTAGGACTATTATTTGTGGGGTGCCGTGAAAGGTAAGTGTTACGCTGACAAACCAGTGACAATTGACGCTTTAATGGATAACATTCGTGAAGCCACTGGTGAAATACAGCTGCACACTATCGATAATGTGCCGATCGTGTAGGCTACGGAATGGCAAGCCGAGGCAGCCATTTGAATGAAATTATTTTCCATTACTAACCGGAAGGATTGTACTTTCAAATAAAAAAAGAAATGTGAGAAAATATTCAGTAGTTTTTTTTTAGCCTTTTCAACAAAAAAAAAAGTTATTTGTCGGGCCCTTTGTATGCTAGCTAAAGGCAAACTTATTCATCAGATGTTATTTCATTTTCATATTACTTTAGCACAAAGTAAAGAAAAATATCTAATCTAATCTAATAAATTAGTAATCAAAATAAAATTTGTATTTATTAAAAATTTAATCAAGTGAATTAAACGTTAACTTATATCAACAACATTACTGCAGAAAATGTTGTTAATATTAACAAATATTTAATTGATACTATGTATTAATTTGTTTACTGGTGAAAATTTAATTAATTAATATTGAAAATTTTTAATTTAAATCAATTTATATTTTTTGTATGTAACTGCATGGTCGCAGACATTCTTTGTCAAAGCATCTTTAGTCAAATTTAAAATGTTAAATAAATGGAAACTGGGAATTATTTCCTTCTGAAGGTTACTTTAAATTATATTCAACATTTTTTATTTTTCGAATTTATTCTATGAGCTAAATTTCAGTTATGTATTTTATAAAGCTTTTTTGTAATAGTCATATTCCTTCAATTTTTCAGAAATGACTTTATACACTATCAGACTATTATATTGTATTTTCTTGTTACATTTTACCTTAGCTTTCCGTTGGAAAGCAATGAGGTATATTGTATGAACAGAAAAATTTACAATTATAAGACACCAGCAGAATGTAATGCATTTTCTGGCCCGCTACGGCCTTCGTCAGCACAAAGAATGCTGAAGAATGCAAGAAAATACAATATAATAGTCTGATAGTGTATAAAGTCATTTCTAAAAAATTGAAGGAATATGACTATTACAAAAAAGCTTTTAAAATACATAACTGAAATTTAGCTCATAGAATAAATTCGAAAAATAAAAAATGTTGAGTTAAATAAATGTTATTTATATTACGAATTTTCATTCAATTCACGTGGAATTTTAAGCAAAAGCAAACAAGTATGAACTGATTATTGACTAAGAAATAAAAAATTTAAATATTCGGCACAAAGAACTTTTACGTGAATCTTGCCAATGGGTCACAAACAGGGTGCAAAAGCAAAAATTCTTTTTATATACAGTGGTGCAGGGTTGGGCTTGACTTTTTTACTTGTTTAATTTCCAAATGTTTTCCATTAAAATGTTAAACAAAAAGAGAAAACTTTTCCATTAGGTCAACCTTTTTTAGTCAAATAGTTAAAACATAACATAATTAACAACAAAAAAATAAAAATTCCCGAATTATCTTTGGTAAAATTGTTGAGTTAAATAAATATAATATTCAAAGTTCGAAGAATGATGACAAAAACCATATATTGAGAGTTCTTCCGTAGCGAAGGAAAGGAAATACAGTAAAAGTGAGTAAATGAACTACATATTTTCTATATTTGCTTATACGTATTTTTTACGTACAAGATCCTAGAGAACATAGTCACTTGTCTGTGATTTGAAAGTAGATAAAGAAAAAAACGTAGGGTGATCGATTATTCGACTTTTTTCAATAACCGGTTTTCGAATATTCCGAATAGTTGCTATATTAAAAAACCCGGTTTTCGGTCAAGCATTTTAAAAATAACCGGTTAACCGGGCTTAATTCGAATCCATAAAAATACAAAAATCAAATTAGTGTTTGTAATAAAAAGTTAATTAGAATAAAAACAAAACAATTCACGAAGGTAAGGAACCAACAAAATACATAGATATGACTTAAAGGATGTTCACAAATATTTGACGATAAAATAATAAAAAAGCGTGACCAGTATGTTATTTTAAAAAATTTCTATTTACTTGTTAAACTTTATGTCTAAGATGATAATTGTATTTATGTATAATGTAGTTAAGAAACCGTTTAATAATGTTTGCGCTAGCCAAACGTTTTGCAAAAGCAAACAATTCTTTAAGAAAACTAGTGGTTACGTTAGGAGTCAAATATTAAAAAGGTGTGAACATAGCTTTAGAATTCTTGAAAAACTTTGGTTTTAAAACTATAGGAATTTAATAAATTTATTATTTGACATATTTTCCCAAATTTATTGTAAATGAGTTTTAATTTGTTGCTCGTTAAGCATGTCTATATGAAGCAGTAAACTTCAGCCATATTTTTGAAAAGTGGCAAACAAAACCTCTTATCCAGGATTATATATTTAATTTTTTTTTTGTTTCAGCACATGCTTTTTGTATTAAACATCTTTCAATTCGTCGATTACACAATTTAAACCCTTCCAGGACATTTTTGACTCCTACAATATTCTTTTAAGTTCTTGGAGTTTTAATAAATAAAACTGATGAATTTTCCCATAACGTTGATTCCGCCGGTATGTTCTTATATTAAGCATGAAGATATGCTAGAACTACTTAAGAGTTTTTCTTTTATTATTGTCAGCATATTTTAGTAAAGTATTATTTGCAGTCTCTTAAAAACTACTTGGAACAGGGTCAAGTTTTACTTGGCGTATATTTATGTCAAGCTTGTAGACTAATTAAAAATGATTAAAAAGTCGTGTCGTTAAAGAACCTTTGCAACTTATCATTTTAGGGCCGTTAAAGCACAATTTTCTTTTAAGTCAGTTCGAAATATCACCAGAGATGACATCTTTATAAAGATAACTACATATAGTACATATTTATAATACTGTCAAATTGCTTATTACTTTTTAAGCTGAACTTTTTTTGTAGTACTTTAAATTGTTTTTGGTTTTTGTTACAAGAACACACGCTTATATAAGCGTATGTATTTACATTGCTCATAATGTTTTTTGACTTTTGTTTCATTTTGTTTTGACATTTTTTGTAAAAAGTATAAGTTTGCCAAATATTCAATAAGAAAAATACTTAAATTATGGGTAAATTTATAACAAAAGTATGGAAAACGTATATAAATTACACTTACAAAAATTACCGGTTTATTTTACTAAAATAACCGGTTTATTCGATATTCGAAAAATGGACATTTTAAAATATTCGACTTGTGCAAAACTAAAATAACCGGTTAAAACCGGTCGAATACTATTCGATCGATCACCCTAGTATAAAAAAAATGAAGATAAATTTTAAGAAAAATACAAAAAAAAAAATATTTAAAAATGTGAAATCGTATCAAACTTTGCTAACAGAAAAGAAAATTTTTTTCGTTATTTTATAATATAAAAATTCGGTTTAATTTAATTTGGGAAATATAAAAGTTAAAGGCGTGAAACATCTGTCTTTTCCATAAACATCTGTGCTTAGGAAAATTATATTTAAACGCAGTCATTTATTTAATGCTCTGTTTTTGGGAACATTGAAATGTGTTTGTTGGTAAAAAACTTGTATACTTTTATTTTATTATTACCAATGGCATAGGAGGCTTCGTTCGATATGGAAATTTTTCTTGGTATTAGTTCGATCTGGGTTTTACTGTTTTAAAAATATGTGTTTTTACGAAATCCATATATTCTTCGGACACAACTCCAACTAGCGTATATTCGAACTGTTTTTAAGACACTAAGTATGATATGATTTTAAGATACCGGATTTGCTGTAAGATACATCATTGCGATTAAGAACAGTTTCCCTTTCACTGCTTTTATAAGTCCTTTCAATGGTTAAAAAAAATAATCATACGCTCTTAAGACCAAGTAGCATGTAGCCGTTCTAAGAGTTTTAAAAGTATCATGTAGCTGTGCTAAGAGGTAAGATAGTATGTTTGTGCCTATAGTCACTTTTACTCACAGTATTTCTTTGAAGACGATTAGTCATTCTTAGCAGTCGCTACATGATCTGTTTCTCTTATCCATTTTCAGGAAAATGCAGCGTTTTGCTATTTTTCGAAGTTGTGTTTGAGCAATGAAAACATTGTATGTTTTAATCAAGGCCAACAACTCGTACAAAAACCACAAGCAATTTGTTTTTGTAAAATCATTGTACAATGTCAAAACCAAAAACAAAACAAAACAGAAACAAAGATAATAAACAAAATTTTGACATCCAACAATGATTTTAGCTACGTATACAAAAAGTTATCAGCAGGGCTTTTAAGACCACCTGTAATAAATTCGCCTTGGTTTTAATATAGCAAATCATAAACAAACAAATGACTTTTAAACAAAACTATCTACAGTGTTCTTGCTTACTGTATTGGCTTAAAAATAATACAATCAAAAAAACTTCATAAGTTAACAATTAAGATAGACAATTGCATATTTTTAATTAAACTTGTTAACAATACTGTTCTTAAAATCTAAAGATAGCAAATTCACCCATATTCTGCATTTCGATTACCTTCCAGCATTCAGTTACGTATCAATCAAAAAAGATATACGAACAAAAAAGTGAATCGAAAGAAAAAGCAGAAGACGAGATTTGCAGTTTTGCTATGAAACGTATGAAAACGGAGCAGATAAATAAGCCCAATTTAGTTCAAAAGAGTGATATGTAAATTAAATAAATAGAATAAACAAATTTAGTTCAAAAGAGTGATATGTAAATTAAATAAATAGAATAAACAAAAATTAGGTGGCATTTGTACGAAGTCTTTTCAGACATGTCTGTTTAATCATTCTCTTTTGAACATGCTACCAAAAACATTTTGGCTTTTCACCATGTCAAATTGTCCAATCTTTATATACATATTAAAAAACATGAAAAATCAAATTAACAAACATGAAAACTCATTTCGTGTCATCTTGGCAATCCCTCTTTTTGTATTTGTATGTATTTGTTAGACATGTCTGGAGAGACTACATAGAAAAATCAATTGAATAAATTGGCCAGATTTTCGTACTGTTCAGGTGTTCTTGTTTTGGAACTGCAATTAACTAAATAAAACTTTCTAATTTAAAAAAAAAAAATAACTGCCAGGCCCACAATGTCGACAAGAACATTTCTTTCGCGTATTTATATTGAAAACAATAATAAAAAAACTAAAATTTGTTTTTTATTAAAATATACGAAAGAAATGTTTTTGTCGAAATCGTGGGCCAGGCAGCAAAAATTAAATTAATCAATAAAAATATTTATTCTCTTTCATTTTACTTACGTTTTTTTTCTTAATTTAATGCAGAATACATACAATCGAAAGAAAACAAATTGAAACGGTACGCAAAATACCAAAGTGGGCAAACGGAGAAAATTTCGATCCGAAACGCAGAAAAAGGGTGATTAAATTTAAATGGTGCATCATTTTATTTTCGTTTTTAAGTGAGCGTTAAACAAAATTAACCCGATCGTTTCACTATGCACTAGCTGTATGAAAACACAAAAATTTCTAGCGTTTTCGTTTGTCATAACATCTGTTTGGCTTTTTCATAACGGAAAAGCGAATTTTGAGCGAGGTGCGTTCTTCAGAACATAGGCGATTATGAACAAATGTCGAATATACAATAACAATCGATTTGTATCGGTGTGGTCTAGTATTGTATAGAAACGCAAGGGGGTATGCCAAAAGGAAGTAAACCATGGGAGCCAAGACACTGCAAATTATGGAGTATTATTATTGAGGACCAATGCAAATGTCTTTTCGCAACAAGGTTGTTTACATGATAGCAGCCATACGCAAGGTGCTAATACAGCAGCATCTGGCCCAAGTACTTTTCAAATGTGAACTCAAATAACGCACTTCTTTTTACAACATTAACTGAAGAAGAAAGCTTTGCAAAGTTAACTTACTTGAAACAAAAACAAAAAATTTTCAAATTCGTATCGAAGTTTAAAAGACAAAAGGATTTTATTTAATACTATCATTTAACCTGCTACTTCGTTAGCGCCTCCTTTTCCCTCGTGGACATATTTTTATGCCAAAGTTTATTTTTCTAGGTTTAAACTTGTTTCGATTCTAGCATTTAACCCGCTTCTTTATAATTGGGCCTGCATACGTATATAAATGCCAAATTTTATGTATTTAGGTTTATGCAAAACAGTTCAAACATTTTGTAAGTCATAGGTTGATATCCACACAGAACTTTGCATCTATAATTTTGTGTTTTGTGTATAGAAAATTCAAAAAGTACCGCTCTTAGAACACAAAAGCAAATGAGAGAAATTTAATTTCCCGTATTATCCTTTTCGATACTCTTCTCTCCCCATTTTTGTAGAAAATTCAAAAAATACCAATTAAAGAACACAAAAGTACCAAAAAGCCCTCTTACAGATTCTCATTTACTTACGATCTTGCATGTTTAATTTTATCTTTCTAGGTCCAATACCAACGAAAATTCAAAAAGTACCAGTCAAAGAATAAAAAAGTACCAAAAAGTTCCCACTTATAGATTCTCATCCAGTCAGGACAATGCATCTTGAATTTAATGTTTATAGGTCCAACACTAACGGATTTTAAAAAAGTACCAGTTAAAGAACAAAAAAGTACCAAACAATTCCGCAATAGATTCTTATCCACTCAGGATATTGCATGTTGCATCTTATGTTTTAAGGTCCAATATTAACGATGATTAAAAAAAATACCAGTTATAGAATCAAAAACATAAAGAAAAATATCAAATTTCTCGTATTTCCTTTTTTGGGTACTATTTTTTCACCCATTAATGTATCAAAAATTTCAGTATTGTAGTGGCAACCCATTATTTAGTACGAATATGTCAATGAATGGAAAAAATGTTTTGTTAAAAAAAATACCAAAAATAGTTACGATTTTCACCCCTTCGTATTCGTATTTGTTGATAAGTTTCGAATGTGGTATTAACTTTGTTTCAATGTTTATTAGTTCAAAAGATAGATGGGGTGTCAAAAAAGTACCTAAATTCAGGTTTTACTAGTTTACTCCCTAATAGGGCCAAATTTCAAAAAAGTACCAGACACCTATCCGCTCATTTTTTCTAAAGTACAACGATAAATATTACTTTTTTTTTGTATTTCTTTTAGTTTTGGAGATATAAGGTTACCGATTTTCCCGTTTTCACACATTTTTACCCCCTTAACATTTGAATTTTCAAAAATCCCATCTTTATGGATCGATTTAAAGTTTTTAGCTTCAGGCGTTTAGGCTGTGCGATGATCAGTCGGTAACGTTACAATTTTATATATATAAATGATTTATTTTATATTTTTTTTTTTAATTATATGCTTAACTACAATTTTTTTTTTATTTTTTGCTTTAAAAAAAACCTTAATGTACTTAAATCAAGACTAACCTTCCATGGTTAAAAATATTGGTTCATTTGATAACTTTTGTGTCCCGCTTTCATCATTATGTCCTCCTGCAGTACGACTTTCGGCATAACAGCGTCCACTCTTAATAAACAAAAGCAAAATGATTTTGCATACAAAATAAGTGTTTGGTATTTAAAATAAGCCATATGTATATCGGTCATTTGCTGAAACAACGTCATAAGTCAAAAGTGTTTTATGTAGTTTTAATTGTTTCATATGGATATATTGTAAACTCAACTCTTTCTGTTTCCATTATGTTATGTAAATTAAATACTTTAAAGTCGTTTTCTGTAAAACTAATAATTTTGAGTTATGACAATGTGCAGCAAATGAGCGATAAATCCTTTATTTTTTATAGCCTTCTTGCTAATTTTACCTATAATAATTCAAAATGGTGGCCGCAGACTCCCCCCCCCCCCTTCTAAACAAATTGTTCTATTAACTAACCCATCTGCCATACAAATAATCCTCCCAGTACGACTGATGTCGGAAAATAATTTGCAAATATTACCCATACGTACAAGTAAATTAAAAAAGCGCAGTCTATCGGTTCATGGATTTCACATAGCGGAAAGTGGCCTTCTCATTTTTGTAAATAAAAATTTTGTTGTTAACAGCGTGTAAACCAACTCGAATACTTTAAAAATTATTTGAAGGAAAAATTAATAAAATCAATTAAACGCTTCTTTAACAATGCCCAAGGCGAATTCATGTAAACGGTTGTGGCGAAACTACAACAAGTACAACACCAAAAACACAACATTGTATTTTATTTGTTGCTTTCATTTGTCGGTATGTCAAAATCACAAGCAACTTTTGACATTCCTCTCTCTTAGTAAGAAACAAAAGGTGGCTGCTGTACTTTCAACGCCAATTACAATTTTTTAAAAAAATTTTGACTTTCTTGCCATTACATGTTTAAGTGTGAAACATAACGGAATGATTCTTCGTTTATAAGTAAAACTCCACGAAAATTTAACACCGGGCAACGCCGGGTAGGAAAACTAGTGGTATTACATTTTATGCATACATATATTTCGGTTTTTCTGTGTCATGTTGTTTTTACCATTATTTCTCATTTTAAGTATTTTTCTAGATATTTAACACAACATAAAACTTCAGCTCATAACAATAAATTTCAATAAAATCATTTTTCTTTTTTTTCCCTTTTTGTAATATTTTACTTAAATTTTGTTTTTGCTAGCTTTTCTTGCTAAAACAGTTTATAAACGATGGACAACAACTGAAGAGACACATTAAATCAGTGCAATAGTACTCGGTAGATTCGTCGTAGATTTTGAATCATGCAACTGCAATATGTATCAGTATTAACCGACAAACTAACAATGTTGAATTGATATTGAGAGCAGACAATGATACTTTTAGCAAAAAAAAGTAAAAGGAAAAAATATCAAAATGATAATAAAACGGAAAGAAAATTGCTAGAGCAAAAATAAAAATACATACAATACTGCAAAGAAACTGTGTAAATTCGAAAAGTAACGAACAGAAGAATAGATGACACTCACCAGCTCACCAGATGATGACGATGAAGAAGAGACGTTATAGCGTAAGAACGGCCAGTGTGTTTATGTGTGTGTTTCTGTTGAGCTGAAACGTTTGTGTTAAATAGAAGTTGACAGCTTGATTTGTTGGCAACATAGAAAACAGCGAAAGATTGATAGAATGTCAGCTGGTAAAGACAGTTGCAGTTTATTGGCCGCATTAGAGTTGGGAAAAAATAAATAAAAAAAGAAAACGTATTATGAACAGCAGCTGAGTGAAGGATACTAACACACACACAGTCATGTATGATATTAATACTCATACGTACATGAGTGCTGGAAGTATATACATTTCGTCAGCACAATTGAATACTAGTACCGTCCGATCGGTCGTTTTAAGAAAATATGTCTGAGATTCGTTTCACACGGCATAACCTGCATACGCCTTTGTAGGTTTTTTTAAATAAACAAGTAAAGCCTGACCCAACTACATACAGCAGAACTTCGATATGACGAAATTTGTTATAACGAAAAACTCAATATAATGCATTATTTTCTCAGTCCTCTAAGAAGCATACAAAATTACAAACATGTTAAGACTCCATTTTTTAAATGACTCTATCCAACAAAGTAAGAAAAAAAATTAAATTAAAAGCAAAACTGAAAAGATTCCGTTGCCAAACCAAGTGCATATGTATAGTGCCACAAAATTCAGATAAAAAAAGCTATATTTACAACTAATTTTTTCATATTTATTTAAATTTTATTATACCAACGTTTCACTGATTATATAATTATATACAAAGTATTTTTCGATCCCCTTCTAATTCGTTGTATCCCAGGATGACTGTTGTACCCTACACTAGTAGCTTTTAAGTAAGATTCATTTATGTCCTAGCAAATTTTGAGCATTTTATCCCTTCAGGGGCACACTTCCACTTAGAGACCAATGCGTTCCATCGTGAATCCCTTCAATATAGAGGAAGAATAATAAGAACAGTAAAGAAGAAAAGAAGTGGCAGATAGCTTTAAGATAATAAGTAGATACTACATAGAACAAAACTTCCCCTACTTTCCCCTCATCAGCAACAACCGTCATGTTTCCCTGACAAATCCCAGTAGATCGACTGGATTATATCCAGCGATACATCTTAGTTCGTTGTGAAATCTATCTCTTAGCCATTTATGCCTGAGACACTGCATTCTAGGACAGCGGCACAGTATATACACAATCGTCAGCATTTTCGCATTTACTAGTAAAAGCCCTTACAAAATAATGACCTGTCACAAGAACCCTATAATTGTCCTGAGACCACTTCTATCCAATTCTAATGGAACCGTAGTTGCCCCTGCGTCCAATCCGGGCCATAATGCCCTAGACACCATGCAATCCATTTTATCTCTCCAGGGCCGGTTAACGGTTTCCGTATTTCCTCGTAATTGCACTGTATAATTTGTAATTGATCTGAGCGCAGCCTGACTATCATGTTGTAGGCATGTCGAGCATTGCTAATAAGGCAGGTATCAATATTACTTTTAAGATAGAGTACTTTCAGTCTCTCAAAGGTCTAATAGTTCTGAAATTTACCAGTTTCGTGTGGCCCGCCCTACCAGCCTTGGGTATCAATTTTACCCGACCTCTTTCTCCCCTCTCTCCACTCCCATTGCACGTTGCCCTCGGAAAGATTTAAATAAAGTTTTGGTATTACACCAATTTTACAGCTGATTCTGGTTTTAGACGATGAAAGAAGGGGTTTTTTCGGCGGGCAAAAAAGTTAAAAAAAAAATGTATTCTTTAATTATGGTACTTTCATAAGTGTCATAAGGTCCGTAATTACTAAAGAGGTTAAATACAAAAAAAAGATCTACATACACGCTGAGTAAAACATGTTTTGTTATGGTCACAACCAACAAAACTTTTTTTAAAGAAACTAATTTAACCATAATATGGTTGTCGGTTACAATGATTTGGTAAAATTAAACATATTATGGTTAATTTTTTTTAAAAATGTTTTTGTTACTTTTTCTCTGGGTGTATATATTAAATATATAGCGAAAACACTTTTGGGCTAAAGGATTTTTTTCTCTATGGTATAATAAATACCGGCTTCGCTAACTAAAGCTTATCTGAAAAGACGACCTTCGGCCGGGCCGAAGGGTTTTCTCCTCTATTTTATTACAAACACCGGCTTCGCTAGGTTAAGCTTCTCAGTATAGCCGGCCTTCGGCCGGGCGCAAGGATTTTCTGTTCTATGGTATAACAAAGACCGGTTTTTTTTCAGAAAGACCGCTTTTTTAGATGGTTTGACAGCGACTGTTTTTTTTTTCTTTTTTTATTTTTGCAAATGGCACAAGAAGAAGTGACAGAAAGGACAGTTTTTCTACTTTGACTGCAGTTTTTTAAACGCTGGATATTTTGATTGATAACGGATTTTAGATGTTTCAAGCAGTGTTCGAAAATAAACATTTACACTCAAAAGAAAAATTCATCTATCCTTACACAAATCCATCCGAAGCGGTATTAAAAGAGTGGTTGAATCAAGTACAAAAAGATTGATTCAAGACGGATTTTCAATCGTAAAATTCATCAATCGGTTTCGTACTTGAAATAATCCGAAAATGAGATTGATTTAAGTTTTTTTTTTTAATTTCCTAAGCTATTCCCCGCGAAGCTCTTCGCTCGTCTGCAGAAAAGAAACCAGAGTCTTTGGCGGGAATCGAACCCGCAACCCCGGCGCTGATATACTAGCTCGTTACCAGCAAACCTACCGGGGCACTCAACTAAACTAAGATTAAATCAATCTTAAAATGCTCTTGGCTCAAGAGTTATAAAATTGTTTTAATCCGAATTCGTACTTAAAATAATCCGAAAATGAGCTTGATTCAAGTATTATAAAGTTGATTTTATCCCGAATTAGAAAGACAAAATTATTATGATTGATTAACTTACCCGTTACAGGATGATGAAATACCAACACTTATGCCCGATATGGGTTTTACTTTAGAAATCTTAAATACATATTTAACCAAAAAAATAAACTAAATGAGATGCAAGAGTTCAAATCTACTTTTTGACCCTTCGTGGAGTCTGGCCAGATCTTTTTTCAATGTGTATAGAAATTAAAAACATGCGTTAGCCGGATGTTAAACACAACGAAAAGTTTAATATTTATTTAATTGATTTACTTGATTGTTTTGAGTACGTTTTAGTGTCATTCGTACTTGAATTTTTCAGTACGTCTCGTACTTAAAGTAATCATAAAAAACTTGATTTATCCCGAGTGTTTTTCTTTCTGTGTTCTGTTCGGTAGATTTGTGAAAAACCCACACGCTAATAGTATGTGTGGAAGACAAAACTAGTAGTGTTCTTTTCCAACTCAACAAAAAGATGAGAACATTAAATTGCTCTCTTTAAAAAAAACACAAACTTCGTCGTGTACGGTTCAGCACATTAATGTTCTTTTTTGGTAAAAAAAACCAAAAAAAAAAAAAAAAAAAAAAGCCAGAGAAAAAATTGTACACAAGCAAAACATGTGCCAATACACACACAACCTATTCGTGCTGTGGTCGTTGCTAAAATTTTTTTTTGGTTTATAATGTATGACTACAGAACAACTACAATTGTTGTGTTTTAAACCGAAGAGCAGAACACTTTTTAACAAGGTTTCGTTTAAATGTGCTGAATTCCCATTTCATAGTATTGATAAACTGAACTTTTTTAATGTTCCTTACTTTCTTGAAAATAGTAACGAACGGTATTAAGGGTTGTGTTCGAATACACAAACAATAAAAAATATTTATCGTAACTGGGTATGTAAGACGCATGCTAAATAATGTTGTGATTTGTGTCAAACACTTGTTTCAAGTGTGAATGCATGTTTCACATTTTCAATATCTTCCAAGCGTTCCTCCGAAATGTATGCAAGTGTTCAATCATCTAGCCTTTCTTGCTCATTGTGGCTCTTAAAACCTAATTTAACTAGAAACTAAGGTTCTCAAAATTGAAATTGTTTTGTAAACTAATACCAGCTTGGAATAATTTGAATTTGTAAGTGTTTATTACGCATTTTTTCGCACTTGATTAACAATACTGTATTCATTAAAAATTTTATTTTTTCACTTTTTGGAACAAATCGATACGTTATATTCTAACCGCTGGAAAAATATCGTGCTATTTTGTCTACTTCTTAGTAATGAAACGGTGAGCTTAAAAATTATTTTTCATATGACTTTAATGTAAAATTAAAAATTGTTTTGCTAACAATTTTTAAATTTTGAGTTATTACAGTATTGATGAAGAAGTGCGATACAAATTAATAATAAAACAAAATTAACTAGGGAGTTCACAATTGTGTTTTCAAATATCTCTTAATATAGAGACATTTCAATTTTAATTCCTTCATATAGATTGGCAAGTTTGTTGTTTTTGGTTTGTAAATTAAACTTCATTCCAAGTGAAAAAGTAAATTTGATCAAATTTTCGATTAATTCATTTCTGATTTAAAAATTTTTGTAATTTTAATACTTCAACAAACTGTGTTTTATATCTGTGACTGCTTAAAATAGAAATTTCAAGACGTCACAGTCTTGACACATTAAAATTTTAAGATACTCATTGTAAATCCCTTAATATTTGTTGAGAATATAAGAGTTTGTTTCATTCATATAACTATTTACTTGTTGTTTGAATACTTGTTATTGAAAACATTTTAAGTTTTGAAAATGATTTTAAATGTATTTTTATTTTATATCAATTTGAAAATAATTTTTTTGTCGCTTAATCACAATTCTTTAAAAGAACAACACGAAACTTTTATATTATTTCTCTGCTAACAATATTTTTATGATAAAAAATATATATTAACAGCGGTATGTATAATGAAAAGTTAGCCACAGTTTATACACTACGTACAACGAGCTGCCAACTAGAATACCGATTAAGCTTAGCAGCTTGTTAGCAAAATGTTCATGTATAATATACTTTTTCACTGGTGCAAATTTTTAATAAATCAACTCTGATATATAACGATGCCATACTGTATTAAAAAAAAAAACATTATTTTTGCTGAAATCATCCCTGATTTTGACATTTCATACTATTTTCATACAGCTGTTTTTTTCCAAATTAGCAGATATTTGGCAACTCACTAGTCAGAGTTTAGCAGTTTGCTATCCACAGTCTGTAAGTGTATTATAATTCAACTCTGTGCTAACTTCTTGCCAATTTTTCATTATACATAACGCTGTTAATTGCTTTAAGAAAAATACCCCAAAATTTAAATAGTTTTAAATCTAATCGCAT
Organism: Pollenia labialis; assembly: GCA_949318255.1. Lineage (NCBI taxonomy): Eukaryota > Metazoa > Arthropoda > Insecta > Diptera > Polleniidae > Pollenia > Pollenia labialis. The sequence continues at coordinate 115,318,758 of OX439139.1, read as the reverse complement.
TTAAATCATTTTCATAAAAAATAAATTCTATGCAAACAAAAAAAAAAATTATAATAATAAAAAAGAATAATCACTTTTGTTGTGTTATTCGTCTTTTATATTTTATTTGTAGATAAGCTCTGCGTTTTGTTTTTATGGAGAATATTCTTAAAAAAATCATCAGTGTGTCTGTGTGTATTGTATTGCTTTGGTGCCATAATAAACTAAATTAATTCCTTTTTAGAATCTCTAAATCCCGAACGCACTGAGCCGTATTAAATTTTTAAATCTGTATTTCATTTAATTCTGGCATTTGCCAAGGATTTCTTGTTGTTTTTTTTTTATTCGTTTACTATGCTGTGCAATAGTTAATAGGAAGACATGCACTGAAAAAAATAACGTGTTTAAATGTTGTACATTTTACGTTTTAATAATATTTTTTATTACGAAAATAATTCGCACATTTTAAACAATATTTTCGTAATACTAGTAAAAGGTTCTTTTCACTATCACACAAGTCTTACGTGTTTTAAACAAAAATACAATCAAAAACAAACAATTGGGGGATTCACAAGGTAGTCATAAAGTTGTAAAGTCATATGTCCTACATAATATTACAAGAAATATATAGGACTGCTGTGGGCTACCGCTTTTAATAAAGATTTCTACTGTACAGTTATGACGAATCAATAAACACAGCATTACCATTTTTATTTTGTTTAAAATACAACAACATTTATTTTAAACAATTGTAAAATATTATTTAGGACATTATGAAGATATGACTGGATATGACAAATGTGTAACAGATACAACATCTGTTGTGAGCCGAATATTCACCCAACGCTCTTGTAAATTTATAGACAAATACATTTTTTATTAAACTGATTTGAGAAAGTTTAATTTTGAAATTTGGGTTTGACATTAAAAAAAAATCAATAAGTTTTGTATGCTCAGAGTACTGTAACAGACATTTGAATAACTACTCATCCAAGGCCCATCTATCAGGTCTGCTTACTTGTACAAAAACAAAAAACGATTCTTTTTAGTTGTCAAACATTTACTACCCCATATGCAAAGCAAAAGGGAAAAACGTGTGTGTGTGTGGCATACCATAAACGTAAACAAACGTATACATGCACATGTAAGCAAAATGTAAACAATTTTTGACAACTAAAAAGAACATAAACAATGATCATCAGGCGTCTTGCGCAGACCTTTTCAATGGGCCTTGATCTCGTTAAATATCAAATGGCTTTAATATCAACAAAAAATTATTTTTAATAACACGAACAAAATATCAACACAAGTGACTTTTGTAAAATATCCCGCGGATTATTTTCGGTGTGTTTTCAGATACACAGACACAGGTCTAATAGACATGTACAACATGTTCCCCGAACTGGTATTGTGAGAACAAAACAAAAGCCAGGGAGGAAGGGAAATTATATAAATTCTATAATTCGTGCTAAAAAATATACTACAAGTCATGTCTTTAAAAATGAAAATGAAATGAAATGCAACTAACTGTTACAATGACTTTTGTAACAAATTTTACTCATTGATGTGCTAGTGTGCGTGTTGTAAGAATAAGTCTGTGTTCAGACTACAGGAAACAAGCTTTTTCTTTTTTTATAAAAGAAACATACATACATTTGCATATTACATTAATGTGTATGTGTGTGTATTTGTTTTTGAACATATTTATACATCCGTGCAATAATATAAATCTTAAAGTCCTCAACTTAGCGTAAAGACCAAAATCTTGAAAAAATCAAATGATGATAGTGCAACTTTTACAGTGTGAAATGTGAGATACCCTACATAAAACACGTTAACTAAAATATGAGGGATTCGTTGCAAATTTAAACGTTATAAAACATTGGTGCAATACACATTTTTTCCAAGTTTGGCCATTATTATGAAGAACCTTTTCCTATCTTTTTGCACGAATACAACTAATCCCAGAAACGATTCTATCCAAATTGTATATATCCTATATTAAAAGTTTAAATGTGCCGGTAAATGTGTTCCCTATTAATCAAAAAAAAAAGAAGAGTTAGGAAAATTTATTAATTCCTTTATGTTGAACGGGTCGTCAGTGGTCTGTGAGTGACTCGAATTCAGATGCTGAATCTACTAAACACAGATATGATATCTGGTAATAGTTGTACTGGTTGGACCGGCAGTGGTTATATTGGTAGGTTTTATTTCTACATCTCAAAGTATTTCCATCTTACACGATTTGTTGCAGTTGTTTTCGCGTCTTTCTATGCAAGATGTAACTGTACTAGTTATTGGAGTGTTGACCCATTCAGTTTTGTTTTCTTGCCTTGCATTAGTCTCGTTTATCGGTTGTTGTTTCAGCTAAGTATGTGATTGGTCTGCTGTAGCAGGTCCTAGGATAATGGGGCTGCCATTTGTCGTTGTCTAGAAATAGTGCCCTACGTGCATTTGGTGTAGTGATAGTGGAGCCTTGATAATAAATGTTTGATTCTTTCTTTTTTCCCAGGAGGTGGTAGCCATTTGACAATTTTTCTTTCTCTGCCAGAGATCGAACCTGAGGCGTTTAGTTTTGTAAGCAAGTACTTTGATATCTACACTAAGCCGCCACCACACATAGGGACAAATAACCGTATAACGACGACAAAAATTGTATTCCTTATTTTGTTAAATGTAACCACTATTACTCTTTATATGTTCTATAAACCAGTACGCAATCAACCTAAAAATAAATAACACGCAATTATACCTGTCAGCAGCATCTATAGCGTTTATTGTTGCTATACTCGACAATTTTTTGTAAATTTACAGCTTAAAGTTTTTAAAATATATTTTTAAGTATCAGGTATCTAATTTAATTTGCAGTTTTTATTAGAATAATTATTTGTATTTATGACTTAAATGCAAATATCTTTAAAATTGTTTAACTGATTATGTATCTCTTTCTTTTGAGTGGAAGGTTATAAAATTTCCAAAGTAACCATGGGTCGTTTGTGAAGATGAGTCAATAAATGGCAGAGTTATAGTGGACAAAATTTCAAACGTCATTATAAATTTGATAATTTTTTGCAATTTTTCTCTTTTCAAATTATTTTTTTAAACCAAAAAATAAAATTTCTTTAAATTTTATCACTTACGACATTAGCATAAATAAATTTTAAATAAATGAATATTTCTAGAGGATATTCATCCCGTTTGATTACAATCATTTCTCAGCTGCATATTTCGATAATCTTATAAGTGATTTTTTTTGGCCAGAAATGTTTCCAAGGATGCTACCATAAATCGTTCCTGGTTAGTTATACACGCAGAGAAATAACAAGATTAATGAGTAGTCACTATGACCATTATTATTCATATCAGCCTAATATGTTTGCCCTAATAAGTTTATTATAGTCCTAATATAACTTGAACAAAAAGCTTAGTCTGATCGACCTACACATATTAAATTATTGAAATGTTTGCTACTATAATACATATATTTTCAACTATACAATTGAAATCATAACATTGGTTGGGCACAAAAGTTATGTTTAATATCATAATTTATGTTTATTGTAAAACACATTCTCTGAATGAGCAAACATTTATTGTCAAAAAAAAAACAGTGTATCTTTATAAAGAAAATAAAATTTTCTCCAACGTTATTTTCAATCCGCGACCGTCAGTCAATCGGGAAACATGAATTAGAATAAAATAATTAAAATGTTTTTCGGCTCGAAAAAAGGCCTCGCAAAATTAACGAAATAAATTTGTATATGTTTATTGAAACCGGTAAGGTATTTATGTATATATAATAATAAAAATACATTAATGTATAAATATCCAATCACGTTGTCTTTCTTGCAGCCAAAAACACATACAACATTGGAACCGGCATAGAAATTTTAACACAAAATTTTGCCACTAGCCCCGAATTTGTTTCAATTACTATGTACACCCAAAGAATAAACATGTTTAAATATGGTCATCTCCAACAAAATTATGTTTAAAGAAAATTTTTAATTTAACCATGTTATTGTCACTGAAAATTATATTATGGTTAAATTAGTACTCAATCAAGAAGCCACAACTATATTATGGTTGTCTCCGTAGATGTTATGGTTAAAAATAACTAATATATGTTTAACACTTATAATAGCATGGATGGTTTTCAACCATATCATGTTGCTCTTTGAAATGAAGAAAATACTATTGTTAATATTAAAACAAATTATTGTCATATTTAACCATATAGTGTTTAGAGAAAACCATAATATGGTTGTAGCTTCTTGATAGCAATAATATGACAATAATATGGTAATTTTAAACATAACATGCTTAAAATTTTCTTTAAAAATGTGTTTTATCTACGTGTATGTATTAATTTTAATTTTTAATATTTGCTAAACTGTATTTGTATATATACCTTATATAAATAAAAAATATTTATTTTTCGAATTTAGTCTCTGAGCTAAATTTCGGAAGGAAATAATTCCCAGTTTCTATTTAATAAAAAATAAATTTTTGAAATGACATTATTATACCCTTCACCTCAGGTGGAAAAGGGTATTAATAAGTTTGTCATTCCGTTTGTAATTTCTACAATATTGATCTTAGACCCTATAAAGTATATATACTCTGGGTCCTTATGGGGAGAGAAGTTGATTTAACGATATCCGTCCGTCTGTCCGTCTGTCCGTCTTACGTTTGATATGTGTTTTCCGGAGACTCCAGACATGATAGCGGCTAGGTTGTTTTACATTTGTGTCACATATAGTCTACCATCGGTTGCTATTGAAATTCAGCAAGATCGATCCACAAATGGCTGAGTTATGAGCAAAAAACCACGACTACCTCTAATATTTTCCAAAAATCCCTTGTGGTTGTTGTAATTTTATTACTTTTTACTGTATATCTGGGGAACGGCAAAAGCCAAAGCTTCCAAATTAGGTACACACACTTAGGTAGCCCATACACACGATCCTACAAAATGTGGGCGGGATTGGAGAAGTGGGCGTGGTACCTCCCGTACAAAAAAAATTAAAAATTGTATAAAAACCTAAAATTTAGGGCTGCCATATGTCCTATGGATATGACTTATATACCAAAATATCGAACATTTTTAGTAGAGCATATTTTATAAAAAATTCAGAAAAATCGGTTCAGATACAAAAAAGTCATGACCAAAACTAATTTTTTTTTTTTAAATACCCACTTTCGGGAACCACAGATCTCCCCGAGTCCAAGCTTTATAACACAAGTAAATGGTAAATTCCTTCTTAAACACGTCGGTATATAAATCTGTCAAATCGGTTAAAAAATGGCTGAGTTATGAGCAAAAAACCACGACTACCTCTAATATTTTCCAAAAATCCCTTGTGGTTGTTGTTTTTTTGTTTGTGCTTTTATTCGAACGTGTTGAATGTTAGGCATATCAAACACACACATGTTTGTACATGATTGGTCGCTTAAATTGAAAAATACGTACATACCTACATATTAAACAAACAAAGTGACGGAATATATTCTACTTTAATTCTTTATTAGCATAAGTGTTAATGGATGAGTTGTCTGGGCGGTTGCTGAAAGCAGCGTTGTTGGTAGCTGCCGGGGTTCAAATCCGGCATCCACCTTTTCAAAAAAAATTTTTTTTAACTTTTTTTATATTCTATATAACGATTTTAAAATAATTCAGCAATTTTTGATTTTTTTGACAATGTAAATATTAATCGTTCGCTTAACTTACATGTAAAACAAAAATCATATTCTATACCTATTTGTTTTTTATTTTTTATTTAATTTGTTTATGTCCTAAAAACGATTTTAAAATTACTTAGGTATAAAGCTTTTCGATATTTTAATTTTATTGGCAATGACACATACTACGTTTATACGCACCTCTTATTTGCAAATAAAAATATTGCAAGTAAAGAAAATTGCCGCATAAACAGTGACTTAAATTTTTATTTGCGAATAGCTAACTCACGAAAACAATTCCTGATTAACGACACTATTTGCAAATAAGATTTAAAGCATTGCCACACTTTTAACCGTTTTACGTTTTTATTTCGATGTGGCACATTCATACGACAAAAAAAGTAAAATTAATTCAAAATTGTGGAAATAAATTTCACAAATACACAAAAAATTTAAATTTTTTCATTATTCATTAAAAAATAAAAAGTTTTTATACATGCAGTGCTACCAAATGCATAAATTTTCCATCCGGCATCACATAAAAATAAGAATTTTACGTAACAAAATAGGACATATAAACAGTAAGTTAGTTAATCGCAAATAATTTTTATTTGCGAATAGTCTACGTATAAACGTAGTAACAGTGTTTTATTTTATTTCGGCAAGCATATACGTACCTACATATGTACATAAAAAGTTGTATGTAATTTAAATAAATCCATACTAACTAGTAGGTTAACCTAGCTATTGCAAAGCCATGCATATGTATGCACATGAGTATGTATGAATGAGCAAAAGTTATTTGTGTATAAAGGCATTGCTTTCGTAATTGTTGTTGTTGCATTTTATTTTTATCTCTTATTGCTGTAGTAATTGTTGTTGTTATATGTGTTTCGTCTAATAAGCTGTTGCTACGTTGATCTCTTCTTGCATTTCTCTTGGTTGCGGTTTTTTTTGTTTTTTTTTTTATAATCTTTACCACAAGTGGTGGATTTTAATGTGTTTTTTACGCATACACATGTATGTATGTTCATAAAATTCTCTCAATATATTTTAATTTAACGCTTGTTCAATAAAACCGTTCGTAGTTGAGTTGTCTAAGTTCTCGCTTAAGGCTCGTAAGATTGCGAGTTCAAGTCTCCAAAATAAATTTTTTTTTATTTTTATTAAATTTTTTTATACACGATTTTAAGATTAAATATAATTAAAACTTATATAACGAATTTTAAACATCAACTTTGTCAAAAGAGGAAACGGACTTAGTTATATACATACATTTTTTGATTTTGTCATAGGTATTCTTTTTAAAAACTTCTTGTTCTTATCTCACCATGGTGAAGGGTATTTAAGATTCGGCATAGCCGAATATAGCACTCTTACTTGTTTTTTATTGGTTTTATTGTGAGAACCATATAACATGTTGACATGGAGAATTTGAATGGTGTTGGGAAATAAAAAAACATGGTTTGGAAGAACGATTGCATTTTTCTTCTAAATATAATAATATATTTGAGACAGTAATTAGCTACAAAAATTTGGGATGGTCATTTTGTATTTGTCCTTAGATTTTAAATGTCGAATCAAAATTGCGGCCTGAAACATCAGTGGTTGTTATAATTTTTACCCCAAAAGCAGTTATTTTGAAGCATGAATTACATTTTTTAATGCTTTTTATAAAAACTTTGGAATCCGCCCTTTCACCCAATAGCAATGTTTTCAGTGCTTCCGGCGAAGAGCTTAGTGGCTTCAGCAAAACTTTTCGGGAACAGCAGCACATTCCGGCTGACTCATATTTAAATGTTAGAGCGAGGCAGTGACTAGACATTTCACCAACACTATACGCATTCTTTCGAGATTGACTAACCTATTATTACCAGTAAAGGGTTGACTAATAATAACTTTTCGGGTCCCAAGATGTTGAGCTCGTTCTTCAGGAGTTAGAGCAGCACAATTACACTTACATAACTACGTTATTTGTAAGCTCATGATTACGTTATAAATGTTATTCATGTGTTAAAGTTGCTCGTTGATTTCTTCCGGTTTGGGCGCTCGGACGTTTCTTCGACTGGTTCCTCCTTTGGATCGGGTCGTCATTATTTTAAACAAAATTGAATTTTCCGGAATTTTAATTTGATTTTTTTTTTCATGAAAACTTAAATTCACGGCGAATTTACACCAGGTGACCTAATCGTGCTACGTAAGCAACAGCTGATTACTATCCTTGTGTCAAAATGATATACCCTTCATGTGGTTCTGGGGAATATGTACTAAATTTTATAAGTTTCGCTTAAATAATGAAATTTAAAATTTTTTTAAATCAACAAAATTTCAAAATAAACAATTTAAAATTAAAAAGAAAATGAAATATTTGTTTAAATTGTTTACTACTGTCAAGGCCCATTGAAAAGGGCTGCGCAAGAAGCCTGATGATCATTGTTTATGTTCTTTTTAGTTGTCAAAAGTTGTTTACATTTTGCTTACATGTGCATGTATACGTTTGTTTACGTTTATGGTATGCCACACATACACGTTTTTTCCTTTTGCTTTGTATATGTGGTAGTAAATTTTTGACAACTAAAAATAATCGTTTTTTGTTTTTGTACAAGTAATCAGACCTGATAGATGGGCCTTGACTACTGTGTTGTATTAATTTTAACACAACGTTAAAATATTTTACAGTGTTGTAAACATTTTCAAAATGAGGCCACCTTGTATGAATTTGCCTTGCATAAATTCTTTCACAAATTATTGTAGGAAAATTTTTAATAAAGGGTTTTTTTTTTGAGTTATACAACTTTGAGTTGGCATCACTGCTTTATTTGACCACCAATTTAACAGCTGATAGTTGCTTTTTGTTAAGTTTGTTTAGACATTTTATTATAGATCGACTTACACCAGAGCAAAGCGTGCAAATTGTTGAAATTTTTAATCAAAATAATTCGGCGAATATGCACAAATTGTTATTGATCTTTAATTTCCATTCAAAATTTTATTTTCCGATGAAGCCCATTTCTTGAATGGTATGGGTACGTAATTAAGCAAAATTGTCGCATATAGAGTGAGCGGAATCCACAAGCTTTTGTCGAAACACCATTATAACCATAGAAAAGTACTGTTTGATGTGCTTTATGAGCTGGCGGAGTCATAGGCCCATATGTCTTCAAAAACGATGATGGTCACACTCACAATATTATTACAGTAACGGACTGTAGTTTATTTAAGAAATATTCCGTTCAGTCATTTTTAAATAAATAAACATTTAAAATTCCAAGCAAATTTATTTTTAACTAATTCTAACAGTTATTCAAAAAACTAAGTGCATATCAATACGGATTTTCAGTTGCATTTAATATTGTCCGTTGATTGAGTTAAATTCTGCTTTATGTTAAAGTAAATAAATATGTAATTTAAAGCAACGAAAAGTTCATTTAATTTTTACTGTCAAAAATTCAACCGCGAATTCCGTAAAAACAAATCAATATTCAGTTATCTTTTATAAATTAATTGTCAAAAAATTAACTACATATTCCGTAAAAACAAATAAATATGCAGTTATTTTTTAAAATTATACTGTCAAAAATTCAACACCATATTCAGTAAAAACAATTAAATATTCAGTTATTTTATATAATTTTACTACCAAAAATTAATTTTAACTTATCTATAAAAAATGAATTGCTTGTTTTGTGTAAGCAATACCCATTTTCTATTTGTTAAAATAATTTAGTTAAATACATCAAATTTTAAAAGTAAAATAATTGCGAAGCCATATCGGTCATGCTGCTGGTGTTTTATAATTGAGATTTCTTCTGTAAACAACGTGGTCAGTACAACAAAAGTAAAACAAACGTGTGTAACTGGGTAAGTAAATAAAAATATTCTCCCTCTCTCGCTTATAAGAAAAACAAGAGGACAGGCGTCTGTCTGGTATTTTTAGAAATTCGACTCTTTTGTGGAGTAAACGAAAATTTAATAAAATAACTGAATATTTAATTGTTTTTACTGAATATGGGGTCAATTTGACAGTAAAAAATTGACAGTAAAATTTTAATAAATAACTGAATATTTAATCGTTTTTACGGAATATGGTGTTGAATTTTTGACAGTAAAAATTAAATGAACTTTTTGTTAAAAATAAATGAAAAATAGGTAGACCGGTTTTTAATTGAACTTTCATTTATTTTATATTACAATTTCAGTTAATTTTACGTACATAATATTGTGAGTGCAGTATCGGAAAAGTTGTTAAAAATTTGTGTTTCAAATTTCGCCTTTTACGCGCCAGCCGTGTAGGCCACATGGCAGAAATCATATTTAAACATTAATCCCATAAAATTTCTATCCAATAAAGACCGCTTCATTGATATCAAAAATAAATTACTATGTTTTATTATTATTTAAACTTGTATTGCTCTATAAAAACATCCTTTATGTTGACAAATTAATTTTTTAACGTCCATATAACAAATTGTTATCAGGAAAAATTCTGATATTAAGTAAAGTGTCCCCGCAAAAAAAAAAATTTCTTAATAGCATAACCATAGCGCCACATTTCGGATCTATTTATTCATAAACAAAAAAAATAGTCACAAATGAAGAATTTTGTTAATAACAGGAAAGCCATTTTTTATTTGTGAGTTTCAGCGAAAACATACCATAATTTAAGTAAATTTAAATATAAAGATTACAGAACCACGTTTCGGGATTAAACTTAAGAAAAATCTGGTTCTAAACTAAACTAATTTTTTGTGCATGTTTGGTATCAATATATATGTACATGGATTTTTATGTAAGCTCTATCTTGGAATATCTCTCAGATGTTCATGGTATATTTAGATGCATGATTTTATCTAATATGGGATAGCGCTGGAAAACTATCGATAGTCTTAAAATATCGAAAATATCGATAGTAAAAATATCAATATGGATATTATAATTATTTAAAATACAGCTATGAATATGTTGCAGCAGCTATACACGCACAGCTTTTTGCCGCAAGTTTTTACTTGCTATTATTAATTCGCGCTGAATTAAAGTAATGAATACAAAGAACAAGAATGGCAGGTGCCATGTATTGCTTAGCTGTGCTTCTTTTTTTACTGCAAACTAAAGGCTTTTATGTCGAAATTTGTATGTCTTTACATATTTTTGTAATGTTGTAAAAAAAACGCAAATATAAATGCAATTGCATTTGCGTGCATAGGACAGAGCAATGGACTACCATAAGAGGAAAGGTCGGCTAGATTGATTACTATTTGGGTTGAGAAACAAAACCAATTTAAAACATTATCTTAAGTTGCAATAAAATATCTTAAAGTCCCTATTACTTCGGTTCCTTCAGAGAGGTGCTTATCATCAGCACAATTTTTCAAAGACTTAAATAACGTGCGAACATACATACGCCTCATACCTACGTTCAATAAAGTGATAAAAACAACGAACTGTAGCCTGATAAGAAACTTGTTAAAGCTTTTCCTGCTCAAGTTAAAACATTCAGTCGATAGTAATAACGATATTGAAATCTGAACTATCGATAAAAATCGATAGTAAAAAATATCGATAGTATCCCAGCACTTATCTGGAAGCACATTTCCCATTCTTCAAATAGCTTTAACAAGGAAACGTAACCATTTTAGAATTTCTCTGCAAATATTAAAATAAAGTTTTGTGACACTTTCATTTATACTTGAATGAATTTTTATGGAAAATATATTTTCATTTAATTTCCTTTTGTTTCCTTTTGTTTCTAGGAAACATAAATTTAATTGCCAAATATATTGCAATTTTTTTTATTGAGAATAGCAATTTATGCACTAACAATTTTACTAATAACTTAATTTGAAAGAAAAATTATTAATTTGTCAAGATTTTTAAGTTTAAAATTATTCGAATATCCTTTTATAAGCATGCATTTGTACAATGAACATATACATATGTATGCTTTTGTTTATTATTTTTAGGAAACATTTTGTGAATAGCAAAATCGAATAATGTTAAAAACATACCTACATGAATACATACCCATGTACTTTTATATTATAAATGTTTATATGTCGACAACAAACCAAAATAATATGAATATTATTGCATCAATATATTACAATATTCCAGGAAAAACATTTGATTTTTAGTAATAGATGGCATTTATTTCATACGTTACCTGGTAAGTAGTTGGCATCACAATTGTCACAATTCTGAAAACTTCAATAAGTACTTACTAGCAATTAGCAACTACTATTATTTTCACTACTGAACATTTGATTACCGATAATCAGCTCAATAACTACTTATTATACCCGTAATTTCTACAAAAACAAAGCTGGTCGTGTTCGTGCCTAACAGTTATCTTTACCTATTTCAACGTTTGTTTTGCCTTTTACCTTCAGTCTTCTTTTGAAATGTGACAGCTTTTGCGCCATAGATTTCTATGCACAGCTAGATTTCTTTTTGTAGAAATTACGGGCATTTGTACTGAATATATACATACTTACTGGTAACGTACTCAATAACTACTTATTAGGTCTATTAACTGGCTTCTGCTAAGTATATTGTAAGTACTTACAATTCAACTTACTAGTAGTTAAATAATAACTCGATATTTTTCGACTTATAGTATGTGTATTGTAAATACTGAATTCTGTGGACACCTCGAACAAAAATAAGTAGTTATTCAGCCGAAAAATAAGCAGTGTTTATTTTTCTCCAACATTACTTGATAACTTACCAGTACCCATGTTCTGTAACTTTATTGTAAACTTCTCGCATCAAAAAGATGTGAAACAAAATATTCCATCGTTTCTCGAAAAATGAGACAAAACTGTGTCTGTAACTCATGTCGAAAACTATCAAAAGAGATTACGTCGTTACGTTATAACTGTCATAACAATGCACCCGAAGCCGCTATGACATTGCAGACGTTGACAACGTCAGTAACACATATTGTTGATGGCGACAAAAATTTACTAAATTTAAAAATTTTTCAACGACGGCGGCGAAAATACAACCGTCGGCAGTACCAAATAATGTAAAGTGCGGCTTTAATGTTTGTTGTTTGCAAACATGCTTTGAACAAATTCGTTTATTTTGTAAAAATGTTAAAAGCAAAATAATTAAACAATGGAAAAATGTGCCAAGAACAAAATGTTATTATTATTATTCTTTGCATATTAATTTTTTATTGTTTTTTAATGTTAAAATTTTTTCTCGCCCCATTTTTATTCGTGAGTCTTTTGACAGTTCAAAGCGGGAACTTTTCTCACAAAAATGTTACAGACACACTTTTTCTGTAAATTGGCGAGTAATTTACTTACGTGACAGCTAGTACTCGCCAAAAAAAAGTTACAGAAACAGTTTACTGAGAAAAACAGCTGTTTGTTTCAATATATGGCATTTATGTTTCATTTCACACATTTCAATCGAAAAGTTTCTCGACGCGGGAGTTACAGAACATGGGCACTGGTAACTAAAGTTTTTGCTGGGATATTTTGATTTCTGTATATCAATGTAAATTAAAAACAAGATAAAACAAGTAAGAAAGTATAGTCGGTAAAGCCCGACCTATGATTCCCTACACCACAGTATATAAGAATAAAGTTTTGCAAGTGTACCCTATTTGGGACCCATGGGCAATCATTGGCCCGCCAGAAAATAAATTACATATGTTATTGAGATTAAGATAGATATAAAAGTTCTTTGTGCCGAACAGTTTTTAGATATATTCAATAATATGAAATTTTTTCGCCTATAAGTGGTTCTAGAAAGGGGGTTCTTATGGGAGCTGTGGCTAATTTTGGACCCAGTAGCACAACATGATATTGCCATGATTTAGTAGCTGTCGTAAAAGTTATTGTCGGCAGTTTTTATGTAAATTCTAACATTTCCAATAGAATTTGGTAACACGCAATAAAATTAGTTTGGACGAAATTTTATCTTAATACCAACTTTATAAGATGGTTAATCGGCAAAAATAACATATTCCGATTCGAAACTGTGTGCTAAATTTCATCAATTAAAAAAAATACTTGCAAATGATTATACATATTTTACAAAAATTAAACTAAATTTATTAACAAAATTCATTTGACTATAACTGGCGTAATTTTATAGTTGTGAGCCAGGTTGGCAAAATAGTTGTTGTTAAAATACATGAGAAAAGTAATTAAGAACCACATTACACAAATGTTATTATTTCAGGGTATCATCTAAAACTATACAAATTCATGAAGTAACAATTTTCTGTACTTTAAACAGGAGTCTAAATAATTCACAAGACTGTTATTATTACAGGACTGACCATTTAAGGATGCTTAAGACTTCTGATAAATTTAGGATGAATTTGTTGAAGTAGATATTTTCGTCTGTATCCGTTAAAAATGGGACATATGCCAATAAAATGAAGTGTGTTTTCTGTTGCATCGAGGTTATAAAGTGTGCATAAACCGACCGTTGTACTTCTGAAAGGTCTACAATTTACGTCTAGCAATCCTCCTCTTGCTCTTATTAGAATACTTAAAGCACGAGATGAGAGATTAGAGATAGCAATTTGCAATGGAGAGTAATTAAACTGGGAGTATAAGTTTTGTTTTTCATGGGAAACAACCACGGGAAGAATTGAATTGCAGTGTTTGCTGAGTATATTGGAAGTATTTGGCGGAACAAAGTTAATTTTACTACAGAAGATCGTCCAATCTTCAGCCCAAAAAGTATGTTTATCAATTATATTTTCAGTATGTTGGCGAGGTAAACTACTAAAAGGCATATTCAGTACTTTGTTTATGTAATTAAAATGCAGATTTAATGTATCGACATTTAAAAAGTTTAATCCAGTTTGTAATAATAGCATGTAGTTTGGGGTATTGATAGGTAAAATTAACATTTTTTTTAATGAAGAAACGAAGCAGTTTTTTGACTATGTCGTATTTTTTGTAGCTTCATATTTGGGCACCGTAAAACATAATAGGACGCGAAGCAGCACCGAAGATTTTAAGTTTATTTGTATTAGATATTTTTGAGTGGTTTATGTATTTAGACCACGAAGAACACATCGCGGTTATTGATGTTGAAAATTTGCTTGATAAATGTTTATTAAAGGATAAATTGTAACTGAGTTCAATTCCAAAATACTTATATGAATTTACAATTTTCACCACATTTTCTTCAAAAGTCCAGATGAGGGTTTCGGGTAACCTTGTTCCGCTGCGAAGAACAACTATTTTGGATTTCGTTAGATTAACTTTTAGATCCCATAAGTTACAGTAAAGAGAGTCAATTATAGTTTGCAGACCACACGTCTACTCAGATGGTATGACAATGTCGTCAGCGTAAAGCCAAATTTGTATATCGATGTTGTCAACACTTATTCCACCAGGGTATAGCGCAAACAGCATTGGGCTTAATATGCACCCTTGCTTGACACCCAGCTTAACGTCAAAGGAATCAGCGAACGTATTTGCAAAAGCGAATTCATTACAGGTAATCTGGGTACAACTATGAACTAAGACAACTACTACATAAACCACTAGTAATTTGTTTTTGTAAATTCATTGTATAATGTCTAAAATCTAAATAAAGATGATAAACAACATTATCAGCAGGGCTTTTAAGACTACCTTTTATGAATTCGCCTTGTTATTGCAACAATGTTATTAATATTATTATTTTTACATTACATTTTTTTATTTTCTTTTCTTAATTTTGTTTTACTTTTTTTATTTTATTTTTTTTTTTTGTTTACACCATGGTACAATAAGTTCAAGGTAGTTTCATTAAAAAAAAAATACCTCAACTTTTTACAAATTAAATAAGAAAAATTAAAAATCAATTTCAAATAAAGGAAATGTTGACGTAGTTTCAGTTCTAAAATAAAAAATATGTTAACATTTAACTTTTTGCAGTAATGTAAGATTTTGTTGTTCGAAATTCCATGAGTGACTATTGAAAAATCTACCTTATTATCATACCTTGTTTATTTCACCATGGTTTACTATTTTTCAATATTAATTTTGAGTTACCATATTACTTTTGTATTTTAATATTTTATTTTCCATCTTTATTTTATGGAATAGGAAAACATGATAATATATTATTAGTTTTTGTTTCCTTATTCAGATTTTATTTTTTACTTTTCTTTTAATATTTTATATTAAAATCGCCTAGTTAAACAATTTGGCTGTAGGAAATATCGCCCAAAGAAAAATGGCCCAAAAAAAAAAAATGAAAAATCGCCAAAAAAAAAAAAATTGAAAATTACGCAAAATAGTGTTTATTATTCATATAAATTTAGTTATATACAAATATAAGTTTTATGTAAAAATTTGCATTGTGCCTTCAACAGCTGTTCGGCAGTATGGACGCTATGACACTTTGCAAAGTGTCATAATGTCCACAACTTAACTTATATGGATACCGGCTTCGCCAACTAAAGCTTCTCTGCACAGCCAGCCTTCGGCCGGGCGCAAGGATTTTCTCCTCTATGGTATAACAAATACCGGCTTCGCTAACTAAAGCTTCTCTGCACAGCCGGCCTGCGGCCGGGCGCAAGGATTTTCTCCTCTATGGTATAATATACACCGGCTTCGCTAAGTAAAGCTTCTAAAATCTGCCTTGTTTCCGAACGAAGGCCGACTACGCAGAGAAGCTTAAGCTAGCGAAGCCGGTTTTTTTTATACCATAGAGTAGAAAATCCTTGCGCCCGGCCTAAGGCCCGCTGTGCAGAGAAGCTTTAGTTGGCGAAGCCGGTATCCTTATAAGTTAAGTTGTGGACATTATGACACTTTGCAATATGTCCCGTTATTTTTGTAATGATAATGAATGATTTGGACAAATAGTATGTAACATTTTGGGAAGAATTTTAAAAATGAAAAATTTTTCATTATGAAAAATCACCCAACAATAACGAAAAATAGCCTAAAAATTTTACATGCAATTTTTTTGGGCGATTTTTCATTTTTATTTTTGGGCCATTTTTCTTTGGGCGATATTTCCTACAGCCAAACAATTTTAGATGTTATGTACTTAATTAGAATTTTTATACAATGTATTTTGGGGATATATAGGAAATTTATTGCACATTTGTTGGAGGTAATTAAACATAATTATAATGATGAATAATTTGGGACCACTGATTGACAGCACTTACATTGGAAATAATTTGTCTAATGACTATTTCAATTTGTGCCATTTTAATGCTCAAAGTTTGGTTCCTAGAACTAATGCGATTAAATTTGCAGAAGTTAAGCACTTGCTAGAGCATAGTTTATACGACGTCATCGAATAAGTGAAACATGGTACAAAGATTATATATCTGATTATGCAGTGTCATTAGATGGATATAAAATATTTAGGAATGATAGGCTTTGGGCACGGGGCGGTGGTGTATGTATTTACGTTTCGGACAAATTTAAGGCAAGGGTTGCTTGTGATTTTATAGAGGATGCTGTTATTGAAAGTTTGTTTGTGAAAGTAAGTCTTAATAACTCTAGTAGTATCGTAATAGGCATAATATATTTGCCGCATGGTAATTTTAGGTCTTCTGAAAATTTTTTAGCTGATGTAGCTACCCGTTTTCCAAATTTAATTTTAATGGGAGACTTTAACACTAACTTATTTGAATTTGAAAAATCACAATTGGTAAGGGAATTTTGTAGAAGATCTAATTTATCCGTCATTCACAGTTCTTTGCCTACACATTTTACTGAACATCTTTCGTGTGCTACTTTAATAGACTATTTCATGGTTTCTGAGCGTGTTTTAGTTCGTGAAACATCTCAATATCAAATGCCAGTCTTAAATTCTGGCCATGCTTTTATATCTATGTCTTATGATGTAAAGGTTGAAAGAGTGTCTTCGGAATTCTTTTATCGTGATTATAGGTCTTTAAATTTAGAACAGTGTTTGCATGAGTTACAATTGATAGATTTCTCTTACATATATGCGAATATTTCAGTTGATAATCAGGTTGTTTTTTTTAATTCTATTTTATTTGAAATTTTTGATAAATATGTTCCAGTGAGGAGAATGGTAAAACCTAAATACGATAAATGGATGTCCAATCCGGAAATAGTAAATGCTAGAATAAAACGTAATTTGGCTTTTCGTGCACTTAAGGAGCATTATTGTGAATATAATCTTAAAATGTATCAGATAAATAGAAATAAATTGAAGAGCATAATTAGAAAGCATAGGAAAAAGGCAAATGTAAACTTTTTCTCTAACTGCAGTAATACGGAATTGTGGAGGAGATTGAAATATGAAGGAGCAATTGATAGGCGGACTGAGTATTTTTCGTTTAGTGTAGAGGAATTTAATACAACTGTTATAATGCCTCCTATTCAAAACGAACCAGATGTGGATAATCTCACTCCTTTAAATGGAGGCTTCTCCTTTAGAGCTGTAGACGAATTGGAGGTATATAACGCCATGTTGTGTATTAAATCTAACGCTGTGGGGTGTGATGGAATTCCAATAAAATTTTTGAAACTTGTTTTCCCTGCAATATCACGGCCATTGACTTTTATTTTTAATAGCATAATTACTAAATCAAAATTTCCTGATATTTGGAAAGTAGGAAGAATAGTACCAGTTCCAAAGATAAAATCACCCCGATTGTTAAGTGATTTTCGTCCTATAAGTATATTATCATGGTGTTCAAAAATATTCGAAATGTTACTACGGAATCAGATTCAAGATTATTTGCGGGTAAAAAAGTTATTTTGTGAGTTTCAATCGGGGTTTACGGAATTATAATACTACTGGTTTAACGTTAGAGGCGGTGGAAATTTTAAGGAATAATATGGATAAAAAATATGAATCGGTGGCAATATTTTTAGATTATTCCAAGGCTTTTGACTCTATAAGCCATAAAATGTTAGTGCAAAAGTTGTTGAATATATTTCAGTTTGGAAACACTTCTTGCAAGCTTATAAATTCTTTTCTTTCATCACGTAGTCAATTTACCGAAGTCCAGGGTATAAAATCGTCTACTTTAATAACTCATAGGGGCTACCACAGGGCTCAATACTTGGCCCGCTACTTTTTATGATGTATGTTAATGATAATTTTTCACAAATACATTTCTGTACATGGTTAGGTTGTTATCTACCAGTTAGTGTCAAGAAAAAATTGGCTTTTTCTGTCTGCATGCCCGTTTTCCTTTATGGAATGGAAATACATTCTGGTACTTCGCAGCACAACCTGGAAAGACTAGAGCATTGTTTTAGAAGGATGGTAAGATATGTATATGGGCTTAAATATAGAACCCATATAACATCATACATAATATCACTTCTTGGCTGTAACTTTCCATGTTTTATAAACATGAGAATTTTGCTTATGTTGTATAAGATAATAAGGACTAATTGTCCACCATATCTGAGACGCAGGTACTTATTCGGTACCTCTATAAGAACTCAAGTTCTTGTTTCTCCACTCCAGTTACTCCAGTATATTTTCTGTGGGCGTGGATCAAAACTAAATGTAATGTTGTTTATAGGGATGCTGATTTTGAAGTCTAGAGGCATATGATCTGAACAAGGCTTACAAGCAATTCTGAAATCGGACATAGAACTGTTTTTGTAATTCTTATACGCTTAACAGTTTTATTGGGTTTAATATCTTAAGTTTTCTAAACTCTTTACGGATGAAGTTTCCTGATGATCTGGCCTAAGCAACCAGTGAAATTCGCATATATCCCATCAACAATAAATTTCAGTGTTTTTATCAAATAATAAAAATTGGGAATTAAGCACGAATAACAAAATCATTTAAATAAGATTTTGTATTCCCACGAAAATTATTTTGATAACAAACTGGCAGGTGCACGGCCTAAAAAAAACTGACTGGCAACCCGCTTTTTATATAAGGCGAGTTGTTTTTGTTATATTTTGTTTTTTCTTAACCTACTTACAACTACAATTATTGTTGGAAGAATTCCAATCAATTGTAGTGGGGCATGTAAGGAGAGATAAACTCACTGTTTATTGTTGATGATTTTGCTTAAACTTTGATATTGTTACAAACAGAACTGTTTCTGTAATTCTTATACGCTTTACAGTTTTATTTGGTTTAATATCTTTAGTTTTTCTAAAATCATTATGGATGAAGTTTCCTGATGATCTGGCCTAAGCAACCAGTGAAATGCACATAGAAATTGCTTATCCCATCAACAATAAATTTCATTGTTTTTATCAAATAATAAAAATTTGGAATTAAGCACGAATAACAAAATCATTTAAATTAAATTTTGTATTCCCACGAAAATTATAAATAAATATTTTTGTTCATCGCCGATGCGGGCAATTAAATCACCAACTTTTCAAAAATTCGAAGGACAAAGTTCAGTTAAATAAAATGATTTAAAGTCGTCATACCATTGTGTACAGTTAAGATAACGTGGGATAAAGTAAAAATTAGCATTATTAAGTTTTGCAGTTAATACAACATTGCCACCAAATTTAAAATGAAATATTTTTCTTAATTCTTTGTTGATCCCTAGTACGGTGAGTAAGGCTTTTCTTGAGTCAAGTACAGAAAGATCGATTCAAGTACGGATTTTCAATCGCAAACTATTAAAACTATGCATATTCAATCCCGATTTCGTACTTGAAATAATCCGAAAATGAGATTAATTTAAGTTAACCAAAGATCGAATCAATCTCAAAACGTGCTTGATTCAAGTTGATTTTATCCTCAATTCGTGCTTTAAAAAACTCAAAAAAAAAATTAGAAAGAAAAAGTTAGTATGATTGATTTACTTACCCGTATGACACCTTGCAGAGTGATAAAATACCAAAATCATGCCCGATATGGGTTTTACTTTAGAAATCCGATGTACATATTTAACCAAAAATATAAACTAAATTAGAAGCAAGAGTTCAAATTTACTTTTTAGCCCTTCGTGGTCCGCATGACTCTGGCCAGACATTTTTCAATGTGTATAAAAATCAAAATGTGCGCAACGAAAAGTTTCATCTATTTTTTACTTGATTTAATAATTTTATACTTATTTCAAAAAATTCCGGTATTGATTTTCCAAAGTAATTTTAGTAATTGTTTTGAGGACGTTTCGTACTTTCTTTTTTTTTTGTTCTTTCTAGAGTACCTTGGACCGTTGCTTTTCTCATTATTTATTAATGTATGATGACGATGCCAAAGTTTATCTAAGCTATACTGAACTTTTTGACCACCATCGACTTAGAAGAGGCTTAAACTCATTTAAAATTCTAAATTTATGCGATTTGTAAGAAACAAGCCGATTGTTGACAGCTTTCAAGATCACGTGAAATGGTGTGAAACCGCATATGCAAAAAACTTGTGCAGAATATCTATGAAATAATGTTGATAGAGTTGTACTCTGTTAATTTTGTGAAAAAGTTCCAAAATGTTTCTGGCAATATTTTTTCCAACTGCGAAATAATTAAAGCTGCACTTATTTCACGTGGAGTTTTAAGCAAAAGCAAAAAAGTATGAACTGATTATTAAAAATAAAATAAAAAATTAAAATAACACAAACGGCAACAGTTTTTTTTATCCATATTTACTTGCTTTTTTATGAAATATTTTATTAAAAAAATAATTTTTAGTTAAATACTTGTGGAGTTTGTTTACATACGTAAAACAGTGTCGCATACTTTGCAGGAATAAAAACGTCACATTGTACAAACTCGCACGATAGGTAACATTGATGCATGTAAAAATTTTCGTGTGAAATAATTAATGCTGATTACATTTTTCACAAATTGGAACAGAGTACTAGGCTTAAGTGTTTTCCAAAGACTCCAGACATAATAGCGGCTAGGTTGTTTTACATTTCTATCACACATAGTCCACCATTTCTTCCTATTGAAATTCAGCAAGATCGGTCCACATGTTTTCCTGAGAGATGACCAAAAAACCACGACGGCCTCTAATTTTTCCCATAATTACTCTTTTTATTATAATTAAGTTTGTCTCTTAATATATTTAACTGCACGCAAACATGTACAGATATGTAATGCAATTAAGCGATTAATACTACATATGTATATGAATATACATATATTTATAAAAACTTCTGTTCTTTCCCAACTATCGTGAAGGGTATATAAGATTCGGCATAGCCGAATATTTCAATCTTACTTGTTTTTCGTCAATGTTATTAATAGTGACATCTGCCGTGGATTTTTTATAAATTATATTTCTTTGAACATTCCTTAACGTCCATCCCTAAATTATATACTTCTATCAGTTACATTTGTTTGAGCTAATTAAGCTGATGCTGACCCTCTCAGGAGAATAAGCAATAGATTTACAAAATATTATAGATTTATCGACTTTTCATCGCAACCTAATGCCAAATAAAGGGCAACTCTCCAAGCAATTGGTAGAGTGTTTTTCGAATATCTACGAAATTTTAACTAGTTTTTCACATTTGGAAGTTAAACAGTACACTCACAATGTTATTGCAGTAACGGACAGTAGTTTATTTAAAAAGTATCACGGAATACTTATTTAAAAAACTCAATTGATTAAGTTAATTTCTTCTTTATGTATAATTAAATAAAAATTTAACTTAAAATAACAAAAAGTTCATTTAATTTTTACCGTCAAAAATTCAACCGCGAATTCCGTAAAAACAAATGAATTTTAAGTTATTTTATATAAATTAACTGTCAAAAAATTAACTGCCTATTCCGTAAAAACAAAGAAACATTCAGTAATTTTATGTATTTTAACTAACAAAAAATCAATTTTTACTTATCTTTAAAATACGGCTTGCTTGTTTTGTGTAAGCAATTTCCATTTTCTATTTTTTAAAATTATTTAGTTAAAAACATCAAATGTTTAAACTAAAATAATTGCAAAACCATATCGGACATGCTGCTGGTATCTTATGATTGTGAGCAGGGTTGTTAGATGTGACGATTTTTCGTCATTTTGACGATTTTTTTAAGAAAATACAGTAAAATGACGATTGACGATTTTTTAACTAACAGTAATAGTGTTATGACGATTTCCTGGCATCAATAAAACACTTACAAGAAACATTTACAATTATATTGGGAACAGTCCAAAATCAAAAACGTAAAAGTAAATTTTTCGAACTACAAAAATGTTTGGAAATTAAACAAAAAAAATTCTTCCCCCCACCAAAAACCAGGTCGCTTCCATTAGAAGCATTAGTACAATTATATAAATGCCATCGATACTGCTAAAAATATACACTAGAGCTCTGATTAGCGTCGGTTCTATTCGGTTCGCTTTTTAAAATTTGGTTAAATCTGCTTTGCGTTTGTATGATTTCGATTTGCGTCGCTACATACGATTGCATTTTTCGATGAAGTCATAACCACATGTGAAGAACTTTTCTATTTTCGTGTAAAAATGCGATTTCCCATTTAAATCTGTTAGGTTAGTTATTCTAAGTATAGTTGCGTGTTAGGAAGTAAGTTCTTAATAAGAAGTTGTGTAGAAAAATAGGTGAAAAGAAAAGACAATACATTAGTGCTGGTTCTAACTCTTCAAGTTTTAGCCGTCAAGTCTTGACTTTTGAGGATAGAGAGGAAAAGAAATGGCATTCGCTGTTCCCTTCTCTCCTAAAAGCTCAAGACTTGACGGTTAAAACTTGAAGAGCGTGAACCAGCACTTACATACTTAGTTTGGAACTAAAATTGGACGTAATAAAACGTTTCAAGTCGGGTAAAAAGACTGTTGATATAGACAAAACCTTGGTTTAGCACTTTTAACAGAAAAACAATTTGCCAAAGTGATAGCGCTAAAAATTTATCATTTAAAGATAGCTCGAGTTGATAGCAAATGAGATTTAATTTTTAATTTTTTTTTTATTTCCTAAGCTACTAAGCCCTTATCTTTTTGTGAATATGGATAGATGAAATAAATTAATTTTTGTTATGCATTTATAAAAATATATTTTTCCATATGTATTTCTTTTCAAATGATCAGCCCACTTGCTGAAATAAATATATTTTTATTTTTGAACCAATCAATGCAATAAATTGTCTCTAATTTGTAAAATTTAAATATTTGACGATTTGTTGACGATTTTGTTAAATGTTCGTGACGATTTTGACGAATTTTGTTAAAACTTTTGACGATTTTTGAAGAAAAAAGTCTAACAACCCTGATTGTGAGTTCTTCTGTAAACAAGCGAGGTCACTACAACAAAAGTAAAACAAGCGTGTGTAACAGGGTATGTTAACAAAAATTTTCTCACTCTCATTAGTGTTTTTATAGAAATTCGGCTCTTTTGTGGAGTGAACGAAAATTACTGAATTTAAAAAAAAAATTAACTGAATATTCCGTAAAAACAAAGAAATATTCAGTTAATTTTTTGATAGTGTATTTATATAAAATAACTTAAAATTTATATGTTTTTACGGAACAGGGGGTTGAATTTTTGACAGTAAAAATTAAAAGAATTTTTCGTTAAAAATAAATGAAAAATAAGTAGACCGGCTTTTAACTGAATTTTCATTTATTTTATATTACAAATTCAGTTAATTTTACGTACAGAATATTGTGAGTGTAGATTTTGCGGTATTTAGCAACAACAAAATACGTTAGAATCAAATTATGATTTCTAAAATTATACTTTTTCTTCCCTTAAAAAAGTTGTTTAGGTAATTGTATACAATTACAACAATAGCACAAATGGGCAATGCCCATATAATATCGACTTCTTCGCAACAATTTGCAGTTAAAAAGTGAATATACCAAGTACAAGAGCCATTTGCCAAAGTTATGACAGTTTTTATTATACATAATTGCAATGTGATCGGGGGTGCGTGAGTGTAAAATAATTAATATTTTAAAATAAAATATTCAACATTTTTTATTTTTCGAATTTATTCTATGAGCTAAATTTCAGTTATGTATTTTATAAAGCTTTTTTGTAATAGTCATCAAAAATATAAAAAATGTTGAATATAATATAAAGTAACCTTCAGAAGGAAATAATTCCCACTTTCTAAAAATAAAATAGTTATATTGTGCCCCACTGGAATCAAAAGTTACCGAAAAGCTTTCTAGTGCACGAAAGTTTTTATAATGAGTGCACAAAACAAACCAAACTCATTCTTCGAGTAGATTGGGTAATTTTTTCATAATTTCTTATACAATAACACCTGTATTCATAAACGATAACTAATTTTAACAAACGTTTATTAAGGAAAAAGTTTTTTATAATAAAGATTTATAAATTAAAAATTTTATTTTTTAAGACCCAATAAAAATGTCTTTTTTAAAGGATTTAAGTGATTTTTTGAACTGTTTGTATATTCAATGACTTTAATAATTTTTGTTGAAAATTAGTGTTTGTATTTAATTTTTCTGGTAAAAATCAACGTTGTCAGTGAAAAAAAAAATTTATAATATAAGTTTTGTAAAGCATTAGCAAAATATGGTTAATTTAATATGATGAAATTTTAATAAGGTTAGTTAGTGTTTTAACAAATTTGCGACGTCCATAAGAATTGAATAGCAAAAGCGATAGATTTTTGCTAAATGGGGACTAAATAGTGTCCCCATTATTTTTTGATCGAAATTGTTTGCACGGGATAATCACATTTCCTAACTCTTAAGGTGTTACTTGCTACTTGCTATTTTCTGTATTGGATTTTTTAGGATTGATTGACTGAAACAGCAAATGCAAAAAATAACTGGAAATACAATATCCAAACAAACCAAACAATGTCATTTTTTTTTAACAGTCTTGCAAAGTTATCGATAACACACGTATATTTGTTTGACATTTCAAAATTGTTTATGATATAATCATTCTCTTTACACTTGGTCAGTTTTCCTTTGCAAATATATTTTTATTGGTCTCCAAAATACAAAAAATTGCTAGTATCATCACACCTTTAGCAATTATTGTTGTTAATAATGTATGCCATTTTTATGTGTTTCTTTTCGTAATAAAATCTTTTTTAAACTGTGTGTAGTAAGGAATACAATTTCCTAGCACATAATACACTCAACAATAAATCAATTCATCCGTACTCAAATCAGTGTTCGAAAATAAACACTAAATATCGCTCCGTAGTGTTCGGTTGGGAAGATTTGTGGAAAACACAAACGCTAATAATGTTTGTGTAGAAAATCATAAAGTAAAAACGTTTCCCTGTTTGTCATCTTTCGAACACAAAAATAATACTGTTTTTATCCAACTCAACAAAAGATGAGAACATTTAATTCCGTTCGGTTTTTTTTTAACACAAACTTCATTGTGTCCGGTTCTCGGTTCGGCTCATTAACGTTAGTCGCTTTTGGCTGGTAAAAAAACCCAAAATTTTTTACAAAAACAAAATACACATTCAAAAAAAAACCCAGCAAAATAATTTTACACAAACAAAATTATATAATGTTCGGCTCTTTCTTGAAAATAGTTTCGAAAGTTATTAAGGATTGTGTTCGTCTACACAATCACTAAAAAAATAGATATCATTCTTGGGTGTGTGAGCCGAACGCTAAATAATGTACTGTTTATTTTTGAACACTGACCCAAATCAATCCTAAGCGGTATTAATAGTACAGTGCGTACGGATTTTCTCGAATCAAGTACAGAAAGATTAATTGATTCCCGAATTCGTACTTGAAATAATCCTAAAATGAGATTGATTTAAGTAAAACTAAGATTGAACAAGTCTTAA
This sequence comes from Pollenia labialis, assembly GCA_949318255.1. Taxonomy (NCBI): domain Eukaryota; kingdom Metazoa; phylum Arthropoda; class Insecta; order Diptera; family Polleniidae; genus Pollenia; species Pollenia labialis. The sequence continues at coordinate 115,292,452 of OX439139.1, read as the reverse complement.
AAATGCGCTTGATTCAAGTATTCTAAAATTGAAATTAAATGGAGAATTTTATTATGATTGATTACCAGCATCATTCCCGATATGGCTTTTACTTATAAAACTTTAATGTACATATGTATATAACGCAACATATAAACTAAATGAGAAGCAAAAGTTCACAATTTTACTTTTTAAACAAGAAAATAAAGTGTTTTCTTCTTTTTGTTGTTTCTACACACAACAAGCAAATCGAGTTTAAACTAATTGTTTGGTGTTGTTGTAGTGTACTTAAAGTTAGTATAAAAAACTTAAATTATCCCGAGTGTTTTTCTTTCTGTGTAATAATAAATAAATAAATAAATACATTGATATTTACAAGTGACACACACATCTTAAAATCACTTTGATTAGCTAAACCTTTTATTTTTGGAAATACTTGGCTTTAAAATAATTTTAGATCAATATGTTCCTTAAGGTGGTTATACAAAAGTCTATGTGTCTTATTTTGATATATGTACATATGTATGTATAATTCCCCTTTATTATGACTACATAACAATTTGCACTTCAGCATCGGTAAAATAAAGACTTTCTTTAAGAACTTTTACACAATAGAAAGTTTAAGAACTATGCATCATTTATTTTATATTTTATTGTTTAACATAAACAATATGATCGTAATTTTGCCAGAAAAACGCTAACATTTTTCTTAAACACTTCTACGTAGTTACTTAAATTTTCCCACGAAAACGTTTTTGCTTCGCTTGCAATTCATGCGTCATTGATTTTTATACATGGTCGTGACCTATTTGCTACATTTTTATATTTGGTTGAATTATTCATAATAAATGGATGTGTTTTTGCCAATCTGTACAATGAAGGTGGGAGTGAATGTTTGCTTATTGATGTGTTTCTTTCTTTTATTAGGGCAAAACGTATTTATTATGAAAATCAATTGCTGTCTTAAAGATGTGTAGAATATGTTGAAGGAATATTTAATGTGGATTCGTATTTTCAACACCATCTGGTATATTGGTGTGACCCTTCTTGGCACTCATAAAGACATTTACACATTAAATTTTTTGTCTACTTTAGTTTTTCTTTTATAACAGATTTTTCTCCAAAACAACAAATAAAATAATATAGACAAGTATTATTTTTGCTGACATTCGAATATTTTTAAGGATGTTTTATGTAATCAGTGTTGTAAGAAAATTATTTAAAAAATTCCTACGCTATTATTGTACTTGTATGTGATAAACTTCGCAACAGGTTGAAATGGTATTAATAAGTTTGTAATTTGTACAATATTGGCTTAATTAGTTAGTATGGTCCCTGTCGTTTTTCAAATGTGATTGCTGTAGACCTCAGATAAGCTAAGGAATAGGACGTCATATTTTTAAATTAGAAATAGTTTAGAATATCCTGTTATAAAAGTTGAGCAAGATAGGGCTATAAAACAGCGGAGATATGCGCAAATACTTTCGAATGACTTAAATTTTAACCACAAAACTCTTTTTTTAACCCTTCTGCACTCCTTGGGTCAATTTGACCCAATTTTGGTTTTCAAACGCAAAATTTGTCCCTTTATATATAAGATATGGACGTGAAACTTTAATTTATCCATAACAGGGACGAAAATTATAAATTTACATCAAAATGAAAATAATAAAATTTAAATTTTTCCTCCCCCCCTCCACGATTTACACACATTTTATATCCTTTGGGTCATTATGACCCAATGAGCGATATTGCAAGTTTAATTCCACTTTAAATTTTTTTTCCTATTGAATATAATTGAATTGAGTTCATCTTCATTCAGAATCATCGATCAATAATTTTTTCAGTCAAATAATCAATAGAATCGCTTTTATTTTTTATTATACTTAAATATGATATGTTGTTTACGTTTTATTGTTGGGTCATATTGACCCAAAGGATCATAGCAAGGGCACATATCCAAGGGATGCAGAAGGGTTAAAGTCCCCATAAAATTCATTTTATGTCATTTTTACATTTAATAAAATTGAAAATTGAGATATTTCGATTGCTGGTTTTTGTATTAGGTCTTCAAAATGTAAAATTTATAAAGGACCCCTTAACTTCAGAAATTAAATTACTTTAATAAGCGATACTTGTTTTGATTTAGTCTTTAAACAGAATTGAGTCTTCAACTTCAGGCAAAAATCCCTTAGCCCACAATTAAAACGTGGGCATTGACATCAAATTCTCTTTCATTTTATTGTTTTAATTTTTATTTTCTGTTTACAAAATGTATGAAGTTTAATGAAAGTATGGTAGCAATGTTAAGAGAAAAAGTGTCTATGTATATGTAAGATCGTTAGAAAAAACGTTCTCAAAATAGATTTTAATGCACGATGGCTTTCTACGATAAATTTGTATGTTAAATTGTATGATGAAACAGAATTGAGTCTTCAACTTCAGGCAAAAATGCTAACGTCATCCATAATGATTTTAGAAAAACTAAAGATATTAAACCAAATAAAACTGTTAAGTGTATAAGAATTACAGAAACAGTTCTATTTGTAACAATATCAAAGTTTAAACAAAATCATCAACAATAAACAGTGAGTTTATCTCTCCTTACATTCCCCACTACAATTGATTGGAATTCTTTCAACATTAATTGTAGTTGTAAGTGGGTTAAGAAAAAACAAAATAAAAACAAAAACAACTCTCTTTATTTAAAAAGCAAATCAAAATAATTAAACACTCGTATTCAACTTGTCAAACTCTATTGAAATTAATTATAACGAAGTAATTTTTGGGAATACAAAATTTTTAATTAACAAGATTTTGTTTGTCGTGCTTAATTCCCAATTTGTATTCTTGATAAAATCACTGAAATTTATGGTTGATGGGATATGGGACATGGCGAAATTTAAAAAGATTGGCGACATGCGAATTGCATTTTATGTAATTTTTTTAAATAAATATATATACCGACAAGTTATAAACAGTAAAAATTTAAATTTCTAACAAATTACAGCCATTTCTTAACCTAAAAACACAAAGGGCCCAATCTCTACATATTGAAAATTTTACAGGAGAAAAAAAATTATTTAATATGATACATTGATAAATTGCATTAAGCCGTCTACAATTAATTTTTACAAAAGCACTTGCTTTTTTTTGGTTGGCCTAATAATAACAATAACATGTTTACCACATATACTTGAATGGTTCTTTAATAACAATAACATTTTGTTCTTTTAACCAATTTTAAGATCGTCCATGAATAACATGGTGAGAATATTAATATTCTTATTGCCAATAGCACAATCGAAAACATCGATAATATGGTCGTGCTTCGTAATGAAAAACCATAAAATTGTTAAATGTGAATAATTCATACGGTGATAGTAACAATAATATGATATCGATATGTCAGCAGCTAAAAGGCCTAACTCCACAAGATAAAATGTAGAGTAAATTGGTAATGTTTGTAAAACTGATTTCCAAATTAAGATTCTACAAAAAGGAAGATGGCGAACACGCGAAGCGTAGTAATTCATATTACAGCAATATATTATGGCATTTTTTAGTTTGTATATTTATCTATTAATTGGCTGGTAGTTTCTGAAAAGATGTAGATAACATGCAAAACCTATACAAATTTTTTAATGGAAAATATTTAAATAATGGAAATAAAAAAACAAAAAAAAAATTTTAAGAATTCACAGCGAATAAAATTGAGAAATTTTTTAGCCTCTGACACATCCATAGAAAATTTTCCGTTTAGAATAGCTTTGTTAGCCATGACCAAATCAAGATATTTTTTTAGCGTGTTAGAAAAGCGATTTAAAAATGATTTAAAAAAACTCGCAATACAATTGATTACACTAGCCAACAAGGTTTTGGACTGGAGCAACCAAATATCTTTCCTAGAGTAATTTGGTGGGCAGAATTCGAATCTGTAATTGGTTTTTCTTTATCACGTCAGGTTTTCGAGATACAAACAAATGTTTTTATTCGTTTCTTACATAAAAAATCACTTATTCAGTTAAAAATCAATGAATTTTCATACCCTTTTTTTTAAACATACCCTTTTTTTAAAACAAATATTCACCACACACAAAGCAGAAATAGCTTGAATCAGTAACACACGATCTTCCGGACATTCTTAAACGCTATTACTATGAAGATTTAGAATGAGTGTGGGCTTCTGTCAAATCAATAATTGTGAAATTGTCGTGTCAGTATTGACTGTTTAACAGTATTGCCAGCATGCGATAAAAAATTAACAAGACGTGATAGCCCAATTCGAATTCAGCGCACCCAGATTAGTACAAAAACATGCTTCGGCTCTGCAGTAATTTTTTTTTCAAATTTGTAGACCAGTGTTATTTAATAAAAAAAATTTCATCTCCAAATATAGATAAATATTTAATAAAATAAATAGCACTGAAACTCATTTTCTCTGTGTAGTAAAATTTATATAAAAAGCTCATAGTTTTTTAAGTGCTTTAATTTTACTACAAATTCAATTGCCTGTCATTTGGAAACAACCCATAAGTTATTTAAAATTTACTTAATCTTATTTGTTAACATTTAATTAAATTCATTTAAAAACTCAACAAATTTTTTATAATGTTTAAATCAACACAAAAACATTCTAAATTGCTCTTTACATTAAAATAATTTATGCATATGGGTGTCTGTGTATGAATGTGTATTTTTAATGTCAATTAAATTAAATTAGTTTACTAGAATCTAACTGAGATTATGGACAGAAGTTTCAGGAATAAGCAATCATAATAAGTATACATGGCAATTCTAAATATGCACAAACATTTTTGAGATGTGCATGCTAATATACCGAAAAAAAACTTAAAAATATGCGAGCGGAAAAACATAAACTAATAATTTGTTTATATAAGTTTTATTGGAACCAATGTTTAATACAAAGTATAATCATGTGTTTTTTTAAGTTTTCAAGTTGAAATGGCCTTTCGTTGTCACACAAAACTAAAGAAAATATTGAAAATATGCGCTTTACATCAGTCTTTGTTAATGGCTTAAATAAAAATAGTTTTCATGAATATAGTGCGCATTCATCTGTTTTTTGTTAACTTGGTCAACGTTAAAGCCCAACCATAATGTACATGAGCTGGCTGTAGCAACCCTAGAGTGGAGCGAACTGACACCAAAGTTGTCCCGTGATTGGGGTTTGGTGGTAGAGAGTGATTTTAGTTTTAACACTTTATATGAATGGGACCGATCACTTTTACACTCGGTTGTCATTGGAGGAGCTCAATTGACACCATTTGACAAGTCACACATTTATTCTCAATGACCGTGTTTAGTGTTTTTTACTACAATGTAGTATTATTTAAATGCAATATAGTATTATTTCAATAACACAAGTCCTAAAACTTAATTTAAGAACCAAGATTAAGAAATTCCTAAAAAATGTGGCACACCACCCCTGAATCCTGTACTGTAATTCATTACTTCTTCTACCCTTTTGTTCTTCATATACCTGTTAAATACTTGGTTATCCTTTCACTGGTCATGAGTTCATTCTTGGTGTACTTGTTATATGTTCAGAAATCCTTGGACTAGTCTGTTGGAAGAATTGACACAAATTTCCCGCAGGGAACTGTGCGAACACATCTTAATCATGAGTGTCAAAACACTTTGAACGTAATGAAACTTTTTCTTAGTTTTTATGAAACCATAATTTGCTTATACAATGTTCGCACGACAGCGTTTTTTCGTAATTCACTGTCTCATTCGTAATCCACAGCCGAATTATGATCCAAATTACAACATTCGTCATAAAAAATTTTGGGAGCGGATTATCTCATTTGTACGTAATTCAATTTATATTACCCTGTGGATTACTTTAAAATCAATGTGATCTCTAATTTTTCATCACCAGCTGTCAAAGCACTAAATAAACAAACAAAATATAACATAAGCAAAAGTAAAGAAGGAAAAAAAATATTTTTTACTTACTTTTCTTTCAATTCTTAATATAAGTAACCTCAAACAAACAATTAAATTTAGTAATAAACAAAATTAATAAAAAAAAAGAAGAAGAATAACTGTCAAAACCGATTATGAACATGTCGTGCGAACATGGTAATTCAAATAAGTAATAAAAACAGAGAGCAAAGTAATCCGAATCACCGTGCGAACATGGCATTAAGCAAAGTGCAAAACCGATCCCACATTCTGTTTTAATTTAAAAGCATAAAAAAACATTTCGATTAAACACTTTGTTAAGTTTTTTAACAAATATTTTTTTTCTAAATATTTAGAACTTTTTCCCTATGAATGATAAACTTTCACGTAAAGTACACAAAATAGAACGGAACGGAACAATAAGCTCGTATTGCCAATTCCAGTTCAATTCATATTTAAAAAAGTTTTTCATATAATTTTATTTTTATTTGACATTAAACCCGAATTTTAAAAATAAATTGATATACATATTAATAAATTGGTGAAATCGGCCATTGAATTTCTTGGGTTATCTCGCACCATACAAGCATTAAAGTTTTTTAGTTTTTTTCGGCATTTTTAAATTAATCACTATCAAAAACAAAACATCCTTAATTGTAAGGAAACCATTAATTTTAGAAAAACTTAACCCGCTGCAATTCTTTTAGTTTCTGTTAAAAAATTCGATGTACGAATATGCATATGAAAAAAGGACTGATAAATGTATCCCCTTTACCGAAGTTTAAAGGGTAAATCGTCCACTTAATTACAAACGGGCGTAACTACACTTTAATTTTTTTATATGAGAATAAGAAAACATTACAAAATCAATAATAATAAAATTCTTGGAGTTTGAATTTTTTTAATAAAGTCGCCATTTTGTATCGCACGTTTGTAAATAGCTTTTGAGATAAACAAACAACCAGTTTTTGCTAATGCAACTCAGTTTTTTCAAACTTTGTTCTGGCAACGCTAGTGATATTTGACATTTCCACAAAAATATAAAAAAAAATTACTTTAAATCTGGGGAAAAAACCAACAAGAATAATAAAAATAAAATAAGCAATGAAACCATGGTCCATTAAACAGGTCTGCGCAAGAACCCTGATGATCATTGTTTTTGTTCTTTTGAGCAGTCAAAAGTTGGTTACATTTTGCTTACATGTGCATGCATACGTTTGTTTGCCCTGTAGTAAATAAAATAGTCAGTTGCAGAAAACACTAACTATAAATAAAATATATTTCAAACTAGAAATTGGTTTAAATCTCATGCCGATAGCAACCAAACATATTGCATAAAGGCACACGTAAAACACAAATAAAGCAAAATAAGTATAACAAGCATGCCATGAAGTCAAATGAAAAAAATATATACAACCAAGGCCCATTGAAAAGGTCTGCGCAAGAAGCCTGATGATCATTGTTTATGTTCTTTTTAGTTGTTTACATTTTGCTTACATTTGCATGTATACGTTTGTTTACATTTATGGTATGCCACACATACACGTTTTTTCCTTTTGCTTTGTATATGTGGTAGTAAATTTTTGACAACTAAAAAGAATCGTTTTTTGTTTTTGTTCAAGTAAGCAGACCTGATACAGACGTGTCTAAGTTGTTATAATGTGTTTTTAAAATAAGATGTTCCGAAATTTATTTTGGTAACAAAAATGAAAACTGTCAAAATATCGAAAATATTTTTAATATTATTTATTGTTGAGAAAAAGTTTACAATTTGACCAGGAACTTAAAGAAGATGAAGAAAACGCATTTTGTTTTCGTTTACAAAATATATGTATTTAATTTTAGATAGCCAGGGGTCTGATTCTGGCAGTCGTGATCGAGTACATTCTCGATTCGAAAGCAATTTAATATCTAATTATTTCAGTCAATACTGATCGAATCGAAATTATTTTTTCAGTGTTATAAAGCATTAATTTGAGTTTCACAATACTGAAAACAAATATTTTGGTTTCGTTCAGTATCGACTGAAATAAAATTGCTTTCGAATCGAGAAAGTACTCGATCACGACATCCAGAATAAGGCCCCAGATTTAAAAAAAAACACACAGGATAACGTTACCAAATTTATATGGGAAAATTTCAGAATGATTTGTGACATAGATGAGGGTAGTGCACTAATTTTTCAGTTTCAATTCACACTTAATGATAGTGCAAAAATAGTGCAATCATTTTGTTGCTGTTGAGTGATGAATTGAAAATTTGTGCGATAGTTATGTTAAAAAATGTTGCACTCAAAAAAGAAATAGTTTGATTTAAAAAAAAGCAATCGTCAGCAACTTAAATTGTTGCACTTAATTTAAAATCAAAAAAATTAGTTTTTTCATGAAATAAGCCAATAATTATACCGATATTAACAAAATTTCATTTTGTTTCATGTTATTTACTTATGCACATCCTCAAAAGAAATCAAAAACCAAGCACATGCAAAGTTACACATTTTAAATTTTAGTGGGATAATATTTGTAAGAAGCTTTTTTGATTGCAGATTTTTGCATTCAATATGCGTTTAGTGATAGCGAAAAAATTAGCAATATCACGAATTTTTTTTGCGGTGGTTAAAAGCTGGTAAAAAAAAGAGTGCAGTGCTTATTTAAATCAAAATTTAGTGCACTACCCACAACTATGATTTGTGACGAGGGTGACGACGTTACCATAAAATGTTGGTGGACAAACGTAAAAGGCAAAATAGGTGTTAAAGAGAAGTTGTTGCTAAAGCTTTCAAAATGTATGCTAACTATAATTTTTAAAAAAATATTATTATTTTTAAATTCTCTCTATTAATGTTTTGAAAAAAGAATAATAATTATTTCCTAACAATATTTAGTTTTTAATAGTTTTTGTAATATAATTTTTAATATTTTAATTCGGCTCAAGTTCATCAAATTTTATTTTCATTAAATTATTTTTATGAAGAAATGAATTTTACAACATGAAAATTAATTAAAATTGTTATTGATAATCTTTCGTTCTTGGCCGTGGCTGGGGTTCGAGCCCTGGCCGGCAGGTTACCATAACATGTTTCGATCGCAACCACCCGATCTCCTCAGATGGATTTGCGATCGAAACATGTCATGGTAACCTGCCGGCCAGGGTTCGAGCCCCGGCCACGGTCAAGAATGAAAGATTTTCAATATTGTATGTGGGTCAATTTCAAAAAAAACGTACACATCGAGTTTTTTTTTTGCTTATTTTTAAAGTTTTTTCAATTCGCCTGTAAGAGTGGCAAATTTATATAGAAATTGATGAAGAATCCGGTGGTACTTTTAGGCTCTCAAAAAATCAATATTTTTTGATTTTTTTTAGGTTTTCTATGATTTCGATCTTGAGCGTCACACACCAAATATGTAAAAGAAATCGCTAAAAATGCAAAAATATTTGAAATTCAAGCTTACTACGATGTTCTTTTATTCTCAAGATTGACTTTTGTGAAAATCACCCTTTCCATTATAAACACAAAATCACGATTCACTTTGATTTTTAATTTTTTTTAAAAGTGACTAGTTATTTTCAAATTTTAAGATGAAAATATGTAAATTTTTGTTGAAAAAAGACTTAAACTTAGAGGTTACTTGCAAAGTAATAGGCTTGTAACAATGTATTTAAAGAAACTGCAATTATAAGCGTTTTAAGGGAAAAAATCTAAGTGTGACGCTCAAGATATTTTGTGGCGATCAAGAGATTTTGTTGCACGTAAACAAGAAATAATGCATAATTTAAAGTTTAACGGAAAAAAGTTTATTCTTTTACAAAAATTCAATAAAAAAAAACAAAAATTCTTCAAAAACAAAAATTTTCATACAAAATTAAACATGTACATATTCTTTGATGTCTTTAACAAAAATGGAAAAAGGAAGTAATTCTTGAAGAAACTTATACACATATGTAAATATTTGACGCAAAACAATAACTTAACTTAATTTAATTTATAAATTTTCATTCGAATTCTTTATGAAATGACAAGCGGCTTGGTTTTTCTCATTCTCATTCAGTTTTAGCACTTTAGAATTAAGTTTTTGGCAGTTGCATAAGTTTCCGGTCCCCCAGAGGCTTAAATTGCAAAAGCACGAGCGAGATCTGTCAATTCACCTCTGGATTTTGTAATTATTAATTATATGGTGAATATCGATTATACCTTTCTTTCTTTCTTTTACATTCGCCATTACGCGCTTTATCGAGCTTTATTTTCTCTCGAAATCTTCGTGCTCTTTCAACCGCCGTTAATTTTGTTGTTTTACTTTTGTAAATAAAAAAATTAAATCAAAATTAAGCACTTTAAGCTATGAAGCAATATATATCAAAAGTGATGCTCATGAAATGTTTGCCTATTTTGGTTTTTTTCGTAGGCAATTTGTTTTTCTCAAATTCACAAATTATAAAAAAATGAGTTGAAACCATGTAAAATTAGCGTGACGCTCATGAAATTTTATCGCGCCCTTACCATGGTGTTCACAAAAACTACGCAAATGCACACTTTTTTTAATTGATTTTTTTCGCTTTTTCACTTTTGTTATAATTTAAGTTTGTACTTTCCTTACTTTATTTACTTTATTTAAATGAAAATTGAAAACTAGTAATATTACTTCAATTATAAAAAAGTGACGCTCAATGCAAATTGTGGGGACAACCTTTGTTTGCAACGCCAAATTCGCACTAATTCAGTTTTGACGACTATAACAAATCAAAACACAAGAAAGAAACGCAATAATTCAAAAACTGTTATTAAATGTTGCATATTTACTTTTTTCTTGGTATTATTTTATTTTGCTTACTAAAATTTCTAACGGGGGACACGAGGAGTCCGAGGGAGAAACAAAACACCATTCTGAATAAACAAAAAAAACAAACATACAAATTTGAGAATTACGTTTTTTTGCTACATATTCCTCGCTGATCACTCTGACATTTTTGTATTTTTTTTGGTATTTTTTTTTTACCTAAAATAGTAGTGTAAAGTACGGGGACACAAAAATTGCGTTTTTTTTAAATTGACCCATATATATCTGAAGGACGTCAAGAGTCAAAGTTTTTAAATCCACTCAATAGATCCTACAAGAAATGGCTGATGTAAACTTACACATACAAAACTGATTAACTAACACACTCGCTATTTTGTATTAAATTTACGTATAAATATTAAAGTTCACGAGTATGAGTGGGAAAAAATGTGACACGTACACGAAAGTTTACATTAGTTTTTTCATATTGCCCTTAATAAAATTATAAAAACTTCTGATGTATAACCCCATCAGTAATGCCCATCAAATGATGCATCAAATGACTGTCATTGTTCTTGTAGGGAGGTTTACTTATATCTTAAGAACGGTATTAATATCACTTTCTGTTATCGTACCATGGTGAAGGGTATATAAAATTCCGCATTGGAGGATATATAACTCTTACATATTTAATTTTGTAATTGTAACAGATTTCCCCAAAAGGAATTAATTTGTGCAAAAACGGCTGCCAACCTGCGTAATATGCAAGTTTATGCGAAACATATATTTTTGCAAAACGCTTTAAAAACTTTTCCTGCTTATGTGTAACCAACATTTTCTACATTAGATATTTTTCTTTACTTTGTGCTAAAGTAATATGAAAATCAAATAACTTCTGATGAATAAGTTTGCCTTTAGCTAGAATACTAATATTATACACTCCATCTGACAAAGGTTTACATTTAATAGCAAATTTTTATTTTTTAAACGGCTTGCATTAAATTTAAGTGAATGCCATTAAAAGTAGTTTTAAGTACTGGGGCTTTAACGCTTTACATTACTTTAACGCTTTACATTGTTGACATATAACCTTAAAAACTTCTGATGAAGTTTTGTCTAGCAGAAGTACTGAGTTTTATTTTTATGCTTGCCAGCTAAAGTGATCTTGGAAATGGGTTTTTCTTATATTGGAGCTATGGTCCATAATGACCATTCAATCAAAAACTTTGTTTGGCGTACCCAAAACTTACTAAAGCCGAACTTTTGCTCTGTACGAACATATACAAGTGCAAGAGATTCTATGCAGTAAATAACTGATTTTTTGTAGGTTTTATATGGCAATTATGCCCATTGTGCTCTTTTATAGTGAGGCTTATATGGAAATAAGGTGCCCCTTTTGAACCTCCGTATTTAGTTGAACTTTATTTCTTGACCAATTGATGATCGGCTAAGTTTAGAAGATGTGATTGTATGTATGAGGACTGAGGTATGAACATGGACCAAATTTATATACTAAAGTTCGTTTAATAATTAATTAAAGGTTTTGAAAACAGGGTAACTTTTTATTTATAAATATATTGCTTCCTAAAAGGAGCACAGGGATTCATTAAAAAAGATTCCATGCTGAAAATCGTGTTCGGTATTTAAAGCTAAAGATTGTCAAAAATGGGGTCGTTGGATATTTTTTCATTTATTGAGGTTTCGGCAATCAATTAGTTTGAGATGAGTAGTTACTTCGGCTTTTTTCCGTTTTCGGAAGTTGGGCTGCCATCGGGTGGGGTTGTTGCCTCATGTCGCGTTTTTAGGCGGTTTCGCAAAATGACACAAGGATATATGGCCCAAAGAAAAAAAAAACGAAGATTTGATTTTTTTTTTTTGGTTCTTTTTAATTTTTTCGTTGGGGTCTTTTTGAATTTTAAGTGAAAATTACCTTAAAATCAAGAAATGAAAAATGGCACTTAATAAAATCACAATTTTTACTAATAAAAAATGAAAAATTACCCATGCGTTTATACATGCATTTCTAGGGATAGTGTCAAAAATACGAATTCTTATACCAAAGTAGAGAAAATCCTTGCCAGCTATGCAGAGACTATTTAGTTAGCGAAGCCAGTGTTTATTATAACATAGAGGAGAAAATACTTGCATTGTGAAAAAGAGGCCAAAATTTCGGGGTCAATTTTCATTTTCTTTTTGGGGTTTTGTTTCACAGCGCCGCGTTTTTATTGGGAGGTACTTGTCTATTTGCTAAAAGAAACTTAAATTTTTATTTTTGTCAAATAGTGTGAAAATATTATTAAAAGTGTCTTATGTTTAAAAAATCTCATATTTGTGTATTGTGGAAATTTTCTTTTCCTAAATGTTTCAATCGAATTTTAAAGATTTTATAAACTTTGGATCTCAACTACATCTTTTGCTGTCAAAGCTGGGTTCGTTTACTCGAAATTCTTACTACTTTTACTACAATTGGAAAATGTGTTTACTTTTTGTATTAAAAACTTAAAACTGCTTTAAAAAATTGTTAATTTGAGTAATTCACTTTAGATTTGCTCTTGAATTTGATTGATTGCAAATCATTTTTGATTTCATTAATTTGAATTGCAATTCATTTTTCTTATTCAATGGAATAAATTCAAAATCAATTCAATTCAAATGAATCTCTAAAATGAATTGCAATTCACTTAAACATATTCATTTGAATTGAAAAAGAATTGCAACTCATTCTACAAATTCATATGAATTGGAAAACGAATTTAAATTCATTTCTACCTAATTCGTTTGAATTGATTGAAATTTCATTCAATTCTTTTTTGCTGTCAAAAGAATTATTTCAAAATTTAGCTAATTCGTAATGGATTAAAATCAAAAAGAATGATTCATTTACAGCTCTGCTTTATTTAAGAATAATTAAAAACACTTACCCGCGGAGACAAAGAAAGAGAGGATATAATTATTTATTTTCCTGTAACAAATGTTTCACTTTTTTTGTATTCCCCTTTGTTAGCAGAATGGCCCGATATGGGTTTAATCATAACTCAACTTTAAAAATTTGATGTACTATTTAACTAAAAGAATACGGGAATTTTCTTCTCTTTTAAGATAATTTAAAGCATAAAAATAAAAAGTATAAAAGTAAAATATATTTGATATACATAAATATCATATGGTTAATTAATCATATTTAAGTTAAAATTGCTAAAGTTGTATTCATAAACGAAAAATAGTTTATTAAGCCTTTAATAAACCATTCATTAAGTAAGAAAATTTATTGTTCGATTTACATTTCTTTAAACCAAAAAATAAAATGATTTTTTGATAAGCGTTTGCATTTGTTGATTTTAATTTTGTGAAATGTGTTGAAAAATAATGAAAAAAATGTTTTATTTATTTATGTATATGGACATGTTATATACATTTTACTAATTTTTTTTATTTTAGACAACCAATTTAAAGTTATATGGTTAACTATTGAAAAAATGTTTATATGATTTAAAAGAATATGTTCAGGAGCAAATGCAGATATTATCTTTAATAACTTATAAAATTATTGTAACTAGTTGTTTTTTTTTTTTTGTTTAAAACAAAAATAGAATAAACAAATCATAATAATAGTGATGTTAATAAAAAGTCAACAAACTTTTTATTCGAATACTTTTTTATCCCTTTCCGACCTATAGCCGATCCCAGTGACAGATTCATTTAAATTTTTGAATTCTGTCATGTCTGTGTACATAAAACATATAGAATATTAATTTTTGTCAATAAGACCCTTCATCCTTTTTTTACAGGATACGCACAATTGTTGCAGTCCGGTTTAATTTACAAATAAAAAATCCATATTTTTGAAACAATATTATTTATTTTTATTTTTCATTGTGGTATTTAAAGAAACAATTTTGTTTTTTACTTAAACATAAATATACTTTACATTTTGAACAATAAGTTCGCGTTCTGGATTTACATCCTACAAGTCGGCAGCATCTTGCTGATGGCAAATCATGTTCAGGAGGCCAGTGTTTGTACCCATCAAGTCTTTTGTCTTGGCATGGCTGTTCGGAAGGACGATATTTTTTAGCAGCATTTTGAGGTTCTTCATCTTCGGAGTTATATTCAATATTTCTTTTTTTATCTATAGTTACTAGTTGTTTAGCTAATGCCATTTTAAAACTTAGCAAGTCATGGGTATTTTTCCGTAATTGGGAATTCATTTTGCATCCAGGCATTGCAGCACGCAAGGTCAATGAAATGGATAAAAACTTTTAAAGTCCATTTTCTAGTTTTAAAAAATGACCTGTATGACTCCATTAATTGATCACAAATATCAACGCCGCCCATAGACTTGTTGTATTTCCTGACGATTCTAGGAGCTGGAACTTCTATGTACCTTTTCTCTTTTTTATCCCAGCATTTCACATATTCAACTGGCCTACACCCGTAAGCTGATGATGCAAGCACTACGGACTTTGAGTCTTTCCATTGCACTACACAGAAAAAATTATTTTTCGAATTCAAACAAAAAATTTGTAGTATCAAAACATTTTTTGTCTGAAATCGGTCCTACAAACAAATTCGCATATTCAAACAATTTATTTGCATTTTGTTTACTAAAAAAAAACACTGATTTTTTTAAACAAATAATTTACAGAATCAAACAAAAAGTTTACTGAAATTCATATAAATTTCAAACAAATAATTTTGCTGAATCAAACAAAAATTTTTTGCACGAGCAATGACGCGCACCCAAGCTATCACTGAAGGAGAAGATGAAGGCAGAAGCAGAGCGGCGGCTGGCTTTAAGACACATGTTTTGTTGGAATAATTTTTGAACGAAGTCTTGTTTATACACACAATGTTTTTCTTCATCACTCACTGTTGCTGTATCCTTTCCTTGGCTAAAGAAGAAGAAATATAACAAACAACGGCAGCAGACCGACTCGATATGTTTTTCGTCATCATTTTATTTTTGTATTTGATGTATTTAAGTAAACAGTTTTCAAAAATTGAATACGGGATTTTGTTTTTCATTCTTTTTTCCAACTTTGAAACCAACCAAAAATTTATTTTGTTTCTTATAATGTTGTTGTTGTTTAAAAAAGAATGAAACCTTTTTTTACCTGCTATTTTTTTTGTGTTTTTACTAATAACCTTGTCGCGCTATTTTATCATCTTTCTTCTTGTTGTACTTTTTTAAAGCGTCCAAAAATAAACTGTATGTGTTTTGTGTTGTTGTTCTTATATTTCACATAAAGAAGTGGGGCTTACGATCAAATAAAAAAAATGCAAAAAACGACAACATTAAAGAGCGTTAAATATTTCATACAAAATTATGAAAAATTGAAACCAATAGCGCGTGTATTATATTATTGAAAAGTTGTCAACATTTTTGTTGGTTAAATAAAAATCAAACAAAAATATTAATTGAATCAGTAAAAAAATTTGTAGAAATTAAAAAAAATTTCAAACAATCGTTTGTTTGAAAATAATTCGGCAATAATTTTTTCTGTGTACGACAATATTATCTTCACTATTACAGAATTCCTCCATATCACCCCTCTTCATGTGCTTCTCATTCGTGAAATGTACGTTTTTTATTCTGTTCCTCATTATTGTTCCAGTAGCTAAGATTCCGCGATTCAACAGAGCTTGGAGTAGTGGTATTGTCGTGAAATAACGGTCAAAAAATATGTTCGAACCTTCAGGAAGTGTTTCTGCCAAACGTAAAACGAAGCCTGGTCCTAAGCCTAAATTCGAGCAAGGAAGTGGTGTAGTCTTGCCTTGATAAATCTCAAAATCAGCCCCTCAGAGGTTGTCAAAACTTCGTTTTTCAATCCCACTCCTCTAGGCTTATTTGGGAGGCTTTGTCTTACAGGGCACCGACCAGTAAATGGTATCATTTGTTCATCTATTGAGTAATTAGCATTACATTTTCTTGGAATATTTTTCAAAATACATTTGATTGTTTCTCTGCATCCGTTACTTCATTGTTGTCCAACACATGTAGACACATGCGCACACAGAAAAAATTATTGCCGAATTATTTTCAAACAAACGATTGTTTGAAATTTTTTTTAATTTCTACAAATTTTTTTACTGATTCAATTAATATTTTTGTTTGATTTTTATTTTACCAACAAAAATGTTGACAACTTTTCAATAATAAAATATACGCGCTATTGGTTTCAATTTTTCATAATTTTGTATGAAATATTTAACGCTCTTTAATGTTGTCGTTTTTTGCATTTTTTTATTTCATCGTAAGCAACCAGGGATGTTAGATGTGACGATTTTACGTCATTTTGACGATTTTTTTCGATGAATTTACCAAAATGACGATTGACGATTTTTGATGTAGAGTCACTAATGTTTTGACGATTTAATCCCGTCAGTAAATTTACTTTAAACTTTAATCTGGCATTAATTTTATAACACTTTAATCTGGCAAGAAGGTTTGGTAGATTTTTCGTCATTTTAACGATTTTTTTGAGAAAATACAATAATATGACGATTGACGATTTTTGACTAAAAGTAATAGTGTTATGACGATTTTCTGGCATTGATAAAACACACATGAAATATTTACAATTATATTGAAAACAGTCCAAAATTTACAAATCAATTTTTCGAAACACAAACATTTTTGGAAATTAAACAAAAAATTCCTCCCCCATCACAAGCCAGGTGGATTTTATTAGAAGCATTAGTAATTCAAATTCTACAATATTAGAAATGCCATCGGTACTGCACAAAATATACACTAGAGCCCCGATTTGCGTCAGTCCTATCTGGTCCGCTTTTAAAAAATTGGTTAAATCCGCTTTGCGTTTTTATGATTTCGATTTGCGTCGCCACATACGAATGCATTTTTCGATGAAGTCATAATCACATGTGAAGAATTTTTCTATTTATGTGTAAAAAGGTAAATCCCAATTAATTCTGTTGGAAGTAAGAAGTAAGAAGTTACTTTTTAATAAGAAGTTGTGTAGAAAAATGAGTGCAATGAGATAAAAATGTATTAGTTTGGAACTAATATTGAACGTAATAAAACGTTTTAAGTCGGTTTATATAGACAGAATCCTTGGTTTTTAGCACCTTTAACAATAAAAACAATTTGCAATAGAGATAGCGCTAAAAGTTAATCACTTAAAAATAGCTCGAGTAAAAAGCATATGAGATTTTTTTATAATTTAATATTTTTCTGAATATGGATAAATCAAATAAAAAATATTTTTGCCATGCATTTATGCATATATATTTTTTCTTATGTTTTCTTTTTAAATGATAAATATATTCAGCTCACTTGCTGAAATAAATAGAAGAAAACGTAACCATATCACTTCTTCATAAAAAGAATTTCTTGCTAAAAATGTATATTTTAGAACCAATCCAATAAATTGTCTTTAATTTGTAAAATTTATATATTTGACGTTTTGTTGACGATTTTCTTCAATTCTCGTGACGATTTTGACGAATTTTGTTAAAACTTTTGACGATTTTTGAGGAAAAAAGTCTAACAACCCTGTAAGCAACACTTCTTTATGTGAAATATAAGAACAACAACACAAAACACAGACAGTCTATTTTTGGTCGCTTTAAAAAGGGCAAAAAGAAGAATGATGATAAAATAGCGCGACGAGGTTATTAGTAAAAAAAATAAAAACAACAGCAGGTAAAAAAAGGTTTCATTCTTTTTTAAACAACAGAAACAACAACAACATTATAAGAAACAAAATAAATTTTTGGTTGGTTTCAAAGTTGGAAAAAAATGAATGAAAAACAAAATCCCGTATTCAATTTTTGAAAACTGTTTACTTAAATACCTACATCAAATACAAAAATAAAATGATGACGAAAAACATATCGAGTCGGTCTGCTGCCGTTGTTTGTTACATTTCTTCTTCTTTAGCCAAGGAAAGGATACAGCAACAGTGAGTGATGAAGAAAAACGTTGTGTGTATAAACAAGACTTCGTTCAAAAATTATTCCAACAAAACATGTGTCTTAAAGCCAGCCGCCGCTCTGCTTCTGCCTTCATCATCTCATCTCCTTCAGTGATAGCTTGGGTGCGCGTCATTGCTTGTGCAAAAAATTTTTGTTTGATTCAGCAAAATTATTTGTTTGAAATTTATATGAATTTCAGTAAACTTTTTGTTTGATTCTGTAAATTATTTGTTTGAAAAAATCAGTGTTTTTTTTTAGTAAACAAAATGCAAATAAATTGTTTGAATATGCGAATTTGTTTGTAGGACCGATTTCAGACAAAAAATGTTTTGATACTACAAATTTTTTGTTTGAATTCGAAAAATAATTTTTTCTGTGCAAGAGAAAGAATCTATCACGACTCATGGTATCAGCTACAACAGGGAGTCTTGTTGTTTTCTCCCAGTACATGCGTAGCCTTGGATAACGAATGCAGCCCATCGCAATCACGATGCCAAAGAAATTGATGCTCCCAGCGCTTTGCCCTTCTCAGCAACATGGTACCTGTTTGTGTATTCCGTAACTTTTTCTAAAAACTCATCATTAAAATAAACGGAAAAATAATGATAAGGGGTCTCTATAGGTATGTTTGTGTCCTCAGTTGCACATGAGCTACTTTCCAAATGCGTCTCAAACGGTCTTCTTTTCCAAATATCACGACGATTGTCAGTTTGACTTTCATCTGGTGGGGTCACTGATAGAGCATTCACCTCTTCTTCATTCTCGCTTTCCTGATCTGACAAATCATTTCCTACAACGGGTAATTCCCAAGTTGCATCCCCGCACTCATCGTCACCACTAAAATCTTCCAAGTCTGAATTTAAAAGTTCAGCTAAGATATCGTCTTCAGTTAATCCACCTGAGAAGAAGATCAAAAAAGTAAACATATTTTTATAATGTAGGCCGAACACGCACAATTGTGGCACTCCAAACAATTTTGACGAAAAAATATAAAACATCACAAAATAGTCAAGAAGTTACACTTTACACACAATATTTAGTATTTTTTCTTATTAACAACAATTGTTTGATAAAATATAGCACAATTTAAATAATTTTAATTAATATACAAACTTACCCTTTCGACTCATTTTTGCAACTGCCAAAAGTACACAACTAAAACTATGAAATTAACATGAAAAAACAAAAACTAACAACGGGGTTTTCCCATTAGCAACAATGAAAGAGCATACACAATTGTGTTGTGCCGGTCTTATCGCATAACGTCAAAAATTAAAGAAATTATAGAGATTTAAACTTACCCGCACAATTGTGCGTATACGGTCGGAAAGGGATCAAACAAAAGAGTTTATGATACCTTTCGGCAACATTTTGTTCAGAAACTTAAATAAAATGTAGTTTTTATTTGATAAGAATAATTTCTACAATTAAAAAAATTACAAAAAAAAATTAAGTATAGAATATTATGTGAACCGAACATAAGTTTCATGGATCTCTAGCAATAATATGGCAGAAAAATATAAAGAAAGTTGCCATACTTAAACACAAAATCGCCACAAACTGTTAATAGTAAAAAAACTGTTAAAGTATGTTTGTGAATAAAAATTTGTATAGGAGGTTTATTAGACAAAAAGCGTTTGATAGTTATTACATGCTATAAGCCTTAAATAAGAACTTTTTATAAATATGGCTGTAAGAATATTTCTTCCACAAAAAGTCAAACAAAAACAAACAAAACAAATAAACAATTTGAAAGGCAAAAAAAAAAAACTTTCAAGATCAAATTCTATCCCGTAGATTGAAATTAGGAATAAACATGAAAATAAAAAAAATTATGTATTTTTATAGTGTTTTTGTTCTATACAAAACAATGAAGCGTCCGTTACACTCAGCTGAGCTTTCGTAAATTGAAGACTTTTAAAAATCATTAGTAGAGTATTATTCCTATTGATTTTCATTTGTCGTAAATATCTTTTTAAAATTCTTGAAAAAAAATTTAATTCTTATGTGATCAATTGTGAATTTTCAAAGAATATCCGAATTAATGCCTCTTTTAAAATTGTTTTCTTAAGTCAAATAATTCCAAAAGTATTTTCAAAACACCCCCCATGCAAACAAATCATACCATTAACATTAACAAATTCTATTGAACTTTGTACATTTTCTCCTCTGCGTGTGCTAATGCGCTTCATTAACTGACTGACAAACCTACATGAAATAGTTATTAGAAAATGTATCTATTTATTTGTTTGTCTGTCTGTCTATCTATCTACCTAACGAAATAACAACTGTAACATTAACAACAAGAGCAGCATCAACAAATGCAATAAAAATAATTTCTAATTCTAAACCTACACTGTGATTACGTTTTAAAGCTAACTACTGGTTGTCTGTTTGATTGTTCGAATGAGTGTTTACTGCTCTCACAATGTTTATATTTCTAAGTCTATTTGTCTGTCTGAATATCTAAATATTTCTCATCGTTGGCATGAGTAAACACTAATTTAGATTGTATGCTATTGACACACATTATTTAATGAAAGATAGTACACACAATTGTATATCAGCACGTTGTGCAACATTTATTCAACATTGTAGTTGTATGTATGTATCCACATGCAACATTCGACCTTTATTCGTACTAAATATTGGGCTCCTAAATGTTTTCATTTATGTTTTTTGTAAAATAATTTGTTTTCAAGTTCATTCCTCAGTACTGTAATAAATAAATATTTCTCAATTTGCAAAAATTGAGATAACTCCAAAAAATTTAAAGCGTGTTTCATTAACTATCACTCTGTCAGATCGAAATTTTGATATAGTTTCTCATTTAAAAGTTATTTGAAGAACAAAAATCAGAAAAATACCAATTTTTTTTGTAAAAACTAGATAAACCCATAGTGTTTAAAATAGAAATTATATGTTTAAAACGACGTGGTTTGAAAACTAATAGAGAAAGAGCGAAAGAGAACGAATTCGGGTCAAAAGCTCTTCGGGTCAAAATGTTGAACCTAACAATTGCAACACCCGATAATTCAAAGAATATTCTTTGTATGCATATTATATCACTTCTGAAGTTCTTGATTTATAGAATACGACTGCCAAAAATCCGAAATCTTATCGAGTAATAGTTTTTAACCCACATAGATCTACCGTACCCTATGTGGTACAGTAACTTCGAAAAACCTTTGGATTTAACAAATTATAATTTTTTTTTTTTTGTTGCAAAAATAAGACAGTGTTTTTGGCCAGCTAAACTAAGCACCTTAAAAACGATTTTACTGCCAAGATTAGTATATTATAAAATAAAATAAACCACAAAGCTGTTTTTCAGTTTCAACCTATGTTAAGCTAAGTATAACGTTAAGCCACGTCCCAAAAACTGGGTCATGAATTTCATAAAATCAAGAATCGTTAACCATAAGGGGTAAACCTAGAGTTTTTTTCCCTGGAGTTTTTGGATTCCCGGGGAAACGGGACATTTTTTTAAATTTCCTGGGATCCCGGGATCCCGCTCCATATAAATAATACAAAGTAAATTTGTTTTAAATTAATGAAAAAAACTTTTTTTTAAAACGCGTTAGGGAACTTTTTTACAAAGTAAGTAAAAGAAATGCCTAAATAATACAAAAATTAATTAAAGGTTGAAAGAGGAACTTGAATTATTATTACCTTACGATTTTATATGTAAATTTCGTATCAGCATAATGAGATACAAGATAAAAAGATAACATAAACATAACAATTTAATTCATAAAACAATAATAAAAACAAACAAAAATTGTGGTACTCAAGTTATGCGATCAAAAAGTAAATTCAGAAAATAGATAAAATATTTTAAATAAATATATTCAAATAATAAAGGTCGAAGAAAATATATATTAGATATATTAATATTTTTTAAAAGCTTAGGAAATAAGATTAAGACACACTCAATGCGTTTAGAAAGTCGGCAAAGAGTATATTTCTTATTTTATTTACTTATTACCATGTTTCCGAAAAATTTCGTTCACTTTTTTACCGAGATTGGACAAATAGTTTAAAGTGCAAATGTTTAAAGTCGTTGCATATTTCCAATTCACAATCCGAAGCAATTTTTCTTTTCTATAAACAACGTCTATATTAGTCAAATGTATGTCAAGGTTGATGCAAAAAATAGCATCAAACGGACTTATTCTTACAAGATCCACCTGGAATCTTTAGGACAATGTGTTTTTAAAATTGCATGTTGTAGTATCCCTGCGGGAAATTGGTGTCAATTGGTCCAACAGACCGGTCCTGGGATTTGTGAAAATAGAACAAGTACAAAAAGAAAAGACTCATGACCAGTGAAAGAAGAACCAATCCCTTAACTGGTTTATAAAGATCAAAAAGGTAGAAAAAGTATTGAATTACAGTACAGTCTTCACCGGTGCTGTGACATTTTTTTTTTGGACTTTCTAAAATTTGGTTCTTGAATTTTATTCTAGGACTTGTTTTATTAAAATAACACTGCATTGTATGGAAATAATACTACATTATAGTAACTGACACTAAGCACGTCCATGGAGAATAGATCTGTGACTGGTCAAATGGTGTCAATTGACCTCCTCCAATGACATCCTCATGTAAAAGTGCTAGGTCTTATCCATATAAAGTGTTAGAACTAGAACCGGTCTCTACCACCAAAGACCTATCACGGGACTACTTTAGTGTCAGTTCGCTTCCCTCTAGGGATCTTACACGAGTTTCCATAGGTTTTTCTATTTCGGTTTCCCGGTTTCAAAATTAAAAAAATTAATGTTTATCACCTTATAAACATATCGTCCTGTCTCAAAATTTTTTTTTAATTTTAAGTCAATTAAGCAAAGTGTTCCTTTATACTTTCTCGTAACAAAAAATCGGTATTTTATCTCAAACTGAACCGAAGTTATAGCAAAATATATCTTTAAATCGGTACATTTTGAAACCTTTAATCGCATTTTGCCAAGCTCGATTTTTTTTTGTAGATATGACTTTGCTGCAATAAAGAAGCGATATTTTTGGATATCTCCTTTTTTTAAGACTTGTCCATGGACAGTTAAAATTAACTTCCTGCATCTTACTTTGAATTTATGTTCTTTTTTAACTCTTCACTTCACTAAATTTATTAATTATCAACTGTTTCACGGCACATTCTGCTTTTGGTAGATTTATTACGTCAGTAGACATTGATTAACGGACGTACTCACTTTTTGTTATTGATCTAATCGACAACCCATCAACAGATGCTAATTTTAAGAGAATAGAAAACTAAATTTCAAAGTATAAATAGCTTTTTTGCGGGACCCCGCAACAAAAATCCCGGGAAAACGGGAAATAAAATAATTGACGGGAAATCCCGGAAAAAACCCTAGGTAAGCCTTTTAATTAAGTAAATGCATAAAAATATACAAGAACTCGGGTTATCTATATGTATAATAAATTGTAACGTTAATGACTGATTCATCATGGCACAGCCTAAAAGTCTGAGGCTAACCAGTTAAAAATTGGTTAATTTGGTTAAGGTTACCGAATTTAAGGAGATTAAAAAAATTTGAATACTTATCATTGGTTTTTAGAAAGATTAGCGGACTAGTGCTAGACACTTTCGTGAAATTCGCCTTTTTTATGGAGTAAACGGTGTAAACCTGTATTTTGGAACCTTTTTGTCACACCATCTAAATTTCTTATACTTCAATGGGAAGAAAAATTGACTAAAAAGGGGGAATTACGTGAAGCTTAATTCCTTTCTTTAGTTTTTTGTTTTACAATTGGTATTACCTGTAATAAAATAAAATTTATATAGGTAAGTGATTTGTTGGTACTTTTATGTTTTTTAACTAGAATTTTTGAAATGTTCGTTAGTATTGGACCTAGAAACATAAAATTAAACATTCAATGTATTAGCATATATGCTAATTTAAGATAAACATATACATATGCATAAAAGGACAAAAATAGTTTTTGGAAAAACTAGGTTTCTCCATTTGTTCGTAAAAAAAATGGATAAATTAACGTGCCGAGTCAAATAGTTAATGTTTTTCCACAAATCATTACTTAAGTTCCTCTAATTCCGAACATTTTAAAATAAATTGAAAAAAGGTTTGTTTAATGCGTATGCATAATATCATAAATTCATATGAAATAATTAGCGAAATATGTTTAAAACTTTAAGTGTGTTTTTCTCGTGTTTTAAAAAAATGGAGCAATCTAGTTTTTCCATACGGCCACAGATTTGCACTAAGAATTGCAAAAGCCTATAAAATATTATATTCCATGAATTAGATTTTTACATATTTACTTCGAGCCCTAACCGCGTAAGCGTCAAAAATCAAATTTAACAGGAGAGAACTTTTTATTTTATTTCATAAAAATTTTGTATGAAATTAGTCGCTTACATAAAATTATTCTTGCTATAAAATCATAACGGTACCTTATGTAACCATGCCACTTTAGGAGATGATGCAAGTGTTGCCAATAAAACGAAAAAAAAACGAAAATTGAAAATTATGTCGCTTACGTTATTTTCGCGGTTAGGGCTCGACTTGTATTACTTTTTAAATTAAACGGGGTTTTAATTATTTAGCGAGGCTTTCTTAAAAATGTCTGTTAATATATGCAATTAAATTTAATTAAGGAAAATATTAACCATATTCACTATTTTGTGCATTTGGATTTGCAAATTTGTGCAATTGTAAACATCTTCTGTTGCAATGCTTATTGCAAAACACGAAGTTCACAGCTGATACATAAATGGTTCACTAAGTGTAATTATTCGTTTTCAGTGTTCGAAAATAAACACTGTATATTAATCTTTAGTGTTCGGTACGGTAGTAAATATCCGCACAACATAAAGATGAGAACATCTAATTGCGTTCGTAAAACCCACAAACTTCGTTGTGTTCGGTTCAACGCATTAATGTTCGTTCGTTTCAGTTGAGTTCAGAGCTGTTAAACACCATTAAAAATCGGATATTCATGCAAATTGCCAAGCAACAACAACAATACTAGTCAGAAGCGTTGTTAAAATTGTTTGCTTGGTCATTCTGCCATCAATGTAAAAACAACACTGAAGCTATGTTCACACCTATTAAATATTTGACGTCCTGCACGTAACCTCTAGTTTTATTAACAAATTATTTACTTTTGCAAGACGTTTGCTATAACTATAAAATATAATGTACATATGTCTACTAGATTTGCTCTGTTTTATAACAAAAAAAAGAAAACTACATAATGTTTATTACTTTCGTGAAAATACCCAACAAACCAAAACGATTAAGATAGAACTTGTAACAAGCTTACTAACATAAGCCTTAAGCTTAGAAAAGTGTTGTGATTACTATTATCAAAGGCTTATTAATAATAGTTTAATAATGAAAACTGATCCCTTGCGATAATAATACTTGTCTATAATACGATGTAAGCTTAGAAGTCTAATTATAGAATATGCTCACAAAAAAATATTTTTCTAATCTATAATAAGATTAAATTCCCTACGAACACCCTGTTTTTTTATATGGCATATTTACAAAAAGTTTTTTACTTATATGATATTTAATTACTTTTTTTAAATTATGCACTGTTTAAAACTCTTTAAAAAACTTCTCACTTCGAACAAACACTGAAAACTTTATACTACATTTACACCTACGCAAGATCTAGTACTTACGAGATTTCGAGCCAAATCTAGTTGTTTTTGACTAGATTTCCCATACAAAACAACGACGAAATCTACTCAAAATCTAGTAGTACTTAATGATGCAACTATGGTTTTTTCAATAAAGCACTAAAAAATACTTCCCTGCTCAAGAAAAAATGACATTTAAAAAAAAAACAAAACAAAAATTGTTAAAAAAAAATTAAAAAGTTTTATAAAATAAATAAATAAAAAAGTGTAAAAAAATAAAAAAGACGAATAATATTGATAAAATAAATATCGTTAATTATTAATACAAGGCAATGCAAATATATTTCTTTTTGTGTTTGTATGTGTAACGAAAAGACTTACAGTTAGTTGTTTTGTTATAAAAATAAAATCTCGCTAATGCCAAAAAAGTGTAATGTAAACGCACTAGATTTCGAAGAAGATTTTAAATCAAATCTACAAGATTTCGGCCTAATGTAAATGTAGTATTAACTATTTAATAATACAAAATTAAGGCACCCGTCAAATAACGGGACATCATTCTCAAAAACATTTACAAAACTGTTGCGAGAATAAGTCATATTGGTTGTCATGTTGTAGGAAATCTCTTATCATAAGCTTATTCTACAACTCACTTACATTGTGCTCTGTATTGGTCTGTTAGGTAGTTATGAATAGTAATTAGAATTGTGTACTATTACACAAACACAAAAAAAAATTATTTAGTTTCTGGGTGTGTGTACCGTACGCTACGTAATGTTTATGTTCGAACAATGGCCGGTTTTCGTTTAAGTGTTGCATAGAAAATATTAACAATTAGTTTGAAGTTTTTAAATTCACAAAAGAGAGGCAATTAGATTACAAATATGCTAAACCATTTCCCGAATGATACGATGCAAGATAATTTGCACAACGTTGTGAATAGGACTAGTGTCTTATGCCTAGGTTTTTACTTCGTATTTTATCATTTATTTAATAATTTTTTTTTTATAAAAATTAAAGTTATATTTAAATTTAGTGCTACTTGAATTATGTTATTATTATAAGTAATTGCTTTTTTTTATATCGTTGTGATATTGTGGTAAGCTTGCCAAACAGCCTCGATTTTTCTTAAGTTAAAAGAGTTGTCAATGCTCATTTAGAATAAAAGAAAATATTTTTGGCAAAGATGTGTTAAAGCCTAACCAAAAAACAAGTAATAATTATTTTTTAAATTTATTTACAGTTTTCCTAAACCGTAGAACACATAACCAAAAGATAACACCCAAGCACATATCCAGGAAACACGTGTATTCAAATATAATTTTTAATAATTTTCAGCTTCACAGCAAAAAATATAACATTTAAAAGCTGTTAGAGAAAAATATTAACAAATAAATTAAATAATTTATTATAATCAGTTTTGTGGTTATTGTTGTTGAACTGTTTTATGGTTTTAATTCAAATTTTGATATTTTAATTGGGCTAAAGTTTATCAAATTTAATTTTCATTATATTATTTTAATGAAGAATGAATGAATTTTACAACATGAAATTAATTAAAATTTATTGGCTATCTTTGTTTCTTGGCTGACGCTGGGCTCGAACCCAGGCGTTTTTACGGGCAGATTACCCTTACAAGTTTCAATAGCAATCACTCAGAAAGCAAAGACTAACACCCAATTTTCACGATAATTTAAAAGGCATGTCTTTTTTAAAAAAAAAACTTCTAAAAACTTGTTAAATTAAATTTTTTTGTTTTTTTTTTCTACCCTGCTGACTTCATTTTGAAATAAAAAAAACACGTAAATTAAAAATAAAATTAAGTGCAACACAGCAAATACAATCCAAGTCTTTTTTCTACCCTGCTGACTTCTCTCCCCCGCTCGATATTAAACTAAAAAAGACATGTTTCAAAAATAGGGGAAAAATCATCATGAAAATTGGGTATATCAAACTAAAAGAGACATGATTTTAAAATTTGGAAATAATTATTATGAAAATTGGGTGTAATTCTGCCTTATCTAAACATTTCCAGTTTAAAATTAGTTTTAAAAAAGTAATCACGAATAATTTTGTTGTCATAAAATTAGTTTTGCAAAGAGATGTGTCACTTGAACAAATAATTTTTATTTCTTTGTATAATTTTTTTTGGTCACATTAAAAAGTCTTTATAGAAATTATCTGTCTACCATCTAAAAACAATTTACGTAGACATGCAAATAACAATTAATTTTCACATACATACATACAAATACATAAAAGGATTCAAATACATAAGATATCGAATAGTAAAAACGCTTTCATATTAATCTTATTGGCAAGGCAAACTACTTAAATTTATATTCAAGCTATGACATTGGAATGCCAAAAAATGGTTTGTAGTTTTCCGCACGTTTGTTTAGACGTTCAGAAATTGAAAAGAGTTTTTTTCCTTTCGACATAAGCGGTTATTTTCGTTAGATGATTCTATAACACTATAGTGTGGATGGTATTATGCATATGTGACGCGCAAAATAGATAGGGACCTAAGGGTTTTGTTCAGGAGAGCCATTTTAAAGATTTAAATACGTGTATCTTTGGTGTACCTTCTCTGAGCGTGTTGGTATTGGTCTCATTTGAAAGCGACAGATCTCATGACGTCAGGAAGTTGGTTTTACTGTTCCCTTTACCTTACTGGTCCCTTTCTCTATGCGCTGTCACATATACAGGTTATAAGTTGTCTATAATGATTAACTAGTTTGAGAAACTTGTTTATCCATACAAATTATAAGCACGTTTGTAAATAGCTTTTGAGATAAACTAGTTTCAAACAACAAGTTTTTGTTAATGCAACTCTGTTTTTCAAATTTTTGTTTTGGCAACGCTAGTGATATGTGACATTTCCTCGAAAATAGTAAAAATTACCTTTATATGGGGGAAAAAGCCAAAACAATAAGATAAAAAATAAACAAAGAAAATGGTAAGGAAATTTTTAAAAAATAATTGGTTTTTTAAGGAGTTTTTTTTAATATGGCTCAACGTTTTTTGAAATATTGGGTCTAAAAATGTTATAACTTGTCAAAGATTAACAACTTACTGCTAGAAACACAACTGGGACGAACGACGAATTTTTGGCCGCGAATATTCGTCGCCAAAAATAAAAAATATTTGTGCATATGAAAATGCACACAATCAGGGCGCCGACGAAAATTCGCCGGACGTTTCAAACTTTAAATAGATTTAATTATAATTCTTACGCCGGCGTACGACGAACAAATCAGTACTGGGTTGCCATATTGTTTCAAAATGGTAAATGTTTTAGTAAACAAAGTTACTTTTTACTTTAGAAATTGTAAAATTTTAACTGAATATAATTTAAAATACAAATTGAAAAAAAATTAACAATAAAAAGATATTTAGTTAAGTTGTTTTTAATGTTTTATTTGTGAAGTATTTTTTGTTCATATGGTACCACTTTTTCTTGTTTATACAAAATATTTTATTTCCATTTTGTTTTTTCGTCGATATTGTGTTTCATACGCCGAATTTATACAGAGAATTTCTTCCGAATAATTCGTCGTGCTGGACGAATTTCGTCGTTCGTCCCAGTTGTGTTCCTAGAATAACTGCTATTGTAAACGGTATAGTTTATGAAAGGTGCTTACGATCATAAGCTTGTTTGAAAATCACAAGTGTAAATGCTCTTTAACGTGTGTAACATATTGAAATATTGGTCTGTAGCTTGTCCGATTATCCTTCTGGGCGTCTCGGGTTGTATACGTCTTTTCGCTAGTTTAACTACGGATTCCTATAGCCAGGCTGGGGGCTTAAGCTGAAGGTCCACACCATGCGTTTATGTGTCTGTCCTTTTTATGCATCTGACAAAAAAGTAGAATCAGTGTAATTGTATATGACAAGTTACACAGAAAATAGCATAGAATGCATAGTTGTATCAATGCATGAAAGAAGGTTCACTTTCTACTTTTGTATCCGTCGCATGTGTTGTGAAAAAAAGTCAGCTGTAATTGGGGGCCATGGATGACAAATCATATTTTATTTTCAATGTTATCGATAAATATGTTTGTGTGGTGGATTACTTTTAACTATTTTTTGCATTAAAAAAGGGTTTTAATAAGAGAAAAAGCTTTCGTAATAAAGATTGTATAAACTTTTAAGAATTAAATACATTAAAATTAATTTTAAGCACAATTTTGCCATGAACAAAATTCGCCATTCTAGTCATCGATTACTTTTAGTTCTGAGTGTCATCTTTGTTGTGTTTATTATTTTTTTTTTTTTTTGACAAGTGCCATTAACTGGACACTTTTTATACCGTGAAAAATCACGAATATTTTTATAATAAAAACGTTACTCCTCTTTGAATTCATTTAAATAAATTCTATTAAAATATCAATTACACTTTCCATTTTTGGCAAAATTGTTTTTAATTGATAAACATTTTAGCACAACAGCTGATAAAAAAAACACAAATTTGGCACATAAAACGCATGGTATGTAACTTGAATTTAGAAACGCATAAAATGCATAAAAAGTATCATACGCATCTACGCATGGTGTGGACCTTCAGCTTTAATTGGCAGCTCACAGCAGCATTCTAGCTTGACGACTATTGGAATGCAAGAATTGGATCATATAACGTGTATACTGGTCGGATATAACATAACTTGCACAATTCAAGAAGGAATTCATCTCCTACGTTATGCTCATCTTAAGTCTAAGCGAAATAAGGTGGCCATATACCGGTAATCTTATGAATACTAACGGTGCAATATTATACTACTTTGGTTAAACCTCTTTTCAACTCAGGTCAAGCGGTGTTGGCTTTTTTATTAATAAGGAGGCTAGAAATGCAATCGTTGAATGGCAGCCACACAGGGAAAGAATAATATTGGCAAAGTTCAAAGAACATAGTGGTGATATCAACTAATAATGGGAGATTTTAACACCCAGGTCGAACGTGACATTTTTGGTAGATAAAAAGTAATGGACTAGCATAATGTAGGTCGCTTGCCAGAAAATTGTTTAAAACTTTTGCAACTATTGCTAGGTGGCACTTTATTTCCTTATAAAGATATTCACAAACTGACATGGGTTTAAAGACACCATCTAACGGAAAATCAGATTGACCACTTCGCAATCAGTAGAATGTCGCTCAGTGTTAGATGTACGAAACGAAAGGGGAGCAGATGCTGCCGTTAAGCTCAGCTCAGCAACCAACAGAAGACAATTTAATTTTGAATAAGCTAAAGAATAAACGTTCGGTTAGAAATTTCTCTAACACACTTAAAACCCGAACTGTTACCTCATCCGCAACGGCGGAAAGCAAATAAGGTTACGTTAAGAAAACAATCGAGTCTTGGATCTCTAACGCTTCATGACAATTGGCTGAACCAAGGAAGAAGTGTGATTTTGCATTTATTTCGCCAACTCGTCCCGGTCTAAACAACAGTTGCAAAGATGTTACAGTGAAGAAATTTACAAACTAAGCGAAGTGCGAGAAACGTTACACAAAATGGACAGAAAATGTTGCCAATATCACGCACTGTTCAACGGGTACTTTTAACGACCTGTACAGGACTACAAAGGAGATAGCAGGTCACAACCTCTACAACATAGGACTACTAAAAAAACAGAAGGAGAACTAATATACTCTTGGGATCAACAGATGAAGATACGGGAGAAGTTCTACTGCGAGATAACATTGGCAGAAAGAACTTTTAAAAGACTTAGCGAAAAAAAGCCAATTAAGATGTCGTAAGCCCCTATTGACAATAGTCTTATATGTATATTAGAAGTCAGAATAAATCTTAATGTTGTGAGAGAAGAAATTGGCTTTCACAATTATCTTGACCATAAAAGTTCATTACTCCCACAAAAGTGTCACACTGGAAAATTAGTTTTTCCCATATAAATCTCGCAAAAATTATTTTTACTGTCATAAAATTCCACACAAATAACTTTTTAGATTTAAAAATCTCTACAAATCATTGTTTTGAACGATTTTATCATTTTGTCGCTCTGCTTTTTTTGTAGAAAATAATTGTATGAGCAAATACATATTTCCCAGAAGAAAAAATAAACTGGTTTATAGTTTAATGAAAATACCCACAACAGAGATGGATAATAACTATTGTACATTCTTTTGTAACTACGAACCTATATACATATGTTTATTAATAATAAGGGTCGTCATGATATCGTTTATAAGTCTCGTAATCTGTGCAAGCTGTGCATTTTTACGCCCTCGTAAATGAACTGTCAAAAATTGTATGAGAATTCCTTTACACAAACTTGGTAAATTTGCCCAACAATTTTGTCTCGTAAACTTGCGCTGTTCAATTGTGCATTTATGTATACAAACAGATCTTTTAAAGATTTTAACGTCGTTTTCAATGAAAAATCCAAGTGTCTATAAATCACAAACAATAAATTCTAGCAATAATTTCAGTAAATTGGTCTTTTGGCTTTCTTTGAGCATTTTTAAAAGCAAATTTCTCATACATATTAATCACAAATTTAAACAGAAATTTTTATATTTTTGAATTTTAATTTTTAAATTATTTTTGTATTGACGTTTCTTTCAAACTGACATTAATTGTTTAAAATTACACAAAAGTAAAAAAAGGGGCTTCATGAAACAAGACTCGTAAGTTTGCGCATTTGCACAAATGGCAGTTTTAAGCGACATCATGAGAAACATTCAATGCGTTAGAATTTCAATGGTCATGTTATCTAATGTCGTGGCGACTTCAATGGCCGACTCGATCATGTGATTTGATACCGTTGGATTTCTTTATTTGGGAAAAAGTCTACGTCTGTTTGTTCGTATGACCATCTGTTTTATATTCTCCTTTAAAAACTACTCAATAAAAAAAAAAAAATACTTGACAAATTTATTTCAGTTTTACCTGCTAGTTTGGGATTTAAATCCAATGCAATCCGTTCAGTAAGTTAAATCACATACATTTCCAAACAAGTATAATGGTGCTAAGTTTCCATCCCTGACCAACAAAAATCGCTCGTATATAGAGTATGAGTAGACGTTGTGAGAGAAAATAAAAGCTACTTTTGTGTACGACTTACCGGCTGACTAATAAATATGATAG
Source organism: Pollenia labialis (assembly GCA_949318255.1). Taxonomy (NCBI): domain Eukaryota; kingdom Metazoa; phylum Arthropoda; class Insecta; order Diptera; family Polleniidae; genus Pollenia; species Pollenia labialis. The sequence continues at coordinate 115,259,093 of OX439139.1, read as the reverse complement.
GCGTGCTGAGGGCTGCCAGATTTGACTATTTATCGTCATTTTGACGATTTTTTTCCGAAATTAGCAAAGTGCCGATTTTTTTTTTTAAAAAAGTGACGAATTTTTCAGTCTCCAAAACAATAAATTTTCTGATACGTTCGTTTTTAATGTTGTAATGTTTTACAGCCGTACCTTAACAAGAGCGGAAGGCGGAGCGTTTTCTTTCGCTTAGCTTTTACGCGGGTATGTCATACCAAAGAAAGAGCATTAACGTTGTGTCACGAAGAGTAGTGGTAGCTTTTTTGTTTAATAAAACCTTCAAACTATAAATAAAAATTAAGATAAAAACGCTAGATTGACTAAAAAAAAAGGTAAATTGCCATTAGCAATTAACAATAGCGGCAAACTTCACTACTAAACAAGCTGTCTAAATCGGGGTTTCCAAGTGCAAAACTTTCAGGTCGTTCTGTCGCTCTATTCAACAACTAGAAAAATAGCGCCGCTTTTATTTAGGTGCGGCTGCAATAGGCAAGTCTTTAGAAAATCTTTGATTATTTTCAGAGTAAAAAAAAACAAAACTTAATTGCACTTTGTTTATCTTTTGTCACACCATCATCAAATTAACCTTTTACGGCTCGCTGCTTAAATCATATTTTCTACAATTATACGGCAAGCATTACACGAGTTGTAAGAGAAAATCTACATGATCCGATACATCATACGATTCTTGAAATGAAAACTTCGTTAGAATATCTTTACCCATGTCTTAAATGATTCCCACAACGAGTGAAAAAGCGTCTTTCGCTGTGCTATGGAAAAATCTCCCTCGTGTTACAGTTTTTCCGGTGTGAGGAATCTTCAACGACGCTCTTCATGAGACTCCCAGTAGCTCTTACAAATGTTAGCTGGGTATGAAGTAATTATGTTTTTGTTTGAATGTTTTTTTATAAAAATCGAACAAAAATTATTTAAAAAAAATCTAAATTTTAAGTTGTACGATTTTTTGTAACGATTTTTCGAAACGATAAAGACTATTTTTTATTTTTTCTCAGGAAACTGACGATTTTCTCACATAGTTCTCAGGCAGCCCTGGGTGTGCTCTACATTTGTACACTTGTTGTTATTGTTTACTACTGCTGCTTTGTGTTCGTTTTGTATCTTTTAGTTTGTATTTAAAAACAATTTGTTTTTTTATGTCCAAACACACAACCAGCGAGATCGCATCGTACCTAGTTGGGGTATTATTTGTTTGGCATTGAAAATTTAGTTTGTTTTTTAAAGCCGGCCAAGTCACAACAGTCATTTGGGTTTAAAATTTTTTCAAACCCAAATAAAAAAAAAACAAAATATCAATAACGCAAATTCAAAGCAGTTTAAATTGTGATATAGTGAGTTAAAATGCCGAATTTTTCATTAATTTGTTATCGTTTTTAAAGCAACTTAATATAAATTTTCTTTTTTTCTTTGGTAAATTTAATGTAGTTATTTATAATAAGAGCTCAAATAAAAGAATTTAAGTCTACAAAATGGGTGATGAAATTTTTGTAAGTTTTTTTTATTAATTATTTTCAAACACACAAATCTAATCAAGTTACCTATTTAATTTCGTAAATTAACATTCAATGTCATGTTAGTTAGAAACAATTACATTTATTTAAATTTGTTCGTGTTTATAGTAAAAAACAATTTTTCATTAAAATGAGTCACATTTTTGCCTCTCTGACTGTTTATGTTAAATTGAAAACCACCGCTAATATTTGTTTGTGATTCACTGTGTCGTTGGTGAAAGTATCTTATTAATTTGTACACATCTATAGTTTCTCTACCTGTATCTGAGCAACTTTTTTATGTGTTTTTATGTGAAGTTGACTGAAAATATATTTTTGTTTTGCCTTTTTTCCAAAAACTTTATTTGCTAAATTGTATTATTGTTTTTTTATACTTACACTTAACAGCTTTTAATGTTTAACAAAATAAAAAAAATATTTAAAACATTATTTTTCCAGTTCTTTGTCCACTTATAATTTTAAAAGTCATTCAACTCATTTGTTTAAGAATTATGTCGTAAAATATTTTTAAACGGTTTCTAAAGTTGTTTCTTTGAAAATATTTCAATGGTTTTGAATCATACTTTGTATGAAATATCAATACTGAAACTGTTCTTATTCAATATCGACTTTGTTACAGAGCAAACAGTGCTTTCGCCTATAGACATTTATGTTTATTGTTCTTGTCATTGAAAATCTACTACTGACCTTAAAACTATTGACTTGGTAGGTCTTATTGGATCATATAGCGAAATTTTAACCAGTGATTTACTATAACATTTTCATAGTTCTAGTCTACGCTTTTGCATATTTTTATTAGATTTTCGCTCAATTAACTTAGGTCAAATTCATGCATATTTTTTGTCAAAAACTCCTGTTTAATTGATAAAAAGAACTTTTAATAATTAACCGATGTTGAAAATGTAATTTCTACATTATTGATCTGAGACCCTATGAAGTATATTTTTTCTGGGTCCTTATGAAAAGATAAGTTGATTTAACGACATGTCGGTAGAAATGGGTTTTCCGAAGATCCCAGATATGATTGGGACTTGGTAGTTTTATTTATGTCTTATATACTCCGGAGTGGTTTGATACTGAAATTCAGCCTAATCAGTGCACAAAAGGCTAAGATATGAGCAAAAACCTACGACTGCCTCTATTTTTACCCAAAAATCCATGTTTGTTGTTTTTAATTTTATTTTTATGTATATCTGGAGTGCCGCTCTCCAAAGCTTCCAAATTAAGTACAAGCATATTGGTTGTACCCCAGAAGGTGCATTATTCCTAATATACTCCCTATATACCCACGGGGGGCGGTTTTTAATACTGTGGTAAGGGTATATAATCCTACTGTATAAACCTACACCGGTTAAGAAATAGCGCTTGTTGCCGAACGGCCAGATCAAATTTTTTTCGATACGAAAGCAATTTTGTTTCTAATCCTTTTTAGTCGATACTAAACAAATCAACTTATTTTTCCAATGTTGTGAAAACTCAAAAAAAAAAAAAGCTTTACAACACTACGACTGAAAGAGTTAGAAACAAAACAAGGCCCATTGAAAAGGTCTGCGCAAGAAGCCTGATGATCATTGTTTATGTTCTTTTTAGTTGTCAAAAGTTGTTTACATGTGCATGTATACGTTTATGGTATGCGACACATACACGTTTTTTCCTTTTGCTTTGTATATGGGGTAGTAAATTTTTGACAATTAAAAAGAATCGTTTTTTGTTTTTGTACAAGTAAGCAGACCTGATTGATGGGCCTTGAAACAAAATTACTTTTGAATCGGAATAGTATTCGATCACGACTGCCAGAGTTAGCCATTTGGTCGTTTGGCAAATAAAACAAGTAAAAGTGCTTTATTTAGATACACCGCAGTATTGAAAAGCCGCCCTCCGGGGGTAAGAAAAGGAGCATCTTAGGCATATTACACCTCGTGTAAGTTTCCGGGGAAACTAGATGCATTCAACCCCTGGAATTCGGCAAACTTCTGTTGAAAAAGCTGACGACTGCAAAACCTATCCGGAAGTTAACAACCCCTGGTGTCCCGCCGCTAGACTGGCTGAGTGCTTTTCGCCACGAAAAGATTGCTTTTCCATGAAGCGTACTTTTCTCAAAAAAAAGAATACTCTTACGCATATGATACTCTATTGAGATAATCAAAATGGGGACGATGGTAAGAGGAAGGAAAATTAAGAAAGATGGGGAAGAATAGAAGAGTTAATAAGAAGAGGAATTTAAGGTGTACATGGTAATTAATGAAGAATAACTAAGGAGTAAAAGCGAAGCATTGGAGCGTCTACTACTATACAAGAACTAAAGTATATGAATAAAAACACTCACTCGGTCTATGAAAAATGAATGAAAGAATGAATGTACAACAAAGATTCTGCAAAGACCAAAAGGAATGAATTTATTAATGTGTCGAACGCATTATCCACAAGAATGAAGCGTGATTGATATATGAAGAATGTGTGAAGAACAGCGAAGAAAGAGGAAGTTGAGTATAGAGAAAGAAAATCCACTTTTTCACCACATGTGGAAAAGTTTGGCATAAAGGAAGGATCAGCCCTAGCTGCGGTTGCTATCTAGAAAATTCCGCTGTACACTTAATTTTCGATGTATGTCTAATTTGTTCTCATACACAGGGGCGAAAGGTTAACGCATTGTTTATTAAACTAGTAGTTAAGGCCACATCGAGATTAGGCCAACACGGCAGGTGCTAAAGTAAATCTTTCCATCCATTGGAGAGACTGCCCATAATATTACAGGAAAAATTCGTAGAGAGCACCTCTTCCTGTGTAGGAATCAAATGTCTGTAAACAATATTTCCGCTATCCTCCTTCTTATAATATATATTCAACTTGGAATACTATGTTCTGTATAAGTAAGTTTAGTCTTTCTCGCATTTTTACATTTTGGGAGCCAAAAAGAATTTACAACAAACTAATGACGTGTTCTTTTCTGAGTAAAATTCTGCATTTATTCTGCCTTTTACATTTTTTTATGTTCTTTTCTGAAAAACATGTGTTATTTTAAAAGTGTGAAGCGTTCTTTTCTGAAGATGTTCCCTTTAAAATTAAAAAAAAAATGCTACATGTTCAACACTCATTTTAATTAAAGGGGCATGAGTCCAGCACTACATCAAGGCGAATTCAATACAAGGTGGTGGCAAGTTTCGAGCCGTAAACACTAACAATGCACTACAAAAAACATCTGTTGTTTCTGTTGGCTTTGGATTGTTGGAGTCTTGCCACCACCTGTAATTGAATTTACCTTGCGCTAATTGTACTTTATTGTTTAATGCCGAAATTTGTGTTCTTTTGTAAACGTAAAATATGAAACACTTCTTAAAAATTAGGGGAGCATTTAAAAATGTTGCCAAATCACATGTAACACTTATGCAACACTTTTTTTAGAAAAGAAAACGCCATAAGAGGCAAATATTGGTGCAAAAGCTTAGGATATGGGGTCTTAGATGAATATTTATATAACTGAAAACATTATTAACCGCTTAATTGATATTTGTTTAATTTTAATAACACACGTCCACAAATATTTAATAAGACCCTTGACAGACATAGGATTTGTATACTATACTAGCATAGTATACTACATGTGTGTCAACCTTAACTACAATGAAACTTCGAAAAAAGTTGTACATATATTGCTGGCTTATGTATTACCAAAAAGTGTACGTAGTTTAAATGTGGTATCTTATTTAAAACAGCTTTTTAGCTGTGTTCAGTAAGAATTGTACTATGCATACCATGGTATGTAAACTATATGTCTGTCAGGGGTATAAGCAACAATTATTTTTTATCTTTTTCCTATTTTTTCTTAAAAGAATAAAACATATGTCTGTCCTTAATTAGCTTAAATTGTATTACTTTTCTCTTAAAATTTTAGTTTTCATCATAACTTTTGACATCTCTTTTACTATAACTGTAGAATTTTATTATCCTTGTAACACTATTTAGCTACCTCTATTTAATTTAATTGCTTAATAATATTTTTTTCCAAATTATTTATTCCTTTGTTCTTATGAAATTTTGTTTCAATTTCATGTGGTCTATTAAATTAAATAAATATTAAATAAATTTTTATTTTATGACAAATACATTAATTAATTAATTGCATAATAAAAGTAATAAATTAAGATACTTAAATGGAAAAAGAGGAAGAAATATTATTTATCGGTGTAAATAAAATCATTTCAATATTTATACATATACAAATTTTGCTTTTATATTGATATTGTTTGTCACACATATATAATGGTATGATTGCAATAAAAATATATTTTATTATTTGGTGAAAGACTTAAGTGAAATTCAAAAACTTTATATACTATATTTAATACCCAGCGGGAAAAAGAAGTAGTAAAGGGGCCATTTAAAGGGCTTTTCTATCAGACATAAAGCCTGATAGTGGATTTCAAACTTATTTACTAATTTACACGGCGTATCATTGCATAGATTAGTAATTCATCAGCTCATTATTGGAATGACCTACCGACTTTTTTTAAAAAAAAAATTGAGTTAGGCATATTTTAATTAACCATTAATTACGCCTTATATCGACTATTTTAAAATTTATTAAGTATTGTTTTGCTTCAAAATCCTCATACAAATAATTACAAAATAAATTTCACTCCAGCTTTGCTTTATTGACGTAAGAAAAACTATTAAAAGCGAAAAAATAAATTTGGAAACTATAATTTTCACTTTCAACCAAATTCTATTAAATTTTAGTTCGTTGATAAACCTTCACAAAAATTTAAATTTTACTCCCAAACATATGTCAAAAGCGGTGGTGAAAAACAAAAATATCTAAAAAAGGTTTGAGTTTGAAAAATATTTTTTAAAAGACATCTTGAAAAATCTTTGTAAAGAAGGCTGAGTAGAAAAAAAGTTAGTAAAAGTTCATAAAGAATGCAATTGTAGACCTTCTTAAACGCCTGAAAGTGGAAGTGGAAGTGAAAGTTTTCCTGCTGAGTTAATTAAACGAATACGTACACCATGTGAATAAAATCTACGAACGAAAATAGTCAGTTACCTTCGTTAAATTTGCTATGAAGGGCATACGGTTTATAAAATTGTATTTATATTTACACATACTAAAAGAGTAAAGCGTTACCTAAAACGCAAAAGGCCATATCGAACGAATATATATTATTAACAAAAAAAAAACGTCCCTAACTACAAAAGATTATATAAAAAACGCTAAAAGATTAACTTACAGTTTGCACAATATGCAACATTGCTAATTGTCAAAACGGCTGGTAGGTATTACAATAGAAATAGAAGAAAAATATATTAAAAACAGTTTAAGGCAAATTATAATTTTAAATAGAGTATTGCTTCTCCTGTAAAATTTTCCAATTGTAAGATAGGGCCTTTTGCGTTTTAGGTAACAATAAATAGATGGCTTAATAAAGGCGTGACTAATTTTTATTAAATATCTTTTTTGTTTGATCTTGTGGACAATCGCCAAATGCATTATGTTTTAAAACTTCAGATGGCTTTGCTATAAAACTTGTTGCATTATTTTATTATTTCAAAAATTTTAGGGATTTTATTACGTTTTTCCTCCAAGTAACGCTTTTTTTATATTAAGCCATCGATTTGGGTAATATTTATGAAATTATTTAATACATTTTACACAAATGTCTAAAATTGGTGTCGTATGCAGATTTTTGCAACATGGTGTACAATGTGCATGCATGGGCGTAGGTGGAAAATAACAAGTTTCACGTAAGTTTAAGTGTTACATGTTATTAGGGGTGAAAAAAAGTTGGAATGTAAGAGACGGAAAGCTTCTTTAACATACAAGAGGTTTAATATGGTCATGGAACTTTTCCTAAAAGGCCCCAAATGATTTATAACAAATTGTATTAATTGCTTGATTATAAAAACGTTAAATTTTAAAAAGAAAATTACGTTTTATATGAGACCTATTATTGTTCATTTGTCACAAACTTTAAAGAATTTATTTCTAGTCACATAAAACTTAGTTTGACCTAATTTATGGCCCCTATTACGGTTTACAACTCAACTCAGTTGAGTTGTAATTTCTTAATTTTTGTATTATGGTTTACAACTTTGATATATTTTGGTGAACAAAAACATGACAAAAATTACAACTGTTCACAACCAGTTATCTTAACTACAACTCAAACCGTAATAGGGGCCATAAAAAAACATTCACACTTGCCGACATAAAATTATGTCTCTAGTTCAAATAACATAGAAACTACATATGTGCAGAAAACCACACACGAGTGTAACTTACGTAAGTTCTGAAATATTTCGTTACTAAAAATTTTTTTTTATCAAAAAATGTGTCTTTAGTACTTAATTCATATTGCTTACAAAGTCAAGAAGTTTCTTTAGTGTACCTCTACAATTTTTTTGTGTATAGTGTAAAAATAACTTATTGTATGTGCTTTTTCACTCAAGAGTGATATAAAGGTTAAGCTAATGTTTCGCCGACTGAGAATCACTTTTGGAATAATGATCATGAAATTTAATTTTTAGGTTCTAATTGGCACAAGGGTAAGCCTATTGAATATGGACCATTATTTCAAACAAAGCTCCCATAAAAATTCCAATCCCGAGTATTGCTTTTAATGCCATAAATTCATTATAAATGTTGGTTTTGACATAAAAAAAAACTTGTTTGATATATACTATGTCATGACAAAATGTTGTGCCGGTAAATTTAAAATTAACCCATAGAAGTCCCCTTCCTAAAAGTACTTTAAAGCAAACCAATCTCATATAGATGAAGATATCGAAATAATTTTCGGCACAAAGAACGTTACATGAATCTCCACCTCACAACATGATTTGGTTTTTTTTTATTTATACTGTCGTGTAGGCTTTAATATGGTCTTACTTTTTTTATTGTGTAAAATTTTTGCTAAAACTCTGTGGTAAACAATTGCAAATTAAAGTTACTTTAAAGTTAAAAAATTTCATAATTTTATATTTAAAATAAAAGTACTCGGCGTTACACATTTTTTTACCCCTAATAACACTTTAAATAAATTATACATAGAACAAAAAAAAAATAAAAACCAGAATTTCAGACATGTCACAAAACTGAGTTGGTGTTGTTGTAAATGAACAATATATACTTTAACAAATATTATTATCGAAATTAATAAATAAATAAGACTTATTTTGTATGATTTCTTTAATAGACTAAAAAGGGATGGGTTGGAAAACTTTTATTGATTATAATGTTTTTACTAATGTCATGCCGTCAAACCTTACAAGCTAAATCTATAAATGTAAGTATTTACCAATACCAATTCCAAGCCATGTAAATATAAATTATACAAATACACACATATGCTTACGTTAACAGAAATATATTTTTATTATATACGAATATCTACACACACAAAAGTTGACATATTTCATAAATAATAATGTAAATCAAATATCTAATTAAAGAGTATCAATTGGAAGAAAATATTTTTTAGAAGCCCCTTACGATAATAATTGAAAATATAAAAATTAATGAATTATACATACATATATTTAGTTTTGTAATACATATTTATTTCATATCCTTATTAATTTACTTATTCATTAATTCACACACTTGTAAAAACATATTATTTACAGTAAATCCAGTTTTTAACTGTTTACTTTCTGTTCGTGTGGTTGTTAATTTAAACAAAGAAAATAAATTTTATTCTTTCGTTATCGTACAAAAAAGAACACATAACACAATTAATTCTTCCGTTTAATTTAATTTTATAAAAATACCGCTTTTTATTAAATTTCTTTAATTCATTGCTTCCTCCGTTTAACGTCTGACTGTCTGCCTGTCCCTCTTTGTGTGAGAGTGTGTATGTGTGTTTGTAAATGTTAATAATTATTTTAATACACAAAAAAAAAATTGAAATAATATTGTGAATTTTAACATCAGAGCGATAATTGTTTAAAATTTGTAAATATTATACTTAATAGGACTTTTTAACATGACTTCTACGTATTTGCAATATACGTACATTAATTTTTGTGACTTTTTATGCATCTCCAGGATTTTCAACAGCTCGAAGCTAATATTGTGAATAAATCAATTCAGGAACTTTCTGCTGGTGGCATGGATCCGATTTCGAAATTACGTGCTCTTTGCATATCGCGCGGCGCCAATGGCATTATTGGTTTGGGCAGGTATGTAAATTAAAAAGTAAACTTATTTGTGAGTATACGTAAATATAAATACTCTAGTGGATAAAAATTTAAATTTTATTATGAATTGAAAATTGTTTCGTCCATGGTATGAAAAAAATAAAAAAAAAGATTTGTTTAAAGTTTGTGACAAAATTAGTTTTCTTTAATGAAACTCAGAGTATTAACACCTTTATCTTGTTCTTATAAATGCAATACACGCTGTTTTACCATACATTTTACCTTAAACTAATTCTAAATGAAATAATATTGTGGAGACATATTAAGTGAAAATGTGAATATCTATGGCAAATAATGATTGTAAAAATAGACTACAATAACTTTTTTAATGTTTACAACACATGACTGTATTAAGTAGTTGATGTAATTTTCTTAATTCATTAAATGTGTGTATGTAAAAGGGCAATTAAACATATGGGCATTTCCAGCGAAAAGTCTACTTTTTGTCACGTAACGCCTTGTTTCTCAAAAAATTTTATATGTATCGTTTACTTTTTTATATTTTGGTGTAAAGCGCAACAAGCTCTACATTAAGTAACAAAAGGGATAAAGATTGAACAACATGGTCCGAAAATACAACCTTATTTGCAATCTGGCGTTACATTAAAAAAAGTAGACTTTTAGCTGAAAATTCCCATATTTACCTTAAAACGAGCAAAGATTTTTGAATTTGATAGCTTGAAAAATAAATCTATATAAGTTCTAAGTTTACTAAAAAAGGTTTTGTACAAAACTTCTTGCTCAATTCGCAGTATTTTTCAGTTTTGTAATGCAATCAAAACCCACTTCCGTTTTTTTAACGTCACGCCAGGGCAGATTTTTGCTTATATCTGCAAATCCTTAGCGTCGATTACTGTAATTTTTTTTCTGAATGTAGAGCTACTTCATTACTTTGTATATATAAAAACCCTTTTTACAAATTTGACTTCGTCATTTAATTTTTTTACATTTTGTGCTACAAATATCACGACACGTCAAAATGGAAATGCCCATATCAAACTTCAAAATTTAGAGAGATTTAAAAAAATAAATAAATATCAGAAGTCGTGAAACCCTTTAAAATGCCTAAACTCGAGCATAGTCTGAAAAAGACCCCATATTACGGCGAATTACACGTCGTCCTGAAGCAGTGATGAAACCCAAGGTGGACCTACCAAAAATTAAAAAAGAAATCTCTTATGATAACCTTCTTCTACAATTCATTTATATTTTGTTCTGTTTTGGTCTGTAGATTTGTAGCCTTAACCAATACTTCGCAAGAAATAAGGCAGTTATGTAAATCGCGACCTTAGAACAACAAGGTTCTAACTACACCAATGTGTGTTTTGAGAAAACTTAACTTGAATGTTAAATATAAGCAATTTTATATTGGCAATCACTATTAACTAATTTGTTTCAATTTGTTGAAATAATTTAAACCTGAAAGATAATCCCGATTAAGTTTGTAGTTTTCTGAAATTTTGCATTTAAAAAACGGGGTAGAACTTTGATGCTCAATTATTTGGCACAATAACTTGGAACTACAATGTTCTATGAGCCTCATAGAACCTTGTGGATCTGTAAGAACTTAAAATTATCACTTAGAACTTTGTTGCATTAATTTATTTTGACACAAGACAAGATTTTATTTGTTTATTTAAGTCTATTAATGGGGTTTACTTCTTTAAATTAGAATATTTCCAAGAATGTTAATTAATAAATTAAAAAGGAAAAATAATATGGCTACCAAATTCACACTGCCGGTACTAAATTTTTAGGAAACAATGTAACAAAATGACATGAATGTATTTAATTAATTTATATTATCCACTTTTTTAAGCCTCTGAAGTAATTTTTTTCTTGGTGTAGAATCCACTGATGTTGTACCTAAAAAGATAAAAATCGGAATAAAATTAAATCAGTAGAGCTAAAGAAAACATTTTTTACATACCTATTTTAAGAATTGTTCTGTAATATGATATGTCAGCTGTCCCCATATATTTGAACATTGCTATTAGATGACTCGATTTTTCCTTAGATATGATTATTTGTTCTGAGATTGGCTCAATAACTTGTGGCACATTGGGAACATTTGGAAAAACATTTTTGTTTCTACGAAGCTTAACTGCTTGCTTTCTTATGCTTACAGATTTCAAACTTTCAGATTTGTAATCTAAAGAATATTCAAGTTCATGGTCTACCCCTTTAAGGTTAAGAATTTTCAGTGAATTAAATGGAACATGTTTATAGTTGTTGTATATTTGCTAAAATTTCTGAAATCTGATGATTTCATTTCAATTATCACAAACGGATTTTTACGGTTCACCTTTTTGAGAATTCTTAATAGTCCAATTGGTGAAAAATATTCGTTAACCGACAAACATTTCTCTATTTGACTATGAGCATTATCAACTTCCTGTAAAGCCGAATGCCCTGGTAAGGAATATTTCATAGTAATATTTTCTATTTGAGGATGTGTTTTTATGAAGTGTTGTATTGCTAGAGTCATGATTGAATTTTTATTCTGAGGAACACAAGAATCGCTCCACTTTAACACTATGGTGCTAAACATAATGATATTTTCACAATCGCGGGTTCAATCAATCAAGAATACAACAAAATTAGTCTCATTTAACAACGACACGATGCGCTCGCACTTCGTAATGACGTATATATATAGAACAATGATGACCAACAAAGTCCTATTGGCTTAAGTAAACTGAACACTGCTGTACTATAAAGTTCTATCAACAATACTCTAATAAACATAGTTCTATCTTCAAAATGTTTCATTAAGTTAAGGAACACAAGGTTCTATCTGGTTGTTAGAATTTTGTTTACCAAATTATTATTCAAAAATGCATAGTTAGAACTTTGCTGCTTTGGGTACCTCGTAAACGGCTAGAGATATCTTTAGGGCGATAGCAGTAATCGAAAGAGCATACACTCAAAAAAAAAATCAATCCATCCGTACTCAAATCAATCCGGAGCGGTATTAATAGTACGGTGAGTACGGATTTTCTTGAATCAAGTACAGAAAGATTGATTCAAGTACGGATTTTTAATCCCAAAATACTTAAATTATCTATATTCAATCCCGTTTTCGTACTTGAAATAATCCGAAAATGAGATTGATTTAAGTAAAACTAAGATTGAATCAATCTCAAAATGCACTTCATTCAAAAATTATAAAATTGTTTTAATCCGAACTCGTACCTCAAATAATCCGAATATGAGATTGATTTAAGTAAAACTAAGATTGAATCAATCTCAAAATGAGCTTGATTCAAGTAATATAAAGTTTATTTTATCACGAATTCATGATTGAAAAAAAACAAAAAAAAAAGAAATTACAAAGAAAAAATGATAATGATTGATTTACTTACCAGTATTACACATTACAGAATGATATAACACCAACATCATGCCCGATATGGTTTTTATTTTAGAAATCTTATGTACATATTTAACCAAAAATATAAACTAAATGAGTAGCATGAGTTCAAATTTAAAAAAAAAAACTTTGAAAAGAAATTAATTTTCAAAAGTGATCCCATTTAGGATTGTTTTGAGTACGTTTAAGTGTTATTCGTACTTGAATTTTTGAGTACGACTCGTACTTAAAGTAATCCCAAAAAACTTGATTTATCCCGAGTGTTTTTCTTTCTGTGTACCAATTTTAGTACGATGTGATATATAACTCAATTTGTCAAAAATTGTCAGTTACAACCTTGTTGTTCTAAGGTCGCGAAATACATTTTATTATAACTTGTAGTAGCAACAACGGTAACGCTGTTTGTAAATTGTTTTTGTATTTGCACCTACATATGTGTGTTTGCGTTTCATATAATTTTTTTTCTTTCGAATTCAGCATATTAAAAAATGATATGCGTACTACATAGCAACTGTTGAATAGGCATCAGAGCAATGATTTCTTGCTTTTCTTCTTTGTATATGTTTTTATACCCTTCACCAAAGGTAAAAGGCTATACGGGTGTTTCTCTGGTTATGCACGCGACATTTGTACGCGTTTTATTGTGTTAGAATATTAAAAAAATAGAAGTGGATTGGAATTTTAGAATGAATTCTAGAATCGTTACATTGTTTGTGATGAGTTCTTTCTAAAAAGTATACATAATGGTAAATTGAGCACTGGGTACCCAAATGCCATGCAATCAAAGTTGACTTACTCACGTGACAAAAATAGAAGTGCCTTTTAGGACCGTAAGAAAAAGTGCGAAAATAAGTGAATTGTAGGAGGTTTTTATTTCGGAAAAAATGTTTTTATAAAGGTTAGTAATGGGCCTTTATAATCATGTTTTGTTCAAAAGCAACTATGCATGGGTTGGCGAAGAAAAAAATAAATTGTAAATTACGCACGTGACATTACGCACGTGACACTTTTTACCTTCATACATATTTTAGAATTTTAAATATATTTTCAGAAATTTTTAGCAAAAAAATTAAACTTTTATTCAAAAATGAAAAAATATACTACAAAATTAATCCAACTTAATTTTTTCCTTGAGTGAGTATCCTGTTCGAGCAACATTTATATATTCATTATCTGTTCACGGTGGACCATTTCAGAGAAACACCCATACATAACTTCCGTTTGTAAAATCTACAATCTTGATTTTAGATCCTATAAACTATGTATATTCTGGATCCTTATGAGATAGGAATTTAGTTGTCCGTCTGTCTGTTGAAATGGTTTTTCCGAAGCCCCCCAGATATTATAATTTTGCTATTGAAATTCAGCCAGATCGGTCCAAAAGTGGCTGGGTATGAGCAAAAAACAAAGATTACCTATAAAGCAAAGATTTAATTTCAGTAAAAATATGTATACCTTTTAAAATAATGTTGATCCAAAAAAGTGCACAGTCCTCTCAACAATTTTAAAAAGTTATCTATATAGATGGCGAAGGCAAACAGTTAAAAACATTTTTCTACTAGGCTTCACCATTTGAACATTATTTACTTATAATATAAATTATATCTTAATCTGAGGGGGTGAAAAAGGTAAATTCGGTTATCTCATATCTCCAAAACTAAAGGAGATACAAAAGAAATTTAATAGGTAATTTTAAATTAAATTAATACTTATCGTTCTTCATTATAAAATCAAGTGGAAAGGGTGTCTGGTACTTTTTTGGAAGTTGGGTCTTCTTTGGCGCCCCATTTATCTTTTAAACCAATAAATATTATAAGAAATTCGTTAGTGCCAGTTCACACACGTTAAGTTTGTGTTTTAAGGAGAGAGGGAAAAGAAATGGCATTCTTTTTCCCCTTCTCACCTAAAAGGCCAAGACTTGAAGAGTCAAACTTGACGTGTGTGAAGCGGCACTAACAAATATAAATTCATAATAAATATATGTTGGCACTTTTTCGAAATTCAAACGTTTAAGGGCCGAAAATTTTACCTATTGTTTTTATAAACACATTTTTTACCAAATACTAAAAAATTATTAGCCAACTACAATTTTGAAATTTTTGATTTCAGTGGGTAGAAAAAAGTTTCAAAAAGGGACAATTAATATATTTGATTTAAAATATAAATAAAATAAAAGGGGTACCCCGGTTATGTGTTTGCGTAAGTGTCATCTTTGGAAGCTTATAGTTATGGAACCGCTAAACTAAGTTTCATTAATAGTCAACAAGACAACTCAAAAAGGCTTAAATTTTCTAGATCCGAAGTTTCAATACTCTATTAGTATTAGTTTTTCAGCTAGAAAAGTTTAAAGTTGCTTGTGAGCACACGTGTACCCGGTTATGCGTTGTACGGTTAAACATGCAATGTCCCTAGTGGGTGAGAATCTATAAATGGGAACCTTTTCGTACTTTTTTATTCTTCAACTGGTACGTTAGTATAAGACCTAGAAACATAAAATAAACATTGAAAGTCCTGCTTAAATAAGAATCAATAAGAGTGATCGTTTTGGCACGTTTTCGCTCTTAACCTGGAACATTTGGAGTTTCTAATAATACCGAACCTAGAGACGTTAAATTTAACATACAAAGTCCAGGGAGATTGATAAAATATAAGAGGAGACTTTTTGGTACTTTTTTGATTTGCAATTGGTACTCTCGGATTTTTTTATATTATTGAACACACAAAACTAAATTAGGCAAACACAAACTTGATTGGGAGATAAAATAAGGACCCGAGATTGTTCCCTCGACAAATCGATCTTCTAAGACAAAAAAAAACTACAAATTTTCGAAACATGTAAAAGCCATAATCATAAACTTATATGAATGTTTTTTTATATATGATCGAATTTCGACCACTAGGCAAACACTAGAATATTTAATTTTGCCACTTCCAAATGCTAAAATATGGACTGAGAATGCCACCTGCGTGCGAACTTCAACAAAAGTTCCTTTTTCTAGATATAATGGCGCCTGCTGTGAATTGGTCTCACTCCATATGTGACGATTATGGCGCTATACGAATCAGAAAGTCGTTTTTAAGTTGCGCGAACAAATGATTCTTTCCAAAATTAAATTGCATAATTTGGTATCGTTTTTATAAACTAAAACGTTAATTTAATGTCAGGATAATATTTTAGCAATGTTTCTTTATCTGAATTTTGAATTTTGCTGGTGGTAGCACAGCAAAAATCGTACAAACTTGCGAAATTATTTACAATGTTTAGCTAGCTTGATTTTAAGCAGCCACTGGATGCTAAGTCCAGTGTAAAAAAATTAAGTATTTAAAACCTTATTTAATATGTTTGTTGTTAATTTAAATATTTTTTTGCATTTCTACTTACAAAAAAAAAAAGAATTTTCCGTAATATGGACGATGATGGCAGTAAAGCTTTAAATGAATATGAATTTACAAAAGGTATTAAAGAAATGGGCTTGGAATTGAGTAATGAGGAGATTAAGGAAATGTTTAAAAGGTAACAAAAGATTAAACACAAAAAAAAAAGAATTAATTACTTATTTAAATTTAAAATATTTTTTTCTTAACATTTTTCCTGCGAACAGCTTCGATGAAGACGGCAGTGGCTCCGTTAATATGACAGAATTTCTGCTAAAATTAAGAGTACGTTCTTTTTTTATTTATATTAATAATTTCATTTATTTTCTTTAATAATTCTCAAGAAATATATTAAATTTTATTAAATTCGTACTTTATCTTATTGTTGTTTTGGTGGTTTATTTTTTATTTATTTTTTTTCTTTTTGTTTATTTTTCTTCTCGTTGATAATATTTTATTAATTTTGGTTATTATTATTTTTTTTACGATTATTTCAATTCCACAGCCCCCAATGTCAAAAGCCCGTTTGGATATAATTGATAAGGCCTTTGCCAAAATGGATAAAACAGGTGATGGTGTTATAACCCTGGAAGATTTAAAAAATGTTTATACAGCTCGTGAACACCCCAAATTTAAGAGTGGCGAAAAGACTGAAGATGAAATTTTAACAGATTTTTTGCATAATTTCGAAGGTGGTCGTGGTAACTTGGATGGCAAGGTATGTTAACTTTAGATCTTGAAATGCAAAAGTAGTTTTCTTCTTTTGTTGGCCATTGCGGTTTTTTTAGTTTTTGTTCAACTGTTTTAAACTGTACTTGATATGATTGCATTAATTTTTTATTTTCTATTGCAGGTTACCAAGGAAGAATTTATTAATTACTATGCCACAATTAGTGCCTCCATAGACAATGATGAATATTTCCAATTAATGATGACAAGAGCTTACGCCATGGAGTAACATCTATTAAGAGTACTTGGGTTTTATTATTTCTGCACAATTTTCTTTTCACCAGTTTTTCCATTTTGTAAAATATTTACATGTATTTTTGTAATTTAATCAAGATCAAATATTAAAAGTATTACGTAAACATATTTATGTTAAAAGCAAATTCTAATTCTTGTTTTATTATAAAATATACATTTAATAGTAATTAAATAAATATATTGCTTATAAGTTATCTAGCTAACTTCCATCCAGGCTCTGACTATTTATATTAGGAATTATATCACATTTATATATTCTCATATTACATATTTACACAAAAATTTTACACTGTCCAAGCAAAACCTTTTCTTACCAACTTACATTAGGGTCATAACTTTTTTTGAGTGCAAAATATCACTCCAGTATCATGTGGGGAATGTTGTTCTGATAATAAAAAACAGTTTTTTAGGTTCATGCTGTGAAAAAAAGTTTCCGCACAGAAAGCGATTTCTAAAGTGTCTTGTAATTTTTATATCTAAAAATTATGATTTTTTTTATTATTATGCAAACATATATTGGTTTACATACATATGTATCTTTAAGTTAAAATGAGCGAAAAAACTAGGTATGGTAGGATATAAGGTTACTGTGCGTAAGGTTTTACATAGTAGACATACATATATCCTGCACCACCTTAAGTGCACGCTCGTCGCATATAAATTAAAAAAAGAAAGCAAATTCAAAATGACAGTTACTTAAAAAAAAGAACAACAAAATAGTTTGACATTAAACGGCAGTTTTTCACAATTTTCATGATTACAATGTATTATAAGAAGCAAAAATTCCTATATTCTATTTTTTTAAATTATTTAGTTAAATACGTAAAATTTTTATTATTGAGAATTCTGCTGTGAACAAAGGTCGTAATTCAACAAACGTGAAACAAGCATATCGAGCCCTAATAGCAAAAATTATGTAACCAACAACATTTTAGATTTTTGTTTTTTGATAAACGACGATAATTTTTGATCATTTGGATCATCTTACGAAACAAGAGCAAAACCAATTTGCAACGAAACCCTAGACTTGAAGCAAAAATATTTAAAAACAAGTAAGAGTGTTATATTCGGCTGTGCCGAATCTTATATACCCTTCACCATTGTGCGAGCAGAATACATAGCAATTAGACAGGAACTAAATAAAACTGGTAAATATTTTTTTTTTAAATAAGAGACAACCGGTTTTGAATTTCGCTTTTCGTAAGGGCCCAGAATATATATACTTTATAGGGTGTAGGATCAATATTGTAGAAATTACAGTTATACATATATAAATTTTTGACCTTCGGTGAAGGGTATAAAAAGAGTAATTTTCGTGAAGTTAGGGGTCTAATCACCCCTGCATACGATAGACACTGGCGTATCGAATGAAAACTCGATAAATGTAATGTCGAGTTACTCGATGTCGAATGGTATTATTTCAAATTCAATACATTTCATTCGATATCGAGTTTAAAGATACCCCAGTATTTCGGTTATAACTCATACAAATTTCCGACATTTTGGTATATAAGTCATATACATAGGGCATATGGCAGCCCTAAAATTTAGGTTTTTATAAAAATTTTGATGTTTTTAGCCCATTTTTGGAGTATTTTGCTCATAAATTACCCATTGTCTAACCGATTTGATATTTTTAAATAGGAAGAATTTTACCATTTACTTAAGTTATATTTATATATAAACATTTATATATACTTGT
This sequence comes from Pollenia labialis, assembly GCA_949318255.1. Classification (NCBI taxonomy): domain Eukaryota; kingdom Metazoa; phylum Arthropoda; class Insecta; order Diptera; family Polleniidae; genus Pollenia; species Pollenia labialis. The sequence continues at coordinate 115,239,919 of OX439139.1, read as the reverse complement.
ATACATATATTTTAACAAAGTTAATTATAAAAAAGAGTAATTTTTGGGGATTCAGTATTTCGGTTGTAACTAAGCCATTTTATAACCGATTTGGCAGATTTATATACCGACGTATTGAAGAAGAAATTTACCATTTACTTTAGTTATAAAACTTGGACTCGGGGAGATCTATGGTTCCCGAAAGTGGGTATTTAAAAAAAAAAAATTTTATTTTGGTCATAACTTTTTTGTATCTGAACCGATTTTCCCGAGTTTTTTATAAAATATGTTCTACTTAAAATTTCCGATATTTTGATATATAAGTCATATCCATAGGACATATGGCAGCCCTAAATTTTAGGTTTTTATACAATTTTTAATTTTTTTTGTACGGGAGGTACCACGCCCACTTCCCCAATCCCGCCCACATTTTGTAGGATGGTGTGTATTAGCAACCTAAATGTGTGTACCTAATTTGGAAGCTTTGGCTTTTGTCGTTCCCCAGATATACAGCAAAAAGTAATAAAAATACAACAACCACAAGGGATTTTTCGAAAAAATTTGAGGTAGTCGTGGTTTTTTGCTCATAACTCAGCCACTTTTTAACCGATTTGAGAAATTTATATACCGACGTGTTAAAGAAAAAATTTACCATTTACTTTAGCTATAAAGCTTGGACTCGGGGAGATCTATAGTTCCCGAAAGTGGGTATTTAAAAAAAAATTTAATTTTGGTCATAACTTTTTTGTATCTGAACCGATTTTCCCGAGTTTTTTATAAAATATGTTCTACTTAAAATTTCCGATATTTTGATATATAAGTCATATCCATAGGACATATGGCAGCCCTAAAGTTTAGGTTTTTATACAATTTTTAATTTTTTTTGTACGGGAGGTACCACGCCCACTTCCCCAATCCCGCCCACATTTTGTAGGATGGTGTGTATTAGCAACCTAAATGTGTGTACCTAATTTGGAAGCTTTGGCTTTTGCCGTTCCCCAGATATACAGCAAAAAGTAATAAAAATACAACAACCACAAGGGATTTTTCGAAAAAATTTGAGGTAGTCGTGGTTTTTTGCTCATAACTCAGCCACTTTTTAACCGATTTGACAAATTTATATACCGACGTGTTAAAGAAAAAATTTACCATTTACTTTAGCTATAAAGCTTGGACTCGGGGAGATCTATAGTTCCCGAAAGTGGGTATTTAAAAAAAAAACATTTAATTTTGGTCATTACTTTTTTGTATCTGAACCGATTTTCCCGAGTTTTTTATAAAATATGTTCTACTTAAAATTTCCGATATTTTGATATATAAGTCATATCCATAGGACGTATAGCAGCCCTAAAATTTATGTTTTTATACAATTTTTAATTTTTTTTGTATGGGAGGTACCACGCCCACTTCTCCAATCCCGCCCACATTTTGTAGAATGGTGTGTATTGGCAACCTTAATGTGTGTACCTAATTTGGAAACTTTGGCTTTTGCCGTTCCCCAGATATACAGCAAAAAGTAATAAAAATACAACAAACACAAGGGATTTTTGGAAAAAATTAGAGGTAGTCGTGGTTTTTTGGTCATATCTCAGCCATTTGTGGACCGATCTGGCTGAATTTCAATAGCAAAATTATAATAAGAATACCTGACATAAAGATACCCCAACCAAGTCCCCATCATATCTGGGGGCTTCGGAAAACCCATTTCAACAGACAGACGGACAGACGGACAGACGGACAGACGGACAGACGGACAACCGGATTTGAACTTCGCTTTTCATAAGGACCCAGAATATATATACTTTATAGGGTGTAGGATCCATATTGTAGAAATTACAAACGGAATGACAAAGTTATATATACCCTTTCTACCTTCGGTGAAGGGTATAAAAAGAGTAATTTTTGGGGATTCAGTATTTCGGTTGTAACTAAGCCATTTTATAACCGATTTGGCAGATTTATATACCGACGTATTGAAGAAGAAATTTACCATTTACTTTAGTTATAAAACTTGGACTCGGGGAGATCTATGGTTCCCGAAAGTGGGTATTTAAAAAAAAAAAATTTTATTTTGGTCATAACTTTTTTGTATCTGAACCGATTTTCCCGAGTTTTTTATAAAATATGTTCTACTTAAAATTTCCGATATTTTGATATATAAGTCATATCCATAGGACATATGGCAGCCCTAAATTTTAGGTTTTTATACAATTTTTAATTTTTTTTGTACGGGAGGTACCACGCCCACTTCCCCAATCCCGCCCACATTTTGTAGGATGGTGTGTATTAGCAACCTAAATGTGTGTACCTAATTTGGAAGCTTTGGCTTTTGTCGTTCCCCAGATATACAGCAAAAAGTAATAAAAATACAACAACCACAAGGGATTTTTCGAAAAAATTTGAGGTAGTCGTGGTTTTTTGCTCATAACTCAGCCACTTTTTAACCGATTTGAGAAATTTATATACCGACGTGTTAAAGAAAAAATTTACCATTTACTTTAGCTATAAAGCTTGGACTCGGGGAGATCTATAGTTCCCGAAAGTGGGTATTTAAAAAAAAAATTTAATTTTGGTCATAACTTTTTTGTATCTGAACCGATTTTCCCGAGTTTTTTATAAAATATGTTCTACTTAAAATTTCCGATATTTTGATATATAAGTCATATCCATAGGACATATGGCAGCCCTAAAGTTTAGGTTTTTATACAATTTTTAATTTTTTTTGTACGGGAGGTACCACGCCCACTTCCCCAATCCCGCCCACATTTTGTAGGATGGTGTGTATTAGCAACCTAAATGTGTGTACCTAATTTGGAAGCTTTGGCTTTTGCCGTTCCCCAGATATACAGCAAAAAGTAATAAAAATACAACAACCACAAGGGATTTTTCGAAAAAATTTGAGGTAGTCGTGGTTTTTTGCTCATAACTCAGCCACTTTTTAACCGATTTGACAAATTTATATACCGACGTGTTAAAGAAAAAATTTACCATTTACTTTAGCTATAAAGCTTGGACTCGGGGAGATCTATAGTTCCCGAAAGTGGGTATTTAAAAAAAAAACATTTAATTTTGGTCATTACTTTTTTGTATCTGAACCGATTTTCCCGAGTTTTTTATAAAATATGTTCTACTTAAAATTTCCGATATTTTGATATATAAGTCATATCCATAGGACGTATAGCAGCCCTAAAATTTATGTTTTTATACAATTTTTAATTTTTTTTGTATGGGAGGTACCACGCCCACTTTCCCAATCCCGCCCACATTTTGTAGGATGGTGTGTATTAGCAACCTGAATGTGTGTACCTAATTTGGAAGGTTTGGCTTTTGCCGTTCCCCAGATATACAGCAAAAAGTAATAAAAATACAACAAACACAAGGGATTTTTGGAAAAAATTAGAGGTAGTCGTGGTTTTTTGGTCATATCTCAGCCATTTGTGGACCGATCTGGCTGAATTTCAATAGCAAAATTATAATAAGAATACCTGACATAAAGATACCCCAACCAAGTCCACATCATATCTGGGGGCTTCGGAAAACCCATTTCAACAGACAGACGGACAGACGGACGGACGGACAGACGGACAGACGGACAGACGGACAGACGGACAGACGGACAGACGGACAACCGGATTTGAACTTCGCTTTTCATAAGGACCCAGAATATATATACTTTATAGGGTGTAGGATCCATATTGTAGAAATTACAAACGGAATGACAAAGTTATATATACCCTTTCTACCTTCGGTGAAGGGTATAAAAACCTTCTCCTGTAAAATTTCATTTTTGGTGGTTACATAATTTTTGCTATTAGGGCTCGATATGTAACGGGTAAGTTAATAAAAATATTCTCTTACTTTGACTTAAGTCAATTCCAATGACTTTGGCTTAATGACAAACTGTCACTAAATTGATGCTAATGTGTCCTTTCTCCGATGCTACTTCGTCATCGCACCGAGGACATGTTCTTCATTTCTATGATGCCGATGTGTCATCCCATTGATGACATAATTTCATTTTGACCCTGATGACGCTTTGGCCAGGTGATGTTAAGGTTGCCATCACAATAACGAAAAGTGTCATGGGGTCAAAAACGATGACACTTGTCATTGTATTGATGTCAAAATACATCAACGTTATGACGCCTTTTCTATCAGTGTAGAGTACTATGAATAAACTTCATGCCAAAATTTAATTTTGAATACGGCTGCATAATTTTAAAAACTCGGGTTTTTAAACCCATTTTTTTTTTGGATTTATGAAATAAGCCAGGAGCAACACAATAATTCCTCATGGTGATAAAATTTAATCGAAAACAAGTGCCGAAACTTTGATTTATTCCACCAAAAATTTTTTATCGGGAGCGACCTTACAGTATTATGATTCGTTACGGTTTTAGTCTTAGTATAGTTTAATTATGAGTAGATCATCACAAACTTTTATCTTCATGATCTCTTGCTATCGCGACTGGCAAGAGATGATAATTTAAATATGGAAATTATCTAGGGATATATCTATTAATATCAAATCGCCAATAGTCGCGGGATCAAAGTTTCTCGATATGAACATCTAAGCAATATGAAAAAGCAGTTATAGCACATGAGTCTACGCAGTGTTGGGCAAAATACATGGTTTGCTTTATTTAAAATACAAAATACTTGCTGGTCATGTATTTAAAATAGAAAATACTTTCAGGTTATGTAATTAAAATACCAAATACTTTTACATCTGTATGTATTTTAAATACAAAATACTTCCATTTATTGTACGTATTTCAAATACAAAATACTTCCATGTCATGTACATGTATGTATTTAAAATACGAAATACACGATTTTTATTCAAATCAAAAAAAAATACATTAGATAAAACTAATTAACAGAACAATTGTTTCCTTTCATAAATATCCGTTTTTTGAATGAAGCTTCACACAAACAGTTTCTTGTTAGAGAATAAATGAATTCTGCTGAAGAATATAATCTTTCTACAAGAGTGATAATGTGTTAGATCTTGTCACTGAGGAAACTGACAAATTCCAACTCCAAATTTGATTTTCTAGATTCACCATCATTCCTACCTACGAAACCATTTAAATCATCGTTTTCTTTACTGTGCTTCTGGTACTTCTGATATTTCCATGTTCTGAAAGGTATGTTTTGTAGTTATTCTAGTTTTTGGCAGATCAAAATGCTAACAACCATATTTTGTACACTATGTTTTTATGCAGGGTGCTCTCAATAGGGTTCTTGGATGGTGCCATGAAAGGGGGTTGAATATCAACCCTAACAAGGCGGTCGTGATACCGTTCACGAGGAGGTACAACTACAGGCTTGAGAAGATGGTAGTGGACGGAATTGAGGTGGAGTATTCCAATGAGGTCAAATATCTGGGAATTGTTCTGGACAGACGGCTCAATTGGAACTCGCACTTGGATCAAACCCTCGGGAAGGCAATAAGGGCCTTCTGGGCATGCAAGAACTTCTTTCGGAGAACTAGGGGTTTTAGTCCAAATATGGTAAAATGGCTATACTTCATGATGGTCAGACCGATAATTACTTACGGATTATTGGTATGGTTGCCTAAGATTCGGCAGGAGACTGCAATGAGGAAGTTCAACAGGCTGCAGCGGATGGTGTGTCTGGCCCTGACGGGGGTGTTGCGCACATGTCCCACGGCAGCACTTGAGGTTATAGTGGGCATATTGCCACTTCACATCCATATAAGGAAGACTGCTATGTCCGGTCTCCTTACGATCAAGCTGACATCGGGACTTGCTGAGGTCCAGGGGCATGCTAGCTTGATGGACATGGCTCCGGGTCTATCTGTCTGTACAAGGGCAGACATAATGACCACGGAACTGGTCTTCAACAGAAGGTTCAGGACAATCTTTCCGGACGAAAGGTCCTGGAGTGTTGGGAATCCATGTCGGGGAAACCATGGATTGCACTGCTATACTGACGGGTCAAAATCGGAGCACGGAGTCGGTGCAGGGGTTTTTGGACCTAATACACGACTCTCGATGGCAATGGGCGAATTACCGAGTGTTTTTCAGGCCGAAATTTGCGCCATTGATGTGTGTTGCAGCAACACTCTTGATAGAGGAATGGTTGCCGGGAGTAATGTGATTTTCACTGATAGCCAAGCGGCAATTAGAGCACTCTCTTCATGGAGAATGTCCTCGCAGCTGGTGGCGGAGTGCCGTGGAAAGCTACAGGAGCTGGGGACAAGGAGCAGATTGACGCTCTGCTGGGTGCCGGGGCACTCAGGGATCCCGGGTAATAAAATGGCTGATGAGCTGGCCAGGGCTGGTTCTAACGCGCGGATGATAGGACCCGAGCCCTTCTGTGGACTAAGTTGGGCAGGGGTCCAGTCCGTCATGGAGGACTGGGCTCTTGGCGAGCATAGGGGATACTGGGTATCGCTTCCGGGAATGCATCAGGCAAGGAGATTTATCTCTCCCGGGAAGGTAATGGTCTCGGCAGACGGGATCTGCGACTGCTGGTGGCCTATTTGACTGGCCACCACACGATCAAATACCACCTTTATCGGATGGGCCTGGCTGAGGATCAGGAATGTAGACGATGTCTAGACGGGGACGAGACGACATAGCATGTACTGTGTGACTGCCCGGCGCTGGCAAAGGCCCTGGTTGGGTTCCTATGGGAAGCGGAGGGTCTTTTGACCAACTAAGGAGAGGGGGTACAATGGACCTAACCTGGTCGCGGTACCTGTCACTGTGGGAAACCTCCCCGCTCTATCGTGGAAAAAAAATGTTTTTAAAATACAAAACTCTCCCATTTTTTATGTATTTCAAATACAAAATACAAACTACTTCTATTTATTGTATTTATATAAAATACAAAATACTTGCTGGACATGTATTTAAAGTACAAAATACTTGCACGTCGTGTATTTAAAATGCAAATACAAAATACGTATTTTAAATTATTATTTCGAATACATGTATTTCAAATACTGCCCATCCGAAGGTTAGGTTCACTTTTTCACAGCACGATTTTTACCCCAACAAAACCACGGACGGTTATCAATGTTTTGACACTAAAATTTACCTAGTACATGTCTTTCCGGAGGTTTCCTTTAAAATTAACTCTCGGGGATCATAAAAAAGGAGAGTTCGGCCAGAGGCTTATTACATGTTTCGCGCATTTTTCCAAAAGTAGCTCCAGAAGCAGTTCTAGCTTCTAAGCAAGTTAATAGTGAATAAACTATTCAGATTATAAACTCAAATAGCTACATGGGTATGCTTGTTGCTCTCACACGCGGGGAGCGTTTGTTAAGAGAATTATTTGCCACTTAGTGGGCAAAAACCACCATCGTGTAGGCCCTTTCGCTGGTATCTAAATCTTTTTCACAGCTGTAAAACACAGCTTAACATTGTCATCTAAGTAAAACTCGCCATTAACCATAAGTTTACCCTAAACGCTTCTACGGTTTTTAAGGCTACAATTTTTTACCTGTTTTCTAATTGTTTCCATTTTTGGGAATTAATAGCGGCTAAATAATAAGCCGCTCTATATTTAAACAATTAAATTTTGTAAACATTTTTTTTTTTTGTATTTTTAATCACTGTTCTCGTACACACATTTTGATTTCTCGCTGATTATTTATTATTTTATGATTGCAACTAAATAAAGTAATTTGTATAAAAGTAGATTGAATTAAGCTGTATATATTCTCTCCGATTTTGCAAGCAGATAAATAGTTTAACATTCAAATACATGTTGACCTGTTATACGACATGATTGTGCCATCGGCAACAATTCTAAGAAGCAAATAAATGATTATTAAATAGATTATTTTGTAAATATCATTACAGAGATTAAAAACCATAAACAGTCCAACAAAATAACCACAATGCTAATTATTACAGAGAATATTTTGTTAAGCGGTCTGTTCTAACCCTGCGGGAAATTTGTAACGATTAGTCACAGGGATTTGTGAAAATAGAACAAGTACAAAAAGAAAGTACTCATGACCAGTGAAAGAAGAACCAATCCCTTAACTGGTTTATGCAGAACAAAAAGGTAGAAAAAGTAATAAATTATAATACAGTCTTCAAAGGTACAGTGACACATTTTTTGGTACTTTCTAAAATTTGGTTCTTGAATTTAATTCTAGGACTTGTTTTATTGAAATAATACTACATTTTAGTAACTGATACTAAGAACGTTCATTGAGCATTGATCTCTGACCGGTCAAATGGTGTCAATTCACCCCCTCCAATGACAACCCCATGTAAAAGTGATAGGTCTTATTCATATAAAGTGTTAGAACTAGAACCGGTCCCTACCACTAAAGACCTAACACGGGGCTACTTAACTGTCAGTTCGCTTCCCTCTAGGGAATATACTTATCTATCTTCACCAATAAGTGTTGTCTTTCGTACACAAGATTTACATAAACAATGTAAGATCGACTAAAAGATTGATTTTGTATTGATTGGTCCACACATGGCAGTGTATACGTTGTCTTCTTGTGCGTTAAATGCGTTTGATACATTTTGTGCATTTCTAAATTTAAGTTACACCAATACCCCGGCTTAGAGCTGTAATTGGGAACGAACAAACTTGGCGAAAACCGATTTTCCATACATTTGTATCGATTTGCATTTAATTGGTTCAGAGATTCATAATTTTAGCAAAAAAAATTTATTTTGATTTGATAGTTTTTATAACGGATAATTTTATTTAAGATCTTCAAATAAGGTTAAAGCTCTCTTTTGAGCTTTAAAGGCATTCATCGCTGATTTTGATCTTCATACTAATTAGTAAGAAGTGACATAATTTTCTTCATTAATAGACTTCTTAATTTTGTAACCTGTTTATGTTGTAATGATGTTCATGTTTCAACAAATTCCGTAACGCCATCAGCGTCACTGGAACAGCAAATGGATTTTATAGTATAATGGTCTAGTTCAAGGTTTCTTTCAATATCAACAGCCTTTTCCCCTGATTTAGAACGCGTCAAAATGCCCAGGTTTTGTTCTAAGCTTATTTGCTTTTTTTGACTCGTTGTTGCATAATATTTAAATTAAACTTTAGTTCAGCAAATGTAATTTGAAACCAGTTGCAGTGAACAGACAACCTTCACAAACATATTTGCATTAGACTTAAACGGAAAATAACCTTTTTCTGTTGAAGCTCTGTGCAAGCATTTTTATATTAACGAAGAAAATCGAAGCACTAGCGACGCAACTTCGAAGGCATGCAACGCAAAGTGAAACAAAAAGACGCAACTTCGAAATCACAGATATTTTAAAAAGACGCAACTTTGAAAAAAAAAGCGTATTGTGCGTAAAGTTTTGATTAACTGTTGTGCAAATACTTTTTTTTTATCAAATAAAAGCAATTTTGGAAAAATAAAATCCACCAAACAAACATATTTTTCCAAACAATTGAAAAATAAATATAATTTGCCATCCTTTACTATCAAAAATATAATGCATTTTTTTATTTTATTTTTTTTAATTCCTTAAGCTAAATCCCGCGAAGCTGTATGCTTGTCTGCAGGAAAGAAACCAGAGTCTCTGGCGGGAATGGAACCCGCAACTCCGGCACTGATAGACTAGTTCACTACCAGCTAGCCTACCGGGGCATGATGCATGCGAAGCATACAAATGTAAAAGTCAACCTACTTCATGCCTTCTATACATACATGCATTCTACGCATTTTGCTGTGTAACAATTACTCTAATTCTTCTTTTGTCTCACAGATATACATATAAAACGCAACAACGCAGAAAACGTGGTAAGATATTAAAAATTGTTTCTAGCATTAATATTTACTTTTTCTTACAACAAAACTTATATTCCTGCCTCAATTATGATGAAACTGCACATATCATGGTTGATTTTTCACAACAAAGTTGTAACCACAACAACGTAATATGTATAAGCATGTAATTGAAGTACTGGTTTAAAATAAAACAAGCATTTTGTTATTATTGTTTTAATTGCTTTAAGTATACTTGAGTTTTTACAAAAAGTTCTTTAAATAAACTTAATCTCCATAAAAAATTGCAATAATTTAAAAATAAAATTGCATACAACTGGCATTAGTGTGGATGGGGCTATAAAAAGTGCAGATTGCAAAATAATTTATAAATTCTCATCAATTTAAACTGCAAATTCCAATTACCTTTTTTTTAACAAACATGCTTATATATTTTATGATTATTTAAATAAGTCATGCATGGTATATTTATCAAATCAAGCGATAAATTAATATTTTTACCCATATTTTTTTTCTTTCTTTATATACAAACATGTATTTATCACAAAGTTAGCGACAACTGATTCATCAAAAAAGAAAAAAATAAAGAATTGCGGTTTAAAAATAATCTAAATATAAATACGTATTTAAAATAAATAAAAAGTGTATTTATACATAAATTGATATAAAACGGGATAAATAGATTTGAATATAAGTGTAAACTAGTGTTGCCAGAAACTGTTTTTAGAAAAGATTAACAAGGACATCTGCTCTGGGGCAATGGTTAACTGGTTTACAAGAAATGAAACCAACACACCCAGGTTACAATTTGACTGCTTAATCCCAGGGCGAGTGTATACCTTGTTTAGGAGCTGGAGCTCTCTAACCTCCACTGCTTTTGAAAATTCTAGCAGCATTGGTTGATTAGCAATAACCCACAGTTCTGTCTCAGCCCGTAGACTCCCAGAAGTAGTGAAAAATTAGCTCTTTAATGGAATTTTCAGGACAACCCTACCCGTGACTTTGGATAATAAACAACAATCATTTAAACGGAAAAACGAATTTTCCTTAAAGAGAGGAAGCATTTCCTGAAAGGAGCATATTAACGGCGGAATCATAGGAATTCGAATTTAAGTTTTACGTTCTCAAACAATCCTCGATTCATTGTTATAGTTGTGGGAATATGTAACTAACTATCTAAAATCAAACAATTATTTTTAGATTTTGGATTTACTTGTTTTAAGAAACGAAATTGATAACATTAGAAAATAAACTAATTTCCGTGTGGTTTTTATTTATTAAATTGCCTTTGGTTTTGGAAATTTTTTTTGGGAATTGTTTTAAATGGATTTATTTTTTTTAAACATATTTTTCAAAATTTAAATTTCATATTTTATTTGCATTCAAAAGAAATTTTATCAGGTAGGCAAAATCTTTTGGAAATTTATTTTGGATATTTTGTATCTAAAGCTGACTACACACTAGTAATTTGTGAAACGAATGATGCAATTGCATTTTTGATACTTTGAAATAAATTAAAATAAAGAAAAAAATTGAAAAATAATACAAAAAAGTTTTGTATGCTACCCAACTCCGCAGTAGATACAATTTGATGTTTCGTTGTACATTAAAATGAAAAAATGTTGAAATGTTCGCGCACAAGCCCACTAATACATCGAACAAATCATAAGAAAATTCAAATTTTTAATTACTTGTGATTTGTGCGCGCACAACCCCATTAACAAGTAACAAGACGTCAAGCTCGCACAATTCACTACTGTGTGACCAGCTTAAGGCAACAAATTTTCATTTCGATTAATAGTTTTGTGTTCAAGAGCGTAGTACCTTCGTATTCGTTGTATAATCGTCTAATTATATAATATTGTATTTTTGTTGTTAGTAATTTTTTAAGGCCCTAATTCTGTAAAACGCAACCGCAACGCCAAAAATAACATTTAAAGGAAAAACAATGTCAAAAATTTGTCATAATTTTGTTGTTGCTTTCTATAGAAATTCATAATGCGTTTTAAAATTTTCTACGGCACAAGATATGCAGCGCTTGAAATTTAAAAATTCAATATGAATTTCTGTGGAAAACAACAAGAAAATAATGAAATATTGTTTATTTTGTTTTTGCTTCCAATGAAATTTTTGGCGTTGCGGTTGCGTTTTACAGAATTAGGGCCTAAGGGTACGTTCAGACTGATGAAATATTTGATAGGTTAGGTTAGGTTAGGTTGAAAGGCTGGTGTAAAGTCTCCTTCACACCCTCACCCAGAGACCGGTATGGTCCATTGTGACGCCTTAATTAGAGAAAGATATGTAAAGAAGGAAATTAGGTGAAATAAAACAGCGAAAGCACAAGTCAGAAAAGAAAGATGGATAGAAAAGAATGTTTCGGACCAGCCCCGAAAGAAATCCTGACCAACCAAATTCGACCTACGTGTGGCCAACACCCAGCCTCCTCTCGCGCAGCCAGGCCATCCCCATTACGAATCCTATCAGACTCCCAAGTCCACAACCCGGGACATCCCCTAATTCGTTCAGGAATCTACTGCCCAGCCACCTCAGCCTGCTGCCCTGCAACCTGGGACAGTGGCACAGAAAGTGCTCAACTGTCTCTAACTCCTCAGGGTCCTCACACAACCTGCACATATCCGATAATTCGGATCCCATCCTCACCGCCATCCTGCCTATCATACAGTGGCCCGTGATCATTCCTATCATGGTCCTCACGCTGACCCTACTCATGCCCAGCAGCAACCCCGAATCGGACTTGCTAAGCACCGGCCACAGCGTCCGTGATACCCGGCAGTCCGTCCGGTTCCCCCAGGCCCGATTGGTCGCGCCCAGAATCCACTCCCTAATCCTTCCAAAATAGAAGCCTATTGGAGGTCTAACCGCCTCCATACAGTTAGGGTCCTCCATCTCTGAGCCCTGTCTTGCTAACCCGTCAGCAACTTCATTGCCACCTATGTCGCAGTGACCCGGCACCCAGCACAACCTTAGCGTATATTCCCCTAAGACTTCTTCCAAAGCCCTCCTACAATCATCAACCAGCTTCGAGTTCACATAACAGCCCCTTACGGCCATAAGTGCCGCCTGGCTGTCCACATATATAGTGACCTCAGAGCCCCTATCAATGTTGTCCCTCATAAGTTCCACGGCCCTCAATACCCCCAGAACCTCCGCCTGAAAGACACTACAGTCGTTAGGAAGCCTATATGACCTTCTGATGTCCAGATCCTCAATGTAGACTCCCGCACCCGTGCCCCTCATCTTCGAGCCATCAGTGAAAATAGCAAATCCACTAAATAATCTGCTCCTACCTGACCAGCTCTCCCTAGAAGGCACTATTACCTCCGGCGACCGCCCAAAGTCTACCCTGGTGCCCACATAATCAGTGGAGCCGGGTAGTCCCAGGCAGTAGCCACAATCCTCAATCACACTCAGGATCCGTGAGTGACCCTGCGTGACATTCCCTATCAATCCTAACTCCCTCAGTCTAAGAATGCTCCTGGCCGCCATTCCCATCACATACTGCTCAATAGGCAGAAGATGTAGAATGACGTCCAGGGCAGCCTGAGGAGTACTTCTCATGGCACCTGTCATGCCAATTGAAGCGCACCTCTGAGCCTTAGAAAGAAGGTTCCTACGACTAGCAAATCCCAATGACTCCCACCAAACACAGCATCCATACGTAAGAATGGGTCTAACCACCGAAGTGTACAGCCATCCCACTACTGACGGCCGGAGTCCCCAGCTCCTACCTATCGATGATCTGCAAGCGTAGTAGGCATTGAGACCCCTCTTAAGTCTCTCCTGAGTATTTCTTCTGACCCATTCCGTCAAAACGTCTCAGAACGACATTGACGGCCAAGAGCCACAATAAGGGAGAGAGAACTCCCCCCTGTGGGGTCCCCCTAGAAAACATTGATAGAAAACATCAAATATTTCATTAACGTAGTCTGAACACAAAATATTTTTGAGTGTAAATAAACAAACAGCTGATTTTGAGCAAATAAAAGTATTGGCCGGCAAACAAATATTTGTCCAATGTGAACATAGTGTGAACACAAAAAATCAAATATTTAAGTAATTTTTGAACAAACATTTATTTGATATTACAAAAAAATTGTAAGAGCAAACAACGACAAATAATTTTATCCATGTACCCGATAGAAGCAATTTTTCCGGTAAGTTTTCGGATTTTTTTACATTTTAAAAGATTTTTAATAATTATAAGACTTTGCTATCATGCCGCTATTAACCAATTTTTGCGAATTTTTGTTAATTAAGCAATTTTCACCGAATTTTTGCCATTCCTTATACTTTTAGGGACTTTTAATCAATTTTATGGCTTGTATGAAATATTAAAATTTTTCGCGAATTTTCGCTGTTTTTGCAACATTTTTTTTTGTTTTTTTTCCCGACATTTTGTTTTTAACCGAATTATATATTTAAGGGGTTGTTTCCAAATTTTCGCAAGTTATAGCCATGTTTCCGTTAACCAAAGTCTTCCAGTTTTGTTTTTCTTTTACATACTCCTGTTCTAACAATATAAGAGATGCTACTCCACAGAATAAAACAAATAATTAGGCTTCTGCGCGAATTTTTAATATTTCTGAAATATATTTTTATTTTTGAACACTTTCATTAAATAATTAGTTGATGCAAATATTTGTTTTAGTCTGAACGCATGGCAAACATGAATTAATTTATTTTATTTGACACTATTTGCCAAATGTTTCAACAAACAAAAATTGTCAAATATTTGAGTTTAGTTTGAACATCAAACAAAATATTTTTTTGTTTCACACAGTTTGAAGCAAATATCAGAACAAATATTTTTGTCAAATATTTCATTAGTCTGAACGTACCTTAAGTGTTTTAAAAAATTTTGTATTCATGCCTGGCCTGGAGATTTTCAATTTGTTTGGTGAATTTGAAAAAATCTTTTTAGAATACTACAAATTGTATTCTTCTGAATGATTAAGATTCATATGGGGGATTTCATGCCAAGTGACCAAATTTTGAAATCGATGTCTTTCGAAATGGATGAAATTTGCAACAAGGTTAGTCCTATTAGATAGAAATTTAGACACAACATTTTCCAGAAGATCGGTCAGATAGTTTCCGAGTAAGAGGGGGTAAAAATTTGACATTTTGGCCAAACCGGTGTTCTTTCTCATCCATGTAACTTATTACCTACTGGTAAGGTAGTTTTGGTCGAGAGTGGCTTGTGTATAAAAAAAAATTATTTCTAACTCAACTTTGGCAATCAAGTATGAAAAATTCTCAATAAATTTTAATTAATTTCATGTTGTAAAATTAATTTCTTCATTAAAATAATTTTATGAAAATTAAATTTGATGAACTTTAGCCTAATTAAAATATCAATATATGGATTAAAAAAAGTTTAACAAAAATAACCACAATACTAATTATGACTTAGAAATACTTAAAAACAAATAGAAAAAAATTCAAAATAGTGCATATGCTTAAAATTGAAAAACCATCGTCTTGAGCTTGAAATTATTTTATTGTTATACATAAGCCACTCGCATAAGCTTTCTTTTGAAAACGTACCCACTTAAAAAAGAAAACTTTTAAATTTAAAAAACCGTATGTAAATTTTTTTTTAAAAATAAAAAAAAATTTCGAAAGATTGGTCAAAAAGCTATCTAAGCTCCTTGGGACAACTTTTGCTTAAATTAATAGGTAATAAGTTACATGGATGACAACCTCTAACTCAGAAAATTCCAAATCGGAAGACATCGATTTTAAAAGTTGGGTCATTTGACATGAAATGCCATATTTTCATATTTTACTTGCTTGAACAAAGAAATTTTATCAGGTAGGCAAATACTTTTGGAATTTATATACATATATTTTTTTTTTCTTTTTTTGTATATGAGGGAAAAGTTTTCATTTCGATTAAAAGTTTTGTTTGCGGTGAACGTTTGGAAAAATTTAAGAAAATAATGAAATACATTTGTCCAATTCACAAGCTTGTAGTATCTTTGTATTTGTCTAATTATAAAGGGTGGTTGAATTTGAACCACACCTAAACGTCAAGTTTTTTCTGCATTTAATTTGACATTTCTCAACCTCAGACTAACTCAATTTGAACCATGGAATGATACACACTCGGGCAACGCATTGAAGTTATTCAGGCTTATTATGAAAATGGGCGTTCAAATCAAAATGCCAAATCCAAGAGTGATTGTCGATAAACCAATGCACCCACAAAGAGTGAGTGTTTGGTGCTGTTTATGGGCTAGCGGCATCATCGGGCCGTATTTTTTCCAAATTGAGACCGGCCAGGGAGTTATTGTGAATGGTGTTCGCTATCGTGAGTTCATAACGAACTTGTTATGGCCCAAATTGGAGGATATGGATGTGGATGATATGTGGTTTCAACAGGACGGTGCCACTTGCCACACAGCTGACGAAACAATGGCTCTTTTGCGCGATAAATTCAATGGCCGTGTTATCTCACGTGGTGGCGATATCAATAATGTCGATAAGCCAGCAACAATTCAAGAGCTAAAGGATGCGATAATTCGGCACATTTACGGCATAGAACCTCAATTGTGCCTCAGCGTTATCGAAAATTTGGACCACCGCCGAGGTCGCGGAGGCCATTTGGCCGATATTTTGTTGCATACATAATTGAACCATAACAATATTATCGCAATAAAAAGATATGACGACAATTTCCTAAATAATTTGTGTTTTATTCAAAATCAACATCGGCCATTAAAATTTAACCACCCTTTTCTTATTGTATATTTGTTGTTAATCATTTTCATACAAAAGTGTTGTCTCATTAGGTGTGTTTGAGTACTTTTACAGTAAAATGCAGTAAAAAAGCTGTTGTCCAAAAAGTACGCGAACGCAAAATTTGTAAAAATTCGTAAAATAAAGGCAACAGCTGATGGCAAATAATTGCAGTGTTGAAAAATGTTTACACTTTTGATTACTTAACTCTTTTTCTCTCGGTACTCGATTAAATGCTTTTTAAAACACGAAAATTTTTGGAATATATGTACAAACAAACTATTTTATGTAATCATTCATATTTGTTTGTTTTTTATTTTATTTGATTTTACTAATTTGTAGCGGATTAAATTATTTAAAAGAACATGAATAATTTTTTTGCTATTGATTACTTAAGTACCCAAATACTTCAAACTTTTACAACTCTAAAAAATTAACTTAAAAAAAATCAAAAGTTTGTATTTAGCCAAATAAATGTTTTCCAAACAAATTTTATTTTAATTATAGTTATTCACTTTTTGTTTTGGTTTATTATACCCTTCACCTCAGGTGGAAAAGGGTATATATAAGTTTGTCATTCCGTTGGTAATTTCTTTAATATTGATCCTAGACCCTATAAAGTATATATATTCTGGGTCCTTATGGGGAGAGAAGTTAATTTAACGATATCCGTCCGTCTGTCCGTCTTACGTTTGATATGTGTTTTCCGGAGACTCCAGACATGATAGCGGCTAGGTTGTTTTACATTTATGTCACATATAGTCTACCATCGGTTGCTATTGAAATTCAGTAAGATCGATTCACAAATGGCTGAGATATGAGCAAAAAACCACGACTGCCTCTAATATTTTCCAAAAATCCCTTGTGGTTGTTGTAATTTTATTACTTTTTGCTGTATATCTGGGGAACGGCAAAAGCCAAAGTATCCAAATTAGGTACACACATTTAGGTAGCCAATACACACCATCCTACAAAATGTGGGCGGGATTGGAGAAGTGGGCGTGCTACCTCCCATAGATCTCCCCGAGTCCAAGCTTTATAGCTCAGCTAAATGGTAAATTTCTTTTTAAACACGTCGGTATATAATTCTGTTAAATCGGTTAAAACATGGCTGAGTTATAACCAAAATACTGAATTCCCAAAAATTACTCATTTTTAATTTTTATAATTAAGTTTGTTAAAATATATACAAGTGTATATAAATGTATATAAATTATTCCTTAACACGCCGGTATATAAAACAATCAAATCGGTTAGATAATGGGCAATTTATTAGCAAAATACTCCAAAAATGGGATAAAAAACATCAAAATTTTTATACAATCCTACATTTTAGGGCTGTCATATGACCTATGAAAACGACTTATGTCTCAAAACATCAGCAATTTTTATTAGAACATATTTCCCAAAAAATTGGTTGTTAAAACATAACATCCGACATAATGTGGACGGTTTGGATAAGTGGGCGTGGCACAAAATATAATTATTTATATCTTAAGAATGGTGTTCACATAATTTTTTGTTCTTATCGGACCATGGTGAAGGGTATATAAGATTCGGCACAGCCGAATATGGCACTCTTACTTGTTTTTATTTTCACTTTTCTTTTATTTAACAATTTTTAACAATTTTATTTGTTAATTTTGTTTGCTTACCTTTTAAAACATATGTTTTTTTGATTTACTAAATTTAACTGCAAAAAATTCTGCAGTAAAAATTTGTCAATACTCAGACAAGAACTGTCACTTTACGCTCTCAATTTGTGTTCTCATTTACTGTATTTTGTGTACTCGAACGCAATTTCGTAAAATGCAGTAAAGTTCAGTAAAAAATAGTAAAAACTTATGTGTTCTAGAACACAGCTATTATATGCTAGATTTTGTTTGTGTGTTTTAAAAGGTAGTATTTATGCCAGGTCTTGAAATGTTCGACTTGTGTTGGAATTTGTAAAAATCTTTTTACAATATGATTACTGCAAATTTAATGATTAAGAAATGTTAAATTTATTTCAATTGACTTTTTGTCTATTTTAATTAAAATCTTTTATCAATTAAAGGGACGAAAAAGTATAATTTTTAGAAGCCATAATTCGATTCTAACGTATTTTGTTGTTGTTAAATTCAGCAAATCCTGCTCTTTATTAACCAAATAGTTTAAATTTCGTTGAAAATCTTATTGCTTGGAGGGTAAAATAATAATAAAATGGTTTTTTGAAAAATACATACAAGTATTAACCAGGGATGACGTTAACCGGTCCTGGGGGGACAGAGTGGATTGCAGGGTGTCTGGGGCATTATGGCCCGGATTGGACGCGGGGGCAACCAGGGTTCTACTGGGATTGGGTAGGAGTAGTCTTAGAACGCTTATAGGGTTCTTGACGGGTCATTGTCCGGTCAGGGCTTTTGTAGGCAGATGGGACAACGCCATACCGGACTTCTGCAGATTGTGCGAGGATTCGGAGGAGCTGGAGACGATCGAGCATGTACTGTGCCATTGTCCCAGGATGCAGGGTCTCAGACAGAAGTGGCTAGGAAATAGGTTTCACGACGAACTGGGGTGCATCGCTGGATGAAGTCCGGCTGATCTACTGGGGTTTGTCAGGGAAATAGTGCGGTTGTTTCTGTTGAGGGGACAGTTGAGAGGGAATTTGTTCTTCACTTTACCTACTAACTTTCTTATTTTCTGTACTCTATCCACCTCATACTTCTTTTCCCAACCTTTCTCTTTTTCTATCTTTTTTATCTATTTTTTCTTCATGTTGAAGGGATTCACAATGGACCGTTCTGGTCTCTGAGTGGAGGTGTGCCCTTGGGCACATAACCCTTCTGAACCTAAGCTAACCTAACCTTACCAGGGATGTGAAGTTGTCAGCAAATAGTTCTAAATCCGGCAACATCTGCTGAAATTTTTTAAGTATGACTCCGGCTCTATATCCAACTCCAAACTTTATGCTTAATATAGTATATGAGACTGGTCCTCATTTGACTTTAAACTCTTTTTTTTTAATACAGCACCTTTAAGATGGTTAAATATAGGAAGATAAGCTCGCGTGCTTTTAATTGAACGATTTAATGGAACGATTGAAACGATTTATAAATTAAAGAAGAAACAGAATGTAGAAAACGTAGGTTTGTGTAAAAAACTTTTACAAGCAAACAAAGTGAAAATGTTTGAATGACTTCTTTCTTTATTTGCAATCTACATACATGCAAAAAGTTTCTTAGAAAAAAGTAAAGCGATGTGGAACAAAAAAAGTTCTGGACTATTAGAAATTACACTTAAGAATTTCAAGAGTTTTCATACAAACCATTTGTAGGATTATTAAAGCACATTAAATTATTTCCCCGATGTGGTTTTATAGCCCTTCTCAAACCACATGTTTTGTTACAATTTTTAACGTTAAAAATATTGAATTCAAATTCATAATTTTTAAAGAACTTAATCTTCTCCTCTATTGCAAATTTCTTAAAACTATTTAAGGCATGCATTGCCTTGCATAGTTCTTCTAAAAACTTGTTCATTAAATGACTTTTTTTCATACTTTAAGTTTAACAACTAGGCTAACAACGCTTCATGTTTCACCTGATATCACTTAAAATCTTAATTCAAGTAAAGTGTCATTTTTCATCGTAATCGCAGTATTTGTTATTCGATTATTATTGTAATTATAGTTGACTTGCAAACCCTAAGGCATACTTATTTATATCATTGGCAACTAATTTTTACATTTATTATATTGACAAAGTCGTCTTAAGGAAATTTAAGGCAAAATATTTAACAATGACATATGAGTTTTTGTTTCTAAACCTTTTCTTTCTTTAGTTCTTTTACGTTAATTGAGCAAATTGTTTGGATTAATTTCTGTTAGATTGCTTATTGACGAAGGTATGACATTCGTCATTAAGCAAGCACCTAAAAGCAATTAATCAAAGTGATTTGAATTTTCCTATAACCATGTTTTTATATAAAAGGACCTTTTACAATACAATTTTTGTAGCAATTTGAGGATAAAATTTAAGATATCGATAACTATGGTTTAACAGCTGAGAATGGCTGACTGTATTGACATTTCTGTTACGCTTAGAAATTGTGGACATTTAATTAAAAGAAATTAATTAATGTGTTCGCGAAGTTCATAGAGCACTTCGTCTATTTTGCGAAGCTCATTTCTGGTTTAATTTTTTTCAAAAAGCATTTTTTTACTAAACTCAATTCCAACAAAATGTAAATATCGATAATAATTGGCTGCCATGAAAAATCCTAATGTTCTTCAGTAATCTCCACAAATAACTTCTGCAGACACATCGGAATCAATTGAAATTTTAGTTCAAATTATGAATAACTTTATGGCCACCATGCAGAATATGTGTCAGGAAATGATGCGAAAATAAAACATGCTCCGGCAAGTTCTACTAAATAAAAAAATGAACTAGTTAAAAATATGTTTCTGGAACGCAAACGGGCTCTTCCAACATAAACACGAAGTAGAACATTTTCTTCAAAGGCACGAAATCGACATGCTTCTCGTCTCTGAAACCCACTTTACTCTAAAAAATACTGCTTTAGGGTAAATGGGTACCTAACATACGACACAAAACACCCGAGCGGGCGGGCTTGTGGTGGCACAGTCATAATTGTGTCCACATTGGGACATAAATTCATTGCAGCAGGCGACTAAAACTCTTAAGCATACGTATAGGGGCTCCAGACTTATAAGTCCTAGAGGTAACCAGTCACTGCGAAAAATGATGATGTCGAATCGAGCCTACTTATTGGCCCGTAGTTAAAAACATCAAGCGCGAGCAATTACTAATTAGTTCCTCATAAGATTTGGAGGGCTCAGAGCTGAACCAAACCAAGTCATAAAATATATCACGTATATGTAATTGCAATCTGGTGCGAAAATCTCCGCAAAATTTAATTCAATCCAGTTCTGTAATGGGGTAAATCAAAAACAGTTTCGTTCCTAAGGTAACGGTAATAAGCCCAAGTCGGTGGCTCCAGTAATTAATGGCAATTTACTTACTCAAACTAAGGATATTTTCGAATTTTCTTTTTTTACTTGGTTCGCTTCAGCTCTTAGCCCTCCATTTATGGTCTGATCATTCCCCTTCAATCCTAATTCTAAAAGGCAACCTTGGTAACGCAGCTAAAAACTTTATTTTCTATCCAAACAAAAACACCAATTGGGTGAAGAATATAATGTATGTGAGCTGTCATCTATCTTAGAGCATTTCCCTTAAAATCATTCTAAAAGCTGTCGACCGATTCACGGATGTCTTGGATTCTACGGCAAGAAATGCAACCCCAATCAAGCGAACAATAAAGCGTAATCCGGAATTCACATCGGTAGATATAGAGATCCTTGTCAGGGAAAAAAGGAAGTTGAGAAGACAAAGGCAAAATAATCGACCCCCCTCAAGACCCTCAAGGCCCAGCTGAGGTTATGCCAGGCAACCCTTCGCATCAAACTGAGACAGAAACATGACTCTGCAATAAAGGCTATTTAAACAGCCTAGAAGCCACAATAAAATAAAATTTAAATTAACTCAATTAAAATCAGCGAAAGAAAATGTCAACATTAACAAATCTCCCGGATCTGACCGCATCACAGGCTCGATGATAAGAAACTTACCTACGTTTGCTTCAAGAATTATTGCTGCTCATCTTAAACGCGATATAACGAGTTGGCTACTTACCATCCTCTTGGAAGACCTCTACAATTGTTATGATTCCTAAGTCAGGAAAAGACACTAGTCAAATTACGTCGTACCAATCAGCCCACTATCAATATTATCAAAGCTAATCGAAAAATATTCCTTTTAAGTATAGCTCCCTATCTTAATGAACACGCAATCATTCCGGATCATCAGTTCGGATTCCGAGCAAGGCATGGTACAATCGAACAAGTGCATAAAATTGTTACCCAACTTAGATCATCGTTGGATAGAAAGGAATATTGCACAGCACTGTTTTGTAGACATTTCCCAGGCATTCGACAAAGTTTGGCATAATGGGCTGATCATAAAATAATACGAATGCTTTCACAAAGCACTCACAAACTCCTTGAGAGCTATTTGACTGGCAGAACATTCATGGTAAGATCAAAAAACAAATACTCCCCCACCAAGAAAATGTCTGCTGGTGTCCCTCAAGGCAGCATATTAGGGCCGATACTGTATATAAAATTTATACAGCTGATATGCCTACAAGCCCGAGCACACATACTTCACAGACGACCCAGCATTTAATAGTGTTAATCAGGACTCAAAAAAGCATCTACAGTCCCACATCAATGAACTAGAGGCCTGGCTAGAAAAATGGAAAATAAAGGAAATGTGCTCACTTAACTTTCACGCTCAGAAAACAAACGTGCCCAGCTGTAAAAATAGACAACATCACTGTTCCGGTAGAAAATCATGTTAAGTACATGGGAATTCATATAGATAGACGCTTGATCTGGTCTCGTCATATTGAAGCGAAAATAACGACTATAAGACTTAAAGCAGCTCAACTACATCAGCTTATCGGTCGAAACTCAAACTTGTCCTTACAACATAGTTCATTTATACAAGTTGATCATAAAACCAATATGGACATATGGCATCCAATTATGGGGTACTGAATGCGCATCAAATAACCAGAAGCTACAAAGAAGACAGTCTAGGATTTTACGACAAATTGTCTGCTCCCAATGGTATATATGTAATGATATTATCCACAGAGAACTTAAAATCCCTACGATCCAGGATGAAATTTAAAAGTATTCCGTCATATACATAGACAGATAAACTAATGGTCCAACCCAACTACCGGGAGGCTGAAAAGAACCGAAACTTGACAGCAATTAATTAGAGGTAACATTGGTTATGTCTAACAAATAACAAACAACAATTGTGATTGAGCTTTAAATACATGTTGTAATTTTGGACAAGAAAGATTCAAAAAAAAAAAAAAAAATAATCCTTAGCTTGCCTAAGTTTTAACCCACTGTGCGATGGCAGTATCTCTGATTTTGAGCCATATTCATAGTAATTATTAATGAATTCAACCGAATTCCGATTTTTACGAAAATCCTATTTGCTTCTACAATTTTTATGCATTCCATATTTTTTTTTTAATTTTATTTTTTAAATAAAATACTTAAAGTTTTTATTTTAGTTTATTTTTAATTTATTTGTTTTTTGCTTTTTTTATTTTACCAACTATTAAAGAGCTTAATACTATTTATACTTTTAAAGTTGTTTCTACTTTTTTCTTATTTTATCAATACTTATTTAAGCAATTTATAATTAAGTTTTTTTACAATTTATTTTATTTTAATTTTTATCTCCATTTTAAGTGCTGCTTTTATTAGTTTTTTAATGAAACAACTTTATAAAAATGTGTGCTTAAAGTGTTGTAATAGTTTTTTTTTTTTTTAGTTTTTTTCCATATAAATATAAAAATGTTGAGAAAATATTTTACAACAAATGTATGCAGAAAGTATATGAATATGTTTATAAAAAAATATTAACAAATAAAACAATTATTACAAAAAAACACGAATTATATTTAATTTATTTTACATATTCATGTGCATATAACAAAATTTTGTGCAAATTAATTGTATTTTGGGCTACAAAGGTATTCCAACCTGACTTAATGTGATAACAAATTATTTTTTATTTTTACTTTGAAATTATTCAGCCTGAAGAATAATTAACTATAACAATAATTATAAGGGTAATTTGTTATGGTGCTCAAATAATTAAAAATTAAAAAAAAAATAAAGAAATATATTTAAAAAAGCATTTTAAAATTATAGTGAACAAATAAGGAAGCCCAACCTAATGATACGCTGCACCTCTGTCTAGTACTTAACTGCGAGATATATTCAGCTATGACCTTTTATTTTCTTATAACTTTAGAATTTTTATTAGCTATTTATGCCGTATTTTATTCAAATATAAATGAGATTTATTCGTTATACGACTAAATTTGAAATTTGTACACGGGCTAGCTTAAATCATAGAACAATTTTTAGTATTTGCAAAAAGCCTCGTCCTTAAAACAAAAGGAACTTAAGAAGAAAATTTCATTAAAGTATCTATTACGACCTCTGCTTTATACACATATACACAGAGTCTCATTAACGCAGTTTTATAGATTAACAGCTCACTACGTATTCGCCCAGATCTATAGATGATATCGAAAATATTTGTTTACTTTGTATCTTTATTAATGAAAATCTTGCCAGAAAAATACTAAATACTGATAAGCCGTAATCAACTAATGTCCTTTAACACAATACAAAAATTTTCCATATTATTTGTTTTTCGGTTTTTTCTCTAAGAAGATTCCTGTAATTATTCAATATCCACCCAAAAGTCCTATCAAGTTGAGGTCTGCTTTGAATAACTCACTTGTTTGCCTTTACCCAAAGCGCACAACATTTATTCAATTATAAAACATTCAAAAAGATAAGAACAGAGTAAACCATATACAAAAATAAGAATTAATGAATTGAATAAAAAACTTGTTTACTTTAAATGAATATGAGAGTGATTCATAAATAACAAAACATTAGAATGACCCGTTAGAGAGAGCAAGTTTACAAAAAATATTCAAATAATTTTTGAATTATTGAATGTGCATACATTTATTTGAATACATTGGCATAATATGTGTGTACGCTTGTGGCTTCTTTTATTTATAAGAGTTAAGCTTACACATACATACATAATGTGTAGGTACACATATTTTACATTCAAATTATATTTGAATAATTTACTCATTTGACTTGAGTTGACTGAATAGATTCTATAGAATGAGTTTTTGTTGTTTTGTCTCTGGTTACTTTTTCATTTGTTTCGTTATCATTGGGTGATCGACACATTGCAATTAAAAAACAAATGAGTGTGTTGAAATTGCTTTTTATTTATTCTTGCAGACCTCTACTATCAACACAGTTAACACCGTTTTCTCTTTTAAACCCAGTTTACAACTGGCATAAAATCCCATAACATGTTGCTAGAGTTTAGTATAGACTCCTAATGTTAGAGGTTTTTCTTATATTTTAACAGGTTTTGGCAGAAATCTGGCTTGAAAGCTGCTTCTTAACATCGTGCGATGTCTAGTGGAGACCTAAAGTTAAGTAGCAGGGACTTTTTGTATTCGGTTGTAATGGAACCATTGGGGTCTGGAGGTTGTGTAGGTGATAAGCTTATTACTATATTATTCATAAAGAATAAAGTTTAAATTTGAATTGTAATTAAATATGCTTCAGATATGACTAAACCATTCAGTCCTTATTCATTTGAACTTGCATTACCAGGAAGGCCTGCCAAGCGATGTTAATAGTGCCATGTATCTAAGCGTGGATTATGGTTTAAAAGACAGCAAAATGAGCGAAAAACCTTTATTTAAATTAATTAACCCATTATAGGCCAGCGTCCTATTTATAGGACATTACAAAAATCATGTTTTTTTGTCACTCATATAGTTTGTATTCTAAAAATATTTTTTTTATTCATTAGGTATAATCCCAACAAGTTATTATATATATCCTTGCTTTTTTATTTTATTATAACTTTCCAGTAAAAAATTATAAGACTTAGCGCATTTTTATGAATCTTGGGAGACATTATACATATGTTTATAAATCATATAACACAAGCCTTAACGATTTTATATGCTATTATTTATATTAAAAAGTGTTTACCAAAACTGTTTACATAGTTACTGTAATGAAAAAATTAACATACTTCCAAAAACTGATGGTGCAATGTGGCTGTCCTATTTATATGACACTGGTACTTGGCGTTATCATAATATTTACTTTTTTTCATTTTCAGTATTTTGTGTGTTTCAGTTCAGTTTTTTTTTATTAAAAAAGATGAATGAAAACTTTAAAAAGTTTTAAGTGTTTGAAAATGAATTAGCAATTGACGAAATTATTGTCAAATATTATGGACATCATGGCCTAAAGCAATTTTTCCGCGGAAACCTATTAGATTCGGGTATAAATTGTGGGCTCATTGTGGCGTTGGTGGATATTGCTATAATTTTGACTTATACATGGGAATATCGATTGCAAAAAATTATCGTGAAGTTTTGGCATTAGGGTCGAGAGTCGTACTTGACATGTTAGATGGCATATCAGGACCCGCAAGTCATCAAATATATTTTGACAATTTATTAATAGTAGAGATCTATTGATTTAATAGCATCAGTTAGGATTTCGTGCGACTGGGACTTTGAGGGACAACAGACTATCTTCATGTCCTCTTAAAGACTCTAAACCTCTTGGAAAGGAAGAACGTGGTTCGTTTGATTACCGATTCGACACAAATGCTAAAATACTTATCGTAAAATGGAATGACAACAAGTGTGCTAAAGAAAAAAAAATATACCACTACCGCTTTTGCTGAAAAATTATAATAATTACATGGGTGGAGTGGATCAACATGACTGGTTGGTGGGTAGATACGCAACAAATATTAGAGTCAAGAAATGGTACTGGCCCCTATTTATAAGATGAATAGATATGGCTATAGTGAACTCATGGATTGTTTATAAGCTAGTAAACGAAAATGGCATTAATTTGCTAGAGTACAAAAGATCTGTCACCGATCCTTACTTGAAGATGACTCAAAAGCCGTCTGTCGGCAGACCGAGAACGTCTTCTACGAAAGTTTTTACAGATGTTAGGTATGCTAACAAAGGACATTTTATGAAAAAACGGGAGAAACAGCGTAGATGCCAGGGACAAAACTGTATATCAAAACCACTTTAATTTTACGCCAAATGTGATGTGCCACTTTGGAGAGACTGTTTTATTCCATATCATGCAAAATAATCTTCGCTTTATTTGAATAAAACAATTAATTAATTTTGGTTTCATATCACCTATGATACCTTTATATCCCAGCGTCCTATTTATAGGACGGGCAATATTTTCCATATTTAAAAAAAAAATAAATAAATATTTGAATTCTTGTGTTATTTTACTTTAATTAAAAACGTTTTACCAAAAAAAAAAACAAATTTTTGTATTTTTTAAAAGTTGGGCTAACATGTATTTGCTCTTCCCATATCAATTCCAGTTTTAATAAATCGCCATGATAGTATGTTATAAGTGTTATAAGTCTACTAATGCCCGTAATTTCTACTAAAAGAAAGCTTGTCGTGTTCGTACCTAACAGTTATCTCTACCTATTTCAACGTTTATTGAGCCTACGTGTTTTTACCTTCGGCTTTCTTTTAAAATGTGGCAGCTTTTACACCACAGATTTCTATGCACAGCTAGATTTGTTTTTGTAGAAATTACGGGCATAAGGCGTTTTTATCTCCCAGCATGCAATTATCAGGACTATGTCTAAGCACGTTTTTTTAGAAGCTGGTAGTGAGCTAGTCTCTCAGTGCCGGGGTCCTACAGTCAAGCGTAGAGCTTCGCGGGATTAGCTTAGGGAGAAAAAAAACTATCCTCTAATGATCTATTGTTATACCACGTGGTCCCACTAAACAGGGACCCTTTTGTAAAAACCAATCCGAACTTCTAACAAAGTTAATAATGCACTCCAGATCAACGTCAGAGGCGTCATACAATCAGCAAAGGTCGCCAGTTGCCTTTTCGCCACTTCAGGGCAATGACAGAAATGGTATTATCCATTATATATCTATTATAGCTTTTAGATCCTAGACTTTTCAGCGTCTGTTAGCCAGTGACCCGTGACAATCATTGTTCCATACAATAACCACTCCCAGAAATAGATTTGTATGCTATTACTTGCTTATAAGTGTTAATATTCCTATAGATGTTTGCCATCGTTAAGCTTTTATAAAAGTAACATTGACTTCTCAAATTTTGTGCTTTTATGAAGATCCAGATGACCGCAGCACGCACCCATATAAATGCCTTTCATATGTACACAATATTCCTCAAAACAAAATTTTGTTCTGGTAACTATTTGATTGTCGAAAGTTCCAATTAAAGTACGCTCTCGGAAATTGCATTGTAAATGTTTTGTTCAAATCAGTTGTTGTTATTACGAAATGTGATTGCTTAATGCTTGTTGGGTAATAAAAACCACAGGGTGGCGCAAAATGAGCTATATGCTTTAAGTGGTTTATGACTGTTTTATATCGATAAAAAAAAACGATAAATATCCTTTAAGTTATGCCCATTTTCTACGCACATACATGTTCTTTTTAACACATTTCGGGTGAAATTGCCATGATCTAATTTCGAATGTTAGTTTTTCGTATGCAAATGGTTCTTGGCTTGTTAACATACACTATTTGTTCACTGTTAAACCGAAGGCAGCGGATTTCTTATCCCTGGTTTCTATTTTTAATGATGATATGCACTAAGACGAATTGACAACGTTAGGCGCCATTATCATCATGTATTATATTTTAAATTATTCTTTAACCCTCCGTCTTACACATGGTTTTATTTTCACATTCGTAACGCATGAGTCTAGCCAGAGCCAACAAACTTTTGAATAAATAAAACCAATATTTTTTAACTAAATGTTATATTATACACATTTATAATTTAAATTCATATATTAAAATTTTATTTTAATTATAAATGTTTATAATATAACATTTAGTTAAAAAAATTGTTTTTATTTATTCAAAAGTTTGTTGGGTCTGGCTAGACTCATGCGTTACGAATGTGAAATTAAAAAACATGTGTAGAGCTAGATGGAGCTAATAGTTTGTGTGCTTAATAAAAATAAATAAATAATAATTAGTTTAACAAAAAAATAATAAAAAACAGCAAGAAAGAAAGTTAAAAATACGTAATTTTCTATACAAAATATATATGGGTCTGGCCAGACCACATGTGTTACGAATGTGATGTGTGCAGTAAAATATTGGAATAAGTTTCCTTATATATCCTTTCCAGGTTATATTTTTCAGCTTTTTATGGTAAACTAAATTTTAGAAGGGTACCTGAAATTTCAAGTCCCTACCTGTGTTTTAAATATACTAAAATAACATTTTAAATCGAAAAAGGTCTGTCCAGACTCATGAATAAGACGAAGGGTTAATTTTTATATATTTTTTGTTAATTTTTTTATTGTTGTTACTTACATATTGGGCGGCTGTTGCTGGTTGATGTTGTAAACTAAAACTTTGATAGAAGGCATCAATTTTGGATTGATCGATATTGAAATAAGAACGACCCATGAAAGCACTTTCTGTGATCCACTGCAAAAGTACTTTTATCCAGATAAGCATACCCATTCTGGTTTCTTGGTTTTTTTTTAATTTTTTCGAACAAAAATGTATATTCCTGAACAAAAAATACACACAAATTAAACAAAAGTTAAAAATATAATACATGATGATAGTGGTGCCTTACGTTGCCAATTCGACTTAGGGCATATAATCATTCAAAATAGAAACCGGTTCAAACGTGAACACTATTTCTCTCAAATATCAAGAAAACAATTGTCAGGAGCTGTTAAATCCGGTTTACGTGGAGGTCAGTTAAAATAAAACTATGCGTTTGCCGAATATGTCCCTACACAAAGCCATTGGACACTTTCAATATGTGATAT
Source organism: Pollenia labialis (assembly GCA_949318255.1). Taxonomy (NCBI): domain Eukaryota; kingdom Metazoa; phylum Arthropoda; class Insecta; order Diptera; family Polleniidae; genus Pollenia; species Pollenia labialis. The sequence continues at coordinate 115,209,868 of OX439139.1, read as the reverse complement.
GGCCTTCCGTAGCTGTCTTAGCAAAATTTTTCAACAATGTCCGACATGCACCACGGCTGATAGATATTAAAACACCATTTAATTTAAAAAAATATATATATAGGTCAATTATCCTTTTGGACGACACACCGCACCAAACAGTACACACAAGTCTGGAATTTCTTCTGCCTTCTTGAGAATGGCATAGTCAAATCGTTGCTGGCAGTTTATCGTCTTTAATTCATGCACAAGTTTAATGTGTTCAAAATTCTCTGCAAAGACCGCCGTAATTGCCAAAGTTGTGTCGAACATCTCATTGTTGGTGTTGAGGGACTATGCTGTTCGCTTTTCCTTAGGCGTTCCAATGCAGTTGTGCTCATGGTACATGCTCTTCCGGCACCAGGATGGGTACTTATATACCCATGTTCAAATGAATCATTATGAATCGCTTATAAATCTTGTAACTAAGAAAGTCTTAAAATGTGTAACCACAAAAATATACCCATGTTGACGACGATATGCACGCCGTGTGTTGGTTTGAAAAATAAAATTCAAGTATTTTTGTTCGTTGTTCGATAGCAAAGTTATTCATAATTAATTCCATAAGTCTTCTCAACACACATTTGTGGTATTAATAAAAAAGTTAATGCACCAGTTAACAAATAAATATTATCAATAAAATGTTTAATTCACTTGATTAAACTTTTAGTTCACTTTATTAAATTTTTAATTAGCACTGATATTATTTTTGATTAATGCTTTAATGCTTTTTTCAAAACGCTGAAAAAAAGTATAATTTAAAAAAAGTATAGAAAATTCAAACCATATATGTAGCTGATTCTGCGCCACCCTGTATTTAAAGCACTGAGCTAAAAAAAACCAAGTTTTATAAAGTATAAAAGGGTTTATATAATGCAATTACCTCTTGATTTGTTAACTAAAATTATGTCGAAGTAAATAGTTTTTTAAGCTGAAATTGAAAACCCAAAAAAGCCAAGAAAAGTTTTCTAAAATTTACAACACATAAAAGTCAGAATTGGAAACCTTGTTTTGACACTTAAATATTAAATTTCATCAAATTTGTTGTGTACTGAAAAGTTTTCCTTAAGAGCATTTACAATCAGTGTTTTTTTCATTTTAGTTTCGTATTTGTTTGTTTTTTATTAGTTTTTACTTATTTAACAAGAATTAGTTGAATATAACTGAGTAAATAAATAAATTTAATTAAAATATATCAAAAAAAAATATCTGGCAGTAATGAGTTCAAATCCATTTTGTTTAAAATATTTTTCAGGTAAATGTTAAAAATAAGTCATAACTAAAATTAATGGCAGTTTATGAACTATTTTTTTTATACTTTTTTAATACGTGGAGTGTATAAATGTTTTGTTTTGTTTTATTTTATTTTATTTTATTTTATAATTTTTATTTTTGTAAAATAATATCTAGTCAAGTGTTTAAAACACAATATTCGTTATGTTTAACTATTATTAAAAATATTAATTTATTTATTTATTTAAATTATTTTTTCTCTATATTTTTGTTTTCAGTGGCAAAATAAGAATTACATTCTTGTTTGAATTATCTGCTTAAATATTTGTTTCTTTTCTCTTTCTGTTTAACTTATAATTTTTAAAATCTTATTTTCTATAAATTATAATTTTTCTTAAATTCATGTCTTTAATACAACTACACATATTTTTTTATGTTAGTTTTTTTTTGTTGTTGTATATTTTAAATATTTACTTTTTTCGTATTGATTTACCTGGTAGAATGATTTTGATGATGATATTTACATAAAAGTACTTAAAACAAATAAGAAAAATGTAAATAAAATATAAAGATTTTTTTTCTCTTTGCCATGTTTTATAAAACTTAATACTTCGTATTTATGTATGTTTGTGTATGTAACTTTAACTTACTTGAGTTTTATAATTTATTTCCTTACATTTTTTTCTGTTTTGTTTTTTTCCTTTAGTTTTTTGTTTAGAGACTAACTAATATGATATAGTAACTTCTTTCTTAAATAATTTTGTTGTTGCTTTCTTGCTTCAGTTTCTTTAAACTTGCTATTAAAACATCGCATACTCAGCCTTCTGCTTCCGTTTTCCGCTTCGTATAACAGTTTTTTTTCTTTAACTGCGGCGCCATCGTTTGATGCTCGGTCTTAAACTAGATTCCTATTTCGTCGTTTCTCCTCCTCTACACTAATACTACAACAGCATTTGTCATTTAGCTTTAGAAATAATTTGTTATTTTAACAAATGACATCATATTTTGAGTAGATCATAAAGAATTTAAATTTAAAATTGTTGAACATATCACCATGACAATATTAAAGATGATTGTGTTGTTAATAGTCGTTGCAACTCTACTAGACGAGTTTCCTCCTACAAATAAAAGAAAAAATTCAAAATATTTTTTTTTTGTTTTAAAAGAATAAAAACTTCACAAAAATCTTCAGAAATAATTTTTTTAAAGTAGTTAACTTCTGACTTTAATAAAATTTTCAACTAAAAGTAAAACTAAAAACTTCATTAGGTAACAGAATAAACCAAATTTTTGAAAATTATTTTCAAATAATATTAAGCGAAATTTTTCACAGATTTTAATCATTTATGGCTTTTTTTGTTTGCAACTTCGTTTTTTTTTATGTCTACAACAAATTTTAAGCATAGATGCATTTTCAACTTTTTTTTGATTTTTTAAAGAAAAAAAATTTGAAATTTTGCAAAAAAAATAGAAAATTATTTTAAGAAAAACCTTTTACTTTTCTTAAAGGTAATATTTAGCTCATACGCACAACATATAGTGCAACCTCCTCCATTTTAGAAATAACGGTATATCTCGAAAACATTAGCTAACCTAAGAAACCGCCAGCACTCGTCTGGTCGTTTTTTTTTTTAACTAGCACAGTGTTATTATTAAAAATAAATAATAAAAATGATTTTCAACGAAATTAAGGATACGTGATTCATAGAAAATACGTTTCTTTAAAAACTTAAACATTTGATTTTTTTAGTGGCTTATTCGATATTTTTCTGTTTATTTTGTTAAACAAGAGATTTATAAAAAACTTTTCTGCAAAATTAATATTTTCGAAGTTATGAAACATAAAAGTCAGATTTTATGTAAAAATATAGTTATTGTCAAACCATGGTGGGCGTGAGGGTCGGCTCAGCCTTTGCCGATCGTCCTAGATTTTTTGTTGGCGTTGTTTTATTATGAATGCCCACCAATTTGGCGGGTGAGATTCAAAGGTGTCCAACTTTCGATTTTAACGGTGACCCTAATGCTTATAGCTATAAATCTATTTAGCAAAGTATTGATACAAAACGTACACACAGAGAAAAAACTTTTTTCACCTCAAACCAAATAATTTTTAGAGAAAATTTTTAAAGATATTATTATTGTCATCGGAAACCATATTATGGTGGAATTAGTCCTCTATAAAGAAGCCTCAACCATATTATGTTCGAAAATAAACACTAAATATCGCTCCTTAGTGTTCCGTTCTGTTGATTTGTGGAAAACACAATCGCTAAGTCTGGGTTCACATTATGAAAGTTTTCTTTCAGAAAAGTTGAGTTTAATGGTGAGAGGGGAAGAGAGTATGCTTTTTTCTCTCCTCTCTCACCCATAAACTCAGACTTTCTCCCAGACTAATAGTGTTTGTGTAGTAAATTATTAAAAAAAATAACGTTTCCCTGTTGGTCATCTTTCGAGCACAAAAATAATACTGTTCTTATCTAACTCAACAAAAAGATGAAAACATTTAATTCCGTTAACGTCCTTTTGGCTGGTACAAAACTAAACATTTTTTACAAAAACAAAATAAATACACGAAAAAAACAAAAAGCCAGCAAAATAATTTTACACAAACTAACCATATTCACAATATATACACAAGCTGTTCGTGTTGCGGTCGTTGCTTAAATTTTTCGTTTGTTAATTTATTTATGTAAAAAAAAAACATTACAGACCATTAAATTATAATGTTTGTCTACAGTATCACTGCAATTTGTTTGTTTTTTAACGAAGAACAGAAAACTATATAATTTTCGGTTCTTTCTTGAAAATACTTACGAGCGATATTATTGTGTTCGTCTTTTATCGAACACTGCTTAAAATAGCATGGTTGCTATTTGTTAATTGTTAATTTAAAAACAAATTATTGTCATATTTTACAATAACATGTTTAGAGGAAAATGAACTATAATTTGTTTAAACATTTTAACAAATTGTAGTATTCCAAATAAGGATATAGCAAAATATTTAGGTATATACTTGGACAAATTTTTGTATTTCACCCCCATGTCAGGGAATAATCATAAACCATTATTTCATTCGAAATACATTAAATCTAAGATTAAAATTATAATGTATCAATCCCTTATTAGACCTATAATAACATATGGTTGCCCAATTTGGTTCAATATATCGCCTTCATACATGAAAAAGATTAGAATCTTTGAAAGAAAATCATTATATAGGACTCAACAAAGCGAATATTTAAACTACATATCTTATAAGAAATTGTATAGTCATGCTAATATAATAAGAATAGAAAATTGTATAACAAATCTAATCAGAAATTATAGATTAAGGTGTAGCAAATGTATAGAAAATAATTCTTTAACCCTCTCATGCCCAATGTTGCCTATAGGCAACATTGTAGTTAAAAGCTTCTAATTTCCTCGAATTAAAATTTTTTAATTCGGGGGTTTTTGCATTATGTAGCTTAATGTGTTGCAAAAGCTAACAGCTATTTTTTCTATTATAATCTGTACGTGCGTGCATTCAGTAGGCGTTCGTAGTAGAGTGAATTTCTGAAGTTTGTATTAAAAAAATTGCGCTGATACAACAATTTTTAAAAAACATTAAAATAATTGTTTTATTATAAAACCAAGTGAACAATATAAATTAATAAAGGTAAGAGTGCGATATGCGATATGATAAGATCGGACTTTAAATGGCAGCGCTACATATAAAAAACCAAAAGTGCTGTATTTTGGGGCGTGGCAAAAAAATTTTTCCTGTTTTAGAAACTTCATTGGCATATCTTTCATTCTAGGGGGTGACTGGCACACCTTTTTTTTTGTATGGAGGTTGGTCCGGTCTAATATCCAGTAGTGCGATTCTCTATTCAATTTTAACATAATTTAAATTGTTAAAAATATTTAACAGAAAAATTAGCGTTAATTTTATTCAGAAACTTTTTTAACAATAACGTTTACTGTTATGTTCTATCTTAATTTCAGGTATTTAAGCTAACTTAACGGCAAAATATTTTTTATTTGTGTTTAAATTCGTAGTTATTCTTTAAAAACAAAAGTTTTAACAAATAAAAGCCACATTAACATTTCTTTAATTGACATTATTTACATACATTTTGCAAAACTAATATTAAAAAAGTTGTTTTTTGGGAAAGATTTAGATACTTATAAAAACCATTAAAAATATAACATTTTAGATGCAGCTTATGAAAATCACTAATAGTGTTTTCTTTTCTGCAAAAAAATAAGTGGTAGACTTTCCTATCATGCCGCTGTTAGCAATTTTTTGCGTATTTCCGCTAATTTAGTAATTTTTACCGAATTTTTGCCTTTCCTTATAGTTTTACTGCCGTATTTATAAAAACTAAAATAAGTTTAAAATGTGTTTTAAGGCTAAATTTTCATACAAAATTTTCTTAAAATGCATTTCAAATCCATTTTAATTTTTTATGAATACGGCAGTTAGTGTTTTCAAATCAATTTCATGTTTGCTTGAAGCATTAAAAAATTTCGTGAATTTTCGCTATTTTTTTTTTGTTATTGTTATTTTCCGACATTTTGTTTTTTTAACCGATTTGTCGAATTGGCTGCGCATACGATTGTCGTTTGGCTTTAATTCCTGCACAAGTTGAATCTTTAAAGCTTTTTAGCCAAGATCCTTTCGTAAAATCTTTCATAAAGTGGAAGGACACAACCTTAGTTGCTGAGAACGGCGATGAATTGATTGATTAGGATCATCTTGGATGCTTTCCTGCACAGCGGCTACAGCTTCTTCAGTGCGCACTGTTCGGCATCTCATGGGATGCACATTATCAGTAACAGTAAATGTGGTCCGACTACGATCTATTATTCTTCGAATTAGCCGCTCTGAAGGGCGATTATGTACGCCATAAAATGAAAGGTTTAAGACGCATGAATAGTTATATGAACATATTTGTTGTATGAAATATCTGTCAATTCTTCGACCTTAATTGAAAACCTTCCATTACTGTTTGATTTTTTTCAATTTTATTTTTTTAATTCTTGTTGTTTCATTAAATAAAACTGCCGAGTAAATACTTCACCTTCAAAATAATGTGTTAAGTAATCAGAAAAACTTAAAAGCACTACTTACAAATCTACTGAAAGAACCAATGAATTTTACAAGAGATGTCCAAAAATGAACACATTCAAAAGTAAGTCATTATTTTTCTTACCTACATACATCCAGAAATAAATAGTTATAGAAGTTGTTATAAAATTAGTTATAGAATAAAGCTACCAAATAATGAGTGAGAGAAGCCATTTATTTTGAAAAAGTAACCGAAGTTTTTACTGGGTGGTGAATTTTTTCCATATCGTTGATTTCGCCGGATAGTTGTAGCTTGAAGATATGATCGAGCTACTCACAACTGTTTAGTGCCTTAAGGGTCATTCCGTCCTCTGCAACAGAACGGGCTTATATTTCACTCAATCATTCATTTTTGGTAGCATATTTAAAAATAATGTGTTGAGTAATCAGAAAAACATAAAAGCACTACTTACAATTCTACTGAAAGAACCAATGAATTTTACAAGGGATGTCCCAAATGAACGCATTCAAAGTTAGTCATTATTATTTTACTTCAATACCACCAAGAAAAAGGAGTTATAAAAGTTGTTTTAGTAGTAGTTATAGAAGAAAGCTACTACATAACGAGTGAAAGAAGCTATTCATTTTGAAAAAGTAGGCGCAGTTTTTACTGGGTAGTAAAGCATAATTTGACGTCTCTTTAGAAACACTAACAACTCATTAACAGTCACATCGAAAAATCTTGCACTAAGAAAACTTCGGCCATTTATTTTTGTATTTTTAATCCCGTTTGAAATATCTGCAGACAGGACATATATTTAATATTTACACTACTCTCACTCAAATTACCTTTTTACCGGAACCCTGTTTGTTATATTTTCAATGCATTCGGTTTTTTAGCAGGAACACACGTTTTTTAAGCGATTACACACTTCATTGTGATTTTTTACTTTTGCTACATTTTGTTTTGGCATTCTTGAGGTTGCCTAATACTACATTTTAAAAATATTTAAATAACAGGTATATTTACAGCAAAAGTATGAACAACGTATACAAATTACACAAATTAAAAATAGCCGGTTTATTTTACCGGCTTATTCGATATTAAAAAATGGATATTTAAAAATATCCGGCTTGAGCAAAACTAAAAAACCCGGTTCCATCTTCCTATCAAAACCATGTTTCTTTGATTTGTTGACTAGTGTAAACTACTTTTAGATAATAATGAAAATTGAAGCAATGACCCCTTATTTAATCCTACCTAGAATTTTTTCTTAATTTTGTTGGGTATCTTAATTCCCATTAGGTAGGAAAACTATCTCATGTAGGTAATATGCGGCACGAATAACTCGTTTATGAAACCTAACCCCATAATATAATTTAGTTTTGACAAGTCTATGAGTGCCCATTGCTCTAAAGTACGGTACACTCTAGAAAATTTGTCTGAAAATACTGTGGTGTAGAATATCATATTTTTGGACCTGCACTCAAAAGAAAAATCAATCCAGCCGTAGTCAAATCAATCCAAAGCGGTATTTATAGTACGGTAAATACAGATTATCCATATTCAATCCCGTTTTCGTACTTGAAATAATCCGAAAATGAGATTGATTTCAGAAAAACTAAGATTGAATCAATCTCAAAATGCGCTTGATTCACGTAATATAAAGTTGATTTTATCCCGAATTCATGATTGAAAAAAACAAAAAAGACAGCAAAGGTTTTTAATCAAAGCATTACTGTGCTGTTTGCAAATGACAGACGATTGATTGTGTAGTAAAATTTATATGAAAAGCACTCAGTCCATGGCCTGTCATTTGGAAACAGCAGAAAAAACCAGTCAAGGCCCATTGAAAAGGTCTGCGCAAGAAGCCTGATGATCATTGTTTATGTTCTTTATAAGTTTCAAAAGTTGTTTACAGTTTGCTTACATGTGCATGTATACGTTTGTTAACTTCACACATACACGTTTTTTCCTTTTGCTTTGTATATGTGGTAGTAAATTTTTGACAACTAAAAAAAATTGTATTTTGTTTTTGTACAAGTAAGCAGACCTGATAGATGGGCCTTGAAACCAGTACTCATAAACAATTTATTTAAATTATAAATGTGTTTTAAGAATATTTTGTCTTAAAATACATTTTAACCAAAATTATTGTATATTTTATGAATGCAGCAGTCAAATAATTCTGAATATGCATATTCATTCAACTTTGAATAACATTAAAAATGTTTTGTTTAATTCATTTAAAGTTTTACATTAAAAATTAAAAGAAAAATAAATCCATCTGTACTTTAACCGAGGCAAGGCGGTGTCAATACTACAATAAGTACGAATATTCTTACAGTACAGAATGCTTGATTCAAATATGGATTATTTTTATATTGATCCGTACTTAAAATAATCCCAAAACTATAGTTACATTTTTCACATTACGGTTTTTTTTAATATGTTTACAAATTGTTGATTTTTAAACAACCAAAAAGTTAAAAATAAAATTAATAATAGACAAAAGTATTTCATTTTTCAATAAATGCTATCGTTGTTACGAAAACATTTGCAGAAGCATAATTTTCTTAATTTTTTGTTATAACACTATCCATCACCTTTCGAAAGTAAAAGTTATAAAACCTACATATCGCCTCCTTAAAGACGAATTAAATTGTAACTATTTACAATATTGAAACGTAAATTAGATATTTTGATTAAAATGAAACCAAAAATATACAGCGGTGGAGAAAATTTTGGTTTTTCTAAACACAGCTTATGTAATTTTACTTAGGTTATTTGGAATTTGTAAAAATCTGAAACATTTTCAAATTATAAAGTTTATTTTTGTCTTAACTTAGGCTCTTACTGACGAATTTTTGAATGCTTTGGTTTTACTTTAACACTTACCATTTGTACCAGCATGTATTAACATTTGATTGTTCAAATTGTCGTAAGGAATCAGGGCAGCGTTCAGCGATGTCTCACGTGTCAACTCGGGAAAATTCTCAATTTCCGCTATACATTTCAGTTGTAAAATCTTACCCGCCTGATAGAATCGTGGTCCACTTAAATAGAAATGTACTTGAAGTTTTTGTCTTCTTAAAATGTAGCCATGTGCTGAAATGCTTGTATCTACATTTGGCTGTAATTCTCCTAAAGAAGCCTGCAACAAATTCAAAATGTTATGGATAAATATAGATACATTTTGATTAATGCTTAAATGTTATGAAAACAAAATTTTCGTGTGGGAATTAACATTAAAACTTCAATCAAAACTCAAATTTGTTGTTGTTATTAATAGTAGTTCCATAGTGAAAATATTTCTTTTTTTTAACAAAAAGCAAGCAGTTAATGCAAAATAAAAATAAATAATTTTTATAATGTATATTTAAATAGGGTTTGTCGAGTATTTACCTGTTCACCATTAATAAACCATGTAAGCCTTGTCGGTAAACTGGAATAATCTGAGGTACAAATGGCACTGAGATAGTCTTCCATACGATACATTGAATTAAAGCTTTCTATTAAAGGATCACTTTGAGGTAGAGCTTGAATTAATAAAAAAAAAATACAAAATCTATTAATATCGATATACAAAACATATGCAAGTTTTGCTTAAAAATAAAAGCAAACGTCTTTTAAAACAACCCACCTGCCACAGTCATGTTGTCCTCTTTTGCTGCCAGCTGAAAGAGAGGTGAATCCCCAGACACTTCACATTTGTAAACACCCGACGATTTTGCACTTAACATACTCAATTCCACCCTACAAGATGATTCATTGCAAAAATATTTGCCGTCTGGTAAATGTACACCAACTACCGGAAATTTTATATAAACCGGATGCGTCATCGGGGAATATCTGCAAATATTAAGTTGATTTTTTTAATTAAATTAAATGTTACATAATTTATACAGCATAGGTTTTAGATCTTAGCCCCCGTCTTCATAAGCGCTTCTTAAATTTAACAAACGCTTATTAAGGAAATTTTTCATACAAAATTTGTTTTGTAAACCTTTATTAATTATTAAATATTTTTATGAATACAGGCATAAGTATATAATTTTTTATATTTTCGGGTGTGTTCTAGAATCCGAATCCACTCGAAAGTGGATTACTTTAGCATTATTGGTGTTCTGCATTTCACATCCACATGTTTTTATTCGTTTTCAATTAGAGTAGATATGGGTTGGTGAAAGTAAACCGAATCGACTTTTATTGTAATATGTGATAAAATTTTTAACAAAAAAATTAATATTGCTTTTAGCTTAAAATCTTCTTAATCCAACTTAATCAAAAATATATCGTTATCTAAAACGCAAAAGGCCCTTACTAACCCTAAATTTAAAGTCGACGTTTGCATTGATATTGATGTAACTATACCAAATTTTTTTGAACGATTTTTATGTTATTTTCAGACAATTTGTTTCTTTAATCGATTTAGCGATCTCTTAGTTTTTGGGTTTGTTTAAACTTTGCAATTTTTCGCGAATTTAAGCCATTTTCGCGATATAAGCGATTTGGTCGTGTAAGTTTTCTGATTCTTTACAACTTTAACGATTTATAATAAATAGTTGACTTTGCTTTCATGCCGCTGTTTGCAAATTTTTGCGAATTTCCTTGAATTTAGCAATTTTTACCGATTTTTTGCCATTCCTTATAGTTTTAGGGACTTTAAATCAATTTTATGGCTGGTTTGAAATATTAAAATTTTTCGCGAATTTTCGCTATTTTTGCAATTTTTTTTTGTTATTTTCCGACATTTTGTTTTTTTTAACCCATTTAGAGATTTCAAATAAATTTTAGTGTTTGTTTAAAAGTTTGCAATTTTTCGAGAATTTTAGCCATGTTAGCGATTTTTTTTGTGATTCTTTACAGCTTTCACGATTTTTAAAAAATATTAGACATTGCTATCATGCTTCGGTTAGCAAATTAGCGATCATTAGTTCAACAAAAGTGTTTTCGAACAAAAACTTCGAATACACAAAAACATGCGGATTTGAGAACACCAATTTATCAATTATGCTGATTCAAAAAATTTTTCGTTTTCAATTCGAGTCTAAACCTAGAACATACCTGTTTAACACGGAAAGGATTATTTACTAAATTACCAGAAAATATTTCATAATTCTCGTCCAAGCCAAAAATTACTTTTTCCGAAATATATGTATGTATGTGTGGCTTAGTTAAAACAAAATGTTTTATTTTTAATTTAAGAAAATAATACTAAATACGAACGAAATAAGTTAATATCAAGAAATTTTTAGAGATTCTCTTATTTTAAGAAACAAAATTAATCTTTTCGTGTAATTTCGGAATACAACATCTAAGTCTGATGCGATCAGCAGAACAATCTACAAGGCCTTCCGGAACTAAAAAGGTTATAGTGCAATTATTTTATCACCGATAACAAACTTTGTCAATAGAGTTAGCATGACTAATATTTTAGCTTTTAGACAATTTAGACAAATGGTCATGCAACATAGCAAGTGCAGAATGTCGTATTTCACTAGAACAACAAAAATACACAGACTTGCACTTGACAAACCATTGCTTAACTCCTCCTAGACCATGGCCCAATTAGGAGGTCTTCACGCAACTAAAACAATACCAGAATAGAAAAAACAAAATGCATTTTGTTTGTGTAAAAAATTATAAATATGTCAAGAACAAAAGCATTTTTTTGTGTAAAAAGTGCTAGAAATATCAAAACTAATTGCACGCTAAAAACACGACTCTGCAAACAAATCAGCAGGCATTTCAGGCAGTCCTACTATTTGGACCATGCGCTAGACTAAAAATTGTATTTAGAATTGCAATGTAATAACGAGAGGTGTTAATTTAAATTTGTTAATTTTTTTTACTGATAAAATCTCTAAAACAAATTTAACATCGCCACCACTTTTGTGCTACAACTGTCATTTAAAAAAAAAAACTAAATAAACGTATTCCAAGACGAAAGAAATAAAAAAAGAAAAAAAATAAACACCGGTTATTCTCGATTAATTGGAAGGTGTCAAAACCATACAATCAGAGAAAAAATGTTTATGTATGGTCACCTTCAACAAAACTATTTTAAAGAAAATTTGTGACATATTAGGTTTAATTTAACCATTTCATTGGCACTGATAACGGTTAAATTAGTTATCGATTAAAAAGCCACTAAGAAGGTTAAATATGGCAATAATGTGTTTCTAAATCACCAATAGCATTTTCCTCTTTCCCAAGAAAACCAAACATGCTATTATAAGTCCTAAACATATTTTAGTTATTATTAACCAAAACATTTTTGGAGGCAACCATAATATGGTTGTGGATTCTTGATGGAAGATGAAAAAAATATGGTTGTAGGTAACCATATTATAAGAGCAACTATTTTAACTATTCTCATGTTAGTAGATCATTATTAACCATTGCATGATCATATTCAACCATAAATTTGTTAAAACTAAGCATGATTTGTTTGAAATTTACAATCATTTAGTTTAAAATAACGATAATGTGGTCCGAGTTACCCATAATTTGGTCAAAGTTAACCATAGTATGTTCAAAAGTTGTAATATTATTTAATTTTTTATTCTTGTTACATGCAATGTTCCGCTTTTTAAGCTGTCTCTTGATTGACAATAAAGTTAATTATATGATAATAATTTTCTAGCCTGCAGCGACCTTTATCAGGAGACTTCCTGTGTATATTTTATGAATATAAATCAACAATTAAAATAAAAAGAGGTAAAGAATTTTAAGCAAACCAAGCAAGTATAGATCACACTAGACCGGGTCGACCTCCATACAAAAAAAAAAGTTGTGCCAGTCACCCCCTAGAATGAAAGATATCGAGCCCTAATAGCAAAAATGATGTTACCAACAAAAGTAAAATTTTTCAGGAGAAGGTTTTTTTTAAATATTTTTGCTTCAAGTCTAGGGTTTAGTTTGAAATTGCTTTTGCTCTTATTTCGTTAGGGCACTTCCCAGAGATGTGAGATTTTTAGAGATGATGCAAATGATCAGAAATGATCGTTTTTTCATCAAAAAAAAAAATCTAAAATGTTGTTGGTTACATCATTTTTGCTATTAGGGCTCGATATGTCCATGAAGTTTCTAAAACAGAACCAAAAAAAAAAATCCACTAGCAACTTCATAGAATAAAAGTCATATTTATTAAGTTTCAAAAGCTTATAAAAATGTTTTACCACGCCCTAAAATGCAGCCATTTCTGTTTTATACGCATATATAGCATCGCCAATTGAAGTGCAATCTCATCGTATAATTATGATATCTGAATTCATTCCGTTCTTATGTTCAATTTTTTATAAATAGAAAAGAACCCCTTCTGATTCTTTGTAAGTCAAGTTTTTTAAATACTAACTTTTTTCCCACGCCCTTTAATTATACTCCTTTTATTATTTCCTCACACAGCAATTACATCGCCCCTTGTAATCTGATTAAAAAATGTCGCGTATATTTGCATGACTTGTATCGTGGATATAATTTTTTTAATTTAGGTAATTGTACTGTGAACGTTTTCTGAAATTTGCTTTTGAGTACTCAACACAACAAATAGGAGGTATTGTAATAATATTTATTTCAAAATCTTAATAAATATAACTTTTATTGTTAATAACATTGACAAAATTTTCTTTGTTTTGACACGAATTCAGTTTTAAAAGAGAATCGCAGAAAGTTTTTGCAGCAAATGGTTCATATGATGGACGAGGACAAAGACTTTCGGCCATCTTCTGTAATCGAAAGCACGTAAAATTAAGAGCGATGGAGGTTTTAAGGTAAATTTTTTTAAAAATGAACGTATCTTTTCCTGATGTAAAAAGTAATTTTGTTAAAAGTATGTGGTCCTGAAAGTATGAGGTACATTTATAAAAGGAAATATTTTCATCAACTTTTAACACTGTGTAGAATTCAAAATTTGCTTGATTTCAATTTCACGTGATTTTGATTTCCAGAACATGGCCGATTGTGATTAAATACTTATCAATGTTCATTTCATATAAAATTTTAATACAATTTTCATTTTATGTTGTACTGTAAAAAACATATAGCTTAACTAAAAAAAACCAAATGCATGTGCTCTCTTAAATCAAAGGTTTAATCTGTTGCCATAAAGTTTTCAATATGCGTTTAAATTTGTTCAATAAAAGAATAAATTAAACGGTTTCATCTGGCTTGCTAACAACTTTCGTTTTAATATCGATACTACAGGTACCAACTTATAATTAACAACAAAAATGACATTTTGTATAAATAAATATCCTTTGAGACAAAAAATGTAAAATGCTTTTTTTTTTATTAAACTTTTTCATAAATTACCTGAAAAACTCCATTCTATCTTTGTACCATTTCACAGAATTCAATGTGTGTCCACTCATGGCATAACTACACGATAATGTGACATTATCGCGAAAATCAACAATTTCCGGAACATTTAAATCAGTCACAAATAAACAGCATATACTTTGTAAATCTGTAATGGAAACGTAATTAAAAAAAAAATTAAATGAATTTATTTCATATAGAAAAAAAAGAAAAAATTTAACTGTAGTAGACATTTTAATATAAAGTTTTTATTTTTTTTTTTTTATAAAATATTCTTATTTAATATCCTGTTCGTTTCAGTGTAACTGAAATTGTGCAAATGTATGTATTTCATATTAAATATGTTTGTAAATATTTAAGATAATAAAATATATAAAACGTAAATATGTCTGTATGTTTATACAGATATATATTACATAAGTAGATATAATTTGATTGCATTTATTGCACATAAAAATATTTATAAAATCTTCTGACTCCCTTCAATAAAATATTTATTTTACTCGACTTAAGCGCAGATTTTTTAATTAGAAAAAATGAGGCTTTAATATAAAATCCATTCTTGTATTCCTAACAAATAATTTTAGTAATTTAAAGTTAAATTTTTTAAAACTAATCAAATCACCGATTCGTAGTTATTTTATTTTATATAAAAATGTTTAATAGTAGTTATTAAAAAGTTACTTTGGTTTTTTTTTAAAGAAAATCGTAAAATTTTGCGGGAAGCATTTAACGCGATTTATAATCTTTTGCAAATATTAAACTTCCGGAAAAGTATTTAATTTTATAAGATAATTTATTCAATATAAATTGTATTTTTTGAAGAGCCATTTATATTTTTAGTACTTGTATTGACTTAATCCCAATAGTTCTTAAAACCGTGTTCAGACATGCAACTTAATTGAGTTTTACGCAATAAATGACTTTATTGAGCTCAATTATCCATATAAAATTGGAATTGGGTTATTGCTCAATTAATACGAAATTGTGATAAATATTGATTACATTTAAAATGCCATCCTGCCACAAGTGTGTTTAGTGAGCAAAACACAACTTACTAAACAAAATTTTTGACATTTGGCAACTGAAAAGTTGTTTACATTTTTCTTATACATGTACATTTTTGTTTACGTTGAATTTTGTATACAAACTACTACTATAGTAGTAATACAAATTGAGTTAGCTAAATTGTGTATATGTGAACAGAAAGATAATTATGTCAATAAACTGAATATCGACTGAATAAAAAAGTTATATCTGAACACGGTGTAAGAATTTTTAAATTTTACCATTAAGCCGTCTTTTAACCGTGACTTTGTTAACGTAAAATAAGAGCAAGGTTTAATGATAAGGCTTTATTTATCTTTTTAAAAAATTCCTTTAAAATATGGACCATAAGCCCAATATAAAGCCTGCGTCACAGTTTTTTAGGACTAAAAATCACGCTGTTAAATTTTGTTAAGATCAGCCCATAATTTATTGAAAATTTGCACCGTAGCAGATTTAGATATTATGGAAAACTTTGGTCCATTTAGCTTCACATGGCCAAAAAGTAATTCCATGCAATTTTGTGATTGATAATCGGTCCATTTTTTACTTTAGATCCCATATCATGCAGCCTTCCGAAAACCACAAATTTCATTATTTACTACAGAGTTTTGTGATGATTAGTCCATAACTTTCTATGGGTCCAATACAAATTCCCCTCTCGAAAATAATTTTAGTTTGGCTAAAACTGTTACGAATCATGATATTTTAATCAATTTTGCTTAAATTAAGTTTAATATGACTAGAATTAAAAGCATTAAGCTTTCCAGCTGACGCTCAATAACACTATGCCACAAAAAAAAAATGAACCTCAAAAATTAGATATTTTTTAATCAAAAAAATTGAGGCTGCTGAACACAAATATGGCATTCAAGAAGCGTTTTCGGGATATATGTGAAAATCGTGTTTTTCTGCATTTGTTTTAGGTATTTCGACAAATATCGAGAAAAGTTAAACTGAATTGTACACGATTTAAACTTTTGCACATATATGTCTATACTGCGTCGATCGTGTACAGATTTACTAAGCTACAGGACTCTAAATTTAAAATAAATGTTATTTTTTATGTTATTTCAAAATTCACCACTTTAATTCGCTCCAGTAAGACAATAAAAATAATTTAAATTTTTTTTAACAAGTACCTTTAATAATATTTTGTTCAAAGCATAGTAACCGTAAAATTGTTATCGTCGGACAGAAAATTAAGAAATAACGACATATTTAGTGAAAACATCCGAATTTGAATTTTCATAAAAAATTGTTCATCAATGCTACTATTACACCGTCCGACACTCAATATTAGACACGAACCGGATGACATAAGTCTGAAACTAGAGATTAAATGGAGCAAAACTGCGTTCACAGTTTTTTATTTTCTGATCCTGTTTCCTTTTAAAAGGTCTTCAAAATTTCAAGGGACTACATTTTTAAAAAAATGTTTTAAAATACTTCTGCTCATCCTACTATGCCAAATTTGGTGTCAAATGATCAAGAAGAGTTGTAAAATATTTTGAATTATTTTGTTATTATTCTTTTAGGATTAGAAGATGTCAAAAATGTTCTTTCAAATTTTTATCCTTTAATGTCCTTTTAGATTTCCAATAATTTTTTTTAAAACAAATAGTGCGTTGAAGGACCAAATATTGAATTTATTGGCAATCTTAAAGGATATTAAAGGATAAATATTTTAAAAACCATTTTTGACAACTTTTGATCCTGACAGGAAAAAATAAAAATAATACAAAATATTTTACAGCTCTTCTTGTTCTTTTGACATCAAATTTGGCATTGTTGGATCCGCGGAAGTATTTTAAAATATTTTTTGAAAAGTGTTCTTCTTTGAAAGTTTGAAGTCCTTTAAAAAGGACACAGGATCACGAAATGAAAAACTGAAAACGTTGTTTTTCTCCATTTAATGTATAGTTTCACAATTTTATCATCCGGTTCGTGTCTCACAATTTTTTTCTTTTTTTGTCGGACGGTGTTATTTAAGGCCAGTTTACACGGTAATACAATGTATTAAGACTTTGTAGAATCAAAATATTATGAAATTCTCTCCGTGTTTAAAAGAAAAAAATAAAAATCTGTTGTATGTATTTTTCATGTTTACACGGATGGTACAAGTAAAATCAAAAATAATAACAAAAAATCAGATGGTTGCAGTTTTACAATTTTTACAAAAACAACATGAAAATTTCCTGAGTTGATTTTAGTTGTTTTTGTAATTGTATAAAAATGCTACCACCTTCAATATACTCTGTTAAAATACAACTCTGGTGTGATGAAAATACATAAGTTTCTAAAATGGTTTAGAAAAAAATCATTTACCGACCGCTTGTCAGATTTTGTGTTCGTATTCTCTCTTACTCAGTACATTTTGCTTTTACATGGTATGATTTTTCTCATTCTAAATAATGTCGTAATACAATGTATTACCGTGTAAACTAGCCTTTATTTGTATATATACCTTATTGCGCTTTCAGGCAGTATACTTGCACTTATCGGTCTATTTCAAGATACTGGATGACTTCATAAATGCAATGTTGCAAAGCATCACTGAAAATTAATGCGTTGACAAAGCATCACAAATAAAAAACATTGCACAAATTTTGCAACCGTTGTGCAGTGAGACGGTCACAATTTTATAATGAACTCAAGGCATTGCTTTTAGAAAAGTTGTCTATGAATTACAAGCCTTTCAGTGTTGCATTGCAACACCGATTTTATGAAGTCGGCCACCGCCCCGCTTTTGTTGTTTTAATCACAGTGTACATATATAAAAATATGTCAGTCTGTCTGTCTACACTCAAAAAAAAAAATCAATCCATCCGTACTCAAATCAATCCGGAGCGGTATCAATAGTACGGTGAGTACGGATATTCTTGAATCAAGTATAAAAAGATTGATTCAAGTACGGATTATTCAATCCCAAAATTCTCACTTTATCCATATTTGATGCCGAATTCGTACTTGAAGAAATCCGAAAACGAGATTGATTAAAGTAAAACTAGGATCAAATTATTCTCAAAATGCTATTGATTCAAGCATTATAAAGTTGATTTAATCCCCAATTCGTACTTGAAGTAATCCGAAAATGAGATTGATTTAAGTAAAACTAGGATGAAATTATCCCGATTGTTTTTCTTAATTTTATTTTCGGTACTTAGTAATTTTTGTCAATAAGCCATGGACACGAAACGTATTTTATTCTACGTGTTTTGGAGTATTAACTAAATCTGTTGAGGGCAGTCGGTAAGGCAGATGAATGGAGGGATCCAATTGATCATATGACTGACTGCTATATCTGCATGACCAAAGTGCAAAGCAAATAAATGGCTATTTTATCTATACGTATATAAGTCAATTGATATCCATGCCCAAAGCGAAAACCTCCAGCATTAAAAGTAACATCAGATAATAAAGAAGACGATTTAGATCAGCGTTCTAATTCTATAGATAATACGAATATTAAACTATAAGTCAAAGAGCACTTAATGATTTTCATCGTGACTTAAACTTGTCAAAAGGGAACTGGAAATCACTGGTTTTATGCTTAAAAGAAATAGGATTTTCGGACATAGAGACACGCGTTTTTTTTACTAACGCAATCTCTCCAAGATATAAGGAATTCTTTTCAGAAAGTAGTATGTGGGTCTTAAGGAAACAACAGAAGTCACTAAATTCCAAATATGATGGCAGACTTTTATGGCATATAGATGTATTTCATATAAGTAAAAACATCAGTATTATTTGAAGTCTAAATGGGTTTCCTGTAATTACAGGAGCACGCATATCATTAAAAATGCGTGTTCTTTTACTTTTTTTTTATTCAATTCATTGTGACGAACAACTTAAAAGATTTCACCGAGGTCTTGCAGTAATGGAAAAGCATTATCAGCGCCATTGGGAACAGATCTTGATGGGAAAATATAAAATAGTTATATAAACAAAAATTGTTTATTGAAAATTTAAATTTGGTTGTATTTGCTAATTATATTGCATCTTTCTTATTTTTTGTCCGATGATAACAATTTTGTTACAAATATGTTTGGTACAAAATTGTTTTAAAGATATGGGTTTAAAAATTAAAAAAATGTTTTTTTGCTTTAACGGAAGGACTGAAAATGTTGAATTTTGAAAAAACGTAGAAAAAATTTCCAATCTAAAGACATTTAATTCAGTGAATTTTTGTCCGATAGACACAGTATAGATATTGGCTGAAAGAAGAAAAATATATCTTTGTAACAATGTAAAATTTCCGTAATAAAAAAAAAATCAGTTTAAAAGATTTTTGGAAACAGCCTTAAGAAGTGGAAAAAACTGGTGTTTTGCGAATATCTCGAAAACGCTTCTTGAGACAAATTAATCATTTCCATATTCGTGTGCAGCAGCTCCAATTCAAAACATCTAATTTTTGAGGTTATGGCAAAAAGTTGAAAATTTTTGAACCAGTGTAATTCAACATATAAAGGCCCAGTTCACCGCACATCCGACCCTGCATTTTTTAAATAAGTTTGCATATCTTTTCTTTTTTGATTTACTTATGTAGATTTATTTAAGTTTGTAGCTACATAAGTGTGTATATTTCTTTAAGCTCACTAACGTTTAAGACTTTGTGACAACAAACAACTTGCGTGCAAAAATATTAAATATAAATAATTTTGTAACTCTAACTGATGAAGTTATTTTTGTTGCCTTGTCTTTTAGTCTTTTTAAATAAAATCGAATTTTTAATTTTGGAATTCTGTTCATTCGCTTCAAATTCAGTTCGTTTTATCGCTAGAAAAATAGAAAGGTCGTTTTATTTTTCAAGTTATATTCAAGTCTTTAAGAAAGCTTACAGACACTAACAGGTCTAAGCCGTAACTTATTTTAATACTGACGTCTGATTTTATAAATATTAATAATTAGTGTAAAGATCCTATATAGGACTCACACCTGAAATATTATAACTGTGTCGGTGGTATCAAAGATTCGGTTCAGCCAAAAACAGGTTTTACAATCTTTTTTGTTTTATTATATTTTAAACTTGCTTACACCGGGTTAAACTTTGCTACCCTCATCAAAATTAAATTATCAAACATTTTTTTAAACAGATCTCGTTTATTGATAACAAAGCATATTTTACTAAATTTGCATGATATGCATTGGCATCCTATGGAGGGAACCACTTACCCAGCCCCTATCGATAAGATAGAAAGCACATTCTACTGTAAAAATTTTAGGAAAATCGGCGCAGTAGTTTAGGAATATATAAGCCAACACACAAATAGAGAAACATTTTTATATAAATAGATTATCGCTATTTATACAATTGTTCCCGAGATTTACCGTCTTGGGTATTCTGGTGCTAGTGCTGCTAGCTAACCCTACCCTAACACAGTACAACACATGATTTCGGGACTCAATTCTGATAATTGGTTATGAAAGTCGACCCAAAAAGATGGTGTACCATGGCCAAACTAATGATGCAGAAGTTCATCTTTTTGTGTCTACTTTCATAACCAATTATCAGAATTGAGTCCCGAATCAATCACCTGAAAAAGATTTATAAAAAAGAAAAAAAAATCCTACAATGTAAATATATTTATTTAATTTGAATAGAACTCCATAATATAATGAAATTTGCTTTCAGTTAGATAAGCTATCAAATCTACGAAAGTTAAAGTGTGAATGTGCGCTTAAATCCATAAATTGTGCTACAGCCTTTGTAAAAGACTTTTCAAATTTGTTCTGCGATAACAATAATGATGAAAATATTTTAATTTTATTAATTTGGATAAGTAAAATTAGTCAAGCTCGAGCCCAGTGTTTGTTTTTTTTTTTTTGTAAATAAAAATTCCTTTTTTATTTGTTTCCAATATTTCGATCTTCTTTGAAGATCATCAGGGATTTCTTTTCAGTGAATTTTTTATGTATACAAAAACTTGAAAATATGTTGTTTACACATCGATATCTTGACTTGCACTAAACCTAAAGTTTTAAGCAGAGTTCATTGAATTAATTTTCGAAAATGTATCATCTTGTACTAATGAATGCTAACATAAATATTATGTTTTTATGCATAAGTCTGTGTAATTTCTATACTTTTAATATAAACATATTAAACTTCTGGAAAATAAAATAGATTTTTAAAAATATTCTAATAAAACGATAAATACTGAAATATTGTTAATTTTGAATCCCTGCTAAATATTTACAGTTCATCTCTTTTTAAAAAAAATCTAAATACATTTTATGTAATTAAAAAAAATTTATCAAGTACACACGAATACCGAGTCGAATTCAAGAAGGTAAACTCGTCGCTACAAAAGTTACAACTCTAACAAAAATAACAGGAATTTTGTTAGTTTAACAAATAGAATTTGTCAAAAAAAGTGTGATGAAAACGTAAATAAAAAATATATATGAAGATATTAGAACAATTTAAAGGGGATAACTAAAATATAAGCTATTGAAAAACAAGTTATTACTTAAGTAAACATACTTTTTAATCAATTTTAATAACAACTTCACACAAAATGAGTTTTTTATCAAAAAAGTTTAACGTCGACAATTTAATGTAATTAAAACAAAAAATTAAAAGAGAAAATTGTTTGACAAATTGGATTTAACAGCTGACGAGCAATTGCTCTAAAGTGTTTACCTTACTAAATTCGCCTTGAATGAATACAAACAATTTTGTGTATGTAGTTTTTTTTGTTTGTTAAGTTTTAATTTTTTTTCTAAAAACTTTGAACTGTAAAGACTGTTTTATTGTTATACAGTAGAATCGAGAAAAAGTAAACCGAAATATTCCAAGGGCTGTTAACTTTTTCGAACTATTAAGCGGTATTTAAATGTAAAAAAATACAATAATAAGCAAAGATTTTTCCAAAATAACACACGAAATTTATTTGAATTTCTTGTTTTAATAAATTAACTTAGATTTAATCTGCACAGGCTTCTTAAAGTGCACAACTTCTCTTGGGCTACAATTTGTGATTTTCAGTAAATATATTAAAAAGATAGTCTAAAAATGTTGCGTTTTTTACCATTTTGGTGCGTTTTGAAAATGAAAAGTTGACAACGCTGATTTTTTTATCAAAGACAACTGTCAAATCGAAGCAAGTAGATAAGTCGTGTTAACACCGTGATTCATTAACATGATTCTGAGAGCGAAGCAGGTGATTCAAATCGTCGTGGAAACATGGCATTAGGATTTTATACCAAGAACAATTTTATCGTAAACCACAAATTTCATACTAAATTTATATGAAATAAAATAAAAAACTGATTCCTGTAAAATTTTATTTTTGGCGCTTACGTTATTTTTTGCGATTAGGGCCCGATATGAACGTTCATTATACGATATGAAACCCTGTTTTTTTTGGCGCAAAAATGTATACTATACTTTTTAGATATTTCGTACGGATAATCGATGTTACTAATACGCACAGTTGTACAGAATAGAATTTGATACCTTCCAACACAACTATCATAAGCGTTGCCAGATTGAAGATGGTAGCTTAGTTTTAAAGATTTTTTTCTCAATTTAAGATTTCTTATTATTAGAAATTACGGTTTTAAACTTTACGTTTGTACAACATACATAATTTTTTTAAAGTTTTTTAAATTTTTAAAATAAGCAGGTTTTGTTTCAGCTTGTTGTCCATTGGTTTTGCACTCTTTTGTACCCATTGTCTAGCATACACAAAAATTCATCGTTATTCTTGGGCATACAAAAAACTAATGGAACTTAGCCCTAGGATAACCGTCTTGGTCTGACTTGGTTTTACTGACAATATTATCGAATATAACAAAAAATCCAAAAAAAAAATAAAAACAGTGGCGTGAATTCTATAAATGAATCTTGTTAAACTTATTTGGATTTTTATGTAAAAGCTTATGGAATTACCCTCTTGTTCAGCTTTAAAAAAAAAATTATAAAAACAAACAGAAACGTGAATTCTATTAATAAAATGTTCTGAATTTAGTGCATCAAGCTTAAATCAAATCAGAAAACTATATCCCGTTATGAGCTTAATTCAATTTAACTAAAAAACGAAGCGCCAAACTAAATTTTCGATGTCTTGCATGCAAAATAAGATAATGACATAATGAAGTTATATAATTATTTCCATAATCTAAAATAATTAGCATTCGTTCAATACAAAAAATATTTATTTACTTTTTATTTAATTGGGTTCTTTAGCTGCTCTAATTGTAGTATGGTCTGGCCATATGATGTATGAGCTGCATAGCTACCAAACTAAAATCTTCTTGCCCAAAATTTATATATCTCTAATTTAAGAATTAAATAACTTTTTATGAAACTTCTTTATTTACATGGACTTTTTTACGATCTTGTTTATAAGAAATTAAATGGAATTAAAATGTATTTTTAGAAAAAATTTTATGAAAAATATAAATTCAGAAATAATGTATTTAAAAATATATGTATTTCAATAAAAATAGTTTTCATAATAACAAGTATGTTCTTATAAAAAAATTAATAATTTTTTACATTTTTGCCCTTGTTAATGAAAATTTTAAGAAATTTCTCTTTAAAATAAGATTTTTTTTCGCCAAATAAAGATGTTCCTTTCAAATTTTCTGGCAACGCTGACTAAAGTAGTGTTTGAGGGAGGATGTACTTGGTTTGTTGTTCCGTGTAGAACCTTTTCAATATTCATCTAAGACACCAAGTATAATAGGGGTACTTGATGAATTCTTAAGGCCCAGTAAGGCGAACGTTGCTGTACCCGTAATGTACTGCACTGTATTAAAACAGAATTTTGTGCATGTAAAAAACGTTAATAATTATTAATTATTATTATTATAATTATAATATAGATTCAAAATAAACAAATTTGTATTTAAGCTTTTAAACAAGGTTTTGATACCATTAAAAGCTTTTTATATATTTCACATTTCCATTGTGTGTATATTTGTATATATATACAACATGTTTTCATATGTACGTTATATTGCCACAATTCCATAGCTATACCGAAGAAAGTACAAAAAAAGAACAAGAGGGAGTTTACACGGTTTCTTTCCAGACATGTCTGTTTTTGAAATTCTCTTTTGAACATGCTTTCAAAAACCTTTTACCTTTTCACGGTGTCTTTCCAAACATGTCTGTTTACATGTATAATAGTCTAATACACATATACATACAAATTAAAAACATGAAAATTCATGTTAACAAACATGAAAATTCATTTCGTGTCTGTTTGGCAACCCATCTTTCTTCTCTACCCCGATGGCCCACAAATAAAACAAACATGTTTCTTAAGCTAAGATCCCTTTATCGGCGCAATGTACCAATTTTTGTCGTATTTCATGTGCCGATAGTGTAAACGGTCAAAGTTTTTAACATGCGGCAATCTGTTCTGAAATTGTGATGACGGTGCACAATCAAAATTAACCTTCATGCGCCGATAATGTGAACACTCTTTTGCACACCGTGGAGCAATGAAATTGTTTAATTGTTTATCGGCCACTTAAGCGCCTATCACAGCCGCCAATCAGCGCCGATACAAGGGATGGCAAAACGAAATTTTTAAATTGCACCAAAAAATTTTTTTTAAAACAGATCTCATGTATTGATAACAAAGCATCTTGTACCAGATTTTATTGCTTTTACAGAACCCTCTACTCTACTGATATGTATACAGAAATCGCATGTGTTCGTATGGGAGGTGTCATGACTACTTTTCCTATTGAACCTACTTTTGGAAGATGTTGTGTATTTTTAACTAAGCTATTTGTAAAAAATTGAAACACTTTCACTGTAACAGTACTCCAACTATGAAGAAATCTTTATTGTCATTGTATGAGAGGTACCACCCGCACTTTAAAATTATAAAATATTAATTGCCTATGTTTAGAGCCGGGTTAGAAGTCTATAGGGAACAAAATTTCATACGCTTTTTACTTATATATTATTGATTGCTCCTCCTGCACCTAACCCTTTAATTTTTATTTTGAAAGGTGTACTTTACCATAAGAGTGGATCCTATAAAGCTTGAAGACATTTGTCTTCAGATATTCGGAATTTAAAAATTTCGTTCTATGGGATGTACCGCTCTTCCTTCCTCTACCCAGCCAATTGTTATTTAAAAATTTATAGTTCACTATAATAGTGGCTTTAACTACGTTTGAAGACTCTAGCTAAGATAGTTCTTCAGTTACGCGATATTTAATATATATGTACATCCTATGGGGGCATTGCTGCAGCTGCGCCTTCTCCCTTAATTTTTATTTTTAAATGTGTAGTTTACTATAAGAGTGACTTCTACCAAGTTTGAACATTCTCACTAAAACAGTTCCTAGGATATGCGATATTTAACATTAGCGTCCTATGGGTGCACCACTTCCCCTGCTGCTATCTTATTTCCATTTCAAGGCTCAGATGATGCTACTGAAAAAAAAATTCAAGAAAATGGGTGCAGCGGCTCTTAACATATGCAATACTTAATATTGACATCTTATGGTGGGTTCCTCATCCCCAGCCCTTATCGAAAAAAGTGCTCCTCCTCTGTCTACCCCACCCATTTTTATATTGAAATTTATAGTTTACCATAATAGTAGCTTTAACCACGTTTGAAGACTCGCCCTTTGATAGTTCTTAAGTTGAGCGATATTTAATATATGCAACCTATGGAAATATTTCTCCCCCTGCGCCTTCCCGCTTTATTTTTATTTTCAAAAGTGTAGTATACCGTAAAAGTGACTTCTACAAAGTTTGAACATTCTAACTTTAACAGTTCTTAAGATATGCAATAGTAAACATTGGCGTCCTATGGGGGGCACCACTTAGCCCGCTGCTATTTTATTTCAATTTGGGGCTCAGAAGATCCTACTACCAAAAGTTCAACAAATGCGATATTTAATATTGGCATCCTATGGTGGTACCAATTTCCCTGCCCCTATCGGAATAATAAGTAGCCTATTTTATTTTTAGGGCTCACGTGATGTTACTGTAAAAATTTCAAGAAAATCGGTTCTGTAGTTTAGGAGTCTATAAGCTAAGAAACAAACAAACAAACATACAAACATTTTTCATTTTTATATATATAGATTAATATATTATTTAAAATTGTTAGGAAAAATAATGGAATATTCAGATGAAGAATTTTTCTAATATCCAAAGTAAAATTTTGTCTGCCAACAAGCAAAAAACAAAAACATATGATTTAATTTGCCCAAAAAGCACGATAGTGCGACCGCATTGTATCGATTTTTGTCGCAATTGAGTTTTGGCCGATATGAACCGAAAAAAATTGTCACAATGTGCCGATATAGCACGATAAAAATCATCACAGATTGTGCTATTTGAGCCGATAGTGGGATCTTAGCTTTAGACATGTCTGAAAAGACACCGTGTTAACTCCCTCCAAAAATATCCGCATTCCATGTAACATACCAGCCGCCCGTCACTGTTTTACAAATGTCACGTAACAACGGAATGAAATTCTATTTTAAACAGAATGGTACGTTGCAACTACGGTACATTGCATTTCGGTATGCTATTTTATTGGAAGTTTGGTTAAACAAACTGGTGATTTTAATAATGTATAATTTATATAAATTTTCCTTACTTTTGTTATAAACATACCCATAATTTAAGTATTTTTCTAGTTGCATACTTGAACTATTTATGAAGAATGTCAAAGCAAAATGTAACAGAAGTCAAAATACAATATGAACGATTTAATCCTTTATAAAGTCGTGTGCTTACCTTCGCCTAGAGAATTTCTATGAAAAACACTCAGCTTTAAAAACATTTTCCATATAAAATTCTATACGACCGTTAACGTTCGAAGTCGTTGAACAGGCGTTAAATACATTCAAAATACTACCAAAGAAATGTTCAGTTAAAAACGTGAATTGCAATTTGTCTGAGAGTATTCTAAATATTAAATATATTGTTAGACAGATGTTATCTCTGGATATATTTCGAACGGGATTTAAAAGTCAAAGGTACGACGTTAATAACCTTTAATAAGCCCACAAGCTTGACATAAATGTAAGCCAAATAAAACTTGACTATGTCAAAAAATGAATCATTGGGTAAAATATAGCAGGTTGTGTTGCCGAGGATGGAGGCACTAGTCTAGCATATCAAAAAAATTTATCAAAAAAATTTACAAACTTTATTTTATTCGATTCGAAATTTTCA
Organism: Pollenia labialis; assembly: GCA_949318255.1. Lineage (NCBI taxonomy): Eukaryota > Metazoa > Arthropoda > Insecta > Diptera > Polleniidae > Pollenia > Pollenia labialis. The sequence goes on along the minus strand of OX439139.1, from coordinate 115,182,023 downwards.
GAGATGGTGTGTAAAATAAAGATTTTCTTTAAATTCCTTCCAAAACTAGGGAAACCGCAAAGATCTAAACACACTGCGTTTGTTTAACTTCTCATTTTTATAAACATATTAAAATTTAAGGAGAAACTAAACACAACTATAATTTTAACACACACGGTTTTGCCACCCAGTTTAAAATAAAATTAAAAAAATATCCTATACTTTTTTTTAAATAAAAGTGGTTAAAAAATTATATTTTGTTGGTTCCTTGCTTTTATGAATTGTTCTGTTTTTATTCAAACTAGGATCGCCCGGTGGCCGAAATTCGACCACTTTACATTTACTTTCGAGAGATCCTGTGCGTTATACAACAAAAACGTTCACATATTAAGAGAAAAATTTAAAAAAATATATATTGTGCATATGTGCACACAAACACCTTTAAAACGATATATGTTTTATTAAAATAGGTGGGCGATAAGATACTTAAAAATCAACCACAAAAAATTGTTCCCGTATTTATATATAAGATTATCTTTTTGTTTCAAAAACTAATTTGTTTTTTTTTATCCAAATTAAAACCGGTTATTTTTAAATGCTTAACCGAATTCTGTTTTTTTTAAATTGCAACTATTCGAAATATTTGAAAACCGATTTTTGAAAAAATTCGAATAACACAGGTTAATAGCAAAAAGCGATTGAACAACCACTATATTTTTTGATCCGCTATAGTCACCTAACTAAATTACGCCAGATTTGAGTTCCTCTAATATTTAATTTAGCCATTATTTTTGGAGTTTTTGAGGGCGAAGTGGCAAAAAAATATTTTTTTTTGTTTTTTTATAAAATTTTTGAATTCAAAAAATTCATAAAAAATTTAAATCAACAAATACTACAAATACTCTTTTTAATACTTAACCTCAAAGCTGCATGTATTAGAAGTATAATAAATTTTATTTCATGAAAATCGATGGACAAATTCCTGTTTTATTCCCTGATACTGAAAGTATCTAGTTTTTACCTTTTTTTTATCGCAAATTTGTGTAGAGCTAAAAGTCACAAAGTTTTGCCTTTTTATTACACAATATTTTTTTCAATCATTTACTTTAATTATTTTTTCATAAAGCTGCATATAATAGAAATAAAATAAATTTTGTATCATGAAAATCCATGAATAAATTTGTTTTTATTCCCATTTAAAGCCTGGTACTCTGTTCAACATTTCACGTGAAAGGCTGTCAAAACGCACATGAAAAAAACTTGTGCGGAATATCTGTTTATTCTTAATATTTTTTAAGAAATGTAAATACCTTTTTTTTAAATTTATTTGGGACTTTTAAACTTCACTAAAATAGAACACAACTTGTTTGTTTAGAATTCACTTTGCAAGTACTTATTTATTTAGCCGTATGTATTAAAAATGCCATATTTTCTGTATTTATATCTACTTCAGCAACATTTATTTTTAACATTTAAGCTATTTAGGGTTTACAAATAATTACAATTAAGTCAGTTTTATCGGTATTATAAAATTAATTTTCAGTTTTATTATTGGTTTTATGACTAGTTTAATTAAAATTCAAAACTCAAGTTTTATTGTCCATTTTTAAAATGGCTCAACAACATCTATGAAATAATTTTGATCGAGTTGTACTCTGTTCATTATGTGAAAAAGTTCCAAAATGTTTCTGGCAATATTTTTTTACAACTTGGAAATTTTGTAAGCTGCACTTACTTCACGTGGAATTTTAAGCAAACGCAAAAACACTGCGGAACAGTAAGATTGCGGTCGTGAATTTGATTACAAATTCTTACTTATTTGAGGTCGCAGATTTTAAATATAATCCCCATTTTTCTTTAGCAGCTCTAGTTTTTGAGATATACCGTTATGTCTAATATTAAGGCACTTTCACTACATATATTGGAATAACGGTTGACCATATTCAGTTAAAAAAAAATCCGAAAATTTGGAAACAATATTATATTTGCATTATTTTTAAATATGCCCTGTAGTTTCAGAGATCTCCTTGAGATTTTGAAGAAAAAATAGGAAAATTTAAAAAAAAAACTATTTTTTTGTTCTTTAAAAATGCATTAAAAATAAAAACGCACAGTTTTGGTCTTAAAACATTTAGCTTTATATAATTTCGAATGCAATGAGGTTTGTTTCATTGTAATCGGTTCACAGCTTTTGATTTTTTTTTAACAATTTGCTGAGAAAACTTAATATCAATATCAAAAAACAACGTTCATGACACACACATATTTAAAATGTTATTGTGACTTTTAGCTTTATATAAATTTTCGATAAAAAAGGTAAAAACTAGGTACTTTCAGTTTATCGGAAATAAAACAGGAATTTGTCAATAGATATTTATGCAACAAAATTTATTTTACTTCTTATGTATGCAGCTTTGAGTTTAAGTACTAAAACTGGTAAGTATTTGTTCATTTAAATATTTTATGAATTTTTTGAATTCGAACATTTTATAAAAAACAAACATAAAAAAATATTGTTTTGCCACTTTGGCCTCAATAACTCCAAAAATAATGGCTAAAATGACGGATTGCATAACAAAATCGGGCAAGTCGTTCCAAAGTTACGATAAGATATATGGAGCAGCCTCTTTAAAAATCTCAAATTTTAGATGTTTAAAAATAAACCTTACCATAGAATTTAAACAAATTATGATATTTGCAGTAGGTGACTATAGCGGTTCAAAAAAAAATATGGTGGTTTTCAAGCCTTTAAAATGTTTTCAACTTTGTTGCCTTGTGAAATCGATCTCCCTAGCCAAACCCTATAACTTTGTTAGTTTTGTCGTAAAACAACAAAACATAGTACGGGCGTAAAGAAGCTAAAGGTCACTGTGCTAAGGTTTCAAAATTTTATTTTTTCCACGCCTATAAATAACGCCCCTTACGCTATAGTGTCCAAAGATAGATATATAAAAGGGCATAAGAACCGCTACTCAGAGGATATTTTGTGCAGCATGTGTATTTCACCATGACAGGACCAGGCTACATATGTTTTATCATCCACCTTACACAATCTGCATATCTTGGTACTAATAAACCCCATTATAAACTGATGGTATCTTAAACCACAGTGCCCCGTAGGTAGTAGCCTAAGTTCCCCCTTCTTCTGCAGAAATAGAACACTTTCTCAGCTAGGGGACGGAGTCACAAATCTCTTTGACTGTCAGTATCAGGATTCGAACCGTCGTTGAACCAGACCTGGTCCACAGCTTATCAAACCTTGCGCTTTTTTATTTCTGTTATATGTTTCCAAAAAATTTTATATACAAGAAGTTTTATACGAACGTTGAGGTCAAATCATCAAAAGATATGTGGTTGGCTTATTAGAATGCCAGTTTTCAGAGACCGCAGAAAAATGTATTTATATCACAAATTTAAAAAAAAAACTTTTAATTAAATATGCTAAATTTCCGGCATTTCTACAGTCAATGTAGGCGGTACGTTGTAATCAAAGTTTGTTATTACATGTTTTGAAGGAAATGCAAATGCATCATGTTTTTTTTTTAAAAATCCAACAACCATTTTTTAGGTTTTGCCCAAAATATATCTCTGTGCGTTGTAGTAACATTTAGTCCGTCATACTTTTATCAGACTGGCAATCACAAAAGAAAAAGCAGTGGAGACCAGTCGACAACTTACAATAGGCCACATATAAACACCACTCACGGAAAATATTTTAGTACACCTGAAAGCGTAACGAATGACGCTACTCTAATTAAATTTTATCTGTCATAGTTCTAGTGGTCTATAAATCAATTTGCCAAATTTTGTGAACTTCGGTCTATAATTTTTTCATAGTCTGCTTTTGGAATATTCCCTACTCCTTAAATATTCTTACTCTGTGAAGGGTATTAAATACATGGCACTTTTGTCTATTTTTCAATAAAGTTGTAAATAAGAGGTTATTTAATTTTATAATAGTAACATTTTAACATTTGGATTTCAACTTAAAAAAAAACTATTTTTTATCTTTCTGGCACCATATGGATTCCGTGCCAAAGTAACGCTTTATTTATTTGAAGGCCAAGAACGAATCAAGCCAACTTTGGATAACTTGTTCTAAAGTAAATCGTAAGGGCAAGTGAAGAAACACTTCGCAGACGCATTTTACTAACACAAAATTGGATCGCCCTGTTTTTTTACAGCTGACAAAAAGTGTATTAAGAAAACTCGTTTACATTGCTCATATCTAACACCTACCATCAAACATAAATGTCACCATTTTTGAAAAAAAATGTTATTAAAATAAAAAATGATTTATTTTTAAAAGTGCCAAAATTTTATAAGAAAACACAAAAATGTATTTGAAGTTCAATTTGCTTAAAAATATAAAAAATACTTCTTTTTTGCAATACAAAAGTAAACTTGACAAATTATAACGCTGCTTTCAAAACAAACTTCTTTTTGTCAGTGATGGCACAATAATAATAACTTATTACCACTTTTCTAGTGATGACACTAAAACAATCGAAAGGTTCAGAATGGAACAAAATGAGATAGGAACATCTTTTAAAGATGTTGAAAGATGTTGGTTTTTAGCCCTATGTATTTCTTATGGAAAGATGTTAACATCTTCGAACATTGTGGCAAATTGATGGTAGATGTTAGATGTTGATCAGTTTAAAAATGCAGATTGGAAATGGTTCAGTTGCCGCAATGTTACATATTTGTATTTGTATTTGTATTTGTATTTGTATTTCTATTTGTATTTCTATTTGTATTTGTATTTGTATTTGTATTTGTATTTGTATTTGTATTTGTATTTGTATTTGTATTTGTATTTGTATTTGTATTTGTATTTGTATTTGTATTTGTATTTGTATTTGTATTTGTATTTGTATTTGTATTTGTATTTGTATTTGTATTTGTATTTGTATTTTTATTTGTATTTTATTAATACAATAAGACACAACATCTTATAAATTACAGTATTAGAATCAGACAAGTTAAATTAAACAAATTGAGTTGAATATTTAAAAATGATACTGCAAAAACAGCGAATATAAATTTTAGCTACAGAATTAAAAGATAATAAATAATCAAATAAAATAATAACATAATTCAAATAATTTTGCGTTAGAATTAAACAAACAAGTATTACGAAAAATATTCTAATAGTAATTTTCTAAACCTTATTGCGTTGCTAGTGGCTTGAAAATTATTTGGAAGTTGATTCCAGAGACGTATGGTTAATATAAAGAATTGACATTCAGATGCATGGTCACGGTGACGAAATTAAAGTATACCTTTTCCTCTGCACGCTCTTGTAAACTGTAAACGTTTGTAAAGGTAATCTGGCTCCTTTTGTAAAGAAAATTAAGGTTTTTAAATTGTAAATAGTTTGAAAAAGATGTACTGAAAATACGCCACGAATATTGCGATACATTATCGAACCTTTTTAGAGAGAATATAGAGCGGATGATGTTCTTGTACGTAACGGAAAGTTTTCTCATGTCCTTTGTGTTACAACCAGTAAAAATTTCAGACGAATATAAAAATGAAGGCAAGAGATAAGGTTTTGCTAGAAATATCCTTATTTTCAAAGGCGTATAGTGCTGAGTGGCATATAAATTACGCAACATAACGTATATTCTACCACACGCTTGAATAATGTGATTTGACCAAGCTAGATGTTTATTAAATGTTACTCCCAAGTTTCTTACTGAATCCACAATATCAATTTTTAAATCCTAAACAATATGTGTATATCAAAATATATTCGAATTGCTTTTTTGCATATTATTAGACACTTTGATTTGCTTGGATTAAGGTAAAACATTAGCTTAAGCCCATGTATATATTTTGTCAAGATCATGACTTAATTATTGTATTCTTGTCGTAATTGAATCTCTGTTGCTACTAAGATACAGCTGAACGTCGTCAGCATACATTTGTATTTTAGAATATCTGATCTGTTTGGGAAGATCGTTCGCATATAATGAGTATACAAGGGGTCCAAGATAAAATAATATGGATATTCTATAATACCGGTTGCTCAAAAATATCGAGTGCTCAAAACTTATATTGTTAGCTATAATGCAAAAAGGCGTACCTAAAAAAAATCAAAATCGTGTTTTTACTTGGTTATTATGAATGCCATTGAACTACATGTCTTAACAAACTTTTGCACTTCTACGAACAAAAATTCAGCTTTTATTTACAAAAATCAAAGGGACGTTAAAGTGTTTATTTTATAAATGGGCACTTCCAAGATTGTAAACGGGACATTCGCACACGTTTATATTGACAAAACTGTAAAAAAACAACCTGATTTTAATTTTTTAAATAATTGATTCTTTTAACTCTCAATTTGCTCTTTAATTTCCGCAAATGAAATTGTTCGCTTACTGTCGTGGTTTCCGAGATAATTGCAAAAAACCAGTGATTGTAAACGGGACAAAAACCCGAAGTGGGTTTTAAGGGGTAACCGTTTAAACAGTGATTTCTGCGAAACCTGACACAATATTTGATTGGGATTAATTTTAAAATGTTGCGTACTAATGTGCCCTAAAAATGGTTTCGATTTCAAAATAAAGTATGAATTACATTGTTTTAAAGAAATTGTAAACGGGACAATTTTTCCACCATGATTTAAAATTTTTTTATGTTGCTATTTATAATCCTTTATATAAGAAACTTAATAAAAAAGTTTTTTAGATCATAAATATGCCTTAGATTAGAGTATTGTTGTTCCAAATGCATATTTTCTAATATACACAAGTATGTGCTAAAAGTTGTAGTACTTCGTTTACCATTTATCTTTTTTTTCGAATCAATTAATTTATACGCATATATTAAAAAAGTTTAAGCAATTCTCTAAATAAATCTTGAAAAGAAAAATTTTTTTTTCCATTTTTTGTGGTTGACGTTTTTTTGAAGATAGCCAAATGCAAAATTAAGTGTAACAAATATGATGAAATGTTTTCCTTTTAAATTTGTTAGAAGAATTATATGTCCGACTTATCAAATTTATAAAGGTTTTTGCTTCTCTTATAATACTATATTCATGTTAGTTACGCCTTTTTGCATTTTAGCTAATGATATGTATCACCCAGAGAAAAACTATGTTTTAATATTGTTACCTCCAACAAAACTATTTTTAAAGAAAAATTTAAATATATTTTGTTTAATTTAACCATATTATTGTCACCATTAATAATCCACATCCTCTGAAAATGTTTTGGTCAATAATAATAAAACTGTGTTGAACACTTATAAAAGCATTGTTGGAAAAGAGGAACGTATAATTGTTATGTAAAAACAAATAATTGTCGAATTTAATCATGACATGGTTAGAGGCAACCATAATATGGCTGTGGCTTCGTGATAAAAAAAACTAAACAAGCCCCAATATGGTTTCCGGTGGCAATAATATGGTTAAATTAAGCAAAATATGCTTAAGATTTTCATTTAAAATAGCTTTATTGGATGTGACCATATTCAAATATTCAAAAAATTACAGTTCTTATAATTTTGTTTATTAATAAATTTTAACATAAATTAAGTATGAGATATAGAAACCAAGTTACATAAATTTTTTTAATGATGAACCCTTTGCTTTAAATCTTGCTCAAATTTTCGCGTGAACGATGTAACGGGTAAAATCTATTCTTAAGGTATAAAGGAAATTGTGGAAATTTGTTTACTTGTGTGTACGAATATTTCTGACAACTTACCAATAAAAACTATTGAGAATAGCAGGAACAGCCAATAATCCATTTTGTTTAACAATTTTATTTTCTCTTTTGGTTTATTGTAAAAATTATATTTTTTGATTAGAGGTAGTTAAATCTTAAGAAAAACAATTATTTCAAAACTTATTTTACACAATATTTATTTTTTAGTTAAGAAGATTCACTATGATACGGAGTTAAAAGTATTAAAACCTTTTTTCCAAAGAATTTTTAAGCCATTATGAATTAAAAAAAACTATTATGGTTTTTTTTTGAATATTTTAAATATTTATTTATAATTTTATTGTATTATTCTTTTTTTTTAAATTTATTTTATTAAATTGCTGCCGGAGTTTTTTGTTGATGGCATTTATTTACACAAAAAGTTTTCCGGTTTTTTGTTAAAAATTTTTTCATTGAATGTCATTATGTCGGTTCATGCTTGTTGTTTTTTTATTTTTTTAATTACAATTTTTACAAATTAAGCATATACAATTTAATGATCATATAAATATTTATTTTAAATATTTATAAATATGTTTATATTGTTTGTTTAAAGTACGTGTATGTGATTTTTTTGTATGTTAATTTTATTGCAATTGTTTTATTATTTACTTTGTAACTTATTTTTATTTAAATATTTTGTTTTATATTTTTATGGTACATTAAAGGTGAATATACGGTTGTTTAGGCATTAACCATGTTCTAGATTTCAGTTTTATTTTTACTTTCTGTTTTATTTTGCCCCTTAAACCGAAATGTCTGAGTGTTTGTATGAATGTGCTTTCATATACACACACAACCTCACACGGACTTTTATATGCACAATTCTTAGTAGTATTTGTGTTTTTGACTTTAAATGAATGAATAGAACCCTTTTAACATAATTATGCCTTTTATTTCATTTTATTTAGCGACAAGAAGTACGTCATAAAAAAGTTCACACACAGAAAAAACCAGAAGAAGAAAAAAGCAACGTTTTTTTTTGCATTTAAATGAAAATGAGAGGAAAAACGTTTGTTTTGTTTTATTTTTTATATATTTATTTAATATGATGATGATGATTATCTTGGCTTAAATAAGTGTTGGTAATAGAGCTGGTGCTGATGCTGGTTGTGGCTTAAGTGGCTTGTTGCTTAATAGCAGAGGATGGTAGTGGTGGTACAAAACAGGCAGCACAAGCAAGTGCAGTAGTGTCAATGGTATTCGTGGTAGCTATTAAAACTTTTTTCTTTCTTTTCAATGGATTGTGTTCTAATGTCTTGGTGTTAGTGTTCAGTAAGTAATGTTAGTAGTTGCTGCTGGATGTAGTAAACTCTTTTACTTGTCATAATCATTTCATTTTCACTTTAGTTTCTTGTTTTTTCACACTTACTCACATACGTATGTACATACAAAACAACTCATATAAACACATACATACAATGCGTTTTGTATGCAGTGTGTTAAAAATGGCACCTTTTTTTTAAAAAATATTTTTGTATTCTTCTAGTCACGAACTTCCAATGGGAGACGTTAACAACTTACGACAAGGATGCTAAGGATGTTTGTTGATTGTGAATTATGAAAGGAAAAAGTGAATGAATACTAAATACAACATGACACTTTTCTGTAAAAGAAAATGTGTATATTTTCTTTGTTTGTAAATTGCATAAATCTTTTATTGTTTGCTATTTTGTTTTAAAGCTTTTTATAGGTTTAAATAAAAAAAAGGAAGTAATTGAAACTGTTTAAAATTAAACTACACGCCCGCTGGATTTAAAGGTTTTTAAAAAAAAGTTGTTCTTTAATTGAACATTTTAATAAATTTTGCACAGACACAAATAACTATTTTTTTTTTGTTTTTAATTGTTTACAGGTTTTTTTTTACAGTTTTTATAAATTTTTATTTTATTACATTCTTATCTTTTTGTAAATTAAGTATGTTTTTTTTGAAATTAAAAAAAACTACAATTTTTTTGCTGTAATGTTCATACAAATGTTGTGTTCGACCGTAAGTTAACGCACTGACTAAATTCTCAAATAAATCTAGATGCTGTTTCATGTCCTGATTTTGTGCTATTTTCATAGTTTTTTTTTGTTTTGTTTTCCTTCGAACATTTTCTCCCTGAGTCTGCAGATACCAAAAAAATTCCTATGGTCTCTAGAGTACAACAATTTTACGAAAGGATAGCACAGCATCCTTGTTCTCTTAAATAGATAACATAACGCTGTTTGCAGACTGTTAAGAATTAACAGTTTACACCCCAATTAACAACAGTCGTATTAGTTGTTATACTTGCCAACATGCATAAGTGTTATACACCTAATATGTTACCTAAACAGTATACATGTTGTATAACACTTAAGAATAAAGTGTTCGACTGTTCCGTTTTTTGTCCGTAACATAGTTTTCACCAACATTGGTGATTGTTGAACTCTGTTAAACATGTACATATTAATAAATATTTGGAAGTAAAGAAACATTTACTTTATATTAAATAAATTTAAAGCAGAGACTGTGTTGTAATACTTTTAAAATAATCTTTTTCGTATAAATATAAAAAAACTTGTGATTAAAAAATTTTTCTTATCCATCTGGATTTTTTAATTTGAAAACAACATATTTTTTTTTTCTTTTCTTTTTAATAATCACAAAAGTTGAAAATTATTTTCATCTTTTTTCATCGGATGCAAAAATTTAAATATTAAATTTATAAGAAAAACAGTAAGATCAAATAATATTTATATGCAGATTTAAGGCCGTTTTCACAACTTACCGATAGCTTAAGGTAGGATTTTATCGGGCGTATAAAAGTATTCCGTTTTTACAACTTTACGTTAACCTTAAGTGAGCGATAAGCTAGCGGAAAAAGATTATAGATAAAGCCACAATTCAGACAACAAAAACTAAATTAAAATCGATGTAGGCATTTGGGAGCAACGGTGCCACAGAGACACATATTCAAGAGGATACAGCTAGAAAAGAGGATATAACTTCTAATCGGTTGTACCGATTTTCTTCAAACAAAGCTAAGAAGACTCTCGATCGGCATCTTTTTAACAAACAAACTAAAATTCAAATCGGCCCAGCCGTTTTTACTCTCCGATGGAACGGGCAGATACATAAGCGGGCAGATACAGGTGAACACTCCTCCGTCAACCCCGCCCATTTTTATTTTAGAATTCAAAATGTACAATTATTGTGGCTTTTACCACGTTTAAAGACTTCAGCTGTCATAGTGCTTCAGTTACGCGATAGTTAATATACGGATCCTATGAAAGGTATTGCTCCTCCTACGCCTACCCCTTTAATTTGTATTTTCAAAGGTTTGTTTACTATAAGAGTGACTCCTTCCAAGTTTGAGCATTCTCACTATAACAGTTCTTAAGATATGCCACATTTTACTTTGGCCCCTATGGGCGGCACCACTTCCTCCGATGATATCTTATTTCAATTTTGCGTCTGATACGATCCTATTGCAAAAATTTAAAGAAAATTTGTGCAGCGGATCTTAAGTTATGCGATACTAAATATTGGCACCCTATGGGGGTACCACTTCCCCTGCCCCTATCGAAAAAATAGGTAGCATGTTTTTTTCGGGGCTCACGTGATGTTACTGTAAAAATTTCAGGAAAACCGTTTTGGTAGTTTAGATAACAAACAAACGGAATAACATTTTTCATTTTTAACAAAGTGATTTTTGTGAATAAAAAAATTATTATTGATATGATTTCTCTATGACGTGCTAAATTCCCAATTTTTTATATTTGATAAACACACTGAAATTTATTGTTGAAGGAAAACTAGTTTCTATGGGCATTTTACTGGTTGCTAAGACTAGATCATCAGGAAACCTTTTCCAAAGATTTTAGAAAAGCAAAAAATATACAAATAAAACCTTAAAGGAAATAAGAATTATAAACACTCAAAGTCTTACTTGCAACAATATCAAAGCTTAAACAAAACACCAACAATAAACAGTGAGTTTATCTTTTCTTACATTCCCCTACAATTGTTTGGCTTTTTTCCAACTCGAATTGTAGTTGTAAGTGGGTAAAAAAGTAAAAACAAATTGCTTCATGTTAATGTTTTCGTAAGAAAACAACAAAAAAAAAACAATCTGCCAGTACAGTCATTTCTATATACATATATATAGTCTGGTTTTCTTGATTTTTAAATAGAATCGAATTTCTGGCTTCAAGAAACAAATGGTAGCGATTTCTTTAAATTTTTTAGAAAATGCTTGAGAAAACTTGGTTTAATTTTTAACTGAATCAACATGTTAACCAAATAAATGAAAAGTTTCTTATTTTAGATGTAGTTAAACTAACTAAACTATATAATAAATTCAGACTTTACTTCGTATTTCGTAAAATATTAGTGGCCGATTTCAGCAGTTTATTAAAAAATCAATTTATGTTTAAAATTCGTTTTTCATGTTAAACGAAAACTTGAATTAAGTAACTTGAGAATTAAAAAATTTTATTTTTTGCTGTGTTAAGGTAAATTTAAGTTCGCTTAGGGCTCATAAATCAGTGCAAGTTAAACTCTCTTCTTAGTTTAAAATACGTTTAAGCCAGCAAATCCATAACTAAAAAAATTAAAAAACGTATAAAATTTGGAGTTTAAACTACTAATTAGGGTTCTATTCCCGGGAAACGAAACAAAAAGAAATCTTATTCCCGCGAATCCCGGGAATTTTTGAACAAATAAATGAATTCATTTTGTGAATAATAAATAATAAATTAATTTTTCCTTTTTAAAATGAATATACTACAATACTATTGTTCTTATCTTTATATTATCTTGTGATTTGTAATTATAAGCTAATAAATAAATAAATAAATTCATATGTATATATTATATATGTTTGGGAGATCAAGAATAATTAAAATTTATTAATACTTATGGCTAGTAAATCACTGATGGTTTATACGCTGGTTGTATTAATATGTAGTTTAAAGTCAACAACTATAAATCAGTGTCCCATGCAGGGTTGTTAGACTTTTTTCTTCAAAAATCGTCAAAAGTTTTAACAAAATTCGTCAAAATCGTCTCGAACATTTAACAAAATCGTCAACAAATCGTCAAATATTTAAATTTTACAAATTAGAGACAATTTATTGCATTGATTGGTTCAAAAATAAAAATATATTTATTTCAGCAAGTGGGCTGATCATTTGAAAAGAAATACTTACATAAGGAAAAATATATATTTTTATAAATGCATAACAAAAATTAATTTATTTCATCTATCCATATTCACAAAAAGATAAGGGCTTAGTAGCTTAGGAAATAAAAAAAAAAATTAAAAATTAAATCTCATTTGCTATCAACTCGAGCTATCTTTAAATGATAAATTTTTAGCGCTATCACTTTGGCAAATTGTTTTTCTGTTGAAGGTGCTAAACCAAGGTTTTGTCTATATCAACAGTCTTTTTACCCGACTTGAAACGTTTTATTACGTCCAATTTTAGTTCCAAACTAAGTATGTAAGTGCTGGTTCACGCTCTTCAAGTTTTAACCGTCAAGTCTTGAGCTTTTAGGAGAGAAGGGAACAGCGAATGCCATTTCTTTTCCTCTCTATCCTCAAAAGTCAAGACTTGACGGCTAAAACTTGAAGAGTTAGAACCAGCACTAATGTATTGTCTTTTCTTTACACCCATTTTTCTACACAACTTCTTATTAAGAACTTACTTCCTAACACGCAACTATACTTAGAATAACTAACCTAACAGAATTAAATGGGAAATCGCATTTTTACACGAAAATAGAAAAGTTTTTCACCGCAATCCGCAAAGCGGATTTAACCAAATTTAAAAAAGCGAACCAAATAGAACCGACGCAAATCAGAGCTCTAGTGTATATTTTTAGCAGTATCGATGGCATTAATATAATTGTACTAATGCTTCCAATGGAAGCGACCTGGTTTTTGGTGGGGGGAAGAATTTTTTTTGTTTAATTTCCAAACATTTTTGTAGTTCGAAAAATTTACTTTTACGTTTTGGGGTTTGGACTGTTCCCAATATAATTGTAAATATTTCTTGCAAGTGTTTTATTGATGCCAGAAAATCGTCATAACACTATTACTGTTAGTTAAAAAATCGTCAATCGTCATTTTACTGTATTTTCTTAAAAAAATCGTCAAAATGACGAAAAATCGTCACATCTAACAACCCTGGTCCCATTGATAAAAAATAACATGTGGCAGCACTACGATAAATCTTATCAAATTCATATATATATATATATTTATATATATATATATAAATATATCTGTATTGGTAGTTTAAACGACCAATTTTATGCGTTTAAAGATTGTTTATATGTTTGATGACTTAAAGATTTGTTGGCTTAAACACATTTTGAAACCAAAAAGAGAGTTTAACTTGCTCTGATTTTTTAGCCCTTAGTAGCTATTATTACTGATTTAATAGCAACTTGATAAAATTAGTTATCTCTTAAGAAAAAAAAATTTAGTATTAAAAGAGCATTTAAAAGCTCATCGGAGATTACATTTCAAATCCTTTTTGAAATTTTGCCTGCTACCGATTTTATAGTGAGCAGCGCATCATATTAAGATTTTAAATTTGTTGTCCTTTAACCCGTGACTTCTTAGACGTCAAATTCCTCTTTTAAGATATTTTCAAGCTTTCGAATCTTCTTTACATTAATTTTTTTAGAATCTGATATTGCATTTTCAAGGTGTTCTTTAAAGATAGTAGATGGTTCATCATCTGGTGTTGGTGACGGTGAATCGTGATCATTTTAATTTTCTACTTCAAAAAGCCTTTTAGACATTTCATCAGCAAATAAAAAGACTGTTCCCATATGAATTAAATTAAAGTCTATTAAACATTTTTTAATGCAATTTTTCCTTTCGGAAAATTTTCTAGCATAGAAACAATTGAATTCCAGCGAGTCCTTATGTCGCACCCCAAATTAATATCTTTTCCTGTTTCTTCTTTTGCATACCGTTGCAAAGAAGATGTTTTCAATGGACTCATTTTAAAAAGATTTATTATTTTTCTTGTATTTTTTTGAAACATCAGAATATTTTGGAATTATAGTGTATTAAGGCATTTCAAGCTCTTCGTTGCAATCGGAATTGTCTGAGTCTTCGGATAATTCAATATTTTTATTTCTTTTGTAAAGTACGTCAATTATGGCAAGGTGTATGGCATGATTTAAACAAAAAATTCCAGGTACAGTGCTATTTTTAACAAAAGTTTTCATAACGTCACAAATTGTACATACAATGTGTTTGTGAAAATCTAAGTTAAAAAGATGTAAATGTTCCTCAATCATAGCTTTGATATCAAGGGCTCCACATCTGCCTGGAATGTCCACAAGCCCTAAGTTAAACATTTTATTATTTGGTCCGTACAAACATATTTTAGATACCGTATTTGCTTAACGCTAGACCACTCATTAAACACAATGGAAAATCTAACATTGTTCTCCCTATCTTCCTTACGTCTGATATTATTTATTTTTGCACTTTTTCCATAAAATATAATATACGTTTTTTACGTTAGTTGGAAAATCTAGTTCTCTTTGCTTAAGTGAACTGCTTTTGTTTTTTGAATGAATAGTAAATCCATCTACATCCGCCAATCTTGATAAAATTTCCGTGAGAGACTTTTTAGGTTGCAAATATCTTGCAATGCCTGAAGTAGTTGCAGAAATTGCACAAGAAACCTCTTTAACATCTGCTTCCAAAGTTACATTGTGGACTTGTCGCAAATGTCTAAGTAAACCACTTGTACCACCTTTGTATGTTAGCCTTTTCGGACAAAGCGAACATTGCACTTAATCGCTGGTTTTAGCAAAATATTTCCACACAACACATTGGGTCGATCGCTCCATTTTAGCCTACACTCACAATTTTGTACTGCTTTCCTATAAAATTGTTGTTTGATCTAAAAATATCTCCCGGGATTCCCGGGAACTCTTCCCCGCGTAGAAACTCTACAACCAATAAAAACCATATCAATTCGACAACATTTATAGTATTTCTGCCACATTTTTATCTTTTGCACTGCATATAATATATTGGGCACTGATTTATAGCTGCTTAGTTTAAACTACATATAAATTTATGTTTAGTTTAACTAAACCAACGTTTAAACATTCATTGGCTTATAAGCCATTAGAATCATAACTTTTTGTCTAACCCTAACCGTACTGACAACATTTGTATACGTAGACTCCTGTAGTGGAATTCTCTAACTTTTAATGATTAACGTTAGCGTTAATTTTACCGGCACAGTTAATTGCTCAATTTTAACAACATAGCTAAAAATCTTAATCAGGTGCTATCTTTGTTAATAAATTAGTATATTTAACGAACACTGCCATCTAGTGCAAGCTACTTCTCGTGTGGAACTACTTGAAGTACTTTCGAAACTTACAAAACCCCATTTAGGTTTCCTAGTCTGGCGTAAAATTCAAAAATTCGGAAAACTTGCAAAAATAGCGAACATTTTTAATATTTTATACAAGCCATAAAATAGATTAAAAGTTGCTAAAACTAGAAAGAATTGCAAAAACTCGATAAAAATTGTTAAATTAGTGTAATTAGCAAAAATCTGTTAAACTTGTTAAACCAATAAAATTTATTTAAAATCGCTAAATCGTTAAAAAAAACAAAACGTCGGAAAATAAGCAATAAATAAAAAAAATATGCAAAAATAGCGAAAATTCGCGAAATATTAAAATACTTCCAGCAAACCATAAAATTGATTTGAAGTCACTAAAACTTTAAGGAATGGCAAAAATTCGGTAAAAATGGCAATACTGCAATTTTTTATTTGACGAGAACAAAACACAAAATTGGATCGCCCTGTTTTTAACAGCTGACAAAAAGTTTTTTCTTAAATATATAAAAAAAATATGTACATAAATGAAAACGTGTGTTTTTCAAAAAATAAAAAAATATACATAAACTGAAATTTGTTAATAGATTGATATCAAATAAATAAATAAATGAATGACCAAATTCCAATTTCTTTAGTTT
The DNA here is from genome assembly GCA_949318255.1 of Pollenia labialis. Taxonomy (NCBI): domain Eukaryota; kingdom Metazoa; phylum Arthropoda; class Insecta; order Diptera; family Polleniidae; genus Pollenia; species Pollenia labialis. Next base: position 115,165,330 of record OX439139.1, on the reverse strand, counting down.
GTTTCTCATAAAATATGTAAACATGAAAATGCCTTTGCCAGATTACCGATTTATTAACATCAAGTTTTTACGATTTCTTGATTTGACGGTTTTTTTTTAAAAATAATTTTATAACATCGAATTCATTTAAATTTTATATCACTGACAACCTACCATTAACAATGTAATGCTTTCTTTTGTTTTTACTGTAAAATAATAAAAAAAATAACTATTGAAACTTGAAATTTTTACTGTCCTGATTAGAGGCGATTTTCCCCAAACTTCGTCTGGTAACCCCATATATAACAGAAGCCATCTTTTTACAGGGCATTATCAACATTCTCGATTTATAAAGTGCAATGCCTTATTACATATAAGGGTAAATTTTTTAGAATAAAACACGCTGCCCTTTTAGAGAGCAAAGCATTTTTAAGAAACGAACACCAAATTGCTTTTTTTTTAATAAAATGTGATGTTTTTGTAGAAAAGAAAACACCATTAGTGATTTCAATAAGCTGCATCTAAAAATTAATATTTTTAATGATTTTTATAAATACCCAAATTCCCAAAAAATAAATTTTTTAATATTATTTTTGCAAAATGTATGTAAATAATGTGATTTTTTTTTTATTTGCCAAAATTTTTTTTTTTTAACAACTACGAATTAAAAAATAAACCGCACACAGAAAAAAATACCAATTTAAAAATAAATTTTTTTAATATTATTTTTGCAAAATGTATGTAAATAATGTGAATTTTTTTTTTATTTGCCAAAATTTTTGTTTGTTTTTTTTTAACAACTACGAATTAAAAACTAAACAATACACAGAAAAAAATACCAATGAAAATTAACATGGAAAAATGTTGATTGATAACACAGGTCAACAAAAAAAAAATTTTTTTTTGAGTCTTTTATTTAGTGATTATTTTCTGATTATATAAATGGAAAAGTAAACTGGAACTCCATTAATAATAAATAAAGTTTGCTTTTGTACTTAATATAATGAAAACTAAATATACGGTGGTTTTGCACATTTTTTTAAAAGCCGTTGCATTTATGATGCAAGAGAGGGGTGAGAGGGACTGTGGGTGTGAAGTGAGAGGTAGCAGAGTGTCAGGCTCAGCCTTAAAGCAGTCATTCATGGCTTCCTTGGTAACAAGAAGGCCGAGAATTATGAAGAGCTTATTTCTAATATGCTTGACAGCTTCAAAGTCATGTGTTGCAGAATGTCACTCAAACTGCACATGCTACATGCGCACTTGGATAAATTCAAAAATAACTTGGGTGAATATTCAGAAGAGAAAGGGGAACGCTTCCACCAGGATATAATGAACTTTGAACAAAGATATCAAGGACAATATAATGAGAACATGATGGGTGACTACATTTGGATGCTCATACGATAAAGTTCTGACGATTACACTAGAAATACTAAAAGTATTCATTTTTGAAGATTCTTTTGTATCATTTTTTTGAATTTGTATGTTTATTTGTGCTGTCTTTTATAATAAAAATTAATTAAAATATATAATTCATAACTTGTTTTAATTTTAAATATGATTTACATTGAAAAATAGACCTTTTCCATAAATGTTGAAATTTCGTTCTGGTATCTACAAAAGCAAACTTTATTACATAAAAATATTTTTTCTTTCTTTAGTTTGGCATAAGTAATCAAAATCAGAGGTACATAACTCAGACTCAAAAATCGTGTTGACCTGTGTAATCATAGTAAATTTCTGCAAAAGTATGCCCTTTATTTAAATTTATCATTATTTCATATAAATTTTAAATGAAAAATATTAAAATAATCTTAAATCACGCTTATTTAATATTATTCACTGTTAAAATAAATAAAAAAAAAATATTAAAATAAAAAATAAATATGGATTCCATATTGAATCCATAAAAACTTGTTTTATATTAAAATCGAAAGTTTATCTTGTTAAATTAACATGCATACATAGTTAAGTAGGATAATTTTTTTTTTTCATTCTTAAAATATGTTATAAAAATAAGACAATTCCCGTATTCTTTTAATTAAAATGTTGCTCTAACTTTACTGCCATGTTAAATTAACATGAATTATTGATATTCTAAAAGAAAACAATGTTGTTCTCAAGTTATTGTAAAATCAGGATAAGTTATCGTGAAAAACGTATGAAGCAAAATCACCACCGACAAATTTTAAATCAACCTTGTTTTCTACGTTTTTAACTTGATTTTTATCTGTGTGAATGGAAAATATTTTGCCGTTACGTTAGCTTAAATACCTGACGTTAAGCAAGAATATAACAGTAAACGTTATTTTTAAATAAAGTAATTGAATAAAATTTACGCTAACATTGCTTTTAAATATTTTTAACAAATTAAATTATGTTAAAATTGAATAAAGAATCAGGTACCCGATTATAAGTTAAAGCATTTTGTATAGAAAAGTTAAGATAACAGTAGTTTTTATTCTTTATTTTGTTTCGAACTAATAAGTTTTTGTGCAGCGTGATGCAATTATTTTTCTGTGCGTGTTGCAGATTGGGCGTTTACAGCCATCACATATTTTGCGTGTTTTACGAACATATTTTGAATCATACAAAACAATTGATAATTTTTTTACGTCACTCCCTTTGGTCAATCGGAATCATAGGAGAGGAATAAGACTTGTCGGTAACCTTCGTCGAAACAAAGCATATGTTCCGATAGAGCAATGGACAAACCCAACAGATAATATATGAACGCCACAGTATGAGCGGGCCTCTTTTGTCTGATGTAACGAAGAAGAAGAAAATTGTTTATTTTTTGTCTTCGACGCACAATACTCGAGAGAAGCTAGCTTTTAATGTAAAGGAAAAAAATCATAGCAATAACCATAAAACAAAAAGGGGTAAACCAAATGGTGTCGAAATACAGCACTTATCGTAAAACAACTCACTATCTGACGTGGTTTATCACAAAGGGACCGCTACAATAACCCAAGGGAGCCGTCCTCATGTCGGCTATTCATTGATCCTAGGCGTGGCTACTTTGGGTGTATTTTGTATATTCTTCAGTCTTATATCCCTACAAAGTTAGATATAATAATTTATTAATTCTAAATAAAATAAAAAACAAAAACTACGCTTATGTCTAATTTTTCTATACAAAATGCTTTAAATTATACACGGGTATCCAGGAAGCCTTATCAGAAGGCAACCCAAACAAATCAGTATCTTCAGAAAATTATTAACTGAAGGAACTTGCTGAACTTCAACTTTGTTTCCTTTATTGTTTAAGAGATATTTGACTTTAAAGTTCGTTCGGGTACCAGGGTACCTGCGTCGAAAGGGTAAAGGTTGAATAAGAAAAAATATTTGGCTAAGACAGGAATAGTGGAAAATTTTCGTCAAGCCATGTTTTACTTGTAAGCCGATGCCTCAGGCGAATACATAAAATTTAGTCTGTCATACTTTCTTAAGATAAGAAATCACTCCGCCAAATTTTTTAAATATCGTTTTATAATTTACAAGAGGCATCATATTAAGCCCACTTTTGGAAATCATTTAAATATTGCCTAAAACCGTAATAAATATATTGTGGTAAAATCTGGTCCTATGTAATGAACACAAGCAAATGAAATGTTATCACTACTGAGCTAAAAAAAACCCAAGTTACTTAGCAATTGTCAAGAGAGGACTGCGGGAGCCATTGAAGAGCTAGCTTACAGTCGGGCGGGACGACTCTGTCCTCCTTTAAAACAAAATCTGGTTTGCATACAGAATTTTTGTTATAGACTCTCTATATTTTAAAACGATCTAACCATGAGAATTTAAGTGAGCCAAAATGCTTTAAGTCATCAACCGAAGCCCAATTTTAGTCACTTAGCTGAAAACACAAATTAACCATTTTACTTGATCTAGCCATATTAGAAGCACTATGAGATGTTATGCACGGCTAGTCTCAAAACCCTCCCATTCGCTATGCCTAGTGACTTCAATATTTGTTAATTTTGTTAAATTCAGAATTTATTTATAAACTGATTAGATTAAACAGGCTTAAATATAAACTTTCTAGTAAAAATAAAACACGTAAGAAGGTAAAGTCGGTCAAGCCCGACCATATGATACCCTACACCACAGTTAAAAACACATCATGCTTATGTGTCCATATAAATATGGATTTATCTATGTTTATTAACTTCATTAAAATAGGTGTGAAAGTTTGTGGGAGGCAGAAATTGCCCCCTACCTCCCCTTTTGGTCCCATTTTTGAAAACCTATGCTTATGTGTCCACGTCCGGATTGATAGTTTCTGAGAGGCAGACATTTTCCCCTATCTTTCCTCGTAGTCCAACGATTCGACCCATTTTCAATTGGTTTGGTACTGCCAATAAGAAACTATGTCGCAAGTTTTATCAAATTATCTCTCAAATTGCGACCTGTACTTTGCGCACAAGTTTACATGGACAGCCAGCCAGCCGGACGGACATCGTTAGTTCGACTGAGAAAGTGATTCTGAGTCGATCGGTACACTTTATGGTGGGTTTGGGTCCAATATTTTTAGGCGTTACACACATAAGCACATTGTGAACTACAGTTTTTATTCGATTAGATTATAAGTTCAGCTTCCTTTTAAGTAAATATTTCTAAAACTTTTAGTAGTAACTCATAACTGGAAAAATTCATTTTAAACTTCTTAATTCTAATTTGCTACATACTACCCCCTGGTAGGATATTTCATACAACACCAGGTGGTCAATTATTACTTTATGGTTACGAAAAGCATTAAAAAATAAATTTTATTTTCATGTTTAAATTAACTTTAAATTTTATCTCTTTACAAAAAAAAATTTGTTATTTTTATTTTTATTTTTATTTTTATTATGAAAAAATGTTTCATTCCCATTGAAAATATGAAAACTAAGTTAATAATTTACGAATAAATTAAAGAATTTTTTTTAAAATAAGAAGGTTCCATGTAATTTTATATGAGTATCGAAAAAACGTGATCAAAACTTTTAGTCACAATAATGTTCCTTTTTATAAAATGTTATTATTTTTTTCTCTTACACACTTAGCAATATACTTATGCTATTAGCCTTATTGTAAATTTCATGTGAAATTAAGCGTTTTATTAGCAATTTTATTAAATTACCAATGCCAGTTTGAACCTTTTAAGCCTTCCTGTTCAGACAAAATTTGACTTTCATGCCCAATATTTTTTTGGTCAAGCAAACGTTTTAAGAAACGAAAGCTATGAGTTCTACAAGTAAGTTGTCCTGAATTTGGAATCTTTTGGATTCACATTTAGGGCACAAAAAAGGCGATGCGCAAAATGAACCCAGGAAATATGGCCCCAAAAGAAAGGTGAAGGACGGCCCCAAAATTTTACATGTGACACAACAACACGCAATCTTGGGGCAATTTTTTGGTTTTTTGGGGTTTTTTTAATATTTTTGTTTGAGTGTTTATGCATTTTAAGTGCGACCTCACGAGTAGTGAACGAGTTCATATTAAGTTGGTCATTCTCAATTCAAAACCAGGAAATATTTATCAAGCACCGCGTAACGTATATATGTAAATGTACATTTTATATCCTTGAATAATTGTAAGTCATGTCCGTTATTTCGATTTTTTAAAGCACGCTCACTTTCGTATGACTGAATAGAAGGCCATAAACTCAAATTTTTACAAGCAGTTTATTATTGAAATTTAGCACAATCGACTCAATACCTTAAAACCTTTAAGGTAGAAGAACATAACACGCGCTAGTGCGCGCGCGCTCTGTAGACTTCTGTCAAAAAAAGTTAAACTGGTGTTTTTTAATAGAACAAGCTATTTTGACGCTTTTACGCCTGAAAGTTGGTTAACTTTGAACTTTTTAACGCGTTGTGTATTTTTGCCAAGTAATCAGCTAACAATAAAAAACTTTCAAAAGATTTTGTTATTCGTGCTTAATTCCCAGTTTTTATTATTGATAAAAACACTTGAAATTTATTGTTGATGGGATAAGCTATTCCTATGCGCATTTCACTGGTTGCTTAGGCCAGATCATCAGGAAACTTCATCCATAAAGATTTTAGAAAAACTAAAGATATTAAACCAAATAAAAATGTTAAACGTATAAGACTTATAGCAACAGTTCTACTTGTAATAATATCAAAGTTTAAACAAAACAACATCAACAATAAACAGTGGCTTCATCTCATCTTACATTCCCCACTACAATTAGTTGAAATTCTCTCAACATTAATTGTAGTTGTAAGTAGGTTAAGAAAAACAAAATAAAAAACAACAACAACTTACAAAAGATGTTGTCAATTAAGTGTTTTTTAGGACGTGCACCTGCCTGTTTATTATCAAAAAGTAATTTAAATTTTTGGGAATACAAAATTTAAATTTTCAAAAGATTTTGTTATTCGTGCTTAATTCCCAGTTTTTATTATTGATAAAAACACTTGCAATTTATTGTTGATGGGATAAGCTATTCCTATGCACTGGAGATATTTTCTTTGGCAAAAATACCCCCTTCTCGGCAGTAGGGTAATATGACACTGCCAAATTTTGCAATAATTGTATCATAATTTACCATTTGTCGCATATAAAACTTAATACGCATAGACCAAACCGTTATTGTGATCAATTTTATTCACTTAACTTATATAAAGGGGTGGTCCAAGCAAAATGCAGTTAATTATCATAATATTTATACCAATACCACAATAGGGGAGAGGGTATTATGCATTTGTGCTGATGTGTGTAACTCCTTAATATATTGGTCCTACACCCACCTTATCGATCGACTCAGAATCATTTTCTGAGTCGAAATAACGATGTCCGTCCGGCTGGCTGGCTGTCCATGTAACCTTGTGCGCAAAGTACAGGTCGCAATTTAGGAGATAATTTAATAAAATTTGGGACATTGGTTCTTCTTGGCACAAGGACAAAGCCTATCGAAAATGGGCCGAATCGTAGGACCACGAGGGAAGATAGGGGGAAATTTCTTGCTCTCAGAAACAATCAAACCGATTTTAATACATTTAAAACATAGATAGAACCATATCTATATGGGCACAGAAGGTATGCATTTTTAATAAAATAGGACCACGAGGGGAGATAGGGGCAATTTCTGCCTCTCAAACTAATTGTAATGAAATTTAAAACATAGATAGATCCATATCTATATGTACACATTAGCTTTACAGTTAGGGGGAAATTTCTGCCTCTCAAAAACTTTCAAACCGATTTTAGTGAACTTTATAAACATAGATAAATCCATACTTATATAAACACATATGCATGATGTGTTCTTAAATACTGTGGTGTAGGGTATCATATGGTCGGGCTTGACCGATTATACTTTCTTACTTGTTTTTATTATTATAGAAGGATCTAAGACAATTAGGTGTGAAGCAATATATCGGTTAAATACTTGCCACGGCTTCGGTGAAATTCCTCTATCCGATGATTCATGTTTGCAATGACTCTGAGACATAATTAAGGTTCAATGTCGTTAATGTGCCGGATTATCTCATCCTTTAGCTCTTGGAATGTTATAGACTTTTTGACGTACACTTTTTCTTTTAAATGTCCCCAAAGAAAGAAGACCAACGGTGTCGAATCACATTATCATGACGGCGAATTAACATCGCCACGAAGTGAGATATCACGACCATTGAATTTCTTACGCAAAAGAGCCATTGTTTCGTTGGCTGTGTGGCAAGTGGCACCATCCAGTTGGAACCACATATCGTCCAGGTCTCGCGATAGCAAACGCCATTCACGGGAGCTGATTGGCCGTCCTCATTTTCAAAAAAGTACGGCCCGATGACGCCGCCAGCCAGGACTCTCATTTGCCCAAATGCGGCAATTCTGCTTGTTAACAAATCCACTAAGGTAAAAGTGTGCCTCGCCGCTGAAGGAGATTTTCCTTGTAAAGTCCCACTCCATGGTAGAATTTGTCGAACTCTGAAACAAAGAAATGTGAAATTAAGTTGGGCAAAAAACTTGACGTTAAAGTGTGACTCACAATTTACCTTTGAATCATAATGATATTTTTTTAAACGTTAATATTAACGCTACGTGAATTTTAAGTACTGAATAAAGTTCTCCTTAATGTTATTTTACATGTTTTTTTTGTGATTAAAATAACCTTTAATAACATAATTAATTTTGTAGAGCAAGAAAAACATTAACACTTCAAAAACCAATTTTATTTGGTGCTCACTGCATATTGGCGATTTTTATGTAAAATTTACGTGTAGTCTTCTATACATTACACACTTAAAGCTCTTTCAAGACAGAAAATATTTTGTTTTTAATTTCGTGCCTGTTTTAAAGTTATTGTTGCGAGCACTAGTGGAATATGGTACCGTTAGGCTGCTACAAGCTTGCGTGGCAACAATTTGAAAATAAAAATTACACGTAGTATTCTAGGGTTAACATCGTCCAATATGCTTGGACGACCCTTTATGACAAGGAATTAAAAACACACCCTTCCTAAAACTAGCTTTCAGGCGGAAGTCCGTGCTATCACGGAATGTTAAGGGTAGTTTGAATCCAATATGGGACGGGTAGACCCCAACATATTAACCAATAGCCAAAGGGTAATTAGGGCGATATCAGTTAATAGGGTCAAGTCCAGGAATTTATTGGACTGTAGAAGGGCCATTACCATCTTCTCATCAAGCGGTAGAATCTGTATCATATGGGCGCCGGCCCACTCGGGGATACTAGGCAACGAAAGGGCCAACACACTCGCTATCCTGACTGGTCATGCATGATTACGAGCACAACTACACCAAATTGGACGGGCGGAATCTGATGGCAAGCGAGACGCTTGTACACTTTCTCTACCACTGTCAGGCCTTTGTCGAGTTAGGGCCCAAACACCTCGGGAGCGATGTCATGCTTGACTGAGGATCCCTAAGGAACGTCGACTGGAAAACCTTAGTTAATTGCGTCCGGGAAAATAAGTTTCTTAATACTCCCCCCAAAAAGGTGGTGGTATTACTACCCACCTAAATCTCCATGTTCTAAGGGAGCGCCCAACAGGCTCAGTAGAGGCTTAGGTGTATATCACTCTTAATATGGGGTTGCATCCTTTATGCTTCATCCTCCTTTCGACCTAACCTAGTGAACTTCGGCATAGCCGATTATAGCATCCGAACTTGCTTTGTTAATTTTTTTTTTTTTTTTTTTTTTGTAAAAAATAAAATGATGAAAAACAGTTTTAGTTTTCTTTTTTCGTAATTTTTGAACCCAACTTTTCCTTTCAAAATTAAAGGTATCGCAAGCATGAATACAAATCGTTTGCCTTCGTCCTTTTTTTTATTAGCCATCTTTTTATTAACGGGTCGTCATACATAATATTTTTTCTTTGTCATAAACTACTTTATTTCATTCATTCTTTCAGTCAATCACTCATACACGCACTCGCAGAACGTTTTGTGTATTATTTATTTCTTTAAGAAAATAATAAACATTCTTTTGTGCGAGGTTGGTCTGAAAAGAATTTATATTAAAGAAGTGATTAAATTAGAATCAGTGTAGACATTTTAATATAAAAAGCTCGCACTACATAACGTTAGTGGACTTTAGTTTTACACAAATATAGGAAAGTTTACGGTGAGATATGAATGAATTGTTTCAATTGAATTTCAAAAGATATATTTTTATAAGATTTTCGAAGTCAATAATACCAATACAATAATACAGCAATAAAATGCAAATTTCAAAATGTAGCAATCTCTATAGAAAGAGTCACCATTTTTTAGAACGAAAAAAAGCTAGTTTGCTTTGAAAAATGTGCGAAATCGGCCTACCATTTCATCTAGCTCTCGTAAAGACGCCTGCTATAATAAACGATATTGGCACAATACTTACTTAAGTAGAAAGATTAAAAACAATATTTGTATTTAATTACATATAATTACGGGATAAATTAATCTTAAAGATTTTGTAGTTTTATCTTGTCTTAACTGTTCTCCTTTTTATATTTTATATATAAATACAGGTACACTTACAGCCCAGATCAAGTTGAAAATTGTGAGAAAACAACAAAACTGAATTGCAGAGTACATAAAACTTCTCATCTCCTTCACCAAAAATCTTAAGAATTCCTGCAAAAAAAGTCCAGCAAGTCTGAATGATGACTTACTAATTTTGAATACCAAACTGCTATGAATATATAATGACTACTGATAGTTAATATTTAAAAAAAAAAAATCACTTAAAGACTTATCAGTTTATTTTCGTTGAGAAAAGTATAAAAACAAAAATATAATAAATAAAATTGTTAAATGAATGAACGGGAAAAAGAAGAAAATATCCTTGTAAAGATATTTACTTACTGACCTTTTCATTTACAGTCCTTTTTCTGTCATACACTTAAACTCACTCTTATACACACATATGTACAGACAAATTTATATATGTATGTTTATGTGTATATTTATGTTTATACATTTGTTTATTTTAAATAACTATGCATATGTATGTATTAGTTATGATATGTATCAAATATGTACACATATACATATGTATTTGGTGTATTTACAGTCATTTATTTGTGTTTTCTTTTTTGGTTTATTTTATTTATTATTTTTATAATAAAAATATAAAAAAAACGCAAAACAAAATGAAAGTAAAACATAACAACCATACATTAACATAAAATCAAACAAAAACTTATTTCTTTTTTTTTTGCACTCACTCGTTCTCTCAAATCTTAAATTAAATTTTAGTAAAAATATATATAAAAAAGTAACAATAACAAAAAAAATTCTCATAATATAAACATACAGAGAAAAACATGCATATATTTGTGCTTGTTTGTGTGTGTAGGGATGTTTATTTGTTGAATGTAAAAAAAGGTTTATTTACATGAAGAAAAACATGAAATCAAGAATGTAAATGTGTAACTTTTTAACATGGACATAATAAGAAATGAACATTCATTTATGTTACTACATACAACTTCTCTACTACCAACTAACGAATCTTGTGTTGTTACATGTGTGTTCATCTTTCATGCATGTGAACAAATCCATACGTACAATATACTAGTGCTATGATTGCCAAGTCGTACAATTGTTAGCATTGCAAGACTTTGTTGTTATTGTTACTGTAATTACTTTGTTTCAAACTGCCAAGGATGTTTTGTTAAACTGATGCCCCAATATGCATATGAAATGCAAAGTTTAAAACAAGGCTTAATTCATAGAATTTAGAATGCATTGGCAGCCGCAAAAAATTGTTTTGATAATACAGCATATTGGCCCCTCATCCGTGTCGTTAAAATTTGAGAAAAAATAATTGTGGTAATTTTGTTGAACTATTTATGGTTTTTAATCCAAATTTTCAATATTTTTAATCAGGCTTAAGTTCATCAAATTTAATTTCCATTAAATTATTTTTATGAAGAAAGGAATTTTACAACATGAAAATAAATTAAAATTGTTATTGATAATCATTCATTCTCGACTGACCTGAGATTCGAACGCAGGCGGCCGGTTACCCTGACATGTTTCGATCGCTACCACTCGATCTCCTCAGAGGGATTTGCCGTCTTAATTTTAAATCTGGGAATTTTCAATTTGAATGAACAGATTGGCGCGATAAATAATATCAAAATAAAACACAGTTAGTAGAACAAATAAGTAAAAAATGTTGAATAAAATTTCAAATATTTGTAATGAAATAACCAAAAACACTGTATATATACGAAAAGAAAAGCTATGTTTTAATATGGTCCGCTTAAACAAAAAAAAAATTATTATTATATTATTCTCATCTACAACCATATTATGGTTAAATAAGTCCTCCATCAAGAAGCCACAACCATATTATGGTTGTCTCTAAACAAGCTATGGTTAAATAGGACAATAATTTGTTTAAAAATTAACAATAGTATTTTCGTCTTTTCCAAGAGCAACATGCTATGGTTAAGGCAGAATTAGTCTTTACTTTCTGTTTCTGTTTTGTTCCGTGCCGTTCTGTGTAAAAATTTTAATAATTACTTTTTCTGTAGCAACTTATCAGCCATTTATGACAAATTTATTAGTTTTGCATCGTCCATTTTTTATTTCAATAAGTTTTATGCACATAAATTTGAAATAAATAAATTTTATGAATTTTTAAATATAGTTTTTTTCAATAAAAATATGTATTTTTTATTATTTATTTTGCTGTCACTTACAATTACTTAACAAATTTTTGATTTTTACAAATTGAACCGCAACAGAACAGAAAAACTAATCAATTTCACAGGTTTTTTAATAACAAAAACAAATCAGCTGATTCGAAACAGAACAGAAAGTAAAAACTAACTGAGCCTTTAAGTGTTAAACATACATATTTTTGTCATAATTAAACATTACATGTTCGGAGGCAACCACAATATGGTTGTTGCTTCCTGATGGAGGACAATTTTAACCATAATATGGTTGCCGTAAGCAATAATATGGTTCAGTTTAACATAATATGTTCAAAATTGTCGTTAAACACAGTTCTGTTGGAGGTGACCATATTTAAACCTGTTTTTTCTGGGCGTACTTATAACAAAAGGGGGTAATAACTGCTTTTTAGTATTTAATTACAAAAAGTATTTAGAAATTCGAGAAAAATGCAGGGTTTCTCATGTACTTATTCTGTTTTGCTGGAGTTTATACATTACAGAAATAATAAAGATAGTCGTCGATTGCTTCAATTCAAACCAGCTATTCAACTATAATATTAAAGTTTTAAACTAAAAACTTAAAACTTATACATTTTTATTACCACACCACATTAGTGCAGAGGGTATTATGCATTTAAATAAGAAATATTGATCCTAGACCCAGCTTAATATACCGATCGGCTTAGAATCACTTTTTTCCCTAAGCTAATCCCACGAAGCTCTATGCTTTTCTGCAGGAGACCAGAGTCTCCGGCAGGAATCGAATCTGCAACCCCCGCACTGATAGACTAGCTCACTACCAGCTTGCCCCGCTAGGGTTTCTGAGTCGAACAAATGATATCCATCCGGCTGGTTGGCTGGCTGGCCATAAAAACCTTTAAATAAAAAGTACGCCCTTTTTCAGCAATTTTTAATATTAGCTAAGCTCTTATAAAAAGGACATTAGTAGAGCTTTCCAAAGCACTTGAATAAAAACAAGTAAGGATATTATACATTTTTTCTTCACCACAGTGTTGAAAGCGCAATTTTTAATAGTTATGTTTACTTTTATCGTTTTGAATTTTTAAAGATCTTTCTTTTTTAAAATTAAAATTTTTAAATATTTTGTACGTCATATTTTATCCCTTTAAATTGGATTTTTTAAACAACTTTGATGTCTTTTGCTGAACTCAGCAATTTTTTAATCGATTTTTCAGTTTTCTACTTCTTTGAACTCAAGTTCAGCAATTAAAGCGTAAAACGAAGCCATAAAGGTCAAAATAAGGCTAAATGAGACGGAATTTTTATTATTTTTCAGAATTTGCTTAATAAAAACATACCTTAAGACTCAAGGAAACGACTAGAGTATAAACTCTCATATTACAAAATAAACGAGTAAGAGTGCTACTTATATTTTGATGAGCCGAATCATTGATACCCTCTACCGAGAGTAAGCATATAGAAGGTTCAGGCTCATTACGACGCCTATGTTCAATACTAGAACAATCTTCACAAAATTAAATTGTGTGATTCTCTATGTAGTCTTATTTAACTATTACAGAAAAATAGTGTTATTCGTTATAGTTTACGGCGAACTAAAGTACTTTCCGAAAGTGAGCTTAATTCAGAGATTATCTTATGTGATCACTGAGTATATTGAAACTTTAATATAGAGAATATTTAGTCAGGTCAATTAAAATGAAACAAACCATAAAGTATTCTTTATTTCAAAGACCTTTTAAAAAGAATAACTGTAATTGTTGTTATATTGTTAATTTAACTGAATTAATAATAATGTAAACTTAATTTGTTTTATATAATACACAGCGCTTGATCAACTCGAAATTTTAAAATTTTCAGTAGAAGAAAAACAACGTTTTAATTTTTTATTAAAGACATATGAAAAAAAATTTTTTAACTAATCGTTTCATTGCCGAAAAGAATACAGGATATTTTTACAGCGAGTAGATATAAATGTTACGTGTCGATTTTTTTCAATAAGTGAAAAAATAAAAACTAAAATATGAATTAGAGTTGTCATTAAAAAAAAAAAAAATTAAAAACTATATTTAAGGTTGACCGAATTTTTGACGATTTTTTACAACGACAAAGACGATTACAAAAATTTATTTTCGAAAATTTACGATTAGTTCAGAAATTTATCTCGCGATACTGATGACAGCTGAGTAATGCAGAATTCGTTTGTACACTCACAATATTATTACAGTAACGGACTGTACTTTATTTAAGAAATATTCCGTTCAGTAATTTTTAAATAAATAAACATTTAAAATTCCAAGCAAATTTATTTTTAACTGATTTTAACAGTTATTCAAAAAACTAAGTGCATATTAATACGGATTTTCAGTTGCAGTTAATTTTGTCCGTTGATTAAGTTAAATTCTTCTCTATGTAAAATTAAATGAAAACGTAATTTAAAGCAACGAAAAGTTCATTTAATTTTTACTGTCAAAAATTCAACCGCGAATTTCGTAAAAACAAATCAATATTCAGTTATCTTTTATAAATTAATTGTCAAAAAATTAACTACATATTCCGTAAAAACAAATAAATATGCAGTTATTTTATAAAATTTTACTGTCAAAAATTCAACACCATATTCAGTAAAAACAATTAAATATTCAGTTATTTTATATAATTTTACTACCAAAAATTAATTTTTACTTATCTATAAAAAATGAATTGCTTGTTTTGTGTAAGCAATTCCCATTTTCTATTTGTTCAAATAATTTAGTTAAATACATCAAATTTTAAAAGTAAAATAATTGCGAAGCCATATCGGTCATGCTGCTGGTGTCTTATAATTGAGAGTTCTTCTGTAAACAACGTGGTCAGTACAACAAAAGTAAAACAAACGTGTGTAACTGGGTAAGTAAATAAAAATATTCTCCCTCTCTCGCTTATAAGAAAAACAAGCGGTCTGTCTGGTATTTTTAGAAATTCGGCTTTTTTGTGGAGCAAACGAAAATTTAATAAAATAACTGAATATTTAATTGTTTTTACTGAATATGGGGTCAATTTGACAGTAAAAAATTGACAGTAAAATTTTAATAAATAACTGAATATTTAATCGTTTTTACTGAATATGGTGTGGAATTTTTGACAGTAAAATTTTATAAAATAACTGAATATTTATTTGATTTTACGGAATATTGTGTTGAATTTATGACAGTAAAAATTAAATGAACTTTTTGTTAAAAATAAATGAAAAATAGGTAGACCGGTTTTTAATTGAACTTTCATTTATTTTATATTACAATTTCAGTTAATTTTACGTACAGAATATTGTGAGTATACTTTCTGTTCTGTTTTGAATCAGCTGTATTGTTTCTGTTTAATTAAAAGTCAGTAAGTGTGGCTTATTTTTCCTTCCTTTCTGTTGCGGAAAAATCTATTGAGAATAGAATTCTACGTTAAAGGAAACTTTACACAATCACACAAGTCTTACGTATTTTGAGAAAAATACAACCCTGTCATGATAAGTTGTTATGGTTTTTTGAAAATTTTCATTATTGAAGCATTTTCGGTAAAATACTTATGACTTGTGTGACAGTGTTTGTTGTGGTATGAGAAAAATGAAATTTTGTCTTTAAAGCTAGAAAAATTCTTTATATTTGCTTATTCTTAAAAAAAGTGCTATATTTTTGATACAAGATATTGAGTTTATTTCATTTTAACGAACAATTTTTTACAATATCAACTTTTATTTATTTTTTTAACAGCTGATTCCTTTTACAGAAAAGGTAATCACAAAATATTTGGTACAGAAAATAATTACACAGCACGGCAATCGAAAGGCATGAAGGTTTGTCCTTTCTTTCTGTGCGGGTCCTTTTCTTTCCCTTTAAATTTAAAAATGTTGCTTAGGTTTGCCAACACTTTACTGCACAAATTGCGGAAAATTTAAGTCGTGAGTTGTTCTCAAAGAATATTTACAAATAATAATTGTAATTTATTGAAATAATATTGAAAAAGCGTCTTTTATCCTAGTTTAAGGATATTTATAAGTACTTATGTTTCATTTTTAATGGAGATTTGTAATGGGACCAAGAAATTTTATGATCAAACAGAACAGTAAAAATTGTTGTGTCATTTTCCATACAATTTGGCTCTTTTGCGCGAAAAATCCAATGGCCGCGTTATGGACTATCGGATAGAAGTATGCTTTTTGTTTTATATACAATTACTCGTAACACTTTGCTTTTTAGTTTATTAGGATAAATGTAAGCTCAAATGTTTCTTAATTCACAAAAAATCTCTGTATTGTGTGGGAATATCAACACTGGTTAATAGATCATATTAAAACACAAATTTTTTTTTGTTTGTAATCTCGCTTAAAAAGCCTTTATATTACGGGTTATACATTTAGGCTTGTTTTCACAACTTACCGATAGCTAAAAGCAGACTTTAACCGACCTTATAAAAAGTGTTTCATTATTTAAACTTTACTTTAACCTAAAGTGAGCGATAAAGTAAGTTAAGATTCAACCAAAAGTTGTAATAATGGAACACTTTTTATATGGCCGATATAATCCTACCTTTAGCTATCGGTAAGTTGTGAAAACGGGCCTTAGTGTTTTCAACATCTCAGGCCTGGCAAGGGCGTCAGCTGTTAACTTTCTGTCATATAAAGTGTCATTTATTAAGTGAAAGGTTTGCCATTTACGTTTATAGATTGTTTAATAACCGAAATAAACGACAAAAAAAAAGTTAAAATTAACCAAAAAAAGAGTGGTTCAAACGTGGTCACTTTTCGAGCATTACGGGGTGATTATGGTTGTCATAATCGACCTACTGTGTAAGGAATTGACAAGTTTATAAAAAAAATTTGAAGAGACTGGAAACGTTATAGATGTGGGCAGGCCTGTATATAGTCGCAATGTGCGCACTGCCGAAAATGTATTATTATTATTATTATTATTATTGTTATTGTTATTATTATTATTATTATTATTATTATTATTATTATTATTATTATTATTATTATTATTATTATTATTATTATTATTATTGTTGTTGTTGTTGTTATTATTATTATTATTATTATTATTATTATTATTTTTATTATTATTATTATTATTATTATTATTATTATTATTATTATTATTATTATTATTATTATTATTATTATTATTATTATTATTATTATTATTATTATTATTATTATTATTATTATTATTATTATTATTATTATGCTGCAACTAAAGCAGCCCAATCAACGGCCTTTCTCAGCAGACTGATGGCAAATACCGGTGGGCCAAACTACAGCAAAAGGAAGCTGATAATGGCAACGACCCAGTCAATTTTATTATACGGCGACGCCCTGCAAGCAAAGTACCGAGGGTACAACGTACTGCTGCTCTAAGAGTTACCTCGGCATACAGCACCGTGTCGAAGCCCGCAGTCCTCGTCATAAGCTAGACTATCCCAATCGACCTTTTGGCCGAAGAACGGAAAGCTCTTTGGAGAACACGGACACAAATTAGAAGGACAAATGAAGAAACAACAACAAGAGAGGCGCGAACGCAAATCATGCAGAGGTGGCAAGAAAGATGGAACAGTGAATCACGGGGTAGGTGGACAGCAAAACTGATAACTGACCTAGATAAGTGGGTGAATAGAAAGCATGGCGAAATTAACTATTATGAAACACAGTTGTTTTCTGGACATGGATACTTCCTTCAATACCTCCACAGGATGGGAAAAGTGGACAGTGCTGTCTGTATCTGGGTCCATCATGTTCATAGCCAGCGTGATCATGCTGCTCATTTTCCGTTCGTTGGGACTCGCGTTGCCTCAAGGTATCGAGGTTATTTTTCTTTGTCCGTAACACATTTTCGACATAGCGTCCTACTGCATTCCATTTGTTTCCGCATTCAAGCATTCTTTCAGTTATTTTATCCGGATTGAACTTTCCTTCCGCGGCCCATCTGGTACAGTTGAAGAACGTGTGTACCGCAACATCGTTCGCCTCGCCGCATTTTATTATTATTATTATTATTATTATTATTATTATTATTAATACGATTTCCGTATGACGTGCTAAATTCCCAGTTTTTCATATTTGATAAATACACTGAAATTTATTGTTGAGGGAAAGCTAGCTTCTATGCGCATTTCACTGGTTGCTTAGGCCAAAAATATTATACAAATAAAACCCTAAAGCGAATAAGAATTATAAACACTCAAAGTCTTACTTGTAACAATATCAAAACCAAAACAAAACACCAACAATTATACATACCAACAATTACATATTATATATTATTATATAAAGGCAATAAGCACCGCAACCCAAAGGGTCTAATATGCTACACATATGTGCACTGAAATAGACTAAGGCCACAAATAATGCCAATTCTTAATGACCTGAAGTAAGTAAGTAAGTAATTAAGTAAGTAAGTAATTAAGATTACTTCAAGGAACTGGTTGCATACTTATCAGTGTGTCCAGACTGTTTACAGATAGATCTTGCATTAGACAAGGCCAGAATCTGCTAAAAATGATTTTAGAAAATGGAAAAAAAAGTTGCTAACAATTTATTAAAAGTATGATATGAATTTGTATTAAAAACTACATAAATGTTTAATTTAACAAATTAAGGCCCCCAGCAATACCACTGATGTAAAAAAAATACAATCGTTTTTACTTCTATGCTTTTCTCTGATTTAAAGAATTTTGTAAAAAGAAATTTGAGAGCAGTTTATATCATAAGTTTAAGAAAATTATAACTTTAAAAATTTACAGCAGTTTACAGCAAAAATTTGTTTCAGAAATGGAAAAAATGTTTTAAATCAACATGGTTAGGGCATTTCTAAGTACAAAAAATGGACCACCTGTTATTAGTTGTACAGTTATACTTACTTACATTTAGTTAGTTAGTATCTTGAAGTTTTTTCGGTACGAACCAATATTTTTGGCATTAAATTGCTGCTTAAATATTACATATAAAGGTTTTGGGAGGTTTCGTGCTTACATTTCCAGTTCAGCTGTCTTTTTGGCAGATGTTGTGTGTTGAAAACCAGACTATTTGTTCCAAGTTTGGAACCACTTACTGTATTTGGCTTTCTAGTGCGATACCATATAGATGGTGGTGTAGGCATTGCTATCGGGTTTTTGCTTCATTTGTTAATGGGATTTCCTTTTATCTTTGTATGAAAAAATGTATAAATATTTTTACCCTATGTAAAGTGCCGGGTAATCAGAAAATGTCTGTGAAAATTATAGAAATAGAAAAAATATAACACAGTGCAACACGAAAAAAAAATAACCATATACGGACAATTAATAAAGGACCAAAAGTCAGTCTCATATCTTGCAAACCGTTCGGAATTTTGATTAACTCTCTGAGATAAAGTTGTAGCTCTTAAATTTTTGTGGTTGATTGTTGTCTTGAATTTCAAACGGTTTGCTACCTATGGACCTGAACAGGGAAAAAAGGTAAAAAAAAATCGAATTTTTTTAAGTTTTTGGCAATTTTGATCGTGAAGATGAAGTTTTTTTGATTTTATATGTTCACAATTTTTGTTCTTTATGGCAAGAGCTACAACCTCAGAGGGTTAATCAAAATTCTGAACAGTTTACAAGATATGAGACCGAGAAAATTATCACTTTTTTGCAAAAATGACACCGAGGCCCTAAATCTTTAAGGGCCCATAAAAACAAAGTGCATGACTTTCGGCAAAACTGGGAGACATGGGTCTTTTTTTTTTTTGGTCCTTTATGGTTATTTATTGTCCTTTGTGGTTATTTTTCCATGACTTAAAAAATTACACACAGTGTAAGCAAAAAGTAATGATTGCTCTGAGTACGTTTTGTTTTGAGCGAGAGTAAGTTCTGGCAACTCTAACTAATCACGATAACAAAAAAATACCACAATAACAAAAATCAGTTTTTGTTTTGTACATTTTATTTTTATTTAAGATTTATTTTGTTGTAAATATTGTTGGCTTGTCTTACCAAAGGGGAAAATAAAAATCCAAAAGCTAATAAAACATAATGAATTTTACTGTATCTACATACGTTTTTACATTTGTATCTAAATAATATGTTTATAAATTTCTATAAGAGTTGCGACGAACGTGTGTTAAGAGATTGTGACTGCATGAATGTGAGTACTTATCATTTATAGGAAATTCATATCTATATACAGGTATCCTTCGATTTACGCGGTATGTTGGGACCGAGAAAAGACCGCGTAATTCAAAACCGCGTAAATAAAGGTTCTAAATCAGTACAAAATTCTATTTTGGGACCAGAAATATAATAAACCGCACAAATTGAAACACTAACTTTATACGAAATTCAAATTTGGGACCGGAAATTCGTGTAAAACAAGCATATTAATAATATAATGCAAATTAAACCTTTGATTCATTGGACTCGGTAGCTAATTCAATTAGATCATGTTCTGTCAATTCTGGAACATCATTTATCATCTCCAGTATATCCTCCTCAACAATATTTTCAAATAAATAATAAATTAATAATAAAATTAATAAAACAAAACGACAGCAAATAGTTTATTTTACTACCTTTAAAGTTGTTTTCCACTGAAAATTAAATTTAACCTGTTCTTTTTAGCAAACAGCTGATAATGTTTACAAAATTAGTGTTGTAAACCGCGCAATTCGAGGGTTGCCACTGTTTTCAAATCGCGTTAAAGTAAAATCGCGTAAAAAACCGCGTTATATAAAAAAATGGTTGCTATTATTGAACCGCGTTAAATCAAAACCGCGCAAATAAAGTACCGCGTAAATCGAGGGATACCTGTATATAAATTGGCAAAGGCAAAACAGTTCAGAACACTTTCCTCCTCTATTTGTCAACCAATTTGAAAATTCACCATTTGAAAGGTTTTTACTTACGGAAGTGCACAATATACATGTACTTTATCAAAATCAGAGGGCGCAAAAAGGGGTAAAAATAAAAAATTAATACTTATCGTTGTTTAATAAAAAAAAAACAGACAGGTGTCTGGTACTTTTGTGAAACTCGGCCCTTTTACGGAGTAAACGAGTATAACCTGTATTTCGGAACTTCTTTGTCAACCCATCTATCTTTTTAAACTAATAAACATTGATATAAAGATTAAACAAATTTTGTAACTGATCTAAAAATTACATAAATAAATTTGGATCTACACATATTTTGTAATTTTTTACAAAAGATTTTTCTTGATTCATTGTCATATACACATAAATTATGGGGTCCTACTACAATTTAAAAATTTTTGAAATTTCAATTGGGTGGAAGAAAAGTTTCAAAAAGGGGGAAACATTTCTTTTTTTACTTTTCCGTGCTGTGGAAGTTTTTGAATTTTCTATAATATTTAACATAGAAACAAAAACTTTTAAGTGCAGGGTCCTGAGTAAAGAAAACTTTTGCGATGAAAAATATTGGTACCTTTTGTTCTTCACTGGTACTTTTTGAATTTTCATTATATTGAATCAAGAATCAATCAAGTGAATAAGAATCGGTAAGAGGGAGCTTTTTGGTACTTTTTCGTTCTACAACTGGCACTTTTTAATTTTCGTTAGTATTTGACCTAGAAACATTAAATTAAACATGCAACATCCTAAAAGAATGAGAATCTGTAAGAAGGATCTTTTTGGTTCTTTTTCGTAATTAATGTAGTACTGATTGAAATTTTTTTAACACTGGACCAATAAAAATAAAATTCAACATGCAGAGTCCAGAGTGGTTGAGAAACAATGAGAGGAGATTTGGTACTTTTCGTTTTTCAATTGGTACTTTCTGATTTTTTTATATTATTAAACTTACAAAATTAAATTAAATTTCACGGGCTTGAGTGGAATATAACATTTGGACCGGAGGTTGGTACCTCCATTTCTTCGAAAATACGTTAGCCACTGAGGTATGAAGGTATGTTTGCTTATTAGTATATTCGCAAACACGAAACGAAATATTCGTTGCCCCCCTAATTTTTATGTAATGCGAAAATGACAAATGACATACATACATGTGTGCATATTTTCACACAACATTTTTTATGAAATATTCTTTATTTTGATTTTTACGTGTCGGTATTTGTTTCAAACAAAAACTCTTTTAAAGTTATCCGTAAAACAGGAAAGGCTTTTAGTAATTACGTACATCAATAATCTTTCCTAAAGTAAAAATAAAAAAACCGGGAAGGAAATATGCAATCACACATTCAATTCATTCTCATTTTTCAAGGTAGACAAGTATGAATTCCTTAAAATTAAAAGAAAACACATTTATAATTTAATTTTTTTTATGAATTTTTATTGTAAAGAGAATGAAAATTTCATGCATAAATTTATTGTTATATTCTAATAACAAAAGTGTTTTAACCCATTTTTAACCAACGGTCGAGATGTCGACCACAAACTTTTGCCATTTTTCATTAGGTAGTGTAATTAAATTAATTTTAATTATTAATAATTTAGTTTGGCTTGTTGACTTTCTGATCAGGACTTTTTAAGAACACCCCTAGGGGTGACCCAAAACAAACTAATAACAGGCCATTGTTAGAAAAGAAAAATAAAAAAATGATTGCTTTAAATAGCCAACAATTCAAATGAATATTAATATACAAATTAAAATTGACTTGCTACTTCTGCTGGCCGCCAGACAGCCTTGAACTTAGCTGGTCGAGATGTCGACCACTGGGATAATTAGTGCACTAAATTTTTGTATTCGTATCAATTATTTATTTGATTACTTGTTGAAAAAAAGTCCTAATATCAACTCTAGTACTTTTTTTAATGCGAATATTAAACATCAACACTGTTCACATTAAAGTTGGATGGAACAAGTCTATGCAAAAGCAGCTGTTGGATCTCTTAAATATTCAGTTAATGCAGTTTGGTGTTTTTAAACCAAATCTAAAGTCTATGGATAAGCAAATGGTACGATATTTCGGTCGTCATAGCTGCAAGATGCTAATCAGGGGAAAACCAATTCGCTTCGGATACAAATATTGGTGTTCATGTTCTTCCAAAGGATATCTTTTCCAATTTCAAGCATATGCTGGGCGTTCTTTTCGACAATTTTTTTACCGGATACCATTGACTGGCACAATCCGCGCAAACAGATTGGTAGGCTCAAGCTTGAAAATTTGCATTGGTTCGATAGGGAGATAATGTAGAGGTCACTTTGGCTAAAAATTATGATCATATGGATCCGATAAAAAATGTAATGCGATACGAAAGAAAACTGAAAAAACCTTATATAATAAGTATATGGGAGGCGTTGACTGATATGATAATATTATAGTAAATTATCGGATTAAAATAAGAGGCAAGAAGTGCTGGTGGCACTTTGGGTTACTTGCTTCGACAGCGCAAAACCAACCGGAAGCCCATTAGTAAAATTGGTTTTAAAAACTCAATAACAAAAACGCTGTTGCTATTCGTCAAATCAACAAACAACGAAATATCTTCGTCCAATGCAGAAAACGAAAGTGAATAAGAGTTCATAAGCCGCCCATTATCGCTGCCCGAAGTAAATGTATGCACATGTCTGTATGTGACAAAAGCTGCTATAGTCGATGCAAAATATGCAAGAAGACAGGCAGTATTCTTGCCCTAAATGCAATGTCAAATTACATGTGGGAAATTGCTTCGAGACTTACCACAAAAATTTATTCAATAAATTAAAACATTAAATAAATTGTTCAATCTTTTTATTTATCTTTAGGCTCATTTATACTCATGAAAAAAACTGACCCATTCGTACTTAAATTTTGAAGTTCGGTTTTGAGTGTAGCTTTTATATTTGATTATTTTAGCAAGTAGAATCTGGGAATTTATTTCTCATGTTGAGTAACTTTTATTATATAAATTTTCATATTATTCGACTGTGTTTTTTAAGTCAAATTACAATCCTCAAAACCTTCTATACTTTAATAGTCTTATTTTCTGGCCGTAGCGGGCATTACATTCTGCTGGCATCTAATAGTTGTATAAATTTTCTTTACAATTTACTTCATTGCTAGCCAAAGGATAGCTTGAGTAAGCCTCGTAGCAGAACCATACAAACAAAAATTCTGATAGTGCATACAATTATTCCTGGAAAATATTGAAGGAATAAGACTATTAAAGAATAGAAGCTTTTGAGGATTGTAATTGACTTAGAATACACATTCGAATAATATGAAAATTTGATTATTTTAGGAATCCCCTTTCATTACGAGATAATTGCATTTTATTTCGTATCACAATATATGATGTCACACAGAAAATTTGTTGCTCTAATTATCCCAGTGGTAGAGATCTCGACCAGCAGTTTTCACAGGGAGTCCGCGGCAAAAAAAATGTTATAGAAGTTATTTTTGGCCGATTTCTAGCTAGCCATGAAAATTTCATTAGAATATTGAACCATTTATGTAGAGAAGCCTCCACGTTTTTTCTACCTTGAAATGTGTTTATCGATCCCCGATCTAAAAACATGTTTTTTTTAATCTGAAGTTTGTCTTAATACGCCTGCGCCAACCACGATAAGAGCGATTGTAGATATAATTTTTCTAAAGAGTGTTCCAACCATAATGCATTAATTATAATTGTGAGTCACACCTAGTGGTCTGAAACTATCAACAGCACTATCGATACTATCGATGGTTTTTGACTATCGTATCACCATTGATAGTTTTCCATACTATCGATAGTTTTTGTTTTTCTCAAATTATTGTTTAGTGAAATTAAAATGGTAAAATTGAAAAAAAAAATAATAAAAATAAAATAATAAAGTATGTATATATGTGAAAGTAAATTGTAATCTACACGAAATATTTTTCAATTTTTAAGAATTGTTCACAATAAGAGGAACAATTTCGTTTTTTCTTCTATCTTTTTTTCTTTCCAAAGTATTTCATATATTTTCCTTTCATGTTTAGAACAAAAATGTAACTTAAGGCCATGTCAGATAAAACTTTAGCTTCTCGTTGCGTAAGAGATTCACTTTGACATCCAAGATGAGATACTCATACCATTACGAAACATGTCACATAAAGAACTTTTAACGCAGAGCGAAGCGAAAAGTTAGGCAACTCTCATCTTTTTGCGCGCTTTGACAGTCTTCTAGTATAATTCGTGTGTGTTGTCAAAGTGTTTATTGTGACATACACATTTTGCGTTCCGCTTTTCTGTCAAAGTTAGAAACGTCACGCAAAGCGTAGAAGTTTTATCTGACATGGCCTTAAAGTTGAGTCTACTTCTACTTCAGCAACAATTTGTATGAATTTGAAACTGACGTTAATAATTATTTTATTTAGTTTTGATTGAAAATTTCAACAAAATGTTTTAAAAAAATTAATAAATACATCATATTGTTATGGAAAAAAATTTGCAAATGTGTGTTGTTGGGAAAAGAAATGGTCTCCTTATTGTGAACAGCAGTGAAAATGTTGCTGCCTATTGTGAACAAAGCTTTATTCCTTTTTACAATCCAAGTGTACCTTATTTAATTCAAATTAATAATTAATATATGATGAAAAACGATTTGAAGTCGATAATGTAATTTTCAGTTTCTTTAAAAATGGATTTCTAATAGATTTACCTTTTTATTTTTTTAAATTTTAAATTAAAAATGTGTTTAGAACAAAAGATTAACCCCCTAATGCAAAAAAATGGCTTAATGTGTTGGTTAACTAATGTTTACTTTTACTTTTTCTTTGCACATTGAGGTAAGACTATGATTCAGAAATGGATTTTAAAATCGTTCCAGATAACCAGCCAAGTATCCAACCACCTTGGTGATATTCCCCGAGAGAACGCCGGTTGCATTTCTGGGTTATGTAGTTAAAAGGATGGTTTCGGCATTCAGCGCTTAAATATCAACCAAGTATTCAAACAACTTGGTGACATTATAAAGGCTGGAAAGAGAACTAGAAAAATGCACAAATATTTAAACGAAGAAATCACTTCTAACGATATAAAAACACTTTCCTGTTTTTTCCATCAAATAAATTTTCCCAATAATTATTTAATTTAAAAATAAGTTAAAAAAAACCGAATGCAAATAAAAGCAGCCGTCCAATATGGCTTTCAAAACAATGATTCGACTCAGAAATTTTACAAGTTCAAAATTAAAACTTAACGTATAATACATAAAAAAGTAAACTCCAATTTAAACGTACTCCTTGATGACGGCGGCGCCTCAAGTTGTCAACTCCCTTCACACACAATAGACATCAGGGATGGGAAAACCCTCAGTTTAGACGTAAACACCTTTTTTAAACGATCGTTTTGAAATCTATTGATTTTCATCATGTACATATGTACCTGAATATAAAAATATATTTAAATCTATGTTTAAATAAGAAATTACATTTGCTTTAAAAAATTTAATTCAAAAAATATGAATAAAATACAAATGAAGCATGTTGTAAAAGCCACTTTTTGCTAAAACTGTTTTTTTTACAGATTACTGTTGACATTACTCCTTTAACCTAAGAACCCACTATCGGCTCAAATAGCACCATCTGTGACGATTTTGATCGTGCTATATCGGCGCACATTTAAAAACATTGCACAATTTATTCTTAGGCAGTCCCATTATCGTCGCACATTGTGACAATTTTTTTCGGTTCATATCGGCCAGAACTCAATTGCGACAATAATCACACTATCGTGCTATTTGGGCAAATGAAATCATATGTTGGCTTGTTGGCAGACATAATTTTGCTTTAGAAATTCGCAAAATTCTCCGTCTGAATATTCCATTATGTTTCCTAACAATTTTAAATAAAACATTAATCTATAATAAAAAATGTATTCAATTGTATTTAAACTTACTGCAATTGTTCTTTTTTTTTTGTAATTGTTGCTTTGTAAATGGATGTTTGTTTACAAACCAGGGATGGCAACATCAACACAACCTCAATGTTTTGGTTAAAGCGAATTGTTTTCTTTCATTCAACAGTACAAATGTACTATTTACCGTCTTAAAGCATAAATAATAGATACAACAAATGTAATTTTGGTACTCAAAAAAATAAAATTTTAGTAGCCAGCGGTGCAATTTAAAAATTTCGTTTTGCCATCTCTTGTATCGGCGCTGATTGGCGACTGTGATCGGCGCACAAGTGGCCGATAAGAATCGGTACATATTAAACAATATGATTTCTCCACATTGTGCAAAAGTGTGTTCACATTATCGGCACATCAAGGTTAATTTTTATTATCCAGAGTCAGCACAATTTCGGCACAGATTGTCGCATATTAAAAAATGTTGACCGTTCACACTATCGGCTCATGAAATGCGGCAAAAATTGGTACATTGCGCCGATAGTGGGATCTTAGCTTTAGACTGCTCAAACATCAAATCAAATCATAAACATGAAACTGTTTTGTTAAATAAAACTGATCCTATTCGGGGGGAGAGAATATAAGATATCAAAAAAAAAAAATTCTCCATGCAACTAACGGCCAGACTAATGTTGCTATTTGGAAAACAACGGTAAGGAAGTTGTACGACACTAAGTTGAGAGCTTAGACCATTCCCTTCGTGCAGTTTCTTCGAACGATTCAACCTCTAAACAATCTCACTGAATTGAACTTTACGAAATTTGAGAAATTAAACATTGGCCAATTCTTATTCCGCTGAATGTATCCTTTAATGCAATGACAAAGAACCTAACATAAGGCTAGTAACTGGACTGTTCTTCTAAAAAATATAGTGCATTTTTTTAATTGTTCGAATACAAAATCGTCTAACGTTTAATATTTGTTTTTGATCCCAATAGTTTAAAAAACTATTGAAAACTATCGAATGTTATCGATGGTTTTTAAAAAAACTATCAAATACTATCGAAAGTGTCGACTATCGATATTTTCAGTCCACTAGTCACACCTTAACGTTAAATTGTTTGCCCAATTTCTTGGTTTCAGTAACAAATTCAACCATGGAGGGGTACACGATTGAACATCGCGTTAATATAGACGTTCACATAAAAATGTATTTCGAACACTTCGTAATATTTTTTGCCATCAAAATCGGAAGAATTGTGCGCAAATTTCAGCAATCCGGGTCTACACTAAATCTGAAAACCCTTGTGCATGCTCGCTCAGTTAATTCTGCGTAAAACATTGCTGTTTGTAAAAGTGTGGCAGAAGAGCCGTCAATCTCGACTCATCGAAGTGCCAAACAATAAAACATTTCACGAAAATAACTGATGCAAATTTTGAATAAAGATTTGATTACAAGGTTCAATTGACTTAAGCTGAACAGACAGAAGTGAATGGTGACTTTACAATGAAAATCATCTTCAGTGACGAGGCACACTTTCACCCAAGTAAATTCGTTAACAAGCAGAATTGCCTCTTTTGGGCAGATGAGACTCTAGGAGTGATTGTTGAAAAGCCTATGAATCCACAAAGAGTGATTCTTATCTCACGTCGTGGTGATGTTAATTGGCCGCAACGATCATGTGATTTGACACCGTTGGACTTCTTTCTTTGGGGATATTTTAAGGATGGAGTGTACGTCAATTCAAGAGCTTAGAAATTAGATATTTCGGCAAAATAACGACATTGAACCTCAATTATGTCTCAGAGCCATTGAAAATATGGACCATCGGATAGATGTGTATATTTTGTTTCACATATAATTGTCATAGATCCTTCTTTAATAATAAAAAATATTAAGATAATTTTCTGAAATTTTTTTTTGTTTTCCTTTTTGCGTTTCGGTTAATTAAAAAATCTTTGAACAGCTTCTTATTTATTAAATTTTTAAAAAAAACCTCTTGAGTACATGTGTACCCCGGTTATTTGTTGCATTTTTGCTCTAAAAACACGTTTTCTGCGCAATAAATATGCAGTAAAAAATTAAAAATATGCCCTGAAAATTGTTAAAAATATGCCCCAAAAATTCAAAAATTATTAATTTAAAAACAATGTATTCAACAATTTAACAACAGTTCCCTTTAATAAAAACAAACCTTAAAATTAAATCGATAAAGCCTGAACTCCATAGTATTTACAGACGAGATTTGATCCTATTTGCAAACGATGGGCCGTCATCGGCTCACAAAAGCAGAGTTATGTTAAGAGGTTTAAATTCATATAAGAGTTATTTGTGCGGAATATTAGCCAGATATAACCATCCACATAAGGTTTTATGTCTAAAAGGGATTTTAAGGACGGTCGCTAAATTGTGTGTTAATCTTACCATTTAAAAGGAAGTTAAAGCTATTTATAGATGGGAGCTTTGGGCATTGTGAACCGGTTCGAAAATAATTTAATTTGCAGTAAAATATTTTTGTCGCGAATTTAATTTAAATACCAACACAATTAGATGGTTTACGGATACAAAGACTTCATCCTCAGTACAATTAAAAAGTGTATTTAGCGATGTTGATCAAATTATCTAAAAGATTGCAACATTTACTTTGCGCACAAGGTCATATCACTTTAAAAAGTGATTCTGAGTCGATATACTAAAATATTGGTCCAGATTACTATGTTTTAATTACATCGCCAAAAACGTACAAAATTGCTTTTTCCTTAATTTTTTCCTACATAAAATATTTAAAAGTTTAAAATAACATTAATCTTTAACGACTACCTGCTACCTGCTTTGTCTTACAATTTTCGAGTAAAAATTAAATGTTGATGGTGAAATTGAAGCAACACCTTTGGTACACAGCTAGATATTTAAAACAGAAAAGTCAAAATATTTCAGCTCTTGTAGGCATCTAAAAAATTAACATGAATAAAAATATTCTTTAAAAAGGCAAAATATTCGCTATAAACTAAAAAATGCTGCAAAAAGGCTGTTTTAACTTTATTATGCAAAAAAAAATGCTGCAAAGGGTAAAATATGCAAAAATATGCACTAACAAATCGATGCCAAAATTCATAAAAAGCTTTAAAATGTATAAATATACCGTTACTGCGTTCATTGGTCGCACAAGGAAAAACATGCAATTGAATATTTTTGGTTTCCCTGCTTATGACTATTGAACCCCTGAACCGAATTTCATAATTGGCCAAGAAAACGAAACAAAAAGACTTTCCTAGATCCGCAGTTTCAATGCACTGTTAGTATTGGTCTTGCAGCTGCAGACGTTTAAAGACGTTAGTGGACACTCTTGTAACCGGTGTTGCATTCTAGGGTTAAATACATCTTTAAATATTATTGGAATTGGTCCATATTAATAATAGTATTGGTATACAATTTTTGACAAATTACTTTCAGACCTCCTGTTACTGAATTGGATAGTAAATCTAAAATGTATCTTTCATAAATACGCTCCTTAAATTCCCATGGCTATCTGCTGTCAGTGGTAGTCAATTATCAAGTTATCATAATTGGAAATGCCATTAATTTAAATTTTGTTAGTTACATAAACTTAAACATCATGTTTGTTTCATTTTAAATAAAAAATTCCATTGAATTTTTTAATAATAGCTTAAGAGTAATTTAATTTTTTGTACGTTATTGCAAAATTAGTTTTCAATATACATGAATTTTTTTCCCCAGAAATCTTTTCTGTAATATGTGTAATTTAAAAAAAAAACAGTTGAGAGTTTTTACTGCAGTTTTTTTTATTGAAAATGTCTGTATTGCAAGAACATCTCGCCATTATGCTGGCTGAAATAGTTTGGCAATATAAAAATTCTTGGTAATTTAAATTTGAATTTATTTTACAACTCAATCGAATAATTTTGTACACCTGTTAACAAGTTCACCTAATGCCTCCTTTCGGTTGGCTGAGAATGTCTATCTGTGTGTTTAATGATACGTTACCAATTCGTGCTTTGCATTCAAGCGACTACAACAGGAGCAGCAAAACACACTTCAAGTACAATTCACCTTCATTATTACATTTCAGCTCCTTGTACACATTTAATACTTCATTCATTATTGAATCTGATCGTAAAATGTAACATCATACTGCTTGCGGACTGACAGTGTGCACGAATGTTCGGATGTATGAATAAATGAATGAACAATGTGTTGGTTTGTCTGTCAGTCTATCGTTGACTTGTACATATGTAAAACAAAAACACGTTAAAATTTATAAACATATTTATGCTGTTTTTGGTAATAGAGCATTCATTCAACGAATCAAAGGGAAAAAGGAAAATGTATGCATGTCTGTGGACCCATAGCAATGTGCAAAATTATTTCCGAGTTCAATTTCACACATTAAGGAAGACATTTGATTTTACAACTTCCTCCGGAATTCAGTGTTCAATAATTGAAGATTCTGTTTTTATTTTAACTTCTCTCGTTTTATTGAATACATTATTTTTGTTACGACTACAAGATGTTGGTCGTTGTTGTTGATGGTTTTTGGTTTGTTGAAATTGTATTCTAACAAAAACGATTACTTTTCTTTATTATTCGAACATTTAAGTGAAATTTAGTGCAGTTGTTTTCAAGTTAAAGGGGTATTTTTTTTAACTATTTTGAAGTTGCTGCTTGAGAAAATAATCGAATTTTGTAAATGATTGTCCAAGAAATAACAATAAAACTTTTCTTTATGTGGCAATGAAGGAAAGTCAATTAGATATTTGTTGTCTTTATTCATTTTTACTTGAAAGTTACTTTTGGGGTGCAGGGCAAGACAATAACTTCTTATATTCAATTTGCTTAACTTTTTTCATCATAAATTTTTTATTATTAAAAAAATGCAATAAAAAGTGTAATTGGGAAAATGTGCCCGTTTTATATGCTGATAATTTACCACAAGCCAAATTTGAAACTTTGTGAAATTTGAGAACAAAAAACCGATAAATTGTGTCGACTGAACGAATTTCAAATTAAATTTTGGAAATAAAATACATACGCTTATAATTAAAATTTCAAATGGAGCTTTGATATTAAGAATCGCTTAGTCCATATTCAAAAAATGGTACCATGAAATAAATCAAAATTAATTAAATAAAGTTTGGAAATCCCAAAAAACATTAATATAGTAGAAAAAGGTCGATAAATTAAAAAAAAAAAAAAACAATAAATAATTAATTTCTAGTTCTTTAACTATTATAAGTACTTATTAAATTCATCCAAAGTTGGTTACTTGCAGCAGGATAAGTTTCCATTTATTAATTGGTAAAGCTGTAACTTAAGAAGAGATGACAAATATTGTTTTATGTTTGGACACCAAATCTTAAAATGCAGTTTTTTCATCTGGCAACCATGTCTCTGTAAAATTCACAAAACAATTAATACTCCTATAATTACCTAAATAATATACTAACCTTATTATCCTTGCTACTTGCGTCAATTTCTACTGCGTCCAAAAATGTTTACAAAAAAAAATAAACTAGAAGTGAACTTTTGGTCAAAAAAATTCTTTTGAATAGTTTGAATTTTACAGGCTCTTCTTGTAATTACTTACACTATGCTAGGTGAAAAAACGGTCAAGCCGGGTACCTGGCGGTTTCACCTAATTCGGATACGCTGAAACCATTGGTACCTACCGTTTAGGTGTGCTTTTGTTTTCGAGAAATAGTCTTATTTTGAAAATGAAGGAGGTTGCACAAGATATATTCGGGTAGCTAAAGTAAAGTTAAATCTTTTTTAATATGCGTACACGCAAAGAAAAAACATGGTTGATGCAATCACAATCGCAAACTATCATTAATGTTTGTGGTTATGATTGTGTCAAACACGTCTTGCGTAACAATATATGTTCGGACATAATGTTTTTAGCCTATTATTGTCTCAAACATATTATTATGCTCATAAAAAAAACGCAAACGACCATTGCAACCATGTTTCTATATTTCCCAAAACCATGAAAAATTTCTATTTCAACACGTTACATGGTTCTCATAATAAAAACAATAACAAATTTATTCTAAAAAATTTATTTTTTATTAAAAATACAAAAAAATAAAAAATGAAATTAAATACATTCATACATATTTTGGCCGTTTTATCATTACGCGATTATCTTTTTTTCTAACGAAAAACTGCACATTAAAGAAATTTGGTTTTCTCAATGTCTTATTTGCTTCTATTCTGTCGCAAAGCTTACCAGCACTCATCTGCCAATTATTTATTTTCCTTTTTTTGCAGTACAGATAAATTCAATCAGCTAACTCCCAACTTTTTTTAATGTTGTAGGTGTTTTTGGCTGCAAGAAAGACAACGTTTATACATGTTTGTATCTATATTTATAATTATATATCAATAACTTACCTGTTTTAATAAACGTATAAGTTTTGCAAGACAGCATGACCTTTTTCTCCCTGAAAAAAGTTTAAATTATTTTGTAATAATTTAAGTATGTATCCCGATTAACTGATGCTCGCAGACTAAATACTCATTTTTTTTTTTGACACTAAATGTTAGCTCAATTAGAGAATGTGTTTTAAAGCAAACAAATATTATGGTGCTAAACATTCCTTTTGTGTGCAACTTATATTATGATTTTAATTGTAAGTTGAAAATAAAAATATTTTAGTAGCAAACATTTCACATAATATAATATGTTTATCTAGATCAGAGTAACTTTTTAGGTGTTAAACACCATATAATATTATTATAGTGAATTAAAAAATGTTAAGGACAAAAAATATTTGTTCAAGTTATATTAGGACTTTAATAAACTTATAAGGGTAAACATATTAGGCAAATATGAATAAAAATGTTCGTAGTGACCATTTATTAATCATGTTTTTTCTCTGCGTGTACACACAGAAAAAAATACCAATGTAAAATTAACATGGAAAAATGTTGATTGAGAATCATAGTAAATTTCTGCAAAAGTATGCCCTTTATTTAAATGTACCATTATTTCATATTAATTTTAAATGAAAAATATTAAAATAATCTTTAATCACGCTTATTAAATATTATTCACTGATAAAAAAAATGAAAAAAAAATATTAAAATATAAATAAATATGGATTCAATATTGAATCCATAAAAACCTGCTTTATATTAAAATCAAAAGTTTATCTTGTTAAATTAACATGCATACATAGTTAAGTATGTTAATTTTTTTATTTTCATTCCTAAAATATGTTATAAAAAGAAGACAATTCCCGTATTCTCTTAATTAAAATTATTTGGTTAAATAGTACATCAAGTTTTCAAAGAAGAATGACGACGAAAACCATATCGGGCCATTCTGCTGATTGATCTGTTAACAAAAGAGACTACAAAATAAGTGAAACATGTGTTACAGGGGTAAGTGTTTTGAATTATTCTTAAATAAATGTATATGTTGTCTCTGAATCTTCTTCACACCAATTAGTTTCTA
Source organism: Pollenia labialis (assembly GCA_949318255.1). NCBI lineage: Eukaryota > Metazoa > Arthropoda > Insecta > Diptera > Polleniidae > Pollenia > Pollenia labialis. Next base: position 115,130,990 of record OX439139.1, on the reverse strand, counting down.
CATGAAATTCACGTTGTTTCAACATGAAATAACTTTCATTCAACGTGATTCGGATTGTTGTTTCAATATAAATGACATTTTGCTCTAACTTTACTGCAATGTTAAATTAACATGAATTATAGTTATTTTAAAAGAAAAAAAATGTTGTTCGCAAGTAATTGTAAAATCAGGTTGAATTAACATGAAACACGTATGAAGCAAAATCACCACCGAAAAATTTTAAATCAACCTTGTTTTCGACGTTTTTAACTTGATTTTTTTCTGTGTGTAGTCATTTTTTTTTAGTATCTAAACCGTTTTTGAAAATATGCCCTTAAAATATGCCCAAAAAAATCCAAAATATGCACTAAAAAATTTCTATACAAAATAGTTTTTTAATTTACAAAAAAAAAAAAAAAATAACTCAGTCTGTTGTTATTCAAATATCTTAAAAAAAAAATTAGGCAAGGTATGTTCAGACCTAACAAATACATTTTTGTTTGTTTAAATAAATAAGTACGCTCTAATTAAAAGTATACAAAAAAAAAAAATCAAGTTAAAAACGTCGAAAACAGGGTTGATTTAAAATTTTTCGGTGGTGATTTTGCTTCATACGTTTTTCATGTTAATACAACCTGGGGTCTAATCACCGCATTCGATATCGAGCAAAATTCATCGAAATTATTTATTTTGGTATCATGAATCTCGATATAGAATAAAATTTATTGAATTTGAAATAATAGCATTCGATATCGAGTAACTCGACATTACATTTCTCGAGTTTTCATTCGATACGTCAGTGTCTATCGTATGCAAAAACATTCGATAGTTTATTCGATACGATAGTATCGAATGCGGAAATTAGACCCCTGATTTTATAATTACTTGCGAACAACATTTTTTTCTTTTAAAATAACTTTAATTCATGTTAATTTAACATTGCAGTAAAGTTAGAGCAAAATGTCATTTATATTGAAATAACAATCCGAATCACGTTGAATGAAAGTTATTTCAAGTTGCAACAACGTGAATTTCATGTAGAAACTAATTGGTTTGAGTGTGTTATAACAGTGTGAAACAGATTCAGAGACAACATATGCAGTTATTTAAGAATAATTCAATACACTTACCCCTTTAACACATTCTTCACTTATTTTGTATTCTTCCTTGCCAACAGAAGCATCAGCAGAATCGATATGGTTTTCGTCATCATTCTACTTTGAAAACTTGATGTGCTATTTAACTAAATAATTTTAATTAAAAGAAAACGGGAACTGTCTTCTTTTTATAACATATTTTAAGAATGAAAATAACAAGATAAACTTTTGATTTTAATATAAAACAGGTTTTTATGGATTCAATATTGAATCCATATTTATTTATATTTTAATATTTTTTTTTAAAAGTGAATAATATTTAATAAACGTGATTAAAGATTATTTTAATATTTTTCATTTAAAATTAATATTAAATAATGATATATTTAAATAATGGGCATACTAATGCAGAAATTTACTATGATTCTCAATTAACATTTTTCCATGTTAATTTTACATTGGTATTTTTTTCTGTGTGTAGAACATTGTCTTGTACTTGAAGAATGCCAATGAGTTTTGAAAAAATTTATTTTCAGTTCCCACTTTGATTTCACATTAGATCAAAAATATATGAAACTTTTATTTTTTAAAAAGCTAAATATGCAAACAAATGCATTTTCATATTCAAAAACAAATCGATTTCAGTTTAAAGCAAATTTAACAATTCTGGACGATTATTGGCCGACATCGTTCTTAGTTTATGGACAAAAAAAAAACGTGCATTTGCATGGGTATCGCATCCCTAGTTATTATACAAATTATAACTAAAATTAACTTTTTAGAATCTGTACATACAGAAAAAAATCAAGTTAAAAACGTAGAAAACAAGGTTGAATTAAAATTTATCGGTGTTGATTTTGCTTCATACGTTTTTCATGTTAATTCAACCTGATTTTACAATTACTTGCGAACAATATTTTTTTCTTTTAAATACCTATTCTTTATGTAAAGTTAGAGCAAAATGTGATTTATATTGAAATAACAATCCGAATCACGTTGAATGAAAGTTATTTCAAGTTGAAACGTGAATTTCATGTAGAATCAAATTGATTGGAAAGTGAATAAGCTTCAGAGACAACATATGCATTTATTTCAGAATAATTCAATATACTTACCCCTGTAACACATGCTTCTCTTATATTGTATTCTCCTTTGTCAACAGAAGCATCAGCAGAATCGCCCTATATGGTTTTCCTCATCATTCTACTTGGAAAACTTGATGTACTATTTAACTCAATAATTTTAATTAAAAGAATACGGGAACTGTCTTCTTTTTATAGCATATTTTAGGAATGAAAATAAATACTTAACTATGTATGCATGTTAATTAACAAGATAGACTTTTGATTTTAATATAAAACATGTTTTTTAATGGATTTCAATATTGAATCCATATTTATTTATATTTTAATATTTTTTTTTTTATTTTTTTTAACAGCGAATAATATTAAATATGCGTGATTAAAGATTATTCTAATATTTTTAATTTAAAATTAATATGAAATAATGATAAATTTAAATAAAGGGCATACTTTTGCAGAAATTTACTATGATTCTTAATCAAAATTTTTCCTTGTTAGTTTTACATTGGTATTTTTTCCGTGTGTATAAATTTTTTAATGAACAAAAATGGTTTTTAAATAGCTTCATAAGCTTTTTAATTATTATTTTTCTACACGCTAATATGCAGGCTTGCTTTTCTTCAATCAACTGTGAGATCTATAGCTATCTATGGGCAATTTTTTAGTTTCTACCCAGTATAAAATTGAGCTTCAAACGAAGCAGGTTTGTAAAGGAGAAATGTAAGAGTTTCGCTTCCCATCTCGCTTACGAAAGGCATGCATTTTATATGGTGAGTTCCCACTTTTAAGGGCAATAAATTTTTGACGCAAAAAGCACTTTATTCAACGCATATAAAAACTATTGAAAGAAGCGTTAAGCTTTACACACTAAATGTTTTTTTACAGTTATTTTTTTAGTATTCTCCCTTACAAAGCTGCTTCGTAGTAAAGAGACGGCGCACAGTGGAAAATCGTAGAGTAAGACCAGCCCATAATTCATTTTTAAAAAGGTTCGAATTACACCAACATTTTTTTTTTATCGAAAAGCTAAGATGTCGTTTGGTTAGTAGCAATACTCGGAAATAAAGACCGTATTCACATCTTTTTATGACAACGATTTAAAACTATAAAAATAAAACGTATTTCAGAGCATATTTTTATTATAATTCACATTACAATTAAGGAGTTACATATATATCTTATTGGAAAGGTGATTTAATGTAAATTCCGATTTTATAAATAGCGGATCAGGTTTTAGTGAAAACGTTTGAAATTTTAGCTTCTGAATGATGTAATGTTGTTTTGGCTGCATTTAAAAACTTTGGTAAGGCTTTTAACTAGGAGATCTGCTTAGCTCTGCGCTCATATGTTAAAAATTGTAAAGCTTAATATATTAGTAAAATACTATAAAAATATTAGCTGCATATTCCTACCTAAACATTCAATAATGTTAAAAAACTCAGTTATTTAGATAATTGAAAAAATGATTTTTGTTAAAGTAGGTTTGCATTGTTATGTAATTTTTTTTGCTAGATTAAAAAAAATTTAAACATTGAGTAGCTGCGAGACCAGAAGATGAAAATGCTTTTAAGTATGGTTTATCGACCCTCCACGCGTGGATAAGATGTATGGAAATGATTCTGCACATTGGTTATAATAGTGAATTCCAAAAATGGTTAGCGTTAACTGAAAATCATAAAGCAATAAAGAAGCTTAAAAATGCTAAAATACAAAAACGTTTTCGTGAAGAGTTGGGATTAATTATTGATAAGCCAAGACAAGGAAGTTGTAACAGCAATGATGGGATACCGCTAGAAGATTTTTTTTTAATTTTTCACGATCTGCTGATATAACTGGAGTAGACGAAGAATTAATAAAAAGGTTTCACATCATTCTTCAAGCGAATATGCAATGGAAACAGCAACATTGTATATAAAAAAAAAATACAACTGGAATCATATGCCATCATCTGTCCACAAAATATTGATACATGCGGAAAACATTATAAAACATTTTGCAGTGTTGCCTATTGGTCAGCTGTCCGAAGACGCACGAGAGTCGCGCAATAAAGACTACAAAAATGATCGTTTACATCACTCTCGAAAATGTTCGCGATCAGCCACTAACGAAGATGTTTTCAACAGACTTCTTTACACCTCTGATCCATATGTAACAAGTATAAGAAAACCATCCGCCAAACTTGCAAACGATTTGGATGAAGATACCGCTTAAACTGATGAAGTAACCACAAAAATGCCACGGTTAAAGTATTACTTGAATGTTTAAAGTTACACTATATCTAACAGAATATATAAATTTAATTTTATAAAATCAAAACCCAGTAAAAAATGGGAAAAGTGCAAATCAATAAAATTATATTAAGTTAAAATTACATCACATAAATTAAAAACATTACAAATGTTAATATAATAAAAAAATTTATTTCAAGTTAAAGTTACTATTTTGTACCAAATACATATTCAAGTCATCTCTATATACAAAAAATAAAATTCTTACCTTTATTGTGAAATAAGTACTGGTTTAATTTGGCTCATATTTAATAGAATAATAGCAAATACATTTAAGATTATTCGTGCAAATTTTTAGAACTCTTTCTCTAAGAACAAAAAAGTTACAGATTTTTGATCCGATAAGGACAAAAATTATCCACTGTGCGGCGTAGCACTTTAAATGTTATTTTTTGTTTTAAAAAACTTGTTAAAAGTTCCTTCACGTCTTATTGTGTAACGCATAATTGTGCGCTTATTTTTATAAATATACCATAAGTGCTTCGCAAAATAATAAAATTTTTTATTGGGGGTTTTATTAGTTTCGACCTTGGCTATGATTTCTGCATTGTGTAATTCACATTTTTTTTTTTGCCACCCGGGTGCACTACAAAATGCTAAAGCTGGGGAAGCTAAAAATATGTTTAGGAATAACCAACAGTTTTAATCCTTATGTGAATGGCAAAAAAACACCTTTAACAGAATTGCAAGTTACCCGGGTACCTATATGGAATTAGAATTGGAAACTAAAATTTTTTATCGAAATGTATATGAATAATAACGGAAAATAACTCGGAGACTTAAAAAAGATGTTCATTTTCAGTAGGATCTAAATTTGTATATACGCACGTATTAAAGCTAAGATATGCAAATTTGAAATTTAACGTAAATTTTTCTTTATGCATATCAAAGTTAGCAAATGTGAAACAAAACACTTGCAAATATTACTCCGGTGATTTCCTTCATTGCAAAGATGATGTTGTTGAATTTTTTTTATGTGTACTGTTTTAGTCTATCTTAGATTTTGACCGAGTGAAGGTAACATTTAATGTATGAAGGTAACTTGTCATACCGTTAAGGGTGTACGATGAAAACTGCTTCACCACGGCTTTGCAAAATAATTTTAAAGCTAAAAAATAATTATTATTTAAAATTTATTAAAAGTAAGGAGTTCTCAAAAAGTTTTAAATATGTGTACCAACTTTTTATTTAAAAAATGAGGTTGAAAATGCCAAAGGGTTAATAAAAGAATTCGAAAATTTTACATGCAAACTAACACTGCCTTTACACATGCAAGTAATTACTTGCAAGTAGTGCATACGTATTATTGTTAATGTGTTTGTTTACCGCAATAAAGCAAAGGGTTCCCGAAAGTGGGTATTTAAAAAAAAAAATTAATTTTGGTCATAATTTTTTCGTATCTGACCCGATCTCTCCGAGTTTTTCAGAAAATATTTTCTACTAAAGATTTCCGATCTTTTGATGTATAATGGATAACCGTAGGTCATATGGCAGTCCAAAAATTCAGGTGTTTATACAATTTTTGATATTTTTTGTACGGGATCTACCACGCCCACTTCTCCAATACCGCCCACATGTTGTGGGATGCTGTGTATTGATAATGTGTGTACCTAATTTGGAAACTTTGGCTCTTGCCGTTTTCCAGATATACATAAAAAAAGTAATAAAACTACAACAACAACAAGGGATTTTTGGGGTAGTCGTGGTTTTTTGCTCATATCTCAGCCATTTTTGGACCGGTCTGGCTGAAATTTAATAGTAAAATTGAAATAAGAATACTTGACAGTTACATACACCAATTAAGCCCCCATAATTTCTGGGGGCTTTGGAAACCCCATTTCAACAGACAGCCGGACGGACGGACATCCGGATTTGAACTTCGCTTTTTATAAGGCCTAAGGGAATAGGATCAATATTGTTGAAATTACAAACGGAAAGACAAATTTATATATATAAAAACAAGTAAAAAAGTATATCAATAAAGTAATTATATAAAGTACATATAAGGAAGAATGGTACACTCACAATATTCTGTACGTAAAATTAACTGAAATTGTAATATAAAATAAATGAAAGTTCAATTAAAAACCGGTCTACCTATTTTTCATTTATTTTTAACAAAAAGTTCATTTAATTTTTACTGTCAAAAATTCAACACCATATTCCGTAAAATCAAATAAATATTCAGTTATTTTGTAAAATTTTACTGTCAAAAATTCAACACCATATTCAGTAAAAACGATTAAATATTCAGTTATTTATTAAAATTTTACTGTCCTTTTTTACTGACCCAGTTACACACGTTTGTTTTACTTTTGTTGTACTGACCACGTTGTTTTCAGAAGAACTCTCAATTATAAGACACCAGCAGCATGACCGATATGGCCTCGCAATTATTTTACTTTTAAAATTTGATGTATTTAACTAAATTATTTTAACAAATAGAAAATGGGAATTGCTTACACAAAACAAGCAATTGATTTTTTATAGATAAGTAAAAATTAATTTTTGGTAGTAAAATTATATCAAATAACTGAATATTTAATTGTTTTTACTGAATATGGGGTCAATTTGACAGTAAACAATTGACAGTAAAATTTTTATAAATAACTGAATATTTAATCGTTTTTACTAAATATGGTGTTGAATTTTTGACAGTAAAAATTAAATGAACTTTTCGTTACTTTAAATTACATTTTCATTTAATTTTACATAAAGAAGAATTTAACTCAATCAACGGACAATATTAACTGCAACTGAAAATCCGTATTAATATGCACTTAGTTTTTTGCATAACAGTTAGAATCAGTTAAAAATAAATTTGCTTGGAATTTTAAATGTTTATTTATTTAAAAATTGCTGAACGGAATATTTCTTTAATAAACTACAGTCCGTTGCTGTAATAATATTGTGAGTGTATTAAAAGCTATTTTCGGGAGTAGTATTTGTATGGTCAAATATGAACCGATTCCAACATAATTTTTTAAGGTGGTCTTGATTGCATTAACATAAGTTTAATAAGTTTAATCTAATCTAATATTTAATTTTATATACACAGAGCCTATTGCGGAAAGAAGCTTGTAGGGAGGCCCATTGAAATTGTGGCTTGGTATTTGTGCCAATTAGAACCCATGTACCAAATTTTATCAAATTGTCTCCAAAATTGCGCTCAAGGTTACATTGGCATCCAGTAAGCCGGACGGACATCTTTAATTTAATTTAATTAAAAAGTGGTTCTGACACGATCGGTATACTTTAAGATATTTTAAGGTGTTACCAACAGCAGCACAAATACATAATACCCTCTCAACTATTGTGGTATGGTAAAAATATTTGCTTAATTGATAAAACCGAATTAAAGGTTGCTAAATGTAACCTATTCCTAAAATTACTTTAAACGATCTTTATTTTGCTAAATACCCTCTCTACTTCAGCATTAGACCATGGAATTGAGTGCAGCAGCTTTATAGTAAATGCTGATATTTATAAAAAAAATTTGTTGCCGCCTGCATCTCTATATTAAAATACTTGCGAGCAGAAAGTAACAGTGCTGTTTTTGTTAATCCATTTTATAAAGTTAGAATTAGAATACTGTTACTTTATTTTCAAATATATTTCATAATCATCGTTTATAGTGATATTTAACATTTGTAGAAGTTGTGGTTTAATTTAAATGCGCTTTAATTTTTAAAAATGGTTTTTTTACTTTAAGCAATCTGAATAATTTCTATAAGAAAATAAAAATTATGATTTCAAAAGAAAAACGGCAAAAAAATGTATGGCTAAACAAGTTGAAAAATGCCAAACAAAATGGCTTATGGCTAAACTTATTTTTAAACGCCTAAACAAGGTGAAACATGTCTAAATTGGCAACACTGCTGCACAACAGCATGTCTGATGATTGGGATGACTACATGACATTTGGCAAATTATTAATGACGATTTTTATTCTGTAACTGATATTTCTTTATCATCTGTATTTAAAATTATATAACAAAAGGGTATATTTATAATAAAACACCATATGTGTATTTGGATAATCTTATTATACTTATAATTTTACGTTCATCTATTTAAGAACCAAGGCTGGATTATTAGTGAAAGCTATAACTTGTTAGCAACACCTGTTACAAAACAAATGAGAGTTACGGCTAATAAGTTAACAACACGCGATAGAAGTCATTCATCAGACAAAAGTTGCAATTTTGTTGTGCAGTGTTATAAATTTTAATAAATATGTACTCTTTTGCATTGCATTTTCAAGATGGTTGAATAGCCCTCGTCATTTGTTTCAATTACACTTTACTAATTAAATTTGCTAAAGATCCTTTTGTATATTCTTAGAACAGAACCAATATTCCATAATTTATAAAATGATTTATTACTCTATGCAATTTGTCTTGAAAGTAAAATACCTTCACAGAGACAAACTCTATAATTACACTAGAAATTTAACAAGTGTATGTGTATTAGTTCTTGGAAAATCACAAAACAGACATTGAATATCAGACACGTTTATATGTTACATCAAATGCAAACATACATAAATACATTATAATCTCATTTAAATTGTGATTGTGAAGGGATGTTACTAAAAATCATATTTATTTAATAATGTCCGAAATTGTGGCAATTGTATTCAACTTAATGGTAATGAAAACTGAACTATTTAACTTTATTACTAATGGACTTCAATGGCATGACACTGGACGCTCTTGGCCATTTGCACATTTACAAACCAAGGATATGATGTTGATAATGTTTACGTGTTCATTTCTGGGCAACAAACAAAAGTCCCTTTTCGTTCTGGTTAAAAGGTTAAATTTGGTTGGAAAAGTCAAAAAGCTGACCAGGCTTAACGCACATTCACACACACAAAAACACACGCCATCTACTGTACAAATTAATACAAATCCAAGAGTACAAATTTTCAAATTGTGTGAATGTATTTGTGAGCATTTCTATGTTTTCTCATGCTAGTTTTGTCGATTTGAGAACAAAAAAATATTTCAAATGAATATTATCTAACCATAATATTGCGGGCATTTAACTGATTTTTTTTCTGCAGTTAATTTTTTTCACTTGTAACAAGTGCTTTTATAATAAACTAAACCATATTGTGGAATTATAGTGTTTTTCTCACTTTTTAATGGAAAAATTTGGTTTTATTAAACATTCTGCTGGTTATATGCTTGATTGGTTGGTTGAATATTTGGTTGACATCAAACAATTGAATCAATTGCAAAAAGGTGGACACATTAAATGATGCTTTGTGGTGGATTTTATTTAAAAAAAAATAAGAATTTTAAGGATTGAGGTATTTTTTCACATTTTCGGCTTTAAATTGTTGTTATATCCTACATCCCTGTATGTGGGGAGGGTATAATGCGCTAAAACTATTGATTCTAGACTCGCTTTTTAAAATGCAGGTCGACACATAATTTGAATTTAATAATTAATATAAGAATGTCCATCCGTCTTATAGTCTGTCAATGTAAAACTTATTCACACAAGAACAGGTCAAAGCTTGACAGATAACACTTTTTAACACAAAAAAAAATAATGCCAATATTTTTTGGTGAGGAGGCAAAAAACAAACGCACATCGCAATTTTAGTTTATATCTACACGCAAAGAAAAAACATGGTTGATGCAATCACAATCGCAAACTATCATTAATGTTTGTGGTTATGATTGTGTCAAACACGTCTTGCGTAACAATATATGTTCGGACATAATGTTTTTAGCCTATTATTGTCTCAAACATATTATTATGCTCATAAAAAAAACGCAAACGACCATTGCAACCATGTTTCTATATTTCCCAAAACCATGAAAAATTTCTATTTCAACACGTTACATGGTTCTCATAATAAAAACAATAACAAATTTATTCTAAAAAATTTATTTTTTATTAAAAATACAAAAAAATAAAAAATGAAATTAAATACATTCATACATATTTTGGCCGTTTTATCATTACGCGATTATCTTTTTTTCTAACGAAAAACTGCACATTAAAGAAATTTGGTTTTCTCAATGTCTTATTTGCTTCTATTCTGTCGCAAAGCTTACCAGCACTCATCTGCCAATTATTTATTTTCCTTTTTTTGCAGTACAGATAAATTCAATCAGCTAACTCCCAACTTTTTTTAATGTTGTAGGTGTTTTTGGCTGCAAGAAAGACAACGTTTATACATGTTTGTATCTATATTTATAATTATATATCAATAACTTACCTGTTTTAATAAACGTATAAGTTTTGCAAGACAGCATGACCTTTTTCTCCCTGAAAAAAGTTTAAATTATTTTGTAATAATTTAAGTATGTATCCCGATTAACTGATGCTCGCAGACTAAATACTCATTTTTTTTTTGACACTAAATGTTAGCTCAATTAGAGAATGTGTTTTAAAGCAAACAAATATTATGGTGCTAAACATTCCTTTTGTGTGCAACTTATATTATGATTTTAATTGTAAGTTGAAAATAAAAATATTTTAGTAGCAAACATTTCACATAATATAATATGTTTATCTAGATCAGAGTAACTTTTTAGGTGTTAAACACCATATAATATTATTATAGTGAATTAAAAAATGTTAAGGACAAAAAATATTTGTTCAAGTTATATTAGGACTTTAATAAACTTATAAGGGTAAACATATTAGGCAAATATGAATAAAAATGTTCGTAGTGACCATTTATTAATCATGTTTTTTCTCTGCGTGTACAGGAGACCTGTTAGCGTTTCTTTCAGAACGTTGGGTGAATGCAAAGTGGTTGCTCTGGATATTTCCAAGGCGTTTGATCGAGTGTGGCATGGTGCGCTTGTGTCAAAGCTTATTGCTTTTGGTGTCGGTAATGATTTCTCTCGATTTATATCGAGTTTCCTCAGTGATCGCACTATACGTGTTGTTATAGATGGGATTGCATCAAACGAGTTTCATCTGAATTCAGGGGTACCGCAAGGTTCTGTCCTTTCTCCTACGCTATTTCTTAATGACCTTCTTAGTCATACTTCAAATCCTATCTACTCTTTTGCAGATGACAGCAACATTTGTCATTCATATTCCTTCGATCATAGGCCAAGCCTTGTTGAGATTGGGGGCAAAAGGCAGAATATGAATGACACACTTAATCAGGACCTAGCTGCAATCTCTGAGTGGGGGCGAATAGGGTCGAATTTAATGCACGCAAGACCCAATGTTGTATGTTGACCCACAGACGGGCCGTGGGACCAACTATGTCATCTGTAGTAATGGGTGGCATTGATATTGAAGAATCGGATACTCTTGATGTTCTGGGCATGAGAATACAGTGCGATGTCCGCTGGAATAAACACGTTTTTAAAGTGTCGAAAGAAGCATTCAAGTGTTTAGGTTTTTTAAAACGGTGCAAGACTTACTTCACTTCATCCGATCTCCTTACTATCTATACCACCTATATCCGACCGAAGATGGAATACAACTCCCATATATGGGCAGGGGCTTCAAAGTCTATTTTGAACCTTCTGGACCGTGTACAAAGGAGGGCGGTGAAGCTCATCAATGACAGTAGGGAATCCAACTCTATTGACTCATTGGAGCATCGTCGGAATGTGGGTTGTGTGACACTTTTCTATCGATATTACCATGGGAGGTGTTCCACTGAGATGAGTGAACTTATTCCACCCGCCCGAGTATTTCTTCGTAATACTCGCTCATCCAGTGGATCACATCCGTTTGTAGTCGATTGTCCTGTGTTTCGCACAACGCATTATAGAGAAAATTCGTTTTTCAGTCGAACTATCCGTATGTGGAATAAACTTCCCGCAGAGGTCTTCCCCGGTACTTACAATTTATTAAGATTCAAGTCAAATGTCCACAAACACTATTCCCTCTTTCCTCCTTCCCAAACCTTATTTTCCTGATCAACACAATGCACTGCATATATAGGGGGCATCCCCTGAGTGTTGGTTTATCGCAAAAAAAAAAAAAAAAAAATATGCTCTTCACATCTGAAGTTAGTTCAAAAACTTTGTTGAACCTTTTTTGCGGTGCGAAATATGGCCCCAGGAAATATGGCCTCAAAAAATAAACGGAAATGTTCCCATAATTTGGGGCTACTTTTCATAATGCAATATAACCCCATTTTTTTATGAAAAATTACACCAAAAAAATTAAAAATAACCCTAAAAATAGAATGAAATATGACCACTTTAAAATTTATAATGAATATTAACCCCAAAAAAGAACACAAAGAATGTTATATTAAAAATTTTGGTGGTGTTCATATACCCGAAACTAAAAATCCGAAATTTAGAATCCCGATTTCAAAATCCGAATAATTATACAGTTTTGGTTTTAAAAATTTAACGATTGATAGCATGGTTGGCTTTTCGGCCATGCGCAAGGATTTTCTCCTTCGGCCGGGTGCAAGGATTTTCTTCTCTATGATATAACAAACACTGCCTTTGCTAACTAAAGCTTCTCTATATAGCCGGCGTTTGGCCGGGTGCAAGGATTTGCTTCTTTACAGTATAACGAACACTTCGCTCACTAAAGCTTCATTCAGTACATCGCCGACCTTCGGCCGTGCGCAAGGATTTTTTTCCATGGTATAACGAACACTGGCCACGCTCAGTAAAGCTTCTCTAAATAGCCGGCCTTCCGCCGTGCGCAAGGATTTTGTCCTCTATGGTATAACAAACACCGCATTTGCTGACTAAGCTTCTCTGCATAACCGGCAAGGATTTTCTCCACTTTGGTATAAGAATTCGGGTTTTGTATACTATCCCAAAAAACTTTTTCATACAATTTTATATAATTTTTGTCAAAATGTTTGGGGCGATTTTGCATTTCTTAAAATGTGCAGTGTTTTATAAGTAAACAAAAAATAACCCCAAAGTAAAAATTTGTTTTTTTTCGGCCATTTTTCATTCCACTTAAAAATCAAAAACACCCTTACCAAAAAATTAAAAATAACCCCAAAAAACAAAAAAAAAAGAGTCGTTGTGTCTCATGTAAAATTTTGAGACCGTTCCTCACTTTCCTCTTGGGGCCCTATTTCCTGGGCAAATATTTTTTTGGAAGACTTTAATCCTGTTATTCCCCTGATAACGGAATTGTTACTCCGTTACAAAAGGCGAGGGCGGGAATTATAGATTCCGCAAAAATGTTGCTAATGAAATTTTCCTGCATATGTAAAAACACACCAAAGCACAAAGCTTAATACAAACAGAAAAAACAGCCGAACTCAAGAGTCAATAAAAATTCGTCAATCGGCTGGGTTGTACTGTATGCTCATTTAATTCATTTCGTCTACAATGCACAGTGGAGAGGTATATTATTTTAATATAATTTTTAGCAATTGTAAAATTCGTTGAAGATGTTTTGCAAATAATTTCAAAAAATAATTGTGGTTTTTAGTTGAACTGTTTATTTTAATTTTGATATTTTTAGTTAAGCTTGAATTCATCAAATTTAATTTTGATTAAATTATTTTTACTGAATGAAAGAATTTTACAACTTGGAATTTTACTAAAATTTATTGATAATTTTCTTGGCTGAGCTGGGGCTCGAACCTGGGTTGAATTTGTATGTTTCAAGAATCACCACATTCTTTTATAAGAATTCTTTGAGTTCTAACCTCTGCTCCTCTGCGGTGCCTGCCAGCCAACAGTCAAACATCATTATTTAACCAGTGGTACTGGTGGTTCGAAATTTGCTGTTATTATAATTTATATTACATGTTGCTTCCTTTCCTCTATTTTTTCGTGTTCTTTCTGTCTAGACATTGTCTTGAAAACCTGAATACATTTGTTTATTATGCTTTTTTTTTTTGTCCACTTTCGTCGACATTCTATTTGTACAACTTTTTTTTAATTTTTTTTTATTTTTTATATTTTTTTTCAGCTAAGAAAATTATCAATAAAATTCAATAAAATTCCAAGTCGTAAAATTCCTTCTTTCAGTAAAAATAATTTAATGAAAATTAACATTGATGAACTCAAGCCTAATTAAAAATATAAAAATTTCGAAAAATTTGTTTTTTTTTATTTTATGCAATAAAAATCGTATAGCTAGCGGGTTCGAGATTGTGGCTTGTTTGACGATATCATCTGGCGTTTTACGCAATGTAGGTCCAATCCAGCACCATTCTCGTTTTCGGTTTTCCATTTTTATTGGAAGTTGGAAGTTTTATTGGATTTTGGATATTATTGTAGGACGTAGAATGTTAAGCAGGCATTTGTTCACAAAGACTTGAATGTAGCGCAAATCACTTAACGCAGCGTAACATGTTTCGGATCCAAGCAAAAGTGTGGATTTGATGCTACACTCAAAAAATTATGTTGTTAAATTCAAACGAAAATTCATTTGAAACAACTTAAAATTCATTTAAAAAACGGATCATTTTCATTTCATTTAAAACAAATGATTTTTACATTCATGTTTAATTTTTTTATTTATTAAACAGCATATTCCGTAAAATTGAATAGTTTTTTACTTTTAAAAATTATATTTTAACCGAAAAAAATCAAACTACATAACAAAATAAATACGGAAAAACATTATTTTTTGGTAGTTTGTTTTTTGAATAACAAACACAAATGTTGAAAAATAAAATTATTCGTAAAATAACTATCAGGGGTGTCATGGAAATCGAAAACGTAAAACGAGAGAATTTGGCAGTTCTTTTTATTAAACTTTTAATCTAATTTTTACAATTTATGTTAAAGAATTCTTTTTAATAGAGCATTAGTTGTATAATAATTGTCAAACAAAATTTTTATTACAGAAATTATATTGAAGAACGACTCTTAAAATCTGTTCGTTTTACGTTTTCGATTTCCATGACACCCCTGTATATTTTTATTCAATTTTAACAGTACGGAAAACGAATTTAATAACCCACAATCAGTAACTGTAATAATTTTATAAGTGTAGAGGTGACAGGCTCAATTTAGTGCTTCTTCTTCACAGGGTTTAGCTATAAAAGGATTGTTAAGCTTAAGTTTTATTCGCTGATATGGCTGCCAGTTTTATTAAGTCTGCTGCCAAGGACAAGAAAGCTTTTTATGTAATCAATCTATTGATTTCGAATGGAAAATTTTGTTAGGTGTTTGCGTTTTTTCTTAATGTTTTAGTTTTGCTGATATTTACTATTAATCCCACAAGCTTTTCGGTCTGGTTCACCATGAACACTTTGATTGACTGTATAAAAATGAGAATGACTACAAACAATGCTTCTTAAAATCATTTTGACTGCCAAAACTTTTTTTTATACATTTTTGTGTTATGACTAAATATGTAAAAAATTACTTTTATAATATCGCAATAAGCAGGTCCCAAGTTGCCAATAATTCCTGAAAAGACCCCTTTCAATCAATTTTAAACAAATACCTGTCATATACATACATACATATGTAGATGTTGGTATCTAGATAATATTCCAAACAACTGTTATATAATCTTTAACCTCAAAACATAATTATTTTTGGTTCGAAGTAGGTGCACAATTTCAATTGGTTCCCAAATTGGATTCAATTTATTTTGCAATAGTCACATTTGGTATACGCTATAAAATCATCAATTGAATTTTTTACTTTTTGTTAACATATGTATGTACATACATACATATCTATGTTTATAAATATGTTAGTTTTTAAAACATAATTTTTTTTTTGTCATATCGGTATAGTAAGACTTCCTATACACATTTATTCTTCACTGTTTGAAAGGTTATGTATGTTTTTATTTTGAACAGTTTTTTTTTCTCCAACCATCAGCCATGCTTTCTTTTAATCATGTTACAATAATAACTTTTTCTTCTCATTCTCTTTTTCTAAACGTTTTATTTATATGGGTACATAAAACCTTTTCTTAGAAAAGATAATAACGGGATATTTTTTGTACAATTGAAGGGATCAGAGCTAAAACGAACCAAGTCAAAAAAAGAAAATTCGAATAGGAACGAAACACTTTCTGTTATAGTCCGTTATAGAACTGAATAGAGTTAAACTTTGAAAAGAATTTCGCAGTAGTTTAGAAATATTTATGTATATATATATATGTATGTATCTATGGCATTTTACAAAACATCTTAACTTGAGATAAGATAGCAAAAAAGTTTTAAGAAAAACTCGTTGAAAAAATAATTTTTATTAAATAATAAATATTAAAGAAAGTTTTCGTTTATTACTATGAAATTCTATTGCCAACACTAGATATTAACGTGTGGACTGCATAAATATGTATTTGAGCACAAGTTCAGCAACAAATGTTATAATACATTGCTAAGCAATTATCTTTTAACACAAGCTGTCAAAATCAATTATCAATAACAAAAGAGGAAAATTTTAAACTTAAACATATGTGCCCAGAATGTACTAATAAAGTGGCCTCACAAGCGCAGCTGTTTGCAGTGATTTTCTTCGTTTGTGACGTTTGGCGTCATTTTTTTGTTTATTTACATTTTTTATAAAAGCATTTTGACATTTGCCGTCTCAATTCTAGCAACAAAATGCCTGTTGTTTTTTTTATTGTTTCAATGTTGTAGTACTGAGGTCACTTTGTTCATACATTTTTTATATGCCTGTATTTATAAAAAAATTTTAAATTTAATAAAGGTTTACAAACCCAATTTTGCATGAAAAATTGGCTTAATAAACGTTTGTTAAATTAAATAATCGTTTATAAATACGGGGGATAAAATTCAAATACAAAATTTACAAATTATTAATAAAAAAATAATATAAAATAAATTGGTTGCCAAAGAAAATGTAGATATTTATTTGCATACAAATTCATGATTTGTGTTTAGACATACGTTAAGTCCACTCAGAAAAAAATATATTAAACATAGAACATTTCTCTGACGTCATTCTGCCGACATTATTGCTTATGTTAACAAATGCAAATTGCGCGATAAGACGTAGGGTTACACATAATTTTAAAAACGTAAGCAAAATTATTGTTTTTAATGGAACTTCGTATGATTAACAAAATTGTGATCAACATTTAAAATTTGACTTAAGATTTTTTCTCGAAATGCAGATATAAATATATGCCCTGGTTTGGTTCAGCTCTGAGCCCTCCAATTATATCTTTAAATTTAAGCGATGGCATAAGATATTATGTCAGTTTCAGTTTTTACCAAAATTCGTCGGTAATAATTTTACTCTACTCAAGTACGGTTTCCAATTTATTGAAATTTTTTACACTTCCTCAAACTTAACGACCAAATAAACGATATAAAATGTCTTGACAAACAATCCAAAATTTGACGTTTGTTTAAACCGTTTGCGTTGTTAATTAAGTTGTTTGCTAGTTTGCAAAAAAGTCTGAAGTCAATTTGAACAAAAGTCGAAACGATATTTAAATATTTGTGAAACTATTTGCACTGTCTAGTCAATTTTCCTAAAAATGTTGCAGAATGAAGAAGGAAGTATACAGGAATAGACAAACGAGGGAAATTAATGCTTTGTTGACATAAGGTTTGTCATTAGAAAAACCCTTGAATAAAAACAAATATTGGTGCTCCCTTTTAGTAAATATTAACTGAAGCAAAACCTACCCATAATTCTCACAAGCTGTTGGAGTAATATTTGATTGGTCGAAAAATTATTATTAAAGAAGTAAATTTTTTAAATTCTCCTCAACCGGTTAATGCTGGCGTCCCACAGGGCAGCAATCTAGGACCTCTGGTAAATACTTCAGACAGCTCTTTCAATAATTACACTCAAGCATCTAGCTTTGCTGATGATACACCCTTTTAAAACGTCCGTTGCCCATTTTCTTTAACTGCCGCGTCAAGAAACTTTTCGATTGCATTTTTGTCCACCTTGATTGTCAATATATCACACCGTGCATTGGCAGGACCTAAACTTAGGAATTAGAATAAAATGTGATAAATTATTGTTGATTTATATCTCAATATATAAAGAATCAATAAATATATTATGAAAGTGGTTAAACTTTCTTAATTTAATAAAGTGCAGCTAAAGTGTATCGATTGCTGGATATGTTCTATTTCAATGTACGAGAGATGGTTTGTATAGTTTAGAAAAGTAGTGATTTTGACACCATCGACCAAGATCGCCCAGGTTTAATCACCCAGGCATCGTAAAGATGGCTGTCACCTCAAAAAGATTTGAAAGCAGGTTTTTTTTAAGCGTATACAAGCAACACGATTTATGCGAAAGCTAGAAACTTGAAACCTCAAAAGCCCAGAGACGTAAAAAGATAATTAGCATGTCTTAAATGCAAAACACTCTACCACAAAATTCTTATTAGCCAAATTCGCATTTCCATAGCGCAAGGATTAATTTATGTATTTTTTTTGGAACAAAACGTTTATATAATGTATATTAAGTGTGGTGAAATTTAAGGAGCCGATGTTGATTTTGAATAAAACACAAATTATTTTGGAAATTACTGGCATTTCTTTTCATTATGATAATATTGGTATGGTTCAATTATGTGTGGAACAAAATATCGGCCTTGACCTCGACGGCACACCGCCATCAGATGGTCCAAATTTTTGATAACGCTGAAGCATAATTGAGGTTGTTTGCCGTAAATGTGCCGAATTATCTCATTCTTTAGCTCTTGAATTGTTGCTGGCTTATCGGCGTACACATTTTCTTTCAAATAACCCCAAAGAAAGAAGTCTATCGGTGTCAAATCACATGATCTTGGCGGCCAATTAACATCGCTACCACGTGAGATAACACGGCTAGTGAAATTGCAAAGCAAATGCGCCATTATTTCGTTAGCTGTGTGGCAAGTGGTACCGTCCTGTTGAAACCACATATCATCCACATCCATATCTTCCAATTTGGGCCATAAATTTGAGCCGTTCACAGTAACTGCCTGACCGGCCTCCATTTGAAAAAAATACGGTCCGATGATTCCACCAGCCAAATACTCACTCTTTGTGGGTAAATTGGTTTTTCGACAATCACTCTTGGATTATCATTCGCCAAAATGCGGCAATTCTGCTTATTGACGAGTCCGCTGTGGTGAAAATATGCCTCAAGATGATATTCTTCGAAAATTGATCATCCACTGTTGCCATTTCTTGCCACCATTCATACCAATGACGACGTCTGGAATGGTCAAGAGGCTATAGTTCTTTAGTAAATTGCACCTTGTAAGCATGTAAATCCAAGTGTATATAAATAATGTTCATCAACTTCGAGCGTGAAAGGTGCAATTGTTGGGCACGACGGCAAGTTGAGGTGGACAGCTCTTCACCCACACTATCGCGAACAGCAGCAATAGTTTCTGCTGCACGAGCATGCACTGGTGTTTTCCCATCTCCTACAGACCCAGTATGCTCGATTTTTCCGATTGTACGCACATTTGGGCGATTTAATTGACCGAAAAAATCACGAAGAGCACGATATGCATTTTGATGTGAATGCCCATGTTCATAATAACTGAATAACTTTAACGCGTTGCTCGTTTGTGTATATTTCCATGGTTCAAATTGAGTTAGTCTTAAATTCAACATCGGCCATTAAAATAACCCTTTATATAACAACCCTACAAGAACTGAGTGACCAAAACTAACACAAGCAACAATTTTTTACTAACCCACTTGCAACAATTTTATATGGAATTTTTGCTTCAGGCGCTGCACTTTTTCGTTTATGCAATAAAATTTGAAGGATTGTTTTTGTAATACTTATTTAATATGTTTGTATCTTTAATTTTCATTTTAATATAAGTTCTATTAAAATATATTAATTATATTTATTGAAATTTTAATTATTTACTTATATATTGTCAAAAAAATCTAATTAGTAAAGTTGGGTTCTGGGAAATTTTGGGAGTTTTTAGGGGAAAAAACGTAGTGTGAATAATTTTGCTAGTGGCAGTGCAGGCAAATAGTGCATTAGTTGTTTCACTCGAACATATATGTTAAAGTGAATTCAAAATTACACTCGAGATGAAGCAAAATTACCCGATTTAAATGAAATTACACCTGATATAAAATTAAAGATTTATTTAATAAAAATACATTTACAAAGAAGCAAAGCACTACAAACTCATTGAAAGAAGATTAATATTTGTCAAACTGTTAAGATTCTTATTGTAACTTAAAACTATTAGTAATTGATGTATTTTCTTCTAAAAACTGGCAACGACTGAAAAATTTATTTTCTACTTTTAAAATAAATATTACAATTAAAAACAAACATTATTGATTTCAATTAAAAAATATAAAAACAAGTAATATAATTAAAGTTCATTCTCTTTTGCCTACAAAAACAAATTATCAAAAATAAAATTAAAGATTTAAAAACTATTAATAAAACATAAAATAAAACTCCTAAAATAATGAGTTTAACTTCCACATTTGGTTGCATACATTTAGAGAAGGTTCAAAATGCTCATTGCCATTCCTTTATAATGGGAGTTTTTCAAGCCCGATAGAGTTTACGAAAGGTTAGCTGTCAAACGGACTGTCATACTGCTCTCACTTCTTGCTCTGGCGCATTATCATGAATAGATTCATGCTTGAACAACGCCACAAATTATCCAAATTTACTTTGGAAATCAGCCATCGCTTTTCGCAACTTATCGACGACTTCATGATTTAAATGACGCAACTTATTTTTTTTTTAATAATGGCGATGTGTTGAGTTAGAGAAAATAAACAGTCAATTAGACTTCAAGGCCGTGTTATGAATAACCTCTTGATTATTTTCCGTATGGCTGTGAAGTCACTGGCTTATACTGATAAGCCAGTAAAAATTGACCTCTTAGAGTTCAACATTGTTAATTTAACTGGTGACATGCAGCCAGAAATGCTCGAAAAAGTAGAAAAAAATTGGACGTCTGCAATGCGTTTCGTCAAGAACAGGCGCGGTGCCTGTTTGTTTGAAATACGTATCAATTGGTAATGCCTTGTATTAATCTGTGATTAAAATTAATGTTTTTGTGTTGTCTACCATTTTATGTTTCATGGTCTTAAAAATACCCTTTATACTTTATTTAGTAAACAAATGGGCTACCGGATTTTATACAACTGTCCCTTTCGTAATTCAGTTTAACAACTGTTAAATCTTTATCGAAATCAAAGAGTCCATCTTGTGAAATTCATTATCGAGCTTTTGAAAATATATATTAAATGATTGCAGACTTTTTTTATAAAGAAACCAAGACTTTGGTTGAGAAGACTGTGCATTTTGTATCATCAATATTTAAAAAGAAATAAATGCCTGATATCGAATCTTTATTTTATTTGGGCATCTGACCAAGAATTTTAAATTGCACCTGAATTACACCTAAGAGAAATTACCCACCCTCTACCCACGACATTAAAAATTATACCAAATTCGGGTAATTACCCACAAAGTGGCAACACTGATCATATGTTTCCATTTTTGATTTCAACGTATTTTTTCTGAAGTGTTTTAAAATATCAAAGTACAAACTTAAAAATAAATAAATAGTTGAAAAAGATAGATTGTAATTGGTAAAGGGTAGTTTACACTATCTCACAAGTCTTACGTATTCCATAATACTTTGTGCGATAGAAATCTATTGATTTTTATTGCGACTGTCAACAAATCTAATTTAACATAACAGTTTGTGTTCACACCATCACACAAAGTATAAGCACTCACACATTAAATAAAATGCAAACCAGTTCCATTGAAAAGTATTATTGTTTAGAAATTTAAAAAAAAAACGATAAAGTTGTATGGGATCTCAAACTTTATTTCATAATTCTTGTCATTTCCATCACACATGCATTCACACTATCACACTTTTACATACTACTTGAGTTTTTGACATGTATTAATACAAAGTATAATAGTGTAAACTTACCTTAAGTACATACGGTAATATATTTTGAGCTATAGATATTTCATAATTTAACAACTCGTTTCTATAGTTTCTTCAAATTATAGATGTTTTTCAAAGCGAACTGCTTTTGAGCATCAGGAAGTCAATGGAAAGCGCCCGCATTAGGATTACAGAAAATATTTAAATTAAGGAAAACAAAAAAAAAAAAAAACATTGTGGTAATATTATTTTCATATTTTATGCACATTTCCCAGCGGTAAATATTGAAAGGACCTTACTGCTTTCAAAAATATTCGCTTCGCATGATATCCAGCCTTCAGAAGCATGCCTTCTAGAAGGTATATACTTCTTTTCTACAGAGCTTCTAAAATATTCAGTAAACATTCTTTAACAAGGGAGAACGGAAGTTGTTATGTTTTACTTACTTTTTATTTTTAGTGACCTGCCTTACTCGCTTCTTTGGGAAGGGATCGAAGATGATGTTAAAGGCAGTGTGTAAGGGCTTGCTCCCAATGACAACCTGTGTAAAAATTAAATACGTATGGAATGCGGCGAAAAGGGCTTACGGCTGCTAAATAAGGACTTCTTTACTCATTCTAGTTACCGATGGGTTTAATTAAAATGAATGTTCGCCAACAATAACCATCAGTACTGAATAGGCAGGTGTGTCCGCTATGTAATTACATCAGCACGGACTAGTCAGCTGTGTCAGATATATGTTTCATTAAAGACAAAATTCATTTGTTAATAAAGGATGCAAAATCACACGTTCACAAAAGTTTGCATCAGTTTTTCAATATTTGCCTTAATAAAATAATAGAAACTTTGTTCTTTATATTATTTGCATCAGCAATGCCAGTCATATGACAGGTCAAATGACTGTCACTGTTATTGCACAGAAAAAAGTAAAAACCGGTTTTAATCACCAAAATAATTGAAACAAGCAAAAAATTGTTTAATTTTGCACCTATCACCGAAATGATTATACCAATTACTCAAATTTGCAAAAATTGCAAAACAGTGATTTTTTTTCCAATTAAAAAGTTTTTATATTTCAATTACAAAAATAATTGAAAAAATTATTAATATTAAACAATCTTTTAATTGAATGAATTAACAAAGTATTTAAAAAAATATCAATATATTAATTGAATGAATTACTGACGTAATTGATTACAACACAGAATTTTTTTTTTATTTTTTTTTTTAATTCCCTAAGCTAATACCGCGAAGCTCTTCGCTTGTCTGCAGGAAAGAAACCAGAGTCTCTGGCGGGAATCGAACCAGCAACCGGCGCACTCAACTTATATGAAAATAAACGTAATATCTACGTTCTTATACTATGTTTGTGTTAGCATTATTTCAACAAAGTTTTCAATTCAAACAACAGAGTTGATTGATTCAATTAAACATTTACTTAAAATTAAGCTTAAAATCAAGTAAAATTTTAATTGAAAAAAAAAAATTTTTTTTAATTCAATCAATTAAGAACGTTATTAGATTTATTTTAAAATTCAAAAATCACCATTAATTGAAAAGAAACTGCCAATAATTTTTTCTGTGTGTAGGGAAGAAAATCAAGTCATTCGGTTGCAACAAGAACTGACCAGGCTCTAGGCAACATCTTGCAAGACCAGTCTAATTTTTCAACCGTGTTTGTTAAGTTTTGCCAATCCACAAAAATCATAAATTCAGAGAGATTCAAAATTTATTTTTTATACTAATGTTGTTAATTACCCCTTTCAAATTACTGCCATCCCTATTTAAAATTAAAAACTACATTGGATCTCATCAATGTAGTTTTTCTTTAATATAAAATTTCTACAATGGCTGCCTTAGCAGTATCTATCTAATACAAGTGTAATGGCAGGTTAATAGCATTTAAACTAATAATGTTATTTCATCTAAAAGGATGCTTAAAGTACCTTCAACTAAATGGGGTTGTCTTTATAACAAAGTACGTATGTAAGAATTTCTGTCATTTTTTTTCTTCTTTTTATAAACGTACATATATGCTCATATGTATATGCATATATTTACTTTTTTTTCTAAAAAATTTATGACAAAAGTTGTAAGAGACATAAAGAAAGATTATATGAAACAAAGAACTAAACTGAAATTACTAGTGTAAACGTTGTTAAAACCATAATTTGAAAAACACATACTCATGAGTATAATAATGTTGTTAAAAAAAAAAAACAATTTTTAATTATTACAAGATTTTAGAAAAACACAACGAGTGAACTAGTAATTATGACCCGATATCAATCAGTAATTGTGAAAAAACTTACTTGTACTGGAAGTTGCTAAAGTAAACACATACACTTGTCTGTATGTGTGTTTAAAAATTTTTTATAATTTTGTTAAGGTACAATTCTATTTGGTTTTAATTAAAAAGATCAACAGTGATAAGCAAAAAAAAAAAATATAAAAAAACTAGAAAATAATTTAAAGTTTTCGCTTGATTGGATAATTTACATTAATATATATTTTGTTTTTAAAACTTAACCTTAAGTGTGTTAATGGTACACATCATAAATTTTATCCTAAACGAATTAACACTATTTTAAAGATAAAACTTGCAAACACATATGGTGTTTCAAATAAGAGCATATGTCATTATACAAAATTACTTTAAAAAATAAGGAGAATTTAAATTCAGAGTTAAAAAAAATATGTCTAGATAAAATATCTTGTTAGAAAACATTATCAGAATTTAATTTTTATGTGTTGAAAAATAGCAACGCTAGCGGTTTTTTGACACAATTCGTTAGCTTTAGAGCTTTTTTAACACAAACAAAAGGCGAAACTGCTATTTTTCTTTTGAAATGGAACGGTCGATCCAACCATTTCGCTCCTTTAATGCAATTTCGACGGTTGTTCAATTTTCCTAGATGATAAGGCATCACGTTCAAAGTGCAAAATATTAATTATAATAATATTAATTCTAACTAACAAACTGGTCATAATAACAATTTTCTGATTTTCTGAGGATAGAATGTGGTGATTCTTGAAACATGTAAAAATCGACCCGGGTTCAAATCCCAGCTCAGCCAGGAAAAATTATCAATAAATTTTAATGGAAATTCCAAGTTGTAAAATTCCTTCCACAGTGAAAATAATTAAATGAAAATTAAATTTAATGAACTCAGGCCTAATTAAAGAATATCAAGAAATTAAAAATTAACAGTTCAACTAAAATCATAATTGTTCTTAAAAAAAAATAGCTATGGCACAAGCTCTAATGTTTACATTTGTACTTTAATTTGTACAAATAAAATTTAATGAAAATTAAATTTAATGAACTCAGGCCTAATTAAAGAACATCAAGAAATTAAAAATTAACAGTTCAACTTTTTCATAAATTTTATTTTTTAGACATGAAAAACAATTTTCAAACATTAATTGATATTTAAAAAAATTGTTGAAATCATCCATTTAAATGGTTAAGGCCCAACTATAATATGCTGAAGTTGGCTTAAGCCATTGTACGAATACATGTGATTCATTGGTATCGAGCCATATTGAACGTAAGAAAAAACTTTTTGTTAAATTTTTTGAAACTGTCATTTGCTTAAGAAAAGTGCGAAACTGACCGCATTTTCCGTACGAAATTAAATATTTTTTGATTATGTTTTTGTGTTTTTAAATACATTTTATAGGTTTTTTGTAAATTTTTGACAGTAGCTTAGGCAAGCTTATTCATATTATAGTTTGGCCATTAGGCCTATTTTAGGGCGTAATTGAATATTGAATAAACAACATTTAGGAAAATTGCAATTACGCCAATATTGTACTTGAGGAGCGATATGATATCCTTTATCAGTAGGTGTAAATTCACTGATTGCTTCAAAAAAAAAAAATTTCTAAATGTAGTTTGACATCTCTCTTCTAAAGGGGTACGCATCTCTTATTTATTTATTTATTTTTATTTATTGTTCGAAAATTAACATTAGTTGTCGTTGCTTAGTGTTCGGTTAAGTAGATTTGTGGAAAACACAACCGCTAATAGTGTTTGTGTAGTAAGTACATCATTAAAAAAAATAACATTGTTATCTTCGAAGACAAATATAATACTGCACTTGTTCGACAAAAATCTAATGAGAGATATTTATTTTTGCTGATTAAGTGTTGCAAATTAACATTAAAATTTAATTTAATTAAAATTTTGTTATCGTACAGGACAAAGTGGCAGGAAAAGACAGAGCTGAAGGCACAAAATGTTGAAGTTTTAACCCAAATATATGATATAAAGAAAGGTTTTTGCAGTTAAAGTGCTTTTTATGCCAAGTAATATTCAGCTTCATAAAATTAGGCTGTGTTAGGACTGGGCCTTGGTGTTTTACTATACGCTTAAGTTTTCTAGCCCATCAGTGAGCTTCAAAAGGCTTTGGATAAAAAAAGTGGAACACAAAAATTAGGAAATATAGTTAATTTAACAATAAATTGTTTAAAAATGTTCGTTAAAAATTGTTTTGTTGTATGTGACCATATTGAAAAAAAGGTTTTTTCTTTGCATGCAGATCGACAATCTACCATAGTGACGTGCATAATATACCAACTGAAAACCAAATTATACATAAGCACACAATAAACAGCTGTCTTATCGACGCTACCTTCCAATAATTGCACCATGTTTGTATCACAAAAAAATACATTTTGGTTGTCATAGTGTTAATAATAAAAATAGAAACCTCACCCAGTTTTTCTCTGATATTTCTTATATTCATTACAGCAAACTTTAATAGTTCTATGAATTTTTGTGCTTTTATGTAAATGTGTTATGCCCAATATAAGTAAAAAGAACATTTATAGCAACAACTAAATAAATATGACTGAACAATTTATTTTCTCTACGGGGTGGTTGATTTATTTGTATTTAGTAGTTTCCGCCTTAATTATTTTCTCAGCCATTTTTTTTTTAGTCTTCGTTATTATTTCTTTCCTTTTTTAGTGTTAAAACTACACGCTGAGTTTTTATCAAAAAAAAACAAATAGTATTTTTGTTGTACATATTTTGTATATTTTATTTGCTGCTCGTTGTTGCAACATTTATTTAATATTTTCACAAACAATTTATTTTTCTTCGACAGTATCAATAAACAATTTCCACGTGTAACAAGTCTCTTATTTTAATACTTAAAGTATTTCTTTAAATAATTTGTTAGTAATTTTTAATAACAATCTACATAAAAAAAAAACTTTAAGATAAACAAAAAAAGGTATTGTCCTTTAGTTCGATCAAATATAATTGATTTAATTTCAAGTGAATTTAGCAGAAAAGATTTTTAATTAAAAAAGTGTCGTATCCTGCAACCACTTGATGGTGCTGTGCATTAGAAATGGAAGGATAAACACAGAAAGCAATCGCTTTTTGTTTAAAAAAAATCACTTAAACTGTTGGATATTAAATAATGGATATTGATTTGAAGATAGACATTCTATTAAAATATTGTTTCCTTAGCAGAAGTTAAAGTTCTGCTTTTGAAATACAAATTACTTTTTAGTTTTTTTGCTGTTCAATTCTAAATAACGAAACTACTACAAAATCTTGGCTTTATAAAGGTTATGTACTTGTAAGGTCGAACATAGTTTTAGTAAGGGATGTCCTTATTAATATTCGTTAACCCTGAAAATGTATCCCAATTTTCCTCAATGATTTTAATTGCCAAATCAACTGGAAAACTAGGAAACAATGAAACAACATCAAGTGATATTAATTTTTCATTATCCTGAATTGTTAAATTTTCCAACTTCTGCTTAAATTCTACAGAATTACTAACATTATACTTCGAATTCTCCGTTATCTTCTTAAGTAAATTCGTAATATATTTACAAAGATTATGTGATGATGAATTTATGGACGAACAAATAGGCCTTAAGGGAAAATTGCCCTTATGAATTTTTGGTAATCCATATAATCTTGGTGCTACAAATATGAAAGTTTTTGGTTCGTGTCTTTCCACCAATGTTATCACATTCAATTTAAAAATTCCTTCTATAAATTTGTTGTTAATTTTCTCAAATCTGCTTGTTGGATCTTTCTCTAATGTGTGAAAAGAGTAGTAGTAGTTAATTGAAGTTTTTTTAAATATATTTTTCCATTTATGTTCAAATTCTGAAATTTTATTTTATTTTATTATATAAATTTCCTGAAGAAGATTTTCAACGGAAATCGAAATATCGAAAATAAAAATATTTTATTCTATTCCAAAGATAATATTTATATAGGGCCTATGGTGAGATATAGATCGATCGTCACGAAATTTAGTGAAGTGATTTCTTGTCATAGAAAACGAGTTTGTGCAAAATTTAGGGGGTAATTTTGTTGTTCACTTCACCTTGCGTTGAGAAAATTTTCATATAAAATTTTTTAAATTTTCAAAAATACATGAAAATTTGTTCAACTTTCAAAAAATAAAATCCACACATGAAAATGCACTTATTATGAAATATTTTTATAACATAAATTTTGTAAACCCACACGTGAAAATGCACTTATTATGAATTTAAAAAACTACCGAATTTTAGAAAAAAATTTTAAAATACATGAACATTTTTCAAAATTATTAAAAATTAAAAAGACATAACATGACAATTTACTTATTTTGAAATATTCCAGTGATGATCACGTCAAAAAAAACAAAAAAAATATATGAAAATCTATATTTAAATATGAATTTCTATTTAAATACAGTTCGTGAAATTGGCCCTAAGAGTTGAAAGGTACTTTGCTTTTGTATGGTTAGCTTCAAGGCGAATTCATGAAAAAGTGGTGTCGATACTACAACAAGTACAACACCAATATTGTTTTTTATTTGTTGCTCTCGTTGATCGATACGTCAAAAACACAAACAACTTTTGACATTCCTCTTTCTAAGTATGAAAAATGTACCGCATCTGTGTTTTCAATGCCACCTAAAAAATACCAAGGTACATTAACACAAGGTAAACTAATTTGGGAGTGTACACATGCTGATATATAAAAATAACCGATTTGTCAAAATTGTCTTCATATAAAACAAAAACAATTTAACGCACACATGTACAAATTTTGGCTCATATACACGAAATTTGACAATTGGGTATTAACTTGGGTAAACAGCTCACAAACAAGGCGAATTAACTACAGGTGGTGTCGAAACGCCTTCTGATTTTGACAGATCGAGCCTATTTGTTTTGATTTGTTAGTGTTTTGCTAAGAATGGTTGACATTTCGAGCCGTAAACACAAACAATGCAATGCAAAAGCCCCTATGTTGTTTCTATTGTTTTTGGATTTGAATTCGCCTTGCTCACAAGCATATGGGCCAACGAGTCTACCTTGTGTAGTTGTACCATGTCAAATACAAGTTTGATGATAATATTTACAAAATCAATATAGTTTTTATTTTAATTTCAAGGATATTAAAAATTAAAACAGAATGTACTAATAAAGTGGCCTCACAAGCGCAGCTGTTTGCAGTGATTTTCTTCGTGTGTGACGTTTGTCGTCATTTTTTTTGTTTATTTACATTTTTTATAAAGGCATTTTGACATTTGCCGTCTCAAGTCTAGCAACAAAATGCCTGTTGTTTTTTTTATTGTTTTATTGTTGTAGTACTGAGGTCACTTTGTTAATACATTTTGGAGTCTACCTTGTGTAGTTGTACCATGACAAATCAGATGATAATATTTACAAAATCAATATAGTTTTTATTTTAATTTCAAGGATATTAAAAATTAAAACAAAAATTTTGTGTTTTTTTAAATATTTTTTAAATTAATAATTCATTTTATTTTGCGAATTAAAATTTTTGTCAAAATTATAAGTTTGTTTTAAAGATGAG
This sequence comes from Pollenia labialis, assembly GCA_949318255.1. NCBI lineage: Eukaryota > Metazoa > Arthropoda > Insecta > Diptera > Polleniidae > Pollenia > Pollenia labialis. Next base: position 115,100,914 of record OX439139.1, on the reverse strand, counting down.
CTATCGAGATGATTTTTACTCAAAAGAAGCCACTCTTATAAATAAAGCCAAACGGGAGTTGGCCAATGGTGTTGAGAAGGATCCAATTTATAAGCTAAGACTAATGTGTTTTGCCAAAGGAGCTGCAGGAATGCTGGACCTAGCGAAGTAAGAAGAATTTTTCTTAACATAAAAGCATATGGAAATATCAAATTTTTATTTCAACTTTTGTTAGATCAATTCGCAAAATGGATGAAGATGGCCACTGTTCCCTAAGTTTGGATAAGTTTGTGGAAGGAATTCGGAAATCTGGCCTAGATTGCAATGAAGATGAACTAAAAACATTGTTCAATAGTTTCGATGCTAGTAAAGACGGTTGTATAAATACAACTGAATTTTTGAACAAATTAAGGGTAAGAAATTCTTGAATGATTTTTTTAATAAACTTTAACAATTACTATCTTACTCTGCAGCCCTCTATGACTCGTTCTCGCTTAAATATCATCAACAGGGCCTTCGAGAAAATAGATAAAAAGAATGATGGTGTAATTACCGTTGAAGATTTAAAAAATGTTTATTGTGTCCGGGATCATCCAAAATATTTAAGTGGCGATTTAACTGAAAAAGAAATACTTGAGCACTTTTTGAATAATTTTAGCGGTGAACAAGATGGCAAGAAGAAGGGAGGCAAAGTGACAAAAGAAGATTTTATCAATTACTATGCGACTATAAGTGCTTCCATTGATAACGATGGCTACTTCGATTTGGTTATGAGACGTGCTTATAAATTGTAAAAAATAAAAGTGGTTGACTTAAAATATTTTTAATAAAAAAAATACGCACAAATTGTACACTTATTTCTCTATAATAAATGTGTAATATGAACACGTCGACAAATCAATGTAATTTTTAAGGTTTTAGAACTGGAAACGGATTAAAATGGAAAACATATTAATTCTGTTTAATGCAGAACTTAATGTACACTTCACTCTGCTTTCCGGCAACGGAAAAAACATTCGGGCTTTTGAAATAACAAATGTGATTTTGTGGTGTTCTGAAACTCATACCGTTTTTGTGTTTGTCGGTGTGCTTTCGGCAATTGATGTTACAATATCACACGTGTGATTTTAGTAGGCGCATGTGATTTGAAATCACGTGATTTAAGTAAACATTTCAGAACAGGCCTGATTATTTATTTGGAACAAAAAGTTAAGACTTTACTCCAGAAATAGATTTTAAAATCGGTCGAAATTCATCACACCTGCTAAAAACGATAATTTTGAAAACGATCGTTTTTCATCACATATTAGCAAACATGTAAATTTAAGCGGCCCATACACTTGCAATATTATTGTATATAATATTAGCCATATTCGGGTGTGTTCTAGAATCCGAATCCGCTCGAAAGTGGATTACTTTAGCATTATTGGTGTTCTGCATTTCACATCCACATGTTTTTATTCGTTTTCAATTAGAGTAGATATGGGTTGGTGAAAGTAAACCGAATCGACTTTTATTGTAATATGTGATAACATTTTTAACATAAAAATTAATATTGCTTTTAGCTTAAAATCTTCTTAATCCAATTTAATCAAAAATATATCGTCATCTAAAACGCAAAAGGCCCTTACTAACCCTAAATTTAAAGTCGACGTTTTCATTGATATTGATGTAATTATACCAAATTTTTTGAACGATTTTTATGTTATTTTCAGACAATTTGTTTCTTTAATCTAAATCGGATTTAGCGAATTTTAGCCATGTTCGCGATATAAGCGATTTGGTCGTGTAAGTTTTCTGATTCTTTACAGCTTTAACGATTTATAATAAATAGTTGACTTTGCTTTCATGCCGCTGTTTGCAAATTTTTGCGAATTTCCTTGAAAATAGCAATTTTTACCGATTTTTTGCCATTCCTTATAGTTTTAGGGACTTTAAATCAATTTTATGGCTGGTTTGAAATATTAAAATTTTTCGCGAATTTTCGCTATTTTTGCAATTTTTTTTTGTTATTTTCCGACATTTTGTTTTTTTTTAACCCATTTAGAGATTTCAAATAAATTTTAGTGTTTGTTTAAAAGTTTGCAATTTTTCGAGAATTTTAGCCATGTTAGCGATTTTTTTTGTGATTCTTTACAGCTTTCACGATTTTTAAAAAATATTAGACATTGCTATCATGCTTCGGTTAGCAAATTAGCGATCATTAGTTCAACAAAAGTTTTTCGAACAAAAACTTCGAATACACAAAAACATGCGGATTTGAGAACACCAATTAATGACTTATGCTGATTCAAAAAATTTTTCGTTTTCAATTCGAGTCTAAACCTAGAACATACCTGATTATTTCCATTTTGTACTTTATTATGCAATAAGTCGCACTATGTTTTCATTCATTCAATAAAAAGATGACCATAAACTATAGAAATAACATAAACAGCATTGTACAATGTTGCCAACACATTTCACTATCTTTTTGTTGTGCAATAAAAATCAAAAGTATTTTGATTGTTGTCAATATATTGTGCCATCATCGTATATCACATACACATTGGCGATATAATTGTACAGTACGTAAAACTGGACAATTTTATTGCAAGTGTATGAGCCGCTTTAGATATTTAGTGTCTGTTTTGCAACCCCTCTTCACCAACAAAACAATCGTGCTTGTAAGACATGTCTGAAAATACAACCTGTAAATTTGGACTTTGTCGTTATCGACAACAATCGATTATTATTGACAGTCCCAAAATATTTTCGAAAAATTTAAAATAAAAAATGTAAATTTAAAAAAGTTATTGGCACAAATTTTATCACTAAATTACCCGCGAAAAAGCTTGGTAAAATAACGAAATTTTTAATTTGAGACGTTACCTTAAATAGCAACAATTCGCCAAAATTATTACTATTTTAAACGAGCCATAATACTGATAAGAAGGCCCTTAAACTATGAGGAATGGCAAAACTTCGGTAGAAATTGCTAAATTATCGGATATTCGTAAAATCTTACAAATAATCGTTTATGCTTTAAAGAATCAAAAACTTACAGCAAAAAATCGCTTTTATCGCGAACATGCCAAAAATTCGCGTAAAAATCCAAAATTGGGACATAAACTCTAAAATTTATTTTAAATCGATAAATCGGTTAAAAAAACAACAAATAAGCATAAATAGCGTTAAAAATCAAGGACCCTAACAGTTATAAGAGAAACGACAAAAAATTCATATACGGGTAATTCCATGTCAAATCGACCAAGAGTGGGACCCGACCCCTTTCGATTTGAATGAAATTTGGTGAGAAGGTTCCTTTTATCCTATAAGGAACATATATGAACGAAAAAAATTTTTAAAATTTTTTTTTCAAAAGTTACGTCATATTCAAAATGGCATAATTTCGCCGAATTAGCCGAATATGTTGAGTTTATTTTTTCTATATCTCAAAAACTACTGCACATACGAAGATGATTTGTATGTCATTTTAAAGAGAATACTTGGGGCTATAAGCAATATATTGAAGAAAAAATTTTTTTTGGAAAAAATGTAATATCTGCAAAATATTAAATTTTTAAAATGGACTAAGTCAAAAACCTAATTTTTTTTTTGCCTAATTTTTTTTTATATAATACCTCAAACTGTTCTTTAAAAATCCTAAAACTTTGAAGGAGGTGTTTTTTTTTTTTTTTTAGATATGAATTTTTTTCTTTCGCAACCTTTGAAAAAATAATCTTAAAATAGAATTTTAATATTGTAATTTTGAGCAATAAGTACACTGTGCTAATTGCAAAAAACAGACCAGCCGCACAATTTGCATTTTGCCCTAATTGGGGCACGCTGAATCCAGTGGGACTTACCGTTTTTTTAGATTGGCTCTTGTTTTCAAGAATTACCGTTATTTCGAAAATGTAAGAGGCTGCACAGCATATATTTGCGTAAATCAAAAACGGTTTAGTTTATTGAAATAACTAAAAAAACCGAAATTCGGCAATAAATAATAAAGTGGGGTTGGTCATACATTTGGCCCATCTAGGAGCATCCTACGCGCGCTGCAGGGGCCAAATTAAAGAATTTTATTAAACCGCAATATTTGCATGGTGGCACGTAGGATGCTTCTAGATGGGTAAAATGTATGACCAACCCCACTTTATTATTTATTGCCGAATTTCGGTTTTTTTAGTTATTTCAATAAACTAAACCGTTTTTGATTTACGCAAATATATGCTGTGCAGCCTCTTACATTTTCGAAATAACGGTAATTCTTGAAAACAAGAGCCAATCTAAAAAAACGGTAAGTCCCACTGGATTCAGCGTGCCCCAATTAGGGCAAAATGCAAATTGTGCGGCTGGTCTGTTTTTTGCAATTAGCACAGTGTACTTATTGCTCAAAATTACAATATTAAAATTCTATTTTAAGATTATTTTTTCAAAGGTTGCGAAAGAAAAAAATTCATATCTAAAAAAAAAAAAAAAACACCTCCTTCAAAGTTTTAGGATTTTTAAAGAACAGTTTGAGGTATTATATAAAAAAAAATTAGGCAAAAAAAAAATTAGGTTTTTGACTTAGTCCATTTTAAAAATTTAATATTTTGCAGATATTACATTTTTTCCAAAAAAAATTTTTTCTTCAATATATTGCTTATAGCCCCAAGTATTCTCTTTAAAATGACATACAAATCATCTTCGTATGTGCAGTAGTTTTTGAGATATAGAAAAAATAAACTCAACATATTCGGCTAATTCGGCGAAATTATGCCATTTTGAATATGACGTAACTTTTGAAAAAAAAATTTTAAAAATTTTTTTCGTTCATATATGTTCCTTATAGGATAAAAGGAACCTTCTCACCAAATTTCATTCAAATCGAAAGGGGTCGGGTCCCACTCTTGGTCGATTTGACATGGAATTACCCATACATATAATCATTAATATTGATGAATTATTGGTAAAGGTTTTAAATAGCAATTGTCATTAAATATATTTTATTTTGGTTATCGTAACCAATTAAAGTAAGAAATATTACATTAATTCAACCCAAAAATTTTATTGATTACTGATAACCATTATAACAAATAATTTATTTTTTGGTTACAAATACTCAATAAATAAAAAATTATAGTCTATTACTATTTGGGACCCATTGGCAATCATTTATCCGGTAAAAGCGAGAAAATTAGTTTTTAAGTACAGACGGAGATTCTAGCGGATCAAAATTACCTCTCATGTAACGCACAACAATTGCCAGGTTCACTTCTTCTTCTTCTAAGGCATCAAAATAATAAATGCACGGAACTAATCATAAATATAAATACATATGACCAATGATTAAATGTATATGGTCATTGACCATAGGTACCATATGAACCCCATTCTAAAATCGCTTTAAGACAAAAAATTTTCATATAGCTGAAGAAATCTAAATAATATTCGGCATAATGAATCTCAACCTTATAACATAATTTAGTTTTGCCGGATAAATAACAAATAGGTTCCGACTATACTAACTTAATTATAATGGATATTTGTAACCAAAAAAAATAAATTATTTGTTAAAATGGTTATTTATAACCACAAACATTTTTTGGTTGAAGTAATGGTTATTTACAACCAAAAAAAAAATATTTTTACTTCAATTGGTTACGATAACCAAAAATAAAATATATATTACGATAATGGTTAAAAATAACCTTGCCGTTGGTTACATTAAAAAAGTAGAATTTTCGCTGAAAATGCCCATATTTACCTTAAAACGAGCAAAGATTTATAAATTTTATAGCTTGAAAAATAAATCTGTATTAGTCCACAGTTTACTAAAAAAGGTTTTATACAAAACATCTTGCTCAATTCGCCGTCTTATTCAGTTTTGTAATGCAAGTCAAAACCCATTTCCGTTATTTAACGTCACGCCACGGCAGTTTTTTACTTAAATCTGCAAATCCTTAGGTCGATAACTGTAAGTTTTTTTCTGAATATAGCGCTACTTCATTACTTTGTTTATACAAAAACCCTTTTTACAAATTTGAATTCTTCATTTAATTTTTTTTTCCATTTTGTGGTCCAAATATCACGACACGTCAAAATGGAAATGCCCATATACAGATATATATATTGACTTTGTATGGAATGTACCACAACCAATTCTTAAATATCGCCCCCATTCTTTCTGAAGTTGTGTATTTATAATCAAGATACTTCTACCTAATTTTAAAACTTTTGCGTTCTCGAAACAAACAAGAATTTATGTAAATTTATTTAAATGTTTTTAAATCAGGATCATGTTCATCAAATTTTTTTTTCACACTTTGTCATAATTTTCTACAGAATCCAAATAGGGACTTGTCAGTTCTGCAGGGTGCCGTATGGGTGGGCTTACCCGATTATAATTTTCTACTTGTTTTTTGTGTTCACATTAATCCATACCATACAAGTAACATAGACAAGTGAATATCCAACCCAACCAAATAAATTTTTACAAACATTAGGATATATACTTTGCATTAGGATATCTAATATAAAATGACAAATAAAACAGTCTCGGAAATGCACTTTTAAAACAAAATCTTTAAACTCATTTTACACACAAGTTCTCAAACATGCTCAGCCAACATACATTTTTAGAATAAAAGCAACAAAATTCAAACCAATTATGCACATGAAGATACACGCACACAATAACCTTTGGAAATAGTGCTAAGACCAGGGCTGGGGAGTCAGATTCGGAGTTGAGGTTTTTGTAACGGAGTCGGAGTCGAAGTACCCACAAAAACTAGCGACTCCGACTCCAAAATTTTTGGCATTAAAATTTTTTATAAAATTTCAAAATAACAAAATTTCAATGGCCAATTTCACCAATTCTATTTTAATAAAATTAAACAAAAATTTACATTTAAATAAATTGTCGATATTGACCATAAGAGGGTCTGCTTTTTGAAATTTTGAAGTCAGCAAATAAGGACCAGTATACTTTCAAAGTGGCGGCCCTATGCTCCCCAGAGGAGTAAAAGGAACATATATATATATATATATACTTTCAATATGAGTAGGTGAGTTTCAAAAATTAAAAAATTGAGATAACATCTTATTTTGTCAGATCTTTTAGTAATTTATGAGTTTAAATATATAGATTGTATCGAAGCATGTCCTTTTCTATGTTTTTATGTGACCTAAAATTTCAGTAACAAAACTCGCTGGTTCACTGTTTTAACATTTCTGCTTGAATTTCGCCAAGATATTCAAAATGAAATAGACCCGAATTATGGAACTTAAAAATTAAATTTGTAAACAAGTTACTTTTTAATATAAAATTAAATTCTCGAGCTTAAGGTCTTATTTTTTTATATAAAAAACTTTTTTTTATAAAATTTATTAAAAACCAATATTTCGGCACTTCTTTGAGTGCCTTCTTCAGGGTTTTTTTTCTTTTTTTTTTAACAAAAAATTAACAATTTTTTTTTTTTTTTTTATATTAAAATAATAAAGGTCGAAGAAAATACAAATTAGATATAAGTTGCTTTTTATTTGTCATATATTAACATATATTTTTGTAGCCATTTTCATATATAGATAGTATATGACTTGAAATCTGCTGTAGGTCCTGTGGTAAAAGCATTAAGTGAACTACATTTTAAGTTCCAACCTTCAAGGTGCATTATATTAGAAAAAAAGGAAAAGGAACTCGGAAAAATACATGACATTGTTCCAGATATAATTCAAAGTGGGGGTTACCCCAAAAATGAATTGAAAATACTTTGGGGAAAATTAGAGAGATAATAAAGACTTTCGGTCTTCGACAATAATAACGTTGATTATGGAACGGAAAAAAGCAATGTTAAAAGCAGTGTACTAAAGCAAAATATTTCAATTAGTTGTTTAAAAATTCATATTTTTTTTAACACTTCAGGTGAGAGATAAACTACATCCAGTCACATTTTGAAAACTTTACAGCAGACCGCAAAAACATGTTGAAAATCCCAAATGATTCTATTTTAATCCTAATATGTTTTTTTATGTCGATGATATCCTTAGTAAAATTAAGTCATAAAAGGTTCGTAATCTTCTATGATATTATTGGTACTGTTCCATCCATGACTTGAGACAAACAGCACCAAGTCCAACAACAAAAGAAGTGCTATTTCCCAAAAATAATAGAAGGCTTAAAACATTTTTTTTCTATATTTCAATTAGTTTCAATTTTTCAACTGTTGAGTTATTAGTCAAGAAAGACATAAATCAAAAAAGTTAACTCATTTTGGTCCATTTAATCGCTATTAGTTTCATTGCATTTTTTTCCAAATTTCAAATAAAATAACTAGTGTGTTAAAGCTCAATGCGGCACGTTAGAATTAAAATATCGATTTAAAATTTGTACAGAATAATTTTTTTGCTACATTAAACCATTTAGAAGGTACTGAATTAGAAAAAGAGTTTAAAGTCAAATAAGGACCAGCCTCATAAATATTTAGCATCAAGGTTAGAATAGGAGTCGTAGTCGGAGTTGGAGTCGGAGTTATTACTTTTTCTTGACGACTCCACAGCCCTGGTTAAAACTATTCAGAAAAAACACACAACACGAATGAACGATTTTTGGAAAATACTATAAGAAAATATAATAATAAAGGATATTGTATACAATTTCCTTTTTATGGCTTTCAAGAGTTGGTAATAAATTTTATGTGAAAATATTTTCATTGCGTTCTGCAACATGATGATCGTCGTTGTGTGTGTGAATACGTCTTCTACATTTGGGCTTAAAATGTTGCACATTTAATAGATTAAAATGTACGAGGATCGTTCAATATATGACAGGTTTATTTTTATAACTTACATCACCTCCAGCGATGAATCTAATATACGTAAGAATGTGTCTGATTTCATTTGTAAAATTAAGAAAACATTTTTTTCTTATGCTTACCCCGCTAATCTCTTTGATCGCCTTCAGGAGACCAGAGTCTCTGGCGGGAATCGAATTATCAACTCCCACACTGATGGACTAGCCTACCGAGGCACCATAAAGTATTTATTTATTTTAGTCCTAGCAATATTTGAAATAGATTTATCCACAGCTTTCTGCCAGATTGCCTGTGAAACTAATGATAACTTCTGAAGGATAAACGAAAACTTGAATTTTAAATTGTTTGACATTTGGCTAAGCAGTTTTTTTTAACCATAAATGCATAATTGATTCGCTAAGTCCAAAGGGAACTACTTTAAAACATTAATTTTGAGATAATCAATTAACACAGTACTGTTTACAATAAAAAATTCAAGTTTTATATTCTTAGCTCGTAGAGGGGAGAGTTGACTTTAATTTGAAACTGTCTAAGATGACACTTTTCACATTGGTTTCGTAGCAATGCTTGAATAAGGGAACATGAAGTAACTGCCAGAAGTTCCCTTTTGGCACTTAGTGATCCAATTGGCTTTCTTTCTTAGCAGCAAAATTGTTTGAGGAATGGGTAAAGTACGCTAGAGATTTTGTTTAAAGGCTTTGTGAAATAATCGATCTATTGAGTCCATGTTTAAAAGGATGCAAACTTTGAATATACAAAGTAATCGCGCCACTTGTACCAATTGTCTGGACGTTGCAGTCCCAACTTTTATATAACGCAGGATTTTTTTTGCAAATTAAATATTAATTAAGTGTTGCAAAATAACAACTAACATTATTCCTCTTATTCAGTTTTTATCTGTGAAAATTCTTCCATAATTTCACCTGGCCGGCATAAAAATCTGTTTTTCGAACAACACATTAAAGCGTAATAGATCGGAATGAAATTCACAAAAATTAAAGAAAGTTTTATTTTATTAGCAGTTATTTTGATTAGAAGCAGTGTTCGAAAATAAACCGAACAGTATTTAGCGTACGGCTAACACATCCGGAAACGCTATCGTTTTTTAGCGTTTGTGTATTAATAAACAGCCCTAAATACCGATCATAACTTTTTTCAAGAAATTAACGAACATTATATAATATCCTGTTCTTCGTTATAAATCAGAACAATTGTAGTGATTCTACAATTAAAATTTCAATGCTTTAAATTGATAACGGAATGGGTTAAAAAAAACTTTTAGAAACCACCGCAGGACAAATAGCTCTAGTGTGCATTGCGTACATGTTTTGTTTGTGTAAAAATTTTATGCTGGTTTTTTTGTGTTTTTTTATATACATAGTTTCTTTACCAACCGCAAGGGCATTAAGCACAGCTGAAACAAAAGAATATTAAAGTGCTGAACCGAACACTACGATGTTTGGTAAAAAAAAACAGCGCAATAAATTGTTATGATGTTTTCGTTAAGTTGAAAAAGTAGAATATTATGTTTGTGTTCGAAGATAAACACAAACACTAAAGCGTTTTTGTTGACCACATATCTATCGCACCGAACACTAGAGAAAAGTATAAAATGTTTATTTTTGAATGCTGATTTGAAGTATTTTTAAATAACATACATATTTTTAATATAGACACTTTTTTGAAAATCGCTCTAATGTAAAACTCTCGCAAAAATGTTCATACCAGATAAGAACTTGTCCCATAACCACACGCAGAGAAAAAATATGGTTGGGCATGGTTACAGCAACAACACTATGTTTAATGTAACAATATATTTTTGTCGTACACAAATAATTGTTATTTTTCTTTAATATCAACAATATTAAAGTTACTGTAAACAAATCAATGTTTATCGCAATTATTAATTTGAGTATTGTTGACGGAAAAATAATTATTTTTCTCACAACTCAATTATGATAACTTTCTAAACATATTATATTACTCACAACCATATCATGATATTTAATAGCCATAACATGATAACCTTCTATACATTTATCATATTATGTTTAAGTTGCAATCAAACTATTTATACACTAATAATATTATGTTAGCGCCATTTGTAAAATAATTTTGTATCAGTTGTGTCATTTATTTTATATGTGAGCGGTTAATCAATTTAAAGATAAATTCCCATAAAAAATATGTTTAAAGAAATTAAAAAAAATAAAAATATTAGCGGAGTTCATTCCGTATTAGTGATTTTTTTTTTTTTTTTTTTTTTTTTTATTTATTTATTTTCCAAGTACAATTATAATCTAAAATTATGTAGGTCTCAGCGCCTTATAGGCATTATTGAGACGAGCTGGCAAATTTACATTGGTGTACATATTACAATGTATTTTACTTCAATAAAATTTATTTTACAAAAAAAAAGAAAAAAATAGAAAGCATTTATTTACAATAGAAGCGTTTCAAGGTTTCCTTTCAAGTTGTCTTTAAGATTCGATTTAAAAATAGATATTCTATTTGTGGTTTTTAAGCTAACAGGCAACTTGTTGTATTCAAAAATACCCATATATTCAATACGCTGCTTTGTAGTTTCTAATCTACATCTTGACATCCAAAGGTTCTCTTGGTTTCTTGTGTTAAAAACAGATTGGTTTTGCAGAAAATTAACGGTGTGATAACCTATATTGTGCAAGGACTTATATATATACATAAGCACTTGATACTTATACAATCCATTGATTGGCAAAATTGACTTACAAACAATATTATAAAGCGATAGTGTTGCATAAGTAATCGGTAAATTGTGTGCTACTTTTAGTGCCCTATTTTGCATACTCTGTAGCGTTTTTAATACAGTTGTTTTTTTGTATCCGTAAATTATAGCCATATAATTCAAGTGACTTTGTATTAACGCTTGATATAACAAGAGCTTAGCTTCCTTATTAAGTTTATATTTTAATTTATATAATATACCAATAGCCGGTGCGATCTTTGATTTGATTTCACATATATGTTCATCCCAAGAAAGGTTACTTTGCAACGTTATTCCAAGGTATTTAACGGCATGCGTTTCGTAAATAATTTTTCCATCGACATATATGTTGAAATTACTGTTCATATCTGGCGAATGTGGCCTAAACCGAACTAACTTGGTTTTATCAGCATTCAATACCAATTTGTTCAACCTAGCAAACTCAAAAATTAAGGCAACATCACGTTCAATAGTTGTTTTTAAAGCCAAGTCATACTTATACGGATAAAAAAGACATACATCATCTGCGAACATATATAAACGACCTGTGAGGTTCAAATTACTAATATCATTTAGATAAATACAGAAAAGCAGAGGGCCCAAACAGCTACCTTGCGGCACGCCACACTCGACGTTCAATAAGCTACTTTTAGAACTGTTAATCTGCACAAACTGTTTGCGATTTTTAAAGTAACTTTCAAAAACCTTTAGCTCCCTTCCAACTACACCATAGTATTTTAGTTTTTTTAACATTATTTTATGATCAACTAGATCAAAAGCTTTTGAAAAATCTAAAAACAGACCCGCAACTCCTTTTGCTCCTTGATCCAAGCCATTACAAACAAAATTCACGACATTTACAACTGCCTCATCAGTTCCGCATCCTTTTTTAAAACCAAATTGGTGTTTGTAAATGTAATTATTAGCTTCGAAATATTGCAAAAGGCTTTTGTGTAGCAATTTTTCAAAGACTTTATCAATCGTCGAAAGAACTGCAACCGGACGAAATTTATCAACCGTAGTAGCATTTGAAACTTTCGGAATAGGAATTATTTTGCTGATTTTTAAGCAATCTGGAAAAACAGATGAGCTTAAAATTTTATTAAAAATTTTAACTAATATTGGCACAACAACATCTTTATTCTTAACTAGCAATCTAGGCGTAACTCCATCACATCCAGTAGACTTTTTCACGTCCAAGTTACTTATTATAGTTTCCATATCCTCAGCAGCAACTGTAGAAAGAGAAAAACGATCATAAGTCTGACACAAAGTTCTAAGCTGATTACAATTATCATCTGGATACTCAACTATCTGTTGTTTTAATTCATTTACAGACTCTACAAAATAACGATTAAAATTTTCGGCTTTTACACTATCATCACATATTGGTATTGCCGTCGATGTCATTAGATTAAAATTTCTATTTTGAACTCTTCCAAGTATATTGTTTATAAAATTCCAACTTTTTTTCGTATCTCCACTTATTTCATTTAAATTATCATAATAGTAATCGCTTCTAGCTGATTTACAAGCAATTTTTATTATTTTGCTTATCCTCTTCAACAAGTCTTCATAATATCCACCTTTGGACTTTCGCCGTTTAATCAAAATTTTACGTTTAAACTGTATTAAATTTTGCAAATTTTTGTTAATCCATGGACAAAGCTGAAATCGCAGTTGGGTTCTTACTTTTGTACTACTCGTGGAATTAGTAACGGCATTACTAATACAACGTATTAAATCTTCAGTTAACTCTGATGAATTAATGGACGTATTTAAATTGTCCAAGTTACCTTGTAAATATTCTCTGACTTTGTTGTAATCACAATGTGTTTTTTCTATTTCAATATAACTATTTGAAAACACACTACTCTCCAACTTACAACACACCAAATTATGATCCGTTAATGTGCATTCAACCGAATCAACAGAAATTTTAGCATAAACGTTACTGAACACATGATCAATACTAGTTCCACTGCTCGGTCTCGTCACCAAAGAATGACAATTATGGCAATCATAGTTTAAAAATAAATTCTCCAAATCAGAATACACAGGGCTATGATATACATCAATATTTGTATCCCCAACTATAACAACTGGAGTTTGAGCATTAAGATTCATAAAATTTTCCATAATATCAAAAAAACGATCAGGTGAACACTTCTGCGAGCGATAAACTGATACTAACTTCAAGGGTTTGCTTTCAATTCGAAAATTGTTAAATGAAATTGAAATAAGTTCAACAAAGTTTTCACTTTTGCATCGATCTACGACAAACTGCAGTTTGTTACTAACATATAAAGATGTTCCACCATATCCATCATTTCTACAACAATGAACGCTTGAATATCCAGGAATTGTATACAACTGTGTTAATTTCCCATCAAACCAAGTTTCTTGTATAGCAATAATATCCGGTAATTTTGAAAAACTTGCAACCAACGACTTGAATTTATTGAATTTTGTAACCGATGAAACGCTTCTTATGTTTACACATAAAATATTTAAAAAAGAACAATTTAAATTGTATATGTAATTATTATATTTAGAAAAAGTATTAAAATATTGATTATTAATCATTAAAAGAATATAAAAAAATAAAGTAATACAAAAAAATAAAAAAAATATGTGAAAAAAATATGAAAATTAAGATGGAGAAACATACGCTACATTGTCACCATCATCATCATCATCACTGGTAGCACAATCATCAACGTTTACAATAGCTCCTCCGTTACCCATTGATATACGCTGCCAAGGTTTCTTGCTTGTTGCATCTAAAAGCAATTGGTCAACATCTTCTTCACATCTTAACACTTGCGGCTTAGAAATGTCACTCCTCTTATAAAACACTCTTCCACCTCTTGCATACACATGCTGGTAACCAACCTCTTTTAAACTTCTAGCGTACTTAAGCAAATTCAACGTTTCTTTTCCAAGAAAGTCATTAACAAAAACATCACTCGTCTCTTTGTTCTCTTTCAACTTTGGTTTAGCAGACATAAGCTTTTGTTTAGATGATTTCGATGAAAACTTCACAATCACACTTTTCTTTTCACTGCCGTCCTTCTTTTGTTTAGAATTCTTTTTATTGCGAATAAAGTAAGCTTCATCAATACTTTCAGGTTCCAAATTGACTCCAACACTTTTTGACAACTCCAAAACAGAATCAACAGCCGTAACACCATCAACAACTTCGAGTCCACTTACAATGCAATCATTCTTAACACGAACATCGTTTAACAGCTTAACAGACGATTTTAAATCTTCGATTTCTTTTTTTAATAAATGATTTTCTTTTTCCACATTATTAATTCTTCTTTTATTTTCTGCTACCCCTTTCAAAATATCATCATACTGTTTCGACATAAAATTAATTGTCTCTTGAATATTGGTCAGCTGATCTAACTTGTTCAGTTTTGTTTTTATTACATGAAGCTCGTTTTTTATTTCATCTCTTCCTCCTCCTTCGCAAAATTGACAAGTAAAAACCTCACTCTCGTTATTCAGCAAATACTCAAACTGTCTTTTATCCAAACGAGTGCATTGAGAGTGGTATTTTTTGGCGCATTTGTCGCATTCTATAAAGTCTTCCTCTTCTTTTATTTGCAATTTGCATTGGTCACAAAGAATTTTCTTATTTTGAACACTTTTTCGACCTTTTCCAGCCATTCTTCACAATTTCCGCGAAATAAGCAATTTGCTTTTTATAAAGAAAATAGTTTTTATGCAATTTAACGATTAAATCAGTAAGAATTTATTATTTAAATTTTTTTTAGTTTTGACACCGACAAAATTATACGTTCGTTCAACTAGGGTTGCAAATGCAAAATATCGTAGTTTTTTGTAGACACAGAGATTTCGTTATATTTTATAAAAGTGTTACGATATTTCTGTGGTTTTCATGGGCAACCGCGTTTGTCTAAAAACAAATTTTTCAGGAGAGCCGAAAAACAATTATTTATCCTTCTATGGGCTAGGTATTCCAGATTTTGAATTTGCTCTTTTGCAAGCCTTATATTGAACTCCGCTGTTTGATTCACATTAAGAAAAATTGTAAAAAGACACAAAATACAAAATCGATGCAAAAAAGTTTTTATTTTTTTTATATTTTTATGACAGTTATGAAAGGGGCTATATCATAATATGATTGCTTCTATATTAATTATGATTAACATGATGATAATATGATTACTTCTTAGCTTATTATGTTTACCATGACAATAATATGATTAGTTCTTAACTTATTATGATTAACATGACAATAATTTTATAACTTCTTAACTTAGTATAATTAACATAATAATAATATGATTATGGCAAAAATATTATGATGTAATATTACGAGTATATTTATTTATAATATGATTCAATAATTATTTTAATATGGTGACTACAATCATAAATTTTATCATAATATGATGCTCTTAGAATATGTTTGCCACAACCATGTTTTTTCTTTGCGTGCATAACAAAAATTTCAAACTCACAACAAAACTTAGTTCCCGGGTAGGTTTAACTTCTGCAATAAATAATAATGTCGGCTTCAACTTTGTTACAAACAAGTCTTATTTCTAACTTTGTTACAACCTACTCTTATTTCTAAGAATCCCATATACGGCTCACTTATAACAATTAATCTATCTATACTTGCAAGTAGTGTAGATTATCGTATGGTCAGGCTGGCCCGACTTATTTTCTTTTTTATTATATCCACGACCAAATCGATGGCAGTACTCAGAAAGAAAAACACACGGGATAAATTAAGTTTTTTTTTTATTTTATACACGCAAAGAAAAAACATGGTTGTGGTAAACATATTCTAAGAGCAACATATTATGATAAGATTCATGATTGTAGTCACCATATTACGATTGTTATTAAATCATATTATGACCAAATATGTTCGTAATATAACATCATAATATTTTTCCCTTAATCATATTGTTATCCTGTTAATCATAATAAGGTTAGAAGTAATCATATTATTGTCATGGTAATCATAATAAGTTTAGAAGTAATCATATTATTGTCATGGCAATCATAATAAGTTTAGAAGTAATCATATTATTGTCATGACAATTATAATAAGTTTAGAAGTAATCATATTATTGTCATAGCAATCATAATAAGTTTAGAAGTAATCATATTATGATGCAAAGTGATATAAACTGTTATACATAAATTTTTTACATCATAATCTGATACAACTTTAAACATAATATTTTTATTGGAAAAAAATACTTATGATAAAATAAAAAACATAATATAGTTACTGTAATCTTTTTGTCGTAGGTCGCAATAATTTATAATTTATTTTATGGAGTTTTCATTATTGTTCTCTTAAAATAACACAAAACTTACCAGTAATGGTTAATATTTTGCACCAATATTTCACAAATTTTTCCACCACTTTAAGATTATTAAATTTTTTAGCAGAGATATTTTATTTTTGACACTACAACATTTTTGTAATGTTTTTTCTTTATTTTTTTTTTTAATTTCTTGTTTATTTTGTTATTTCTTTTTTAATATTTTTTTTTTAATTTCTAGTTTATTTTAATGGTTATTTTTTTATTATTTAGCCACTCACTAACAAATAATTCGATATGTTTATGTAAAACACGACACAACTGATACAAAATTATTTTACAAATGGCGATACCAAAATATTATTAGAGTAACGATATTTTGATTGCATCTTAAACTTATTATGATAAATGTATATAAAGTTATCATGTTATGGCAATTTAATATTATGTTATGGCTGTGAGTAATATAATATGTTTTGAAAGTTATCTTAATTTAGTTGTTAGAAAAATAATTATTTTTCTGTCAACAATACTCAAATTTATAATTGCGATAATCATTGCAATGTTTACAGTAACTATAATATTGCTGATATTTAATAAAAATAACAATTATTTGTGTACAACAGCAATATATTGTTACAATAAACACAGTGTGGTTGCCGTAACCATGGCCAACCATATTTTTTCTCTGCGTGTACTTACTATACGTTCGGGTCGTACTTAAAAATGCAAGAAGAATAACACTAAAACGTGCTTAAAACAATCCTAAATGGGGTTACTTTCAAAAATCAAATTACCAATGTATTTCTTAAAATAAGTACAAAATTCTTATACCAAGTTAAAACAAGATGAAACTTTTCGTTGGTAGTGCCACTCTGAGAGTACCATTTTTTAAGCTCTTTTAGCTTTTCAAATTTCGTTGCAGACACTACAACAGCACCACACAAATAGTTAAAAACGTTTTGCTTGCTGTATGTAGAAAAAACAAAAACAACAGAACAAGGCGAAAACACATTATTTTCATGTTTAAAAAGTAAAATTGAGTTCTCTTGCTTATCATGATGCATGTAGTTTACATATTCAGTTATTCATGTGCATTAATGGTTTTAAGTAGAAACCATATCGGAAATTATGCTGGTGTTTTTTAAATGAAATTCTGTAAGTGTACAACGTAAATCAATCATAATAAAATGCTCCTTCTAATTTCACTTCTGGAGCCGTATTCTGTAATTCTCTAAAGCTATGTAAATCTCTGTCGCTAAAAATCTATTAAGTTGATTTAGCGATTTTTGGCTACGAATACAATTCTGTAACGTGCATTGCTGAATTTGGCAACGCCACAAAAATTTAATTCGCCGCAATTTTAGCTTTTAATGTCATCGCTAAAACTTTTAAATTTTGTATTCTCTAAGGCATTTTAGCGATCGAGATTTAGCTTTAGCTAAGAGAATTACAGAATGCGGCCGTTGGTTTATTTCAAGTGCGAATTCGGGATTGAATCCACTTTATAATACTTGAATCAAGCGCGTTGGTTACAATCTTAGTTTTCGGATTATTTCAAGTACGAATTCCGTATTGAATATGGATAAGCTAAGCATTTCGCGATTAACTGCCAGCTCAACGATTTCGAACGTAGACGTTTGCATAGAATTTTATATGGAAAATATTTTTAAAACTGAGTGTTTTTCATACAAATTTTCGATGCGAACGTTAACGTTCGAAATCGTTGAACTGGCGGTAACTCCATAAAAAAATCCATTCCTGAATCAATATTTCTGAACCTGATTCTCGAAAATCCGTACTCACCATACTCCTTATACCGCTTTGGATTTATTTGAGTACGAATGGATTGATTTTTATCTTGAGTGTATAATTTGTATATCCATACCACAGTAGTAGAGAGTGCATTCGTGTTGATGTGCGAAATACTTTAAAATTGTGGTATTTCCTATATAGATCGACCCTAAGAAATTATTTAAATCAATCTTACGATGTCCATCCGTTATGTTGGCTGCCGCTTGGTTACTGTCCATGTAAAATTTGTGCGAACAGGTCGCTGTTCTCGAGATAATTTCATAAAATATTGTTTCAACTGTCAAGTATTCAAACCATTTGAAAATGAAAAGTATGGCTCTATAATTTCACATAGACTAGAGTCTTCGTTTCCATCTTTTTATGTTGGTATTAAGATAAGGTATGGTACAAACTTTTTTTTTATCGTCATCTTAATATTCTGAATAATAATAAAATCGGCATATTTGGCCATGGCTGCCATACAAATATTTCTCCTAAAATATCTTTGAATAAAATAACTTGCCTGTAAATGTTGGTAAGGCGACACTAAGTTTGATGCCAGCTACACTGAACCAAAAAGGTACGTAGAGACAACGAAAATTTACGTTGAGCAAACAAAAAATTTACTTACTTTCGTCTAATGAATTAGTTCGTTGTGCCAATGAATGACCGCTCTTAACCTTTTGACGACCAATGGGACATATAAGTCCCATTTGGTTTTTTTCCTCTTACAAGCACATTTTTTAATAAATGTTTACCAAATAAATTCTATTTAATTAAAAACAAATATATCTTTTTAAAAATATGTAAAAGTTTAAGATTTTTTGTCCGAATTAATTTCAATGTCATCTCAAAGTCAAAAATTTTTAATATTTTTTTTTTAATTTTTGTTTGCTTAAATCTCGGAAACTAAATGATTCACTTATGCAACATTTTTGTTTTATATGCACCAAATCCTGATGTAACCAGAAACCCCAACGCCTTTTGATTTGCTTCAAAAGCTTTCTTGTGGGATCTGAAAATAAAATGGGACACATGTGTCCCATTGGTCCACAACGGTAAAAATAAAGGAAATTTTTTTTAATTATAAATTTACTGCCAGGCCCACGATGTCGACAAGAACATTTCTTTCGAATATTAATATTGAAAACAATAATAAAAAACTAAAATTTGTTTTTGTTTTCAATACAAATATACGAAAGAATTGTTCTTGTCGACATCGTGGGCCTGGGCCTTATTTTTTATTTCAATCGAATTGCACACAAACAAGAAAACATAAATATTTCAATAAAATCAAAAAACAATCATATTAATATGGTTGGTACAGCAACCATTTGTGGTGGATTTCAAAACAATTTCGTTCCTTGGCAAAGCAAAATGGTTTATTTCAAGTGAAGCAAATTGAATTTGTGCGATTCTCTATGCCAAGTTTGGTGCAAAGAATACATCGCTTCCGCACGCTGTTTTCCATTCTGGCGAGATAGCGACCAGAAAATGGAATATTGGTTAGTCTTGCTCGTTTGGATCGAGCTAGAGATAGAATTTATCATCTGTGTGGCGAGCTGTGCACGAAATTGCAGGAGCGAACTTGAAAATGGAGATGATATGTTCGTAGATAATTTGTTGCAAGCAATGTAGAAATTTAGCACCCCTCAATTAATTAAATCGAAAAAAAACAGGACGTATTTTATATGCTCGATCATACGATGGGTCGTCGCGGGTTGGCTGTCCATCGTTGTTTGCAAAATGCAAGTTGGAATGAATTTCTTCAAAACGTAAACGAGTCATAGCGTTTGAAACTAATGGAACGGAATATATTGGTAATGATGACCAATAAAGTCTGGTTTCTGGCAATCGTTGTATAGACATTACAAGGATAATCCCAAAAAAGCCTTCAATTTATCTTTATTTATCAAATACACGGTACCCTTTTGTTCACAATAAATCTTTGATTGTTGAATGATCATATCTAATAGAGTGTCAAAATCACAAACAGAATTGAAAACTTCTGCGATCTCTGGTACTTCATCATCAGCTTTTAGATTTGGTAGTAAAATCTTTCCATATTCTGTGTCCACATATGCTGGTTGTACGTAATTATCCCTTGGTTTTTTTCCATCATGCGTGCTCAACTGCTTTCGTTACTGTCCAAACAACGAATAAATGCAAGAGCGTAAGAATATTTTTCGCTTTGTTCAGTTTTTTCACTTTGTTCAATGCAAAAAAAAATCAGCCTTTTTTACACTTACCGACCAATGGGACATATATGTCCCATGCTTTTTTTCAATAAGGAGTAAATTTTTTAAATTTTTATTTATTTTTTTTTTCTAAAATACGTTTAAAAACATGAATACCAAAAGAAAAATTAAATTTACAAGCGGTTTAACTTTGGTCGTCAAAGGGTTAAAAAGATTTCATTTTAATTATTTAATTATAATATAACAAATCATCACTTTTTATTTTATATTGAAATTTATAAATTACAAATTTATGTTACATATTTTAACATTTCATTGCTGTCAATCTGCTCCATGTTTAATTTTTATTGCCAGTGTTGCCTCATTTTCGAAAAATTTTTGCAAAAGTTATAGAGGGTACCAAATTGGCATTTAGGTTTCGCATCGAAAGCTCATTCGCTTGGAAATAGAGAGTAGCCCTCCTGTTTTTGCAAAATAGTGTTGGTGGGAAGCTGTGTATAAGTAATATTTCACTTTGCGAATTCATATTACTCATACGTTTAGAAATATTGAAGACGCGCAGTTTGCAAACAATAAATTTCTGATACTTAAGCTACGGTCACACTTATTAAATATTTGACCAAATAAGCGTAACCACTACTTTTGTTAATAGTTAGTGAGATTTAACAAACTATTATATCACAAAATATAGCTTATTATACAGCTAGACATAGCAAAAAACTGTTTTCTGTAAGATGTGGAATTATAATCAAAATAAATATTGAAAATAAAGGAAATAATTATTTAGTTTGCTTGTTGGTTCCGTTTTTTTCGTCAAATATTTGACAAGTGTGACCGTAGCTTTAGGCAAACATATTATACATACATATGTAATAACATTTCAAACTAACTGTTTTTTTTTTGTTGTTTTATGACTCACCATCAATAGCGGTGTTCAATACTAGGCTTGTAAAAGTGCAAATGCAAAATATCGTTGCTCTTTCGTTAAATCCAACAACAAAATACACAGAGTTTCCGTTAGATTACATTAAATTGCAACGATACAAATTTGCAAAATTGGCTCTTTTGAAAGCCAAATACTGAACTCCGCAGTTGTTTTCTAATAGTAGGGTCATTTCACAATATTTTTAATATATTCTAATTCAAGAAATTTTGAATATTAGTAGTTACTTGTTTTTTAAATTATATCTCAATTTGGAGGTATAATTTTTACCGATTTATTAGTAACCCTCGTGCACTTGCAATTATAAATACGATTACTACACACTTGCACTTATACACAGTTGTTAGCAAACAAAAAAAAAAAAAAAACAGCATGATTTCGTTTGTTCCTTTTTTTTTACAAATTTAAACTATATTTTGAACTTCAAAGAAAAACTTAGTTTTTTTTTATTTAGTTTCCTTCCTCTCGCGTGTATTACAAATTCATACATACATTCACATACAAAACACTTACACACACGAATTCATTTTCAGTAGTTTAAGTTCTTGTCCATATAAGAGTTTTACCAGTCGTAACAGTTGTGTGTTCCACGATGTTCGTTGCGAAAATGAACAAGATGCAAAAATAGAATGCTGAATGTTGCCGCTTAAAGCAAAACGACTATAGTTGCATTATAAAAACGGATGTGGTAAGTGTTGTTTTGGGTTATTTAAACCGTTTCTCGCAAAAATTTCAGTTATGTGAATTTATAGTAAATTTTAACAAAACATCCTTTTACATTATTTGGATTTCTGTATCTGTTTCTTTTTATTTTTTTGTTAGTGCATTCTTTTCAATTTACAGCAGCAATAAATGTTGTCGTTGTTGTTATTGTTGGTGTTAGTGCTATTATTATTCTTATGTGTTTGTATTTCGGCTTTTTTGTAGTTTTTATTTTTCCATAATGCAGATATTGTAAACTGATGCTTTATGAGACACAGTGTTGCAAGTTGGAAAAATTAAACGTTTAGATAATTATTTAGTTGCAAGGCGAATTCATACAAGGTGGTCTTATTTTGAAAACGTTTACAACACTGTAAAATATTTTAACGTTGTGTCAAAAATAATACAACACTGTAGTAAACAATTTAAACAAATATTTCATTTTCTTTTTTATTTTAAATTGTTTGTTTTGAAATATTATAATTAAAACAAATTTTTAAGTTAAAAATTTTAAGCGAAAATGATAAAATTTAGTAAATATTCCCCAGAACAACAAAAACGGTATATAATTTTGACACAAGGTTAGTAATCAACTGTTGCTTACGTAGCAAGATAATGTCACCTGGCGTAAATTCGCCTTGTTTGTTTGTGAATTTTAAGAAAAGTAAAAAAAAGCCAAATTTATTTAAGAACTGGTACAAAATTAAATCTAATATAAAATATGTACATCAGATCTAGTGGTAAAGTTTGGGGGGAAAACCAACATTTAAGAAATTTATTTAAACAAAACAGCTTATCTACATATACATATATATAAAAATAAGTTGTCCTATGTTCGTGATTTTCAAACGAGTACATGTATTGAAAAGGTCTACTTTCAATGATGGTTGATAAAAAAACTGCCGATAGGTGGCGCTGTTGTTGTGATATTTAATTTTTTTTTATTGATGGTAGATTGCGCTGGGGTTAAGTTATTAACAAAATTCTCCAGTATTTCATTTTTATTTTTATTTAGAAAATCCCGAGCAGAGCCGGGACCAAACAGCCGGTATGGTATGAAATGTATGAAAATAAACAAAATTCAGCATTAAATTTAAGCTAAATTAAATGCAGGGCCAACTTAAAAAAATATTGCTCAAATTGTACTTAAGAAACAAGTTATTTTTAATATTTATGTATAAACAAAATGGTAAAGACACAATTGTGTCGGTATTCGCATAGCACGTCTAATTCCGCAACAGAAATTCAGTGCGGTAATTCTTCAAATGAGACACAAAAAGCTCTTTAAGAACAGGTGTTAATTTCATTTAAAATTGTTTTTAATTTATAATAAATTATAAGTTAAAAACGTTCTTAAAAAACAAGCTTTTATTTGAATGCGCTAAAAAGAAAAAAAATAATTTTTTGCTTTAAAATTTTTACCATCAACTTATAACGTCATTACACAATTTATATGATATAAAAGCTTGTCGCGAGATTTAAGTACGTGGATTTATTTAGTATGAAAATTTTAATAGTTTAAAAAAATTTTGTTTTCCTGCATAAGTAAATTTCGCGACAAGCCCTTTCATTTGATACGCCTATTGTAAAAGTGAATTAAAAATAACTAGTCCGCCATCTTGTTTGTGTCGCCTTATTGGATTTGGAGTGACCACTCTATTTTTCGAGTTGTTCTTAGCGAGCCCTTTCATTTGATACCCATACTGTAGAAGTGCATTGAAAATAACTAGTCCGCCATGTTGTGCGTGGCCACTATATTGGATATAGAATAACGTCACACAGTTTGCCATGCATTGTCATCCAAACTGAACGTGTATACAAAATTTCAGCTCAATCGGTGGAAGATAACTGCTTCAAAATTGAGTTGCAAGATTCCACCCGAACATATATAGATACATACATACATACATACATTGTAAGGATGATAAATAACATTTTCTAAATTGTACTTAATTAAGTAAAAAATTGTACTTTGTTGGCCCTCATTGTACTAAAAATATTTTTAACTAGTTTTATTATTAAAATAACAGAAAATGTACGAACATATGAACATTAAAATTCACTTGTACTATACTTTTATATATATGTACGTATTTCAAATACATCTTTGGCAATTAACAAAAAACATTTAGTTAATACGTAATAAGGAATTAAGACGATGCTTTTTTATCTGGCTTTTTTAAAGTTGATAGTGGAACAGGGTATTTTTTATATTGCTCTAACTTCCACTGGAGCATAGGGCGCCAAAGTGAAATAGGATATAAATACGTTTCACCCAGCAATAACCCCAAAAGATATTGTCTTGCAATTGAGTTCAATAGACCAGTTGGTCGTTCGCAGCACCAACTTTTCAGTAAGCTTTATTAAGAAATTATTTTTGTAAAGTCAATATGAGTACCGATTTTTTAGCACTAGTGGCGATAAATGAAGTGGAGTTAGAAGAGGAGCAAGAAAAGAAGTTAAATAATAGTTCCGGTAGTTTTTGTATTCTTTACTAAAATTGTGCATTGGAATTTCTTATTGGTTTTTTAAAATATTCTTTGCTTTGAACTCTCTGCTTTCAAAACGTTAGAATGAAAATTTAGAACGAAGGAAAAATCGCCATCAGACGTACCAATTTGAAAGCTCAAATCAAACTGATTTTTTATTCAACCGATGACCAACCACACCTCTAACGTAACAAATGGTTGTACAACATGATCGAATTGTACAACAAGTCGCAACAAGATGTGCCGCACTATACCCCGAGAGCAAGCCTAAAAGTTTTCGTTTATTTATAGCAACAAGATTGATCAGACTGTAGTATATATTTTGTCTGAGTTAAATTCGATGCAATATTCACAAAAAGGCTGTTCCTTCGCTTTATTTTTATAATATTTTGCTACGAAAAATTCCTTTCCATATTCGCCGACTAATGTTGTGTAGACAATATGTCTTTGGTAATTCATCTGATATTTGGAAACTTTTAAATTGTACTAAATATGCCATTGGAGTACTTCAGTACTTTTGCAATGCAAATTGTACTGGAAAAAGTACAATTGTACTGACTTTATCACCCCTGCTCTCACATATAGACACTTTTTTCTTAACAATGCTACCACACTTTCATTAAATTTCATACATTTTGTAAACATGGAAAAATTTAAAAAAAAAAACAAGAAAAGAATTGAGAGATCTTTAGAGTTTTTGCCTGAAGTTGAAGATCCAATTATGTCTGAACCAGAGAGCTGCAAGGAGTATGTTTGAGCCGACTCAATCACTTCAGCTAAAAATTCAGTATAAATCAAAAAAGTATTCTACAGTTTTGTTCTTGTTCAAACGTCAACACGAACCAAAAAATTCAGTAAGATGTATGAATCGATAGCAAAATTATGCTTGTATTTGTTTATTTAAAAGCGATGCATCTGTTTATGAACAACAGCTTACTTGTACTCGGGTTTCGGCTCGGTGATTCGAACATGATTTTATTGTAATCAGTTGCAACCACCACTCGAACTTTATGATTCAATCGTTTTTGTTCAACAACAAGAAATTACTTAAATGCTAAAAGCTCGTTTCAAACAGTCAGTTTGAATTCTTGTACTCGCAACGAACATGAATGTATATATTTCTTTGGTATGATAAAAGTAAAATTCATGTTATAAGCTCGAGCCACTTGTTTAAATACACATTGTGATTTATTTATATAAGCAATATAAAGCTCATGTTATTGTAAGCGTTGCGTGTTGTTCTTAGTAGTACTGTTCCTTTTATAGTAATAAATTACATTTTGTTATATAATACCTTCTACTCGTATTGAAAACCCATGTTCCTTTTTACATTTTGATATAAAAATATGTTTAAAAAAATGTTTTTTTATTATTAACTTTTTTTAATATTTCCAAAAATTTCTTTGAATTTGATTATATGCCTAAAAAATAATAATTCATGTATGTAAATACATACAGACAACTTTTTCGCAAATTTAAATTTCAAATAAATTTAGCTTGGGTTAAGGTTTTTTAACATTTTTTTCACTATATTCATATTTCCTAATAATGTATGCACACAATATGAAAAAACAATATGGGCTTACATACATTCATTCAAACATTTGTATTTTTTGAACCAATAATGTTGCGACTGATACATACATATGTATTATGCTCAAACGAGAACGAAACTGTAAAATACATGAATGGTTTGTACTTAAATGGTCGCGTTAATGATTAAAACGACTCCATGATACATGTTGCAGCTAAATGAACATAATATCGCATTTGAAAACGAATATTGCAAGAATGATGCGAACACCGCTTCGTTTCCTTGCAGTGATCTGCAGTCAAACCAAAAAAAAATTACAAACGTTCATGTTCGATGCGAGTACAAGAATTCAAACTGATTGTTTGAAATGAGCTCGTTACTCCAAAATCATTTATGTTGTTGAACAAAAACGGTTTGAATTGTAACAATTCAGAGTAAATGATTGAATATACTCCAAATTTTAGTATTCGTTGCAGTTCTCTGGTCTGAACACTTATTATTATATAAAAATTATTGTTTTCAAGTAAAAATATTCTTAAAATTACAACTATTTAATAACAATTAAATTAAATGTGGGATAGAGAATTGAAAGGCGCATTAATTATAAAATACCAAGAGTGCAAGAACTTATATAATGTTCGAATTTTAAATGTGCACCAATTTAAAAAAAAATAAAAAAACATTACCCTGGAGGAATTAAAAAAAATTCACTTAAAAAAAATTCATGTGTTCAAACAAAATATCGTCGTGACCACATTTTCAAATAATTTTACATACAAATTTGTCGTAGAAAACCATCTTAAAATAAAATCGATTTTTCTTATCGTTACCTTAATATAAAAAGGCCCCAACTCATCAAAAACACTTTTTACAGGAGAAGGAAAAAACTTAATAAAAGCTGAAATAATAAAGCTACACAAATATTGTCAAAAAACATCTTTATTAAAATTAAACGAGGAATTTAGATGTATGAGTCAGTGTTTTTTTCTTTTGTGTTCTGCTTATTACTTCTTTATTTTTAATCTAATTTGCTTGAAATTTTAATGGAATGTGTATTAGCAACCATTCTACAAGAATCAATAAAAAAACGGATTTCCAAAAATAATGAGTTGGGGCCTTTTTATATTAAGGTAACGTTATGCTCTCCCCAATAATGCTACCATACCTTTAATAAATTTCATACATTTTGTCAACAAAAAATTAAAAACAAACGAAAATAAAAATTTAAAACAATGAAATTAGGGAGAATTTGAAGTTACTGCCGCCGATTTAGTTCCTCCTTAAGCTAAAGACGCAGTTTTTTAAATACTAACAATATGAGGAAGAACTTTGGGAATTCAATAAAAAAAGGTAGGCGTAGTGGCGTTTGTTGAGAGAAATGATAATGTAACTTAATGGTTTGTGAAACTACTTTTGGTAAAGCCACATTATAAATCCTAGGCAAGAAAGTTGTCTTTAAAAAAATTCTTTAAAATCTGAAGATATATGACGAAGATTCAACTTAATATTAGAGAAACTCCTGTACAAGACAGAAGTCTGGCGTTCGTGCTCGACACAGCCGAATAAAACTCTTTTTCGATAAAATAATTATTTAAGCAGCAACTTGTCATGCCTTAATGTTCTTCTTATTTACACGCATTTTTCATCACCAACCAAACTATTTTCAACGAAAACTTTTAAACATATTATGGTTAATTTAACCATTGTATTATCGCCGGCAACCATATAATGGTTAAATTAGCCCTTCATCACCAAGGCACAGCCATATTATGGTTACGTATAACAATGTTATGGCTATATACAAAACATGTTCTTGCTACAAAATATTTTCTTTAGTTTCGTTTAAAAAAAACAGCACATAGAGTCTAGACACAATATTTGCGTTGCGGTGTGGTGCGATTTCTCGTTGCGGGAGAGCAAAATAAACATAATACAATGAAAGACGCCGACGGAAATAGTTGTCATTTTTTGTTTAAATTTTTATTAATTTATTTGAGCATACATTTTAATTGTGTTGTTTGTTTTTAATAATGTTGTAAACATAGCTAATTATTCAAAAACTATGACAACATCAAAAAGAGAACGAGTATCAAAAATTGAGAGACAAGGCGAATTAAATTCGCTTTGTTGGGGGAGAAAGAAAGGTCGCAATAAAAAAAATATACCCTACAAGAAATGATTTAGAGAGTAGTCACATTTTTCATTTTGGTGTTAAGAAAATGATAAAAAGAAATGACCGAATGTGACCGAAAAGTTGAGTTCGGTAATTTCTTTCTATCATTTTCTTAACACCAAAATGAAAAATGTGACTACTCGCACATTCATTTCTTGTAGGGTAGATTTTAATTTTATGCCGTTCCGCACTGCGGGTTTTTACTTCAAATTCGTATGAAAAACCGCACCGCAATAAATTATCGTTACATTGTGTTCAGACTCAAATGCAGCATTTTATGAAAATTATTTGGTTAAACAAAAAATATTTAGAATACAAAAGACTTTTTTTCGTTTTATACATAAACAAAACTTTTGAAAATAGTACACAAATTCAAATACGAAAGTTTCTATTTTGCAAAGTGCCGAATTTCGTGAACAGCGATATTTTTCATTTGGTTTAGATACAATTTTGTAAAAATATGAGCTGTATAGCATAATTCTTAAAGACGAACGCAGAGGTCAAATTACTAAATATATTCCTTTTTATTCAGCTGTTAAGCTTAAATAGTTTTCTATCTAAAATAGTTAGCCCAAATAAAGCCTTGGATCAGAAATGGCCGATTATTGAAAAAAACATGCACTTTTTAATTTTTTGATATTTGTTTAATTTTTTAAAAGAGAAGAATTTATTTTATAAACAAAAAAAGCAAGAAACAAAAATACAATTTCATAAAAAAAAAATTACCGAAAACAAAATAAGTATATAGAAAAAAACTGAAGTAAAAATAATATAACTCAACTCGTCTATGAATTAGGAACTAAATAAAGTTGCTCTAAGAAGTGTTCGACAAATTCTTTTATTTTCTATTCCATTGATTACACAAAAAAAAACAAAAATTTTGTTTTCAATTAAAAAAATTGTTATATTAATTAAGAAATTTTAATATTTTTTTGATATAAACAGCATTTTCTGCATAAATGTTGTTGGTATAAGTAAACGTTTAATTCACTTGATTACATTTTTAATTAAACTGATTTTAATTTTGAATAATGGTTTAATTTAATTTGAGAGAATTTTTTCTGTCTATAAAAATCTTACCAAATTTATACGTTTTCCTTAGAAAATTGTACATAACATTCACAAAAGCTTCTCTCTCATTACACTGTGCCTAGCTCGAATGTTTGTTTTTCTTTTGTATATCTTGTTTGGTACAGTTAAAGAGATATAGAAATGTATTTTAAGTAAGTTTTATATTATGGTTAACTTCCGTTGCATGTTCAATTTTTAAAAGCATTTTAAAGAATATCCGTTACTTAGTGAACGTATTTAGAGCATAACTTTTAACAAAATATTGCATATTTACACATTCGAACAAAAACATACTCACATTTCCCAGTACAAATACATACATACATATACATATGTGTATACAAGCTCAAACACAAACATTAAAAATAAACAAGGAACTTATCTGTATATACAGATATGTTTGTAGATACATATGTACAATAGTAATATGCAGCTTTATGCAGATACATATTTACGCATATGATGTGTACACATTTATTGTTTTTTGAATTGTTTTTAAGCATATTTATAGCTATGGAAGAATATTATGATTATAAATTATTTTAACAAATAATAGTGATATTGAAAAAAATGTTTAAATCTCAATATCAAACAGAATGCGATAATAATCAAAAGGTTAAATAAAAACATATTAATTTATGGAACAAGCTGTAGCAAATTTAAATGTTACCCAAACAAGGTACAGTACGACCTACGACAATAATATATTAAGATTTTGAAATCATTGGTTTTAAAAAAAATAAGCTGAAAATAGCAAAATTGCAAAAAATCATCAAATTTATGGTGAAGTTTGAAATTTTTTTCCACTATAACTCTGCCATTTATTGACTCATCTTCTCAAACGACCCATGGTTATTTTAGAAAATGTACCTTTAACCTTTTACTTAAAAGAAAAAATATATAATCCGTTTTAAATGTTTGAAGATAGTTGCATTTCAGTCACATCATCTTTGTTAAAAACACAAATTACGGTTATTTTGAAATATCTTAAAAACTGTTCTACTTTTGAAAATTCTGACTTCATATTCGGATTCAGCGGACCTTTTGACATAAATATTAGGTGTCAGATTCATTTTGTCAAAAACTATCACGTAATGTAATTTAAATAAAATGAATGAGAATTTAAAGCATTATTTATATGTGACCTTTTCCGAGAAAAGGGCCCTTGTGTGCCAAAAAACCGGTTTGGACTAAGAGTGGATTCTGGTTCCTAAAAGGGTGTAGAATAAGATGAAATCAAATCAAATCAAAACTTCATTTTCACGCACTAGGTCCATTTTCTCGGAGCAGGTCACATGTTATTTTTACTTTTAAATTACGCATACAATGTTTTAAAATATTATAATTTCATACATATTATTGTTATTAAATATTAACCATAAAATGTTTGGAGGCAACCATAATATGGTTACAGCTTTTGGATGTATTTAACCATAATATGGTTGCCGTGACAATAATATGGTTAAAGTAACCATAATATGTTTAAGTGTATAGTTGTAGCTTAATTTCTTTAAATCATTATATTGTTAAATTTAACCAAATTTGAAGTTTCATAGGAGATAAACACTTTATTGATAAATAGAAGCAAAATAGTATCAATCATGAAAAATTTTGTTTAAAACGACAAAAGTTTGTTTGTAACCATTGCATGGACCATAATAGGGTTTTTTTAACGATCCTTCAACCATGTTTTTTCTCTGTGTGTAGTTTCCGTATATAACCCACACACCAGAGGATATTTTAAAAAAGTAGAAAAAAGGGGATATCTACCAAAAAAAGTGTCACCAAAAAAGGGATTTACAAAATAAAGTAGCACCTGTTTTTAAATCAACATTAGACCAACAAATTATGTTTTTCACGTATATTGTTAAATTTATTTAAAATTTCAAATAACATTTTATAAATGGTACAGTCTAAATAAAAATCCATCCATCCGTACTCAGGTCAATCCGCAGCGGTATTAAAAGTACGGTGAGTACGGATTTTCTTGAATTAAGTACAGAATGATTGATTCAAGTACGGATTTTAAATCGCAAAATACTTAAATTATCCATATTCAATACCGATTTCGGACTTGAAATAATCCGAAATTGAGATTAATTTAAGTTAATCTAAAATTGAACTAATCTCAAAATGAGCTTGATTCACGCATTATAAAATTGTTTTATTCCTAATTCATACTTAAACTAATACGAAAATGAGATTGATTTAAGAAAAACCTAGATTGAATCAATCTTAAAATACCCTTGATGCAAGTACTATAAAGTTTATGTTATCCCGAATTAGAAAGAAAAAATTATAATGATTGATTTACTTACTCGTATTACACCTTACAGAATGATAAAACACCAACATCATGCCCGATATGGGTTTTACTTCGTACATGTTTAACCAAAGACATAAACTAAATTAGAAGCAAGAGTTAAAATTTAGTTTTAAACCCTTCGTGGTACACATGAGTCTGGCCAGACCTTTTTCAATGTGTATAGAAAATCAAATATGCGCAAGCCGGAGGGATAAACACAACGAAAAGTTTAATATTTTTTTACTTGATTTAAGAATTTTATACTTGTTTCAAGAAATTCCGAGTTTGATTTTTGAGAGTATTCCATTTAGGATTGTTTTGAGTACATTTTAAAAAACTTGATTTATCCCGAGTGTTTATCTCTCTGTGTATAAGAACGCAACAGAAAACATTATATAATAACACTAAACGTCAAGAAACCGAAAAAGTGGACACAAGAACTTTTGCTATGTAATATTCATTGACTTTAGCGTGCTAAATCCAAATTCGTTCACAGATTGGTTCTCTTACGTCAAATTTTATGGACTAGACCAATATTTCGTCCGAAACCAGGCGATTATGCTAATACCAGGGACCGGAAATAAGAGTTATTTTTAAATTTTTGAAGAAATAAATCAAACATAAATGAACATCGTAGAAAACTTTTAATTACACCAAAGGCGAAATGCATCCAATTATATTATAATACATACGGCATCAACAAATAAATAAGAGTTTTGAATTAATTTTTATTATTGATATAAAAATATAAAAATCAAAAATAACTCTTATTTCTTGATTTAAAAATATAAAAATCAAAAATAACTCTTATTTCTTGATTTAAAAATATAAAAATCAAAAATAACTCTTATTTCTTGATTTTAAATATAAAAATGTAAGATGAGATGAACGCACTGTTTATTGTTGATGTTGTTTTGTTTAAACTTTGATATTATTACAAGTAGAACTGTTGCTATAAGTCTTATACGTTTAACATTTTTATTTGGTTTAATATCTTTAGTTTTTCTAAAATCTTTATGGATGAAGTTTCCTGATGATCTGGCCTAAGCAACCAGTGAAATGCGCATAGGAATAGCTTATCCCATCAACAATAAATTTCAAGTGTTTTTATCAATAATAAAAACTGGAAATTTAGCACGAATAACAAAATCATTTGGAATCAAAAATAACTTTTATTTTTCATTTAAAAAAATAAAAATCAAAAATAACTCTTATTTTTGATTGTTAAAATAAAAATCAAAAATTTAAATATCATGCAATATGTTGGATGCATTTCGCCTAAAAATCATGATGGTGTAATTAAAAGTTTTCTATGATGTTCATTTATGTATGATTTATTTCTTCAAAAATTTAAAAATAACTCTTATTTCCAGTCCCTGGCTAATACATATTATTATAACTTGAGATATTGATCGAAATACATACAGATGATTAGGAATGATATTTAATTTTAGTCATCCAAATAACTGCTTTTATATTTTTACTGTTTTGGGGTAATTTAGAAATAAGCGGCAAAATTCATACTATTTTTGCTTCCAAAAAATCATACAAAAATTATAAGGAAAAGTATTTAAAATATTTATCATTAATCTGAAGGCCAGGTATTTTTCGAATAAAATATTATGAAAATCGGTTGACAAATGTTAATTTTATGTATTATTCACAACTGTGGTCTTGTCTTATAATTCGCCCGACATAAGGCGGTTACGCTAATACATTTCATCATGACTTGAGAAGGATTTGTCCGATGTGGATACAAATTCCAGTGAATGATTTGAAATTAAATTCCCTTTAAGACATCTTTACAGTTAACTTTTAATACATAGTTTTTTTTTATATTTTCAACTGTTTCGGAGATATTAAGAAAACAGTTAAGGTAAATTTCTTAAAGCAAACTGAATGCTATTCTTTGTTTTCAAATATTCGTAAAACAAATTATAAGAGCAAAAACTTTACATTTTGGTAATTGATCGAAAAGTATATAACGAATAAAATAAACCATAAAATATGAAAAGCGGTTGACTGATGTTGAATTTGTACACAATTTATTGAAATTTTATTAAAAATGCGTATACATAAATTTCATGAAGTACTTTCATGCGCAAATGCTGCGTTGCATAAAATTTAAAATTAAAATTTTTGCGAATTTTTCTTAAAATTTGCGAGTTTTGGCGATTTTTGGTGTATAATTTGGCGAGTAAACTGAAAAATATCAGACAGCCCTGATTCATACAGACACAAGTTTATTTACGTATATATTAAACATTATAACTTACATTAAAGTGGAGAGATTTAATGAACCAGAAACTACAAAAAAGTATCTCTTCAAAAAGTATCAAAAGAGTGGTAAGAATTACAAAAATCATCACATTTAGGTGCATGGTGTAAAAATAGCTAAATAGTATCCAAGCAGTCGAAAAAGTGACAAATATCTACTTTAGTAGCATCACCGATAACGCTGATAGTATAAACATTTCGAAGTGTGCCAAATCTTATGAACGTTTTCCCATAGTGCGATGCGAACAAAGGGTTATGAAAGTTCTTACTTCTTGCTTCCTTGTAATTAAATGAGCGTACGGTGTTATACGAAATTAAATGCAACTTGTTCTGTTTTATTCTTTTGATGTTATTTTTGATTATGTTGCTGCCTAGTGTGAACGAAGCTTTAGTGTTAAAATTTTTCTGACCCCGATTTATTCATGAGTTTATTTGACAGTTTAGAACGTGAACTTCTCACAAAAATTTTACAGACACACTTTTGCTGTGACAGCTTTTACTCGCCAAAAATTAAACAGATGCAGTTAAGTGAGAAAAAGAGTTGTTTGTTTAAATTTATGGAATTTTTGGTTTAAATCTCTCATTTCAAGCAAAAGGTCTATCGACGCGGGAGTTGCACAATATAGGCACTTGATCTCTTAATGCAAAAGTTCATTGGAATACACTCACTTTTTGATAAATGTTGTGTACTGATAGCCAATCTTAATATTTGTATAAAATCTTAATTTTTTCCTGTAACCGTTCTCCGGATATGGAGTTATTCATATTGTCTTTTTTGTAGTGCCATGAACACTTGAAATTTTACAAATATTTATAGCCTTTATTAAGTAATTTAACTCCTTTTTACCTCTAAGTATTTAAATTTCTAAAAGTTTTTTTCTATGGATCTATTCGTTGGAGGACTTATTCACTGTCCAAATTTCATGGCTCTTACTTCAGCTATTTGGGCTGCCCGATGATGAATCAGTCACTTGACTAAGTCATAAATTTTAATCAACATTTGCGTCCTATGGGGTACTACTCCTCTACCCCTATCGACAAAATAAATAATCTATTTTATTGTTTTGGCGCACAGGATGCTCTTTAAAAATGTATTGCTCCCCCTGCATCTACGCCCTAAATTTTTATTTTAAAAGGTAAAGTTTACCATAGGAGTGGTTCCTACAAAACTTGAAGGCTTTTTTCTTCAGATATGCAGTATTTAATATTTTTGTTCGATGGGAAGAAGAGCTTCTCCTCCGTCTACCGCGACCGCTTTTATTTTGAAATTTATTGTTAACCATAATCCTTAATCACGTTTGAAGACTCTCACTACAACAGTACTTCAGTAACGCGAAATTTAAAATATGCATCCTATGGTGGATATTGCTCCCCCTGCGCCTACCACCTTTATTTTTATTTTCAAATGTGCAGTTTCCCATAAGAGTGACTCCTACCAAGTTTGAACATTATCACTATAACAGACACACAGACAAATATTTTTCATTTTTATATGTTTATCGTTACCTAAAACGTAAAATGCCCTAACTTACCAAAAATTAAAAATTGATTGAATTGCATCGACACAAATGTCCACAATAAATTTTAGAATCTTTTTACCAAAATGAGCGATTTTATTTACAAAAACCAAACGGCCCTATCTAGAAGACCTTACTAACAGTTTGCATAATATGCATCATTGTCAATTGTCAAAACAACTGGTAGGTTTTACAATTAAAAAAAAGAAGAAGGCAATTAATCAATAATCATTTTTAATAGTTTTTTGCTTCTCTTCTAAACTTTTTAAATGCAAATGTTACGTTTTAGGTAACGATATATAGATGTCAATAAACATAAAAAAGACACCAAACGTCACACCACAAGGAAAAAATATAGCGAACAGCGTCCCTTTAAATAATATTGGACTACCTGATCCAGCTTGATCAAATGGACTACTCCCTGGACTGGTCCAATGTAATGCAAGCATGGACCATGTCATTGTTAAAAAGTGTTTGTAGTGAGACGACATGTCTTCGTTTTTTAACGACATGTTTTCGTTTTTAAACGAAGTTAAAACTAATCCTCTTGTGTATACAATGGAGTTGTTTTAAAACTACTCCTTTGTAATCCAAGGCTGGGTTATATGGTCCTGCCCTAGGACATTGTAATGTTAAATAGACCATGTTTTTTTCATACGTTTGGGTTACTTTTGGCTTTGTCCTAGTCCCTTGTGTGCTACATGTTTGGACTAGTCCTATTATTTGCAGGGGTTACTGAGGTCACTTTTTAAGTACATTCTGGTTAAAACGATTTAGAAAGTGATTCTGATGAGTCGATTGGTGCATTTACCTCTTCCTTTTTTTTAAATTTAAGAGGGTATAATAAAAATCTCAAGCTTGAAAATTGTGTTTTCTATTTGTCTAAAGTTGCGCTTTAGTTTTGGCACACCCTCTTCTTGATTTTAAACGAAGATTTAGAAAAATAAAACCCTTTAGGTTATTTAAATTTATGTGAGTGAATAATAAATAAATTTTTTAATACAACTAAAGTTTAATATGATGCTATTCGCATTAAACTGTTTTGTAATATTAATATGTCAAAAATATTTTTCAAACTGTCAGTTACAATTATACATACTTTAGATAATAAATCATTTTATCATAAAATGGACATGTTAAATATTAAATGTTGATAAAGTCATTTCCATAAACACTCTTCTTTGGCGTATTGAAGACTTTAAGCTTTTGATAAAATCTATAAAATTAGCACGTTACTTGTATAAAGAGTACTTATAAAAGGCTGTTTACATTCCGTAAATTTATTGTTCTGTCATGTGAAAAATTAAGAAAAGTATTTTCATCGTTCAAGCCGCCTAGGCTCAAAGGAAATATTCAGATTCTAGTAGGGTACTTGTGGTTCAGTATGAAAATGTTTAATATTTTAAAATGTTTAAAAATCATAAATCATAGAAAATGGCTAATACTAAAATACACTTTCGCAGTCATATGCATACACATTAACATACTCTCCAGTAAATACGTATAATAAATTGAAATAAAAGTAAAGCAGACATATTAAGACATTGAATAAAAGGGAAATGTTTAATTTTAAACATTTAAGGACAGACATGAATTAAGTTATTTCTTTTGTTTTACGTTAAGAGAATTATTGAAAACTTTATAAGATTAAACAATTTATCAATGCTTGTACATCAATTTATTTGTGAAATAAACAAAAGATGTCTGCAACTTAGGGTTGATAAATCAGTGAAAGTTACAATCTCTTTTTTTAACCAGCGATTCTATAAATCAGTTATTATAAAGGCATAAGCTAATAATACATTTTAGCTTATAATACAGATCATATGAACATTTGTCGTAGTGCTGTCACAATATTATTTTTTTAACTATGTACATATCGTCGGCTTAATATGCAAGCCTGCTTAATCCTTTTTTTAAATAACTTGAGATTTTGATGCTGTGTGGTAGAGAAAGATGCGCCTCGTCGACCAGTATGTGGCTTTTTCAATTTGAGTCTTGAGTAGTGTTTTTCCGGAATCCAGCACATTTTTCGGGAAAAAAATCCCGCGAAATTTGTGCGGGAATTCCCGGGATTTTTTTTTTCATTTAATTATATCAGCTTTTTCTGCTGATATGTATAATTGTAAATAAGTTGTGTCATGAAATGAATTTTAGCCGTTAGGCAAAAAGGCCTTAAGTCAAAAAAAAAACGAATTTTGAGTTTTTTGATTTTTTTCAATTTTTTTTCTCTTTGTTTGGTTTTAATCACTCTAGTCTAGCAAAACTGCTGCTAATCGATAGCATTTGCTCTTACTCTGTGAAATACACAAAATAGTGGTTTTCGATTTAGCGAGATTTCGATTTAGCGGGGTTAAAATATAATAAATAAATACGAATTAGCGGGGTTTTTCAATTTATTTACTAAAACGATAAAACGAGAAAAAAAATTTGTGAAAAATAATATACAAAATAAATACATAAAATAAAATGGCAAATTCATTTCCTTAGCGAAAAATTGAAGAAGGATTGAAGTAAGAGTTTATGGAGCAATTTCAAATCGCTTAGCAACGTAAATTTTTTTCTCTATTGTCAAAGGCTGCAACAATTTATTGTTTTTGTATAACCGACAGTGTTTTATGCGTGCTCTTTGAAATTTTTCTTGATTATTCATGTAACAACCCTGCAAGCAGTTTGTTAGTCGACTACAAAAACAACGCATTCATAATTACCTTTTTTACAACTAACCATAAGTTAACTATAAATAAATGCAGAAATTCTCCGATATCAATGCGAGTGAATTCTGTGCTGCAATTCTTTTCTTATTTTCTTTTTTC
Source organism: Pollenia labialis (assembly GCA_949318255.1). Taxonomy (NCBI): domain Eukaryota; kingdom Metazoa; phylum Arthropoda; class Insecta; order Diptera; family Polleniidae; genus Pollenia; species Pollenia labialis. Next base: position 115,062,272 of record OX439139.1, on the reverse strand, counting down.
AATATTTTCGTTTGTTTCTTGTCTTTGTTTTCTTTTGCTATTTCGAATTTTGATTTTTATAACTGTTAATTGTTTTGAATATGCAAAATTTTAGTGTGTCGCAGTGACGCCGGCCGATCAATGCTCTCAAATGAGTCAGATACGGACATTAAAAATGCCTTTAAGTTTATAAAAAAACGAAAAGTCCATACAGAATGCATGAAAATAGAATTAAAAATACTTCAAATATGAACATAACTGAATTCAAAATAAAAAGCAACATATTAAAATAAAATAGTTTTTAATAATTAGAAATAAAATATTTTCCTTATTTACATAAAACTAGCTAAAAGCTAACTACTACCTTTCAACTAACTTCTACCTAACTTACTTAAAGCTAACTACTAAGTAGCTGACTTTAACTTAGTTGAAAAGTCATGCAGAATCGGACAATTGACTACTTCCTATGACATGCGAATGTTAAAATAGTCAGTTGGCTCCATTAAAATAATCTAAGCATCAACCACAACCAGCTAAAAAAAAGTTAACTTAAAGTTAGCTTAAAGATACCTGAGTCGCTTGCAGGGAAACTGATCTTAAGAAATTAAACACACACACAAGCAAAAGCAAAAACCCGCACCAAAAAAATAGCGGTGAACAAAAAATCATTCTTTCCACGTTTCTGTTGTTTTTATTACGAATTATAAGTGGTAGTTAGCAAACAATTACGATTTATAAGAGGTAAAGAAGATTTTATTTGAAAAAAAAAATTACGAATTAGCGAAGGACCAATATGTATGGAAATTTTATGAATAAACGAGATTTTTTCAAGAGACCGACAGTTTATTACGAAGTATCAGGAATAACGATTTATCGGAGTAGTTTTCAAATTAACATAACGAAAATCTACAGTTTCTTAGAACATTTTTGCCAAACGCCAAAGAGATGTCACTACGTATCCGATAAGTACTGCTCTGAAAGGTGAAAAGTAAAAATTTACAGAATTTTGAATTTGTTTAAGGACCCAGATTTATTATATAAAAACGAAAAAAGTTGTTCCCACTCGCTTTTGTTTAAGGGATGCGTGAGATTTTTTCAATTTTGATTTAAAAGTTAATGCTGTTTGAAATGTTCTTATCTTTTTACTTTTAGTCGATCTTTTTAGTATTCATATTCATTTTGTGTTCACAACTGATCAATATATTAAGGTAAAGAAAAGCGTTTCTTAAATTTTTTTTTTTTTTATTTATTTTATTACTTTTTAGTAACGAATACCTTTAATTAATTTAACCGCCTTTTACTCAATGCAAATGGATGAAATATTTAAAGTTAAAGGCGGGTAAAAAAAGCATTTAAAAAAATTGTGCCCCTTCTAGATTTTATCCTGGCTACACCCATGTATTCGTGTATTGTCATCGTGTATTGTATGCCTGCAAAGTTTCATCCATTTGCATTAAGTAAAAGGCGGGTAAATTAAAGTTACAAGATTTGATGCTCCGAAGTAAATGTCAAGAAAACCATTTTACAACAAAAAAAAATTCTACCCCCACTAAATTTCATCCTGGCTACGACCACGTATTCGTGTATTGTCATCGGGATAATGAATGCCTGCAAAGTTTCATCCATTTGCTATGAGTAATAGGCGGTTAAATTAACTTTACAAGATTTGATTTTCCGAAGTGAAGCTAAATAAAAGCATTGAATGAGATAGTCATAACAAAGGCAGACAAGGGAAACAAAACGGGTTTAATGTACAAAAAGGATTATAAAGATGGAATGAACAAATTCCAGGAGGTTGAACTCACATACAAACGTATGTTTATTGATCCAACACAAAAATTACAAAGGGCAAACAACAATATTATTATGGACTTATATAAAAAATAATATATAAGTGGATATGAAAAGAAAATATTGACTTCAAATGCTGCAACGGCGGTCCGACTTTATGGACTTCCGAAAATCCATAAACCTAGTAACGCACTTCGTCCAATATCATCATCGGTAGGAGTACCCTGCTATGGGTTATCAAAATATATTGAAGAACATTAAACTCGACAAATTTAATATAAAAAACTCTTTAGAATGAAAGACAAAACTGGATACACTTACATTGGACGAATATGAGATTCTTGTACCAAAGGACCATCACACTAAACTACAAAGAACACAATTTCTGAAAATACTTAAATTTTGCTTAAATGCTAATAAATACTTTATGCATGTTAGCAAATTATACCAACAGACATACGGGATGTCAATGGGCAACCCATTGTCACCGACCGTAGCCGACATTATTTTGGACCACCTAATGGAACAATGTATCGAAGAACTACAAATGAACAATATACGAATAAGACCGATCACAAAATATGTAGATGATTTGTTTGCCAAAATCAAAGACGAAGACATAATATTGAAAACATTTTACTCATATCACAATAAATTGAAATTTACTCTAGAGAGGGAGAAAGACAATGTAATACCATATCTGGATATGAAGATATTCCGACAAAATGGCAAAATAAGTAGATAATTTATTCTCTAACTGAACTCTTTACATAAAATCATTAAATTAAATTGTAATGCAAAATTATGAAATGGATAAAATAAATATACATACAAAATTATAATAATGAATTGTCCATCCTAAGCTAATCCTACGAAGCCCAATGCTTGTCTGCAGTAAACCAGAGTCGCTGGCGGGAATCGAACCCGCAACTCTGGCGCTGAAAGATTAGCTCGCTACCAGCTAACATACCGGGGCACTCAAACTTGGATTAATTTTACATTTCTTGGTTTCAGTAACAGCTTTACAATGGAGAGGTACATATTTGAATTGCGCGTTAAGAGTGTTGAAGCTTTTTACGAAAATGGACGTTCAAATCAAAATGCATATCGTGCAACTCGTGATTTTCAGTGAACCCGGTCTGTAGAAAATGTGTAAACGCCTGTGGATGCTGCAGTGCAGTTCATGTTTTGGCGCCTTCATCGGGCCGAGGTCGGCCAAGCAGTAACAGTGAATGGTATTTGATATCGCGAGATTGTAACGGACTTTTTGTGGCCATAGATTAAGGCTATTTACCTGGACGATATGTGGTACACTTGTCACATAGACAATGAAACAACGGCTTTTTTGCGCGAGAAAATCAATGTCAATGTTATCTCAAGTCGATCATAAGATATGACACCGTTGGACTTCTTTCTTTAGGTATATTTAAAGAAACAAGAGTACGTCTATAAGCCAAGAACCATTCAAGAGCTAACAAATATGATAATTCGGCACATTAAAGCCATCGATCCTCAACTATGTCTCAGAGTCATTGAACATATGGACCTTTCGATAGAGGTATGCCTACGAAGCCGTGGTGAGCACGTGGCCGATATTTTGTTTAACACATATTTGTCATAGATCTTTCTGTCTTAAATGATAAAAAATATTAAGATAATTTTTTGAAAACTTTTTGTTTTATTTCCAATTTACATCGTGCGTTTTGGTTGGACCACCCTTTATTAAAATTTCTGTATTAAGTCTTTTTTTATTTACCTAATTCGCCAATTAAACTTTTATTCATTACTGGCTAGTATTTCTGCCAAGGCCATTTTTGGAAAGACAATTTCAGGTTACAAGGTAAAAGAAATAAAAAACAAGTAAGAAGGTATAGTCGGTCAAGCCCGACCATATGATAGCCTACACCACAGTATTTAAAACCACATCATGCTTATGTGTCAATATAAATATGGATTTATCTATGTTTATAAACTTCATTAAAATCGGTTCGAAAGTTTGTGAGAGGCAGAAATTATCCCCTACCTCCCCTTGTGGTCCCATGTTTGAAAAACTGTATAGCTTCATTAAAATCGGTTTGAGAGGCAGATATTGCGCCTATCTCCCTTAAGCTGAATGTAGACGACATGTTTTTTACATCTGACTTGTCAACTTTTCAAGTCACATGTAATTGTGCATGTCTGTCAAAATTGCTGTTTTACAGAAGGTTTGTAAATTCGGTCACAAACGTACATGTAATTTGCTTCTGACACTGTCTGTTTTTTTCGCATAGTTATTGCAGAAACCAAAGTAGTTCTCGGTTTTAAAATAGCTTGCTGTCGCCACAAAAATTTGTATTTGCGCCGTAAAATAGTTTAGCCAGCTTAACATTTTTTTCTTTTAATTCAAAGATACCAATTTAGGATATTATTATGAAACGTTTTTATTACATATGTATATTTTAATAATTTCTATTCAATGGTACATGATCATACATATCTCGGTATTGTAAAATATTAACTTCAGCCGGCTAATGATTCCGTCAATAGTGGACGCCGCTGCCGGTTCCTTCCCGGCATAGATTTCTGATGTCAGATGACTTTTACAAAAGCAAAGTTAAAAAGGTAACACACGACATGTATGTTATTTGCAGTGAGAAATTTGACATGTCAGATGACAAAAACATGTCGTGTACGGGCGCCTTTAGTAGTCCTATTTTTTTTTTTGTGCCAGCCAGCCAGCCGGACGGACATCATCAGAAAGTGATTCTGTGTCGATCGTGTATTTTAAGGTGGGTCTAGGAACAATATTTTAAGGTGTTACACACGTCAGAACAAATGCATAATACATTCTCCACTATTATGGTGTGGGTATAAAAACATTATTTCGTCCCCTTAATATAACAATAGAATCTCCATCATTGATTTCATGTCCGGTCAAAATTTCGTCAAATTCTACTTCCAAAAACTGGGTCAAAATGTCGTTGGAAAAAATAGTGTATAATTTCTTGTTCAAAATTTTTCTTCAATAAGTGTGTAAGCTCATATGCGCTATTTTACTTGAAATTGCCACTCCAAAATTGTTAAAAGAATAATACTGTATACTAGAGGTCTGCACAAATGATTTGGTAGCCAAATGAATGCTGTGTGTGTATTTGATATGCTTATCAAATGTTTAAAAAAAATGAGAGCGAGTCATTCACGTTCAATCATTTTAAATGAGAGATCAACACAACACCGTTCATTAAAAAGTTAGCCACACACACTTACACTAATTGTGTGTGTTTCTCTATTATTGTTTATTGTTTGATGAACTCAAATTCATACATATAACAATAAAAAGACCTGAGCGAAGTTAAAAAACACACAAATCATTCGTGTGTTTCTTGACTTTCTGATTTTGTTAAGTGAAGAGGAAAGTTAAAATTTTAACAAAACATGTAATAAATTGAAATGGTTGTAATAAAAGTATTTTTTATATGCAAAAACAATAACAATAATAAAAGGTATTAGGTATAAAAAAATATTTTAAAATATGACAAAACCAGTATACCTACGAAGGCAAAACGATTAAATTCGGTAGATAGGTACATATAGTGATTATTGTCAACTGTGTGACATAATTAAAAAAAAACAAGTAAGAGTGCTAAATTAATAACAAATTAATAAAAATTCCATTTAATAAAAAATATATTTAAAACTACAACTTTTTGCTTCTAAAAAGTTTGTATCACTTTTTAATGCAACATCTTTTTACTAATATTTTGTTTTCAATACGATAAAAAAAAATTTAAAACACAAATCACATGTTGTGTTGTTAAAACACAATATGTACATCGTAACACAATTGTATTTACTCGAATGAAAGAGCTATTTTGTTATTTATAACTGTATCAAATCATTCTCTCACAACACTCACAAAAACAATTGAACGCTTTGCACACATGGATTATTTTTTACACACAATTAATTGTGTGAGATTCTAAAATAACACACAACACACTACTTGTAAGTTTGATATGTGAATTAATGTGTCATTTAATCGGACACATGCAGACCTCTACTGTATACGCATTATACTCCATTTTAGTCTGTAGAAAAAAATACAATTTATGAAAACTTTAACTCATAAAATAGCCTATAATAATATACACTATTGTTTGAGAAATAGTTTCATTCCGACCACCGAAAGCTGCATGATCTCCAAAATTTGTGCAAGAAGAATGTAATTCGTCGTGGCTCGCAGTCATTTTTTTATAACTTACAAGGTGGAAAGAAGCGAAATTGTTTAGATGAGCCAGATGAAGCAGAGGAAGAGAAAGAAGACGAATGAACTTCTAGTTATTTTTGATTTACGCAATGCATACCTTAATTTGTCATAATTTTTTGTTTTTAACAACCCAAATTGAAAAGTAATGAATAAATGCCACTGAATTAACAAAACTATGAATTAATCATCACTGTTTTATAATGTTACAAATTGATATTTTTGAGATCAATATTTTAATAAAAATACCGTAAAATTATTGAATAAAACAGCGTATACCATACAAAATAAAATAGTGTATCAGATTCATCATACGAATTCCTTAAAAAATAAAATAGCCCATATGGAGGACTTGCACTTTGAATGACATATGGATGGTCTTAAAGGATGCGAAGAATAGAAAAAATTGGTAAATTTAAAGACAAGAAACGGTATTATGTATTCGTCGAAAAATCCAATATGAAGAATTTTTATTTACCGCGATATTGAGGTCTTAATAGACTTCCGATTTGGCAAAAACTTTAAACACGATTTTCTCAAAACCCCAAAAAATTATACGCTATTGTTATATTGAGGGGACGATTTATTTATGAACTTCTATACAATTTTTTCATATTTTATTTATTGAATATTTATTTTAACCTTTAATTTAAAATTAAAAATTGTTTTGCTTCTACTGAACTTTTGTAACTTTCAAGTTATTACCCTCTTGTTGATCAAATTCGATAGGTATTTTTAGGTAGAGAAGATTAGGACATGTAAACCATTCTACAACGAATGATTCAAAGTCATATAATTTTATATTACCTTTTATTTTTTTCTGCTAACAAAGTTAAAGTAACGACAAACTTTAATTCCAAACAGAAAATCATGGAAATGATATCGTGTAAAAATTTTTAAAATATTTGAAAAATAAAAAAGTGTAAGTATGTATATTATGGTGTAAAAATGTTTTTAAAAATAAATATGCAACAGCATAAAACAAAATATTACATGCATATTATAGTATATCTATACATATATGTTTGCATACGTGATAGTAAAAACATCCACATGTATATACAAGTTAAAGAGAAGGTAATAATACAACGCAAGCAAGGTAAAAAAAAATTTAAATTTTGAAATGGTACCGAATTTCTATCAAGAGAGTACTTTTTGGATAATAAATGCACTAAACTTGTGAACGTCTATTTGCTGAAAAAAAATTAAAATGGAATTCTGAGAGGTTTACGTAAGTGATTATTTCCTCACTAGTTTCTACGTTTCGTTTTCAGAAGTTTATTGGCTTCGCTGGTTCGCAATTTGACTGTTGCTGTTCTTTGACTTAATTATTGATTTTTAACACAGCCTCTTGTTAAACAGGCAGTGCATATGTATTATATGGTAGTTAAAACATTTTCAATTCTAACAATTAAACTTTTCGATGACTTTGTTTAATTACATTTTTCAAAAAAAAAAAACTTTATTAAACGGGTTTGAAGCAAAATTGTTTATATTTCTTGTATGCAGTACGTTAATAAAATCTAGTATTATGTTAACCCTATACATAGAAAAAGAGCTAAAAATCTAGATTTCATTCTAGTATAGTTTCTAGTTCGTACGAGAACCTACATAATTTACTAAGGCTTCATATGAAGCTGCCTTCTGAAAAATTGTAATTAAATTTTATTATATAAATAATAATAGAAACCACAGTACCAAATTTCGTAAATATCGGTCCATAATTTGTCATACTCCCTTTAAAAAGCGCATTCCCCGAAAACTTTATCAAGTTCACTAATCCTGTGATTACACAGCTGTTATATACATCTTCGGTAAGACCTATCATCGAATATGGCTCTATTATCTGGGATCCTGCTTATGATGTTCACATAAACCGAATAGAATATGTCCAAAAACAATTTTTATTGTTCTGCTTAGGAAACTCATCTGGGAACCCTTCTGAAGTACTTCCATCTTACTCTGTCAAACTTGCACGCGTTAAATTACCATCACTAGTAAGCCGAAGAAAAATGCTCAACATTGCGTTTTTAGTTGATTTGCTTTATGGTAACGTTAGCTCTGAATTCCTGCTTAATAATGTTAAGCTCAAAGTTCCTCAACGATCTACATACCACTATATCTTCAGGCCTTTCACACAAACTATGCAAAATTCTGTTCCTTTTCGGAGAATATATAAAGATTTTAATGACATGTATGATCTAGTTGACTTTTCATTAAGTGCCAGTGTCATTAAACGTAGTATTATCTTGTTTTTAAATCCATAAACTAACAATATTGCTGGTAATTTAATTATAACAGGTCCGCCATCTAACGTTTTTTTTCAACTAGTGCTTATTTCGTGAATGGTAACACTTCGCTCATGTCTGATTTGTAAACAAGCAAAATTGTCGTAGTTGGGGCACAGAAAACCCGCACGCATACATTGAAAAGCCGATGCACCCAAAACGAGTCACTGTTTGGTGCGGATTTTGGTCCAGAGGCATAATTGGGCCATTTTTCTTCGAGCAAGGAGTGGCCGTTACAGTCAATAGTGATCGTTATCGGGCCATTTTTTGATCACAAAAATTGAAGAGGAGGATATTGGCAATATTTGGTTTCAATAATGAAAAAAGCATTATCAGCCGCAGGGCTGATGTCGTTTGGCCACCTTGGAGCTGCGATTTGACACCATTGGACTATTATTTGTGGTGTACCGTCAAAGATAAGTGTTACGCCGACAAGCCAGAGACAATTGGCGCTTTAAAGGACAATATTCGTGAAGCCATTGGTGAAATACAGCTGCACACAATCGATTATGTGCTTAAAAATTGGACCGATCGTGTAGGCTACTGCATGGCCAGCCGAGGCAGCCATTTGAATGAAATTATTTTCCATTATTAACCGGAAGGATTTTACTTTCAAATAAAAGAAGAAATTTTAGAAAATATTCAGTAGTTTTTTTTTCATAGCATTTTCAAAAAATAAAAGTTATTTGGTGGACCCGTTAGTCTGTAGGGATTTAAATCCATAGACTTAAATAAATAAATAAAAAAAAAGAATGGTTAGCACAAGTTTTCTACAGGGTGGTGCAGAAAGCGCTATATGGTTTATAACTTTTTTATTTATGCGATTATTATAATTTTTTTCTTTTAAATACAGTGTATTATTGGGGAATTTTTTGCAATTATATCCTGTAAGTGATATACATTGTCTTCTTCGCACATACGTGCTCTTTTTTAGCATATTTTCCATAACTTTTCGCAAAATTTTGGGTGTAATGGCCATGATTTCATTTCGAATGTTGGTATTTAATTGGAGTATGGTTCTTGGTTTGTTACAAATATAACCGAAGAAAACTGTCAGGAGCTGTTAAATCTGGTGAACGTGGAGGCCAGTCAAACTGACGACGATATGAACGCTGTGTTAACACAATAGACTGTTGGTTAGAAAAATAAAATTCAATTATTTTTGTATGTTGTTCGATCGTGTAATGATTCATAATTTATTCCCCAAGTCTCAAAATGCTATAAAGACAACAAAGAAAGAATAAAATTAAAAAAGTTATCAAGACTTCAAACCAAGCTCATTCTGCACCACCCTGTAAATACCCAATACTGAAAAATGTTCGGTGCAGATCTGCGACACAATTCTTCTTTGTACTACATATAGCTACATATATACATACATTAATCCATTCAACAAAGATTCGACAGAGCCGTCGAATATAGCATTTCTCTTGTTTTTACTTCGGGAAAATTCCAGAAAACAAACACTTTTTTATAATGAAGAGATCGGGGGCAATTTGATGTTGGGTGCCTTATTTATGTATTGGATTAATGCAAAAACCGTCAACGTCAACCAACCATGAAGTATCCTTTCTATTGCAGAATATAATTTCCATAGTGCGTTTTTGATCAAAGGACAGCTGCATTAACTTGGCCACCCTAAGTGTGCATAGATTTTACTTTATTTTTACAGCATTGGAGCTATTAAAAGTAGATCACATTCTGTCTAACTCATCTGCCTGTTCATTACTATAGTAGCCTTAATGAGCAAGGTACCCAAATTAAAGTTATTTCATTTGGACGAGACAGCTCTGTGAGCGCATTTGTGTACTATCTGAACAATATAGAAAATAGGCCTGTCTTTCGAAAAAATTCTAATATTGGCATTACAAATTCAGTCATATAATGCTCTACAGGCTGTCATGATCCCGAAAGTTTCAGCCTGAAAAATACTACAGTCATTCTGAAGACGGTTAAAATAACCTTTCTTAAGCTCGTTGCAGGAAACACCAGATCTGCTACTGTGGTTTTCTTTTGAACCATCCGTGTATATCCCGATGTTGTATTAAGGGTGGTCAAACCAATACCCACGATGTTAATCTAAAAAAAGTTTTCAAAGAATTATCTTAATGTATATTATTATTTTTATAGAAGGATCTATGACAATTCGGTGGCATATCTCTATCCGATGGTCAACATTTTCATTGACTCTGAGATATAATTGAGGTTCAATGTCGCTAATGTGCCGAATCAACTCATCCTGTAGCTCTTGAATGGTTAATGGCTTATTGACATACACTTTTTCTTTTCAAAATCCCCAAAGAAAGATGTCCAAGGGTGTTAAGTCCCATGATCGCGGTGGCCAATTAACATCGCCACGACGTGCGATAATACGGCCATTGAATTTCTCGCAGAAAAGAGTCATTGTATCGTTGGCTATGTGGTAAATGGCACCATCCTGTTGGAACCAAATATCGTGAGGTTTTTCCAACTTTCTCCTAGAGACCCGGTTTGGTGATATTTGCGCACAATTTTACCGATTGTTGACACATTTGGTCGATTATGTTGACCAAAAACAAAAAATTTTGATTTGAACGCCCATTTTCGTAAAAAGTTTCTACAATATTAACGCGCTGCTCAATTGAATACCTCTCCATATTTGAATTTGTCAAACAGTGAAGCAAAGAATTGTCAAATTTAGCAGGGCAAAAAACTTGACGGTAACTTGTGACTGACAATAAACATTGTGCATTATAGTTGGAGCAGCCTTTATATCCATTAGGTTACGCCTACACCACCCACTTTTGATGGCAATTGAGATTATGATCCTTCGGTCAAAATCCGTATGTGAAGTATAAAACTCAAACCGTTGGTTTAATATCGGCGGCAATAGGGTCTTTATGTTTCCACATATTCTAGGTCACGATGAACCTCGCTGTCACTATATGATGGTTTATAGCATCAAGTAGTACTTAAGTGTACAGTGCCTTTGAAGGACACGCACTTAGTGCGCCTGTTATATGAATACATGCTGTTCTCTGAGTATTATATAGTTGGTCTACATAATAATTCTTCTGGACTGCAATCCACCATACCAAGGATTCATGGGTGTGAATAGAGGCTACTACATAATGCTGTACATACATTTTACCATGTTAGAACTAATACCCCCCCCCCCCATTTTATGGTAACTAAGTGTATTAGGCCACGATCTGTGTTGAAAACTCAGTTTTCATGATCATTTGAAGTCCAGGATAAAAAGATTTTAGTTGAGGTTTTAACCTCAACCTTTTCCTTTTTGCTGATTTTTAAAACTTTGCGATTTAACCAAGTAAACTACGTACATATGAAAATGACTGTGCGAATTCCGTGAAAGTACTTTATGAATTGATGTAATGCTATGTTGCAAGTAGCGACTAAGTACTAAAGAAATGTGTACTAACTTTACATGAACCAACTACAATTCTAAAAAAAGAAGAAATTTTTAGTATTTGCATTTGAAAACTCACACATACACATTAATAAAATATGCAGAACTATACTCACTCTTGCATACTTTATTATATTTACTACGACTGTACAGCAAACAACCAGATGAACAACAACAACAATAAAATAACTAGCATCAAAATATTCATATACACCCCCATGTACACAAACACCAGTACCCAACCACTTATACACAGAAACAAAGTCATCTTATCTCATTCATGAATAATGAACAACTTCAAAAACCTTTTTTATTTCATGTTATTTTCAGTTTTTTACATCTTTTTTTATGGATGCATGACTGGAATTTTTTTTTTTTTTTTAGGAAAAGTTTTTTTGTAGTTTGCCAGCTGTAAGCGAGTGTGTATATTGGTTTAGTTGCCTGATTGTCTTGAAGCAAAAATAAATATAAAAAAAGCTACGAATGCGTTTAGTGCACTTTACTTTAGTTGTAAAGGATTTTTAGAAAAAATTTTGCTCTTGCTATTGTTGTTGTTGTTGATGTTTTGAACAACACTATTAGTGGAATAACAAATGCACACAATTTTCGATGTAACATGTTGCGAACTTGGTGATCGCGTACGTTGCCACTGTTACTCGAGCAATTTAAAAATGTTTGTACACTGTATATGTGTAGCAAGCAAATATGTATGCATGTAATAACACGTTTTGTTTAATCCTGTGCTGTCCTTTACGGAAGCGTAGCCCAATATGGCAATGAAATTTAGTATGCAAACTATTTTTTTATTAAACTTTGTATTATGTATTTTTTATAAATAAGCGAACAAGAACTTAAATCAAATGCATTTAAATCCCTTTAAAATATATTTTAAATTTAATATAAAATTCAACTTCGGATTTAATAAAATAAGAGTACTATTTTTAACTCCAAATTCCATGTCCATTTAATTACTAAAACCGTTTTTTTTTTAAAAAATCCCAAAACAACTAAAAGAAATTGACAAATTGCTTTTAAATTTATTACTACGTAATGAATTGTTTGAATTCCTTAATTTCTGGCTCCTCTTTTCTAAAATTTGTTTACGTTCTTTCAAATTTTACTAACAGGGCTAATTTTAAATGCGCAAGAACAGAAGAAAAAATTTCCTTGAAAAAATCAGTTACCAATAATTACAATTTGAACCCTTTTGTTTGGCTAATGATTGTTTTAATTTATTTTAGACCCTCTTCATGTTTTAAAAGCTATCAAAAGTTACAATTTTGTTAGGTTTACATCGGTGCAGATGGTTGTTTGTTTTTAGTACCATCCACAGAAAAAAAAGAGAAAGTTATTATGAAAATAATGACGAAAAAATGGTAATAATAATAATACCTCTCTAAATATTATTTTAAAACTACGTGGATATTATTGAAAATTTACTAAAGAAAATTAGACAGTTTGGTCGACTTCTGTATAGCTATTCTTTAAAACTTATAAAATGGTCTCTAACAATTTCGACAATTAATCTACAGCTGATCATACCATTAGGAATAGGCTGAGGCAATTTATTACTTGTATGTTTTAAGCAGTATTAAGAGCTTTTTGCAATGTTGGCAACTGATACCGATAACAATACCGTTTAAATTGGATACCGGTATTGATCCCAATACCGAAATTATTTTTTTGCATAAAATACCGGTAAACGTATACCGTTTCCCTTAATGCCGGTATTATATGGTACGATCATTTCGGTATTTAAAAATAATATAATTTTTCAAATTTAAAAAAATTAAAAGTTTCAACACTTGTGCTAATGAAAAAAATGTGTTTGCTTATCTATATTTTAATCAGACTTAAGTTCATTGAATTTAATTTTTATGAAGAAAGAAAGTTTACAGCATGAACTGGATAAAAATTTATTGATAATTTTTCATTCTTGACTGAGCTGGGAATCGAACCCAGGTTTTCTCGGCCATGTTGCCCTTCCATGTTTCAATTGTAACCACAAAATCTCATCAGAGGGGTTTGCCATAAACAACAGTTTACCATAAAAAATTTCAATAAAATAACCAGAATACTTATTATGTTCAGGGTTTAAAAAACTGCAGTCAAAATAAAAAAATTGCTTTTTCTTCCACTTTTTGATTTTTCAATGGACAAAAATAAACAGTTGCCTTTACTTCTGATTAATTAAATGAAAACAGTCGTAGTCCAGGCAATAGCAAAGAACGAAAAGTTCTACACAACAAAGAACATCGGAAGTCAACATGTTCGGAAGGGTTTGGTTTGACAGACTGATGGCCGTTTTCTCATTAATCTTTTTTCCCATCGAAAAACTGCACATTAATGCAATTTGGTTTTCTCAATGTATCATTTGCTTCTATTCTGTCGGAAAGCTTACCAGCACTCATCTGCCAATTATTTATTTTCCTTTTATTTGCCGAACAGATAAATTCAATCAGCTGACTCTCAACTTTTACATGTATTTTGAGAGGTGATGCCAACTGAAAACAATGTTTTTGTCGGTATATTTAGAAACCCAAAATCGTTATCGGACAGTTTATTGTTCTAATAAATTTATGTTGATTTTAAGTAACCGCCACTTTGTCGATATATTGAGAAAATGGCCATGAAACTTTTAATCAACCTGAATTTAACGAAGATGGGACGTTGTGTTTTTTGTTTTTTTTTTTTTTTTTTTTTTGCAGTTTGAAGTGCGTTTTTCTATTATGTCTTTAATCACTAAACTAAACTACATACCAAAAATTCTTTTGTTACTGAAATTAAATAGACTTTATTAAGATTAAGAGAACTTTTAAAATACAAACCAAATAAACCAAAGAAATAGCAAACATACATATGAAAACAATAATGTTATTTAAAGTTTTATTTAATTTCAAAAAATTAAAAAGATTGTTAAGCATTAAAATAAATACATATGTATTTATTTATGTACACATGAAGTATTAAAAAAAAATACGGAAAACAAAAGTTTTACAGCCATATTCATAAATAGTTCTTATTTTAAGCTTATAGCATGTAATAACTATCAAACGCTTTTTGTCTAATAAACCTCCTATAAAAATTAGTATTCATAAACGCACATTTACAGTTTTATTACTATTTACAGTTTGTGGCGATTTTGTGTTTAAGTATGGCAACTTTCTTATTATTTTGCTGCCATTTTATTGCTAGTGATGCATGAATCTTCTATTCGGTTCACATGTTATTCTTCATTTAATTTTAGCTTCTGAACAAAATCTTGCCGAAAGGTATCAAAAAACTTTTGTTTGAACCTTTTTTAAATATACGATAAGAAAGTATCCGAATAAAAAGTTTGTTTACTTTTATTAACATCACTATTATTATGATTTGTCTATTCTATATTTTTTAATATTTTTGAACAATAATTCGTTAGTTTAAACAAAAAAACAACTATTTGCAGTGATTTAATAAGTTATTAATGATAATATCTGCATTTGCCCCTGAACATATTCTTTTAAATCATATAAAAATGTTTTAAATAATTCACCATATAACTTTAAATTGGTTGTCTAAAATAAGAAAAAATTAGTAAAATTTATTTAACATGTCCATATAAATAAATAAAACATTTTTTTCATTATTTTTGAACATATTTCACAAAAATAAAATCAACAAATGTAAACGCTTATCAAAATATCATTTTATTTTTTGGTTTAAAAAATGTAAATCGAACAATAAATTTTCTTACTTTATGAATGGTTTATTAAAGGTTTAATAGACTATTTTTCGTTTATGAATACAACTTTAGCAATTTTGCCTTATATTTGGTAAATTAACCATTAATAAATGTTTATGAATACGGCTGTTAGTCTGTAAAACCAAACATGCCGACTGTCGATGTTCTTTGTTGTGTACAACTTTTCGTTTTTTGCTTTGGCCTTGACTGCGACTGTTTTCATTAAATGAATCAGAAGTAAATGCAACAGTTTTTACTTTTGTCCAATGACAAATGACGAAGTCGAAGTTACAGCACAATCTTATAACTTTTATTGTCTCAACTGCAGCTTTAACATAAACACTGATTATGTTGTTAACTTGACGCTCTTTATTTGCAAGACTGTTATTGTTATGTTACTTAAGCTTCGTACAGACGGTGGTCAGATCTAACAATATTGTCAGTAAAATTTGCTTAAAATGTTTTGCAGCCGTCTGGTCGGGCAATTTTGTTGTCAAGAAAAGCATTGACAGTTCAATGTTACAGCAAAACTTTTCTTTGTCAGTATATTGTCAACACATTGCCTTACCTTACATTATTGTAAGTTTTACCACTGTCTGTACGAAGCTTTACTAATAATAAGTTACTATAATATAATCATAGAAAGTAACATAATTTGTACAATTTTTATGTGTGTTGTTTGACAGTTTGAAATACAAAAGTTCGAGTATAAAAACATTCTATAAGCTTTCTGAAGGACAAAGTACACTTATCAAATACTCATTAGTAAAAATGTGTTTTTATGTGTGACACAGACAATGCTGGATGGAAAATCAAAAAATATAGAAATGATGGTTAATATTACATCCAGCACCCGTACACGAGAGAATTTGCCACCATGACAAGCAGTTGACAAGCGTATTTGGCGCTTTACTGTTTATTGTGTTCATAATATTTTTAGTTGAAACAAATAAAAAGTTAATTAAGTAATGTCCTTTTGGTTTTGGTTGTCTGTTGATAGTTAATATATATTTCTTTATGTTCGTAAGTATGTACGTCTTCCTCCAGAAGTTTGATGGAATCATTTTAAGGATATTTCACTAATTCGTGCTCCATCATCCGGGAAATTGGGTTCAGTCAATACCTGGTATTCAGTAAAAATCCAAAATTTATAGATCTCAGGAGATCTTCACAATCTCTTGCGATCGCAGCTTACTAGAAACCCTATCTGTTATCACGGTAGTCAGCAGGCTCCGGTGTCACGACAGTATGCTTCTTGTGGAGAATGCTTTCTACATGTTAGGAAGATTATCTTTAAGGAAATTTCGCTTTTCCGTCTTAAAGATATTTTCGGGGATCGCGATGTGGCTGTGGCTTACTACCTAAAGTCGCGTGAAATGCTATCTTAAAAACCCCACTAAAGTGTTATTTTTCACCACTTGTGGGAGATTTTAGCCTGAGGGTGGATCATCCTTAGGTGCTGTTACTACCAGATATTTCCAATAGCTGTGGAGGTAAATTAGCTTCTGCTTCTAAGCAAGGGGCGAGCATTAATATTGGCGGAAAATACTCTCGACATAATGCATCTTGTTCTCCCTATTAAAAGTGTGCATTTCAGAGACCTGCAACGATTGTTTGAAAAAACACTTGTTTTATTCAACGCTCAAAAAACTAAACGGTCTAAAATGCGGCAGTATACTGTTATTTTCTTTGACTATTTTTTTAGTTTTCATAATACAAAAAATGTTTATGTTATTCCGAAAGTTGAATGTGCATGGTTGAATAATTAATTTCGCTCGAAATGATGCTGTTGTCCACAACTCTTCTTTTGAGTATCTTGATTGATTGTACAGGAATATTTTTAAAAGCGAGCGAATCATTTAAAATCCAAATTTGCAGATTATAAACCAATGACCCCATATGAATCTCGTTTTCGAGGAATACTTGAACACGTCCACAACAAAAAATTTGCTGTTTTACCGAGTTCTAATTTAGCTTAATAAGACTAAAATAACGCAATCGAAATATGTGTTGATTGGACCATGAAATACTATACGTCCCACGTAAGGACCCAGATACGCCTAATACTAAAACAAGAAGTGATATTTTGGTGACATTAGGTCCCATTTAAAGTGTACTCGCGAAATACACTGCGAGGTCGAGGTGTTACGTTCGAATTAAAATGACTTAAGTCAAATTTCAAATCCGGTCCTGACAGAATATCAAGTTGTTTATTAAAACATTGTGGTGCCAGTTTGTACAAGCTTTTGAGTATACTGTTTAACTCATTCATTTTAAATGAGCGGTAAATCCGATGTACTAAATTTAAGAGCTATTGCAATACTTAGTTCCATTCCTAATATTTAGGAAAACATGGCCCTAAAAAAGAATGCTCAACTACGTACGCATCTAAAGTTACAACTTAAAAATCTGTGCCACAACATATTTTTATGTTGTTGTGTTTATAAGAATTCACCGAAAAACCCCCTGATGATTATCTTCAAAGAAGATCGAAATATTGGATTGAAATAAAAAGTAATATTTATTTACAATAACAAACACTCGCTTCGAGTTCGATTAATTTTAATTATTATTGTAGTTTCTTCTAATGTTTTTATTTTTATTGTAGAAACATTTTTTTAATTTTAAAGATGTTGCAGAAAATACAATTAAAGAAAAGCCAACATTATTCTTGTGCGCCACTATTTTTTGATACTAAATAAATATTAAAATATAAATTAACAAGCTAATGTGATCAAAACATTCATAAGTTAAATGTAAATTCAGTAAAGGGATGTTACAAGTACAAACACTTACTGATAATACCAGTCAATGTGGCCAAGTGGTTTCACTTAGGAATAGAAAGTGGGACATCTTTTACACTTTCGTTGGACTTTTCATTCATTTCTTTAGAAATATGTCAGAGAAAAATAATCAAAAACAATAAAAAAAAATGTATTCAGTTCTTAAGTGACTTGATTAATGAAAGGCAAAATAAATAAATTGCCATTTAGTTGTCCTTTTTGATGTTTTCTTTTTTCAATGAGGGTCCATCCTCTTTTCTTTTCGCCTTTTTCATATTCTTCTCATAAAATTCAATCTTTGGTGTTGTCGTGTTAAAAAGAATTTTCAACAAAAAGCAGTATTAACCTTTCCTATCTACATATTTAACAGCACTCACAGCAGCAAATAAATAAAACGTCTCAAAGAAGTCGTGTTAGCGGCTTACAAAATTCAGGCCGTGGGTGATTAAAAAATAAAAAAATTCAGTAAAAAAATAAATATATGTTAAATGGCCGTGGGAAGTAGTTAAAATTCATATTAGAAAAAAAAAACTTTTCCCAAGTAACCCCCCATTAATTATTTTTCAATTTGTTAAACCCGTTCATTAAACAAAAAAGAAAAAAAACAACAACTCACATTTTAGCCATTTGCCTTTCCGTTTCCTACGAATATGAATAAAATACAAAAATATAAAAACCGTGTAAAATATGTAAAAAATTGTAAATATTTTTTTGAATTTTTAATATTATTTACAAAGAATCCTAGCAAAACATTTAAATATTTACAAAGTTTTCTTTGATTTTTCCCTTTTTTACTTTCAGCAGTGATAAATGGGTTTAAATTGGAATCCTATTTTTATTTTTTTGCTGTTGTCTAAAATGAAAGAGAAAGGAAAAAAATTAATGATGCATGCTGTTTGTTTAGTTATGCCTTTTTAACTTTTCTATTTTTTTAATTAACTTAAATTTATTTGGCATGGAATAATTTTGAAAATAAATTAATAAACACTTTTCATTTGAGATTTCTGTGAAATGAGTGTGGGATTTCATTTAAAGGGTAAAACGACCTAAAAAAAAAAATATTAAATTTCGCCAACGTAGTAATTTGAATGAATAACAAGATCATCATTGATAACTGGTTGCATGTTGATAATGTTGCTTAACGCTTTCAATACGCCTGGCCCTGAGGCCCAGAACAAATCAAATCAAGTTTGGATACCCTGTTCTAAAGTGAAGCGTATCCCAAAAAATTATTCAGCATTTATCGTAATAATTAGTAGTCGGACGGTATCAGTTTTGATCTATTACAAAGGTCTGGCAATGTTCTGAAAATATTATGTCAACGCGAAATTTCCCTTGTAGTGACGTAGTTTATTGTTTATTTATAAAACTTGTTATTTTTTATTTTTTAATATTTTATAATGTAATCAAGCAATCTTTGTTTTTTTTTAAATAATGTATTTATGTATACGGGCGATCTCATGTCTAGTGACCCAATTTTGAAATTGATGTCTTTCGATTTGGATGAAATTTGTACCAAGGTTAGTCCTACACAGAGGGAAAAATCCGGTATAAAAATACCAAAATTGGCACCATTCGTTGTCAAAAGTGAGCCAACTACGTTTGTGTTCAATGTGAAAACGGATGGTGTCAATGTTTTTAAACCACTCCGTTGTCAGTTTGTTACCATTTGTTGTCATTATGACAACAAATTGCTTATATATTATCACCATAATGGTGCCATTCCGACAACATGTTGTTTTCGTTTTTGATAACACACCGCTAATATATTGACAACATTCGGTTGTCATTTCGATAACACATTGTTCTGATTGTAGTGCTTAATAACCCATTCTGAACCCAAGTAATAAAATGGTATGATGTAAATTTATTAATTTATTTCACATTTTTTAAATAAAAAACTGAAAATGAAAAAATATATTAAAAATTTACACGTTTAATTTTAAATAAAGTTTACAAAAAATGCAGGTACTTCATTGTTAGTATATATTATATTTGATATATAAGTGCATACATACATATATATATATATAAACAATCAGAATTAAAGAAAATCAAAAATAATTTTTTTTTATTTTATAAAATTTTAAATAATAATTTAAATTTTTAATTTTAAATAAAATATACATGTGTTGCTCACGGAAGGAAGATTATAAGGCTATATGGTTATGTAGTTCTATTAACAGCAATAAAATACATTTAAAAATAAATAAATAAATATATTTTGGGAAATAATTCCCAGTTTCTATTTGTTAAAATTGTTGAGTTAAATACATTCAATATATAACAGTATCACTATCCAGTGTGACACAAAGAATGCTGACGAAGGCCGTAGCGGGCCAGAAAATGCTTTACATTCTGCTGGTGTCTAATAACTGTAAATTTTTCTGTTCATTGCTTTCCAAAGGAAAGCTAAGGTAAAATGGAACAAGAATATACAATATAATAGTCTGGTAGTGTATAAAGTCATTTCTGAAAAAATTGAAGGAATAGATCTATTACAAAAAAGCTTACTAAAATACATAACTGAAATTTAGCTCATAGAATAAATTCGAAAAATAAAAAATGTTGAATATAATATGAAGTAACCTTCGGAAGGAAATATTTCCCAGTTTATATTTTGTTTTTGTAAATATAACTTTATAACCGTACCCAGTAAAAAAAATTTGGGTTTTTTGAAGCACTTTAGAGAAAAAGCGCATAATCGAGCGCTTCAATAAGAGTGCTCTTATACAGCAGTAAATGATAAAGAATAAAATATAGAAAAAGCTGCTATTTTAGTGCTGACAACAATGAGGTTTTAAAGCGAAAAAAATACAAATAAATAATGGTTTACGAAAATTATTGAAACAATGCATTTAAGCAATTAAAAGCAAAAATCAATGAATATGGAAATATAGTTATCCCTTAAAAAAGCGCTTTAGGAGTGCTTTGTTTGCATGTTTAAAAAAGCGCTTATTGTCAGCAGTATATAGTCCTCCAAACCGGGAACACTCCATACAAAAATCAGGCATCTTATCAGCAGGTTTGAAGCGATTTGAGGCTTGCATTCATACATAAACCCTGCTCCTTTTGGAGCACATTTTTTACTGGGTATAACATGATAAGCAGCATTCCGTAAACAACCTTATAATAAATATTTTTAAAAATTAAAGGCATTTCATCGTCTACACCGAACTGTAAAAAAATTAGAAACTATTTTTTAATAAATCAAAATTGCAGTACAATATTACATACTTGTGTTTTTTTCCATTAAAAGAACTTCTCCCTAAATTCAGCGCGGAGACCTAAGTG
Organism: Pollenia labialis; assembly: GCA_949318255.1. Lineage (NCBI taxonomy): Eukaryota > Metazoa > Arthropoda > Insecta > Diptera > Polleniidae > Pollenia > Pollenia labialis. Next base: position 115,040,764 of record OX439139.1, on the reverse strand, counting down.
TGGTATAGCTTGATTAATATCTTCTTTATTTATATATTGCAAGCTTCGGAATGTCAAATAAGCATTTCAAATATAAGCATTTTAAAATTAACTACGTATTATATATTTATATTTTTACTTACCTTTTAAATAATCATAGATAAATAAATAGAAGCAAGAAATTTTTTCAATTCCTTGTCATCTTCGTCATCACAATTATTTTTCAATTGCATATTTTCTATGTTGTTTAGGTTTTCGTCAAGAAGAAAATCTTCTGCATATTCCAGGAATACAAGGCTTTCCTCGCTATTAATAATGTTTTTTTCACTCATTTTTAATAATCATATTTACATTCACTGAATATTATATTATTAAATTTGCACTTTTCACTTGCGAATACAATAGTTGTTTTTAAAATGACTTTTATACGCTGTTAATAATGACAAAAGGGCGGTACCTATTTGACAACAGGGTGTTATCAATTTGACAACAATGGTATGTTTTTTATCTAACGGCCCAATTTGACAACATATTGTTGAAAATTTAACAACAAATGTTTTCGAAATATTGACAACACTTTGTTATCAATTTATTACCATTGGTTGACAGTTTTTTAACGTCTTTTTACGCTCTGTGTATTGGATAGTAGTTTAGACACAAATATTCAACAAGATCGGTCAAAAAGTTTTTGAGTTAGAGGGGGACAAAGTTTGACATTTGGGCCATACAGGTGTTCTTTCTCATCTATGTAACTTATTACCTATTGGTGTTAGCAAAATTTGTCCCAAGTAGCTTCGATAGCTATTTGGTCAATCTTTTGAAAAATTTTTTTTTGTTTTTTTAAATTTTTTTTATCCGGAATGTTTTTTTATTTTTTTTTTTTTTTTTTTGCTCAAAAGAAAGCTTATGTCTTTTCCTTTAAGGTAATTTTGGTCGCTTTTTGGCATGCGAGCGGGTTATGTATAAAAAAAACCTTAAAAAAAAACTTATGCAGAGAAACTAGAAAAATTAGCAGAAAATAATCCGACGGTATGTAACGTACCCAACTATCATTTTATACCTTTGTGGTGAACTTATTTCATATACATATTATAAAATAAATTACTTAAAATACCTACTTTGTAAAAAAAACTACTTTGTTGTTTTAAAATATTTTCATCATATAAGCATTGATTTTCAAGTTTAATTTTTCTTTAGTTTTTAAAATATTTTTTATTCTTGTTTAAATTTTTGAATTAATAAAACCATTTTATTTTTGTATAAAAAATTACTTTTTATTAATTGGAATTTAGTGCTTGAGCTAAATTAGTTTTATTTAACTTCAATAATCGCTAAAAATTGGTGACCCCGAGAAACCTTCGATACTGTAATGCCTACAATATGTTAATTCCAGGAATAAAATCACTTTTTTCTGTAAAATTTTGACAAATAATTCTTTTTTTATTTATTTGTGATAATAATTAAATTAAATTAAAATATAATAATAATAATAAAAAGATAGATAGTTTGATAAAATTTAATCTTAATCACATTAGATCCTTTTATATCCAAATTTTTTTTATTTGTGTTTAAGTGTTTCTAAAACCTTAAAAATAAAACTAATTTATTGTTTTATGATGCCATACAGTTATTCCACTTCAATAACGACTAAGCAACTTGTGTCTTAACTACTATCCAATAGGACTAACCTTGGTGCAAAATTCATCCAAATCGGAAGACATCGATTTAAAAGTTGGGTCACTGGGCATGAAATCCCCCATATGAATCTTAATCAGTCAGAAGAATACAATTTGTAGTATTCTAAAAAGATTTTTTCAAATTCACCAAACAAATTGACCATCTCCATGCCAGGCATGAATACAAAATTTTTTAAAACACTTAGGCCCTAATTCTGTAAAACGCAACCGCAACGCCAAAAATTTAATTGAAAGCAAAATCAAACTTAAACAATATTTCATTCTTTTCTTTCTTTCTCTACGTTTACACGCAGAAATAACACATAGTTGAAGTGTGGTAAAAAAAACATATTGTGGTCCCGATAATGGCAACAAACAAACTTTTGTTGTTTTTAACAAAACTTGTTTTACGATTGATAATATTTTTTTTCTATTTAACAATAAAGTGCTTACCTCCCTTGAAACATCAAATATGCTTGAATTTAACAATATAATGTTTTAATAAAATAAAGCTACATCTAAACACTTAACATATTATGGTTACCTTAACCATATTATTGTCACGGCAACCATATTATGGTTGAATTCGTCTATCCAAAAGCTATAACCATATTATGGTTGCCTCCAAACATGGTCGAAATTATAATATTTTAAAATATTGTATGTTTTATTTTAAATTTAATATAATATGTTTAAAAAGCAGCAGCATTCAGTGTACGTAAAATAAGTTTTTTTTAGCCACGGACCTGTTCTATCATTTGCTTATTAAATAAGAACAGAATAATTTAATTATATTAATAGGAAAGCCGTGTTTAGTATATAAAGCTACAATTGTACCCATACCGCCTTTTAACGTTGTAAAATTTTTCCGCTGGTCAAAGGTTAAAATTCTCATTCAATTTATGTTAATTCTTGATTAAGATACATAAATATACGTAGAATAAACTAGTAGAACACAAAAAATGGTTACGAAGGCCGTCGCAGGCTGGAATATAAATTAAAAAAGGGATTTTTTTTATAAAAATGGTGTTATACCTGTCAGGAATAAAAAATTAAATAAAATTATAATTTGACACTTAGATAACAAAGAAATTGAAAAAATGGATGAAATAAAGCACCATAATGTGATTACCATTAACAGTATTATTGTTAATTCTGACCATAATATGGTTACTTTTGTTTTCTGGAAAATTTTGACCATATTATAGTTAAATTTGAATATAATATGGTTAGTTTTGGCCATTTTTATGGTTAATATTGATTAAAATATGGTTAGTTTTGACCATTGTTTTCACAATTTTTATGGTTAATATTGATTAAAATATGATTCATTTTGCCCATATTATGGTTGATTTCGGGAAATTTGTTGTTGACTTTGACCACACTTTGGTCAAATTTAAACATAATATGGTACGCTGTTAACATAAACATTGCTAAAACCCAACCATAGTATGCTGCTCTTAGAATATGGTTACTTCAAACCATCATTTTTTTTTCCTACGTGTATGTATCAAAAATACCTCATTTAGGAAGAACTTAAAAAAAACAATAAACCTATTTTTAAACATTTATCAAAGCAAATCTTAATTTTGTATGTACTTAAATATCTAAAGTTGATTATAATATTTTTACTTTTACAAAATATTCGAGAGCTTGAATTATCTCAATTATTAATTTTAACCACGGCACGCAAAATTTGTAAAATTTATTTTACTTTGGACGCTCACTGATAATAAATTAAGTTTGTCAAAGCAGTAACAATAGCAAAAAGTAATATAGAAAATTATTATTTCACCAAATACGCAACAAGACAGTTAAGGTTAAATTCAAATTTGAATTTATCCTCACTTTTAGTCTATTTCAACATTGCTAAATGCGATGTGGCTCGATTTTTCCACAGCTGGCCATTAGAAATTTTCCACAATCCTGCGGCTTAAACAGCACAAATGGTTGCTGAATTAACGACTTAGCCCATAAAGGCATAAACCCAAATACATTTTGTTGATGACATTCCGGATTTGCTCCTACGAAGTAGCTTATAATTGAGGATGTCCATATTCTTAAATTTTGCTTATAGACAAAGGCATTTAATTAGAAATAATCTTTTATACTTATAATTCATAATCGCCGGTTTAAAAATAAAATGAAAATATTTTTTTCTGAGAATTTTTTGTATAAATTTTATTTACTTAAAATAAATGGTTGAACAACTTAATCTATATGTACATGTGCGTCTTAAGTAAAATCTATGTTATAAAACTATTACATTTCCGTTGCATTTTTCAAAAAAATCCTTCAGTAGCACAAAAAACTGACGAGGGCCAAAAATAAGTACCAGCCTTGTTTGTCTAACCTTTTAGTATTGAAATTTGTGTTACTTTCAGATTGTTGATATTGTTGCTTTTGCAACTGCTCTTTTTTCTCAAAAGAAAAAAACGCACTTTATTTTATTTTGCACTTAATTCATTTGCTCAATTTTTGCTTTTTCCTAACTGCATACTTTTTACTCATACTTGCTTACTTTGTTTGCATGCAATAAGGAAACACATAGAGAGATCTGTAACTGTGTTTTGTTTGAATACAGGTGGATTTGTGAATAAGGCAGCATGTTTGCTTTTGGGGGGTAAATTTTTGGTGTCACACGTAAACTTACACATGCAGTATATGCAAATTGTGCGTACAAATTAACATATGGGAAGGTTTCTTGTTTCAAATGTTTCAAATGTGTTATTCTTTCATTTTTATAATTTCTTTTAAAATTATTTAATCGCGTACTTAAATTTTATCCATCACCCAACTACAAAAATAAGTTTTATTTAATTAATTAGAGTTAAATTTATGTTTTAGCAACTAATCAAGTACGCATAACACTAAAACGTACTCAAAACAATCCTTAATGGGATACCCTTCAAAAATCAATCCCGGCATTTCTTAAAATATGCACAACATTCTTAAACCAAATGAAAAAAACATTGAATTTTTCGTTGGTATACAGAAAAAAATAACAAGAGTTATTAAGTAATTAATGAAAATGTTTAAAGTTTTCCCAATATATTTAACAATTTTCTTTATTAATATGTTTGTAAATTGTCATATTAACAATTTGTTTCAGTTTAAAAATAAATACATATAATAAAATTTATTTTGTGTCAAAAACATTTTTTTTTTGTATTTATTTTGGATTTTGATCACTAAAACGCTAAAAGATAGGCAGATTATTGAAAAACTGAATTAATCTTAGGGGTAAGTAAAGTTGTGGTTTGAAAAATTTAGAGATTTGAATGGGTCTTTTGTTAATTTTAGTTTTCAAATGCAAGTCTTTAATTGTGGCAAGATTCCCTTTTATTATGATGAACATTATTGCGCATCCAGTTCTAAGTCTGAGTAAGAATGCTGAAATAAATATTAATGGTGCTTGTGATGTAGTTTTAAATTTATATTTCAATAAAAATGAATTAAAGAAATGATTTAGATGCATTTCATTCTTTCAAAAGGCAATAAGCTAGTTCTCAACAAATTATTTTATTAATAAGACAAATTCGTAATTAAAATTTTAATATAATTGTTAACAAAAACTTTATTCAATATAACAACTTTGTTGTTAAAAATATTTGTTGAATATCAACAATTTGAATTAACAAAAGTATTTTTTATATTAACAAATTTGGTTGTTGGTGCCTTTTCAATTAAAAAATTAATTGTATCGACGAATTTGGTATTCAATATGACAATTGATTTGTCGTAATTTTTATCTGTGTAGTGTCACTCTGAGAGTAAAATTACAAACTAATAAATAATAATAAATTAAGTTTGTCAAAGCAGTAACTTTAGCAATAAGTAATGTAGAATGTTATTATTTCACCAAATACCCTACAAGACAGTAAACGTTAAAATTCAAATTTGAATTTATCCTCACTTTTAGTCTATTTCAACCCTCTGTGCGGCGCAGCACCTCTTAAAATAATGCGTTCACCAAAAATGTCCCTTGCTAAATGCGATGTGGCTCGGTTTTTCCACAGCAATCAATCAAATGTACCCTGAAATTTTAGAAACTTAATGTATGCACACGCAGAGAAAAAATATTAAAAATACATATTGTGGTTCCGTTAATGGCAACTAACAAACTTTTGTTGTTTTTAACAAAACTTGTTTCACGATTGAGAATATTTTGTTTCTATTTAACAATAAAATTGGACCACCTGAGCCATTTTGATTAAATGGGCTACTCCATGGACTAGTCCGATATAATGCAAGCATGGACCATGTCATTGTTAGAAAGTCTTTGTAGTGAGACGACATGTCTTCGTTTTTTAATGACATGTTTTCGTTTTTAAACGAAGTTAAAACAAATCCTCCTGTGTATACAATGGAGTAGTTTTAAAACTACTCCTTTGCAGTCCTGCCCTAGGACATCGTAATGTTAAATTGACCATGTTTTTCCATACGTTTCCGTTACTTTTGGACTAGTCGAAGTCCCTTGTGGGCTACACTTTACACGCGTGTTTGGACTAGTCCTATTTTTTGCGGGGTTAAGAAAAACCAAAATAAAAACAAAAACAACTTGCTTTATTGTTTTCGCAACCAAAATATAAAGCTGGTTGCCAGTCAGTATTTTTAGGCCGTGCACTTGCCAGTTTATTATCAAAATAATTTTCGTGGGAATACAAAATGTAATTTAAATGATTTTGTTATTCGTGCTTAATTCCCAATTTTTATTTTTGATAAAAACACTGAAATTTAACACAAAAACAACAGAACAAGAAGAAACCCATATATTATTTTCATGTTTAAAAAGCAAACTTAAATTCTTGCTTCTCAATTAGGTTAATATTTTAGATAAATATTAACATTGGATTTTTAAAGTAAAATCGGGGTTCATGCTGGTGTTTTATCATTCCGTAAGGTGGTAAACGGGTAAGTAAATCAATCATAATAATAACCTCTCTATTTTCTTTTTTGCATTTTCAAGCACGAATTTGGGATAAAATCAACTCTATATTGCATGAATCAAGCGCATTTTAAGATTGATTCAATCTTTATTTTACTTAAATCAATCTTATTTTCGTATTGTTTGAAGTACGAATTCGGTTTAAATCAGTTTTATTATTCTTAAATCAAGCGCATTTTAAGATTGATTCAATCTTAGTTTAACTTAAATCAATCACATTTTCGGATTATTTGAAGTACGAATTCGGGACTGAATATGGATAATTTAAGTATTTCGGAATTGAAAATCCGTACTAGAATCAATCTGTCTGTACTTGATTCAAGAAAATCCATACTTACCGTACTGTTAATACCGCTTCGGATTGATTTGAGTACGAATGGATTGATTTTTCTTTTGACTGTAGGGAAAGTGGCACTTTAAGTCCTACATTTGTTAAATTAGTATAAATAACCAAACATTTCTGTGACATCAAAACTAAGCAGGTTTTTTTTTGTTAAGTAAGGTACATTATTCAAGTTCAAAGCGGTTCATCTTGTAATTTTTAAAATATCTTTAGCCCTGGAAGGTTACTCTACATTTAAGTACATTCAGGAACATCTTCGTCAAATCGAAGAACTATTTAAAAATACAAAATTCTAAGGAAAATTTTTTTAAAATAAAAAATCAACAATATTTATTTTTAGTCAAGCATTTTATTTAATAGTAAAAGTACTTTTTATGTCCCGAAACTCGATACGAATTTGTACTCTTATTAGTTTTTTTTTTAGTTAATTTAGCTAATTAACTATTTAAAGCTTTCGTCATTAGCTAACTTTGTTTGAAAAAAGAACATAACTTAAAAACATATAAATAAAATGATGTGAAAAGGAGTAAATAAGCTTCGCTGATTCGACGTACAGTTACCAGTTAGGGTTAAATATTTGGGGAATCCAAACGGTAGTCATAAAGTTATGTGTCTTCAAATAATAATAACACAAAAAGCTATGACTGCTGTAAGAAACCCCTCGTAATTTAGAGATTTGCTGTGTGGTTATCACAAAGCAATAAACACAGCATAAAAAGTCTTATTATCTTAGGACCGTAGTTGTTTAAAATACAATAAGAATTTTTTAAACTATTGTAAAATATTATGACAATATGACTTGATAGCATACCATTTGAATGCCCCAAATATTTTTTCTGCATTCTGTTTTTAATTTAATTCCGATGTATACCTCTCATGTAAGAATTTCCTATAATATTTTAAGCCTTATGCAGTCCTTTGAATATTAAATTTTATTCATTTATTACATATTGCTCTCTGTGTTTATTTATTTTTTTTCTTTAGTCTACTTGTTGGTTTTATTTTATTTTTATGTCTTTTGTTTTAAGGGTGCTTCGCAAAAGAGGTTTTTCATAAATAAAATGTCACAGAAAAAATCTATGTACCAAGTGCAAGTTTATATATGCAAATAATTATATCAGGGTAAAGGATACACTTCTACTTAAGAGGTCCTTTTTAACTGGTATGTGTAGCTAAGAGACACATATATTTAACAATTTAATTTCTGACAAACTTTTATTTAGCACTGGCTGTTGAATTTAATGAATTTGTCAACCAAGAGAATGTAAGTGCTAATTCAAGTGAAGAATAAAGAACTTATAGGTTTATATGATGTATATAATCAGTGATGCCAAATTATTTTGGCAAATTATTTTTCATTGAGGAGCCATTTTCCCCCATCCCACCCCTAATTTTTTTGATCATGCGTTTTTTTACAAACTTCACTTCTAGCGTATCGAATTCTTGCTGCTAAAGATTTCCATATAATACTATTCCACCACTAATGAACATGTAGTATATAAAATAAGCCACAATAAATCAAAAACTTTATATCGAATTTTGTGTTGTTAAGGCCGAATGCATTTAACCAGAAATACAATTTTTTCAAATTACCGTAATTTTATTGATATTACGTTAATAGCTTTTGGGGCCTTAATTTACCGTACCAAACAGTAAGTACTGTACGGTTAACATCACTGAGATCACCTATTATGAATTCGCTTTGATATTGATATATTTATTTTTTTTTTTAATGTAGCGCATTTTTAAATCCAAATTATTGTTGAAACCTTTCGAAAATAAAAATTAAAAATATCGGATTTTAAGCAAAAAAAAAATAAAATAAAACCATAACCATATGAACTTGAAGTTAGAGAAGTCGATAATCGAAAGCAAAGGTTTTCTATTCTGGGTATGACGAAAAACGGAATAATTTCTAATAGATAATAGCCGGGCTTATATTCCTCTGTTCTGTAGTGCGATTCATTCTGCTTTTTAAACCACAATTGTTTCGTTTAAAAATGTTAACCACAAAATTAACCATTTTGCTAATCATTTAAACTTTTTACGCTGGTGTTTAAAGCCAGCCGTTTCAGTCAGCTGTTATTTTTAACAAAACAAATTGCGGCTTATTTACACCAGCATTTTTGGCCTGGTTCAACCCGCTTAGAATAGTCTTCATTTATCGTTGTACCTATATAGTCGATGAAAATTATGGGTTTGAGGTATTTAGCCTGCAATTTATCCACTTTCTTTTACACACCAATTTATCGTGGAGCTTCTTATTTAATTATCCTAAAGCCAACCATTTGGCTTAAATTAAATTAAAAAATTCATTTACTTTAAATTAAATTAATTAAATAATAAAATAAAATAATAAAAATTAGTATTATTATACGCACTTTGCACAATACTATTTAAAATCTATATAATAGTCTGGTAGTGTATAAAGTCATTTCTGAAAAATTGAAGGAATAGGACTATTACAAAAAAGCTTTATAAAATACATAACTGAAATTTAGCTCATAGAATAAATTCGAAAAATAAAAAATGTTGGATTTATGTATTTTTTATTCCTCTTTGTTATTTTATCGAAAGTTAATGTTTCTATTGGCAAAGCTGCCACGATATATCAATTTGAATAGAGAGAAATATAAAAAAAAAATTTTGTGAATCACATAGTGGTTAGTGTAAACATCATAATGTGTGGCTAGAGTTAACACCTTTTAAAGTGTTAAAAGTTAAATAGTATTGTGTTAAAAGTTATTTAATCGCTCAACTGACCTACTGGAATTAATATTTTAAATAGTCCCCATGCACACATCTTCTGGAAATAGGGTCTTACTGCCCATAATTAATGGTAAATTATGATGGTAACTCTTAATGTATATGTACATAAGTCTTAAATTCAAACCAAGTTTTTGTTTTGGTGAGTCCACGGCAGCCCATGAATTCAAAATAGTGTTCACTCTCAAAAATTTGTCTGTAAATACTGTGGTCTACCATATGAACGTTATTGACGGACATAACTTTTTCACTTGTTTATTATATCTGTGGCATTTTGACAAAACTTCTGAAGTTAAATTTAAAAAGTTAAAAAAATAATTTTGTTAATCAAACACAAGGTAGACCCATTTGGGAGTGTGGACATGCTGCTCTATAGAAATACCCGAGTTGTCAAAATTGTCCCCATATAAAACACACATGTAAAAATTTTCGTCCATACATAAGAATTTGACATTTGGGTTTTATGTCTGTCCGCTAACGAGTCTACCTTGTATTAATATGCCTTGGTTGCTAATCATACGAATTTTCATTCAATAAACATTTGTGTTTTTAAAATTCTGTATTATAAAGCTGGCCACACAATAGTGATTTGTGCGTGTGATTTGTTAGCGTTCCATTTCTCCACAAACGACGAACAAATCACAATTACCTTAAACGTCAAAAATATAACAGAAATTGTGAAGCGGATGATGCAATTGCACATTTTATAATTTATTTGTCTACACAACAAAAAAAACATAATTTAAAAAATAAAAATAAATTTAAGAATACAAAAAATGTTTGTATGCTAAACAACTCCGCAATAGATACAATTTGATGTTTCGTTGTACACTAATGTGTTGCGTACAAACCCACTAACACATCAAGCAAATCACAAGAAATTGGAAATTTTCAAATACTTGTGATTTTTGCGCGCACAGCCCCATTAACAAGTAATAAGACGTCGAGCTCGAAAAAATCACACGCCAGTTTAAATGAAATGTTTCTTTAATTTTGGTTTATTTTATTATTTGATAAAAATTACTTTTCCACAATTTGTTTTTTAAATTTGTTTTTTTTCAAAATAATCTTTAAGCTAAAAAATATTTATAATTAAAAGGGTATTAATAGTTAGGAGTTCTCAAGAAGTTTTAGAAATGTTGAGCATCTTTTTATTTAAAAAAAATTAAGTTGGAAATGCCAAAGGTACCCGGGTACCTTTGTGTGTGGAAAAATGTTTCATTTTAAGTTTTTTTATTTCATAAACTACATACATAATAGACTTTCAAACGAAACAGACTCTCCTTTGTTAGTATGTCATGTCATTTTTCCTTTTACTTTAAATCAATACAGTCACCACATTTTCTGGTTTTTTAAAAAAAGTTCCAAAAGGTTACATACTACCTTATTACAATCTTATGTGTAAACGAATATGAGTTGTAATCAAATATAAGTCTATATTAATATCCATTTAATGTAACCACATTATTCGGGTTAACAATCAACTAAAACCATAATTTATTTAATAATCGAAATTTTGCTCATACAAACTCACAAAATATCTGAAAGGCAAACAAATAAACAACTTTTGATAGAGAGTGACAGTGAGTGTTAAAAGTTTGAATAAATGGAACATTTGGCAGCATATGTCACCAACAGCCAACAACTTTACGTCAGTAAGTAAAATTATTATTATTATTATTTTTATTATTATTTGCCATAAACTTGACCTCAATTATTGGTGGTCATGAAATCAGATTATGACATTATTACGACTCTTATTTCAGTTTTTGCTTTTCTTTTTTCCTTTTTTTTTATATGTATGTATATATTTTTGTCTGTAAGTGTTAAAGCGTGACATTTAGCATTAAATTGGCATTCACTGATGCAGAATTATTCCAAAGTAATAAAAAGTACTCAAAGTATGGGTTTTTCCCATTTGCTCGTTCTGTACGAGTTCGAGAATTGTATTGAAAGAGAAAAGTTTTATCATGTAAAAAAATCATAAACTTTCAAAAGCGTCAGATGTACATTTTCAACTCCATATTTTTTCTGATTTTGCAGGCAATAAAAATACAACAGAATCTTAAATTTCTTTTTATTAATAGCTATTTTGGTTTATTTTCATACTTTTATTTATTTATTATTTTTAAATCAAAATTGAGGTTGTATTTTGGGTTTATATTTGGTTTGTATTTTATTATTATTTTATACAAATTTTTTTTTTTTGTGTTGAAAAGCTTGTTACAGAGTAAATGCAATTTTCCACACGAATGACAATCATTTGGTTTCGGTTAAGGGGAAAAATTCAATTTTCCAGCGCATTTCATTGCACAAAATTACTTTCTCGCACAATCATCAATAACTCTACTTTATATAGCGAAAGTAAGTATGTAAATAAACGTATGAAAAACTATCTAATTCGGGTATGGGCAACCTGTAATTTATGGGTAAGCAAAATATTGTGGTAATAAAAATTAAGTAAAGCCGCATTGTAAAAAGAGTAAGAATATTATATGGTTTTATACATAATTTTCGCCTCAAATCAGAATATTTTGATATAGACTGCAGAAAAATATTGCTGCACTGCAAAATAAGAAATTTCAACCAAAAAAAGGATCTTAACAATTTAAGCCAGAAATTAAATTATTTCTAACTACACGCAGAGAAAAAATATGGTTGGGCATGGTTACGGCAACCACACTGTGTTTATTGTAACAATATATTGTTGTTGTACACAAATAATTGTTATTTTTATTAAATATCAGCAATATTATAGTTACTGTAAACATATTAATGTTTATCGCAATTATAAATTTGAGTATTGTTGACCGTAAATTACAGCCAGTTAATATAGTCTCTTGCAATGCATCACTATACACCAGGGATGATAAGGTCGGTACAATTGTACTTTTTTCAGTACTATTAGCATTGCAAAAGTACTGAAGTACTCCAATGACATTTTTAGTACAATTTAAAAATTTCAAAGGCTTTAAAATATAAACATTTTGGTCAAAGGTTAGATAATTAAAAAATTAAATGAATGAACTAATGTTTCCAGATATCAGAGAATTGCTGTACCAAATTTGTCGGCGAATATGGAACAAATTTTTCAAGTCTAAAAAAAAGCTAAAAAATCTTCGTATTACTCCATTTTACATATTTGTTTTTTGTTAATTGCCAAATACATGTTTCAAATAAGTATTAAGGTGAATTTTAATGCATAGGATGTTATTTTTTAGCTGCACGAGAACTTAAAATGATAGCACAAGACATGCTATGGTTGGAATGAATTTTTTTATTATAATCTGGTAGATAATTTCCTGGCATTAATTATTAAAATATGATTTCAGGCATATGTTTACCGCGTTACAAGTTACACGGTCCATTCTGTTAAATTTTGGACCACTTTTTTTAAAAAATCTCGCCGTGTGGCGTAAGTGCTGGCTTGAATATTGGCTTCCAATAATGAAATGATCTAAAATAGCTCCATAAAAAGTTATCCAGATGCGTTAAATCGCACGAACGAGGGGCCAGTTACAGAACAACTTCCTGAAATTGTTCTCGCTCCAAATACAGCAATTTTGCTTATTGACTAATTGACTAATCACTAAACACAATTCTTTGATAAAAGTGCCCGCGAACAGGATTATTTTTTCAAAGTAAATTTCCACAATTTGAAAGCGTCGTTGTAGCAACAAACCATTCATAATGACTTGCCAAATCTTACTGAACAGAAATTTCTACACAGTTTGACATTCTCAGCTCTCAAAGCATAGTTACGGATATCAATTGTAAAAAATAATTTTGGGTTTAAGTACAATAAGATTTGAAAAAGCACAATTTTTTACTGAATTAAATACAATTTTGGGAATGTCATTTATCATCCCTGCTATACACAAACCAAAATAGTCGAAAGTGTATTATGAGTTTGTGCTGATGTGTGTAACACATTTAGTACACCAATCGACTCAGAATAAAGGCTCAGTTAGCCGGCAGTAACAGTAACGTAACCTTACCGTTAAAAAGTTAGACCAATCTATTTCTTACAGATTGATATGTAACATCTTACTGCTAATTATAATCGTTCTAATTGCTTTACATACAACAAAATTAATTAAGCTGATTTGCAAAGTTACTGTTCTCCTGGCTAACTGAGCCTTAACTTTCTGAGTCGACGTAACGATGTCCGTTCATCTAGATGTGTGTCCTTGTAAAATTGTGCGCGTAACTTAAAAGATAACATGAAGCAAGTTGGTACATGCGCATTAACTGCCACAAGGTAAAAGTCGAGAGAGAATTGGTCGATAATTTCATATGGCTCCCATATAAACTTCTTTTCGGATTAGTTTTTGTGCCAACAAACACAAAAAATTACACATAACATGCGTTCTTTAATTTACTACAAAACAAACGACTTAATCGTTTACGAGAATGAGAGCCGTAATGAGGCTGAATTTGTTGATATTGATTTGGCTCAACAATATTTTACTGCAACATAAATCGTATTACTAAAATTTATTAAAATCGGTCCTTATTAAACCATATCTCCCAACACACACCACTCTTGAAAATAATTTTAAATTAAATAACTTTCTTATGAATGTTGGAATTGGTATGAAATGGCAGAAATTTGTATTGGTAAGTCCAGAATCGACCATGGGCCCAATATAAAACCCCTCTCCAACATCTCTTTAAGACGAAATAACCACATTAAGATGAAGATATTTTGATAATATTCTGCACAAAGAACTCTTATATGAGCCTTATCATCAGAACATAATTTTGGTTTGCTGGGTCCATGATTGGACATGGGTCCCAAATTGGGTAAACTTCCTAAAATTTGTCTTTATATACTGTATAGAGTTTCTACGCGGGAAAGAATTCCCGGGAATCCCGGGACATTATTTTTAAATTATTCCCGGGAAATTGTTTCCGGGAATTTTCGGGAATTTCGAATTAAATTTTTTGAAATCTTAATTTGTTTGCATCGTTAAAATCAAAAACGAGCAATAAAAATTGAATCTTTACTAAAAACTACCTACAAATCGAACTATTTTTCCTACTCCAATAAAAATTTTTAATTGCTGATGAAATGTCTAAAAAGCTACTTCAAGTATAAAATGAAAACGTAAACGATACACCATCGCCAATAACAGAACTATCTAAAAATTCTAAAAAAATAAATAAATAAAAAAAGAATTTGATTATTAAGTCACGGGTAACAGGACAACAAATTTAAAATCTTTGTATCATGCGCTTCTTACTATAAAACCAACGTCTGTAGAGAACGGGAGCACTTTTTCGGTAGCAGGTTATATACATATCAACAAGGATTAGAAATAGAATCTCTGATGAGCATTTAAATGCTTTAATAATGGTTTTGTTTTGGTTTTCTGTGGAATTATTTAAGCTAATTTTTTTAGACTGTTGTATATCGATGCCTTACTTTCTCAACCTTGTATCTAAAAAAAATACAATTTTTCAGGAGAGAAAAAAAACGCTTCATCTTTGTATACTTCGGTTTGATTATATCAATGTATATTGTATTGGGATAATAAGTTGTTGCAGTATTAGAACACAAAAATAGCAGTCGTTTGATATGAAAAAGTCAAAACCGTATTTTTTAAGTTACGAGGTTGAGGAAGTAAGGCATCGATATGTGTATATTCTTTTAAAAATGTAAAAACTTTTGTCTTTAACTCATTTAATGAAATCATTATCTTATTCAAAAAATCCCGGGATTCCCGGGAATAAGATTTTTTTGTTTCGTTTCCCGGGAATAGAAAAAGACCGGGAAATTAGAAACCCTAATACTGTAGTGTTAAGTATCAAATTTGCAGTGCTAGACCGACTATACTTTCTAATTGTTGTTAGTATATTAAAATGAACAAAAAGTGCGGTGAGTTTTTCATAATATGAAAACATTTATTTGTTTTTATTTCTTTAAAATATGGAATAAATAACTTGAAACTCAAAGGTGTCATTAGTTTAAAAAAAATTACGGAAAATTTAAAGCACAAAGAAAAAAATTCAATTTGAAATATGTACAGCTTTTTCAAGAAACCGATAATGCCAATGCTGACGAGAATTGGCCAAAAAATATGATTTGGTTCTTTGACGTCTTCAGCTCCAGTGGAACGACTATTTTTTTGCCGGATCATAAACAGTACAAGGCGACAATCATTGTCTGATTTTTCCTTTAAAAAATTAGTTTTAATGAAAGCCAATTGTAAAAATGTGTAATTATATGTGTCCGACCGATTATTCGGCCAATAATCGTTGCTCGGCATTTGTTAATAAAATTATTTTGTTTGCCTTTTTTATTGCCCAAAATAGTTATAAAATTATTATTTCTTTGTTCAATAAATAAGTTTACAACTTACTATTTATTTAGCTATTTTAATTACGTGTTAAAGTTAATGTTGTTTATGTTATGTTTAAAATAAATATATTAAAATTTATTGATTATGAAAACTTTAAACAGGTTATCACTCAGCCTTATTTCGATTCTCGTATTCGATCTCTAATTTGCTCGTTTTAACAATATGGTACTACGTTTCTCGAAAGCCATACAAATACAACTCTGTTAACAATTCTTTTACAATTCTTTAAACTACGATTCTCGAAATCAAATGTCAAAAGTTGGAAAAATAGTCGTTCATTTTATTTCATTCGACAGTAAAGAAAATAAAATTTATAAATTATGAAAGCATCAAAAAAGTTAGTATTTTTGTTTATAATCATTATAAAAACGGCTTTTATGTAATGGAAATAATTTTAAATTGAAAATAACCACACGGAAGCAGTTTGAAAAAATGGTAGAGTTGCTTGAAAAAAAAAACTGAATTGGCGCAATCGTACCACAATGGCTTACACAAAGTGGACACAAAGGCAGAATGGGTAGAAATATCAAAAAAACTAAACACTGAATGGATGAAAGTGTGGGCCGACTACAAATCCAATTTAAACAAAAAACTTCTTCATTACAAAACGGAATTGCGCGCAACGGGTGAAGGCTTAAACAACCAATATATATTGACACCGATAGAAGAAGCTGCTTCAGCTTTTATTATTAGTCCCGACGGCGAGGAAATCGGTATCAGTTCTTCTAAAGAGACCGGAAATATTTCTTGTATTTAAATTAATTCGCAAAGAATTCAGCTCTGTCACAGTATACTCATCATCATCATCATCTGATGATGAAAATAAGGCACAACTCAACATTTTGAAATCACAACGATGGAAAATATCCCAAAAATTAATTAAACTTTTTGCGCCAATAAATTTTTATTACTATTTTTTTGACGTTTCACAACAGGCTAATTCATAATATTTAAATTTTTTTAAAATTTTGTGTCACCCACTTCTTTTTGTTCTGTTACAAATTCCTTGCAGTCGAAAATTTTACGTAGTACCACACAAAAAAAAATCGAGAAACAATACGATAACAGTCGAAGCTCATTTTCGAGAACCGTAATAAGGTTGACTGTTTTGAAAAAAATTAAAGTGCAAATGAATACACAATTGTGGAATGTAATCAACAATAAGCGTTGCAAGTAATCGGATTACTTTTGATTCTGTTTGATTATTTTGAAGTAATCCCCGGAACTTCTGATTATTTTTCTATTATTTGTAATTGTAATCAGAAATTTTTTCTAAAAGAGTTACATAATCATTACGATTCTTTTTAAAAAGTAATCTAATTGATTACTTATCGTAATCGATATTTCCAATTTGAAATTAAACCTTTTAATCAGACAGAAAATAATTTGTAATCAAACCTTTTAATCAGACAGAAAATGATTTGAATAAAAACTTTAAGATAATGTTAATAACTCACCTCTCAACAGAGCCACCTGGATATAAATGGCTGGTGGTAGCAAAGAGTCTGTTGGCTTGTCAGAACAATATTTTTTTTCGCCTTCATTTCTTTGAATGTCAATACACAAAGCTTTTCTGTTACAGACATTTGGTTAACCGCAGACAGTAATTTCACCACAGGTTTTAAAATACCTGTTGATATATCCAATTTTTGTGACCATCTTTGCAATGTTCCCACCGAGGGAAGTGGAAAATGCGTTTTCCTTAACAATCTGTAAGCCATGGCACTTGATAAATATAATGTTATTGAATCTGCAATATCGGCTTCTGTAAAAGTTTGCCGTTTATCGGTGTTTTTAAGTATTTTTAATTGGCCTTCAAGTGCTTTTTCAAGATTTACATTTGCAAAACCTAATATCTGAACTTGAATAGACAAATTTTTATTTTGATTAAAGATTGACTTTGTGATATTTTCAACGTATAATTCTCCTGGCGCAGTGTTTCTCTATAAATGATTAAAATCTATTTTTGTGTGGTCTTTAAAAATGTACATACATTTTTATTTCCAAAGTTTTTAAGTATAGTTGAACACTATCTTCCTTAACGGTGTGTTTTTCAGCACGCATTTGCATTCAAATTCATTTGAAATTTCAACATTAACTGGGATGTCAACTTCATTTGGGTTTTTAATTTCATTATAACTTATAATATCACTAATGTTTATGGACAGAACTGCACCGGTTTTTAATTTTGATGCACGCAAAAATTTAATTTGCAGTAACTTACCCATTTCAAATTTCAAGTTTGGTTTAAAGTCTTCTTGTTTGAAATGCAGAGCACCAATTTTTTCTTTTTTTCTTTGTTCAAATTAAATGGTGTCACTCGCTTGCAAAACATTACCCATTGCTTACTTTGGGCTGCTTCTTTTGGACAGTTGTAAAACGATACATCTATAGTCAAAAATGATAACATTTTGTTAAAAACACGTAAAACGTTATTTTTTACACAATTTTTCACTTGTTTTTTGCTGTTACTTTGTTTGCATTTGCCGACTGCACACTTCATATTTGCACTCTGTTTTACTCTCATCTATTTTTTTAATTTTTTCTTTTGCTTTACAACTTTAAACACACCATCTTTAACGTTTTTATTATTAATTAAATATTTCAATAATTTTTTTAATATGAAATATTTATTAAAATTTGTTGTTTATTTTTGACAATTGATATACATTTTTTTTGAAACTCTCAGAGTAAATATACTGCAGGGTCGCCAAATACACGAAATACATAAATTTTTTCCAAGATATTAAGGAACTAATAAAGGAAGGTAGGTTCACAATTGCTTGTAAGTCCCATAAGAACTCATCCCTAATATTATTCAAAGAAAATAAATCTAATGATAATTAAGATGCCAATATAATATTCAACACAAAGAACTTTCTCATGAATCTTAATCTTATAACAAAATTTTGATATCGTGCCCATGGATGCACTCTTGAAAATTTTGTTCTAAATACTTTGGTGTTGTGGTTGGACAGACTATACCCTCTTACTTTTTTCCTTATTTGTTGGGAGCAGCGCTCAGGGGATGAGCCCGTCTAATGCATTGCATTATGCTGGAACTAGGAAAATAGGTTATGGGAAGGAGGATGGAGGGAGTAGTGCTTGTAAACATTCGATTAAAACTTATTTATGTTGAAATTGAGAGAGATGACTCCAGCAGGAAGGTTATTCCATATGCGAACAGTCCGGTAAAAAATCGAAATTTTTCCTGTAGTGTGTTATACGATGTACCGGCCAATCGACCACTAAAGGATGTGCTCTTGAGGAAAAACGTGTATAACGGACAATTAACGGGTTACGGAAACCTGATCCCTTATATCATCAGAATACATCCCATTGTAGTAACTTACTTGTTTGCTGATGAAGTTGTGCATCATTTCAGGCTGTTCACTTGTCCAAATACGACAATTTCAGAGGGGAGCCTTAGACAAAACCGGAATTTGTATCGAACATAAACTTGATTATAACAATTAAATAATTTGCAAACATTGGCATAAGCTGATTTTTAAAACTGTTAACGAGTTATGAGACCAACTTCATTGCAATTCAAGAAATCTCTAAAACTGTCAAAAAAACTGTTGCACTAGCTTCAAGGTAAAAACCACTGGCTAAATTTTTGTTTCCCCAAAGATAAATGGGAGGTTCCCCCCACAGTGATGACTACCGCGACCAGGTTAGGTCTTTTATACCCACTACCCTCCTCACTCCTCTGCCAGGCCCATCCGATAAAGGTGGTATTTGATCGTATGGTGACCAGTCAGATAAGCAACCAACAGTCGCAGATCCCGTCTACCATTCGTCATCATTACATTCCCGGGAGGGATGAATTCCTATGCCTGACGCATTCCCGGATGCTAAATTATGTTTTCACTCTTAACGCTTTTTACTTAGTCCTCTAACAAGTGCCCATGTTTGCATATTCCAGTTATTCATTGTGTGCTCATCTTTATAGTGAATATTCTTATTTAAGTAATTGTTGTGTTCTTGTTTTATTTTTTATTAGTTTGCATACATTTTTAAACGTGCACCCCGTTAGGATCTTTAAAGTTCATGTGTATGTAAATGCCTAAGTGTTTTATCAATAACCTGCATACGTCCATACATATTTCTGTTTAAAACAACAACAATATTTGAATATATGCACAAGTAGCATTCGAATATGAAAGGTACAAGCGTATTGCTACTTGTTTATTCATATTATGTTATCGGCATATACATGTGTATGTAAAAATACTTTTTATGTTAAAATCTTCGTATTTGCATGATGAATGTGAGTAAGTGTATGTGGCATAAAGCGTATTGATTTTAAAATAATGCAATACGAAATAAAGTGGTTTATTCATTCAGATGTAAAACTAGAAAGAAATATGTTCAAAAAAATGTATGTTCATAAGCACATATGCAGCTTTGCATAGATATTGCTTGCATGTAACAAACTATATTTATATAAACGTAAACAAAAAAAATATGAACATGATGCTGCTGTTGATGAAAATATATTCGTTCGTATCATGTTTGAATATAAACTGTTAAGAAATATGAAGATATGTATTCGACTTTAATATCTGCTGCCAATATGCCACACATGCAATAAATACCTACGAACTTATGCACAAATTTATTTGTGCTGTTTTACTAATACCTTCAGACATACATGCACACATTTTAAGATACATATGTTCATTTATGAAGATTTTATGTGATCCTATATGAATTTACTCATACATGGACTTGAATAATAGTTTAAGATTTATACAAAAATTAAGAACGTAATGACTACGTAAAATATCTTAGGAGTACAAGAAAATATTTCAATTTTATTAAATTAAAATTTAAAAAATCGGAACCAGTGAATTCGATAATTAATTTTCTCTTTTTTTTTCTCTAATAAGTTTTTACTCACAATTGTAATAATATTCTTATATGATGAAACCATGCCACAAATAAAAAGAACCTGAAAATTAGATATTTTCTAAACTAAATTGGGGCTGCTGAATACGAATATGGCTGAATACGAGATATACGCGAAAATCGTGTTTTTCTGCAGTTGTTTAAGGCATGGTGAAATAAACAGGTGGCAGCACTACGCCAGATGACGATTTTTTGCTCTTGCATGGTTTGTCTAAGTATATGTCAAAGTTTTGTTTATGTTTACAAAAAGTCCACGTTTTTTGCTGTGATTATTGTATTTTGTTAAAGTTTTTGATAATATTAAATTAAAATAAATAAGATATTGACCATTATTAAATAAAAATTAGCTAAAAATTCAGCGGCACGATTTGATTTCTGTTAAAAGTATTTTTTGACGTAAACGGTGGTGGTTTTAGGTATTTCGAAAAATCTTGAGAACCGTTCAACTCAATTGCACAAGATTTAAACTTTTGCAGAGATATGTCCTTTCTCTTTCAGCTCATATATATATCAGAGATAAGCAATGAGTAGTGAAAAAGTGAGTAGAGCTGAATCATGACTCATAATTTCTTGTACTTACCCTGCAAATATTATTGGACCACCTGATCCATTTTGATTAAATGGACTACTCCATGGACTGGTCCGATGTAATGTAAGCATGGACCATGTCATTGTTAATAAGTGTTCGTTTTTTAACGACATGTTTTCGCCTTTAAGCGAAGTTAAGACAAATCCTCTTGTGTATGCAATGGAGTAGTTTTAAAACTATTTCTTTGTAGTCCAAAGCTGGGTTATATGGTCCTGCCCTAGAACATCGTAATGTTAAATAGACCATGTTTTTTCCATACGTTTGGGTTACTTTTGGACTAGTCCTAGTCCCTTGTGGGCTACACTTTACACGCGTGTTTGGACTAGTCCTATTATTTGCAGGTTATACGCACTCATCCTTATTACAATGTTATTCAAGCTTATATGCACTCAGAAGTTTGATTTCATTCATCGTACTCATACTTAAGTCTAGTTAACACAATAGAAATCTAATGAGTTTAGTTGCGACTGTCAGAAAATCTAATTTCACATTACAGTTTGTGTTCACACCATCACACAAAGTATAAACACTTATACATGAAATAAAATGCAACCTTGATCCAATGAAAAGTATTAATGTTTAGAAATTTCAAAAAAAAAAAACGATGAAGTCGTATGAGTTGTCAAACTTTTTTTATAATACTTGTCATTTCCATCCCACATGCAATCACACTTTCAGACTTTTGCATACTGCTTGAATTTTTGGCATGTCTTAATACAAAGTATAATAGTGTAAACTAGCCTTTAGCAACATTTGTAGTGGTTGATTTAGATTCAACGTAACTCAATGTGTATAGCCAAAGCAAAATGCGAGGCAGCCATATTTGTCCCCGAAATAGCAAAGTGACGATTTGGCAATTACAGTTTACTAAAGTTTTATTTATGAAGTGGACGATTTTTCGGCATATTTATCTGGCAGCGCTGATTTGATCAGTTGTGTTAAAACGGTAAATGGATGAGCTGAATGAGTTTAATCAATGTGAGTATTGTAAGTATTTTCCTGAAATTATAAATCAAAATGAGG
This sequence comes from Pollenia labialis, assembly GCA_949318255.1. Lineage (NCBI taxonomy): Eukaryota > Metazoa > Arthropoda > Insecta > Diptera > Polleniidae > Pollenia > Pollenia labialis. The sequence continues at coordinate 115,018,161 of OX439139.1, read as the reverse complement.
TCATTTATGAGTTTGCGTATGATGTCGACGTCGCACTCATATTTATTGCTCTCGTCAGTATGACTGAATCAAAGTAGTTTAGTTTAAATGATGTCTACGCACCAGGGCTGCCAGATAAATTTGTGAGCAAATCGTCCATTTCCTGAGAAAAAAACAAAAAAATCGTCTTTCACGCTTCGAAAAATCGTCAAAAAAATCGTATAACATAAAATTTAATTTTTTTTAACCATTTTTGTTCGATTTTTTATGAAAAAAAAAAATTTAAACAAAAACATAATTACTTCATACCCAGCTAGAATTTTCAATCAGGTAAGAGATACTGGGAGTCTCATGATGAGGGTCTTTGACCGAGCTTTTTAATCTTAGAAAATCCCTCACATGGAAAAAACTGTAACACGACTGAGATTCTTCCATGCACAGCGAAAGACGCTTCTTCAATCGTTGTGGGAATAGTTTAAGACGTGGGTAAAGATTGTCTAACGTGTTTTTAATTTCCATAATCGTATGAGGCTCATGTAGATATTATCTTGCAACTCGTGAAATGTTCGCCGTATAATTATTGAAAATATGATTTATACAGAGTGTCGTAAAAGGTTCATTCGATGATGGTTTGACGAAAGATAAACAAAGTGTAACTTTGTTGTTTTTTTATTCTGAAAATAATCATTTTAAGATTTACTTAAGACTTGGATACTACAGCCGTACCTAAACAAAAGCGGCACTCGTTTTCTGTTTTTTGAATGGAGCGTCCAAAACACTTTGCAATTGGAAAACCCGATTTTGACAGCTCGTTTAATAGTAAAGTTTGCCGCTATTGTTAAATAATAATGGCAGTCAATCTAGCGTTTTTATCTCTATTTTTATTTATAATTTGTGGTTTTTTTTAAACAAGAAATATATCACTAGGTAGTTAGTTAGTTAGTTGTTCTTTATTTTTTCAAAAAACAAAAAAAAATACAATAAGTACTATAATTGTATAATTAATGTGAAAAAGAACTTACGACTATGACATATTGTCGTCAGAAATATATCACTACTATTCGTGACACAACGTTGACGCTCTTGCTTATGTATGGCATATCAGCGTAAAAGTTAGTTGAAAGAAAACGTTCCGCCTTCCGCTCTTGTTAAGGTATGGCTGTTAAATATTCAAAGATTAAACAACGAACGGGTTATAAAATTTAATTTTTTATTCAAAATTTGGAGACTGAAAAAAAATCGTCACTTTTAAGAACAAAATCTGCAAATCGGCACTTTACTAATTTCGGAACAAAAAATCGTCAAAATGACGATAAACCGTCAAATCTGGCAGCCCTGCTACGCACTTATATTAACAATTTCATGAGTCAGTATGAGTAACGAACAAACGATTCATTGCTGATCTCTGATATACATATGTATATACAGTATAGATCGAATAAAGATTTACTGAACTAAATTTACTGATTTTTTTTATGTTTTTTAAAAATTCGTTACTTTAATTCGCTCTAATAAGGCAATAAAAATATTTAAAAAATTTTTTTTAACATGTATCTTAAACAATATTTTGTTCCAAACGTATTAAGCATAAAATTGTTATTGTCGGCCAAAAAAATTAAAAAATAACGACATATTTAGTGAAAACATCGGAATTTGAATTTTTATAAACAATTTTTGTTATCAATGCTACTATTATAGTTAGGTAGCTTATTGCGGTTTTAGGTAGTACTAAAGTACATAAATTGACAAAGTCATCTCAAATAAAATCAGTGCATAAATTGTTACGGGCCGGTTGAACACGCGAATTTTAAGTCTAGTAGGTTTCGTCCATTCTACCTAATATCCCGTCGATATTCTGCAGTGGATAGGCATCCCTAATAGTAACTTTATTTAGCTTTCTGGCATCCAGGCAAAACCTATTTTTACCCGGCTTCCTAACGACCGTTGTCCTATTACTCCACGGACTTTCGCTTTCCTCAATAACGTTAAGTTCTAGCATGCTATCAATTTCTTTATAAACTATTTCTTGCACCGCAGGTGAAATTGGATAATATCTATCCTTTACCGGTTCTGCTCCTTCTACTAGTTTAATAGAGTGTTTTTCTATCGACGTGCATCCTAGACCTTGTTCTTCAAAAGATGGAAACATATTCACTACTTTTTCTAGTTCTACTTTTTGTGTCTCAGTTAAATCGTGGGGATCTGACTTATGATTTTCCGATTTATATTCCTCAATAATCTTTTCTACATTCATTTCTGAAACCTTTATTATTTCTGGCGCAAGTTGAAAAATCCCCCAAAAATCCACGCCAAGATAGGCAGGCTGCTCTAGATCAGGACATAAGTAAAACGTCATCCTATTAGTTTTATTATCATATTTTACCTCAGTTGTTATTTTACCTAACAGTCTTTGTTCCTGTCCACTAGCGGTAGTGATAATTGAAAATATGGGTGATATGGCTAAATCTAAACTTTCTACTATTTCCCTGCATCCTTTTCCCAGAATACTCACAGAAGCACCAGTATCAAGTAGACCTTTTATTTTGACATTTCTTATAGCAAACTCAGCATATGGCCTAGGATCAGCTGATTTATTATCTGCAGTTTTTATTGCTTCAATCGCAAGTTTTCTGTTCCGCTTTTTCTCTGCAAATTTTTGTCTTAATTTTTTAATTCTTCTTGTTATTGCTGGCCTTCTTACATACATTTCTGAATTGAATATTCGGTTTTTTACTATTTCATAATTTTGTTGTCTTTCTTCCAGGGTATATAAATGCTTTTGTTGTGGTATAAATTTGTTAAAATGCTTGGTTTCTTTTGCTAAATTAATTATTTCTTTACTTTTTTCAGGTTCTATTGCGGGTTCTGTGTTGAACGATGGTTCCCCGCCTTCCCCTCGTTCCTGGCAAAATTTCTATCTCTACAGTTATTGCAGTTTGGGGCTATTGTGTCTGGCTTACCACACCTGTAGCAAAAAATTGTCCTCTGATCGGCTGGACAATCCATAAACATGTGCCCATTTTGTTGGCAGTTCCAGCAGATAAGGGGTGTCTTCGGTGCCGAATTGCTTGAGCTCCCTAATTTTACTGCCGCTACCTCTTCACAGTCTATGTGCACAATGTTTGGGATATCTTGCGGTTGCTCATAAACTTCGTTTACGTGCCTCACATAACGATTACCTGCAGGTTGTGGTCTTACCTCTTTTCTCAGAAAAGTTTTTTCTGCATCCAAACAACTCATTCTTAGTTCCTCAACAGATGATACGGTCATTGGGTAAACTATTTTTCCTATCGCCTCTCTTATATTCTTTTTTAACATTTTTATCATTTCAGCTTCTGGCATTGAAATGGTCAGACGTGATCTAAACTGTGTCATGGCAAAGAAAAAATCATCTATTGATTCACCTGGCAGCTGTTTTCTTTCGACCATGTCTCTCATCAATTCAAAACTTGATCGAGTAGCTTGATACTGTTTCAGTAATGCAGATTTCAAGGTGGACCATTCAGATACATAGTTGGTCTGAATAAACAACCAATACCACTTCTCTGCAGCACCTTTCACTAGAAGATGGAAATTATCAAGCACTTCTTTCCATGACACCCCATATTGACTCTGGAGACGTTCAAGTCGAAAGACAAAATCTTCGACAGCCAGTTTATTACTGTCGCCATTAAATTCTAGTCCCCACTTATCAATACGCGGCCAGTTGTAGCTTCGGTGTTCATCACTACACACTGATGAAGCTCTCGAGGAGTGAGACGGTTGTTGTTGCATGCCAGAGATATCCATTGGTTGTTGTGCTTCGTTTGAACTTTTGGATGCATTTGGTAAGTTCGCCATCAATTTATAGTTTTCTTTTTGCGTTTGCTGCACCACAATGCTGAGCCTACTAATAGTCGATGTCAATTGAGCCATAGTGTTCTTGATATCGGCTATTTGTGAATTCATATTCTGCTCAACTAATTGTTTTACAGACTCTTCTATCCTTTCTACACTAATAGATTGATTAGGCTGTCTACTAGTACCCTGTGCTAATAAATCACTCAAAACGTTAACACCCTGTGGCATATTCGGAGTACTAGAAATAATAGTTTTCGACAAATCCCAAAGCCATATCTCTAGCTATATTAGTTTTGGGCGTATTAGGTTTGCAAATTTTTTCTAACACGTGAGGTGACGATCTATTTAGGTCAAACTGCACTTGTCTAGTTCTTTTCCGCGATCTTGTATCAGACGGACTATTGTTCATACCCTACAGCAAGTTACTACCGCAGATTTCCGATTTAAGATCTTATGTATGTATTAAGACAATTAAAAAAAAAATTCAAGACTTTACTGATAGTAAAACGAGTTTAAAATAATGAAGAAAAAAAACTTTTAAAAAAAATAATAAATATGGTAAAATTCTGTAGAAAAAAATTCACGTACATATGTATGTAAATAAAAAAATGAAATAACTAAAAAAAAATTGGTAAAATTAAAAAAAAATAAATTCATGTATGTACGTATGTAAAAAAAATTTAAGCTAAAAAAATTAAAAAAAAAATAATTCATGCATGTAAAAAATTCAAGCTAATAAAAAAAAATTAAATAAAAAAAATAATAGTTGTAGATAAAAAAAAATAACTATAATAAAATAAATTGAAAAAAATATTAGTAAATAAATCTAAATTAAAATAATAAATGTAAAAAAAAAACTAAATATGTTTTAAATTTGTTTTGATTAATAAAATTTTTCTTTTTACAGGTTGGCAATGGTAGACGGATTCGTATGTCAAGGCGGTAAATAATTTTATCGACGGATTCTTGTATTTTGTGGAAAAACGTAAATTAAAAAATGCAAATGAGATCATTTACAGTACACGCAGAGAAAAAATATGGTTGGGCATGGTTACGGCAACCACACTGTGTTTATTGTAACAATATATTGTTGTTGTACACAAATAATTTTTATTTTTATTAAATATCAGCAATATTATAGTTACTGTAAACATATTAATGTTTATCGCAATTATAAATTTGAGTATTGGTGACCGAAAAATAATTATTTTTCTAACAACTAAATTATGATAACTTTCAAAACATATTATATTTCTCACAACCATATAATGATATTTAATAGCCATAACATGATAACTTTATATACATTTATCATAATAAGTTTAAGATACAATTAAAATATCGTTACTCTAATAATATTTTGGTATCGCCATTTGTAAAATAATTTTGTATCAGTTGTGTCGTGTTTTACATAAACATATCGAATTATTTGTTGGTGAGTGGATAATAATTAAAAAAAAACCATTAAAATAAACAAGAAATTAAAAAAAAATAAAGAAAAATATTAAAAAAGAAATAACAAAATAACCATTAAAATAAACAAGAAATTAAAAAAAAATAAAGAAAAAACATTAAAAAAGGGTTGTAGTGTCACAAAATAAAATATCTTTGCTAAAAAATTTTAATAATCTTAAAGTGGTGGAAACATTAACCATTACTGGTAAGTTTTGTGTTATTTTAAGAGAAAAAATGAAAACTCCATAAAATAATTTATAAATAATTGCGACCTACGACAAAAAGATTACAGTAACTATATTATGTTTTTTATTTTATCATAAGTATTTTTTTCCAATAAAAATATTATGTTTAAAGTTGTATCATATTATGATGTACAAAATTTATGTATAACAGTTCATATCACTTTGCATCATAATATGATTACTTCTAAACTTATTATGATTGCCATGACAATAATATGATTACTTCTAAACTTATTATGATTGTCATGACAATAATATGATTACTTCTAAACTTATTATGATTACCATGACAATAATATGATTACTTCTAAACTAATTATGATTGCCATGACAATAATATGATTACTTCTAAACTTATTATGATTGCCATGACAATAATATGATTACTTCTTAACTTATTATGGTTACCATGACAACAATATGATTACTTCTTATCTTATTATGATTACCATGACAGTAATATTATAACTTCTTAACGTTTTATGATTAACAGGATAACAATATGATTAAGGGAAAAATATTATGATGTAATATTACGAACATATTTGGTCATAATATGATTTAATAACAATCGTAATATGGTGACTACAATCATGAATCTTATCATAATATGTTGCTCTTAGAATATGTTTACCACAACCATATTTTTTCTTTGCGTGTATGATCAATCGTACTTTCCACTGCAATGGTTACAATGTGAGCTACGATTGACATCAAATAACATTCAATACAACTAACCTCGTCCACTAACAGAGCACGAGAGGTTATTGAATGATACCCGTTGCTGTACTGTCCTTGATCCTGCATTATAAATTATAATATCACACAAAAAAAAATTTAAAGTGACTCGAAACCAAACACCCTACAATTAGGAATTCTAATGCTTCACTAAGCTAAGGCAGTTCAATCCCGTAAGTCTTAATATTCTACTATCCAATTATCAATTTGTCGAATTTTAATTATATACAACACTCTAACTTTTTATTCCCTTAGGCGGCTATATGAATAAAATCGAAAATCTAAAACTGGAAGTTTGAAGTACTGAAGGTGTGTTATTTCCCTCTATATGTATAGATGTTTCCACATATTAATTGTCACAATAGCTCAGTATACTTGATCCAATTGTTGAAAAAAATATTCTGAGTTATTTTATTTGTTTGGGCGCCATTTCTGTTACATTGGGCGCCATTTCTGTTACGGGCCGGTTGAACACGCGAGGTTTCCGACTAGCTTCCTCTTTTTTTTATTTCTCTATTGTGACTCTCAGGTGGTTCCAACCCTTCTCGCCTGCCGCGTACCCGAACACGAAAAAAAATAAAAATAAACACATCAAAACTGAAACTACAACAACATATTTCCACAAACACACGAATCCTCACAATGAGACAGATGTTGGTCTCATTATTTGCCCTCCCAACCTAGCCAAAAAAAACCGTCCAAAACATTTCAATTTTTGACCCCAAAATCCACCTGACCCTACTTTTACTTACCGGTCTACCATTGCCCAAACCTTAATGAATTAAGCCATCATTTTTTCTGTAAATTACTTAACCAAAACAATATTTATTCATTTTTATAAAATTCAAATTAAATATAAATTACCAAATTTATAATTCCTTATATTTTATAATTCTACTAACATAAATTATACTACTAAAATAATATAATAATAATCTAACCCTAATTCCTTTATTTTCCAGCCGTTATTTCTTTATTATAAATTCAAAAATATTTCTTTTCTAACTTAATTTGTATATATATTCGTATATGTGTTAAGCTCAAAGCAACAAATTCTATAATTTAATTCATATATTGTTTCCTATTCAGAGCTCAAATTATTAAATCTATTTAATTTTCTTAAATCTCGATGTTTCTACTAATTTACAATTTCTAAACTTAAAGGAGCTCCCTGAAGTTCACTATTTTTCTATTTCTTATCTTCCTTTTCCTAACAATTTCCGCGCCTAATTTGAGCACTAATCTTGGAACTCTATATGTTATTAAATATTTTCTTTTACTCATATAAACCTATATACAAATTAATTTTGATTTTTTCTTTTCTTTTCCAGGCTGTTTTTTTTTCTTGATTGCTAAACAAGGACACACTATTTTCTTCACAATTAAATCTCAACTCTAAATTAAATATACTCTTATAAATTCTTTCTTTTTTTTTTTATATATATATAAGCTTATAAACTATACTAATTTTTTTTTTCAATTCAATATTTAAATTTTAATTTCAATGTTTTTATTTTCCTTTTTTTTTACTATCTTATAACCTGTATTATTTTGTATTATTTTATTCAATCTTTTCTTTTATTATTAATTTCAATATTTTTTTTTTCCTTAATGTTTTTTTTCCATGTTTTTTTTTCCTAACATCTATTTTTTTTTATAACTTTTTTTAATGTTTTTTTTTTAAACTTTCAAACACCAAGCTTACTTCAATCAATTTACGGCAAACTTTCTCTTTTACTTTTAAATACGTATAAATAAAAATTCACAATTTTACATACACTTGACTTGCTATTATTTTTGCTTCAATCCAGGATATAACAAAACGGTTTGTATGTTCGTAACAATATGGCTTTTCTCTTAACCTTTTGCAATCCTTGCTCAAAACTCGCTTGGATATACGTATATAAATGCCAATATAAAATAAAACTGGTTACCTGGCTATATCTCCTGTGTGGCTTGGGGAAAACTCATCCAACTGTTCACTAGTCAATTCCAATAAAACAGAGTATAGCCAGCTATGAAAAGAAACATGTAATAATATTTTATTATTACACTACCATTTAAGCTTCGCTTTACAAATTTTAAATTTACACAGTTTTTTCTTTTATTTCTGCAGGTCTTTTCATAATAAAATTTCCAGATTTATTAACCAAAATATGTTAAAAAAAATTTGATTTTTAAACCTTAAATAAATCTGCAATCTTATTTATGACTATACCCTTAGCAATAAATTAAAAACTTAATAAATTTCAAACTTGTTATCTAACTACGTTTTAAACATTGGTAAAACTTACGTTTTTTCCTTATTTTATGACACTACTTTTTTATTTAAAATCTTCAATTGCAAAATCTAGGATCTGTTCGCCTTTTGCCTTTACTGTCGCAGCTATTCTTAACACCACACCAAAAAAAAATAACTATTATTCACTTTTAGGCACTTTAAAATATTTTCCATCCACTTGACTAGATCACTTCACAATTTGTTTGATAATAAAACTACCTCTCTACTTTTGTCTGATTAAATATCCTATTCATACCTTCAGCCCTTTGGCGGCATTTTCCAAAATTCTCATTTTACCTTCCAAATCAGACTACAAAATCTCACCAAAAATCTCAGCACCCAATTTTTCTCTTGGCGCCTCTCCTTTACTACAAAAATACTAAAAAAAATATATACATATATACTTTTATATTCGCGCCTCTGTATCTCTATTTAAAATATTTATGTCAAAAAAAATCTCTTGGCGCCTTTTAACTTTCTGTAAAAATCTATATACCCCAAAACAATTACATAACTTTTCCGCGCTTCTAAAACAAAATTTATTTTATTTAAAAGGTTCAAACCAATGTTTGAATATTTAAAAATTTTTAACATACCGCAGATTTAATCAACAAAATATATATTTACCTATCTCGGCCCATAAACAACATACAATCTCTAACTCCTCTACCTCAACCAGTTTGCTTACCAGGCGTTCATAAAATTTCACAAGGAAATTCCATTCATTCATAAATTTTAATAAATTATATTTTGAATATTATTTTTCACTTTTGAATGGAAAATACAGCCCTGCAAAAATTTTACTATGCCCTGCTCTGCAATATTTTACTACATTTTTACCCGCGTTGCCACCTCAATGTAGTTTCTGCGGTCGATTTTCCCAGATACGTTTTTACACTACGCTTGAGCACCCCACACACAAACATATGTTTTATCATTATTCGTCGCCATCACTAAAAAAAATCCGCATGTAAGTATTAATTAATAATTTTATTCTCCATTTTTTTCTATTTTTTCAGGTTTTTGGGACATCGTAAATAGATTTATGGATACTGGAGAAGAAACTACACGTGAGTATAAATATGTATCGTTCCTTTAGGCATTTTTATTTGCACCAAATATTAATGCTTACATTTTTCCCTTTTTCAGCCTGCACAGCAGTACCAAAAATAACAAAAAGCAAACCACATTTGCCCACATATTTACGGTCTATCGGAATGTCTGCCAAAATTAAAATAAATTGAAAGCTGTGACATTGGCTGCCCTCCATTTATAAGCAAACTACTTTCAAGTAGTCATCAAGACGATTTATAAGGACTACAAGCTGTAAAATTGCCAAACAAATGGAAGGGTGAAGCTAAAAGCAATCTCGTGGTCAATTTACAAAGTGTGAGTGTGTTAGTAAAAAAAATAAGAGCGTATTGTCACTTGAAAGACAAAACTTGATCGTGTGTCCTTCAAGTTAGCAATAATTGCCAACACAAATTCAGCCACAAATATTGCCGCCAATACATATGTACACCAGAATGCTGCCTATATACAAGATGACACAATTCCGACTTTGGCCGCAATCTGTGTGTCCATATTTATCCCCGATAAAGACGGGTAGTAAAGGTCAGTCCGACCCAGAAGTTTAAATGTATAATTAAGAGTAAGTAGAAATAAAAATTACACTTGCACAGTATTAAGTTGTGGCATATGGCGTAGATACGTTGGCCAATTAAAAGTGTAATATTAAATATCAAGGCACACACTAGTTGGCACAACGTACACCTACCTACGTCGACATACACATATCTTGGTATTGTCATGGAAATATTAATTATTGTAAAATTTAATGAATTTTTTCTTTTGCGTTTTCATAATTGAAAACAAATAAAAGGAATCAATACAATAAACGAAACTTTAAATAACTTTGTTTTTATTTCATTATTTTCACAGGAAAAATTATTATCAAAGGAAAACAAGACCCATTAACAATGGAATTGTAGGGAAATCGAGCGAGTTTTAGACCTTTATGAAGGCACAATTTAGACCTTCTGTATTTGTTAATTTTGACAAGCATTTGTGATATTAATACATTTTACCCGCAACAAATTAATGCAACCGTTGTGCAGTGAAGACGGTTACCATTCAATAATGAACTCAAGGCATTGCTTTTAGAAAAGTTGTCTATGAATTCTATGTCTTTCAGTGTTCAATTCCAACATTGAGTTTATGATGTAAGCCACTGTTCCGCTTTTGTTGTTTTATTATCTTTTGAAATTTCTAAATTACATTGTATATTAAAATATGTAAGTATTTACTTGATAACTCTTAGTTTGTTTGTGGTCTGTCTACATTTAAAAAAAGTGTGCGAAGAAATTTGTAAAATTATCTTAAGTTGGTAAGAACACGGAGGAGTTTTTGGCATTTGGTGAACCTGTTGAATGGAGAGATCCAATTGATCATATGACTGATTGCAGATATCTGCATGACAATAGTTAACAGCGGAATAAATGTTATTTATCCGGATATAAATCAATTGATCTCCATTCCCAAAGCTTAAACCTCTAGCATTAAAAGTAACATCAGATAATGAAGAAAAAGATTGAAATCTGAGTTTAAGTTCTATAGGTGAAACGAACATTAAGCTATGAGTTAAAGCGCACTTAATAATTTTCATCGTAACCTCAACTTGTCAAAAGAGAACTCGGAGATACTCGCTTCATGTTTGAAAGAAAGATTATGTTCGGATCCAGAGACAGGAGTTTGTTACTATCGCAATTGCTCAAAGATTTATGGAACTCTTTTCAAAAAGTAGTAAGTGGGTTTTTAGGAAACAACAGAAGCCATAACGATAGTGATCTAATTCTAAAATTCTTGCAGTAATGGAAAAGCATTATCGGAGACCGGAGCTTGTAGATGATATTGTTTCAGAGCTTGACAGTAGATTAAGAGGTACAATAATAACTGCACTATCTACAGAAAAACAGATAATATAATATTTAAATTGTATCAAATATAAAAATATAAAATTTTCTTTTGTATAGGTTCTCGCAACCTTGCGTTTTTATGCAACTGGATGCTATCAACGACCAGTAGGTGAACATTGTCTGTAAGCCGTTGCATTCACCGTGTAACAGATATTATAAATAACAGCATGTTTTTTTACAACTGTAAGGTTTCCGATGATCCAAGTGGAACGGCAGGCCGCAAAAACAACATTTGCCTCATCTTCTTCTCCCTTTGTTGGTGGTACTATAGGTGATATTGATTGCATACATGTGTCTATATCAGCGCCAAAAATACATGAAGAGGCCTATGTCAACCATCATGGCTATCACTCTATCAATGTCCAAATGGTAAACAAAATTTATTGCATCAGTTCCTCTTATGCTTATATAGATATTTATTTTAGATATGTGAGCCAAATCTTAAAATTTTAAATGTTAACGCAAGGTATCCTGTGGCAAGGCATGATTCCTACATTTGCAGCTGTTGTGCAGTGCGAAGGGTGATGCAAAGAAATTTTTTGAAAATGGAAACCATATGTTTCTCATTGGTAAGCTTTTTATAATTGAATTACAAAAAAGGGTAGATATTTTTAATCATATGTTTGTGTGTAGGTGATTCTGGTTACCCATTGGAGACATGGCTTATGACTCCCCTAGCAAACCAACCAGAAGGGAGTCCTAAATTTCGTTATAATTAAGCACTGTGCAAAGCACGAAATCCCATTGAGAGACTTTTTGGCGTTTTAAAGGCAACTTGGCGGTGCTTTTGTATGATTCATGCTTTACAGGAAAAATTGTGAACGCTTGCGTAGTGCTTCATAACAGAAATGTACACCACCATGGAAGCGCACTTGAATATGAGTTCCTTGAGTCACACATTAACAGTTATGCAACCGAAGAAGCACCGTCATCAAAGCGTGTTCAAGAACGCCTTATAGCGTACCATTTTACATAATTATTTTTTAAAAAATTATTCTGGCAAATAAATAATATTTTTTATTTCAATAAATACAAAAAATAAAGACTTTCAGAAATGAATAAAAAACAAAAATAAGGAACTGCAAAACATACAATCTAAAAAAAGATATTAATTTAATAAAAGGAAAAAAATGATTACAAGCTATTAAAGACATTTGCTAAATTATTGCCAGCATCGTCAATATGCTTTAAAACTGCAGCCATGTCTGCAATAGGCTCTGCCACCTCCTTCGTCGCCACGGAATAAGCTGCGTTTGTTTCAGCTAGCATCTGTTACAAATATGAATAATGTAATTATTTTATTAACAATTTGGTATGATTAAAACAGTACCTTAAGAGAATCAGCTTGCTGTTAAGCGAGTCCTGCACTTCTGCATCGATGTTTTATTCTTTCTACTTTTGTGTGGTGTATTTCTCACACTGACAGGGGTCCTGACTGAGTCTGACTTACCTGACGTGCTTGCAAGGTCATCAAAGATGCTTTCGCTTCCCTCTTCCATACGTAGTTGCAATTCCTTAAACAAAAATAAGTTAAAATAAATTTTTGTTATGTTTCAAAAGATTTTGTTATTCGTGCTAAATTCCCAGTTTTTATTATTGATAAAAACACTTGAAATTTATTGTTGATGGGATAAGCTATTCCAATGCGCATTTCACTGGTTGCTTAGGCCAGATCATCAGGAAACTTCATCCATAAAGATTTTAGAAAAACTAAAGATATTAAACCAAATAAAAATGTTAAACGTATAAGACTTATAGCAACAGTTCTACTTGTAATAATATCAAAGTTTAAACAAAACAACATCAACAATAAACAGTGCGTTCATCTCGTCTTACATTCCCCGCTACAATTAGTTGAAATTCTCTCAACATTAATTGTAGTTGTAAGTAGTTTAAGAAAAACAAAATAAAAAACAACAACAACTTACAATTAATGTAATGTAATTTTTATTTGGTTTAATATCTTTAGTTTTTCTAAAATCTTTATGGATGAAGTTTCCTGATGATCTGGCCTAAGCAACCAGTGAAATGCGCATTGGAATAGCTTATCCCATCAACAATAAATTTCAAGTGTTTTTATCAATAATAAAAACTGGGAGTTGAGCACGAATAACTAAATCTTTTGAAATTTAAATTTTGTATTCCCAAAAATTGAAATTACTTTTTGATAATTTTTGTTATGTTTAAAAACAAATTTATTTTAACTTATTTCACTTAAAGGCACATTGTCAGCGACAACTTCACTTCCTTTAATGGATTCATTTCCAACTCAGGAAATGACTCGCTACGCCTGCTGCCTTTTCCGGTCGCGGACCTTTATACTGGTACGCGATTTAAGGTCTCTCCATACCTTTTCATGTAAAAATATTTATTCACATATAAGCATCAATTATGTGCACATTATTAAAAATTTTACAAAGTTAACTTACCGTATACCATTGGTCAACTGGCTTCACAGCTCCACCGAAACTTTTTAACGTTTCCGCTAATTCCGCCCAGTTTTTTTGGGACTCCAATTTGCCGTGTATTTTCTGGAGTTTTCCACCAGCCAGCCCCTTATTCTCCAGCATGAAATCGGCCATATAATTAAGTTGCTCGGCCAATGAACGACATCTTTTTGGGGCAGAGTTAAAGTCCATTCTGCAAATAAAATAATTAGTAAATTATTTACGATTTGTATACATTTATTGTATTAAATTTAAAATTTTTAACTTACCTCCTATTTGACCGTACAATTTTGTTTTTTTTTATTCCTTTTAACTATTTTCGTTTATTTTAACAGAGTTGCCACATAGTGCCAACTTGTAGCAATATTTTTAACATTAAGTTACAGAATCGCATAATCGTTACTGCAAACGACAAAATGAGTCGACAAGATTAAAATTCTTGCTATTGTTAAAAGTTACAGAATCCCACTACAGATGTATACCGAGATTTTTTACATGCGAATGTTGAGGAATTATTTGATTAATTTGATTGTAATAGAGGGGCAAGTTTCCCGGCGCAAGATGAATTTTATGTGTACGCATTTTTGTTCATTTACCATTATCCTCCATTGTCTTAGCCATATTTCTAGTTGAAATATATGATCCTGTAAGTAACGAGATGCTTCATAACGGTTTTCGTGGACGCTTAGAAAAGCTGTATCGTCTGCAAATGTAGTTGTTTGTTGGCATGTCCGAAGTATAGATTAAGTTAATAGCCAAGAAATTTCCTTCTTTTATAATAAATTGACGGCAGACTAACACCTAATTTTCACGATGATTTAAAAGACATGTCTTTTTTGTAGTTCTTTTTTAAAGAAACTTCCAAAAACATGTTAAATTTTCACAATGTTTCTTATTTTGTTTGATTTTTTTTATTTTCCTTATATATGTATGTATGTATGTATTGAATTTTTTTAAATTAAATTTGTTTATTTTTTTTATATTTTAATAAGTAATTGTCATTTTGAAATAAAAATACAATATAAATTAAAAAAACCCAAATAAGTGCAAGGAGGAATGTCAAAAGAAACACAGAAATTACGATTCATGTCTTTTTTTCTACCCTGCTTACTTCTCTCCCCCGCTCGCTATCAAACTTAAAAAGACATGTTTCAAAAATAGGGGAAAAAATCATCATGAAAATTGGGTGTTTTTAATTTATATTGTATTTTTATTTCAAAATGACAATTACTTATTAAAATATAAAAAAAATAAACAAATTTAATTTAAAAAAATTTAATACATACATACATATATGTATAAGGAAAATAAAAAAAATCAAACAAAATAAGAAACATTGTGAAAATTTAACATGTTTTTGGAAGTTTCTTTAAAAAAGAACTACAAAAAGACATGTCTTTTAAATCATCGTGAAAATTAGGTGTAAGTAGCTTTCTAACAACTTGTGTGTGTTTGCTGGTAAATTTTGCTTCAATTTATGTAGTAAGCCTTCATGCTAGACTTTATCAAAAGCTTGCGTAACATCGATGAAGAGTGCTGAGCATTATTTTTTTTGTCAAATGCCTTCTTCTGAATCCAAACTGATGGATTAAACTTTGAAACTAATAATTTCTCAAACAGCATTGATATATTTGATAATAAGCTAATAGGCCTATATGACTTAACTTTTGTGTGATCTTTACCTGGCTTTGGTATCATGGTAACTACCCAGTAAAAAAAAATTGGGTTTTTCTGAAGCACTTAAGAGAAAAAGCGCATAATCGAGCGCTTCAATAAGAGAGCTCTTATACAGCAGTTAATGATAAAGAATAAAATATAGAAAAAAACTGCTATTTTAGTGCTGACAACGAAGAGGTTATAAAGCGAAAAAAATAAAAATATATAATGATTTACAGAAATTATTGCAACAATGGATTTAAGCAATTAAAAGCAAAACACCAATGAATATGTTAATATATGTATGTAGTTAGCCCTTAAAAAAGCGCTTTAGGAGTGCTTTGTTTGCATGTTAAAAAGCGCTTATTGTAAGCAGTAAATAGTCCTCCAAACCGGGAACACTCCATACAAAAATCAGGCATCCCATCAGCAGGTTTGAAGCGATTTGAGGTATGATTTCATACATAAAACCTGCTCCTTTTGGAGCACATTTTTTACTGGGTAAGGAAACCTTCCATTTTTAAGGATCGTGTTCAAGGCGTAAAATAGCATTAGAAATTAAAAGAATAATTTTCTTTGCTATGCGAGGTAGCTCTTAAAGCATTTTATTGCTGATCTTGTCAATACCCGGTGCCTTCTTACCCCCGTATTTATAAACGATTATTAAATTTAACAAACGCTTATTAAGGTAAATTTTCATACAAAATTCGGTTTGTAAGCCTTTATCAAATTTAATATTTTTTTATAAATATGGGCGTTAGTGTTTAAGTCACAAGTAGCCTTTTCGATATCTCTTATTTCAAATCTTATGGGAATAGCTGCTCTAGCTATCATTAGATATATTTGGTGTAAATACGTTTTTCAAGTGACTAACAAACAGATTTCCTTTTTCAATATCGTTTCTTGCCCATTATTGGTGGCTTAGATATAACTGGACTGTTTTAGAGTAAATTTGCTTTTGTGTGCTTTTTCATGCAAATGTATTTAAATACCAACATTTATAAGGAACTTTTAGCAGTGAAACATTTTTTCAAAAGAAGTATTTGTATAAAAACTTTGGTCCGATATAAAGGCTTTAATTCCAGGATGACAACTGTATACATATATTGGCGCTAGCTTAAATTATAAATTTATTAAGCATACTAACGGCCTTTTTCACAAAGTTCAACTATAAATAACCACTAGTTATAACTTTCAAAAGCATATTGTAAACTGAATTGAACTTGGTGAAATTGGTCGTAAAAATTGTAAGAAAATTAATTTGAAAACCGGGTTTTAAATTAATTTTTGACAAACTTAACAATTTTTTTCTACTACATACAATAAGCTTAAAGTTCTTCAATAATTTTGTGTAAATACCAGGATTCCGGTTGGTATTTTTAAGGCTTGAATGACTTAATTGTATCAAAAATTCAAGCAAAATTAGGCTTTTATTTAATAAAGACACGGCCCAACATTTTGAAAAAATGCTCCATCCAGCCTAACAGAGAAATGTACATTAAAAGAAGCTTTGATTATATGGTTTAGAATCAGCACTCAGGGGAAGTCCCATATTTATGCTTTGCATTCGGTTGGAACTGGCAAAATAGGTAATGGGAAGGATGATTGCTGGAGTAGTGTTAATAAACATTCGACTTGAACGTATTCATGTTGAAAATCAAATGGCAGTCTTCAGCAGGAAGGTTATTCAACATACAAACAGTCCGGCCAAAAAGCGAGTTTTCCCTGTAATGCATTGAACGATTCACCGGCCAATCGATAACAAAAGGCCTTGCTTTTGAGGAAAACCTTGTATTACTAACAAACGTACATGTTTCGGCAACCATATCCCAAATTTCATCAGAACGATTAAACAGGCAAGTACAATTCACATTACGAGGGTGCATAAGTGAGGCAATATAATTGGATGCCCTACTGTCACCAATGAGAACCTTCGCTCTCTCCTGCACGAGGTAAAGAAGCTTTCAAGCAGACTTTGAAGCCCCGGTCCACACTTGAGAGCTGTATTCCATTCGCGGTCGGATATAGTTGGTATGCCGAGAATATCAAGAGATTCCTGCTCAATAATTACACCATCTATTAATACAGATAAGGCACATTGATTCGTCGTGCGTTTAACCGTCAACACGCAACGTTGAGGTTTTCGGGCATTAAAATCGACCCTATTCGCAAGATGTCATTCCAAAACTATGTCAAGGTCTCGGCCAAGCGTATCATTCATGTTCTCATAGCACCAACATGGGATGCGCTTGGTCTATAATCAGTGATTAGGAATGGCAGAGATTGTTGATATCTGCACCAGCCCTGAATGAATGTCGAAGCTGTTTAACGAAACTGCATCTAAAATAACTCGTGTAGTGCGATCTTTGAGAAGCTCAATATAAATCAAGCGAAAAAATTTAACAAGATGTTGATTTACCATATTCCTTATACCTTTGGAAAATGTCAACCGACTGAATTTCCCGGCATGGTATAAGTGCTGAAAAGATTTGCTAAGGGACGACCTAGCGTCGAAGAGCATACCATCCGGCCCAGTAGGCTTGGGACATGTTCGTAAATGTATCATATTTATATATACAAATACCAGTGAAAAAGATGTTGACCTGACAATTGTCAAATACTCCACAAAAATAACAGTCGCACTATAAAAAAAATATCATTATTTTTGTATCGGCATTTGAAACAGTTTGCTTTTCTGGTGCAGCGCAGTGATGCATTTACGAACATAGCCTTGTTTAAACAACTCGACCCCGTAAAAAAATTTTTTGTCATAGTTACCGATACTTTTGCGAGTTCCGGAAGTGGTTGATTGTTTGCTGGTAAATGAGAATTATTTGTGATTAATCCGGCAAAAAAATTAGTATTATCAACCGGGTCCGTGAATGTTCGGCCACCTTTTAAAAGAGTTGATATTAAAGAACTAGCATCAACCCTGACACTTTTAACGAATACCAGAAGCTTTAACTGGCCAGGGAAGTGAGTAAGAACTTCAGTAAGAATATATTGCTCGTTAAGAATTATTTTTCATCTTAGTACTATGGCACACGAGGTCCTTGCCACTTTGTTTGAAACATATATTGATTTCATGTATTATTTTTACAAAGATCAGCGAATAAGACAACCTTTTAAAGGTACACTGAGAAAATTAAAAGCTTTAAAATCAAAGAAAAAAGGTCTTTGTAAAATTGTAACGAAAATATCTTTGTTAGAAGGAAAAAATCCTTGCATCAATAATTTATTCTTTAAACAAGCAAATGGTGCGTCTTCAACACAAACGACGAAAATTCTTTGAAGCCTAATCAAAGAAATTATCTTTTCCGTAAAGATAAAATGTTTGCTGCAACGATTAATTTCTTTGCTAATAAAGGATTGAAAAACGTATTTAAAATTAAAGACTTTTCTTTGTTTTTTTTAAGCTAAGCATCCTTGCTACAAAGACAACGTCTGTAACTTTAAAGAATTTTGTCTTCAATGCATAAGTGAACATGTTTGCTTGTTCACACATGTTTGCTTGCAACGGTAAACAAGAGCGGTTAAAAAAAAATAAAGATAAAGTCTGTATCTTTAAAGAATTTAGTCTTCAAAGTTAAATTTGTATACGAATGTATAACGAAATCGGCTTTAGCCGATTGATTACAATATATGTAAAAAATAAAAAGAATTGTTTTCGTGGTTGTGATTAATTGTAAGTCAGTCGATAGGAACGCTCAATTGTGCATGTGCTGTATATGAACTATTTTTTATTTTTATTACATCAAACTAAAATAAAAAATTTTTATAAAAATGCTGTGTTTGGTTTCATTAAATATTTTATTTTGCAGAAAAATTTTAATTTTTTAAAACATTTCTATAGCAGATTTTAAAGAAAATTGTCTTTGTTTCTACATATCAGTCTTAAATATTTGAAAGAATTATTTCGTTGAATTTATTATTAAAGTTAAAATTACGTCTTCGTTACAATGAAAATTGTACTTAAAATCAAAAATTAAAGTCTTAAGACTAACGAATGAAACTCTTTGTGCCAAAATACTTTTTCCTTAGTTGAAGGACTTTTTTCATGTGTTTCCAAAGACGTACATCCTTGCCACAAGATTTTAAGTCTTTGATTTTAAGTATGTATTTCATGGGAATCTTAAGATCTTTGCGCCTTTCCGGTAAAGCCGTTTTGTCTTTGGGCACAATCTGACCAATAAAAGTCTTTGCAACAAAGTGTATTTTCTTTGATTTTACGATTTTATTTTGCTCAGTGTACCAAATACGTGAACACTTTTACCATAGTATTGTTAAATTTATGATGAAAATTCAGTTCTAATTTTAATATTAAATGCAATAATTGTAAAAAATATCAGTAACCTAAAAAATGATTCTTGGTAATGCTACATTTAATTTCCAACAAACTAATAGAGAGAGCATATCGATGGCTTAATATAAAAAAGGCGTAACTCGATTTTGTGTTTCTTAAAAAGGGAAAGAACAAATCTTAATTGGATCGTTAAATTTAAGATACAAAAAAGTTTTAGTTCAATTTTTAATAAAAAGATGCAACAATTTTTATAATAAAGCCTTCTGAAATTTTAAAGCACGATGCGTTTGGCATTTGTCTACCACAATAAACAGAAAAAGTTATTTAAGAAAAAAATTAGTTACGCCTTTTTTATATTAAGCCATCGATATGGAAAATAATTTTCTTTACAATTTATAGCGAATATTTATATTTTCTTTGTTTGGACGACAAAACAAAAACATCAAACAATAACACACAAAATAACCACTTAACCTAAAAAAAAAAATTCTAAAGAACATAAAGTTAGGATGGTGTATTTGGCTGTGCTGAATCAGTGATACCCTCCACCGTTTATTAAAAAAGTATATTAAGTTAAAGTAAAATAAAACTAATTGCCGCTTAAGTTCATGACTAAGAAATCCGGAAATATGCCCTTAAAAAATCGTTTTATGAGCGCGCATTAAATATGCAGTAAAAACTTAAAAATTTGCCCCAAAAATTATTTTAAAAAAACTAAAAATGGCTTATTTTAAAACAAAATATTTAATAATTGTTGCGTTAACAAAAAAAAAACCATTCCGAAATTATAGTCGGTAAAGCCCATACACCATCGTATTTACAGACGAATTTTCGATATTTTGGCCGAGCCCAAGACTTTTCAGTGAGCTGTCTCAGGCTTACAGGCACACAATTTTATTATGAGTCAACGATTATTTTAGAGTATTTCTGACCGAATATTATCCAGATATCACCATCTATTTATCACCATCTTTCATAAAGGGATTTTAGGGACGGTCACAAAATTTTGTATTAATATTTACATTTGAAAGGAAGTTATAGCTATTTTGATATTTGTATGAGACCTATGATAAAATGTGAACCGACTCCAAAAATAAATATAATTTTTAGTAAAATATTCGTGTGCCAAATTATGGGGACTATCTGAAATTATAGGCCAATTCACGCCATTTACATAGGCTTCTTCCTTATCACAATTAAAATCTTTATACGAAATTTTATCAAGTTATCTCAAAAATTGAGACCTTTACCTTGCTCGATAGATAATTATCTATCCATGAAAATCTGAACATTGGAAAAAGGGTAAAAAAAAAGAATTATTGGGAAATTTTCCACTTTTGCGGCTACCTAAGCGCTACAGAAAAGGTGTTAAGAATCATTCCTAGGAAGTTCATATGCTCTAGAAAGTTGTTTACTGTGATCTTATGTACAGGGGAAAAAAATAAAAAATCGAATTTTTAAAAGTTTTTTGCGATTTTGATCTTGAAGATGAAGTTTTCTTGATTTTATATGTTAATAATTATTGTTCTTTATGGCAAGGGCTACAACTTTGCATCAGCGGGTAAATCAAAATTCCGAGTGGTTTGCAAGATATTATCCTGAGCAAATTATCACTTTTGTGCATAAATGACACCGAGGGAGGGAGACACGGGACTTTTTGTTTGCCTTTTATCACTGGTGTCCGTATATGGTTATTTTTCCATGACTTTAAAAATTACACACAGTGTAACTACCCATATGGACGGACTATAACTTTAAAAAGTGATTCTGAGCCGATTGCTATACTTGTTTATGGGTCTAGAAATATTTTTGGTTGTGTATAAAATTTGACAGTTTGGAATAATATTTATCTTTAATGACAACTTCCTATGACTTAAAATTGTAGGGTTAACAATGAAATTCCGGTGTCGATATTGAAGCAACGCTTTGGGTATAAGGTAGGGTATTCAAACTATAAGCCGTTGTTCCATTAATCGAATAATTTTTGGGCAATTAACTGTTCGAATGACTTAAAAGTGCTTATTTGCGATTAACTTACAGTTAATAGATTATTCGATAAATTAGTATTTTTAGTATTATTAGTATTTTTATATTATGTAAATAAACAAGCCGATATGTTTTAAATGCCCTTTTGTTGTTTCTTAACTCAGAAACATTTCCATCGAGTAATTTTTTTTTAAAATAAAGTACAAATACTGAAACCATAGAGTTTGGGAATAATTTTTTGTTAAGAAAGTTGTGTACAGATTTTTGCCACAATGATTCAGATGATGAAAAAAATTTGTATATGATTCAATGCGAAAGCACTTGTAAGCATTTAACATGAATCAAAATGTTCCTAAAAATGTAAATTATGGGCTATTAACTTAAAAAATGCTGCAAAACTACTGTTTTTACTAATATGCATAAAAATGCTGTAAAAGGGGAAAATATGCACATACAAATCGATGCGAAAATTCATAAAAAGCTCTAAAACGAATATTACTTCTGCTTTCATTGGTCACCAAAAGAAATGTAGTCATATTCCACATTTGCTATAAATATCTGGACTATCGATGCATATATGCTAAAAATTGGGTTAGATTCGAAAAATGTGCGTAGCACCGCCCATTCAAAAGAAATATAAATTTCTCTATATCTGGAGGACGGTTGTAGTCAATGTATCCAAATTAATGATCAACACACAACATCTGTCAAAAAGCAGCTGAAGTGACCTGGGTAAGTGGGTGTGGATCCAGTACCCAGTAAAAAATGTGCTCCAAAAGGAGCAGGTTTTGTAAATGAATTCATACCTCAAATCGATTTAAACCTGCTGATGCGATGCCTGATTTTTGTATTTTTTGCTGGCAAGAAGCGCTTCTTTAAACATGTAAGCAAAGCACTCCTAAAGTGCTTTTTTAAGGGTTAACAAGATTAACATATTCATTAATGTGTTGCTTCTACTTTTTTAAATGCCTTTTTTCGCTTTTAAACCTTCTTCGTTTTCAGCACTAAAATATCAGCTTTTTGTATATTGTCTTCTTTATACATTTACTGCTGTGTAAGAGCTTTCTTATTGAAGTGCTCGATTATGTGCTTTTTTTCTAAAGTGCTTCAAAAAACAACTAATTTTTAACTGGGTATTTACTGTGAATTCTATACAGTAAATACTGTTTAGTGCTTGCAATACCACATTTAATAATACTAAAACATGCAAAACTCGAGTATTGTTCTAAATTCAAAAAACCGAATTGATTACTTCTAAGAATATCCAATCTGTCAAAAATATTAAGATGAAAAATATCTGATTTTAATTTTATCAATATTTGTATTCTTATGCACATTTTGATGATAATGGTTAAATATAGTTACTGGTCAAACTATATAATTTCCTCCAATTACCACAGTCCATATCATCTATTGCTTATAATATTATAACCATTATCATCAAAATGTGCATAAGAATACAAATATTGATAAAATTAAAATTGATATTATGGGTTTCGACAAAATATTATGTGAGCTGCCTAAAATCATATATTCTCGGCAAAATGCAATGCGTAACCAATATTGGTAAAATCCGGTGTTCCTTGGCCTTTTTGGTTTCTGCTCTTTATCAATGACATACCTGAAATTATTAAATAGTACACACATTTTCTGATGCTTGAAGACGATGTAAAAATATTTTTAAACTTTACGAATTCCATAGACCACACTTACCTTCAAAAATGCTTAGATTACTTTGGTTTAAACATAAGCTAATGGATTTAAACCTAATCAAATATACACATATGCTTTAATGGATCTTGGCATCTTACTGGCTGTAAAATTGGAATTTATTCAACAAATAACAATGATGGTCACCAGGGCTCGTTGTACTTTGGGTTTAATGAAACGATGGGCGAAAGAATTCAATGACAATTTTTTGCTTTTATGTTTGAGAGATTCATATCATGATATGATAATCTCCCCTCATATTCTGCAATGTTATCTTTAATACGTTTCCCGACAATGAAAAGTCGCAGAGTTATGGCAAATTTTGCATATGAGCATTTTTTTTTTGATTTAGTTATTTATCATTTAGCATTCCACGACGAACGGTACGGTACTAAAACACTTTATTAATAAAAACTTTTTGAACTAATTATGCTATGGCAGACCCTTTTAGAAAACTGTGTTGTTACTTTAATGAAATATTTGAATTTGTGGATTTTGGTCTAGATTTAAACATTGTTAATCGTAATATTACACTTAAGTTTAATAATTAATTTTATTAAGGATTAGTCCATAGACCTAAAATATTTAATAAATTAATAAATACATTACATAAACGGGATTTAAGATGAATATTTCTTAATATTTAGAATTGTGGTTATTTTTTTGAACTATTTATGGTTTTTAATCCAAATTTTTAATATTTTTAATCAGGCTTAAGTTCATCAAATTTTAATTTTCATTAAATTATTTTTTTTATGAAGAAAGGAATTTTACAACATGAAAATTAATTAAAATTGTTATTGATAATCATTCATTCTTGACTGACCTGAGATTCGAACCCAGGCGGCTGGTTACCATGACATGTTTCGATCGCAACCACTCGATCTCCTCAGATGGATTTGCCGTCTTACACTCGCAGCCATCGACGACTGCTGACGTCAATAGTCAAATATCAATCCTTAAACCAAATTGTATTTTTTTAACCTTTGGTAGATCGAAATTTGCTTTTTGAATGATTATCCATTTTTTTTAATCGATTTTACATGTTTTTCCTAACTTCTGTTTTTTCGTACTTATGTCAAGAATTCTTCTTGAAGTCCAAAGTACATTTTTTTGTTTTTTTTTTTTTTTTTTTTTTTTTTTTTTCATTTTTTCAGAAAGACAAAATGAAAAAAAAAAAACAAAAAAATGCCTGATTAAAAATATTAAAAATTTCTTAATATTTCACACGCAATAACAAACTGAGCACACCGGCATTCGGCACTTGTTGTAGTGGAAGGTTTAAAAAAAAGTAAAACAATGTTGAAATGAAAATTGTGTTATCTTTTTCTTCGAAAAAAAAAATTGAATAAGAAAACAATAGAAAAAAAACTAAAACAACAAATAGCAATTGTTTGTCACTTGGCACCACAATAACCGAAAAAAATTCATCTATAGTGAAAACAGAAGAAAAATTTACAACAAGTAAAAACACAAATAATGTACTTAAAGAAAAATTTAGATACGCAAAAGCAAAAAAAACCACAGAACGAACTCATCAACAAGCTCATCATCGGCAAATCGACCAGCAGTATTTTGTTTGTGTATAAATTTACGAGCACGAGAAAAAGTTAAAAGGTTTGTGTTTTTTTAAAATACACTACGCTATAGTAATTTTTATTTAAATCTGGCCGTAATATATAATATGAGGTAAGTGCTTAAGAAGGACTACACACTGAGCACATTTTAAGCGCCTATGGCATTAACTCGGAAAAAGTTAGTTCTTTTTCTGGACGAAAATAGCTTTTCAAAGAAAACTGAATTTACAACAAACGAATACGAATACCAATTCAATTTATAATTCGTTATAACGTTTAAATCTAGGTTTTTGTATAACATTATCGGTCCAAATAGATTTTGTATCCAAACTTTCTGTGCAATAGCAAGAAACGAAGAAGGCACAAGCCAATCTTGTCACACAGAATCATAGCGACATATACATACACATGAACATATATCCCTGCAAACAAATGGAAGATATCCATTAAGGCAATAGCTTAGCAATATTCCCAAATTGTCATCTAAATGATAATAATCAAAGTAATTTTTTATTTTTTAGACAGAAAAAAAAATATAACATACAGATTTGTACGTCATAAATGAACAAATAAAATTTATTAAATCTAAAATATTCTGCAGATGGTAAATATATAAATAAAATAAATCTGTTAAATATTAATCGTTTTCCTTTTTAACTTAATCAAGATATTACGCAACACTCATGATGGATGCAATTTTAAAGGAGTTGGGTGATATGGTGGAAACTGCATAACTATTTCAGTTTACTTAATTTAATTATAAAATATATATTTTATAAGTATAATTTATATTTATGTATGTAATTAAAAATTTAATTTTAAATAAAAAGCTGTTTTTATTTTTACATTAATGAATATTTTTAAAATGCAAACGATATCTTTATATTTTCTCATTAGTGGTTATCTGGCAATATTGCTAGTTTATCATCTAGAAGAATCGCTTTCGTATTGCTTAGGAGTATTGCTATCGAGACACGTTTCTTCTCGACATCCGCAATACGAAATCGCTTATTGCCGCAATAATATTTGTCATCCTGGCAATACGTTTGGCAATACATATGGAGTATTTCTGTGTTTGTTGGGATGTATCTGCTAACATTAAAACCAATTTTTAAAAGGATGTTACTTGCAACAAGAAAATGACTTGCCAAAAAATGTAATATATGTATGTATGAAAAAAAGTAAAGAAACCAACTTTGAAAAAACAAGAAAACATGGTCAACATTTTTTTTCAAAAAGTTAACAACACATACACAAATTGTTTTTGTCTATTTGTTATAGAAAATAAATTTAAAAAGGCCAAGAAAACTTTTAAAAGGATTGTTCTTCGGCATGTCCTTCTTATATAGAAAATACCGACAACTGACTGACACACACTTCATTGTAAAATAAAAATTAATGATACTAAACTAAATAATTTTAAATTTGTGGTAAAAAATGCTAAAAGGTTTGAAACTTTTCTAGGAAAGTTTAAGAAATGGAATTATAAATACACATATCGCACTTGATCAACAAGACGGTATTAACTCAAAATTTAAAAATTTTCAGTAGAATCCAAAAAACCCAGCAACAACTTTACTTACCTGGTAAGTTAGCATGTAAAAATGGAGAAAAATAAACACTACTTATTTATCGGCTGAATAACTACTTATTTTTGCTCGAGGTGTCCACAGAATTCAGTGCTTACAATACACTTACTAGAAGGCAAAAAGTATCTAGTTATTATTTAACTACAAGTAATTTGAATTGTAAGTACTTACAATATACTTACTAAAAAATCACTAGTTATTAGGCCTTATAAGTACGTTGCCAGTAAGTTAATATTTATTTATTTAAGAATTTCTTGCTTATCCTAAACTACAATATATAAATCTTATAGCTAAAGTGCAGGAATTATATTAGTTTAACACATAAATGGGTTATCACAATTCAACGATAAAGTTTGAAAAGAAGAAAAAAAAGAGTACATTATATCAAAATGGAAAGGAATTAAACATTTAATTTAAAGAATGATTACTTTTAAATTGATTGAGTGTAACATATAAATTATTAATTAAAAATAAACTAAACTAAATAAAAAAATAGCTTTGATGGCAAAAATTAATTGGATTAGTTTAATAGGTTTTAGCTTATGAAATAATTGACTAATTGATTACTAAAATTGTTCTCATTGTTGTTTGTTTGGACATGATTGGGCAGTAGGTTCCAAAGATGAACAGAATGAATAAGAAATTGATATTCAGATATCAGGCTGCGGTGTGTAAAGCAGCGTTTAAAAAGCTGCAGTTGAGATAGTAAAAGTCATAAGATTGTGCTGCAACTTCGACATCTTCATTTGCCATTGGACAAAAATAAGCTGTTGCCTTTACTTCTGATTCATTTAAAGAAAACAGTCGCAGTAAAGGCAAAAGCAAAAACGAAAAGTTGTACACAACAAAGAACATCGACAGTCGACATGTTCGAAAGTGTTTGGTTTGACAGACTGAAACTTTTAAAAAATCCCGTAGCTACCGAAGATGGGACGTTGTGTTTTTTTCCGATATCTAAAAAGTTTTTAAGTGTCATACCATAAAGTTTATTGGTGAACTGGGATATACTTTCGTATTTTCCTAAACCAAAAACATATCTGATCATATTGTTATATGTTTTCTGTAACACGTTTTTGCTACGAAAGTCGCAACTTGAGAACAACTCGAAACCATATAAAAGTCGTGTCATTGGCGATTAGTATTTTAATTTTTAAAAGCGTAAAGTATTGGGTAGGCCACAGTTCACGTAATCGTAGGTAAATGTTTGATGCAGTTTTATTAATATGGTCAGACCAATCTAAATTATTATTGAATATAACAGCAAGATTTTTTGCCGAGCGTACACATTCACTTTTTTCATTATTAAGCATAATGTCAATGTTGATATTAAAACGGATCGTTTTACGGTGAATGATAATGCATTTGGATTTGTGGGGATTCATTAGAAGTCTATTAGCGGTTGCCCATCTATAAACACTATCTAAGTCCTTATTTAATTTATGCACGTTATCTGCAATATCTTCGACAGAACTGCCAATAAGTGTAACTTAGAATATGATTAAGTTTGAGGAAGATCATGAACATACAACGACAACAAAAGTGGTCCCAAAACTGATCCCTGTGGAACACCTTTGGTGACAGGGAGTGCAAACGAGTAGCTACCGTTAATAAATACTGATTGGTAACGATTACTAAGATATGATTGAAGTAGATTATTTGAGGTCCCTGATAGACCAAATAGGTTTTTAAGTTTGAGGTAAAGCAGAGAATGGTCCATTGCATCGAAAGCTTTGGAGTGATCTAAAAGCACTAGTATATTAACTTTCGCGATAGCTATATCATTTCGAATATCCTCACTCAGATTTATTAATTCTGTAACACAGCTATGCTTAGCTCGAAAGCCAGATTGGTGTGGCTCGAGCAAATTATGCAGATCAATTAATTTATTTATTTGTGTATACATAAGTTTTTCCATTATTTTGGAAAGATAAGGCAGAAATGCAATAGGCCTAAACTCCGAGTTATTTTTAGGGACCGGAATAATCTAAGCATGTTGTCAGCTACTTGGAAAGATGTAAGTAGTAAATATTGTGTTAAAAATGTGGGTTAAATAAGGTAGTAATCTTGGCAACAATATTATTACAAATCGATGGTCTTAATTGTCATATCCGATTGAATTTGATTTTACAGATTTTAAGCAATTCAAGACTTCATCATTGTAGACACATCGAAAATTAAATTGGATATTTATTATACTATCTTCTAATGAGTTTATATAGTAATTTGAGTATGAATCATCATTTGATGAGGGTATTGACGAAAATATAACGTTGTGGTCGTCCGCTGATAAATTGCTGTCAATATCTTTGGTATGATTACCGATTCCAATATCGCGTAAAGTTTGCCACGGTGTTTTACTCTCAATAGCACTTTTAAATCGTTCAGCATAGAAAGACGTTTTAGTTTTTTTTATTTCTCGATTAATTTTCATTCTAATTCTACGAAATTCATCGTATAAAATTGGGATTTTAAAACGCTTCCAGCGAGAACGCGCAACATCTCTTTTCTAAATAAAATTTTTTTTGATTGGATTTAACCAGGGTCTAGTATTTTCTTTGACAGTTTTTGTTTTGATTTGAACAAAGCGTTCACATAAATCAGAAATGTTAATCTCAAAAAAGTGGTTTGCTGATTAGAAGTTATCATATAAAATATATTATCCCAATTGATGGCTGAGACATGCTCATCTAGCATTTCAAAGTTAATGTTTTTGAAGAAACGATATGAAAAGGTTTGGTCACAACGTTTTTAATCAAAATAATATGAAGTGAAAATAAGGTCATGTTTGGAAATATTAAGTACTGAAAACAAAACAACGAAAAAGGAGTTATGGAGCTGATTATTAGTAAGCAAATATTCCATAGTGAAAATAATAGAAGTAGAAAGCAGTTGCTGAGGGGATTACTAGTAAGTACTTATTGAAGTTTTCAGAATAATGACAATTGTAATGACAACTACTTACCAGGTAACGTATGAAATAACTACCCCTGTATCAGGGGTGTTCTGGAAATCGAAAACGCAAAACGCAAGAATTTTCAACTTCGTTTTTTAATAAGATTTCCGTGGTAAAAGAATTTTATAACAAATATTATACAACTATTTCTCTATTAAACAGAATTTCATAACTAAAATTATAATAATTGGATAAGAAGTGTATTAAAAACAACTTTAAAATTCTTGCGTTTTGCGTTTTCGATTTCCAGAACACCCCTGATAACTAAAAATCAAACAGTTTTCCGGGGAATTTTTAACTTTACATTAAAGGCATTTGAAAAAACTATTTTATATCAAATTTTTCATTCAAAAAAGTAGACAAAATAGCATGATAATAGACGTGTTCATTTACTAGCTGAAACTTGCAACGAGAGAGAAAATTGAAAACTTACGAAATTGTTCTCTTAATTTCTCAAAACAATAAAAGAGTAAATGTACGCTTTATCAGCGAAAACTAGGAAGTTAGGCATATCGAAACTATTCAGCTGCAGGATACGACACTATTTCGTAATAAATTCAATTGTTTTCAACTTCTTGTGCAAGATTATTGTAGAAAAATAAATATTTCGTGTTATTGAAAAACTTTAAATTTTTAAAATTATGAAAATTATTTTTGTTTTGTAAACAAAAACATGAAACAGATGGTTGAATAATTTTTGCTAGTTAAAAGTTCCAGTTATAAGATACAAAGAATGCTGACGAGGTACATAGCGAGCCAGAAAATGCATTAAATTCTGCTGGTATCTAATAGTTGTATACATTTTTTTTACAATTTACTTCATTGCTAGCCAAAGGATAGCTAAAGTAAGCCTCGTAACAGAAATATACAAACAAAAATTCTGATAGTGCATACAAAATAACTCTGGAATATATTGAAGTTATAAGACTACTAAGGTATAAAAGCTTTTGAGGATTGTAATTTGACTTGGAATACACATTCGAATAATATGAAATTTTATATAATAAATGTACTCACCATGAGAAATAAATTCCCAGATTAAATCTTAATGTTTGTAAAAAAATAATGTTTACTAAATTATAGTCAATTTAAACCAGATTATGTTTGAGTTGGCTAATTTTAACCATATTACTTGATCCTTGAGTAATTTTAAGTCTATTTAGCCTTATCCGTATGTCCGTCCGTCTTTTCATCCGTTGAAATCAGGCTCAATTTGGAACGACTCAAGAGAAATTAACATTTTTGGAGCCAAATTGTTTAAGTTCTACTGGATTATTAAACCAAATGTGGAACCACCACCCTAGAAAATTAATAGTTAAAAAACTAACATAAGTTGGTGGCGGAATGCAATCGGTCTGTCAAATTTTGTGTGACAGTTCCAAAATCCCCTCCTGAAAATCTCTTCAGTGCCGCTTAAACTGATACGAATCTTGATATTTTGTTCAAATAAGGGCAAATAAATTTTTGGTTGGGAAAATTCTGAAAACTATTTTAGAACTCAAAATGAGAATTATAATCTAAAAATACATCTGTATGTATGTATTCAAAACTTTCACATTAAGCTATTTAAACCATATCGCACCCGTTCAACAATACTGTATTAACTCAAAATTTAAGAATTTTCAGTAGAAGCAAAACAATTTTCAATTTAACATTACAGGCATATGAAAAAGAATTTTTAAAGCAGCCGTTTCATTACAAAAAGGCGGACAAAATTGCACAATATTTTTACAGTGGGTAGATATGAATATTACGTATCCATTTTTTCGAAAAAGTGAAAAAATAATAATTTTGAGTTAATACAGTATTGTTGAACGAGTGCGATATAATAATCAATTTTTTGATACAAAATAAATTTTTGTAATGGTACCAAATAAGCCGGGGTACAAATCTTTAAGCCTTAATCTGATGCTTTGGTATTCAATTATGGGGCACTGCATTGGTCTGTCATAAAGAAAAATTCATAGGCGACAAAATTCTTAGAATCACCACATTCACAAAGCCTAAATAAGCCATCTGTAAAAGCTATGAACAAAAATTATTGAATAAAATACATTAAAACGTTTAAATTGCAACCAAATTTACATGCTCGAAATATTTTAAATTATTGCGTCAACATTCGCTAAAGAACTTCGTGGGAACTTAGGAAATACAATTATATATGACTCATTAGTGTAAGTTAATATTTATTATACCCTTCACCGAAGACAAGGGGTATATATACGTTTTTAATGTCTACAATATTAATCTTAGACCCTATAAAGAATATATATGTTGGGTCCTTATGAGCAGAGCAGTTCATTTAACGATGTCCGTCTGTATGTCTGCAAGTGTGTATGTTGGAAAGTATTTTCCGAAGACTCCAGAAATTATGGGGACTTGGTTGCTATACATTTACATAACATATTCCCCATTAAAGTTTGCTATTAATATTCAGTCTGATGGGCTCACAATTCGTTAAGCTATGAGCATAAACCCACGACTGCTCCTAATTTTACTATCTTGTTTATGTTTATCTGGAGAACGGCAAGACACAAAGTTTCCAAAATAGGTAAAGCATTTTGGTTTTCAATGCACAATACCCGACAAAAAGTGGGTGGGATTGGAGAAGTGGGCGTGGCTCTTTCCCCATAAAGACATTGCAGATTTCTGTATATCTGGAGAACGACAAGAGTCAAACTTTTTAAATTAGCTACAAGCATCTTGGTTATCAAAATACAGCATATAGGTGGGAGTGAAGAAGAAGAAGGCGTGGCACAAAATTGATCTATTTATTTCTAATGAACGTTATTAACATAACTTTATGTTTGATTGCATCATGGTGAGTAGAGCAACAAATACAATTACAACTATATTCAAACTTGACTAATGCTGTGTTCGCACGACAACGTTTTTTTCGTAATTCGCTCTCTCGTTGGTCATTCACAGCCTCATTATGATCCAATTACATTATTCGTCATACAAAATTTTGAGAGCGAATTATCTCATATGTACGTAATTCATTTCGAATTACCATACCAATTACAAACAAATCATTGCCATCATTAATTTTTATCGCACACTGTAAAAAAAAACAAAACAAATAAAAAAAAAAAAAATTGTAAAAAAGTGGATTTTTGTGAAATTAAAAATAAAACATAATAGGAATTGTTGAAAAAAAATATACATTTTAAATTGTTGGTTGTTTTGTATTCATTATCATAGCAAAACATATTTCATAAATGTTAGAAGAAGAGTTGTCGAATTAAGAAGATGCCGTCAGAACAGCGTAATTCGCATTTGTAATAGCATAACCGAGCAACTTTGACCTTTGACCAGTTATCCTTGCACTGATAGACTAATAGACACTATCAACTAGTCTACTTGGGCAC
The DNA here is from genome assembly GCA_949318255.1 of Pollenia labialis. NCBI lineage: Eukaryota > Metazoa > Arthropoda > Insecta > Diptera > Polleniidae > Pollenia > Pollenia labialis. The sequence continues at coordinate 114,985,056 of OX439139.1, read as the reverse complement.
CCAGTTCATTTTTTAATATATGAAGGCCTAACAAATAAACAAATAAAATATATCATTATTTAATCCAAAACTGTAATCTTATTATTCATACTCTCAAGCAGCCTAACATGAATGAGTTCACTTTCGAATTCTGTTTTCCGCCTTATCCCAAAAAAAAAAATCTTATTTTGCGAAGCTTACTAATAACACATTTTAAAAAATAGGCGCAAATTTATGCGATCCGCAAAATGGCATACAGAGTAGAAGTACGGGAAGTGCATTTTTAACTAATGTTTTAAAAAAACCATCATTTAAAAAGCCACGACATTCCCTTACTACGAAGTAGGGTTGTAATACTATGTTCACACTTGAGTTTTTAAACGCGTTTAAGCTAAATGTTGATTAAATTAATCAAAGCCGTTCACATTACATTTGAGATAATTAAGATGGCAGATGATTAAGAAAAAAACAAAACAAACAAATTTATTTTTCTTTAAAGTATTAAAAATTTATAGAAAAAATACTTTTAATGATGAAATTGTGAAAATTTATGAATTATTTAAGGAAAACAATAAAAACATTAAGCAGAAATCGTGGCCGGTTGTTCAGTTCATGTTGGCCGATTCTACATTACACTCAGTTTGAGGTATTTTCAGTGGATTCTATGTTAATAATGAAGTGATTTAGTTGTAAACATGTCAATTTGAAGTGATTAACAAATCACTTCAATGTATGGGAAATCATCTCGATTTTGATGTGATTAGAGCTTAATCACGTTCGAGTTGCTTAAATGCGTTTAAGAACCCAAGTGTGAACATAGTATAAGGGAGAATATTGAAAAAATAACTGTAATAAAAGGGTAATACTATGTTCACACTTGGGTTCTTAAACGCGTTTAAGCAACTCGAACGTGATTAAGCTCTAATCACATCAAAATCGAGATGATTTCCCATACATTGAAGTGATTTGTTAATCACTTCAAATACCTTCACTACCTTCGAATCAAGCAATAACTTATAATGCATATATTTCATAAGCTCTACTTAATGGAGGTCAGCACGTACTTTTGGAACTGTGCCAATAATTGAGTTATTAAGAGACAATTTAATCTCTATATCTTTATTAAATTATAGCTTAATTTTCGAGATTATGCATAAAAGTTATCATTAAATGTGTTTTTGCAATTGTTTTTTGCTTTTGATTATATTTGAAATTTACAAGATTAAAATATATTTATTAACCTAAATAAAATAAATTGAAAATTTTAAAAATATTTCTCTAAAGACTCATACATTTTTTTGTTTATAATCTAGCACAAAACGTTTGTTTTAACACTTTATTGTTATGAAAATTGACAATGGATCCATAAATTGTAAATATTATAATTTATAATTTATTCAAAGCAAAATTGATATCAATTCAATATCATAAAATGTGATAATAAGCTCTAATTTTCAAATTGTTATGAACTTAAATTTAAAAAATATATATTTTATTCATTGTTATTTAACACTATCCAGCGGTAGAAAGAATGGCTACAAAAGGCCTAATAGAAGGCCTTATTTAGCTGGCACAAACACTCCTCGCCCATTCCATACATATTTATTCTTCACACAGGTTGTCATTGGAAGCAAGTGCCTTCACAGTCCTTTATTTTTAAGGCATTCTTATGGGCTTTCAGATGAAGAACTTCATAAGGGGAATATGAAGAATGTTTAAGCTTCTGTTATTTGTGCGTTTTGTATGAAAATTTAAAAAATGTCGTAAGAACCTATTGAAACCTTGTTTGAGGTAAGGAAAACGGAACAGCTTATCCGCAACATATACGTTTACCTAATAGCAACGATAGCAAAAAAAAAATACAAAAACTAAGCAACTTTTTTCTTTTCCCAAAGAAGAGATTACGGAATGCCTCGAAAACAAATTAAATCCAATCAGCTTCGTTTCTCTGGTCGCGATCGAATACATTTTGATTCGATAGCAATTTTATTTCAGTTCTAGAAATCGCGTGATTTCAAATCGCGCGATTTTAAAATCACACCTGTAATTTTGTTGTGTTCAGAAGGTCATACCTTTTTCTTTTTTGTTTCTCGGTGTGCTTTCGGAAATTGAAAATCACACCAAAATGCACAAAAAACGGAACACCAAAATAACACACGTGCGGTTTTAAAAGGCACATGTGATTTTAAATCACGTGATTTAAGTTGAATTGATTATCGGAATACGCCTTTAATACTTTTAGCCGCTGCTGAACAAATCGAGGTTATTTTTTCAGTGTTGTAAAGCATTGATTCGAGTTTTCACAACACTGTTGAAATAATTTCGATTCAATCCCTATCGACTGAAATAGTATGAAACAAAATTGCTCTCGAATCGACAAAGTATGCGAATGTGTAATTAATTTTGAAAAAAATGTATACCCTCTAGATGGCATACATACTTTTGAAGGTAGGTTACCAGAAGAAAGGTATCTTTTAGGAAGGAATATAGAGGCCTTCAAAAATGTATTCCATTTGTGGTCCTTTTACTATTTACGGCTTGGTGTTATCAAGAATTGAAAAAATAAACAAATTTTTTTTTAAAGTAATGAAACTATTTATAAATCACAAACACCACAAAACCAACAGTAGCACTAAAGTACATTATGGCAGTGACAATATGCATCAGTAAGCAGAATGAGCATTTTAAATTACATACTCTATCTCTCTCATTTTGCTACGACAAAAAAGCATTTAGAAGGTTTGTAATCAGGATGCGGAAACAGTGTATTTCTTTTGGTTTCTCAATTTTATTTTTTAACTGTTGGTATATTATTCCATGTCTTTTTTCCTTTAACAACTTTTACATACACAAATACGTACTCGTAGTTTTTTCACGTGTGTATCTGTTTGTATTATGTATTTTGTTAAATACATATCTTCTCTTAAATACAGAAAAAAGGGGAAAAAAATATTGATACAATCTAAACGAGCTGTTTAACGGAAATAAAAAGAAAATAAAATAACACCGGAAGGTATGTTTTTTATTCTTTTGGTGCAAAGGAGTTTCTTAAATACCTTATAATTTGTGATTTTTTTTCTTTTCATAAATATTTAATGAATTTGTGCAAAAGCAAATATTAGTGTTTTTGTTCAACTTACTTGAAAATAAATTTAATTTGTTTTGTGTATGTTTGGAAATTTAACTTAAGGCTATTTAATTGCAAAAATTATATAATAAAAAAATTAAAAAAGATAATTGAAAAGGCTTTATCGTATGAAATGAAAATTAAACAATTAAGAATGTTAAAATATTTTAAAAATGCCGACTATTTGTTACGCTTTATCGTTTTTTTCGGGATCTAATGAGCCAATCATTTTCAAATCATACATCACAATTTCAAGACGTACACAGAAAAAAACACACGCGGCATAAATTAAGTTTTTTTTACTTACTGTAAGAATGAGTCGTACTCAAAAATTCAAGTACAGGAGAATCCCAAAAATTCGTAAACGCATGGGACCGGCCATTTCTTACGAATTATAGGGGTTTTCGATTTAGCGGGGTTTCGATTTAACGGGGTTAAAATAAAATAAGTACGAATTAACGGGGTTTCTCCATTTATTTAGTTAAACAATAAAAAAAAACATAAAAACAATTGTTAAAAATAAAATATATAAAAACTATTGATATAACAAACTGATCTTAACCCAACAAACACGGAGGTTTGTTTTCAAATTGAAAATGATTTGAAATCAAACGTTTTCTCAAACTACAAACGTTTGATAATGATTTGAAAATCATTTGAAAATCATAGCGTTCTCAACAAAAATGGGAAATTATTTTCAAATTGAAAAATGCCTCCATTTTCAACTTGCTTTCAAACGTAATTCTTAAATGTTTTTCAAATGTGGATTATAATACAATGTGGAATATAAATAAAACTATTTAATTTTTTTAATTTAAATTTACTATTTATTTAAATAAACTTTGAATTTAAATGTTTAATCAAACAATTGAAAAACGTTTGAGAATTGCGTTTGATGTCAAATGATAAAGTCATTTCATATCAAAGGTTTGACTTCGTGTTTGTTGGGAAGAAAAAAAAGCACACACACAAGCAAAAACCCACGCAAAAAAAAATAGCGGCCCAACAAACACGAAGTCAAACCTTTGATATGAAATGACTTTATCATTTGACATCAAACGCAATTCTCAAACGTTTTTCAATTGTTTGATTTAACATTTAAATTCAAATTGATAATGATTTGAAAATAAACTTTTGATATCAAATGTTTTATCAATTTGATGTCAAATGTTTGTCAAATGTTAAAATCAAATCAAAAATAAACTTGGCAATACTAAAGCGAAAAATAAATGTAAGCATTAAAAATGGCGATTAAAGTTAAATTTTTTTACTTTGTGGTTACATGTGTTTTACTATTAAAAATAAATTTTAATATAAAGTGAACAGTTTATTTCTTGTGAAAAATAAAAATTGTTTGTGAGAAATTACAATGATTAAAAATACGAAAACAAAGGAAAAATGATAAAACGGGAAAGTGAAGAAAGTTTGTTGAATGATCGCGGTACTACAATCCTCAAAATAAAAGGGATCCAAGTATGTTGTCTTTCCAAGAATAAGAGGGCGGAAAGAACACTATTTCATCTTTTAGCTATGGTACCGAATGTTTGTCTCAAAGTTTATTTAAATAAATAATAAATTAAAATTAAAAAAAATTAAATAGTTTTATTTATATTCCACATTGTATTATAATCCACATTTGAAAAACATTTGAGAATTACGTCTGAAAGCAAGTTGAAAATAAAGGCATTTTTCAATTTGAAAATAATTTCCCCTTTTTGTTGAGAACGCTATGATTTTCATATCATTATCAAACGCTTGTCGTTTGAGAAAACGTTTGTTTTCAAATCATTTGTAATTTGAAATCAAACCTCCGTGTTTGTTGGGGGTAAACAAAAAATCATTCTTTCCCTGTTTCTGTGGTTTTTATTACGAATTATAAGTGGTAGTTAGCAAACAATTACTATTTATAAAAGGCAAAGAAAATGTTATTTGAAAAAAAAAAAATTACAAATTAGCGATGGGACCAAAATGTATGGAAATTTTACGAATTAATGAGATTTTTTCAAGGGACCGACAGTTTATTACGAATTATCGGGAATTACGATTTATCGGGGTACGAATTATCGGGATTTGACAATTAACACTAAAACGTACTTAACTGAAAAACATATTCGAAATTCATCAAAGTTTTTCTTGGTATTCAAAAAATTCTTAATTAAAAAGGTTTCGTTTAAATGTTCTAAAATCCCATTTCATACTATTGATAAACTAAAATTTATTGTTGATGGGATAAGCTATTCCTATGCGCATTTCACCGGTTGCTTAGGCCATATCGTCAGGAAACTTCATCCAAGGATTTTAGAAAAGCTAAAGATATTATACAAAAAAAACTGTTAAGCGAATAAGAATTATAAACCCCAGTTTTACTTGTAACAATATCAAAGCTTAACCCTTTCGGTACGGGAGACGATTAGTTGGTTTCATGCTTTTATAATAGGCTTTTTTTACAAAGATATGCATATTAAACTTATATTTATATTTTTTTTGGGCCCCTACCCAGGGAAGAGACTTGGAGTGGGCTCTATATGTCCCATCAGGAGTTTGACATGTGACATATAAGTCCCTTTAGTCGTAAACATATAAAAAAGGGTATACAAAATCAAGAAATTGGTTTCTTTCAACGATGTTAATTCATATATATGATCCACGAATTTGCAGCTGTCATCACCAATCTATAAAAACTTTATTCTTTAAGAACCATATCGGGAATGCTGCTGGAATTTATTAACTGAAATTCTGTAAGGTGTAAAACGGGTAAGTAAACTAATCAAAATAAAATTCTCCTTTTTATTTCACTTTTGGTATATTTCAAGAACGAATTCGGGATTGAATCAACAACTTGAATTAAGAGATTGTTTCAATCTTAGTTTAACTTAAATCGACAAATTTTACAGTGTAAAATACATTCCTGGGTTAACCGATAACAATAACATATGGTCGTCAATAAAAGCAAAAAACATCTGTTTTCCATACAAGCCCAATTTGACATTAAACACGATTTTTTGTAGAGTTAAGGCGCCAATTAAAAAACAACAGCAAAGTAACATTGTATACGAATTACAATCACCCTTATCCTGGTTGTCGTATTTGAAATACGCCTACGACTGTTTGGTAATAGATTAAAGAAAATAAGTTCACCTTCTCTTTAATCTATTGCGAAACAATCGCGGGCGTATTTTAAATACGCCAACCACGATAAAGCTAATTTATATAGGAACAGGAACAACAAAACTTACACTGGAGACAAGTATGGGAGAACACAAAATGGACATAATGCGAAGATAAGAGACAACAGCACTAGCAAACACATCCTACGTCACACAATTAAATTCGATGATGTTAAAATTCTAGCTAAAGAAAACAAAGAAAGGAAGAGATACATAATTTAAAGCCTTAGAGTACAACACAAATTAGGAGAACGTTGAATTTAAAGGAAGACACGAACAACATAAATGCGAGTTATATTGTTGCCATCACTTGAGCTGTGATATTCACAAAGCCCCTTGTATCGTTGTAGCGATTGTATGTTGTGTAAAAAACAATAGTGAGCTACCTGATCCAATTTGATTAAATATACCACTCCATGGACTGGTCCGATGTAATGCAAGCATGGACCATGTCATTGTTAAAAAGTGTTTGTAGTGAGACCACATGTCTTCGTTTTTTAACCACATGTTTTCGTTTTTAAACAAAGTTAAAACTTATACTCTTGTGTATACAATGGAGTAGTTTTAAAACTACTCCTTTGTCATCCAAAGCTGGGACCATATATCTGCCCTGGGACATCGTAATGTTAAATAGACCATGTTTTTCCATACGTTTGGGTTACTTTGGGAGTAGTCCTAGTCGCTTGTGGACTACATTTTGGACTAGTCCTATTATTTGCTGGGGTGTTCTAATACAATATACGATCGATACAACGATACAAGGGGTTTTGTGAATATGCCACTTAAGTTTAAAGTAATATGTATTTAAATATTAAAATGATGTTTTATACTTGTATGCTCCTGGGTACATCTAAAATTTTTTTAATGGGATTTAACTGCATATTGTAAGTCCATATTGTTTATGTGTTACATTATTGTTCTTATTTTATTGTTTTATAATTTTTAAATAGACAATCCCTCGACAAAGTCGACAAACAATCGACGAAACGTCGAGAACAAAATATTGTAATTAAAAATTGAATTTGAATTACATTGATGAAATTTAGGCTTAATTAGCTTCACAAAAATAACATTTATTAAATCAATCTCATTTTCGGACTATTTTAAGTACTAATTCGGGATAAAAACAACTCTATAATTCTTAAATCAAGCGCATTTTGTGAATGATTTAATTTTAGTTTTGCTTAAATCAATCTCATTTTCAGATTATATCAAGTACGTATTCGGAATTGAATACGGCTAAGTTAAGTATTTAGCGATTAAAACTCCGTACCTAAATCAATCATTCTGCACTTGATTCAAGAAAATTCGTACTCACCGTACCATTAAAGCCGCTTGGGTGTATGCTTTATATGGCGCATATGGTAAATTATGGAAAGATCTTGAAAAACGTTGGTATTGTGATTTCTAGTCTAATAAAACTTATATAGTAATCCGTTATTTTTCTAGACGTATTAGAGTAATTTTCGGGTGGCCTTTAGTTAGAACCTTTAGTAAATGACTCAAAGTTAGAGTCTTTGACTGTTTAAATATTTTCTTTTCTAGTCATTGTGGACCAAAAATAATTTAATCATAAATATTCTTAATTAGTCTTATAATGCCCGTAATTTCAACAAACAGATATCTGTTGGTGTTCTTACCAAACAGTTATCTTTACCTTTCCGGTAAAAATAGTTTGGTAATTTCAACGTTAATTTTGCCTACGTGTTTTTTCCTTTAAGTTTTCTTTTAAAATATGGCAACATTTGTATTTTTATTAATACTTTTTATTAACTGTCAAAATCGATGGTGTAAAATACACTACAGTTCAACTAGTAGGTAAGACAAACATGTTTAAATTATCAAAAATTCGTTACACCATAGATATCTATTAAAGACCTGCAAATGTTGAACTATAAATCATGTTAACATCGCCACATAATGTTATTGTCAATTCATGTTATGCCACTCATACATGTTTGACAATAACATAATAAGACACTGTCGAATTAAATGAAAACAAAACAATGCAAAGTTTTAACAGTGACTTTACAGGCATCAACATGGAAAATTAACATGGCAACATTAACTTTAACTTGCGACACATGCGACATATGCAGCATACGTTGTTAATGATTACAATCAGTGTTGCCAATTTAGCCATTTAGTGGCTAGATTTAGCCATTTTTCACCCTGTTTAGCCATTAAAAAATGCATTTTGCCATTAGCCATTTTTTTAAGCCATAAAATTTTTCTTGCAGTTTTTCTTTTAAAAGAATAATTTTTATTTTATTATAAAAATATATAACGGCAAAATAAACATTTTAAATAATTAAAACGGCTTTAATTTAAATCACAACTTTTACAAATGTTGAAAATCGCTATAAACGATGATGATGAAACATCTTTTAAAATAAAGGAACAGTATTCCAATATTAAATTTATAAAACAGATCAACACAAACATCGGGGTTCACCGACTATATTTTCTTACTTGTTTTTTATTGTAGATCTGGAATCAAAAGTTTGGGTAAATGTTGTCGTGATTACTATTTACCTTCAAATTATTTAAAACTAATAGGCACGAGTGATTCCTATGAGATGAACAATAACCACATAACATTTATCGATGATTTTATTTTTTAAATATCTTTCAGAATATTAAATAACGTTTATTCTTATTTAAGAAATTGATCTTAACTAACAACTTCATCGTAAACAACTTTAAATGAATTATTTCTGTTGTGTTATTGAATTTGAATGTGTTTTTATTTAAAAAAAGCTTTTAGCCATTTTTTAGCCCATTTTTAGCCATTTTTTCCCGTAAATTTAGCCATTTTTGGTCTCCAAGTTTTGGCAACACTGATTACAACGCATCATTTAAATGGCTTATTATATACAATATAACTAAAAATCAAATAAGAAAACTTATTAATTTCAAGGATTTTGCTTGGAGATTTTAGAAAATAAACATTCAGGCGTGTTATTAAAAACTATCCTTTTCAAAATTATCGTCTTTAGCAGGTGTGATGAATTTCGACCGATTTTAATATCCATTTGTACAGTAACGTCTTTATTTGTTGTTCAAAATACAGTTCACCTTACATATAAAATATAGCATTTGAATAAAAGACAGAGGATAATGTATTAGAAATCAATTTTTAAAGATACTGAAAACGATGTTATCGTTTTCAAATCGTATTGTTTTCAAAATAGTTTTCCCTCACATACCTGATTTAAATAAACCTTTTTAAGTAGATAAAGGAATTCTTTCATACAACAAGCGAACAAGCTGCAATTTTTTTTGGAGAGTGAAAAAAGAAGCCTTCATGAACAATGAATAAAAATGTTAGAAACATACAATAACACATCGAATATCGCAGACACTACAATGGAAGCAGTAGATTCTGAAGATGGTTTTCAATGATTTTGTGCAGGCTGTTTTTCCACCCGAATACGATGACTAAGTGCACAATGAAATCTTGAGATATGAGAGCCAGACAATTTTATACCACAATGAATTTAATCCGCTGGAGTGGTGGAAAGCCACTTTTTCGATCTATGTAAGTTGTTTTGCATTAGCAACACCAGCCAGCTCCGCTTCTTCGGAAAGGCTCTTTTCTAAAGCTCGACATTTTTTATCCGAAAAAAGGTCGGTACTCGGAAAAAATCCAGTAAGCGTAAATCAAATTATGTTTTTAAATAGCAATTTAGATTTGAATGCATTGAATACTAAAAATTCAAATGATTAGTAAAGTAAGATTAACGTTTTATCGAGAAAAAAAAGGTTAATTTTAGAACTACCCAATATATATGGATTAAAAGTTTAACTTTAAATATTAAAATAAAAATGTACATACAAACATACCCTTATATGTTTTCTTGGAATAAATCAAACCCCGTTTTTTACTTATGAAATTGTTTTTAAACTTATTTGAAATAAAAAATGTATTCTAAAAACAAAATTTAATATAAAATTTAAAATAAAAGTTTTTTTCTACTTGAACAATTGTTGGTTAATTATTTAATTTAGAATCTTTATTTAAGAAATAATAAATATTTTTAATACAAGGCAGGCAGGTTCAAACCGTATTAAAAACATGCTGCAGGTTAAACATTTAAAAATACATGTTATTGAAATAACAGCCTACAACAGCTTAACTAAATTGCAAAGACATGCAAAGACAGTATGTTAATGTAGACATAACATGGCATAACACCTTGTCTGAGTTAACATAACATGTCAATGCATGAAAATATGGAGAACGACATTTTTACATAAAATGTTGAATTGTGCAGTACTTTAATATCTATACACAGCTAGATATCTGCTTTTAAAAATTACGGGCATAAAAAGGACTTATGTACTTAATTTAAGTGTAATAAATAATGAAACATAAGTAGAAGTTGACACATTCTGTTACCGCGGAACTATTATAAACATGTATAGGCAAATGCAAAAAGAGCGAACGATGAGTAAACATACACAAAAAACAAAGAGCAAAATAGCATAAAACCAACCAAGGTCTATCCAATAGGTCTGCTTAAGAAGCCAGATGTTTTTTTCCTCAACGATATCAAAAGTTGTTTACATTTTCCTTATACGTGTATATTTTTGTTTACTTTTTTGGTCTTTTGCCACACATACATGCACACAAAACACATTTTTTCTTTTGTTTTGCCTATGTAGTATTTAAGATTTTGACAACGGCGAGGAACTTTACACAACCAAAATGCCTGTTGTTTTTTGTATTGTTGTATTGCTGTAGAAGTAAGCAGACCTATTGGATAGGCCTTGAAACCAACAAATGCAAACGTAAACAAACCAATTCAATGGTAAACATGCAAAGCTATCAATGTAGTGGTGGCCATAACTGATTATAAACCAAACTGGTGGATGGGTCTAGTGAAGACATAGTAAGCCGAATAAAAAAGGCCACACAATAGTTGGCCAACTCAGTAATGCGTAAAAATCGCCCTCAATATAACGCCGTGTTAAAATCATAATTTTCAAAACCAATGTCAAATCAAACTTGTATATGGATGCTATCGAATGGAACCCGCAGGGAAGGCGCAGAAGAGGCCGACCAGCATTTGTTTCCATACTTGAGGTCCCCTTTTTTAGGAATTTTTAAAATAACTCCTTCTTTAAGCTCACTGGAAAACTCTTCGGTTACCCAGAAACGTCTGATGAGGGACAAGATGATCAGTGCAATAATGTGAGGATCGGCTTTTAGCAGTTCAGGTGATATGCCATCTAGGCCAGGAGATGTATTGCTCTTGAGTGAGCTTATTGCATTTACCACTTCGGATATGTCGGGGCATGAAGTTGATATGTTGGGATTTGCAATGTGCGTTATACAATTACACGTTAATTGAACACTGACAGTACGCGTTTTCAGCATGTAACAAGGTCCCAATTATCATACTTCAGTGGTTTAAGCGTAGAGGTAAATCTATGGGACAATTTCTAGATAGGAATGTAAAAGGGGCTGGTCCTACCCGTATCAGCTGCATATTGTGCATCTAGTGTGATTTCGTTCGTTCAAACACGCTATGTCCCTCCTTGCGCTCTTTTAAACCAAATGATCTAGAGTACTATGCTGAACCTTCAGATCTATTTTAGCAGTTCGGGTTCTGGTCATAATTACTGAAGCCAGGCGCGGATCCAGCTCGAGCCTTAGGGGGGGGGAAATTTTTTTTGTTACAAAAAAGTAAAAAATTTGTTTTTAAAAGTTTATTAAAATTAATATGTGTATATTTATTAAAAAAACTCAACAATAAGGTGAAATATAAGAGTAGTTCAATATAAATTAATTTTTTTAAATAAGCAATTTATGATTTCCTCGTGAGGCAAATTTATATAGTACAGTCTTTCTTCTGTCATTGTTGATCTGAGCCATGTTTTTATTAGACGACGGGTAGGAAATTACTTCTCCCTAAAAGCACTACTGACGAGTAGGGCAAGTTTTTTATGGCATATGCCATTTCTTCAATTATTTTTTTAAAAATCAATTTTTGGTCCAGCTTGCTTAAGAATACCTTTTTGCAACATAGAAAAAAATTTTTAAATAAGCTTAGCGAATATGAGGCAGAATCTATTCGAAATGCTAACTGAATAATGCAAAAATCGGACGTAAAAAGTACTTTGAATGCATCTTCTCAAGCCTCTTAGAGTTACAAACGAAAGGGATTTCTATGAATGAAAGCTTTGGCCTAATTGACAGTGCTAAGGAAAATAATACAAGATGTCAGTAAAAAAGATTTTGTTGAAAAGTTTAAGAAACGTTTTAGATCGTAATACATGTGGTAAATTATTCAATACTCCTGAAAAATCAATATGGCTTGGCAATTAAATTTTAAAATAGTGTTTTAATCGATTTTCTCACAATTTTGTTTTAATGAAAGTGAGACGGATGAATTTATTGACAATCTTTCTCCATCTGAACTTTTAGTGTTCAAATATGCTCCAGTTACATCTTGCGAAGTTGAAAGAGTGTTTTTCATTTATAGAACTGTTTTATGTAATAACAGGAAATTATCAGGGATGTTCTAGAAATCGAAGACTCAAAACACAAGAATTTTAAACGTCGTTCTTTAATAATATTTCCCTGATAAAAAAAATTTTGTGACAAATATTTTAAAAATATTTCTTTATTAAACAGGATTTTATAACAAAAATTAGATTAAAAGTGTATAAAAACAACTTCCAAATTCTTGCGTTTTGCACCCAGTATTTTTGTTTTACAATTTGAAGAAACATACTATTGTACTTACAAAAAAAAACTCAATAAAAAAAAAGATTCTTTAATAACATGTTTATTTTTGCCATTTTGTGCCATTTTTTATACTTTTTCGTGCATTTTGCCAGCCATTTTTCGTGCCCATTTAAACTTGCCCTGCTGACGAGCATTGAAACGAAAATTTGAAATATTTTTCTTAGATTTCGGTAGATATCTTCATCACAGTTTATTAAAGCATCTACAACGTTATCTGATAGATTTTCAGATATTTTCCATGTTTGCTGCAAATGCAACAGTTCAGACTCAAGTTTAGATGTTAGTAGGTGTTTATCTATCTCTTTTATCAAACATAATCAGCTCATCAGCTGCTTGTGATTTTAAAAGTTGTGTATCTGTATTTGACTTTATTACACTTTGAGGTAGAAGTTTAGGTATGTTCAATACATTTAGGATATCTATTGGGAAACGTGTTTTGAGATCTTCTAAAATAAATTTAATAAGAGGAATTTAACCTACAACTCGGTAGTAATCTTAAACATTTTGAATGTGATTGGAACCTCGATTTGAACGCAGATAACTTTAACTTTTTCAAAAATCGCTTTGAATAGTTCTTCGGCTTTATTTCTTTTCTCTTCAAGGCACATGATTTAAGTTTTAATAAGGCTTGATCCTTTTTGAAGATCTATATCGTGCTTTTGTAAAATGATACTATTCCTCAAATGAATTCAAAAGTACTAAGCGAGTTCCTTAATATAAGGCTTTTGATGAAGTATCTCTACCTTTCCACTCAGATATTTTTTCCAAAGCTTCTACTATATGATGTACACTTGTTGCAAGGTGTAAAATGTAAACCATCTTGTCTCGCATAATGTAGAGAGTTTGGCTCCCAAATACTTTGCTAAAACTGTGTTTCGCTTGAGATATATATATATATATAAATTCCTGGGATTCCTAGTTGGAACAAAGGGCCAGTACAAAAGCTTTCCTTTTTGCTTCTCTCCATGAAGTTCTGGCTGAAAGCAGTTCATTCTCTAATTGGCGCCTCGCTTGAGATGATTATATATAAAAAAATTTGACGTTTCTTTAACAAATGATACAACTTATTGTATAAATGGCATTTTGTTGCTTTTTAAAATTGAGTTGTTTGATTTATGGGAATAGCAAGGCGTTTGTTTTGCATTTGTCCAGAATTTTATAACAGCTCCATTTTCTGATGACATCAGAGGCCACCCATCTGTTCCATTTCCTACACAATTTTTTAGGTCAAGACTAAACTTTGTCAAAGCTTTTAGAACTATTGATGATAGTGCCTTCGCATCAATTTACACATCAACGTCATTATCAATATCCTTTGAAGCCTCTTCAAATGCGTTTACAACAAAGCCAACAAAAGCTTTCCTTATAATTTTTTGTTGTATGTTGAAATATCTTTAAGATAAGGAAATCTGGGTTTTCCCCGAAAAATCTGTGTTTTCGTCAAAAATTATCGAAATATTGCATATACTAAAGCTACGGTCACACTTATTAAATATTTGACCAAATAAGCGTAACCCTTCTTTTGTTTATAGTTATTGATATTTAAAATGATCTTACTATCACAAATCAAGCTAATTATACTACTAGACATAGCAAAAAAATGTTTTTGTAAGATGTGGTATTACAATCTAAATAAATATTTGAATTGAAGGAAATAGTTATTTAGTTTGCTTGTTGGTCGCGTTTTTTTCGTCAAATATTTGATAAATGTGACCGTAGCTTAAGGCTTATTAATAATTCAACCGCACGCATTTTCAAGTCAAACGTTTATTCTTTGGATATATGTAAATAGATGCCACCTGCTGGGATTGAATGTAGAATAATAAGTATTTAAATACAGTAAACTAGATATTTCATTGGAAATATCTAATAAATAACTATTAGAATTAAGTTTTGGATACTTATTGAAAATTTCGTTAGATTCAATAAAAAAAACAAAAAAAACTATTTTTAGAATTAAGGGGGGGGAAATTTCCTTATTTCCCCCCCCCTGAATCCGCGCCTGACTGAAGCTTTCATAGCTTTGCGTGATTCGATAAGGCTACATGTTTCATCCGATTTCCACTCTTTACGAGTACGCTCAGAATAGCCAATTAAACTAATTGATAGTTCCATAAACATATTCTTGATAGTTTGCCAATGGCAATGCTCAGTTTCAGGAATGTTGTTGAATACTGATGTCAGTGCATCCGTGTAGAGTGAGGCGACATTATTATTTTTTTTGTTAGCAGCAAGCTTGATATGCATGGTTCCTAGAGCAGATGGTGATCACTTGCCAAATCTTCTCCTCTGCATTTGGGTGCAGCCAGTAAAGAACCTCGCCATTTTTTGGAAATCGTTATGTGATCTATCTGATTTTCGGTAACATGTTACCTTATGAATTCGTTTATGAGGAAACAGCGCACCTCCAACCACAAGATTGTTTGCTGCACACATTCCGATAAATAGTTCACTATTCTCTGTTTTTCGCTACAGTGCATGAGTACCTATTATACCGTCAAGATTTGTGTTATCTTGGCCAATTTGCGCATTAGAATTACCCAACACCACGAAAATGACTCCGTGATAAGGTGATATTATCGCCTTTTCAAGAATTTCATAAAATTCATATTTTATGCCACGGGCTGCTTCTGTGGGGCACAGCATTGGAAACATGTTGGATTTCGGGTGCGAGTACGAAGTTTTATTGAATATGGTTTCCAACTTATTAGGGCGCTCGTTAAGTTAGTAGGAAATCTACACCACTGAATGTTCGCAAGTAACTGGGCTTACCAGAGTGTAGAATTGTTCGTCCGTCAGCAGTGGAAGACTTGCCAACATCAGGCCATCTCATTTCGCAAGGTCCAAGGAAAAGCATGTTGTAATTTTTAAGTTCTTTGCACAGTTGCTCCTCCCTCGACGGTAATTGTTTGTTTTTAAGATGGCTAGCTGATTAGACTAACGCATCCGAACTGGTGCTGGGGCTGCCAGCTCGGCACCAGGCTAGCAAAATAAAGTCTATTTGGTTTATGGTGCCAATTGCTCGCCATCACAATCCAAGGATCATTGGCATACTTGGAGTTTGTGGGAACTCGAGAGACCCTCCGACACTCTCATCTTGGATTAGCCGATTGTCCGCGACTTTTAGAATAGCAACTACTCCGTATATCTACGGAACGTATCACTATACGCAACCTGTGACACGTCCGGTGGCATTCATCTGTGGTTCCCATAAGCAGATAGTATAACATTCATAGCCCAAAAAAAGTAAAAATTCCTGCTATATTATCCACAAGGGCGGAACATACAATGTGCATGGCGTATGCATATTGCTAGCGAGGCTAGAAAAATGCATAAACTCTGGATTGAAGTAAAAACTTTTGCGATTTAATATCTAAATGGAAGAAGTTTGTTGGGGCCCTATGCTCCTTATAGGATTGAGGGGAATAAACATATCTGATATGATGTATATATGATACGGCCCTATGCTCCTTAAACGAAAAAATGAATTATAAATTTACATACATAATTATATGAACACCTAAACAAATTAAATTTATTTTATAATATTTAGAGAATTTGAATATAATTTTTGTAGTAATGATCATCGAAGCCTTTTTTTAATAATTTAATACACCGAAAAATAATAAAAATTGATTTCAATTAAAAAATTTATTATATTTCCGCCAGAAAACAACTTAATAGTATCAACTTTATATTTTTTGATATTAACAAAATTGTCTGCAGTAATGTTGTTGATATAAATTTACGTTTAACTCACTTGATTAAATTTTTAATTAAAACTTCATTCATTAATGGTTTTATAGGTTATTGTGTTCAAGCTTTTTCTGTGTATTTTCTTAAAAGTAAGCAATTTTTTTTCTTAAACTTAACAATCCTAAAGAGTCCCTCAATTATCAACCACTTTAAAGGTTTTTAACATCACAAGAGTTGTGTAAATATTTTTACAACATTAAACATTTATTTTGAAAAAAAATTACGCTTATTTCTGTACTTACCATTATTGTCATTAGCTTCCTAATTGAACAAATATTGACATAAAATTTGAAATATCTTCGAAATAAAATTCAAATAAACAAAACCAACAATTATAAACATAAATAAATAAATACTTTACATTCTCCTTCAAACACACACTCTTGTTTATATGAGTCTTAACATCCTTCGCTAATTTTTCCTCAAATAAGAATTCAAAATAATTGAATAAAATTTCCATTTAAATTGTTATCTTTTGCAAAAACAACTCCTAAGACAAACTAAACCCTAAACAAAAAATATTTAACCGTACTTGTGATGTTCTTTTGTATGTATTTGTGTACATACCTACACAATAGCGACTTTAGGCTAAAAACTGTGCAGTCGCGCTGGGCGCTACGTCTTTTAGGGCGCCGATCGATTTGATTCTTCAGCGGTTGTCACATGTAATTGTTAGAAAAAAGTACAGAACATTTTTCACAATCGTTAGATCATGTTCAGACTGTTACTTGAAAACATTATCAGACATTAAGTGTTGCCAGATGCGCGAGTTTTTAAATTTTGACAACGGCATTATATAAATAAATTAATAAGTTTAAGTTTTTTTTTTGTGAAAGAAAAAAAAATGGGCAATTATTGCCACATAGTAAAGGCACAAAGTATCACATCAAAATCGAAATGATTTACCATACGTTGATTATGCTATGTTCACATTTGGCTTCTTAAACGCGTTTATTATGCTATGTTCACATTTGGCTTCTTAAACGCGTTTAAGCAGCTCGAACGTGATTAAGCGTTAAACACTTCAAAATCGAGATGATTACCCATACATTGAAGTGATTTGTTAATCACTTCAAATTGACATGATTACAACTAAATCACTTCATAAACCAGATAGAATCCTCTGAACATACCTTAAACCAAGGCGAATTTAAATTCGTCTTGTCTCAAACTGAAAAACGGCCACAATGAACGTACCTCTTTGACAGTAAGTGTTTTTTTCATTAAATAAAAAAAAGTTAAAATATAATAAAATTTTAATGGATTTGGAAAAGAAAAAAAGAAAGAAGTCTTGGAGTCAGAAGGAGGAAGAGATGCTAGTGGAAGTGTGGGTTGAAAGTTCATAATCTGCTGATAACTTTTTAATGTATTTCTTTCCATTTTTAATGTTTTCAAGAAATAAAAATTTGCTTGTTCTTTTTTGTTTATCGATCATCTGTCTTTGCTGTCAACTTAATCATCTCAAATGTAATGTGAACGGCTTCGATTAGCTAAATCAACATATTGCTTAAACGCGTTTAAAAATCTAAGTGTGAACGTAGCATTAAGCAGCTCGAACGTGATTAAGCTCTAAACACTTCAAAATCGAGATGATTACCCATACACTAAAGTGATTTGTTAATCACTTCAAATTGACATGATTACAACTAAATCACTTCATAAACCACATAGAATCCTCTGAACATATCTCAAACCAAGGCGAATTTAAATTCATCTTGTCTCAAACTGAAAAACGGCCACAATGAACGTACCTCTTTGACAGTAAGTTTTTTTTTCATTAAATAAAAAAAAGTTAAAATATAATAAAATTTTAATGGATTTGGAAAAGAAAAAAAGAAAGAAGTCTTGGAGTCAGAAGGAGGAAGAGATGCTAGTGGAAGTGTGGGGTGCGAGTAAATAATCTGCTGATAACTTAATTAATGTATTTCTTTCCATTTTTAATGTTTTCAAAAAATAAAAATTTGCTTGATCTTTTTTGTTTATCGATCAGCTGTCTTTGCTGTCAACTTAATCATCTCAAAAGTAATGTGAACGGGTTTGATTAGCTAAATCAACATTTTGCTTAAACGCGTTTAAAAACCCAAGTGTGAACTTATACTATGTTCACACTTGGGTTCTTAAACGCGTTTAAGCAACTCGAACGTGATTAAGCTCTAATCACATCAAAATCGAGATGATTTCCCATACATTGAAGTGATTTGTTAATCACTTCAAATTGACACGTTTACAACTAAATCACTTCATTAATCACATAGAATCCACTGAACATACCTCAAACTGAGTATAATGTAGAATCGGCCAACATGAACTGAACAACCGGCCACAATTTCTGCTTAATGCTTTTATTTTTTTCCTTAAATAATTCATAAATTTTCACAATTTCATCATTAATGTGTTTAAAATAACCTTTTGATAACTTTATAAAAGTATTTTTACCAATTTTTAATACTTTAAAGAAATATAAATTTGTTTGTTTTGTTTTTTTCTTAATCATCTGTCATCCTAATCATCTCAAATGTAATGTGAACGGCTTTGATTAACTAAACCAACATTTTGCTTAAACGCGTTTAAAAAATCAAGTGTTAGTGTCGGTTCAAGAGAACCGGCCGGGAAAAGAGAATGCCATTTCTTTTCCCCTCTCTCCTAAAAACTCAAGACTTGACGAGTCAAACTTGACGTGTGTGAACCGGCACTTAACATAGAATTAGTCGCACAATTTAAATATCGTTTTGCGGGTTTCTTGTTTCTTTCAAAACCTTTCAATACAGTAACAAATTTATTCCTATACTGTTATTATTGTCAGATAAGTATCTTCAATGAATTGGCAGTTAATCTGACAAATGTCTAGCAACCGTATGACCAGGAAATTTTTTATTGTCTGATTATTGTCAGTACCAAAGTATTCTACGGTTAGTAAAGGGTGTTTTTTTTTTAGAGTATCACAACTTTGAGTTGGCATCACTGCTTTATTTGAGCGTCTATTGTTTATTTTGCGTTAAAGTTTCATTATGAATCGACTTATACCAGAGCAACGCGTGCAAATTGTTGTAATTTTTTATTAAAACAATTTGGCGCATAAGCTGAAGCACAATATGATATTGATTTTAAATTTCCATTCAAAATTTTATTTTCCGATTAAGTCCATTTCTGGCTGAATGGGTTCGTAAATAAGCAGAATTGTAGCATTTGGAGCAGTGATGCTCATTCAAGCAAACAATTGTTTAGAAGCCCCACCCCTTTGTTTTTAACTCTCATTAATTTAGTTGCACATGTACGGAAGCTGTGTTGATCATGTTTCAAATACAGTGTGTAAGATAAGTAATATATTAAAAAAAATATTTTTATGCTTTTACGAAACTGTCATAAAAGCATATATGTAGAAGATTTTAGTGAAGTTTTTTTTAGATAAATTTCTTACTTTTAATTTCCAAACATGCTCGCAGTTCACACTGAATTTTTTTAAAAGAAATATTGGAAAATTTCCAATTCTTACTGTTTTTTAAAAAATTTTAAATATTAAAATTTTAAAAGTCAATTTAATAAATAGAAAATTAAGTTTGGATTGTATTATTATAAATGTTTTACAGCCAAAACAATTTCTTTCTATTAAATTTAAATAAATTTTGTGCGCTTAGTTTTGCGTATCTCTGTAATTTAAAGTTCTCTCGAAATACATATGCAAAAGCACGACACCATATGCAAAACATTTTTGAGCACCCCTGATTTCGAGTGAGGAGAATCCACAAGCTTTTTCCGAAACAACATTACATCCACACAAAATTACTGTTTGGTGCGCTTTATGGCCTGTCGGAGCCATGGCAGAAATCATATTTGTTTTGTTTTGATTTAAACTTGTGTCACTCTATAAAAAACACCCTTTACTTTGTATGGTCTTACAATTTTGTTAGATCCGATAACCATATGTATGGCCCTCTTGAGACCACACCTCGCCCGGATCAATGTCATCCATATTTTCAAACAAAAGATCATTGCTCGTAATGCGGAAAATTAAATCGAGCTTCGACTTGTTTTTTTAGAATAAAAATCTGGTGATACCACTAGCAATTTTAACACAACAAACGGCGTATTATTCTGATGTAATGAAGTCTGTCGGGTGTCTTGTGGATTGTTCGCACTCCATATGTGGCAATTTGGTTTATAAACAAATCCGTTTCGATGGACGATTATGTGCGCCAAAAAAATTACGAAGTGGCGAAGTGATGACTGATTTTTAAAATTAATTTGGTAGCGATGTTCAAGCGTGAAACTATTCATGATGATTTTCCACAGTATACGGATAATAAATGTCAAAAATTAAGCGTAGCATGAAAGTTCCTTTGACATCTAACCCTTTCGTAAGTTCTATTTGGCTTAAAAAGCACTCTTGACAATTTGTTTTTTTTTTTGTAGTGAATCGTTAAAAAATTAGCGCCTGTATTTCAAAAAGTGTGTTCATTTAAAAGAAAATTTTAAAGAAAATATATTGTAAAACATCAATTGATGAATAACATTTTCTTTGACAAAATGGCGCCAAACATAATCTCGCTCAGGGCGTGAAACCAACTCAGACTGGCCCTGCATTGATATACTTATAATACTTGCCCCCATTTACCCTCAAACCACTAAAATCATTAAGACAAATTTGAAAGAAAAATACAAGCTACGAAAAAAAAAATAAGCAAACAAACACTGAACAAGAAGAAATATACATGAAACTAAGAATAGAATTTGATATTGTAAAAAATGGAAAAAAGTTGAGAAAACTTATTAAGTGAATGTGAAAGTTTTGCAAGGTATTTTTAAATTGTACATTTTTGAAACTGTTTCTTTTTTTCCTTTCATAGATTCTGCATGTTTATTTTCAAAAGATGCCCGTAATCGGAGTATTATTTTACATACCTACTCCAGTTCAATTGCAATGATTGATATTTGTCATAAATTAAAATTTTTTTCATTTTGTTTTAACAATGGGTCAGACTGATAAAGTTGTTTTCACTAGTAACAAAGGGCAACACACCAACATTTTGCAGAATTCTATCAATTGTTTTTGGTTAAATTGAGAGTGCTTTTAAAGATATAGCGACATTAAATATTTGCATAATTTACACCTTTTTAGCATTACTCACTTAATGTTTCACGAACGACCTCACAAACTTTTTTTTGATGCATTGCATTATAATGGAACTACGAAAATAGGTTATGGGAAGGAGGATAAAAGGAGTAGTGCTTGTGGACATTCGTCTTGAACTTATTCCGTTTGAAAGTAAGAGGGAAGAAGACTTCAGCAGAAAGGTTTTTCGACATACACGCAGAAAAAAACATGTTTAAATATGATCATCTTCAACAAAACTATTTTCAAAGATAGAATCGATAAGCCAATAGTTTAGGAATACAAAGAAGAAAATTAACTTCCAATAAATTATAACGCATATTTATCTAAATTTTATTATCTCCAATACAAACTTACATGTATGCTTGTATGTATGTCTTATTTGGTTGTTAAATTATTAACCCGTGTTGCAAGAAGTCATTGGAACGTTTAAAATATGTAACCGAAATCAATAGGAAGGGGCCTTTGCTCCTGTTCAACCATGATCAACCCTCAACATCTGCAGAGGCCATGAGAAAAACAAAACGTGCTAAATAATGAACAGTTCCATATGGAAAGAATCCTAACTGGATTGTTGTGACCGCGGTATTTTTTGCCAGAATATGTTCGATTCATCATAAAAGGATTAAATAACTTTGAAAAAAAAAATATGTTACATTACCTTGAAAGATTGAGTGATTCGTCATAAATTTATTTTATTATATCCAAGGCGTATGTTTTTTTTTTTTTTTTTTTTTATTTGAATGACAAGGTATTGTGCGTTTTTAATATCAGTTTTAAGCTCTTCTGTTGTCAACGCATATAGGCTACTCTTTTTTGTTTCATTAGCGAAAAAAAACGAAACACCTACGCCACAAAAAACTTTCGAGTTACAGCAAAATAGCTTTTGCTATAATCTAAACGATTGGAGAGCTCTCCAGAATTTTGACCTCTCAGCGGACGGATAGCCGAGGAAGATAGAAAAACCAAATGTTGCGGATTAAAAACTTGTAGAAATCCAAAATGCAATGTACATTTATATCCATAGTGTTTTGAAGCGTACCATAAAACGTAATTATTTTATAAAATACAAAAACTATAAATTTATATATTTTCAATAAACATATTTTATAAAATTTAAAGAAACTTGTGTTAAAATATGATTTATGAAATTAAACAAATTTTTTTAAATTTACAAAGCAAAAAAACTTAATGTTGAGTAGCGCCCAACGTTCGCGCTTGCAAAAACCGGGTTCTGACGTCCCTAGTAGGGCTAGCTGAATTGTGTAAACGGATTTGAAACTAGATAAGAACTCAAATTTTATTGAAATTGGACTACTTTAATGTTTCGCGGACGGAAATTGGTTAAAACAAAACGCCATTCCGAAACTTTCAAAGACACCAAACCAAATTTTAAGATAAGAGTTTGTGTCGATTTTAAGCAAATGGAATAGTATCCTATTTTCAAATTATTATTATTATTTCCAAAATTACAAAAATTACAATTATAAAATTTCAATAAGATGTTAGTTGTAAATACTCCGCTTGGTTGATACCAATTTCAAAAGTTGCCTTTTGGTGTTCCTACACAGAAACAAATTTTTGCGCCAGTAAAAGAATTAAGCAAAAATTAAATCTGTTTTAATTAAATATTTAATCAGGTTAATTAAATATTTAATCAAGTGAATTAAATGTTTAATTGAAATATTGTCAATTAAACATTTCATACAATTGTTAATTCTGTTACTGGCGCAAAAATTTTTTTCTGTGTAGTGCATCAGCAATTTTTGAACGGTTCTTACAGCAATAAATATCTGATATTCCAGACACTGTTAGATAACTATCTTGATGACACAGTAGTTACAGGTATAACCTTGGAAAAACATAAGCAAAATTTCGAAAAACTCTTTACAAAATGCTGCCATAACTTGTAATTTATCTAAAAGCTAATTTTTACAAGATCAAATTGAAGTGAATACGTTGGTAATATAACAAACACTATGTGACAGTTTTTTGACCAAATGTGTTTGACACCTAATCGTTATGTGAAATTGCCCGCTGAACCCGAATATGAATTCAGAGTGCTCAAAAGTAGAACATATTCCCAAATAACCGTTATTTGTGTTTTAAAAAAAAATGATGTCAATTAAATGCAAATTTCTTCAAAAATATTAAACGGATGAGGTATTTTTTTTTTAATAAAAGTACTAAAATATCAATGGATTGCTAGTGAAGATTGGTAAAGAAATGATAAAGTTACTGGGGTAAATTTCAAACTTTATTGAAAATTTTATGATTTTTTGCAAATTTTGATATTTTCAAGTTATTTGTTATACCAAACAATTAAAAATTGTAACGTTTTATTTACTGGGGCATAAGTTTATTTCAATACGAACATTTTGCGCCCAACAAGACATATTGATTTGGTAAAAATCGAAAATTGGGATATTTCAAATAATCTTCTTAGTCATTTTTTTTTTACCGATTTAGATCCTATTGGGCACAAAATGTGCGTATTGAAATAAGCTAACGTCGTAGTAACTGATAAATCTTTAAAAAAAATGTATTGTTTTGTTTTAAAAAAATAAGTTAAAACAAACCAAATTGCAAAAAATCATTCAAATGTTTGTGAAATTTGAACTTTGCTCCAATGTAATTTAGTCAATTATTGACCAATTTTTACGAACGACCTGTAATTTCATTGTTTTTGAATAAAAATTAAGGAATAACAAATCCGTTGAATATTTTCGAAGATACTTTTATTAAAGTGACATCATCTTTTAAAAAACCACCAGTAATAAAGGTGTCAGATCATTTGGTCACTACTTTGTTGAAAATTTGTGACACAGTGTAATAAGCAAAAATGGAATCGAACCATCTGATAAAAATATTATAGCTATTAAGAACAGTCTAGACCAGGGACGTAACAGTTATAAGATAAACGATAAAAAAATCACATTTAACAATTATTACTGATACATTTACGTAATGGTTATAATCAACCATTAAAAAGTAATATATATTATTTTGGTTATTTTAAGCAACGTGACACAAGTGGCGCACGGCAATGCGCTTTTGGATACTTTCCGCGAACCGACCCTAGGGGTTTTTACTGCTGGTTCGAGGAAAGGCGAGAGGGTTGGCGGAGGTTTCTTCATAGAGGAACTGAATGTGAAGGTTTCCTTTCGTCTGCCGGATGGATGTAGTGTCCTGCAGGCGGAAATTTGGGCTATAAGGCGGGCGGCAAACTGGCTGAGGTATCATCGCATATCGGGAGATATACGTATATTTACTGACAGCAAGGCTGCCCTTGCTTCCCTAGAGGGTGTCTACACGACTTCTAGGTTAACTGTAGAATGTCGGATGTCTTTTGATGAGATTGCGAAGCATTCAAGGGTAACGCTTATATGGATACCGGGGGTAAACAGGGTGCCCGGGCAATCAGGTATCAGATGAGCTGGCCAAACAAGGTGGTCGCATGGATGATACATTCATTGACCAATTCATTGGCCTTCCAATGGCTCACTGTAAATCACTTATAGGGCGCGAGTCTTATAGAGTTGCACAGATGCGGTGGACCTGTGAATCCAACTGCTCGATATCCAGGATCCTTTGGCCTGGATATGATGGACGGAGAACCAGCTCTCTACTTGGGTTCAGCAGGGACCAGATTAGGACGGTGATATCGGTTGTCACTGGACACTGGCCGGTGGGGACTCCTGCTGGAAGAACGGGTCTGGAATTTAACGACTACTGTAGAAGTTGTCAAAACGAAGAGGAAGAGGAGACTGTGCTTCACTTTCTTTGTCATTGCCCTGGATTTCGGGGCATTAGGGAGGAATACCTATGGGAACCGGTGTTTGCCTGCTTGGAGGATCTATCTGGGATAGAACTAAAATCGCTCCTTCTTTTTACTAGGAAGACGAAGTGGTTGGACTTTGCAGTGACGCCATCTGAGTAACTGCTCTAAGGGATGGGCATTGGCGCAGGGTATCACAAAGGGACCAATAAAGGACCCAAGTGAGCTGTCTTTTGATGGCTGCCCATGGAACCTAACCTAAGCAATGGAAATATTTATTTTGGGTTATAAATAAAATATATAAAATATAAACCAAAAACAAAAAATTTGGACAAAAATAGCCATTATTTCAACCATACGCCATACGAATGAAGAAATTAGACTGTGCAATATCGAATCTAAAACCAAGAACCTGAGTGTGCCCTAAGGTCCTGAAAGATGATTTTACGAACTGTCTCGACGTTGCAAATTTGCATATGTAAATTATTTTTTTTAAATTATGTTCCTATACATATGTATGTTTGTGTCCGTTGTCAGGCTTTCAAAATCAGTATTTTAAACCCAACATACACATAAGTGTGTTATATTTAAATGTAAAAGTTGGTCTCATTTATTAAAATTTTTGCTTAATTTAACAAACATTAGGGATCTTAAAGAATTCTCTGAGATGTTACATCCAGAATCACTAAGGACCAGTTTCAGGGCTGAGAATGCGCGCTCGACACTGACTTCAGTTGCTGGAGCTGCATGAACAATATCCACAAGTTGTTTTAAGAATGGAAATGTATATTTTTTTTCTTCCCAGTATTCTAAAAGGTTGGCTTCTACATATATCTACTCTTCCTTCCCGGTAAGTGTCAATTTCTCCGAAAGTGTTAAAAAGCATTTTTGACACTGGGCTTGGGTTTCAACATCTGAAGACGAATCGGCTTCCAAGCTTCGTTTCTGACGTTTCATCAATAAATACATCGCTTTGTAGCGGACTCTGCATCGCTTGTGGGAGATTTCTGTCGACCTGAAACAGAACAAAACGGTCGACGTAAATATAAAGCAAATTTAAGCATAAACACTTTCTATTGCATTTAATTGTTTTGTTAGCTTTTTCAAGTGAGCTTTCGCTTCTTCCTTTTTATACGAGGGTGCGTTTAGCAAATTCGGCTCTCTCGCTTTGATGCAGTCCAATACAGCCGTTGATGCTTCTATGTTTAGGGAGTATATTTAAACCTTGAGCTCAAACCAAACTTTATAACAATCGCCCATGCAAACCTGCTCACTTAAAATAATACCTAAGTCTTTAAGCTTATCTCATTCTTCATTTATTATTGGCCGATTTAGATTTTCATTACAAAAGTCCACAAACTTTTGGAATTTTTTCATACATGATAACCAAAAATAATAAATTATTTTCCATAATCGTTATTTTCACCCAAAAAAAATTTGTTGGTTTATTTAATGGCTATTTTTTTGGTTGATATAATGGTTATTTATAACCAAAATTTTTATTTTCTCAATTAGAGTCTAAACACAATGTTTGCGGTGCGGTGCGATTTCTCGTTGCGGGAGAGAAAAATAAACATAATACAACGGAAGACGGCGACGGAAATAGTTGTAATTTTTTGTTTAAATTTTTATTAATTTATTTGTGCATACATTTTTATCATGTTGTTTGTTTTCAATAACGTTGGGAACATAACCAATTATTCAAAAACTATGGCAACATCAGAAAGAGAACGAGTATCAAAAATTGAGAGACAAGGCGAATTAAATTCGCTTTGTTGAGAGAGAAAGAAAGTCCGCAATGAAAATAAAATAGATTTTAATTTTATTTCGTTCCGCACTGCGGTTTTTTACTTCAAAATCGTATGAAAAATCGCACCGCAGTAAATTATCGTTACATTGTGTTTAGACTCTTAATTAGTTACGGTAACCAAAATTTTAAGGAATAGCCCGACAATTTTAAATTATTTGCCGCTAATGGAACAACTATCAACACTTTTGGTGATGCTATAATCAGTCTGATTACGGTTGGCGCATACGCCTGACTAATTTTTTGTAGAATATTAAAGAATACAGGTTGTGTGTTACTTTAATTTATTACAACAAATGACTCAGGCGTTTACGGCAACGCCAACCGTTATCAGGCTGAATATCTCCATTATTGGGTTTAAAAGAAATTTATCCTGAATTTTTATATACGCTGACGTAAATCATCCAATAATTGGAGCGGACTTTTTGCAGTACTATGGCTTACTGGTGGAAGGCTAATCGGCTGGAAATAAAAACCGTTCCGGCTATAATTAATCCTTCTACAGTATCTTTCAATCAAAAACACAAAGTGCAACATCAAAGGCTCGACGGCTTTCACCAGAACAATTAGAAATGTGAACTCGTATGTAGGACAGGACAATCCCTGCGTCGTCCGTCGAAAAGCTATTGGTCAAGTCATTTACATAGAGTGAAAAGAATGGTCAGTGGAGATCTGGTGGGGATTATCGACGATTGCATGCAAACACTGTCCCCGATAAATATCCACTGCCCAGGGCCGCAAGAAAATTTTAAGAAAAATCATAAATTTCCTCAGAAAAAGTAAGAAAATCGAGTTTCTCGTTTTAAAAAATCTAAAAAAAAATCGGACACCTTTTAGTTAATTTTTTTTTAACAATTTTTGTTCGAGTTTTACTTTGTCAATTTTTATAAAAAAAAACAATCAAACAAAATCGTAATAATTTCATACCCAGCCAGCGCTTAGTACCGTGTAAGAGCTACTGGAAGTCTCTTGAAGAGCATTTTTAATGGTCGACAATCCCATTTTCTAGATACAAGAGAGATACTGCAACAAACCGTAAAGATGCTTACTTCCATCGTTGTAGGAATTGTTTAAAATGTGGGTACAAATTATCTAACAAATCTATCAAAAAGCAGCTCAACTATCGTATGAGCCTCATGTAGGTATTATCTTAGAACTCATGAAATGCTCCCCGTGTAATTGTTGAAACATGATTTATACAGAGAGTCGCAAAAGGTTCATCGATGAGGATTCACCGAACAATTATATAGTTAAATTAAACATAACATGTTTAAAATTTTCTTTAAAAATAGGTTTGTTGGAGGTGAATTTTTCTCTGTGTGCATATTTGCTAGGGGTATTATAAGGAAAATTTTGTATTAAAAAAGAGCGGTCCATTATTTTACTTGTTTCCCATACTCGATTTTAAGGTCTTTATCACTTTAACAAATGCAACTTGAAAATTTAATCTGTCTTGCTTACAGAATTTGTTGCTACAAAAGTGTGTTTTTTAATATCTAAACATATGAAAACATTAAAAGTTTCCTTTTTTGGAGCCTGAATAAATCGTCAATTTTAAGGGAAAAAAAATCAGCAAATTGACACTGCTAATTTCGGAACAAAAATCGTCAAAATGACGATAAATCCGCGATTTGCGGTTTGGTTTAAATGGTAAGAACATCGACTTAGTACGTGCCTATAATTAGATTCCAGTCGTTCCGGAAAATGCCCCAAAACCAACTAATATCGAAATCGCATTAATAATAAATTTTGTATTCCCGAAAATAACTTTGATAATATACATACTTGCATGTGCCCGTGCAAAAAACTGAATTGGCAAATTGCTTTTTTTTGTAGTTTTCTTACGAAGGCAGAAGAATGAGGCAGTTTGTTTTAAAATTTTGTGTTTTCTTTTTACCCACTTACAACTACAATTCGAGTCGGAAAGTACCCAACCAATTGTAGGGGAATGTAAGAAAAGATAAACTCACTGTTTATTGTTGGTGTTTTGTTTTGGCTTTGATATTGTTACAAGTAAGACTTTGACTGTTTATAATTCTTATTCGCTTTAGGGTTTTATTTGTATAATATTTTTGGCCTTTCTAAAATCTTTGTAAAAGGTTTCCTGATGAGCTGGCCTAAGCAACCAGTGAAATGCGCATAGAAGCTAGCTTTCCCTCAACAATAAATTTCAGTGTATTTATCAAATATGAAAAACTGGGAATTTAGCACGTCATACGGAAATCGTATTAATAATAAATTTTGTATTCCCGAAAATAACTTTGATAATATACCAACTAATATGTTTGTGAGGTAAGGTGGAATAAATTATAATTAATAGATCCCATATAAAGCCCAACCCTAAAATAATAGCGGTGGGTATTAAAGATACCCGAATATAGGCTCTTCCTTTTTTTCTTTAAGTTTTAACTTTAAGTCGAATTGTTTGATACGAAATTGTTTCATTAAATTCTTTTGTAAATTTTTTGCAGTTTTTAAGCTACTTTCGCACTTAAGTATTTGGTACACCATTCTATTCATACAAAATTTCAAGTGACTGCGAAACAATTATTTATTTAATTGCTGTAGCTAAAATAACAACAAAAGTAATAACAATTATTATTACAATGTAATTTAAAGGGTGTTCCATAATTTAAAATAATTTTCTTAGCGCTAACTTCGATATATAAAGCCGTATGCATAATATTTAAGAATTCTTGGTAAATTGAATTTTAACTTCTATAAAACTTCTCGATGTTGGTTCTAAGTTTAAAGGCAAACCTAAAGGGACTCTCTAAACTTTAAGAACCAAGTATTATTTTTGTAGAAAAAAAAACAAAACAAATAAAAATGTACAATATAATTTTATTGTTATTATTTTAAAGGTATTACTTAATTTATTTTAATAGACGAACAATTAAATTTAATTACATACAGAATTTTTGTTAAACAAAATACCATGAAAGCAGCAAAAACGATTCTAAACATAAATACAAATTAGTGGAAATGGTAACGTAATGAATGTAATTGATGCAAAGGATTTGAAGCAGGAGTAGGAACGGCAAATGTTTGGTTGTATGCAGACAACCATTGCTAGCGTTTTCTAGTGGTTGAAGAAATTCCGATACTTGTAAAGGAAATGTAATTAGATTTCCTCATTATTGAACGAGAACAAAAACTTGCTACTTAAAACTTGTCTTTATTGTTGTGGTCGTATTGAAATTTCAAATACATGTCCTCAGTTCGTCTACACATACTCTAAAGTAACACAGCAGTAAAATAGCGCAGAGTGAGTTTATTCTCTTATGATTTTGTTTCACAACGAAAGTAACTTCCAATTTGTAGTTCTGTTTTAACTCTACCATTTAATGAGTTTTAGTGTTGTCACTCATTTGGTAGTGACATCTTTGGGGAAAATCGATTATTGTCATCAACCACAAGAACCAACCACATTAAATGTATTCACACGATTACATGTTTACTTACATTGGTTTATCGATACGAGTATTTAAGAATGCCCTTTTGCAACTGAACGTATGCAAGTACACTCAGGAGCCATTAATCTTTTAAAAGCTGTGATAAAAATTGTATTTAGGAAGGGCCCTGAAGAATGTTGGTTTGTCGGTAAAAGAAATAATAATAATCGCTAAATTTGTCCTTTATTTTATCTGGACAAAAACAAATTTTCAGAAAAAAACAGTTTTATAAACCTTTAATAAACCTGTTTTAATTTTTATAATTAAGGCCGCAAGTCGTTTGTTTATTTCTTACAAAAATTTTTTAAGTTTTCCATTTTACCTCCTTAAGCCCTTTTCTCTAACGCAATTCTTATATAAATTACGACTTGAACTTACAACTCCCTTTTTAAGCTTCTGCAAAATTATTTGAAAAACATGGTTATTCTTACGAAAAGTATTAAGTTACTTGTTTTGACATTTCTGGTCAAAATTTTTAATCAAAGTTATATTTTCTGGCAAAAATTAAAAAACTTTGCAAATTCCTAAGCATCGTTTATTTAAAAAATAATTAAAATTTACGTTTTTGTATTACTTTTATGTCTATTCCTTGTAAAATGTACTTTTTATACATCAATGTAATTGCCCTAGTTCGGTTTGTATATCAACTAAATTTTTGTAATTTCCATAAAATTATTTAAAGTAAAACGTGATTTTAGAAAAGGTGCCATTTTATTAAAAAAATTTAAATCTTTGTCATGTTTTTTTGAACAGATAACAAAATTCCCTTTTTACCCATTTTGTCCCATAATTCGTTCTTTTATTTTAAAGAATATAAGTTTAAAGTTTTCGCGAAATAACGTGTTCACAAACACAACCAAAAGTACAAATTTTTTTACTGTTTTGCCTCTTAAATTTTTGCAAAAGAACGTAAGTTTTAAGTTCAAGTTCAGCAGTCGTCGATGGCTGCGAGTGAGGTGATCGAGTGGTTGCGATCGAAACATGTCATGGTAACCAGCCGCCTGGGTTCGAATCTCAGGTCAGTCCAGAATGAATGATTATCAATAACAATTTTAATTAATTTTCATATTGTAAAATTCCTTTCTTCATAAAAATAATTTAATGAAAATTAAATTTGATAAACTTAAGCCTGATTAAAATATCAAAACTTTGGATTAAAAACCATAAATAATTCAACAAAATAAAAATTATTTTGAAACAAAAACGTGTATACAAAAATGACCAAAAGTACGAACTTTCACCATTTTAAGTTAATATATTTTACACCAATGTAATGAAAGTAAAAGCACTTAAATAGCAAAACTTTTAAAATTTTGAAGTTAATTTAAAATGTAAGAACAAGTTTATATTTTACCCACCTTATTCCCCTTAACAGACGACTTTCAAAATTCACTTTTATTGCGACATGCCACTGTACAAACAGACAAACCTTTTTCATTTTCATCTTTGCAAAAAGTACCAAAAGTACAAATTTGTACCCTGTTTTATCCCTTAAAGTTATAATAATTTAAATCTATATCCCTTGGCATTAGCTTTACCCAAAAAATAAATAAGTTTTTAAAATTTTGCAGTGTAAATGTGGTTGATCAAAATGTACTTAAATCTCCTTCCTCTCTTTACCCAATTTTTATCCCATTTGTGATATGCCATTGTAGCTATAGAAATGCGTACTAAAATTTTTTTTTATTTAAATCGGTTCAGCGGTTGGGCGTGAACGAGCAACAAAAGAACAAACCTACACCTCATTTTTATAAAATATATAGAATATATAGGATTAGTACTTTAAGCATCGAATTAAATTTCTGTTTCCTATCGGCATTTATGCATAACCTTTTCTGTTCTTATTGGCAACATAACAACTGCTTATTTTCAAGCCAAAAATAAATTAACCACTTTTTCCTTTTTGCCACAGAAATAAAAAAAGAATGCATTTATAAACTTATTTAATTGATCTAAGGAAATGTTATTTGTTCAAATAAATTAAATTAAATAATATAATATATCGATTTGTATTGAGCGGGAATTCCCGGGAATTCCCGGGAAATGATAAAGTCCGGTAAAATTAATATTTCTGTTTGTAAGCTTTTTGAATTGGGTCTTGAGTAGCTCTTATTTCTTCTTGGATTTTATAATAAGTTCTTCTTGACCGCCAAAGCTGTCTCTAGCACTATAAAAAAATTTGGAACATATTTCGGGTAAGCTACGATGTGTTTCAGCTGTAATTTTTTTTCCAAATACAGAAGTTAAGCAAATCTTCCATTAAATGATGCTTTGTTGTCAGCAAAAAAATCCTTGTTGCTTACAGTTTTTCATTCAACGACTACACGCAGAGAAAAAATATGGTTGGGCATGGTTACGGCAACCACACTGTGTTTATTGTAACAATATATTGTTGTTGTACACAAATAATTGTTATTTTTATTAAATATCAGCAATGTTATAGTTACTGTAAACATATTAATGTTTATCGCAATTATAAATTTGAGTATTGTTGACCGAAAAATAATTATTTTTCTAACAACTAAATTATGATAACTTTCAAAACATATTATATTACTCACAACCATAACATGATATTTAATAGCCATAACATGATAACTTTATATACATTTATCATAATAAGTTTAAGATGCAATCAAAATATCGTTACTCTAATAATATTTTGGTATCGCCATTTGTAAAATAATTTTGTATCAGTTGTGTCGTGTTTTACATAAACATATCGAATTATTTGTTAGTGAGTGGCTAAATAATAAAAAAATAACCATTAAAATAAACAAGAAATTAAAAAAAATAAACAAAAATATTAAAAAAGAAATAGCAAAATAACCATTAAAATAAACAAGAAATTAAAAAAAAAAATAAAGAAAAAACAATAAAAAAGGGTTGTAGTGTCACAAAATAAATTATCTTTGCTAAAAAAATTTAATAATCTTAAAGTGGTGGAAAAATTTGTGAAATATTGGTGCAAAATATTAACCATTACTGGTAAGTTTTGTGTTATTTTAAGAGAAAAATAATGAAAACTCCATAAAATAATTTATAAATAATGGCGACCTACGACAAAAAGATTACAGTAACTATATTATGTTTTTTATTTTATCATAAGTATTTTTTTCCAATAAAAATATTATGTTTAAAGTTGTATCATATTATGATGTAAAAAATTTATGTATAACAGTTCATATCACTTTGCATCATAATATGATTACTTCTAAGCTTATTATGATTGCCATGACAATAATATGATTACTTCTAAACTTATTATGATTGTCATGACCATAATATGATTACTTCTAAACTTATTATGATTGCCATGACAATAATATGATTACTTCTAAACTAATTATGATTGCCATGACAATAATATGATTACTTCTAAACTTATTATGATTGCCATGACAGTAATATGATTACTTCTTAACTTATTATGGTTACCATGACAACAATATGATTACTTCTTATCTTATTATGATTACCATGACAGTAATATGATTACTTCTTAACTTATTATGATTACCATGACAGTAATATTATAACTTCTTAACGTTTTATGATTAACAGGATAACAATATGATTAAGGGAAAAATATTGTGATGTAATATTACGAACATATTTGGTCATAATATGATTTAATAACAATCGTAATATGGTGACTACAATCATGAATCTTACCATAATATGTTGCTCTTAGAATATGTTTACCACAACCATGTTTTTTCTTTGCGTGTATATACTTATACTGCATTTTTAAGTGTAAGAGCCAATGAAATGCAATAAAGGCCCCTTACAAAATATTTAATTTTATCATTATTTCAACTTCAATATCTTTAGATTTTTTAGCTGATTTTTACCAATTTTATAATACTGGCTAATTTCGAATCATGTCTTGTTGTACGACTTTTGCAACATTACTTTTTACATTATTGTTTAATTGCCACATACTTATTGTGTATACAACTGCATGTCCCCTCTAAAGTATAGAAACAGTGGAAGACAAAAAGTAAGATATAATTCACAACTATATTAGCCTTTTCCTTTAAAACTTAAAGAAACTCACAATATTATTACAGTTACGAAATGTAGTTGATTTAAGAAGGATTCCGTTCAGTAATTTTTAAATAAATAAACGTTTAAAATTTCAAGCAAATTTATTTTCAACTGATTCTAATATTTAGTCAAAAGACTAATGGCCGTTTTCTCATTACACGATTAACTTTTTTCCCAACGAAAAACTGCACATTTAAGAAATTTGGTTTTCTCAATGTCTCATTTGCTTATATTCTGTCGCAAAGCTAACCAGCACTCATCTGCCGATACTTTATTTTCCTTTTATTTGCCGTACAGATAAATTCAATCAGCTGATTCCCATCTTTTACATGTATTTTGAGAGGTGTTGCCAGCTTAAAACCATGTTTTTTGTCGGTATATTGAGAAACCCAAAATTGTTAACAGACAGCTTATCGGTCTAATAAATTTATGTTGACATTAAGTAACAGGCAGTTTGACGGTACATTGAGAAAATGGCCATAAGTGCAAATTAAAACGGATTTTTAGTTGCATTTAATATTGTACGTTGCTTAAGTTAAGGTCTTCCTTCTGTATGTAAAATATAATTTAAAATAGCGAAAAGTTCATTTAATTTTTACTGTCAAAAATTCAACCTCATATTCCGTAAAAACAAATGAATTTTCAGTTATTTAATATAATTTAACTACCATAATTAATTTTTAGTTATGTAAAACAATCGATTTTTTTTTGTGTAAAAAATTCCCGTATTCTTTTTGTAAAAATTATTTTGGTTAATACATAAAATTTATAAAGTATGTAAAATAATTGCGAAAACCGTATCGGCATGCTGTTGGTGTCCTATAATTGTGAGTTCTTTTGTAAACAAAGGGGTCAGTACAACAAAAGAAAGATATGCAGTGTTTTATTTATATATTAATTTTCAATGTCATCTGCTTAGAGTTTCCCCTTATATTTTGTTGTATGTTGTATGAAACAATTTTCTACATTTGAGGTGGCACCCAGTTAAAGTCGGTTCAATTAAAAACATACTTTAATTTCGACTTTAGTAGCAAAATAATTAAAAGAATGTTTTTATTTTTAAGTTTTTTTTTAAAAGAACTGACTTTTACGTTTGACTATCATTATGGGCCATTGTATTTACATAAAAAAAATTTAAATTTTTCTTAATGATTTACATGATAATAATATGATTACTTCTTAACTTATTATGATTAACAGGATACGAATATGGTCATAATATGATTCAATAATAAACGTAATATGGTGCCTACAATCATGAATATTATCATAATTTATTGCTCTTAGAATATATTTACCACAACCATGTTTTTTCTTTTCGTGTGGTAAAATCATAGAATTTAAAAAAAATTCCTCTTAGATTTGTTAGCAACTGTACTTAAATTATACAATTTCTATATAAAGTTTAGTAGCTTTAGTTTACAGAACAATATTTAACTTGGTAAACAAACAAAAAGGGTTGCTGTAGATTTTACTGTTGGAACAATTGTACGAAGCCAAAAAGCAAAAAAGAAATAAAACAAATTCAACTCTCTGCACTCCCTGAGGGTACGAATAAAATGTTGGAAAAACAAAAGACTAAAAGACAATATAAAATGCACGAATGTGTATGAATTGTGTGTTTCTACGAGTTGCTTAAATGTTAGTGTGAGTGTAGTGTGTATGTGAATGCACACATATTAGTGTATTTGAATTTGTAAGGACATTGAACAAACGTGATGAATAGATAGTCCCAAGTTAATTACTTTTGTCAATTACAAAAATACGCAATGTAACATTTTGTAAGTAACTAATGTTCTGTTCAGAAAAAAACTGCATTTAAGACTTAAGGAAATCTATATTTAAAAAACCAAAAAAATAATTGAAATAAATGCATGTGATTATTTTAATTAATGTGATAATTTTAATTAGTAATTAATGTTACTTGGGAAAAGGAGGAATGTTGAAATATTTAAGTGATTTGTTATAAGAAAATTTTGTGAGTTAATCTTACAACGGCATAAAAACGCATTGTTTACTCAAAATTATAATTTCCCCACCTTATCTTGTACGGTGTTGCCTTTAACGTGCCAATAAGTTTGTGACTGAAATAATAAAAACAGGTTTTTGGATAAAAAAAAGTAATTTTGTTTTTGAACGTAGTCTCCTTAACCTCTATAGACTCTGTCCAACGTTTCTTCAATTTTTTCAACCCTTCGAAAAAGTGCGATATGACAGGTCACAGTTGTCGTGCCCTATGTAGTGTGAGAAAATTACATCTTTGTATAAAAATCTCTTTCAACCGAGTCATTTCTTCATTAGCAGAAACAAGAAATAGTAACTTGGTGCTAAGTCCGCAGAAAAGGAGGGATGATGAAGCAATTCGTAGTCTACACTTCTGCTTGAGCCAAGAAAATTGTTCTAAATATTTGTGTAGCTTCGTTTAAGCAAAATGTTTCTTTTCTTTAAATCACGGGATATTCTGCCATCAATATCTGA
Organism: Pollenia labialis; assembly: GCA_949318255.1. Classification (NCBI taxonomy): domain Eukaryota; kingdom Metazoa; phylum Arthropoda; class Insecta; order Diptera; family Polleniidae; genus Pollenia; species Pollenia labialis. The sequence goes on along the minus strand of OX439139.1, from coordinate 114,947,592 downwards.
CAAACATAAAGAAAATGACAAAGCCTATTAAAATTTGACTGAAGTCAACTGAAAGATGCCAGTTGACTTGAGCAGCGTTGCTCGTTCAGTTACGAGACGGGCCATTGAAAAATTCACAGAATTATTTACATTGTAGACCTGGTATTTTTAGATTAACTAAATAATAATAATCATATACATGCACTATGGTGAAATTTTGTCAAATTAGCTCATTTGTATTATGGCAAAACCGAAAACACGGAGTCAGATTTCTATGTATGCTACAATAGAGAAATTTGTTCTTAAAGAAAAGATGAACTTATCATATTTTTTTATACCCTTCACCATAGATGGAAAGGGTAAATACAAGTTTGTCATATTGATCATAGATAGATGGTATATATATTCTGGGTCCTTATCATTAGCGAAGTTGATTAAATGTTGTCCGTCTGTGTGCCTGTCCATGTGTATGTTAAAATGGGTTTCCCGAACGCTGGGGAATAGGTTGTTACAAATTTCCATCAAAGTTGATTTAACGTTGTCCGTCTGTGCATAAGGCTATGTGTATGTAGAAAGGGGTTTTCCGAAGACCCTAGAAATTATTGGGACTAAGTTGTTGTACATTAATCTCAAGTTCAACCAGATCGATCCACAAATGGAGGAATGCGCAAAAAACCACGAATGTCTCTGATTTCCCATATTATTGTTGTCTTTAAATATTTCAATACAAAAACGGACCTTTGAACTTTCAAATTATCGCTAATCATCTCGCATACGGTCGAGTTCCCACTTTAAAGAAATACATTTTTGATACAAACAGCGCTTTTTTCAGCGGATATAAAAATTGGTAAATGTCACGATAAGCTTTACACACTTAATTATACCCTTCACCTCAGGTGGAAAAGGGTATATATAAGTTTGTCATTCCGTTTGTAATTTCTACAATATTGATCTTAGACCCTATAAAGTATATATACTCTGGGTCCATATGGGGAGAGAAGTTGATTTAACGATATCCGTCCGTCTGTCCGTCTAACGTTTGATATGTGTTTTCCGGAGACTCCAGACATGATAGCGGCTAGGTTGTTTTACATTTATGTCACATATAGTCTACCATCGGTTGCTATTGAAATTCAGCAAGATCGATCCACAAATGGCTGAGATATGAGCAAAAAACCACGAATACCTCTAATATTTTCCAAAAATCCCTTGTGGTTGTTGTAATTTTCTTACTTTTTACTGTATATCTGGGGAACGGCAAAAGCCAAAGTTTCCAAATTAGGAACACACATTTAGGTAGCCAATACACACCATCCTACAAAATGTGGGCGGGAATGGAGAAGTGGGCGTGGTACCTCCCGTACAAAAAAAAATTAAAAATTGTATAAAAACCTAAATTTTAGGGCTGCCATATGTCCTATGGATATGATTTATATACCAAAATATCGAAAATTTTTATTTAAATACCCACTTTCGGGAACCATTGATCTCCCCGAGTCCACACCATCCTACAAAATGTGGGCGGGATTGGAGAAGTGGGTGTGGTACCTCCCATTGATCTCCCCGAGTCCAAGCTTTTTAACTCAGCTAAATGGTAAATTTCTTTTTAAACACGTCGGTATATAATTATTTCAAATCGGTTAAAAAATGGCTGAGTTATAACCAAAATACTGAATTCCCAAAAATTACTCATTTTTATTTTTTTATAATTAAGTTTGTTAAAATATATACAAGTGTATATAAATGTAATTAAATTATTCCTTAACACGCCGGTATATAAAACAATCAAATCGGTTAGATAATGGGCAATTTATTAGCAAAATACTCCGAAAATGGGTTAAAAAACATCAAAATTTTTATACAATCCTACATTTTAGGGCTGCCATATGACCTATGGAAACGACTTATGTATCAAAACATCGGCAATTTTTAGTAGAACATATTTCCCAAAAAATTGGTTGTTAAAACACAACATCCGACATAATGTGGACGGTTTGGATAAGTGGGCGTGGCACAAAATATAATTCTTTATATCTTAAGAATGGCGTTCACATAATTTTTTGTACTTATTGCACCATGGTGAAGGGTAAATAAGATTCGGCACAGTCGAATATAGCACTCTTACTTGTTTTTTGTTGTTATCGCTATTCTTTAGTAGGGAATGTCGTTTTTTTCATCTTTAAATTTGTTAATAATTCATTAACTTAGCTGACTGCATCTCTGTATGTCTTATTGCGTAGCGCAAAATTTAAAATTTACAATTTTCTAGAACTTTTACTTGTTATTAGTTTAAGGCTTTACTTAAATGTGTTTTAATGCAAAAAAATCATTGATAACACTGTGCAACAAAAAACAGCCTCAATACTTGTAATGCGAAATTAAACTAGACTTTTGGTAGAGCAAATCTGCCACATGGTTTTCAAAAGTTACCTCTGGTTCCCGAAATATCGACCCCTAAAATTTTTTAATTATATGAAAAGGCGTTTGGTATAAGTCAAAAATAATAAACTTAATGTACTTCTGGGCTAAAATACTATTTCAGATGTCTTCAGTAGAATTGTATGGCTATTCTTTTCATAAAATATATTAACCCACCAACACTAATTTTAAGGGGTAGTTTTTGTGTAATTTTAACTTCCCCACATTAGTATACTAAAGCGGCACTTAAGAGGGTTAAAATGTTCCACGAATATTTTCTGCGTCAAATTTTGCTTCTAAGACCAAAAGTTCGTGCAATGCTATACGAATAGTCTAGTTTAATTTCGCGTTGCAAGTATTTAGCCTGTGTAATAAAATAGTTTTATACCCTTCCCCGAAATAAAGTGTATATAAAGGGTGTTTTTTAGAGTGTCACGACTTTAATTTGGCATCAATGCTTTATTTGAGCACCGATTTATCAGCTGATAGTTGCTTTTTGTTTAGTTTGCTTTGAAATTTAATATAAATCGAATGTATTTGTACCTATGTGCATTTACGTTTCATTTAATTTTTTTCCGATTCATAGCAACTGCTGAATACATCAGCAATAATTTCTTGTTTTTTTTTTCTTTTTTTGTTCTTTTCCAAAGCAATCATTGACGAACGAAGCCAAACAATGTTATAAATGGCAAGGCTAATATGCTGTGCATTATTTGAATTATTTAAAACCAGCAGCGAGTGTGTGTTTCTGCGCAAATTTGATTGTATGAACGCAAAAGAGTGTATTTTATGGTGTTCATAAAATGCCAATTTTTTGAAATCACACAAAGCCGTTCTCTGATTCGGACTTTGTTATGTGGTATATTGTCTGCTTCATATGCAAGCCTGATAAATCCCCTTTCTAAGTAAATTGAGTTTTTGGTGCCATGTGGTAGAAAAAGATACGGCTCGTCGACATGCTTGTAGTTTTTCTATAATAACTATATTTTTGGTTTTCCTCTCAAGCTGCAAATATGATAAATCAAAGGTTATGTATCCCTCCTGTAAAATGTGCTGAAAAGTTAACAAGTTTTCGTATTAAGCCGACCGGCCAACAAATAGCAGCGATATAAGCAAAAAACCACGTCTTACTCTAATTGTACCCATAAATCCCGAGCGCGAATCCAATTGTTAAAGAATGCCTTATAGAAGGCCTCGGCGCTTTGGTATAGTAGATAAGATGCGTCTTCCACACTCGCTTCTATGAGAAGGGAGTAGAGAAGGGGTGACATTTTTTGTATTATTTTTTTTTTTACACAAGCAAAAGCAAAATAATATTTTTTTTGGTCCCGATACCATTCTTATGAACCTGCTTAAGAAGCGAGACCGAAAGACCTTCTCCGTAATGACAACGTGTGTAAAAAAATATGAGTATGAAATGGAGCGAGCAAGCCTTGTATATCCAAAAGGAGGAATACAGAGGCCTTCTAGAAGGCATCCACACTCCTTCTTTTTCCCGCTGAGTCCCTTCTTTTGTTTTTATTCTGTTTAATAGTGTGCGTAAGTGGTAAGGTGAAGCGTTTTAACGATGCGGCAAAGACGAAGATAGCACTCATGATTGTTTTTAATTTAATTCTTTTGCCAATATGTATATATGGGTCTATGAAATAACTCCCACGAAATAAGTCCCACTTTTAAAAACGAAATAAGTCCCACCAAAAATTGCTTAAAAAAATGAAATAACTCCCACGAAATAAGTCCCACTTTTGAAAGCGAAATAAGTCCCACCAAAATTAAATGATTTAAAAATTTACTTGAAATGAAATAACTCCCACTCAAAATGAAAAAACTCCCCCTTGAATAATATATTTCTTAAATGAATTAAGTCCCACTTTCATAAACGAAATAAGTCCCACTTTTTCACTGTTTAATGCGATATCAAATAAGAAGTATTTGGCGAAAAAAACACGTCGAAAAATATGAATAATCAAAGCAGAGGAATAATAAAGAAAAATCGTATGCAAGCTTGCAGAAGGCTTCTTAATGGAATGGATATTACGAATTTTGATAGAGTTCCAGAATTTATTATTAATTCTTTTTTCGGTCAAGGAACGTATAGAGAACGCCTACTAGTAACAACGTTTGGACACGTAAATGGATTAAGTACAGATCAATTGTTCTTATTATTAAGATGGAAACCGTTTCGGAAGGACCATCAGATTAAAATTATCGACCTTTATAAATGGCTTGAAGATCCAGTGCATGGTAGACGGTATTATAGTTTTAACGTGGCATTGGGATTAGTTGTATTTTGTAATGGTGATATTAGAAAACATGGAACACGAATTCCAATTTCCTACGAAAAATATAATAAAACACATACATAACGTTAACATTACGTCAACAATTTTTTTTAATATTGTTTTTCCAGAAGTTAAGTTCGGTACCTATTTGTGCACATTTCTTTAAAGTTTTTTTATTATAGTAAGTATAAAGTAATTAATAACAAAAAAAGGAGAGCCATGAGAGATAAGGACAAAAAATTATAATTGACCCTTTTACGAAATGTCCAATATATAACTTTTTGCATAAGAAAAAAATGAGAAATAAAGCCATAATGGCCTTATATTTCATGGCTCTATCGCACACCAAAATATAAATTTAGGGGTATGAAATAACTCCCACTTTACAAAACGAATTTATTCCCACTCAAACCGAAATAAGTCCCACTTAAAATAAAAACGCGTAACGAAATAAGTCCCATCAATTGACGAAATAAGTCCCTTTTTAAAAAACGAAATAACTCCCACTTTCAAAACAGCAATTTTTTGTGGGACTTATTTCGTTTTTAAAAGTGGGACTTATTTTGTGGGAGTTATTTCATAGACCCGTATATACATTTTAAAGTTCAGAACTAAATTTCTAATAATGCAACCTTCTACTAATAATGCCATGTTTTTTTTCAAATTATGTTAAAAGTAATTACACGTACCCACATTAAATTGTCTTCAAAATTTTGTGAAAATCAAAAGTATTTTAATTTTCGTCAAACAAATATAAAACCATACGTGTGAGTTTTTTATTACCAACACAATCACAACAAGTAAGAACGTATAGTCGACCATATGATACCCTACGCCACATTATATAAAAACAAATAAGCGAGAGTTCGGATCTATGGACAATCATGGACCTGCCAGACCAAATTTTGCTATGAAGTTAGGATTCCCGTAAAAGTTTTATGTAGCGAATATAATTTGCCTTTAAGTGATTTTATGATTACAAGAGTTTTTTTTGGCTAATATTCAATCCGTCTGTCAGTTTATTTAGAAAATGAGATTTACATTTGACTTATGGTCAATTCTTCTAGCACAAAATGTTGATTTAACTGCTATGAAAATGTACTTCACCAAATGTTATTGCAATACCAAGAAAGTAGCATATGGAAGTGGTTATTGTAGTTACAGGATCCTGTGGTCATATATGGATCGATTCCAATACAATTTCGCCCGATCATTTAGGTTACCAAATTTAATTTAATTTAATTGAAGTTTTTAACCGATCCTCTCACCATTTTCAGTGGTCTTAAAATAAAACGTAAGTAGCAAAGTTCATTAAATTATAAAATGCTACTTGTACTTTCGGCGTAAGGTTTACAGGGACATCCATTCATATGTACAGAAGATGTTAGATCGATTCAGCAATTCTTTCAAATGCAATTTCTTCTATTTATATTTTTGACAAGAACCAAACGAAATTACGTCGGCTTAAGTTTTTGTAAAATAAACAGTTACTGAACAGTTTTGGATGTTTCGTTTTTAATAGTGAATAATTGCAAATTGCCAAGTTTAAAAAGACTTTGATGCTCGTGGCGAGGAATTACCATGGAATTTTAAGAGTGGTTTGTTCCATTCTGTTTTGTGTTAAAAATATTAGAAATTTATTATATTTCTTTAAAATCTAACAAAGTCTTTAATAGAAATGTTGGTCTTTAAACGTTGACCAAGATTAATAATCATTAAATATAAAATACAAAAAATGTTTTTATGTCCGTTATAGACTCTGAAACCATCCAACTGATTTACTCCAAACTGGCTTCATTAGAAAGGAAATTTTGTGAAAATGGTTTTAGCCATACATTTTTTGAAAAATAGGACCACGAGGTGAGGTTATTGCAATTTCTGCCTTTTTGAAAATTTCTAGCCAATTCGAATGAAATTTAAAACATATTTACATAAGCTATGCATATTTTCAAAAATAGGACTACAAGAACAAAAGGGGGGAACGTTGTGCTACTACGCCGAGTATGCACTTGTATTTAAATAAAAGCAGAACCGAAGAAACTGTCTCCATGTGAACTACTATTACATAAGTGCCCCGGTATGCCAGCTGGTAGTGAGCTAGTCTATTAGTGCGGGATTTTCGGGTACGATTCCCGCCAGAGACTCTGGTCTCCTTCAGACAAGCGTTGAGCTTCGCGGTATTAGCTTAGGGGAAAAAGTTATACGCTAGTAACATCGACTGGATGTTAAACCAGCAAATCTATTTACGGTTTTGTGTGACAACCAAAGATCATTCCAACCCTAAAGCTTAAAATAAATATTTTATGTAAATAAAAATTATTAGTTTGTGCTTTTTCGCATATTTTAAGGAATATTTTTACGTTTTATGTGGAAATATTTGCATGTTTTAAAAATGTTTGTGCATATTAACACTTTTCCTGATTAGAAATTAGAAAGGGGATGCCAAATGGGGCCAGGTTTTTTGAAACCCGGGATTTTTAATTAAAAAAAATGGGATCCCGGGGCGGATCGGGATTTCATATATCAAAGCAAATTTTTAAAATTCATATAATTTTAATCCAAATTTTTAATATTTTAATCAGGCTTAAGTTCATCAAATTTAATTTTCATTAAATTATTTTTATGAAGAAAGGAATTTTACAACATGAAAATTAATTAAAATTGTTATTGATAATCATTCATTCTTGACTGACCTGAGATTCGAACCCAGGCGGCTGGTTACCATGACATGTTTCGATCACAACCACTTGATCTCCTCAGATGGATTTGCCGTCTTACACTCGCAGCCATCGACGACTGCTGACGTCAATAGTCAAACATCAATCCTTAAACCAAATTGTATTTTTAACCTTTGGTAGATCGAAATTTGCTTTTTTGAATGATTATCCATTTTTTAATCGATTTTACATGTTTTTCCTAACTTCTGTTTTTTCCGTACTTATGTCAAGAATTCTTCTTGAAGTCCAAAGTACAACAAGAAAAAGAAAGACAAAACGAAAAAACAAAAAAAAAATATACTTTGGACTAAACGAAGAGTTCTTGGCATAAGAACGGAAAAAACAGAAGTTAAGAAAAACATGTAAAAATGGTATCGTAAATAAATAGCTACATATATGCTAAATGACAATATTCAATTTATTTTATCTCAAATACATAAATATGCAAGTATTAGTCTAATAAAATAAACAGTTCATTCACTAAGAAAAAATGGCCACACCGAACTTTATCTTCTGATTTTTGGTACAAAATTCATTGCATGTAACATTTATTCACTTGCGACTTCTTTTTGTAACCAGTAGCTCGTTTCTGTATTTCTCGCATCGTAAAATTTTCAACGTGAAGTGTGAAACAAAAAATTCCATCGTTTCTCGATTTGCGAGAAAAAAGTGTTTCTGTATTTATATGCGAAAACAGACAAAACAGATTCAGTTTTAACTGGAATATTTCCAGAATTAAATGTCAAATAAAAGCCAAACGTCAACAAAAGAAATTAATATAATAAAAACAGGCCAGATTTGACGATTTATTTTTATTTCAACGATTTTTGCTCCGAAAACGTGCCGATTTGCTGATTTTTTCTAAAAAGTAACGAAAGCAAAAACAAAATCAACAATATTTTATAACTTTATTGTAGCTTTCTATAAAAATTCATATCGAATTTTTAAATTTCAAACACTTCATATTTTGTGGCATTGAAAATTTAAAAAAAAAAATAATATGAATGTCTGTAGAAAGCAACAACAACTTTATAAAATATATTTGATTTTATTTTTGCTTTTAATGAAATTGTTGGCGTTGCGTTTTACACTATAAGCCCCTTAGTCTTCGAAATAAGATAATTGTAAATAGTTTTATATGTTTGTTTATTAGAAAAAAAGATATCTTTAGAAACAAGGCTGCTTAAATTTTTATATTTATCCCTATTGTGAAAATTGTCCTCGAAATTGTTTGTTTCTTCCCTAAAAAATGTATCGGAAAAAGCAAAATTTCGAGGGAAAGTAATGGACCGACTTGGCTTATTTTGAACATTTAATACTTCTTATATACATATACGAAATATGACTGATATTTGATATTCTTATCTTATATGTACACTTTTGTGCCAAAACCATTATTCCAGCAAGAAAGAAATTTGTTTGTCTCCCAGTAAAAACTTTTTCAAAATGGATAACTTCTTTCACTCGTTATTAAGTAGCTTTCTTCCATAAGAACTTCGATAACTACTTTTTTCTGGATGTATTAAGATAAAATAAATGACTTACTTTTGAATTTGTTCTTTTTGGCACAACCCTTGTTAAATTCATTAGTTTTTCAGTAGAATTGTATGTAGTGCTTTGATGTGTTTCTGATTACTTAACATATTATTTTGTAGGCGAAGATTTTACTGGGTCGTTAACCCGTTTATTTATGAACCGATTTTTTTAATTTTAACTACAAGGTATTCTACTAAGTCTATTTCAGGTAAAAAAGAAAAAGATTTATAGCAATAGGTAAATTAAAGATTTATATCTCAATTATTAAATAATAATTATTAAATACACATGAACTTTAACTATGTTTTTGTTTGATTATTTTTTAATAAAAGTCGAAACAAATTTGTTTAAAATTGATTTTAAATTGCACGATTTTTAAAACAAAAAAGACGACTTTTTTTATTTTTTTCTCAGGAAGTTGACGATTTTGACACAAATTTATCTGGCAGCACTGATTAAAACCAAAACAAGAAAAGGCTAACAAAAATTTAAACTAACAATATATAACAATTGTTTTTTGTTTCTTTTCATCATATAAATTATGCATTTATCATTTATATTCCTTCTATTTTTTTTATTTATTTAAAAAAAATAGTATATAAACATATTTTAAATTCAAAATATCTACATTTTGTTTTTCTCGCCACCAATTTCAAATGTGACTTATTTTGACAGTTCTTGAAAGAAACTTTTCGCAAAATATTGTTATAGAAACACTTTTTCTCGCATCCTTCCAATAATTGCTGGAAAATTATTAAAATGACAGATAATTCTCGCAACGGAAAGATACAGAAACACTTGTGCGAGAAAACCCATTTTATGTTTCATTTTGCACTGTTTCTGTCCCGATTCACTGGTTTCATGCGGAAAATTTTACGATGCGAAAAATACAGAAACGGGCTACAGTTAAAAATTAGATTCATTGCCAGTACGGTGACTCAAGTTTATTTTAATATAGTTGTATTTGATTAAAATAAAAAATTAGCACATTTTTATTAAACCTATACTTTTTAGAATAATACCGGGATTGGCATCCCTACTTATAGGTCAAATATGAAATTATTATTTTGAATTTTTTTCTGCTAATAATATACAAAATAAATTTTTCTGCCATTTTCGAAGAGATTAACTTTAACTTTCTTTATACTAACAAAAATATGCTACTTTGAGTTACTTGAATACAAACTCAAAAACCTTTTAAAATGTAACGACCGTTACTTTGAAAAACAAAATTTTTTATTTTTTTGGTAATTAATTTCTTTGGTTTCAAAATAAATCCATTCCTTAAACAAAACATTTCAAAAAATACAATCAGATATTTGACTTGACATAGCCTGCGCAAAGTTTTGCAATACATGATGTTTGTTGCCGACATTTGAAAACAGCACATTCATAAAGTAACGACCGTTACTTTTTTAATGGTCAAAAAAAGTATTGAAATTAAATTTTTTATGAATTCTTTCGGTTGCTGCCGTTGCTTGAACTTTCGTAAGTCCAAAATGGAGCAATCCTCGTGGCATAGTTGGTTAAGTTGGAATTTTCTTTAAAAAATCTCAGAAAATCGGTAACGACCGTTACTTTGGAAACACTCAAATATACCCCAGAAAACAAAATTATAATAATAATTTTTAATTCTCCGATTTTCGATCATAGAAAATACCAAGTAGACAATTATATTGCTGTTGCCTAGATTTAATAAAAACTTAAAATTGCCATCGACAACAATTTAAATAAAAGAAGCGAATTTTTCACCATATTTTTAGTGTAGGGTAATAAGCTTATGATAAAACAAAACCATTTAACGTGTAATTGGTATAACAATTACCAAGCATTACTTCAAAAGTATAACTTTGTGCTTAATTTTTATTAGTGGTACTTCAATATAAACGTGTAACATTACTGCCACATTTTTCTTCTCTTCCGGCCATGACAACTTAATCCATTATTTTCAAAAGAAAAACTTTTACTTGTGCACAGTAAAAATTAAAACAAAGAGGACACAACAAAAAAACCAAGTGTTATTTTATTGTAAAAAACACTTTTACTTTTATGTATATTTTTTTTTTTTTTTTTTGTTAATACGAGAACGAATGAAGTTTTTTACACATTTACACCAGGAATTTTTTTTTGCAAACACATCATAAGCATTTGCCTTAGGCCAACTTGGTGGTACATTACTTGGCTAAATTGTTGACAATGTTGCTGCTTATGGGCGACATAAATGATGAAAACAACAACAACGGTAAGAACAGCTAAACAATTCGAGGGAACCAAAACGACGTGTAACTTGATGTTCTAAATAGCACTTGATGATGGATGCAGTTATGAGTGTGTATTGTAAACATTCTGCATTCTTGGCTAAGGCTGGCACGTGTTGGTATTTAACACCGAATGGGGTTAAATTCAGCATACCACTGCAATTATTATCATCATCAACATCAGCTTCGTAATAAAACTTCATTATCAAGAGCATTAGCACTGCACGCAATGCAAAAAAACGTGATGGCATTGTAGGTGTAACGTTTGTGCAGTAGTGTTGGTACTGATTTGTAATTAAAGGTTTTATAAACATGCGTTTCCTTTGAAATTTAGCTGTTTGAGAATATTAAAGAGAAATTAAACAATTCAGAGAAAATAGTTAGTGAAAAAGCGCGACTATTTAATGCATATGGTGGCCCTATCTGTACTTCATTATAAAGAACAATACTGTATTTTTGGGTTTGCTTTGCGAAAATTATTTTTCGTTTTAAGACCTTAAATTGTTTTGCATTTTATTTATTATCCAGTATTTAAACGGTATTTCATAAGAAAAAAGAACGCATGCAATTATTATTCGTTTCTCGAAATTTTCAAGATTTAATAACAAAAGAAGATGTTTACTATATTTGTTCATACATACACGCAGAGAAAAACATGTTTATTAAATGGTCATTACGACCTTTTTTGTTAATATTTGCCTAATATGTTTACCCCAATAAATTAATGATAGTCCTAATAAATCTAGAAAAAGTAATTTTTGTCCCTTACATTTTTTACTTCGCTGTAATAACATTCTATGGTGTTTTACACCTAAAATGTAACTCTGTTCTAGCTTGACATATTTAATTATGTGCTCCTATAATATATATATTTTTTAACTAAAGCATAATTTTCCGTCCGCGAGCGTCAGAAAATCGAGAAACATGTATGTATATCAAAATAATTAAAACATTTTTTGGGGAGAGAAAGGTCATGCCGCATTGAAAATTTACAAAATTAATTATCATACATTAATTGATACAGGTAAGTTAATTGAATATAGTAATTATAAAATTACAAACATACTTATATAAATATGCAATTACGTTGTCTTTATTGCAGCCAAAAAAATCTTCGACGTTGATTTCGACATAAAAAATGTTGTCAACAGCCCCAAATTTTTTTCAATTACTGTTCAACAGTACATATATTAATAAAGTAGATTTCAGATAAATTAAAGGTAAGTTTGTGTTTGAATTTAATTTAACAATTCTTAAGTCAATGGAAAAACAAAAATTAAAAAGTGTTATTGCATGCCGAAGAACATAAATATAAAATTTATAAATTAGGGGTATAACTTATTCCCATTTTTTGCAAATATCAAAATGGCCATAGCATAGTTGAAAAGTCCATTGAAAACTATTAAAAAAAATTATATTAATTTTTCGCTGTTTTCAAAAAACGTCACCCACAAAACGCGGTAAGGTCAGGTTAGGTTAGAATGGCCGGTCACAAAGACCCCGCATAGACCAAAAAGGTCCCTAGCGTTACCACGTTGTGCGATAGCCCACAGAAGAATGTTAGAAAAAGGTCATTCCGATGTAATGGTACTCAGAGTACCCCACACTATCTTGACGAATGCTAGGAGTCTCCTTAACCCAATCCCGGAGACTTCCCCGAGACCCCGGAAATAATGATCTCCCAGACAATTTGCCCTGGAGCGCACGAGTGCCGGACAGTAGCAGAGTAGATGCACAACCGTCTCCTTTTCCCCTGGTAAACCACAGAATCTACAACTGTCACTATACAACCGCCCCACCCTCTGGGCGTATACCGCAGTCCAACAGCGACCCGTCATAAAACCTACCAGAAGGCTACAGACCCTTCTCGAAAGCGACAGAAGAATTTTCGTCGACTCTGGTCGTAGGATCCCTACATTTCCTTGGAAACCCTGCACGTTCTGGTGTTTTCCCAAATCGCCTCTGATCTCCTCCGTATAGCAGAGTCCGTATCACTCCTTATAAAACGCGGTAAAGTTGGAAAATTATTTTTTTTTTATTTTTATTTTTACTAATACATTTAGTCAAAAACTTTAACAAATCAACACGCACATTAAATTTGAAATTCATGTCCTTTAAAAATTAAGAAACTTTTAAATATTTTTTTCCTTTATTATTAAATTTTTTTCTTTAGGGATTTTAGAAAATCGCTTTTGTGGATGAGGTTTTTATTTTCAAACGACCCAAACAAATTGTTTTTGTAAATAACACAATATTCGCTATTGCGTAGTGCTACGGCCAAAATTTGGTTATCCCCCTAATGTATATATACATTTATATAAATGTATGAATTTATTTTTTTTTAATACAGTGCACTCACGATAATATGAACTAATTAAAACACAGCCAATTCACTTTTGCAAGATTGTTCATATTTGCGAATGGCATCTAATGTTCTAAATTTTCTAAAATTTCTTATTTGTCTTTTGAAAGTTCACAACTTATGTTTTTTTAAATTCATATATAAGAACTTTTCACGTTAAAATTATATTTAAAGATGTTTATAGAATTGCATGTTAATGTGAGCACTAACTAAAACGTGCATGTAAAACATTTTGATTAACAACTGAAGACAATTTTAAAGCAGATAGCTGGGGAAACCCCTAAGTTATTACGCAGTTGAGTCAAAATTTATTTTGATTTTAATACTGTGTAGGTAGATAAAAATCGTAAAAAAAATACATTTATAAGTTGTTCATATTTTAAATCTTTTGCACAAGTTCATATTTTAGAGTAGTCAATGGAAGTGTTGTGTCAAAAAAATTCAGAAACACCCTCAAATTCAGAAGTTATTTTAAATTAAGAATATCTACAAAAACAAACGAAAATTATAAACTTTTTTGATTTTAGGTGCTTTTCATTGCTTATTTTAATATGAAAGCTTATAAAAATTTATATTAACGTATGAAGAAAATTTAGTTCTTAACAAAACATGGTTTTAATTTTTCAAATCGGATAAAAATTGTATAAGTTATTCAACTTTTCATTAACACCTGTTTTTAGTATTTTCTCCCACCGCGCAAAACATATGAATAAAAAAAACAATTAACTATACAAGCAAATTTGTCAACTTAATACTTTGTTTGTTGTAATTTTACAGTTACGTTTTTGGTATTAACTAATGGGTGGTTTACAGAACACGAATTCAAAATTTTGTTTTTGTTTTAAATGTAAGTTGAACGGACGAGTAAGGCGCTCGTGTTCAGTAAACCACATATGAATAAGTTATTGTTAATCTGTCTTTATTAAAAAAAAGAACTGGAAGATAATACAGATGAATAGGGTTAATTATGCCCTAGTTTTTTAAATCATTAAACAAGTTTAGAATGTTTTTATATGCAATTTTTAGTTACATATATATATTTGGATAAATACATAAACTAATCGAATTTATTACCAACACAATGGCAATGTTTAAATACTACCTTTTGGTGAAGGATATTGTTTTTAGATAAGAGTAAAAAAAGTGTAACTAGTTTAAAATTTGTGACAAGTGAAGTGATATTAATATTTAAATTTATTAAAACAAGTAAGTTTGTAATTTTTGTAATCCTTTAACAAATTTTAAATTGTGTGTAATTTTTTTCTGCAGTGTGTGATAAGCGTAATAATTTTTGTTATGTTTGCGGTTTATTCGCTGACAAAAAACATCGCTTTGATCTGAAGAAAAATAAAGCCTTAGTAAATGCCTTCTATACAGTTTTTAACTGCTCATACAGTTCTAGCAAATGTTATGAACCCGAAAGTATTTGTACAAGCTGTTCCAGTATGCTTAAGAAAACTAAGTCCGAAAAGTTTATAAGCCAGCCATTACCATTATCTTTGCCAATGATTTAGCATCATAAAATATTCCATAAACCACAAGACTGTTATTTTTGCCAAACAAACATCGCTGGTTATCAATATAAAAATCGTGATAGCATTAAGTATGCTAATGTGTAAACTGTTACTAAGCCAGTATTAAGTGCAATTAAATGTAATGAAACTTTACATAAACAAAGTGATGATGAATCTGAAAACGAGGAATGTGATATGGAATATTTACCAAAATCGGCTGAGCCACATTTTGTGACAAATGCATATTTTTGCGATCTTGTGGGAGATTTAAAACTTTAGTAACTTTTGCAAATATAAGCCGATTTTAACAAATGATATCTCGTTTTTTTCTATATAAAATTATCTTTAAAATACAGTGCAAATAAAGATAGGTTTTCACAGAAAAAAATTAAAATAACTCTTGTTGAATTTAAAAAATTAGGAAAAAAAATAAAAAAAATTAGATAATTTTGAGAAAAACTCACCTAATTTTTTGGAATATATTTTTTATGAATACACTTCATAAAAGCTTAATTCTTTGCCTTTCCAAAACAGTTTAAAATTTTAAAGTCGATCAAAAAATTTGTGAGTTAGAGGAACTAAAAAGCTACGACCTACCCTAAAACAGTTTTTTGAAAATAACTCAAAATTTTGAGGGTGTTTCAAAATGTTTGAAAACGGTTTTTGTATGTCCTCACCTAGGCCTACAACCCCCACTAGGTCGGTTTTCAAGTTCTGACAAAAAGTGTTTTTTTTTGTAGCAGTGTGTTATCTATAAACATAATGTCTGAACATATATTGTTACTTACAACGTGTTTGACACAATCATAACCACAAACAATAGTGATAGTTTGTCATTGTGATTGTATCAACCATGTTTTTTTGCGTGTATTACTGTACTGTGATATTAAAGGAATTTATTTTGGGGATGAACGGTATATTATCATTCCAAAATCTAATTAATGCTACACCTCTTGTTTGCTTTTTTCTGCATTTCAGCAATAAGTTTTTTTCTTAAACTGATCTTATTTTTGTAAACGACGACTTTTTTTATTCGCTTCACGTAGTCAGGCGGGTCATTTATTTATGGCAAAAAATTGGAAAAAAAGGAATATTAATCGTATAAAAAGTTTGTGTTCTCTGCTCGCATAAGTGGCGAACATATTTAATTTAAAGTTAGTGGCAACTCTCTACTGGAGAAATGTCAAATAACCTTCTCCGGTTTTGATTTTTTTTTTTAAATCCTCCTTACACGCAATTTTAAAACTTTTAGCCGGCACAAGTGCAATCCACAGGATAAGATTTTGCTAATTTAGCAGAATGTACTAATAATGTGAACTCACAAGCGCAGCTGTTAGCAGTGATTTTCTTCGTGGTGTAACGTTAAGTGTATTTTTTTTTGCTTATTTACATTTTTTAATAAGGCATCCTGACATTTGCCGTCTCAATTCTAGCAACAAAATGCCTATTGTATTTTCTATTGTTGCATTGTTGTCTGTAGTACTGAGGTCACTTTATTAATAAATTTTGCTTATCTAGCTGGAAAGAGTCGTATTTAGAGTTCCAATTTGAGTAAATATTTTTATCAATAATAAAAGATCACTTGTTATAAAATAAGAAAATGCAAAACTATAAAAATATAACGGTACTTCAAACTTGAATATTTTTGAGTGAATTTTAAAAATTCTTTTTTTTTTTGTTGTTTCGAATCTCTACATATTCGCTGTTAATAATGAGTGATCACACCACATAACACGAAATTTTTATAAATGGCATAAAACACTCGAAAATAAAAGGCTTGACGGTTCCGTAAGCAATATTTGTGGAAAAATAAGCAGTAGTTCTAATTCTTATATTGATTACACAGAAAAAATTTTTCCAAAAAATTATTCAATTAAACGAATTGTTTAATTAAAGTCGATTTTCTATTTTGTCTGTGTATGAGCAATTATAATTGCAAAAAATGTGTATATTACAAGGTGATAATTGGTAAACCGAACAAAACGTGATTTTGAAAGTCGCTATGGTTCCTGGTTTAGCAGGCACCATAAGAAAGAAAATTTGGAATGGAACGCAATTAAAAGAGTTCAAAAAACTAAACACCAATGAAACTTTCAGGAATACTACACTCGTGAAATTTCTAGCACTTTAATCTAATAGAGATTTAATGAATAGACTTTTAATAACTTACAAATTAATCACTATGAATCGCTTATAAATCTTGTAACTAAGAAGGTCTTAAAATGTGTAACCACATCTGATCCATATATAAACAGTTTTCTCAAACCTTCTGTATATAAAAAGCCAGCATTGACCCCTGAAGAAGTACCAGAAGAAAACCATGAATTGTAATATTTAATTCTTACTTTAATTTAAATGTACATATGAAATATATTCTTAGTTTGATATAATTGAAGAAAAATAAAGCACTTATTGTTACTTCCACCTCTTTATGAATTATTTCAAACATTCTCATGCATACCCGCCGCTTTTTACTTATTGATCACCCAACGCGATTAATATCAGATATACATTTTTGCAGTTGTGTGGGAGGTGGCCGTGGCAGTGGAACATATTGACATATTGGCCTAGTAGCACCTTGTACCAAAATATAGAAGTCTATCTTCATTTTTCCAAGGTTATTAATTTTGTCTTCCTAGAATGCCTAAATCTTACATTGTGCAACGTGCAGAAGAAATAATAATTGAAAGCCTGGAAAATTATTCGTACTCTACTGCAAATAAGATTTTTCAATTCACTTGAGTAAACTTTTAAAGATCAACAAATTTCTTTTTATAATTAAGAAAATATGAAATTTGAAACTAAAATTGGACATAAATATATTTTACTTCGCTTCACTCATGGTTTTTATTTATTTTTTCTTCTGTGTGATTATTCATTTGCTTCGGCTAAAGGTCTTGGATCATAAAATTAAAATAAAAACAACTTTTTATTTTAGTTTTAACAATTTATTTTCTCCGATATTTCAAGGAATCTAAAATACAACAAGTGATTTTCTTTAATATTACAAAAACTAAAACTTATAATTTGCATACTACGTACATAATTAGTTAAATTATTTTACCGCGTCTTTTTTCACAAACCTATAACATCAAACAAGACTTATCAACTAGTTGTCATTTCTTATTATGTTTATTTATTATGTGTCGATATAATTGAGCGCAATTGTCTGTATCTGTCTTATAATTAAGTCGTGTGTTCGTTGGAATATTTATTATATGTAACATTTCTAAGGTAAATCTCTTTTTATAATTACTTATTTTAATTTTATGATCCAAGACCTTTAGCCGAAGCAAATGAATAATCACACACAATAACACAGGTCAACAAAAAAGAAACCCCCTACATATTTTTTCTTCTTTAATATTGCCATTCACACTTTTCGATATCAAGAAATTAAACCAGGTATGGGAGTTTTATTCTGAGTTGAAGGGGTAATACATATTGAAATATTGAATTGATAAGAAATTTAAATGTTTTTGTTATTCGTGCTTAATTCCCAATTTTTATTATTTGATAAAAACACTGAAATTTATTGTTGAAGGGATAAGCTATTCCTATGCGCATTTCACTGGTTGCTTAGGCCAGATCATCAGGAAACTTCATCCATAAAGATTTTAGAAAAACTAAAGATATTAAACCAAATAAAACTGTTAAGCGTATAAGAATTACCGAATTTGTAACAATATCAAAGTTTAAATAAGAAATTTGAATTAAAATAGTCAAAAAAAAAATTGGAATGAAATAAATATACAATAAAAATTGGGAATAATTAAATTTGTGCGCTTGTAATCACATTCTTAAAATATTTTTACAAATTCATTAAACAAATCGAACATTTGCAGGCTTGGTATATATTCAACATTTTTTAAAACATATGTATAAAAATCAATCGTAAATTATACCACAATTTTGAATGAAAACAACCAACAACAAAAATACAATATTGTACAATAATACATTATAATAAAAAAACGACGATAAATATAAAAAAACATAAAAAAAAATCCAAGAAAATAACATTACATACTAAGTACAACCTGTTGTAGAAGTTTCAGCCGCTCGGAAAACAAGAATTTGTCGTCACCGTAAAACAAACGTCTTCCGACATAAGTTTACGCCACCCGGTAAAGAAAGCTAGTTTAATTTTGCTATTTCCGATATATTTTTTTATGATAGTGTACGTATGAGTAATTTTTATATAGTATTGCTCATACTACACAAAAAAAATTACGACAAATCAATTGTCATATTGAATACCATATTCGTCAATGCAATTAACTTTTTTATTAAAAAGGCACTTATAACTAAATTTGTAAATACAAAAAATTATTTTGTTAATAAAAATTGTTAAAACTCAACAAATATTTTCAACAATAAGTTTGTTATATTGAATAAAATATTTGTTAACAATTATATATAAATTATTGTTACGAAATTGTTATATTAACACAATATTTGGTTGCTAACTAAATTGCAAAAAAAGCATTTAAACTTATTCTAGCAAAACATTTATAGACCTGGATGCCCAATCAGGTTTTGACATCAACACAAAATGGAATCTTGGCATAATTAACATTATTTTTGTAAAACTAGAATTTTTAACAGATCCATTTAAATTTCCTTATAAATCGTAATATAAATGAAATAATTGAGCTCAAGGTCTGTTGTTTTAAATAATTTTTATTTTATTTCTCCAATATTTCGAAATTCATCGAATTTCTTCCTCAGGGACAGTCTTTAGTTTAACAATAAACATAAACAACAATAAAAACATTTATAAATAAGTACATCGATCATTTACATTACAAATTTAAAGGTCGAATAAATACAACATGAAATAAATCGTAATAATTTTACTTACCGTATAGATTGACTACAATCGAGAACAATCATCACATCGTTTATTCTTTTAAAGATTTTTAATTAAAATATATTAGAGATTTTTGTATGTTTTCCATTTTTTTTCTATGATATAGTACATACATATCGTTACTTTAATATAGAAAAGCCCTAACTAATGTTTTCCTTACTTTACAGGAGAAGGAAACAACTTAATAAAAATTATAGTCTTGCAGTCACGATTTTTTTTAAACGCATTCTTTTGTTCAATTCTCTAAGCAATTTAATAAAAAACTGGTTTTAAAAAAAATCGCGACTGCAATACTATAATTTTTATTAAGTTTTTTTCCTTCTCCTGTAAAGTAAGGAAAATATTAGTTAGGGCTTTTCTATATTAAAGTAACGATATACATACATAGTAATTTTCTACAAACAAAATAAATTGTTAATATGACAATTTACAAACATGTTAGTTAAAAAAATGTTAAAGTTATAACAAACATTTAACAAATTTTCTTTAATTACTTAATAACTTTCGATATTGTTTTCTGTATACACGGAAAAAAATCACGACAAATCAATTGTCATATTGCGGCAATACAATTAATTTTTTAATTGAAAAGGCACCAACAACCGAACTTTTAAATATAAAAAATACTTTTGTTAATTCAAATTGTTGATATTCAACAAATATTTTTAACATCGAAGTTGTGATATTGAATAAAATATTTGTTAACAATTATATACCAATTTTAATTACGAGTTTGTCATATTAATTAAATATTTTGTTAAGATCGAGATTATTGTGATTTAAAAGAATGAAATGCATTTAAAATATTTGTTTAATAAATTTTTATTGACATGTATATTAAAAACTACATCACAAAGACCATAATTATTTATTTCAGCAAACTTATTCAGACTTAGAACTGGATGCACAATAATGATTTTACATCTGCATATAGGGGAATCTTGACACCATTAATGACTACTAAATGAAAACAAAAATAAACGAAAGACCCATTAAAATCTTTTAATTATTCAAACCAAAACTTAACTTACCTTAAAGATAGTTTCAGTTTTTCAACAAACTGCCTATCATTTGTTCTTTTGGTGATTTAAGCCCAAAATTTTAGAACTTTTTTTTCATATTGTATTTAATTTATTTTTTTGACACAAAATATATTTTATTGTATGTATTTATTTTTTAACTGAAACAAATTGTTGATATGACAATTTGCACAGAAAAAAATGACGACAATTCGACTTTTTAATTGAAAAGGCACCAACAACTGAATTTGTAATTACAAAAAACTATTTTGTTAATAAAAATTGTTAATATTCAACAAATATATTAAACCAAGAGTTTGTTATATTGAATAAAATATTTATTAACAATGAAATATAAATATGTATTACTAAATTGTCATATTAACAAAATGTTTTGCTACTAACTAAATTGAAATTAAAAATGCATTTAAAAGTTGTTTTTTTTAAACGTTTTAGTAAAATTCATTAAAAATTACATTACAAAAAAACATTATAACTGATAAAGGAACAAATATAGACTTGCATGCAATTCACTATGAGTTTCTGATATGAACACAAAACGGAATCTTGCCATCATTAATGGTATTATTTGGAAAACTATAATTTATTGAAGACCCGTTAAAATGTCTTTATGAATAATTAAATAATAAGTTAACTGGCCGTATAGATTGGTAAAAATTTCAGAACAATCGCCACACCGTTCATTTTTTAATGATCTAAAATAAAAAATACAGAATTTGTTATTTATGGTTTTTTACTTTTTGACACAAAATAGTTTTTCTATGATAAACACATTTATGTTCTACAAAAAAAAAACAAATTGTTAATAAGACAATTTACAAACATGATAGTTAAAAAATTGTTAAAAATATTAAAAAGATTTAACAAATGTTCTTTAATAACTTAATAACGTTTGTTATTTGTCTCTGTGCAGCGACGAAGTTTTACATATCGCACTGGTAAAGGGGATTAACTGAAAATTTATTTTAGATTTTTACAGTGCGTAGATATGACCACTGGACATCGATTTCTTGCAAAAAGTGAAAATTTAAAAATAAAAGTATACCTTGTATGTTTATAGATGTAGTGTGTTAAGAATAAGAAAAAGCGGGTCATTATTTCGCGCAGCTCCGGATGCAAATGACCCACCGTCATAAGCAATTAGCTTTCTAAAAAATGTTATGTACATAAAATGGACCAAATTGGGCCATATAATATTGGAGCTCCAAAATTATGTTCCACCGGAGCAACAATTTCTGCACTAAAAAGCTACACTCAAAAGAAAAATCAATCCATCCATACTCAAAAATATCGGAAACGGTATTAATATTTTCTTGAATCAAGTACAGAATGATTGATTCAAGTAAGAATTTTTAGTCGATTAACTTATCCATTTTCATTCCCGGCTTCGTACTTGAAATGATCCGAAAATTAGATTCATTAAATTCAAATTAAGATTTAAATAATCTCAAAATGCGCTTGATTTAGGAATAATAAAGTTTATTTAATCCCGAATTCGTACTTGGAATAAGCCAAAAGTGAAATTAGAAGGAGAAGTTTATTATCTATGATTGATTTACTTACTCGTTTTACACCATACAGAATTTCAATAATAAAACACCAGCATCATTCTCGATATGGGTGTTACTTTAAAAACTTAATGTTCATAAATAAATTAAAATATAAACTAAATGAGAAGCAATAGTTTTAATTTAACTTTTTAAACATGAAAATAATGTGTATTCGTCTTGTTCTGGTGTTTTTGTTGTTTCTGCACACAACAAGCCAATCGTTTTTGACTACTTGTGTGGTGTTGTTGTAGTATCTGCAACAAACTTTGATAAGTTATATGAAAATAAGACCCTCACTTTGTAATTTTACTCTCTGAATGGCACTTCCAACTAAAAGTTGATTCTCGATTTATGAATTTTGTACTTATTTGAAGAAATTCCTGGATTGATTTTCAAAAGTAATCCCATTTATAACCGTTTTAGGTACGTTTAAGTGTTTTTCGTACTTGAATTTTTGAGTACCTACAACTCGTAATTAAAGTAAGTATAAAAAACTTAATCTATCCCGAGTGCTTTTTTTTGTGTAAAATAAAATAATTGGGCATTAATTAATTTAAATGGATCTCAAAGTTTTTCCTGGGATTCAAAAAATTAATTAACATATGCGCATTAAACTAGTTGCTTAGGCCAGATCGTCGGGAAACTTCATCCGAAGATTTTAGAAAAACTAAAGACATCATACAAATACAACAAAAACAACAACAATAAACAGTGAGTTAATCTTTTCTTACAGTCCCAACTGCAATTGATTGACTTTTTGTCATTTTTAAATGTTGTCGTAAGTGGGTAAAGAAAATGTAAACTTAAATTTTTTTAAATAAAAATAGCTGATCCTTATGCATCTGGCGATAACGATGGCGTCATTAGTTTTTTCTTATCCGTTTTAGTTTTAAAGATAAAGTGCCATTAAATTATTTGTATAATTCGATTTGTATTATTCGATCAGTATTTTGCCAATGATTTTCATATCCTTAAAATACCTTGTGGGTCATTAACACATAAATCTCTTTCAGTTGAGTAGAGTCTAGTATTTGAATTTCCCGGGATTTCTTGATTTTATTGAGAGGTTGTTGAAATTCTTGTATTGTTGGTTTTTAGAACTTTTTTTATGTCAATTTTCTGCAATCAAATAACTGATCCTTATTTTTAGTATTTCGAATATAACATTAGGTTATTTTACAGCCTCCTATTTTAAAGATATTTTGTATATATTTAAAAAAAAATACTTTAAAATTTCCTTTTTTAACGCCATCCAAAATAATTTGGTTTTAATTTAAAATTTTTCATTAGTAACGTAATAGCTATCGGTCCTTTATTGCAACATAGTCACATCACAAAAAATCTAAAATTTCAAGTTACTTTAGCAAAAGTCTTCTTTCATACCTACTTTATTTGTAAAAGAAATCAGGATTATAACTCAAAATAAACCGAAGTTATAGCAAAATATATTTTATTAAACCTGTACAAAAAAATTAATTTTGAAAAGTTTAAACGCATTTTGCCAAGTTTGATTGTTTTTAAGATATGACTATGTTGCAATAAAGGAGCAATATGTACAAATATTTTGGGTATTATTTGTCAAGAAATTCCTATAAAAGAACATTTTGTACGTATTCCAATAGATTCACATATTGTACAAATGTTTTACTTTTATTTCCAGAGAACCAAGTCGATCTCATTAGAAGGTGAGGTCAACTCTACAATAACCCTGCTTTTGTGGTCCGATTGTCAAAAATATTGCTAGTGAAAAAAAGATTTTTGTTTACTTACCAAAGTGACTCTACTCAAATGACAGAGATTTTTGTGGAGATAAATAATCCAGGAAATATTTTAAAATTTAACGAATAATAAACAAATTGGTGGAAACTATGCAAACATTAGTGCCACTATATCTCTAAAATTAGAGAAGAAAAAAACTAATGATGCCATCGTAATCAGCACTCTAAAGCAGTGAAGGGCACTTTTGCTGTTGTCTAAGAAAGCGTCATTCGCTTTCTGCTGCTTCCCACAAAAGTATAAATGTGATAGTATGTGTGTTGCCCTGTGTAATATATATTAAGAGTGCTTGGTACCGAAAATGGACAAACTCGGTCAAGTATTTCAAACGGCGCCTATAAAAAAATCCTCCCGGAATTAGGTTTTGGCAAATGGGAAGATTTAAAGCAAATAGATTTAGCTATAATATTTTGAAGGGGTCTCTACACTGTCAAGCATTTCTCATCAAGCTCTATGGAAGTATTAGTGAAAATGTGTTTGCATGTGCGAAACATACGATGCTGGATGAAACATCAAAAAATGTAGATATGACGGCGTCGTACACGAGTCAATTCGCCTGCATAACAAGCATTTCGACCGTGTACAGGCCCCATTATAAAGAATTTATTAGATTCTGAAAGAAGAAAAATTCAATTCTTCGTCTTAGATAGTCGCCATTCAAAATTAATAGATTAATTATGTCCCGAAATTTTTTTTTATAACTACAGCTGCTACACGGGAAACGTGTAATATTGCATTTTGCAAGTACATATTATTCATAATAACAGAAAAATAGTTTAGTCGTAAGTTTACAACATTTTTAGATTTCTAATAGCTAAATATTAATCTAATGATTTTTTTATTAATAATGTTTTATAGTTTAATTCGGCACGGCCGGATATGCCGTTTTTACTTAAAAGAAAAAAAGTAAAATTTTTAGCAGCTCACGAACTTTAACTTTTTCCCCATGCACAAGTTTCACAAAGTTTTTAAACATAAAACTTGTAATAATACTTCTACATAAGTATTTTTGTGAACACAATAGTTCTCGTAAATTTAAGTATTTTTTCTGTGTCACAATGCTGCATAATATGTTGCCTTTAACCATGTTAAACTACAATTTGGCTTTCAAAAGTAAATTTTAATTTTTCCCACCTATGAATATCTAAACTACAATATTTCTGTCTAAGTGTATGTAACTTTTGTGTATGTATAAAGTGATGAATTCAAAAGTATGTGTAAATGTAGTTTGTGCATACAGGAGTAATATTGGTTAAAACTTATGCCATATTACTGTTAGAAATTGCTACAGGCATTTTGCAATGAATTCATACACACATTACTGTTACGGACAGTCAATGAAAAAAGTTTGCCACCAGATGAAATCAAAAATGTTAATTAAGAAATTCTGATAGAAGCTTTGTAAAATGTATATTTTCATATTATTCGCATATGTATTCTAAGTCAAATTACAATTTTAAAAGCTTTTATACTGTAATAGTCGTATTCCTTCAATATTTTTTAGGAATATTTTCTATGCACTATCAGAATTTTCGTTTGCATATTTCTGTTACGAAATATTCCTGGAAATATTCCTGAAAATATTCCTGGAAGGAATAAGACTATTAAAGTATAAAAGCTTTTAAAATTTTAATTTGATTTAGAATACACATTCGAATAATTTTAAAATTTATATAATAAATGTTACTCACCATGAGAGATAAATTCCCAGCTTCTGTATTGTAAAATGTTAGCTAAAACTTACAAGTGTTTGAAATCTTATGTCCCCCACTTTACTTTAAATCATACATTAAAAGGTATTCACACATTTCCTATACCAACTGCTTGCATGTTTGTACAAATGTTTTCACTAAAAAAAAACTTTCATAAATTTTCTGTGATAATCGCACTTAACACACTATCCAAAACATAATTTTTAAGGCATTTTTATTGGTTTACGGTTGTGGCATTCAGGAATTGAAGGAGAATAGAATTATTACAATTTTTGTCAGGTATTTTGAACAGAACGTAGTTTTACCAATTCAAAAAGTTAAACAGCACATAAGTTTGCAGAATTTAAGTTTAAATTAAAATCAGATGTGTAAGTACATCGTCTGTAGACAAATATAATGTTTATTTTTTCAAACCTAAAAAATAAATATACTTTTTAAATTAGAGCATGGTGATTATCGACACATATATATATTTTATAAAAATTTCGAAACCACCATGTCCTATGTAATTTCAAGGCATTTGTGGTCCAATTATCAAGAAACGTTTTTGGTTTTTGTAAACGCTAATCACAAATTTAAAATCATATTATGAAAAGTTTCCAAGATAGGTGCTCGTAACATCCCGTCTGTTAACGCTTATGTGAGTGACAAATAACTCTTTTAACAAAATGCCATGGGTACGTGGATGAACAAAAAAAATTTTAATTACACCATGATTTTGTGATTTCTGTTCATAGTATTTTGCAAGCCAGAAACGACTGGCGAGCAACTGTTTACATATGGTGGACGTACACCATTCTTTTCTCAATATTTAGTTATTTAATCTTCATTAATTAATTATTAACTAACAATTATGAATCGAATCTTTTCCTTATACTTTATTTTATAACCTGACAGTGACAGACATAAATTTTCTGCATCACGGATTCTGTTCACATATGTAGGTGTTTATCGCTTTTCTGATTGGATGAGTGCTGCAGTGTCTTTTCTTCTTAAGCGAGTGTAGCCGCCATGGTTTAAAATATTTCGAGTTAAATGTATTTGGGTGAAGTTCAAGCCTTTTTAAATATTTTATTGCATATTTTGTAATAGTTTTTACCAATGGCGCATTGAGATCGTTACGGTTGTTTGAGTTTTTAACATACCAGTGAGCGGCTGTGATTATTCGAAGAAGTTTATTTTGGCGCCTTTGAAACCCATGCTGAGTGACATGTGCGTTACCGTAATATCTTATATGAATTTGTAACAATAGAAACGATTTAGTCTTCGCTGGTTCAGTAGCACGGTTAATAATGTTGGAACAATTGTACTGTTTTGGTAAAATTCAAAACTAAAAAGTACGCTGGTATCCCCTTGACTCATTTGGTACTATTTCTAAATGTATAAACCTATTATTTATGATATAAAATGGCCACTCGTATTTACTGCCTTATGAACATAAGCAGAGTTCAGTGTTTGGTGCAAATGGTGTAAAAGATGAAATGCAAAATTTGTAGCTTTTTTATGAAATCTAATGGAAACTCTGTGTACTTTGTTGGATTTAACAAAACAGCTTTGGTATATTGTATTTGCTCTTTTGCAAGGCAATTCCCACTTAACACTGAACTCCGCAATTGTGAATAGATTTTTGCACTTGTTCATTGGATGAGTGTATATGCCACATTCTAAATTTAGTATCAGCGGCAGCATATAATCGTGCATTTTTTGATGATATTGACCAATTTTTAAAATATATAGAAAACTACTTCCGCTTAAGTTTCAATACTTCGTCTCATTTCAAGATTATTTTGGAACGGGAACTTATAATATTTGAACTTATAATATTTGAAATACGTCATGAAGATGATTGCAACGCCAAGAAGTCGTCAACAGAATTTTGGAACAATGGGAGCCATTCCCTTATTATTTTACCCTGAAGGATTTTTAGGAAAATGTTACAAGCGCTTAATAAAATTTTATTTTATCCGGACTTTCTAGTCCAGCTTAAAAAATGTCTTTCCTCTTTCTGCAGTACATATTCCAAACTGAAAACACAATAAAATTGGACATGCAATTACTGGTTGTGCATTCATATTTGCCTTTTAACTTTGTTCGAAAAATTCTAATAATTTTTTTATTCGATCGATCAAACGATTAAATCTTAAAAATTTTTCGATTAATCGATGAGAATAACGAATAAAAAAATTATTTTTACAAAGAAATTACGTACTTTAAATAGAAACATCCGTACATTCATTTACAACTATGGAAAATCTTCCATTATCTTCTTTATTATAACCTTCACTGGTATAAGGTAAAAGGGTATATGGGTGTTTCCACAGAAAATAACCCCTTATAGCTCAAAAATTAAATTATTATTTTAAATTTTCTTCCACTAATATTATACGTAATAAATGTATCTGTCATTTTCCGAAACCTTAACTTTAATTTTCTTTATACAAAAAAATATGCTACTTTGAGTTACCCATAATAAATAAATTCAAACACAAAAAACTGTTAACTTTTTAAAATGTTACTTTTTAAAAAAAATTTATTTTTGATACCTACACGCAGAGAAAAAATATGGTTGGGCATGGTTACTGCAACCACACTGTGTTTATTGTAACAATATATTGTTGTTGTAAACAAATAATTGTTATTTTTATTAAATATCAGCCATATTATAGTTACTGTAAACATATTAATGTTTATCGCAATTATAAATTTGAGTATTGTTGACCGAAAAATAATTATTTTTCTAACAACTAAATTATGATAACTTTCAAAACATATTATATTACTCACAGCCATAACATGATATTTAATAGCCATAACATGATAACTTTATATACATTTATCATAATAAGTTTAAGATGCAATCAAAATATCGTTACTCTAATAATATTTTGGTATCGCCATTTGGAAAATAATTTTGTATCAGTTGTGTCGTGTTTTACATAAACATATCGAATTATTTGTTAGTGAGTGGCTAAATAATAAAAAAATAACCATTAAAATAAACATGAAATTAAAAAAAAAATAAAGAAAAATATTCAAAAAGAAATAACAAAATAACCATTAAAATAAACAAGAAATTAAAAAAAAAAATTAAAAAAAAACATTAAAAATGGGTTGTAGTGTCACAAAATAAAATATCTTTGCTTAAAAATTTTAATAATCTTAAAGTGGTGGAAAAATTTGTGAAATATTGGTGCAAAATATTAACCATTACTGGTAAGTTTTGTGTTATTTTAAGAGAAAAATAATGAAAACTCCATAAAATAATTTATAAATAATTGCGACCTACGACAAAAAGATTACAGTAACTATATTTTGTTTTTTATTTTATCATAAGTATTTTTTCCAATAAAAATATTATGTTTAAAGTTGTATCATATTATGATGTAAAAAATTTATGTATAACAGTTCATATCACTTTGCATCATAATATGATTACTTTTAAACTTATTATGATTGCCATGACAATAATATGATTACTTCTAAACTTATTATGATTGTCATGACAATAATATGATTACTTCTAAACTTATTATGATTGCCATGACAATAATATGATTACTTCCAAACTTATTATGATTGTCATGACAATAATATGATTACTTCTAAACTTATTATGATTGCCATGACAATAATATGATTACTTCTTATCTTATTATGATTACCATGACAGTAATATTATAACTTCTTAACGTTTTATGATTAACAGGATAACAATATGATTAAGGGAACAATATTATGATGTAATATTACGAACATATTTGGTCATAATATGATTTAATAACAATCGTAATATGGTGACTACAATCATGAATCTTATCATAATATGTTGCTCTTAGAATATGTTTACCACAACCATGTTTTTTCTTTGCGTGTAATTTCTTTGGTTTGAAAATAAATCCATTCCTTAAACAAACCATTTCAAAGAATTTAATCAGATATTTTGCTTGACATATCCTACGCAAAATTTTACAATACATGATGTTTGTTTCCGAAGAAACGACCGTTATTTTTTTAATGGTCAAAAAAAGTATTGAAATTGCATTTTTTATGAATTCTTTCGGTTGCTGCCGTTGCTTGAACTTTTGTAAGTCCAAAAAGGAGCAATCCTCGTTGCATATTTGGGTAGGTTTGAATTTTATTTAAAAAATCTCCGAAAATCGGTAACGACCGTTACTTTGGAAAATCCCAGTCAGTCTGTCCGTCCGTCTGTCTATTGAAATTGGTCTTCCGAAGCCCCAGAAATGATAGGGGCTTAATGGTTTGGTGTATATTTCTGTCAGTATCCAAATTAGGTACACACATTTAGGTTATTTATACACAGCATCCTACCAAATGTGGGTGGGATAAAAACCTGAATTTTTAGACTGCCATATATCAAAAGATCGGAAATCTTTAGTAGAAAATATCTTCTGAAAAACTCGGAAAATCGGTAAAAAAAAAATAATGTCGAACATATAGTTTTTTTTTAAATACCTTGTTTGCGGGAACCATAGATCTTCCCGACTCAAAGTTTTATCACCAAAGTAAATGTTAAATTTATTTTTAAAAATGTAGGTATAAAATAATTTATATATTTACCTTTTGCAGAATATTTTGGATTTAATATTTTTTTATTTATGACGTACAAATATGTTATATTTTTTTCTGTCTAGAAAATAACAAATTACATTGATTTTTTTCCTTTTAGATGACAATTTGGGGATACTGCTAAACTTGTCATAGGAGATATCTTCCATTAGTTTTCAGGGTACTTTCTTGATATGTTTTATATACATAAATTCTTTATTTTTTTAAATTATTGTTAATTTCTAAGTTGAAATTTTTTAACGTTTGATTTAAGAAGAAAAACAGATGATGGTTGTTAAGTATTTGTTAAATAAGAACATTAAATACATTTTTGAATGAGGTTTTTGCTTACTTAACATTGAGATTAATTACAATCATGGCCATGACTATTATCACCCTTATTCCATTTAGCGTCATCAATACGAAACGATAACGTTTTGTGTTGATTCTTGCAAATCGGTAAACCCATTGTCAATATCAAGTTTTATCGATAAGCTTCGATGTATTTTTGGTATGCCGTACGCAAAGTTAACGATGCACTTTAGGTCAAACGATCGATTTCACTGGCCAAAAGTCACTTCTTTTGTGTTACAACCAAACCAAATAAAAATGCATTTGGTTTTTACAACAACAATTATACAGCTTCATGACAAGCTGTCAAATGTGAATTATTGAAGTGGCATTGAAAACTTGTTCATGTGGAGTGTTTACTTTTAAACATTTAAAGATAAAATAAAACCAAAGTGTTAATGTGAATAACGAATTAATAAGTAAGTATTCGATATTTTTTATCAAAAAATTTATCTGTATCGTTATTTTTGTGTATAAATCGTAACATATTGCATGCTGCCTTAGATCGGTCGCCGAAAATGTTAAATTTTGAGGTTATGTAAGCTTTTGAAGAGTAGAAGGCAACGTTGGGCAATTGAAAGGAAAATTGAAATTTGTTTGTTAATTTGTGCTGAATCTGGAAAATATCATGCGGTTTTGCGTTTTTTTGCGGTTTTCTAATTCTACCACTTTTTTCAGGCAAACACATTTTGCCGAATATTGATTTATTCGAAGTCTGGGTTAAACCACGCACCAAAGAAAAAAAGCAAGATGCTGTGTATGGATATATTACTAGCCAAATTGGATTCGATAACATTCCCACTGATTGAAAAGAAAAAGTAAGAAACTTTTGTAAATACTTATCTATAAAGTGGGATAAATGCCGGAGAAAGCTATCAGATTTTCGTAGTAAGAATGTCGAATGGTTTAAAGGCACATTAACATTAAAAAAAGCCAAACACAATGGAAACAGGTGCTGCGATAATCGGACGTCCACGCCTTCCATTTTGTGAAAAATCTAATCGTGGAAAGAGATTTTTACCAAAAAAGTGAAGTAATAAAATCTTATTTTTTTTAATTTTTCCCCAATGGGTTAATAAAAATTAATATATTTATATACAGATTTATAGAGTTTAAATTACCTTTATAATGATACTAACCGGAACCAGATCAGCAGATCAGAGCATAAATAGCTGAGATATGACCGATTAAATACTCAAGCCTTAGTGGCCCATATCTCAAGAAGTTGGACCGAGCGCCAAAACAATTTTTTTTTTCGACACAGCGCAGAAATCTATTCCGCTGGTAAAATTTTGGTGTAGATCCGAGTTTTGCAGGTATTCCGTATTTATACACTATTGTTGAACAAGTGCGATATGT
The DNA here is from genome assembly GCA_949318255.1 of Pollenia labialis. Taxonomy (NCBI): domain Eukaryota; kingdom Metazoa; phylum Arthropoda; class Insecta; order Diptera; family Polleniidae; genus Pollenia; species Pollenia labialis. The sequence goes on along the minus strand of OX439139.1, from coordinate 114,915,299 downwards.
CGACGAAGCTTAAGCTTTTATTTAAATTTTTATTAAATAAAAAAATTGTTCGGTTAATCGACATAAATTAATCGATTTATTCGTTATTCGAAAATCACCTTTTTATGATTGACCGTGAGCGTACCACTTTTATTTTTTCTTCTGGCAGCACTCTAAAAAATCTGCATTTGTTTACAATTATACACAAGCAAATTCAAAAAAATTTTTTCTTTTTAATTAATTTTAATTTCATTCACTATTTTATATTTGTACCCTCGAAAATGTTAAATATATAAGTTTCCTTAAAAACAATATGGCGGCTAATATGTCAAATGTTATTGTTAACATTTGTTAGCAACTGAGCAAATATGCACTACTAATGTTGCTCATGCAAACGAAATAAAATAGAGCAAATTTCAAATTCGAACATTTTGTTGTTGTGTTGTGCAAATGAGTGTATTTTTGCATGCATTTGCATCGTTTGCATACTTTGCACTACCCATCGTGATTTCCCTTATTATAAAATCCAAGAAACGAAATAGACTATAAGTATGTGCCAACGTTTTCAAGTCTAATCCAAACAAAAGACCTTTTCAAATATCATAGCATAAGCCTTGTTGTTACAACTTTCATGTATCAACCGTACTAATATTTAATATGATCGATCATACTTATATATGATTAATTAATGAACATATATGAGGGGCTTGGAGCACTAGGGGTTTAAGTGCCTTTTTCTAAAATTCAGTTTACATATGGAAGTAGTGGGTGAAGTTCAGAGAATTTCAGAGCACAAGAGGTGAATGTAGGATTCTCATCCGTTAGATATGGCGGCCAATAATAGCTCTTTTTATTAAAATACCTGTTTCGCTTGGAGCACAAGGGGTATATGAGAACTTAAACCCCTTGTGCTCTATGCAAATATTAAAATTAATTTTTTTACATGAACTGAGTGAGTAAATTCAGATTCAGAGTAATTGTATCACTTGTTATCAAAACATCTGTTTCAAAATTCCTTATTTTGGGTACGTAGAATCATCATCTGAAAATAAAATTGACGAATTCTCTGAAAGTATTTTTAATGCTGGTAATTTTAAAATATTTTACCTTCAATTACTTATGTTTAAAATTGGACTTATCACTTGTAAATACTATTGTAGATGACAGTGATGTAGATCCAACATGGGAAATTCGTGAGACAACTCAAGAAAATGGTCAACGTGAACAAGCTGAAAAAGCTTTAACGGCTCACGAAAGTAATTTAGATAAGATGGATTCATCTAGGCAACCAGCAAGAAAGAAAGAAAGAAAACGTCAAGCAAAATGGACCTCTAGAAGGAATAGTAGAATAGAATAGAAACGCCTTAAATCATGCAACCATAAATGCAGGTTCAAGTGCAATGAAAACATATCTGAGGAAATACGGAATACAATTTTTATAGACTATATTGGGACCTTCAAGATCACAACTTTCAATCTTCTTTTCTGAACTCAGCAATCACTCTTTCTGCTCCAATTAAAGTGAAAGCGCAAAGTTCAAAGTAAAAAACTATAAGTGCGTCTTATGAACTGGTAGAATTTAGAGTCTGTAAAATGTTTTTATGTAAACATTAGATGTGTCACAAAAGAGGGTGTATAATGTTGTTAAAAAAAGAGATAATCAGGAACAGACATTCTTGATGAAGGCAAAACAGGGGCAAGAAGATCCCTGGCAATAAAATTCCTGATGCATTGAAAGAACAAATTGGATAATTTCCCATTCAAATCATTATTCTAGAAACTATGCTCTCAATAGAAAGTACTTATCCAGCAGCCTAAATATAACAAAGATGTATGCACTTTACAGGGAATTTTGCAAAGAAATGGAAACAGAACCAGTGCATCAGTTTCCACAAGCCCCAAACAGACAAGTTGCAAATTACAATTGAGCATGGCGAAACAGACGATGTGAAAAATGCGGTTAAAGAAGCAAAAGAATTGCATTTGAAAAAAGTTGAAGCAGAAAAACTGGAGAAAGATATGGTTAAATAGTTTGTAAAAAATTATAGTACTAATTTCTAAAAAAAGTTAAAGCACACGAGGTATAAGTGCGACATTCCTTACTTCAAGAGACGGTGTTTAAAACTCTTGTAAGATTTAAATATATCTCAGGATCGCTATTAATCAAAACGTAATCTTCCAGGTAGAATCTTACATTTGTTATTGCAATTTAACTTTAACCGCTTTTTTTCATTATATAAGCCCCTCATATTTATTATTTTTTTTTGCTATTTATACTTTACACGTACAAATGAATTTTAAGTACCTCTTGTTTTGTTGTTTTGTTGTCTTTAATTCTGGTTTATAAAATTGAAATAAAAAAATATAAAAAAATGATTTTCTACTATTGGGATCGAAAAAGTGCGATTTCTAAAGTTCGTTAGTACGATACTGGTTTTCTTACTTATCATCCCAGTTCAGAAGCCTTCACAATAATTTTCCTGGAAGTGACCGGTAATAAAAGATATGCAAATACATACATATGTATGCGCTACCAGGAATGGAAAATTAGAATCCATATTCGTTATTCTTTATTTTAGGACAATTTTTTCTTGCTCATTGAAGTGATAAAAACATATCAACATAATGCAAAGCTTTATGTGAAATTTTTTTTATTGCTAAATTTTAAATTAAATTTTTGTCCTTGAGACATTTTATCCTTTTTACATTTCTAGTCTGTTAGGACAATAAAACTAAGTACATCCAATTCTTTTTTCCTCTATTTTCTATTAATTAATTTTTTGGTTTAGTTAGAAAAAATCCAAACAGTATTTATGAGATTTTGGTAAAATTAAATATAACCTAAGTTAGATTGCCTTTTTCATTCAACTAATCCCAACTAAATTGCATCTCTGCCGAAATTTCATTAAAAGCAATCAACGGCATAAGGAAAAAAGATTAAAAACAAGTAAACAAAATAAAGTTGAACGAGTACGACTTCGTGATATTCTACACCAGTTGTGAGTATTTACAAAATAATTTTCGATAATATGACATATTTGGGATCTCAGCCTTTCAATGAAGGAATGCATTCTGTACAAATCAATGTCAGAGAGACAGGTTTTCGACAAAGCAGTCTGAGTGGTAAGTCTCTGAATGCCGGTCAGTGACAGAGAAGATGTTTCGTTGACTCTTCCTCGTCTTTTGACTTTTACACCGGTCATTATAAGGAAGCCCTAGTCTTTGGGCGTGTTTCCCAATGGGTTAGTTATAACCAGAATCAGGTTTCTGAGGTGAATTTTTGATAGCCTTCATGCCCGCCGAATATTTTCTCCATCTGTGGTGGAGGGCCAGGTGTTCCATATCATATACCGAACCGCTACGCTTCAAGGTGGTTTCTGGATGCCCCAACGAGTCAGCCATACAGTTTCCGTGTATGCTCTTGTATATAGGGACTCAATTAACTGAATGTCTCGCCATCTCCTCCAGAGACATCCGGCATTCTCGTAAAAATTTCGTTGTGATAAGCACGCTCTCTAGGAACCTTCTGGCCGCTTCACTATCGGTTATAATGTGAATATCCCTGCCAGATATCTCTTCATACTTAATGGCCATTTATCGATTTCAATGACACTGCAGTGATGTGGCAGCCTAAGAGGAATGCTCCGGTTTAGCTGTTCGGAGAAAATACCAAAAACAACACCATGCAGTATTTTATACCCGTCGGTGAAGAACCGTATTGCATTCACGACAGTTTGTAGTGCGTAGTGGGCCATGCTTTCCAAAATGATTACGGTGAAGCCAGGAGCAACCGTTGGCTGAGGTGTAATATAAGGAGTTTCGCATGTTCGATGTTGTAATCTCTCCATGCTCTAGTGGACCTTATTCTTACCGATAACAGAACCCCCAAATATTTTATGAATTTATCAATCAAGGTGGACAAGCTTAAAGAAACAAACTTGTTTGTTTTTGTGAACATCTTTGTCTAACCAGGACATCCACAATTATTTATACATCGACTGTAGTAAATTTAGTAAAAGAAAAAACGTAAAAAAGAACACACAGCAAATGAGATTACTATCTTAACTTTTATTTCAAAGAATTATGCTAGTTGACAACAAAATATTCTTGCTGTAGCCCTAAAACTCCAAAATCGTTTAAATTAAATTTTGTATTCCCACGAAAATTATTTTGATAATAAACTGGCAGGTGCACGGCCTAAAAAAACTGACTGGCAACCCGATTTTTAAATAAAGCGAGTTGTTTTTGTTTTTATTTTGTTTTTTTCTTAACCTACTTACAACTACAATTAATGTTGGAAGAATTCCAATCAATTGTAGAGGGGAATGTAAGGAGAGATAAACTCACTGTTGATGATTTTGTTTAAACTTTGATATTGTTACAAAAAGAACTGTTTCTGTAATTCTTATACGCTTTACAGTTGGTTTAATATCTTTAGTTTTACGAAAATCTTTATGGATGAAGTTTCCTGATGATCTGGCCTAAGCAACCAGTGAAATGCGCATAGGAATAGCTTATCCCATCAACAATAAATTTCAGTGTTTTTATCAAATAATAAAAATTGGGAATTAAGCACGAATAACAAAATCGTTTAAATTATGAAAAAAATTGTATAAGTCCTAAAAAAAATTATTCCGAATAGTTAAAATCCGCCAAAAATTAAAAAAGTAGCCAAGATATATATTTTGTTTAATTTTTATTTAGAACAGTTAGAACATTGCAATATAAAACAGTTAATAGTAGCCTACTTAAAGCAGCAAAGAAAGAATTTTTTTGATTAATACCTATTAAACAAATATTGGATGTATGTACATATGAATTAGGTTGCAGTACTATTATATATCTAAAATGCTATATAGTTCACCGTCAAGACTCCCTTCTTGTCATTGTCAAAGGAATTAAATTTGTTCAACGAATGTAGAAAAGAAGTGCATCATGTACTCATTACATTCATATAATTTATAGCTCGTAATAACGCTTCAAGAAGCTTGTATTGCATTCTACTTCGAAGGCGTGTTTAGTGGAGTTCATTATTAAAAATACTCTTTCAACACAGGCATTACTACCAGGATATAGAGTACAGCCAAAGCAAGTTTTTTAAAATGGTACGTACCAGAGAAAATTAATGGGTATAAAAAAAATAAAGTACCCTGGCACATATCGAACATTTTAAATACATGTGCGTACTCATATCTGTTTATTCTCATACTTTTTGTTATCATACTTATTTTTTTTTATACTCGCACATATCCACCCATATTTATATCATTGACTTTAAACATTTTTTAATTTTCAATTTTTTTTTTTTCATAAATGTTGCAATACATAATTTTTGTAATTGCTGAATCACTTTTTAATAATTTTTTTTAAATCGTTTGGGGATAATTCAACAACATTTTATTGAAAAAGTATTATTGACTTTACAAAAATCTCTGGAATAAAAGATCTGCGTTTTATCTATATAGAAATAACAATTTCTCTATTTTAGAGGACCGCATATATTGTGCAATTTGCCACAATATTAATAAATTCAAAAAAGAACAAATGTGCAACTTAAGGAAACATAAATGCATTCACACGCCGCCATTGGATTTACCTCCAATTGTAGTAAATGACGCAGATACAAATGCTTGCCTTGAAGATTTTTTAAATTTATTTGTTGAGGACTGCCTTCCATTTAGCATTGTTGAGGAACATTGGATTAAAAGAATGCTTAAGAAATGTATCGATATTGGTGCAAAATATGTCAGCATCGTCGATATTGGTTATTTCATCCCTAGTGCAAACACGTTATCTCAAAGGACACAATTAATGGCCGAAGAAGAAAAAAAGAGTGCAAGCCCTCACATTCAAAATATCATAAAAAGGGCGAGGTATCATAAAATCAATGGATTTTACGGCAAATACAGCTGCAAATATTATAGAAAAACTAAACAGTTTATTTGGAGAATTTGGTGTCACAGATATGTCCAACGGGCTTTTCATAACGGATAGAGGATCTAACATCAAAATTGCACTTAAATAACTGTACGGCTCATTTGCTCTACAATATCCTGGATAACGTATTTGAGCTGAATTAAAACTCTTTTAAGATTCTTGTAAGAAAATTGTCAAATATTGTAAAAAGTCTAATAAAAAACGAAAATGTTAGCCTTGCAGAGGACTCCGACATCATGCTATGGTGGAAAAACCACTCCACAAGGTATCCACGGTTATCTAAATTAGCATAAAGAATTGTATCAATTCCTGCCAGCAACGCAGCATCAGAGCGGGGGTAGTCTTTAGCTGGAAACATTATCACTGAAAAAAGAAACAGAATAGAGCCCTAGACAGTTGATAGCCTTCTCTTTTTAATTCATTCTACAAAAAACATTTTTGGTAATTATATTTTATTTTTGTCAATAGAAGCATAATTTTATGATAATAGAAAATATTTATGTTTTAATATAACCTGAAAGTAATAAAATTCTGAATTAATCAGTGCAACATTTGTTTTACTGGTTTTGGAATACTAAAAATATAATTTTGTTTTCTGCATAAACAATTTTTAGGTCGTGGCAACACCGCTTGCTTTACAATAAACATACGACCCGTTTAAGTTACTTCTCGATACTCATCGATACATGCCTGTACTCATACGCATTCATACGAATGTCCATACGCATGCCTGTTTGTAATGCTCATACCGGTCGATATACCAGCTTATTTATGTTCATACTTATTGGTAGTCATACCTGTCTGTACTCGTGCTCGGCGGCGTATGAATACCTTATAAGTATAAAAAATATAACTTTTTGGCTTTCTCTGCTACGTACCAACCTTATCCTTAAAAATATATCCCTGTAATTATAAACGATTATTAAATTTAACAAACGTTTATTAAGGCAAATTTTCAAACAAAATTTGTTTTGTAAACCTTTATTGAATTTAAAAAATTTTTATAAATACGGGCGATAAACTTTTACCCAAAAAAGATTTTAATTAAATGGATTATCGTTATTAAACTACTCTTCCAAATTAACGAGTGGTATTTTTTCCATTGTGTTTCATAATAAATATTAATTAATGTTTTAATGGAAAATTGTTCGTTAGCTTTTATTATATTCATGTGTTAAGGAGTTCTATTTATTTATTCTTACAAGAGCATTTTTAAATAAGAAAAACTATTTTCTAGACGATTTCCTTATCTTCATAAGCCATTTCAACATTGCATATTTTGGTTTCAAGTACTGACCATACCTGCCTGATATTTCATACATAAAAAATACAAGAATACAAATAAAATTATTGTTCATATTGAATTTAACGAATTTCAAAATAATTCATGGGGCATCAAAAATTGCCATGTCGCCAAATCGAAAATCAGGTCGCCAAACAAGTTGGCAAATCGCCACGTTTGGCAAGAATTTGCCACATCTAACAACCCTGATGGGAACATATAACAACTATCGGTAACAATGATTTGAGAGCTGAAAATGTCAAACTAGGTTGATATTTCTGTTCCGTAAGGTTTGGTGGAAATTAACTTTGAAAACATAAATCTGCAAAGTTCATAGATCACCTCGTCCATTTAACGGTCGACATAATGCACCTAGTGAGCAAGTAATCCATGTAGTCATTGATAGTATTCGTACTAGTTTTACTCTTCTGATTCAAAACCATCAACAAGATAATGAAATGTACGTACCAAAGAGAATATTGCTGCTGTAGTACGAAGTATTGAAGAAGACGCTGAAATGTCGATGCATCGTCGTTCGCAACTTGTTGCCCTTTATCCTTTGACTACATAGGAAATTTTACGTTAAGATCTTGACTTTCGTACCTATAAAATACAGCTCGCGCAAGAATTGAAGCCAAATGACCATAGTTTGCTTACTTGGCTCATTTGATACTGGCCGAAGAAGAGTGATTCTATCAACGAATAAGATTTTGTGATGAAGCTCATCGGTAGTTATTTCTTTCGAAATCTGCAAGGAGCTGCTGGCGAGCACTACTGATTAATGACTGAATTTTTGCTTCCAAAAATTTCTCAGCTAAACATCAACGACATTTGCTTAAAAAATCCCTTTATAAATTTTTGCAGCATAATGGGCGATTAAAAGGTCGCTAGCAAAATTACCCAAAGCAATGTGTGAAAAATCGCCAAAACGATAAATTGCACATAAGCAAAAACTTTAAAAGAGGGCCTTAACTATTTAATAGTTCTTACAAAATAGTTTGGGTTGGGGTCATACGCCCAAAACATTAAATCCCGAGCCCAAAAATACCGAATTATAAAATGTTCAAAAATTTTCTTTTTTTTCTTTAATTGCCCAAAATTGACGAAAAAAATCACCATCGTTTTGCTGGTAACCCGATTATGTGTAGGCATTATTGTGACCACAGGTTGACCTGAATACTAAAAGGTATATTTAGGCCTGATATTTTCACATGCTACAAATGATAGCACAAACCGATAATACCCCTTTCACCTATTGCTGGTGTAGGGTATGCAAAAATAAAACTATAAAAAAGATTTTTATATCCCCAAAGTCCATATATAACAACACTTATTTACTAATGCTCTAATACGGTAACAATACACACAATTACACCGCCATTTATCAATCCCAAGCGAATTTATACTCATTTTTTTCTGTGTTCATTTTGTATTTGTTATTTTGGTAAAATAAGTTAGAAGTCATTGTTGTTCCTTGGTCAATATACTACATTTTTATCTTTAATATCCTTTTTGAACACCACAAGCTAAATGGCAAAGTAAAGTAGAATAAGACCCACACAAACACAAGAACAAATACAAAATTCGAATCCTTGCAATTGTACTAATACATATTGAAGTTTGTGTGTGCATTGTAGAGCGTTCTGAACGATGAAGAACAAATTGAACGTTAAACAGGTCAAAAGTGAAAACACTAACGAATGTTATCTTTTGATGATACATCCCATCCAAACTCGAACGAACCACACACATTTGCAGATAAACAGACAATTGCTTTTCAATGGCCGATTGTATTATAGGATAATAGCAGGATTTCAGTTTGGAATTTTTTTTTTTTTGCTCTTTTTCTCTCCTAGATTTCTTATCGTTTAGAGCCTTGTAACAATAAAATTGATGGCCATTAATCCTTCATATAAGGGATAGACAAAAAAAAAAAACTACATAGAAAAAATACTATTAAAAATTTGTTGATATTGGTTTTTGATGAACCATTATGAGGTTTACACATGATGTTTAAAGGCCCAACAGGGCCATAATTAAAGACAATAGGCATTTATGAAAGGTGTAGTAGTTATTATGAACTAAAGAGAAATGCATTTGGATATAGATGGTAAAACTAAAATTTAAGCTAAATAAACTAAAAAAAAAAAAATAAATTAAACTAAATATTTCTGAAAATATATTTATAAACGCAGAGAAAAAATATTTTTCTATACGGTCACCTCCAACAAACCTATTTTTAACAAACAATTCTTAAACATATTACGTTCCTTTCGCTTTTCATTAAAAATAGTTTTGTCGGAGCTGACCGTATAGAAAAAAGTGATAATGCGTGCTTGTCAACCTACCCCAATAAAAATTGCCCCCGGAAAAAAGTGTTTTGGTATGATATTGGCCGGACGGAACATGATAGGAGGACGGAACCTTAAGTAAATAACCTCTTTATTCCTTTTCACATATGCCCATTGTAAAAGTGGTCCTGGAATGGGTCAATTTGGCACGATAGCAGCCATAATAATCGAGCTGGAATGATAAACAAAAGTACCGCTAATTTCTTTATGTAAAGCACTATCACGACTAAAATCGCACAAACCAATGTGTAAAAAGTGGCCCAATAGTTTTCTATAAATTTGCTGTCGAAATATAACTCATTATTTTGGACATCTTTTTAATTGTTGGGGAATAATTCAATATTAAGGGACTAGATATTTTACCACCGATGTTTGTACTGATCGTTTCAGAATTTACCATCAGTATTATATTGTATTTACCGTAAGTTAGAAAGCCCCCCTTCAAATAGCACTTTAACGCCATCAAATGTCAGATTTCAGAAGTCCTCATCCATACACAGAAAGAAAAACACTCGGATTTAATTAAGTTTTTTCTATTTACTTTAAGTACGAGTCGTACTCAAAAATTCAAGTACGAATAGCACTACAACGAACAATCCTACAAAATTCTTAAACCAAGTAAAAAAAGATTAAACTTTTCGTTGGTAGTGCCATTCGGAGAGAAAAATTACAAAGTGAGCGTTTTAATCTTTTCTTTTTAATTTCTTCAGTTATACATGTACATTAAGTTTTTAAAGTAGAAACCATATCGGGAATGATGCTGGTGTTTTATAATTGAAATTCTGTATGGTGTAAAACGGGTAAGTAAATCAATTATAATAAAACTCTCCTTCTAATTGGATTATTATATACTTATACTTTTGGATTATTTCAAGTCCGAATTCTTTATAATACTTAAATCAAGTGCATTTTGAGATTGATTCAATCTAATTTTAACTTAAATCAACCTCATTTTCGGATTATTTCAAGTACGAATTTGGGACTGACTTTGGATTATCTTCTGTACTTGGTTCTAGAAAATCCCTACTCACCGTACTATTCGAGCCCTAACCGCGAAAATAACGTAAGCGCCAAAAATCAAATTTTACAGGAGAGAGTTTTTTTTTATTTTATTTCATATAAATTTTGTATGAAATTTGTCGCTTACGATAAAATTGTTCTTGCTATTGTTGCCAATAAAGTCATTCATTAAAAAAAACGAAAATTTAATATGATGTCGTTTACGTTATTTTTGCGGTTAGGGCTCGTATTAATACCGATTCGGATTGATTTGAGTACGGATGGATTGATTTTTATATTGTGTATATTATAAAATATTCACAGAAAGAAAGAAACTCGTTCTTAATTTAAGTTTTTTCTACTTACTTTAGTGCGAGTCGTACTCAAAAATTTATGAGCGAATCTTATCTTTTTATATATTTGTCGGTTTAAACCATACATGTTAAATTCCAATTAGAATTAGCGATTGATGCAATTAGTTTATATTCTCTAATTGATCAAACAATTAGAATTAGTTCAACTAATTCTAATTTACAATTAGAAATCTAATTGACTTCTGCTAATGCAATTAGATATTCAATTAGCTCGAATTACAATAAATTAAATATCCTAATTGAATATCTAATTGCATTAGCAGAAGTCAATTAGATTTCTAATTGTAAAGGTTAACCACTTTTTTTTGCTAATAGCAACTAATTACAATTAGTTTTACCATTGGAATAAAAATTTCAATTAGCTAATGGGAATTAGTTGAACTAATTCTAATTGTTTAATCAATTAGAGAATTGCACAAAAAAATGTTAATTAGCAATCATTAGCATTAGCTAATCATTACTTAACATGTATGGTTTAAACACATTTTAAACCAAAAACAGAGTTTAACTTTTTTTTTTTTTAAACTATAAAATTTTATTTTTATTATTTAATCTTTCTTATCGAAATTTACAATATGTATTCAAATCTTAATTCTACTTGATGTTTATTAGTTGTTACCATTGTAACTACTAACTGCTGTATTCAAATTTTAAAACTGTCTTCTATTTAGGGTCAAAGTATCGGTTCTTTTTAGCCTCTGGTGACCTTCGAACTGAAGCAGACCCCGAGCGAGGTAGTTAGGGTGGGCCATTAGTTTATCGATGTAGCTTATTGAATATTTGTTAATTTCCTCCTGGATAGTGGGGACGTTGAGATATCTGTGGATAATATCATTACGTATATACCATGGGGCGCAGACAATTTGTCGTAATATTCTAGACAGTCTTCTTTGAAGCTTTTGGATGTTAGATGCGCATGCAGTACCCCATAATTGGATGTCATATGTCCATATTGGTTTTATGATAGACTTGTATAAAAGAATTTTGTTGTCTAAAGACGAGTTTGAGTTTTCACTGAGAAGCCAATGTAGTTGAGCTGCTTTAAGTTTCATAGCCGTTATTTTTGCTTTAATATGACGAGACCAGGTCAAGCGTCTATCTATATGAATTCCCAAGTACTTAACATGGTTTTCTACCGGAACAGTGATGTTATTTATTTTTACTGCTGGGCACGTTTGTCTTCTGAGCGTGAAAGTTAAGTGAGCACATTTAGCTGAGTTAACCTTTATTCTCCATTTTTCTAGCCATGCCTCTAGTTCATTGATGTGGGACTGCAGATTTTGCGATGCGACTTTTGGGTCATGGTTAACACTAATAAATGCTGTGTCGTCTGCAAATGTAGAGGTATGCGTGCTCAGGTTTGATGGTATATCCGCTGTGTAACTATATTATATATAGAAGCGGTCCTAATATGCTGCTTTGGGGAACACCAGCAGGAATTTTCTTGAGGGGGGAGTATTTATCTAGCGACCTTACTATGAATGTTCTGCCTGTTAGGTAGCTCTCTAGAAGCTTGTGAGTTTTTTGAGGAAGCATTCGTGTTATTATGATGAGAAGCCCATCATGCCGAACTTTGTCAAATGCTTGGGAAATGTCTATAAACAGGGCTGAGCAGTATTGCTTTTTCTCAAACACCGATCTACTTAACAAGGGTGACAATTCTATGCACTTGTTCTATTGTACCATGTTTCGCTCTGAATCCGTACTGGTGATCCGGGATGATGTCGTGTTCATTTAAATGAGGAGTTATACTTAAAATGAATATTTTTTCGAAAAGCTTCGATAGGATTGATAATAAGCTTATCGGTCTGTACGACGCAACCTGGCTAGCATCTTTTCCTGGCTTGGGAATCATAACAATTATAGACCTCTTCCATGAGGATGGGAAGTATCCGACTCTTAATATAGCGTTAAAAATAAGCAGCAAGATTCTGGAAGCAGACGATGGTAAGTTTCTTATCATTGACCCTGTGATGCGGTCAGGTACGGGAGATTTTCTAATATTCACTTTTTCTATTGCAGATTTTACTTTAGTTATGTTAAATTTTAAGTTAATAGTTTAACTTGCTCTGATTTTTTAGCCCTTGAAAGTACTTAAAATAATCCAAAATGGGAAATCTTTCGAAAACCAGTATGCGTGCATACGTGTGTGTTTATAAAAGAAACGGCAACAACACTACTAGAAGAAAAATATAGATTGTTTTTATGTTTAAAAAGTAAAAAACGGAGCAAAAATTCTCATATTCTATTTTCAAAATTATTTATTTAAATACATACATATTGGGCATGCTGCTGTTGACTTTTAATTGAGAATTTTTCTGTAAACAAAGGCCGGAATACAACAAAAGTTAAATAACATGTGCAACGGGTAAGTTAAATAATAATATTCTCTCCGGTTCTGTTGGGTAAATGATTAGGTTACAATCAATCTAATCTCACTCTTGGATAATTTCAAGTACGAATCGAGATTAAACCATCTTAGAAATTCTTGAATCAGAATTAAATTAAGCGCATTTTGGATTGGATCAATCTTAGTTTTGCGTAAATCAATTCCAGTTTCGAATTATTGCAAGTACGAATTCGGGATTAAATATTATTAAGCTAAGTGTTACGCACTTGAATGTCCGTACCTCAATCAAGCATTCTGTTCTATTGATACCGTTTAGGCTTAATTTAAGTACGGATATTTTAATGTGTTTTTTAGTGTTCGTGCAGAAACTTTTACAATTATCTTTTGAAACTGTATTTGTGTCTATAAAATAAAGCGTTTGTTTTGCAGCATTTGAGTATTGTGTATGCCTCTTTCTTCTTCTTCTTCTTCATCTTCCTCTTAAAAACAAACTCATGTTACAAAGTATTTTCATTTCTTCTTTAGTCTTCCACCATCAAACACATATCAAGAGAGACCTGTGGCTTGCGCAGATCGATAGATCCGTTAAACTTACCACAGGAAACGGTCTTATCTCATTTTTTTAATTTGTGATATACATTCATGCAGATAGCTTTGTCACGACAAAATGTTTTGCACCAAATATTTAATAATAAGGACACGGACTAACTTGTCATAGTTAACTGAGAAATTCTAATCCTCATTATTACATTTGATAACATATTCAACTAAAATATTTTATATTTCTTGTCAAATGGGCCCAAATCTGTCACACTGATTATTGTTTGGCCGACACGCAATGCTCTCCTCCTCCATTATATTCAAATCATTCACATTTATATGTATTTCTAATTTGATATAATGCTTACGTATGTACATATGTATGTATGTATACAAGTATGTATGTACATATATCTATACATACCTAATATGTATTTTTTAGGATGAGGAATATATCCACTATAAATCCATCCTTGTAAATCCGCACATACACACACATACAAGCATTTGCACACATCTACACTCCTCCAGAGTTTGCACAAATGAGTGATACTTAAGTGGGCTGTTTATTTTTAATCGAAGGTACATTTTGTTGGTCTATTTTTCTACATCTTTGCTTAAAATAACAATGAGATTTAGGCAGGGCAGTTGACCATCCGGTTGTTCGACAGATGGACTGCCAGTTTAGGTAAATAGTCTATTGAAATCTTAGTTTGCCATCAATTTGAAAAGCTGTTTGTTGTATTGTATTTTGAATTATTTTTCATTTCATTTTTTGGTTTATCTAACAAATCTTGGTTTATTTGTTAAGACATTTCGGTGTTGTATATAAATATTTTCCTACATTATTTGTGTTCTTTTGGGTTGGGGGAGTAAAGTGAAAAAAGTGTTGATGTGTAAGGCCATTAACAGCAAATCAACAGTTTTTTTGACAGCTGAAGTAAGTAGATTGACGATTGTACTGCTAGACAAAATCTTCTAGCAAAACGAGAAAGGATTTTTGTGGCGATAGTATGATAAAAGTTAATATTTATTTTAAAACCAATTAAAAGATAATTATCCCCAAATAAACAAACATGTAGTGTTAAAATGTTTCTACTTTGTTGTGTTCAAAGAGTGCCAGTGAACCATTTTGGAGTAAGAGGAAATGGCAGGTTTAACATGTAGTGAACAAGTGTAAAAAGGATTTTTGTGTGTAGTTTTGCTTATTGTGAAGGCAAGCAACGCCAAAACATATTATGAATTATAGTTGTGAGAGAGAATAATAAAGCTTATAGCTAAACAGCCATTTAAGTTTAGATTCAGTCTGTTTTATTGTTTCTAAAATTCTTCTTTATATGAGCAACTTCAAAAATTTAGGACACCTAAACATTTTTTTTTTAATTTTTTTTTTTTTTTTTGTCTGACATCAATGTTGATTTGCGTGTGTATAATCCGATATTTGAGCATGTGAAATCCGTTCGCGTTAATCATTTTTATTACACGGCGCAAATTTTACGGCGGTTTAAAGTTAAAAATAAAAAAAAAATATAGAAATTAGTTTTTGTTAAAATTGAAAGAGGATAACGCGTGTGGATAATACCCCTTAAGGGCTTTCTTAGCACACTAAAATATTCGTAAAAGCTTGAATACTTTTTAAAATACACTGGAAAAAAAATATAAAAAAATTTTTTTTGATCGTGTATGCATAAAAAATTTATTTAAAATTGTTAAACATTTTACAAAATTACGGCTTTTAAAATGTATAATCTGAAACCAAATCAAATATTTCATACAAGGATGCTTTTTGAGGTTAGAAACATTTTGTTTCCTCCATAAAATTTTCGATCCTTAAAATTTTTTGGTGCGTTTTCAATTTTAGTATCAGCTCAGTAAAGTCTTCTATTCGATGTACTTTTGAGCGGAATTGATACAGCGCTTCAGTTGTCACAAAGCGAAATGTGTTTGGAAAAAACTGCCGCTGCACGCGCCAGGGTTGAAAATAATTATTTTTTTTTTCACTATATCAGTTTAGTCCGTCGCGAAGAATCTATTTAGATACCTAAACATGTTCCCATGACATGTTTTAATATAAAAAAAACTTAAAAATAAATTGTTTTTTTGCAAAAATATTAAAAGTTCATAAAATTTTTGCGTTTAAAAATTTTAAAGTGCGTTTTCGCCTCGGAGGTGCCCTTTACGAAGTTACTCACATCACGCAATACACTAGCCAACTTAAAAGGCAATTCAGATTGTCAGACGCAAAAAAGATACATTTTTAAAAAATGTACGCTAACTTCTTTTAAGTTTGTGATGTCCGTGATACGTTATTAGTGCACTGACACCAAATTGATACACCTCAAACTTTATAAAATTACGCAGTTTTTTTAATTCTGCGCTTAAACCTCATTTTTATTAAACGGCGCAAAAACTCTATGTAAAATCTTCAAAAATTTCAAAATTCGGAAAATTTTGGTTTCACTTTAAAACACCATGCAACTTTTCACCCAGCAGCGATATCAAAATTTTTTTTTAGTGGATATATCCTCCAAGTCTAGTGACTATATTTTGTATGGGTTTGGATCTGAAAGCTTAAAACTATTACAAAGAAAACGGAATGAATGAAAAAACTCTTGCAAGTTTCAAGTCGTTTTTTTAATTTTTCGAATTTTAGATGACCACCAATTCTTAAGGTGAGGACTTTTCAACGTAAAACTTTGCACTTCATATCCTTCAAGTATAGTCATCCAAACCCTGTACAACGTTTTTTTCAATTCATAAAACTTAACGAAATAAGATCCATAGTATGTCGGTTTCAGCAGGTGCTCAAAAAATTTGAAGTAGCCCATATACTAATCTTACAATTGTTATACTAAAACTATGAAATGTGTCATACTGATTGCCTACCAATCAGATTATTGCCTTAATTTTTCCGCTTTGGATATACATATTTTTTTGCTTGCATTCTAGTGCAACTGTTAAGTGTCGTATGGAATTTTGTGTTAGTGATAACAGTGGTATGCAGGTGTCAAGTGTTTTGTGCTAAAGAACAGTGGTAAATATATATACACTACAATATGTGTCAGATAATCACTGGCAACTAATTTTTTCCCCTCATTATTAACTTGTTGAATCTTCATAGGTGACCTTATGCATTGAGAAAATGGCGATTCCAATTAAATTTGGAAATAATTTAGATTGCAGTTAAATAAGTTGGGACAAAAGAATAGTCAGAAAGGCTCTATTCCGGAAAGAATCTTGTATAGAAACTATTAGTATATATATGTAAGGGGGTTCAATTAATCGAGTATAGTATAAAGCATTTTTAACTTATTCATTTAAACGAATAAAATTTTAAAATGAATCGATTAATCGAATAATTCTAATCCAGAAATGTATAAAAAACGAGATTTTTCGATAATTTTAGAAAGAATTTAGTATTTGAATAAATAAATATTATGTTTTCAATAAACTTGTCAATGTACATTAAAATTGTTGTTCACTTTCGGGCACGTAGATTTAAAAGAGTTAAAATAAAATTGGATTTTTGGAAATTTTTTATGGACATTCAATCCTCTGCTATGCTTCTGCAAACAATTTCCTTTAGACCATCGATCGAAGTATCTTGTTTAAAAAAATTATTCCTTGGATCACTTGTAGCCCCATTTGATTTGGTTGGTTCAGCATCTTTTTCAAGTACAGTGTTATGTATTGAAAAAAGTGTGCGCAGTATGACTTTTCCTTTGACAGCTTATCCTTTCGTAAGCTATATCAAGCTCTTAAAAGAACACCCTTTTTTAAATAAAATTCCAACCTACCGAAATATGCCACGAGGATTGCTCCATTTTGGCTTACGAAAGTTCAAGCAACTGCAGCAATCGAAAGAATTCATAAAAAAAGTAATTTCAATACGTTTTTGGTAAAATATCTGGTTAAATTCTTTGAAATGTTTTGTTTAAGGAATGGATTTATTTTCAAACCAAAGAACTTAGTTACCAACAATTTTTTTATTTTAAAAGTAACGGTCGTTACATTTTAAAATTTAACAGTTTTTTTTTGTGTTTGAATTCATTTATTATGGGTAACTCAAAGTAGCATATTTTTGTTAGTATGTATGAAGAAAATTAAAGTTAATCTTTCGGAAAATGACAGATACATTTATTTTGTATAATAGAAGCGGAAAAAAATTCAAAATAATAATTTCATTTTTGAGCTATAAGGGGTCATTTTCTGTGGAAACATCCATATAAATATTGCAATAGCGTAAAACAATTAATATTAATAAAGTATTTTTGATTTATGTTTGTTATCTTAGCACTAAAAAATAATATATAAGTAAATTGTATACCTTCACTATGAAAAGTTTCATTTCTGTTGATAACTATACAGAGAAAAATGTTTCCAAAATATTTACTAATTGAAGCATTCACATTGACATTTTAATTTTTTTTACTGATGCAAATTTAATTAATTTTTAAAATAATATCACAATTTTTTTAATTGAAATCAATTTTTATTTTTTTCTGTGTATAAAGAAACGAACAACTTCTTAAAAAATCCAAAACAAAAATAAATTAAATTTTAAAAATGCAATGACTTTCATCAAAATGCTTGACCAACCAACCAAACGCAAATCGTTAGTGCAAACATTGTTCGTGGCATGAACAAAACACTTTTATCTCGTAATATTTAGCACCATCATTTGTTAAAAAATTTAGAACATCCTGTACAATAAAGATTTCACTATTTCGTAAGTGGAGTTTCATTTGCCAAATAAAAATCATTGTTTGAAAAAAAAACTGCTGACTTATTGCCGGGCACTTAATAACGAAACTGAAATATTGAGTAGGTACAATATGTCAGGCATTAAAACTAACGACTATCAACATTAACATTATCATCATTGCCGTTACAGCCACCAACAACATCTCCATCCCAGTCACCACTTCCCTGCCTCCGGCCATAACAATAAATATCCTTTGCCTAAAATGAAAGTTTTCAAAAATTGCTACGGAAAGAAGAAATTATGACCGAAATGATCAAATAACCAGAAAATTATATGAAATGAAAAACTTGCAAAGGCAAAAAGAGAAAACTATTGTTTAGGCTAAGATAGATAAGTTTTGATGAGTAATGACAAGAAAGTTGGTTTTTAGGTTGATTAAAAGTTTAAAATGTTAATTGCTTGCAATTCTTTTTTATTTATTTGCGCAAAGAATTAATGTAAAGAAAATTAGGTCAAAACAAATTAGAGTACTACTTAAGTTGAATACAGATGTATTTAATAAATGTTACGTATGTTCGTATTCGTATCGCCGAATATGCGCATATTTTATGACGTTCGTATTCCTATTCGCCAAATTTAAGCGAATATTTCGCGAATATATTGCAAAATAAAGTTAAGAAAAATCAGGGGTCAAATTACGGCATTCGATATCGATCGAAATTCCCATTTAAATTGTATTGTAATTTCGATCGATATCGAATGTCGTAATTTGGCCCCAGGAAGAAACATAATTTAAATATGGGACAAAATACTGACATTAGTGGCTGGTACATCTGCGCAAATTTATGCGCTACGCCATAAGGCATACAGCGAAGCAGCATGGTAAGTGGAAGAATTATTTTCAAATGTTATAGAAAAAGTAAACATTTAAAAGCCATGACATTTGCAAAGCAGATATGTAAGGGAGAATTTCAAAGAACAACTATAACAAAAGACTGAGTTGATTCTTACATTCACCCGTTTTAATGCATTGAATGAAGCGCTTTTTTGTCAAAGTGGGAAAGCGCGTAAGCGAGATGGTAAGCGAAACTTTTACATTTCTTTCTTATAAACCTGCAATATTTGAAGCTTAATTTTTTATTGGGTGAATATAAGTATCCAAGCAGAATGAAGTTAATTCGGGTTTCTTTAATTTAATAAGGTAAAGTGGGCAATCTCTCACCGTATAGAATAATTGGCTTAATCTGTAGCCTGCACATATTTCACTGAACAAAGGATTTTTTGGGCCGTTGCATAACAATAATAATGCAAGCATAAAAGTTTAACCCTTCGGCATTCCTCTAACTTTCCCCCATCTATGAAGTTTTGGATCAAGTTGACCAAACTTTTAATTAAAATCTATCTCCTAGAATCTTTCAAAACATCAGATTATGTACCTTTTTATGAAAATTGACATTTACATAATTTTTCTTTTTTAAGCCATTTCTACAAATGTATTTGCATGAAGCTCCTAAAACAACTTAATGCACGCAAAGGAAAAACATGTTTTAATATGGTCCTCCAACCGCAAACAAAACTTGTTTAAAGAATATGTTTAACATTTTATGTTTAATTTCACCATATTATTGTCATCGACGACCATATTATGGTAAAATTAGTCCACCATGTTTTTCTCTGGGCTTGCTTTCACTTTAATAATAAACCTTTTTCACACTGATCCTGAATTCCACATGTGAAAACTTCCGAATGACATTTTTTATTTAAATGGATTTCAATTTCGTATCATGAAACGTTAAAATTTATTAAAAGTTTCTAAAACTAAAAGGAATGGCAAGAACTCGGTAAAAATTGTTATATTAGCGGTATTCGCAGCAATGCTCAAGTAACGGCATGATGGCAGTCTTCTATTTATTATAAATCGTAAAAGCTGTAAAATCAGAAAAATTACACGAACAAATCGCTTCTATCTCGAACATGGCTTAAATTCGCGAAAAATTCCAAAATGTGAAACAAACCCAAAAACTTATTTGAGATCGCTAAAAGAAATAAATTAAATTTGAGCATTTGAAACGTTGTTTTTTTATTTTAAATACAAACTTAGATTTTCTTCTGACAGGCAGCTCTTTGGGATTTTTTTTTCTTTACAAAGCCAAGTACTCTGTTCGAACTTGCGAAAAATGTTGAGCAACATTGATTATTTCACACGAAAATTTTGTCATGTATCAATATTACCTACCTCGCGGTTTTTAAAAACTTAAAGTTTTTAGTAGTTACAAGTATACAACATTATTTTTGAAGCTAAACAAAAACCATAGTAGGGGTAGTGCACTAAGGAGGTAATTTAAATCAGCATTGCACTCTTACTTAATAAAACTGCAAAAAGTTTGTTTTTACAATTTTTTATCATGATGATTGGTATTTTTTTCACTAGCACTAAACAAATTAATTGGCATTGAAAATTTTTTTACTATCGCTAACTGTGATTATATGCATTAAATCTGCACTCAATCCATTTGTATTTTAAAATTTGAACTTGCAATCAAAAAGCTATACGAAAACATAATATCACTAAAATTTTAATAAATTTAATGTTGTACGTGCATGGTTTTTGATTTTTCCGATGATATGCATAAGCAAAGGCAATTAAACTAAATGAAATTCGGTCAATAATGAAACAATTCTTGGATTTAATCATTAAAACACAAGTTTTGTATTTTTAATTGTGCGCAACATTTTAAGTCAAATAAGTGAAGAAAAAACAAGTTAGAGTGCTATATTCGGCTGTGCCGAATCTTTGATACCCTCCACCGACAGCTCAGTGGGCTTTATATGGGGCCTGTAGTAAATTATGAACCGAGCATCAAGCAATTTATTAGTGTGAGTAGTGAAGTATTAAATTTTATTTTGATAGCATTATTTTGTTATGGCTTTAGGCGTACTAAACTGTTTGCCGGGAGAAGGGTATATTTGAGGCCTAGGGTAAATTATGGACCGGTCATCACGAAAATTCACAGTTTAATTTCTAGTACTATAAAACTGTGTCGTGGCAAATTTTGTTATGATAGCATTATTAATTACGGTCTTAGGCGTACTAAACTGTTTTTCGAGAGTAGGGTTTCTATGGGGCCTAGGGTAAATTATGGACGGATCTTCACGAAATTTAACAGCGTGATTTCCAGTCGAATAAAACAAATTTTTGCAAAATCTTATCTCATTCCGTGCCTTGTTCCGCCATTTATGTTATTTTTTGTAACAAAATTATCATTTTTTTAGGTGGTGGTTCCACGTTTTAATTCATAGCTCTGCTCCTACTGAACCGATTTTGCTTCAATCCCAAACTGCTTAGGATAACTACAAGCAATTTGGCACCAAGTTCTTTCATTTCTTTTAAGTTGTTTGAAAGTGAGCGTGTTTTCAACAGACGGACATAGCTAAATCGACTTAGAATCACTCAAGGACCCAGAATATATATACTTTATGGGGTCTGAAATGAATAATAAAAAAGTTTCACACGGAATGACAAACTTAATATACCCTCTTCACAACTAATTGCGGTGGAGGGTATAAAAACTGCAATTAACTGATGATTGATTTTTTAAATCAAACTATTTTTTAGCGCAAAATGTTTAAACATTACAATCACTTATGTGTAGTGAGATAGCTTATTTTCAATTCATCACTCAACATCAACAAAATTATTGCAATCATTTTTAACTAGTGCGCTACCCCCATCTATGACAAAAACCATGTGTTTTGATAATTGTCATTAAAAAAAGTAAAACAATTTTATTTTAATAATTTTCTATAGTAAAAAAACAAAAAAAATTTAATTTTATTGCTCAATATTACAATATTAAAATTCTTTTTTAAGATTATTTTTTTAAAGATGCAAAAAAAATCATATCTTAAAGTTTCAGGATTTTTAAAGAACAGTTTGTGGTGTTGTATTAAAAAAAAACTCAACCACAGACTTAGTCCGTTTTTAAAATTTTATGTATTGCAGATACATATTACATTTTTTTTTTTTTCAATAAAAGGTTTCTAGCCCCAAGTATTCTCTTTAAATGACATTAAAATCATCTTCGTATGTAAATTAGTTTTCGAGATATTGAAAAAAATCTCAACACATGCGACTTATTCGGCGAAATTATGACATTTTGAATATGACATAAGTTTTGAAACAAAAATTTTTAAATTTTTTTTCATTCATATGTGTTCCTTATGGGATAAAAGGAACATTGTCACCAAATTTAATTAAAATCGAAAGGGGTGGGGTCCCACTCTTGGTCGATTTGACATGGAATTAGGACAAAATATTTTTCCAAAGTTTATCTTGGTATTCAAAATATTAATTAACAAGGTTTCGTTTAAATGTGCTAAATTCCCCTTTCATAATATTAATAAACAGAACTTTATTGTTGTTGGGATAAGCTATTCATAAGCGCAATTCTCTGGTTGCTTAGGCCAGATCGTTAGGAAACTTCATCCAAAGATTTAAGAAGAACTAAATAAAACTGTTAATCGAATAAGAATTATAAACCCCAGTTTTACTTGAAACAATATCAAAGCTTAAACAAAAACAACAACAAATTAAAATAGCTTTGATTTTTACTTAGTTCACCGTGTAAATAGCAAAAAAAAAAAAAAATTCAGTCATACACTACACAAACGAACTGAACAGTGCCAGACTTGATTAGTAGTGTATGGTAGACATTAAAATAATTCCTTGTTTGAACATTTTTCTTGAGCTATTAATGCAATAAAAGTTCTAACGTTTCAAGGGTTTTTATCGATTTTAGTTAACCTTTTACAATCCATTAAAAGCTGAAGTACTTCAATTTGTACATATCGATACATTAACTTAGAAAAGGCAATTTTAACATATAAACTACCTGTTTTAAGAACATGAGCACATAATTGGTTCGTTTCTTGCTTTTGTTTTTAATGTAAGTTAAACGAACCAATTATACGCTCGTGTTCTAAAAACAGGCAGAAAATCTGACCTGATACAAAAGTATATAATATATACATTAGGGGTATAACTTTTGAACAATTTTTTAAATTATCAAAAAATACCTATCCATGCCATATAGACCATGAAAATCTATGATAAAAATTGGGGTCACTTTTTCGCGGGCGTTAAAAAAGTTCCCCCCCAAATCACTTTGAAGTTTAGTATTTGTATTTTTTTTTGTTAATTAAAAATACAATATCTCTATTGTAAAAACAAAAAACATTCAGTTCTATTTTACTATTTCACAAATAAGCCTTATACCACCAATTATACTACATCCAAACAGTTAAAATTATGTTAAAATAACACGGAAACTCTTTTTTTGAACAAAATGGAAAAAACGGTTTGGGGGGGAGGTTTTTTATCCAAATTGATCTCAAAAAACTGTTTTCTTGATATATACATCAGTGGCCACCCCGTCGTGATAGGTATTTTTTTTTTGGTTATACCCCTAATATACATATTATGTATATGAGCATTTCCAGCGAAAAGTCTACTTTTTGTAACGCAACGCCAGAAGTATTTTAAATTGTTTCTCAAAAAATTTTATATGTATAGTTTACTTTTTATATTTTGGTGTAAAGCGCAACAAGCTCTACATGAAGTAACAAAAGGGATAACGATTGAACAACATGGTCCGAAAATACAACTTTATTTAAAATCTTGCGTTACATTAAAAAAAAGTAGACTTTTCGCTGAAAATGTCCATATTTACCTTAAAACGAGCAAAGATTTATAAATTTTAAAGCTTGAAAAATAAATCTGTATTAATCGCAAGTTTACTAAAAAAGGTTTTATACAAAACATCTTGCTCAATTCGCAGTCTTATTCAGTTTTGTAATGCAAGTCAAATCCACTTCCGTTTTTAAACGTCACGCCAGCGCAGATTTTTGCTTAAATATGCAAATCCTTAGCGTCGATAACTGTAATATTTTTTTTCTGAATATTGTTCGATTTCATTACTTTGTATATACAAAAACCCTGTTTGCAAATTTGACTTCTTCATTTAATTTTTTTACATTTTGTGGTCCAAATATCACGACACGTCAAAATGGAAATGCCCATATGTAAAAAAGCTTATGCATAATTTTTGAACTATGCATAAATATGCTTTATTATAAATTCTGTTTCATCCAGTTTTATGTTTTAAACTTAAATAAAACTTCTTTGTTATATACGCCTTTTCTAAATTAAAGCAACGATATTTATTTCTGCTTTACAATAAAAATATTCATTCAATTTAATTTACGATATGCCATAAAACTATACCTACAGAATTGTTTGCATACGTACATGACTACATACATACATATATTTGCCATAGTACCTCGACAAAGTTGTGCTAATTTTTATTGTCAGCAATTATTTAATTTATTTGGCAATTTTTGTTGACTGCCATTTGTAATGAAATCCTAAAGGTATTCTTATTTATAAATTTATGTACATGTATACGTCGTTGTATCCTTTATATAACACAGAGTTCTTTGTTTAACTCATTTATTTGTTCGCTCGCACGCTTGCTCGTTCCTTCGTGCTTTTTATTTATTTGTTGGAATAAATTTTCATTTTGTTGCACGTTTTTATACAGAACAGTGGATCTTACTATAACATATTACTCCTAGAACTTACAAATAAAGATTTTAAGAAATTTACTACTAAGATTTTACGAATTAGTCAACATGAATCATGGAAAACCTGGTTAATATACTGGTGAAAAAAATTGCCGACATCTTTGTTTGTCTGTGCCTTATAGCCGCCTAAACCGCTGAACCGAGTAGCACCTCCCATACAAAGATAATATAAATTTCTGTATATCTGCAGAAAGGAAAGACCTAAGGTTCTCGAATTTGATACAAGCATCTTGGTTATCAATACAGAACATCTGACAGAACATTATTTGGGCTAGATTGGAAAAGTGGGCGTGGCAGAAAATACATTTATTTATATTTAAAGAACGGTAAAATAAAAATTTGTCCAAATGTGGTACACATAGCTGGGTAATCGGTACGCAAGTTTGTACAAATAACTTGGTGATCAAGAAGCAACATCAGTCGAAAAGTGGGCGGAATTATAATCCCGTATATTTGAAGAACGGTAAGTGTCAAATTGTCAAAATTTTGTACAATTAAAAATGCAGGATTTTAGAAGCGCGCGTGGATCAAACTAGATTTATGTTTATATTACAAATTTGGAACAAATCGCTTGGTTAAAACTGAGCTGTATCTATATAAGGCCCAACGCCTTATTGTAGACATTGGCGGGGCAACTTTAATACAAAAACCATATAGATTTCTGTGCAACTGGTGAGGGGTAACAATAAGAGTATTCAAACTTGGCACAAATAACTTCGCTTTCAATCTACGAGATCTGTATTGAAATAAATTACTTATATTATTTTAATGAGGGCAGCAAAGCGCACTGGGTTAAGCTAGTAAATATTATACTATCATCTTAAAAACCTAGCTGTAAATTATGTCCTTCTAATACATTCCTGAAAAAAAGAATATTTTTTTTATAAATACCCCATAAGTACATTTTTATCCTACTGTGCGTTAATTGTCTAACTGTTTGTTTCATATTAGCTGAGACTGAATTACAAATGAGGAGTTTCATAACAAAACAAATACCGCTTTAGCCGACCGTAAATGTAATGTAAGGCAATGTAACGTTCCGTACCGTACTGTATGCACGTTTGTGCACTTATAGAACATGTAAAAACCTGTCATCTTTTTTTTTCACAAACATACACAAAAAAGCATTGTCATACATAAAACAACACATACAGTGATGGGTATTAAAAATGTGCAAATGGTGACTGTGATATAAATCAAATATGAATTTAAGCATATAAATAGCCGTGTACATTAGAGTGGTTCGGTCCCCATTCAAAAAAAAAGTTAAGCCAAACAACCCCTAGGATTAAACATAAGATGAAAAGACTTGTTTGCCACGCCCCTGGATACCGCCCTTTTAGATTTTTGTATACTGCGTTGCTATTTAAAGTCCGATCATTACATATTGCATATCGTTATTCATGGCTCGTCTATGGCTCATTTTTGCCTTTAATGACATCTCTTGGCGCCACTTATGGCATCTCGGAACGTACGCCCCTAATGTCCAATTTTATGTACGTGACAAGAAAGCCCTTCTAAAACTTTGTACTGCTAGCTTTTAATGTACTCACTTTTATGCCACGCCCAAGTTCAGTGTAATATATAAAAGTACAGAAAAGTGGTCCCTAGTTTGGGGCGTGGCATAAACGTGAGTACATTAAAAGTTAGAAGTATTGGACATTAGGGCGTACGTTCCGAGATATTCTAATAAATACTCAAACCTTTTCAAAATTAGTCCAAATAGAATATCTTTTTTTGTATATTTTGTTTTTTTTGTCTACTATCCAACAAAAAATAGAAAAAATTTTGCGCAGTGGGTTTGGATGCGATTTTCGGGATTTAATATTTTAAATACATTTTTTTCTCTGTTTGTACTCTTTGATTTTCATGAAATTTTTTCAATTAAACTATGATTTTTGGAAATTTGATAAAAAAAAATTTTGCATATAAACCACTGTGCAACATATTTTTGTTTATTAAAAAAACAATGATTGTTATTTTTTTTTTTTTTTTTTATTAAGTATTTTTTTTAAATTTTTACAAACATTTTAATTTTTTGATGAAAAAAACTTTTTAGCAATTATTGTACAGTAGAATCGCGAAAAAGTTAATCCAGCGGATAAGTTAACCGAATTTTAGTTTGATAAAAACATCGGAAATGAGAAGAAAGTAGAGAATTTGAACAAAATTAATAAGGATATTCAGGGAAAACTAATGGCGTTGGATTATGGATCTCAAAAATTAGGAAAAAATGTTTGAAATTCTCGTGGATGTGGCGAATAAATATGAAAAATCTGAGTTTCTTTTTTGTTTTTATGAAAACTAAGCCATTGGAATAAGTTAAGTGTCTTATGTCTGAAAGATCCATGTTTATTATAGTATATTTTTCAAATTTAAGCCCGTTTAGAAAAGTTAATACCCAGTAAAAAATGTGTTCCAAAAGGAGCAGGTTTTATGTATGAATTCATACATCAAATCGGTTCAAACCTGCTTACGGTATGCCTGATTTATGTATGGCGTGTTCCCGGTTTGGAGAACTATTTTCTGCTGACAATAAGCGTTTTTTTTAACATGCAAACAAAGCACTCCTAATGTTCTTTTTTAAGAGCTAACTATATAAACATATTCATTTATGTTTTGCTTTTTCTTGTTTAAATGCATTTTTTTAATCATTTTCGTAAACCATAATATATTTTTATTTTTTGCGCTTTAAAACCTTCTTTGTTGTCAGAACTAAAATAACAGCTCTTTTTATTTTATTATTTATCATTTACTGCTGTATAACAGCTTTCTTATTGAAGCGCTCGATTATGCGTTTTTTCTCTTAAGTGCTTCAAAAAACCCAAACTTTTTTACTGTGTAGTACAGTAGAATCGCGAAAAAGCTAACCAAAATGTCGCAAGGGTTTTTAACTTCTTCGAAATTCTACCAGCATTAGAAGAAACTATTGAATGGAGTGTTTGCGTTCCCTGAATTGATTTAATCTTTTCATATCGCAAATCCAAAGTTTGTTTTGTGTCAAAATAAAATTTTACTTCAATGTTTGGTAAATTACTCGGCTCGTGTGTCAATTCATACAACTCCAAAACTGTAGTTATTTGTTTATCAATTTGCCTCTAAAGACTTATTTCCGGCAATTCTTTTCAATGTGGCTATAATACCGTCACATGGTCCCTTACAATGTGCTGTTGCAAAATAATGCCAGCAATCTAAGATTGTTACTTGTGAAAATAAAGTTTTTCAAAATTGTTGAAATGCTGCGGAGCGCCATCAGAAAAGTTAAATATTTTAGACGCATTTGATAATAATTTTTTTTCACAAAATCAGTAATAATCCTTAGATATATCGAGCCCTAACCGCGAAAATAACGTAAGCGACATCATTTTCAATTTTCGTTTTTTTACTAAATGACTTTATTGGCAACACTTGCATCATCTCATAAATTGTCATGGTAACAGAAGGTACCGTTACGATTTTATAGCAAGAACAATTTTATCGTAAGCGACAAATTGTATACGAAATTTATATGCAATAAAATAAAAAAACTCTCTCCTGTAAAATTTGATTTTTGGCGCTTACGTTATATACGCGGTTAGGGCTCGATATCGTGATTATTGCCATCAGAAGTTATGACCAGACTTCGATGAGTGAGCTCTTATTATTATGCTTCAATTAAATAACTATCAGGAATACGCTTGCCTGATTATTACTCCATTAAAAACCGGGTGCTGCGTTCTGCATAACAAGTTTTCCGCAAAATCACAAATCACCAGTAAACCAAACTGACCGATTTGACTTGGATTGCCCCATATGTATTTGTTTGTTAAGATAATAAAATAATATATTTTTTAAATCATTTTTAATATGTTTAATACTATTCAATTTAAAGTCACAAAAGTTAAAAAAAATGACCACAGGGTTCATGTATGTAAACTCCATGCCTAAAATAACATTTAATAAACAAAATAAAAAAGTTGAATTATAACAGTTTGTTATGGAACTCCTCAAATGCATGTGTACGAGCAAATATACAAATAGGTGAGTAGGTGTATTTTCATCATTGAAAATGTTCGGTCTCAGGATTCTAATACTATTGTCATTAAAGACGTTCTAAATGAATGTTTAAATGTTCAAGTGTATGACACATTTGCCTATAAATATGTGCATATAGATATTCTGTATTTTATTTGGCAAATAGAATATAAACATGGAATACATATTTGGCTTCAATTTAGGCATTCAGTTTTTGTCTGGCACGTGCATAACATGACCAATACAAAAATTAGTTAAAGTTTATAAATAATGTAGGTTCCAATTTTGAAGGCTAAGCAGGATATTTACTTATTTGCCTTAGAAGTAACTACAATATGAAATATATTGATATTAAACAAAAAAAAAAAATAAAGAATTGTTCTAATTGCCATGAATGAGCGACAAAGAATAATCTACCAAGAATATCTAAGTTTAACTTCAAGGTTTAAGTTTTGATGTCATCAATATAATAAACTAAGAAGCAAAACATTTAAAAATGTTTTTTGTTTTGCACATTCATCAGTAAATTCCGAAAATACACCACAAGTAGCAGTAGCAATAAAATTATACTACGTATACACGTTACTACTGCTACCGCTACATTCAGATTTTTTAAGGAGGTAAATAACATTTTAGAGCTAACAAAGTTTTGAGATTTAGTTTGCAATTGCTAGCTATATAATTAATAAACAGTAGTTATAGTTTAAATCTAAAAAAATTTTGCTAAAAGAAACAGCAGTTAAGATAACAAAAGTTGAAGAAATAAAATTGCATGTAAATGAGCAATAGAATAAGAAATAAGGAAGAATAAAAACAAAACTTAGAAGCAAAAAGTTATTTTCAACTCTGATTAATTTCAGTAAATGAAAACAAACAACATATATCGCAAACGCTTGTAAATGTACAAAAATTTTAAAATTTGTATACACGCAGAGAAAAAACATGGTTGTGGTAAACATATTCTAAGAGCAACATATTATGAAAAGATTCATGATTGTAGTCACCATATTATGATTATTATTGAAACCTATTATGACTAAATATACTCGTAATATTACATCATAATATTTTTCCCTCAATCATATTATTATTCTGTTAATCATACTAAGTCAAGAAGTAATTAAATTATTGTCATGTTCATATAATAAGTTAAGAAGCAATCATATTATTATCATGTTAATGATAACAAGCTAAGAAATTATTCATATTATTGTCATGTTAATCATAATAAGCTAAGAAGTAATCATATTATTATCATGTTAATCATAATAAATTTAGAAGCAATCATATTATGATGCAGCACCTTTTATAACTGTCATAAAAATATAAAATAAATTAAAATTTTCTTGCATCGATTTTTATTTTGTGGTTTTTTACAATTTTTCTTAATGTAAATCAAATAGCGGAGTTCAATATAAGGCTTGCAAAAGAGAAAATCCAAAATCTGTGGTTTTCATGGGCAACCGCGTTTGTCCATTTTTTCTTATTTTTCTTTTCCGATTTTGAGATATTGATGCCATATTGCCTAATTTTAATTGCGCTTTACATGTTTCTAAAAACTTTTGAAAAAAGATGTATTAATTCCGATTTTTTAACGTGGTGCACAATACCTATCCCATAGTTTAATCTAGAATGGTTTTTCGGCTCTCCTGAAAATTTTGTTTTAAGACATACGCAGTTGCCCAAGAAAACAACAGAAATATCAAAACACTTTTATAAAATATAACGAAATCTCTATGTGTTTTGTTGTTGGATATTACAAGAAAACTACGATATTTTGCATTTGCACTATTAAAACACTAAACTGAATGAACTCCGCTAATATTTTAATTTTTTTTAATTCTTTAAGCTTATTTTTTTATGGGAATTTATCGTTAAATTGTTTACCCGCTCACATATAAAACTAACGATACAACTGATACAAAATTATTTTACAAATGGCATCTTAAACATAATATGATAAATGTATAGAAAGTTATCATGTTATGGCTATTATATATCATGATATGGTTGTGAGTAATATAATATGTTTAGAAAGTTATCATAATTTAGTTGTTAGAAAAATAATTATTTTTCCGTCAACAATACTCAAATTTATAATTGCGATAAACGTTGATATGTTTACAGTAACTATAATATTGTTGTTATTAAAGAAAAGTAACAATTATTTGTGTACGACAACAATATATTGTTATATTAAACATAGTGCTGTTTCCCTAACCATGCCCAACCATATTTTTTCTCTGCGTGTAGACAAACCACAATAGTGGAGAGGGTGTTTTGCATTTGTGCTGCTGTTTGTAACACATAAAATTTTGGTCCACCTTTTAGTATATCGACCGATTTAGAAAACCTTTTTTACAAAGCCCACATTAGACCTATAACCAAATTTATTACATAATACCACGGAGTTGCCATGAATGTTTCAGTAATGAAAACACCTACCTCCTGTCGTTTTGCAAAATAACCCTCATGCAGGGAAACAAATTTCTAAAACCTTCCACGAAATTTTGTACCGCATTTCCGTGAGATAAAAATGGTGGTTTTCAATCTTCAACCCGACCCCTGCGTGAACTTTTTTAAAAATCCGAAAAAATTAAGTTTTTTTAACAATAACTTTAATTGTTCTACACAACTATTCTATGCCGTTTTTATTATTCGCAAAAAGTGTTAAAAAGTTAGAGCCTTAGCTTTTTTCGGAATAGAGTTTTTGTGCCCAAAACCCGTCTTATTATATCTGCATTAAGGCTAAATTTGGTCCAAACTTATTTAATAACAATCTATTTTATCCTGCCAAATTTTATTAGAGCCGGTCTACATTTGGCCATAGCCCCATACAAATACTATTCCCAATCCCAAACATTTGTTTTCAAAAATAGTTAAATACGGTCCACGGATTATTTTAAAGTAAGAAAATAGTACGATGGTATCAAATTAAATATTAAAGATATATTCCACTTTATATTGTCAGCTTTTACAGTATATATAAATTTGAATCGCCCTTAATATAAAACAAGTAAGGGTGCGTTATTCGGCTACACTAAATCTAATATACTCTTCACCATGGTGCGATAAGAACAGAAAGTTACATAAATACAGTTCTTTAGATATAAATTAATCCATTTTGTGCCACGCGATGGCGCGACACCCTATCCAC
Source organism: Pollenia labialis (assembly GCA_949318255.1). Taxonomy (NCBI): domain Eukaryota; kingdom Metazoa; phylum Arthropoda; class Insecta; order Diptera; family Polleniidae; genus Pollenia; species Pollenia labialis. The sequence goes on along the minus strand of OX439139.1, from coordinate 114,882,966 downwards.
TATCGACCTGGCTCTTGCCAGTTTTCAGACAAAAATCTATAACGTCAACAACATACCGATAGCTAATGAAGGGTTTTATCGGCCGTATAAAAAGTGTTCCATTATTACAACTTTACTTTAACCTACCACTTAGGATGAAACTTAATTTCCTTTATCTCTCACTTTAGGTTAAAGTAAAGTTTTAATAATGGAACACTTTTTATAAAACCGGCTAAAGTCTACTTTTAGCTATCGGTCAGTTATGCAAACGGGCCTAAGAGTTTGAAAACAACATTATCGAGCAGATATCAGCCATTGACAACAGTTTATTGAAAAACATGATGGAGAATTTTGTTAAACTAATGGGGGCGGGGTGGCTTAACCGACATAATTTTTTATTTTTAACCGCAACCTATTGGATAAAATAAAAATATTTTTAATATCTCAAAAAAAAAACTTATTTTTAAGTACAATTAACATGAACCGCCATTTTTGGACACCCTTTAGTTTTCGGCACAAATAACTCGTTTATAAGTCTGATGGATCCATGGCCTTGCATGTTTCCCAAATATGTTACACTCTCTAAATATGTCTGAAGATGCTGTTGTGTAGGGTATCATACAGAGGGGCTTTCTTACTTATTTGTGTTTTGTCGTCGTTAACAGTGAAAGTGTTGGTAGCAAACGAACAATTCGACTTAGAATAACTCGAGGACCCAGGTGTTTATTTGGTGCTACATGCGAAATGACAAACTTCATTCACCAGAAGTTAATACAATTTTAAGTTGAAAGGTATTTCGAAATAATACATCATCTGGGATCCTGGTTCAAGCATTATTTTTTTCGTTATGTGGTTCCATTAAATATATATTCTCCTCTGTAACCTTGCTGTGCTATACAAAAAACACTTTAAATTCACCATTAACATGGTAAATCTAGAGTAGAATTGTAATTTGGTTTAATTTTCATTGCTATACATGTATGTATGTAGGTACATATAACAAGTTACAAAAATAAACAAAAAACAAATACAGCAAGACAGATGCAAATCGTTAACGAACTAGTGTTGTTGCTGTTGTATGCAAATATGTACTTACAACGTTTGTAATGAATTGAGCAACGAAATACTACTGTCATGTCATGTCGCGTTAATTTCTAATCGCTATAGATTTGTTTGTTTTAACATGATAGTACTTTAAACTAGGAAAAATCTGATATTTTTTTTTGTCATGAAGACGTAAGAACACGCCAATAAATTAAAATTTATTGTGTCTTTTTGATAAGAATCTTGCCAATCATTAACAGCAAAGATACTTTTCTAAATCCCAGTAATTAAGTGAAGCAATTTTGGTTGTTAAGGTATTTTAGAAAAATGTTAATGTGTAGCTTTTAATCTATGGGAAATAAGTTCTTGTTACAAAGATGCCAATAATTAAAAATTAAATGGTGTTTTAAATTATCTGACAGAAAGCACTTAGGGAGTAGAATGAATATATTTTGTAATACGTATACTGATTACACAGGTTAGCAGTGTGACCATATAAGCTTTTTTCGAGCTAAATTTAGCTTAATTTTTTCATATTTAGCTTAAGATATTCATTTAGCTTTAAGCTTTTTTCGGCTTTTTTCAAACACGTACATATTTAGCTTTTTCTTGCCTTTTTTTATTTTAATTTCGTGATAATTTATATTTCAAAATAAATAAAAAAGTTTATCCAATCAACTTATGTGTGATTTAGTTAAAAGAGTACTAGTCTGGCAGCGCAGAAGAAATCGCTGTTGCATATTTGATTTACATACACAACAGTGCTGGCAGGGAAAGAATAAAAAGGTTACGCTATTGGTCAAAAAAATTAAGAATTTTTGTCAAAAGTTACACTTCGAAATATTTCTTGGATAGATAATTAGTTTATGTGATTTATAAAAAAGAAATACATATTTCTATTCCATTTTTAGGGATAATAGCAAGACAACAAATCAATTATTAAACAAAATCATAGCTTAGAGTAAGTTTCAAGCCTATGCCTATTACCTACATGAGAATTAAAAATAAGGTTTAAGCATACAGTACTTTTGTAATATGTAAATTTAATATAAATGCTTTAAGTGATAGTCCATTTAGCGATCTAAGCATATTTTCCATTTATCAATAAGCGGCTAGCAAAGGCAAAAGTAAATCGAATTATGTGCGTTATAGTCACATTAGCAAAACGTTCTCTGTTCATTTTAATTTTCGAAGCCTCAAACAATATAATAAAAAACTAAGAATTAAATCTTTTAATTTTTGTCATCAACACTCAACTTCGAAAACTAGTTATTTTGAAAAATTGGTTTTATAATTGATGCAAACGACATAAATACGACGAACTTCTTACTTTTAAGTTTTACTAGCAAGAATTATTTAACCTGTTTCATATTTTTGTTTTTTAAATAACGTTTTAAATTAAAAGTTTTTCAATAACATTAAATATTTATTTTTCTCAAATTTAAGAACAATATTCTTCGGAAAATAGTTTAAAACAATTAAATTAATTACGAAATAATCTCTTTTATTACATCCAAATAGTGTCGATTTGGACAACTTGCTTGTTTTTGCTGGTAAAGCATAGTAAATGGACTGTTTTATTTTTTTGAGTAAATGGGATAAAAATTATGTAAGCTTTAAATTTATTCTCAAGTTGCATGTTCCTGCTAGTAAATGAACACACCTATTATATGTCTAAGTCAAAGTTGATAAGTAAAGTTTGGAATTATTCTCAGCTACGTATAAGTAAAAAATTTTTTATAAAAACTTCAAATGTAATTTTTTCATATATGGGCATTTTGACATTGACCTTTAATAACAAAGCCAAGGATATTATATTTACTAACTTAAACACTATTTAATATATGAAAAATATCGAAATAATTAAAAGTTACTACAAGAAGCTATAAAAATGTAGCTTTATTTTATGGCTATAAATTTTTTTCTTTAGCTCTTTTTAGCTCTATTTTAATCAGATTTAATTTTATATTTTTTAAAAATCTGGTCACACTGCAGGTTAGCGATAAAAAAAAGGTTTTTTTCGTACATAATTTTATATAAAACATGTAAATATTGCAAACAACAACTTCGTTGAAATGTACCACGTCACATTTATCTGATAACGGTACATTTGGATTAATTAATTTGGAGAAGAAGCTTTAATCGGATAAAATGTCATAGAGGACCAAATTTGAGATCTTATGAAAATTTTAACGTTTCTTACCAACTATTATGATCTCGGGAAAAGTGAAAAATAATGTTTATGGATTATCAGAAGTCTTCAAAAAGTAAAGGTTTATCGTTAAAAAAATTTAGAGTTGTGCCAGTTGTCGACCGCTTTGGCTCAAATTAAATAGAATTTTTTTTAGGACTATGTTTCATATAAATATAAAGGGTGGTCCAACAATAACGCAAGATGTAAATTGTAAATAAAAAATAACGTTTTTAGAGAATTATCTTAATATTTTTTATCTGGGGCAATTATATCTCAAACAATTTATTATGCAAAATGTACGATGTTAATTGTTCACACCTTAACGTCAAGTTTCTACCAAACTTAGTTTGACATTTATTTTTTTCAGTGTTTGACAAATTCAACCATGGTGTGGTACACTACTGAGAAGGCGCCTTAAGCCTTTTACGGAAATGGGCATTCAAATCAAAATGGATTACGTGCAATTCATAATTTTTTTGGTCAGCATAATCGACCAAATGTGTATACAATCGGGAGAATTGTGGGCAAAATTTCAGCAAGCCAGGTTGGTAGGAAATGTGAAAACACCTATTTGATGCGGTTTATAGGAAGGCGGTGTCATCAGGGCGCTCTTCTTCGAAAATGAGGTCGGCAAAAAAGATACCGTGAATGGTGGTCGCTTTCGCGAGATGATATCGAACTTCTTGTAGCCAGAAATTGAGGATATGGACCTGGACGATATATAGTTCCGACAGGATGGGGCTACTTGCCACACAGCCAACAAAACAAGGGCTATTATAATTCAATAGCGTGTTATCTTACGTCGTTGCGATGTTAATTGGCCGCCACGATCATGCGATTTAACACCGTTGGACTTCTTTCTTTGGGGAAATAAAAAGCGTTCGTCAATAAGCCAAGAACAAAAATATGGACCATCGCATAGAGGTATGCCACCCAAGCCGAGGCGAGCGTTTTGGTTGGACCACCCTATATAAAAAAAAAAATTTAAAAATTTATTTAAAATACTGCCTGAAAATTATTAACTTTACACTAGTACATATAAAGTTATTCTGATTAGAGTTCATTTTATTAGTACATATTAAAAAAAGCTTTTTGGCCGGAAACATAATAGAAACATAACATATTTGACATCATGGAACTAGACTTTATTATAAAATGATTTTAAGCGGAAAATTACGCTAAATATCGACATAGACTAACAAGTCCAAAATGGCACTGCAAAATATTAACCCAGGAAATCTGGTCCCAGAAGAAAATGCAAATTTTTTAACTAAATATCACCAGAAAAAAATTAAAAATAGCACTATAAATCGAGCACCTTCGGGATAAATTAAGTTTGTTATACTAACTTTAAGTACGAGTCGTACTCAAACATACCAGTACAAATAACACTAAAACGTACTTAAATCAATTCTTAATGCGATTACTTTCGAAAATTAATCCCGGAATTTCTTAACAAAGGTACAATATTCTTAAAACAAGTAAAACAAAGACTAAACTTTTCGTTGGTAGTGCCACTCTGAGAGTAAAACTACAAAGTGAGAGTTGTAATCTCATCTTAAAAAGGTTGGTTGCCAACACTACAACAACAGCACAAATGGAGATAAAAATAGATTTGCTGGTTGTGTGTAGAAACAACAAAAACCGCAGAACAAGATGAAAACACACTATTTTCATGTTCATAAAGTAATATGTATTGAGATTTCTTACTTCTCATTTAGTTTATATTTTTAGTTATTTATGTACATTCAGTTTTTAAAGTAAAATCCATATCGGGAATGATGCTGGTGTTTTATAATAAATAAATAAAATATAAAAATAATAATTAGAATTGTGGTTATTTTGTTGAACTATTTATGGGTTTTAATCCAAATTTTTTTTAATATTTTAATCAGGCTTAAGTTCATCAAATTTAATTTTCATTAAATTATTTTTATGAAGAAAGGAATTTTACAACATGAAAATTAATTAAAATTGTTATTGATAATCATTCATTCTTGACTGACCTGAGATTCGAACCCAGGCGGCTGGTTACCATGACATGTTTCGATCACAACCACTTGATCTCCTCAGATGGATTTGCCGTCTTACACTCGCAGCCATCGACGACTGCTGACGTCAATAGTCAAACATCAATCCTTAAACCAAATTGTATTTTAACCTTTGGTAGATCGAAATTTGCTTTTTTGAATGATTATCCATTTTAATTGATTTTACATGTTTTTCCTAACTTCTGTTTTTTCCGTACTTATGTCAAGAATTCTTCTTGAAATACTGGAGAATTTTGTTAATAACTTGGCCCTAGAGCTATCTACCATCAATTAAAAAATGTAAATATCACGAGAACAGCAGCACTTATCGGGAGTTTTTTTTATAAGCCATAAGTGAGAGTAGAAGCATGTACTCGTTTGAAAATCGGTTGAGTGGTTCTCGAGTAATAAAATCACGAACATAGGACGACTTATTTTTATAAATGTATATAGATTTACATAAAAGTTTTTGGCGTCATTTCAAAATTTTTAAAATTTACATTATACATTAGTAAATAAAAAATTGCCCCAAAGTAAAAATTGTGATTTTATTTGGGGCTATTTCATTCGTTGATATAGGGGTAACTTTTTATGTTACTTAAAAAAACCCCCAACTAAAAAATTAAAAAAAATAATGAAAACCGAAAAATTGCCCCAAAATTGCGTGTTATTGTGTTTCGTGAAAAGTTTTGGGGCCATTACTATTATTTTATTTTTGCGACCATACTTCCTAGGGTCATTCTGCGCCATGCTGTTCAAAATTATTTAAAAGTTTTAAGAAAAATCCTTCTAGACTTAACTTCTGAACACACATTTTCTTCATAAAAATTACCGGTAACTTTCGGAAATAACAAATTACAAAATATATTATAAGCAATTTTGCTGGAAATCAAGTGCAAAATAATTGGTATTCGAGCTCGAATTTCAAGTTTTAAGGGTTAAGATATACTTTTGTTACACACATTATTTCAATAGCATTCTCCAGTAAAATGGGAATTTGAAATCAAGTGAATATTAGAAAAATATTTTGAAACTTGAATTGCATTTAAAAATACGTTTGAACTAGAGATTTTGTACGCGGGAAAGAATTACCGGCAATCCCGGGACATTTTTTTAAATTAATCCCGGGAAATTTTTTTCGGGAATTTTCGGGTATTACAAATTAAATTTTTTTAAATTTTAATTTGTAGAAGAAGAACTACCTACATATCGAATTATTTTTTCCTACGCCAAAAAATCAACGGCCTTTTTAATTGCTGATGAAATGTCTAAAAAGTTTCTTAAGTAGAAAATCTAAAATGCACATGATACACCATCAGCAACACCAGATGATGAACCATCTACAAATTCTAAAAAAATTTAAAGAAAATACAAAAGCCTAAAAATATCTAAAAAAAAAATTTTACGTCTATGAAGTCACGGGTAACTGGCCAACAAATGTATAATCTTTGTACGTTTTCGCTAACAGGCAATATACAAACCAACAATGATTAGAAATAGAATCTCTGATGCGCTTTTAAATGCTTAAATAATACATACTAAAAAATTTTTGCGTGAAAGAAAATTAATTTTAACAAGTTGCTAAAAAATAATAACTATTAAATTATTTGCACCGTTGTATATGTGTATATTCCTTTAAAAAAAGTAAAAACTTTTGTCTTGAACTCATTTATTGAAATAAATGTTTTATTCAAAGAATCCCGGGATTCCCGGGAATAAGATTTTTTTGTTTCGTTTCCCGGGAATAGAAAAAGGCCGGGAATTTAGAAACCCTAGTTTGAACTCAATTTTATTTCCACTTAAATTTTATTTTTATTTTTTATTTTTGCGCGCTTATTATTAATTAATATTAATTAGTAAAACGTAATACCGGCGTATGCCGCCCCAGGCGAGATAGGGAAACGGCATTACTCTAGACACATTAATGATACATACATATTTATGAAACATAGTCAAATAAATATAAATTTAGAATAATGTCAAGAGCCTGAGGCAGTACAGGAATTCAAACACAGAAAAAAAAAGTTAAACATTATGGGTATTCAAAAATTCATCCTAATTTTGAATAAAGTTCAGCTTATTCTTTATTGTCATTAGCTAGCGAAGACTTTAAGCGATGTATTCCTTTAACTCATGAAGTTAACTGGCCATAATCTAAGAAACCGTCATTGATTTACAAAAAGGTTAAAAAGAAACGGCCTAATTTATAAAAAATAAAACAGGTTAATACAGAGTTTATTAATCGGATTTTCATACAAAATCTGTTTCATAAACCCTTTATTAACATGTTTTATTTTTTATAAATTAGGCAGAAAATGTTTAGTAAAATTTGTTAAGTAAACCGTTTATAAACCCAAAGTATAATTTTAAATGCTATTAAATACATTGTAGTTAAATAAATTATTAATGGTATATGATTGTAAATAAAAATCGTTCAAGCATATTAAAAAGGCAAAGGTATTTACAATATGTAGGTGCTGTTAAGCAAAATAACAGTCTACACCTTGCGCTTTGTGAATTGCGAACAAAAAATTCACGTTTTAGATACATGATAGTTAAAAAACATTTTAAGCCTTAAAAAGCTATTTTTTTAAAATTCATATTCATAATCAGCATTTTAACTAATAAACGTTGTACGCTATTTTTTAATTGGAAGGTGGCAACACTATTGGCCATTTCCTAAATGTACCGTCAAACTGCCTGTAACTTAATGCCAACACTAATTTATTAGACCGATATACTGTCTGTTAACAATTTTGGGTTTCTCAATATACCGACAAAAAACTTGGTTTTAAGCTGGCAACACCTATCAAAATACATGTAAAAGTTGGGAGTCAGCTGATTGAATTTATCTGTTCGGCAAATAAAAGGAAAATAAATAATCGGCAGATGAGTGCTGGTTAGCTTTGCGACAGAATAGAAGCAAATGAGAAAACCAAATTTCTTTAATGTGCAGTTTTTCGTTGGGAAAAAAGATAATCGCGTAATGTGAAAACGGCCATATCTCTTTTATTTGTCACTTGAATCATAATGATGTAAAACAGTGGTTATTAATTATTCGTACTCGTATCTATAATTTTTTTTTATGTCGTGTGTGAGAAAAAAATTGCTTTTTATAAATTAATCATTGTACGATAGTTTCTCTTTTATTTAACAAAATAAACTGAGTTCAAAAATTATTTAGTAAAAGTGCAATTTAGATAATGATTTAATTGCTGATAAAAAAATATTCAAATAACGAGTTTTATTTTATTTGTTTTGATCGTTTACACATCACTAGTTCATTTTGTACAATTAATAATTTTTTGAGCTTTAATTTGTGAAATTGAAAAATATATTTATAATATACATACATACAAACTTACATATTTTTGAATTTAATTTTATTATTAATGTATAAATCATAATAATATACCTTGAATGAAAATTTCTCGCGAAAATGTTCCATATGACCATAAACACACAGCAAAAAGCAAAACTGTTATATTAAAAAAGGTTTAAACAAGAGTTTCGGTGGGGAGTTTGCTTCATACGTTTTTCATATTAATTCAACCTGATTTTACAATAACTTGCGAACAACATTTTGTTCTTTTAAAATAACTATAATTCATGTTTATTTAACATTGCAGTAAAGTTAGAGCAAAATGTCATTTATATTGAAATAACAATCCGAATCACGTTAAATGAAAGTTATTTCAAGTTGAAACAACGTGATTTCATATAGAATCTAATTGGTTTGAGTGTATTATAACAGTGTGAAGAAGCTTCAGAGACAACATATGTATTTATTTAAGAATAACACATGTTTTACTTATTTTGTAGTCTCCTTTGTTAACAGATCAATCAGCAGAATGGCCCGATATGGTTTTCGTCATCATTCTACTTTGAAAACTTGATGTGCTATTTAACTAAATAATTTTAATTAAAAGAATACGGGAATTGTCTTCTTTTTATAACATACTTTACTATGTATGCATGTTAATTTAACAAGATAATCTTTTGATTTTAATATAAAACAGGTTCTTATGGATTTAATATCGAATCCATATTAATTTATATTTTAATATTTTTTTTTTATTTTTTTTAACAGTGAATAATATTAAATAAACGTGATTTAAGATTATTTTAATATTTTTCATTTAAAATTAATATGAAATAATGATAAATTTAAATACAGGGCATACTTTTGCCGAAATTTACTATGATTCTCAATCAACATTTTTCCATGTTAATTTTACATTGGTATTTTTTCTGTGTGTAAGAAAGTAAAGTCGGCCAAGCCAACATAACCTACACCACAGGATTAACAGACAAATTTTCGAAGGTCTATGGGTGATCATGGACCTGCAAAAAGAAAATTATGTTATAAGGTCATGATTCGCCTAAGAGCCCTTTGTGCCAAATATTTAATACAAACAATTATAAGTAAGTCAAGGCAGTAAAAGATATATTCGGGAGTGGTTCTTTTATGAGAGCATTTATGTTAATATTTAGATTAAACATTTTTTTTTTATTTTTTTGAGTTTATTCTATATTTTGTAATAGTCCTATTCCTTAAATTTTTCAGAAATGACTTTATACACTACCAGACTATTATATTGTATTTTCTTGTTACATTTTACCTTAGGTTTTTTTTTTTAAATACATAACTGAAATTTAGCTCATAGAATAAATTCGAAAAAATAAAAAAAAAATGTTGAATATAATATAAATTAACATTCGGAAGGAAATAATTCCCAGTTTCTATTTAGATTAAATTTTATTCAAACATACTCTATTGTAATTTTAACCACCTTAACTCATTTTTCATTATTTTATGTTAGTAAAGGAAGGAATTTTAATAATTTTTATTCTTGACTGAACGGGGTACGGGGGGGGGGAAAGCTTTCATGGAGTTCATGTACTAATTGGGACAACTTTTTTATGAATCTGTTTAATTCGTCACTTAAATAATAAGTTAATATGTTTATTTGATAAGTTTTATTCTTGACTGAACTCGGGTCGAATTTTTTTACTCTCGAGACATGTAAATTCGACCTGAGTTCAGTCAAGAATAAACATTATCAAAAAAACATCTTAACTTATTTTATTAGAGGACCGACTCCAATTTTTTGCAAAAAAAAGATTTTTAAAAGTGAAGCTTGCTGACATACAAAAAAATCTTTAAAACAAAAACACAAAAACAGTGCAATATTCGGCTTCGCTGAATCAAATATGGTGCGATAGGAACACAAAGTTATATAAATAAAAACTCTGCTCTTTGCTATCTTTTACTAACTATTACTGATTTTTTTTGTTTTCATATGGGAGGTGCCACGCGCACCTATCAAATAACACCCACTTCTTGGACAATTTTTCTTCGACCGTTCTCCAGATTTAAAAAAATGTGTTTCTTAATGTCCCGTCTATTTTTTTAAAAGGTTGTGTCTTGATAACGCAGCTACACAAACAAAAAACACTCGGATAAATTAAGTTTTTTGCGAGTCGTTCTCAAAATTTCAAGTACGAATAACACTAAAACGTACTCAAAACAATCCTTCGAAAATAAATACCAGAATTTTCTATATTTGGTTAAATATGTACATAAGATTTCTAAAGTAAAAACCATATCGGGCATAGCAACATCATGTTTTATAATTTTGTAAGGTGTAAAAGGGGTAAGTAAATCAATCATAATAATTTTTTCTTTAAATTTTTTTTTTTCAACTTTAAAATACTTGAATCAAACGCATTTTGAGATTGATTCAATCTAAGTTTTGCTTAAATCAATCTAATTTTCGGATTATTTTAAGTACGGATTCGGATTAAAAAAATATTATAATTCTTGAATCAAGCGCATTTTGAGATTGTTTCAATCTTAGTTTTACTTAAATCAATCTCATTTTTCTGACTATTTCAAGCACGAAATCGTTATTGAATATGAATAATTTAAGTACTTTGCGATTTAAAATCCATACTTGCTGTACTTAATTCAAGAAAATCCGTACTCACCGTACTATTAATACCGCTTCGGATTAATTTGAGTACGGATGGATTGATTTTTTTTTTTTTTTGAGTGAATATGTTCCAAATTTGAACAATATTCCTTTTACCGTTCTTGTTCGTGTAGTTTTCTAACCCACCCCAGCTAAAAAGACGTTCGAGTTATCAAAGTGGACAAAAATTCGCCACTGAGTTTTTTCGATCCAGCTAAACCTTAAACTATCAGAAAACAGTTTTAGCAATTTTGGGAGGATTTTCAGGTCAAACACTCATTATTCCCTAATATGCCATAATTTACCACTTGTAGGGTATTCCCTCCTGGGGATATTTTATTCATATTGTATTAATGTTTTTATTAAGATTTAAAAAAAATCCATTAGTTTATTTTATTCACTCATTGTGTAGGGTATAGAAAACACATAAATGTGGTATTATGTATGTACTTTGTTTCTTTTTTTTTTTTTTTTCTTTAAATAGGGGTACTTACCGTAGCCATACAAGCTAAGAATTACAGAATGAGAGACAAAGCCATAATGCCCAACCCAGCTTATAATTTAATGTACAATTTCTTTTTCCCCTAAAAAATTTAAAAAAAAACGTAACAGGTTGGTTAAATCTGCAATAACTCATACTCGCACACACATACGTAGTTCTTTTTTAATCAACCCAGCAAGCATTTTCGGTCAAAAAGTTTCTGTATTTTCAATTGCCGATTAACCAAGATGTAAAAAATACAAAAGTTTTATTTTAAATAATAATAATTGTATCTGTTTAGGAAATAAGAAACAAATTTACCCACTTACAACTACAATTCGAGTCGGCAAAAAGCCAACCAATTGTAGGGAATTGTAAGAAAATCTTATTTATAAAACTGTTCACTCAAAACTGTAGAAATTATTAAGTGAACAATAGGTTTTAACTGAAAATCATTACAACCACAAACGGCTTAGTTTATTGAAATTACTTTTTTCTATGCGCAGTCGTTTTAGAAACGTTTGTTTTTTGGAAAAGAAATATTTTTAGCAATATTTTAAAATGGTTTGTTTGTTAAAAATTCATAAAAAAAACTTGAAAACCCAGCTTTGCTTCTAATTTTTACCTGACATATAAAAAACGAAGCTGAAAACAAAAAAAGGCATTAATGATTAAAATCTGTTTATTAGCAAAAGACGAAACATTTTAATTAATTTAAGAATTTCATAAAACGAAATATTTGTATGGGAGGGCAAGTACGTCTGAAGAAAATGGTAAGGACAAAAAACTAATTGAGGTCGGTCATACATCATATCCCACTAGTGGCGACTTCTGAGCAGTTATGGGACTTTTTCTTCAAAATATATATATATATATGGGAGCGCCCTTAAGGAATGGATAAAGCAGGTAGGTATGTTAGAAATTAATGATGGAGATAAAAAATAAAGTGGAGTTGGTCATACATATGACCAATATAGAGGCATCCTAGACACTGCTGGGGCTAAATTAAGGAATTTTATTTTATTTAAACACGTTTATTTCGATATAAGCAAATGAGCGATATGTTTAAATTTATTTTATTTTTTGTAGCATTTCTGGAGTTTGACGTTTAAAATCAAAAAAACTTAACTTTGCTTAGAAAAGTGATTTTACGGCACTTACTGGCCCATTCACTGGACACTGTGGTCTCAGATACCTTCAACTTTATTTAGGTTATGTCATTACCAAATAATGTATGAAAAGACATCTGAAAACAAGGCATATTGGTCCACGGTGCGGTGGCAATACCGAAAACGGATGCTGCAAGTGCCAGACGAATTTGCAACCAAGACTACGACATTGATATTACAATTGCAAAGGTTAAGAACCTGTAAATTTCTTTTAATATCAGTCATGGTCATAGCGAGGAAGTTGGGATGGACCATTACTTTTTATTTGTACGTATATCTACATTTAGCCAAAAACTTTAGCAAAACCACACGCACATTAAATTTTAAATGGATGACCTTAAATAGTTAAGAAACTTTTTATTTTCATTTATTAATAAAATATTTAAAATTTTTTTATTAAATTTTTTTCTTATCCTTTAACTGTGGATGTGAAATTTTATAACGTGGTTTTTTATTATAAATTTTACCCCTCTAAATTTTACTAAAAAAAAATTTAGTAAAAAATATTTTTTTATAATTTTTTGTTTTTGAAAAATAAGCTTCTACATTTTTAATTACAACAAATAAAGAAACAAAAAATTATTTTTATTTGTTTAAGCAAAACAGGTACTTTACTTCACAACCCTTATTTCAATATATAAAAAACGATATATCAAAAACTTATGAAAAAAAAATATTTTTTTATTTTTTATTTAATTCATCTTTATTTGCAATTTATTGCAATTTATAAATTTGCAGTGCATATTATTATTGATCGTGAGCATCCAGTTTTATTTTTGTGCAAATGTGCTATTTTTCGAAAAATGCATTCTGGCAACACCAAAAACTGGTAGCACTGTAAACAATCTGCATTTTTTTACAAATTTACACAAGCAAACTAAAACAACAAAATTTCTATGTATATTAAAACCCACGAAAATGTGCAATTTATAAGTTTCCTTAAAAAACAATATGTCAAATGTTATTGTTTACATTTGTTTGCAGCTGAGCAACTATGCACTACTAATTTTGCTCATGGTTTTTTTTTGCAGTGCAAACGAAGTAAAATAGATCAAATTACAAATAGGTTGCTGTGTTGTGCAAATTTTTGCACGCATTTGCATCGTTTGCACACTTTGCACTGCCTATCGTGATGTTTATGTTATAAATCTTTATTATAACAATTTCAATTTTAAAGTTACAAAAATTTTTCTTTAATACTATCGTTGTAATTAAAAAAAAAAAACTTCTAAGTAACTACCAAATGTGACGAAGTAGTGAATTTAGATAAACAATCAAAAAACACTCTGTCAAATGCTTCAAGGGACAGCGCATTCATTATTAGTTTTATTTGTGTTTTCTTACCTGTGTTGAGCAGGACTATTATTTATGTTTATATGTGTCTATGATTTTTTTCGCTAAGCAAATGCGTTACAGCTAAAATAAATAAACTTTAATGTAAAAGAACATAAGTTTTTTTTTTTTATTTGTATGTAATTTTATTTTGCCTTTTACTTGTGCGGCCGGGCGATTATATGCTTAATTTTGTGGAAAATAAGCTCAGCACAGAGTGAGAGTCAAAAAAATATTTTAACATTATAAATTTATTGCCTTAATCTGGTGAACAGAACTCTTCGTTGAATATTTATTTTAAAAAATATTATTTAAACACGTTAGTTCTTGCAAAAAAAAAATATATACGACATTAATTTTTATGTATAAAACGAAGCTAGATTTGCCAAATAATAAATCCAGTTGCCGAAAGCTCAGAGATTATTAGAAGATACAGGGAGGCTTTTTGATTTAACAAGTGAATAAATTTTTTGTTTAAATTTTGTGTTGTTTTTTTTCATAATTAGTTTGAAAAATTTGAGAAATTTATAATGGAAAGAGTCAGCACAGAAAAAGGAGCCAAAGTTATTTTTTTGTTGAAAGTCAGCATTCGATTATTCGGAAACAAAGATCATATCGAATAATGAGTGACGAACAAGTTGCGGTAATTGTGAATATCCTTTAATACCGGGAAATGTTTAAACATGTTTTGAGGTCCGAAGTAGAGAACAGTCCAAAATTGTTATTCATTACATAAAGAAACTAAGAAAACTAAACTAAACTAGGATACACACAATGTCAAAAGTAAATCAACATCGACGACATCTTGAATTGTCTTTGTTTTGTACTACGGAATTATTTTCAGCATAAGAATTGTTTAAACCACTAACGCCATTAATCACATTTTAATGGGAATAAAACATATTCTTGATTTTAATTTATGTTTGTGAAACAAATTTATCGCTCTAAACACACCTTCAGACCTAACAAATATTTTATAAAAATATCCAAAAAAGCGGGATCAGTAGATTGAATTGATAATATTTATTGACAAAAGCAAAACTTCGGAAGTCAAATACTTAATAGGTGTGAACATAGCTTTACAAGTTAATTGCCCTTAATAAGAATACACATTCATTGTACATAGACAAGCCAGTTAAAATGAATTAACACTGAAATACAAAAATTTTATATTAAATGCCTACTGATTTTCATGAGCTGGACGCTCCCAAAGTTTTTCGTTTACTTATTTTTCCATAAACAAATTCTTAAGGAGGTACCACTAGCGCCTCTCAGATAAGTAAAGAGGCAATTTAATGGACGCTCTTTCTATAGCCACAAAAAACTCCATATAAAATATAAGTCGTCAGCTCAGAATTGGTTCCCCCCAGGGCCAGGTGCCAGTTTGTGCCACACATATTACGTGTCTACTTAGGAGTTAAATAGTGGCATGGAAAACAATGTTTTATTGGATATGACTTGAGGTAGTCAAGTTTTTTTGGACATATCTCAGTGATTTATGAACTGATTTTGTGGAGTTTTGATAGCAAGATTCTTCACTCCCGTGCCTAAGGCGGATAAGGAATAACTCCCTGGTTAAAAACTGCCATATCATTCCAAAAAAAAAAGTTTCAAAAATTAATTGACGGTCGGCTTTAAACCTATGCACAGTTCTTTAACTGTTCTTACTGACGTCGTTTAGAAAATAAAGGGTAATTTGGATAATGGAGATAAATGGCTATTGGTCTAACTGGATCATACTAAAGCAGGATATACTTTGCCTTAAACTGACCTTAAATTGACTTAAATGCTAAAGTTTTCTTAATTGGCTGTGAAATTCATGTAACACGTTTAGTTTATTCATGGCAGAGGTGTCGAGCAAGGCTCAATAATTGGGCCAATATTTTATTTAATTTATTTTAATGATGTACCAAATCAAATTATATATTCAAGCTTTCCAATGTCTGCTGATAATATTCAAATGTGGGTTTTAAGAATTATATTAACACCAGAGTAAGGAATTAAATTACGATCTAAGCAAAATTTTTCTTTGGGCATCGGCTAATGGATTATGCTTTAACCCTTTTCATTATCTCCTGTAACTTTTAAAACATTATGCGCAGCACTCTTGTACGTAAAGTGTGTTTTTTTAGAGTATCGCAACTTTGAGTTGGCATCACTGCTTTATTTGAGCACCCATTTAACAGCTGATAATTGCTTTTTGTTTAATTTGCTTTGAAATTTCATTGTGATCGACTTACACCACAACAACGCGTGCGAATTGTTGAAATTTTTAATCAAAATTCTTGTTAAATTCGTCAAACACATCGTGCACTTCTTCCATTTTATGGCGTTCGTAATCTTCCTTCAGAGCGACTAATTGGAAGAACAATAGATCGTTTTAAGACCACATTTGCTGTTACTGGTAATGTGCATCCCGTGAGACGCCGTACATTGCGCACTGATGAGGCTGTGGGCGCTGTACAGGAAAACATTGAAGATTATCCTAATCAATCAATTCGTCGCTGTTCTCAGCAACTGGGGCTGTGTCCTTCCACTTTATGGAGGATTTTACGAAAGGCTCTTGGCTTTAATGCTTTCAAGATTTAACTTTTGCAATTTGGCGAATGGCCGGAAGCACAAATTTAAATTGATTTTGAATTTCCATTCAAAATTGTATTTTTCGATGAAGACCATTTCTGGTTGGATGGGTATGATAATAAGCAGAATAGTCGCATTTGTGGGTGAGGAGAATCCACAAGCTGTTGTCGAAACACCATTACATCCACAGAGAAATTACAGTTTGGTGTGCCTTATGGGCTGGCGGAGTAGTTGGCTCAAATGTCTTCAAAAACTATGATGATCAGAATGATACTGTCAATGGTATGTGGACGTAGCCACATGTCACACAGCAGACGCTACAATTGATTTACTGAAAGAAACTTTTGATAAAAAAATAATTTCACGTAATGTCCCAATCAATTGGCCACCAAGATCGTGTGATTTAACCCCATTAGATTATTTTCTTTGTGGTTATGTTAAGTCACTTGTCTACGTCGATAAACCACAAACCATTGAACACCTGCAAATCAACATTCGAAGAGCTATCGGCGAAATACGGCCGCAAATGCTGTGGCGGAACCATGGCAGAAATCTCATTTAAACATTTATTTCATAGAATTTTCTTTCATTGATATTAAAAATATATTTCCTTATTTTATTAAGATTTTAACTTGTGTCACTCTATAAAAAACACCCTTTATATACTTTAATTTGATTTACTAAATTGAAAGTAAATGTGAAACTTTTTTCTGGAAGTTTGTCCACATTTCAACTTACTTTATTCAACTGAATTAATTTATTTGGCTTTAATTTTTTTTTTAAACTAATAATTCCCAAGTGTGGAAAAAGCGGGGTTATTAACTTTTTACACACTCAGACTCTTATAAAATCCGTGTTTAATTTCAGCCATTGTTATAGGTTGGTTTGTATAAAAATGTTAACAAATATAGATGCGTAGATAGATTTATAGATACATCAAGATATTGTATTTATACTCCTATCGCTAAATATGTGTGCACGTATCCATGTGCCTTCTCTTATTTGTATGCATATTTACTAAATGTATTTGTGTGTGTATGTCGTATTGTAATATGGATAAGTATTTGTTTTCTGTATTTTTTACACATGATATGATAACTAGAGTCGGAGTAAAGCGACGTTTGGGATTTACGACCAATTAAGATTAAAGATTTTATATTCAATGTAGTTGTAGTGAAAAGTAGTAACTCGACAAAGGCACTATATACATACATTTATATACAGATGTATGTTTGTTTATGTTTAGATACATCCATACATCATGTTTCATTTTGCTACAGATACTATGATTTTGTTAAATGTACGTGTCTCTATGTTGTAATGTTCTTTTTTTTCCTTTCATTTTAAATAGCATCAGGAACTGAAACTAACAGGAAGTTTATCATGTTGTAGGTACCAGTAGTTACAACATGAATGGGAGATGTTTAACTCATATAGATATTTATAAGCTTGTATGTATATGTATTTTAAATATACATTCATATATACATACGTACATATGTATTTATATAAATTTACAATAGCTGTCAGCATACATTCAAAGCTTAATACCATATTTAATTTCATTTCTCCATACTCATACACTCACACACACACACACATACACCCACTCACAAACACGCATTTAGATTTTCATTTAAACAAAGAAAATCTTCATGTTAATTGCTTAACTACGTGATTTCTTTCAAATGCAAAAAAGCAGAAAACAATTTGAAAAATTATAAATGGAAAACATGTTTTATTTTCTATGTTCCCTGCAAATAAACGAGTTGAAAAAAATGTGAACTTAAACAAAAAACAAAAAGTAAACCAAATAGATGAATAGAAAAGAAAACGTTAAATTAGTGCACTGAATATTGTTGGGAGTTTATTTAATTTAATTTTTTTTTCTGTTTCATACATATATTTTTCGCCTTCGTTCTGTTTTTTGTTAATTAATAAAAGCAATAAAATATATTGGTGTCAGTTGTTAAGGGATCGTCAAACAAATATTAAACAAACTGAATACAGCATTTGCTCACAAAGGAGTAAATTGAATATTGCCAACGCAAAACGAAAGAACACTTACGGTTGCACACATCTTCGAAGAATAAAGGATGAACCGTCATTTTGGAAAATCTTGCTTTTTGGTAAGTCATGTGTGTATAAGTACATACCCTGCAAATAATAGGATGTAGCCCACAAGGGGCTAGGACTAGTCCGAAAGTAACCCAAACGTATGGAAAAAACATGGGCTATTTAACATTACGATGCCCTAGGGCAGGACCATATAACCTAGCTTTGGATTACAAAGGAGTAGCCTTAAAACTACTCCATTGTGAACACAAGAGGATTAGTTTTAACGGCTCCAATGAAATAACACCCAAACGAGAAATGAAATATTCCCCAAATTTTTTTCATACATTTTTGGGCCCTTTTACATTTTTTTTGGGAATTATTTCATTCCTCATTTGGGGTTTTCAAATTATGAAATAAATCCAATGAAATAACACCCAACAAATTTTTAAAATTCGGGGCTTGTTTTATAGCGTGTATAATTTGGGTGTTATTTCATTTTTTATTCGGGGGTTATTTCATTTTAAAGCTGTTGGTTTTTGGGGGTTATCCCCCCTTTTATGAATTTTGGGCATAATTTCATTTTTGTTGCTGATGGGGTTTATTTTATTTCCATCATTGGGTGTTATTTCATATGAAATAACTCCCAAATATTGGGGGTTGTTTCGTTTTCGCTTTGGGGTTTATTTCATTTATTTTGCGATGTTATTTCATTCACTGTTTTTGGGTGTTATTTCCTATTTGTTGGGATTTATTTCATTGGGGGTTATTTCCTGGGCGTTATTTAATTGGGGGGCTTTTCGTGGAGCCGTTTTAACTTCGTTTAAAAATGAAAACAATCCGTTAAAAACGAAGACATGTCGTCTGACTACAAACACTTTTTAACAATGAAATGGCCTATGCTTGCATTACATCGGACCAGTCCATGGAGTAGTCCATTTCATCAAATTGGATCAGGTGGTCCAAAAATATTTGCAGGGTATAACAGTATGCATGTATATATGTAATTTAAATTAATCGCATTTAAATATTTGAATTTTCCTAAATTTGTGAAGGGTTTTAGCATGGCGTATAAAATATATTTAATTAATAAATTTAAATGTTTAAAAAAAACCAACTTGGCTAAGAGTAAATAATGCCAAATTAAGTAATCTTAAATGAAGCTGTCATGTTTTTAAGCATTTCAACTTTTCATTCAAATTGTTTTCAGTCCTAACAACAAATCTTCAATTCAGACGAATGAAAATCTTTAAAAAACCAGTCGATTATTAGATTTAATACATTTGTTTGGGAGATAGTTTAAAAAGTTTTGCTTTAGCTAGATCCACAACAAACACGTTCAGCCAAATAATTCACCTTGCGTTGAGAAAATTTTATATGAAAATTCAAAAAAATTTATATGAACATTTTCTCAACGCAAGGTGAAGTGAACAACAAAATTACCCCCTAAGTGTACATAAAAGAGTACTTTCAATGCATCTACTCAATTCTCTTGAAATTACAAACAAATGGGCTTTCTAAATAAAAGCTTGGACTTCATTGGCAGTGCTAAGGAAAAAAATTAAAGATGTATGTAAAAAAGATTTTGTTGAAAAGTTTAAAAAAACTTTTAGATCGTAATACAGTAGAATCTCACAAATTAGAACCACTTTGTGCACCCGGCAGTTCGAATTTCTGAAAAGTTCGAATTTACAGAAAATGATACAAATATCATGAAATAGTTATAGATATGAATAGTTGTTTAAGCTTTACTTTAACTCAAAACAGAGCGTATAATTTGGTTTTTCGGCTATTAAGTTCAAAGTCATAAAAATAAATTGTTCCTAGTATAAAGAAATAAAAACAAACAAGTAAAAAAAACACTTCCAGAAATTATAACCACAGGTTCTAATTTCAGAGCGTCCAATACATTGAAATGGCCGGTGCTAATTTCGGGACGGTTCGAATTTGTGAGATTCTACTTACCAGATTACAAGATTTAATAAAATAAGAAATAGTAAATGTGAGAAGTCCACTTGCAAACACCGCTAATCTCAATTTTAATTCAGAAAAACTGTTTTAATAGATTTTCTCTGAAATTCGCTTTTTTTTTTTGCAAGTGGACTAATCATATTTTAATAAAAGTGAGACGGATGAATTTATTGACAACCTTTCTTCATTTGAACTATTAGCGTTTAAATTTGCTCCAGATACATCTTGCAATATTGAAAGAGTAAGTTTCCATTTATTGAACTGTTTTATGCGATAACAGGAGTTTACTTAAACATGCTATTGTACTATACAATCAAAACTTAACTAAAAAAATGTTTCTTACAAAAACAACATTGTAACGACGTGTTTTCCACCTTATGCTGGGGTAGAGCTCGCGGCTCCCAGGCTTCGTTACAAAAAATTTATTTTATGACCAGAGAAATGAAACACCGTACTCGCTCTTTTTTCATAAACGTTATAAACCGTAAGCACCGTATATTTATTTGTTGTCTCTTAGCTAAATTCTACAATTAGCAACACATTAAATACTACGCAGTCCCCAAACGACGGACACGACACTCTCGGGACGAATCCGACAACACACACTCGGCAATTTACCGACACACGGGGCAGCGACGCGACACACAATGGTCTCACTAGGCGTGCGACTGTAGAGACTCCGGAGAGAACAGCGCGATCGAGGTATAACCTCGCATCAGCTGTCCAACCGGCGATGGGTGTTACTGCACGTCGAGAGAATTTAGTCTACACCGCTGTTCTCTCGAAATGCGGTATCAGCCCGCTCTCGGGTGCTGCCTCACGATAGCCAAGAAAAAGCCAGAAAACAAACCAAGAGATTTTAGTCTACACCGCTGTTCTCTTGCTTTGCAATCTTTACCGGCAACGAGTGGGATCACACGAAAGAGGTATAACCTCTCTTCTACAATCGTTAGATATTAGTTAGCTAAAGAGGTATAACCTCTCACAGATAAATAAGACCTTACCCGTTTGCCAGCTGCCGACTGACTGCCCGCAGTGTTACCGTTATGCGACTAAAGTCGCATTTTTGCCCCTTTTTGACTGCCGTGCCACTTTTTTGACCCCTTTGTTTTAAATCCCCTTTTGTATCATTTTGTAGTTTTTTGTGCCCCTTTTGCCCCTTTTTGAACCAAATTTTTTTTATACTGTCAATCAATGAATCCGAGCTCAATTTGAAGAGAAAATAGCATCTAATTTGGAAAAAATTAAAATAATTCAGGAAGGGCTATCTATTAACAATAAAATTTACCTCAAATTTCTAGTATATGTATTAAATATTATGAATAAATTAAACGTTAATTTTCAAAACGAATCATCACAAATTATATATTTAGTTTCATCCACGAAAGATATTGTATTAGAAATTTTTAAAAAATTTTTAAAAAAAGAGTATGTTATGCAAACAAATATAGAACAAATTGATTTTGTTGATGTTCTGCGTATAAAAGAAACTCTTAATATATATATCGGCCACGAAGCCGAGCTAGAAATATGTACTAACAACATCTTAAGTAGTGATATTGTAGAAATTAAAAACAACATTTTACTTTTTTACCAAAAGCTGTGCAAAGAAATTTTATCAAGAATTAATATTAGCGATAAGAGGCTGAGTTCATTAAAGGTTTTAGATCCAGTATTTATTAAGTCAGCTGAAGACATAAATTACTTTGAAATTGTTACCGTTTTTATTGATATAATTACTTACCCAGATGATTTTGTAAAAGAGAAACCAGATCAAACGATAAAAGCTATGAAGCAATTTTTAAAATATCTAAGCCTGAAACATTTTGGTACGAAATTGGCAATTTAAAAAACTGTTTGGGTGACAATTTATATCCAAACTTGTATAAATTTGCTTCGTATGTTTTTACTTTACCACATAGTAGTGCATCCGCTGAGCGGATTTTTTCTAAGTTAGCATATTTAAAAAATAAAGTGACAAATAGACTGAAAGTAGATACCTGTCAGTCTATGTTATCCGCTTTAAATTTGTATCAAAATGACTTGGAAGATTGGATTCCAAGTGATGAATTGATTTATAAATATATGTAGATTTACGTTTTCAAAAAAATAGATATTTAATAGTTGAAGAAACAACATAACACTGCAATTTATAAAAAAAATGGATCTGTACCTGATATTAACTATCTTCCTATCAATACTTTTATATGATTTTTCCTCAAGGTTTTTTCGTAACTTAATTTTTTTGGTAAAAAAGTAAAATAATCCAAGTGCCAAATATGTACAAGTATGTACATACATCTACTTACATATATACATATCTCTATCTATTTAAATGTAAAGTTTTTTTGTATCAAATCATATAAAAGGTCCTCATGATATCGTTTATAAGTCTCGTAATCTGTGCAAACTGTGCATTTTTACGCCCTCGTAATGAACTGTCAAAAATTGTATGAGAATTCATTTACACAAACTTGGTAAATTTGCCCAACAATTTTGTCTCGTTAACTTGCGCTGTTCAATTGTGCATTTATACAAACAGATCTTTTAATGATTTTAACGTCGTTTTCAATGAAAAATCCAAGTGTCTATAAATCACAAACAATAAATTCTAGCAATAATTTCAGTAAATTGGTCTTTTGGCTTTCTTTGAGCATTTTTAAAAGCAAATTTCTCATACATATTAATCACAAATTTAAACACAAATTTTTATATTTTTGAATTTAATTTTTAATTTATTTTTGTATTGACGTTTCTTACAAACTGACATTAATTGTTTAAAATTACACAAAAGTAAAAAAAGGGGCTTCATGAAACAAGACTCGTAAGTTTGGTCATTTGCACAAATGGCAATTTTAAGCGACATCATGAGGACCCTTATTATGAACTATTTTTTGTTTTTGTAAGTATTGTTATTACACTATTTTAAGCTCGTTTTATTTACAAGTAATTAGTAACTGCCCAGTAAAAAAAATTTGGGTTTTTTGAAGCACTTTAGAGAAAATGGGCATAATCGAGCGCTTCAATAAGAGAGCTTTTATATAGCAGCAAATGATAAAGAATAAAATATAGAAAAAAGCTGCTATTTTAGTGCTGACAACGAAGAGGTTTTAAAGCGAAAAAATACAAATACATAATGGTTTACGAAAATTATTGAAACAATGCATTTGAGCAATTAAAAGCAAAATATCAATGAATATGGAAATATAATTATCCCTTAAAAAAGCGCTTTAGGAGTGCTTTGTTTGCATGATAAATAAGCGCTTATTGTCAGCAGTTAATAGTCCTCCAAACCGGGAACACTCCATACAAAAATCAGGCATCTTATCAGCAGGTTTGAAGCGATATGAGGAATGCATTCATACATAAAACCTGATCCTTTTGGAGCACATTTTTTACTGGGTGTTTTTGTATAAATAATTGAAATAAAAATTTTATGCAACAGTTCATTATCGTTTACTTGCAAACAAGACATGTATTTTCACGATATATGTATATATGTGTGTTTTTCCCAAACAATTTGTATTATATACCTATAATGTATTTTTTTTTATAAATATGAAGTTTATTTTTTGTTATGCTTAGTTTTCGATGAAAATAATTTAATAAATACATACGTTTTTTTTTTAAATTCCTGTTTTTAAAGTTGCCCCTTTTTTTCTCAGAATTCCCCTTTTTGTGACACTTTTTTTTTGCAAATCCCCTTTTTGTGCCCCTTTTTGAAAATTTTGAACGGTAACACTGACTGCCCGCTTAATGATGCGTACTCCGCTTTTATACTGTTTGCCGGTGTACATTTACACACACATACTAAAGTAATTAATTAGCATGGTTGCTCATAAGTGTATGTTGTCGTGTCGCATTCTTCTCTACTCGCCACTAGATGGCGGCAGCCATCGGTCCGTTAATTTCAAAATTAGTACATAAATTAATTCTTATTTAATACAAATAATAATAAGAGGATGAAGATAATACAAATTATTAAAATTAAGTTAAACATAATATGAATTCAATAAAACTAAAGGATAATATAAGCTACGCAATACGGTGTAATACAAAAGATAATAATAAATTCAAATAACTACGATTCATCTTGGGCCAGGTTGGTCTGGTGCGGAGGTGAAGTCTAGGGCATGTGACTCAAAAACGAGGGCTCCGACTTTTGCTCGTCTTTGCCATTCTTTGCGCCATTTTTATACTATTCGTGCCATTTTACCAGCCCTTTTTAACCATTTTTCGTGCTATTTCAATCAATATTAGCAAAAAAAATTGTAAGAAAAGTACACGCAAAAAAGCGGGCAAGCATTTTTTTATACGTTAACTCTCGTTTTCGAAATATTCCCTTATTTCGAAAATGGAAGAGGTGGCACAACACGCGGTTAGTTGTTAAAATGCCATTGTTAAGAGAGGCAAAAAGTTAACACCAGATTTGGTTAAAAATTGACAGAAAATTTGGTAATCTGTCTTATCGTAAAGCGGTCGGCTTTGTACAGGTTTAATTATTATAAGCTCCACTTTAACTTTTGCCATGTTTATTCTTTGTTGCTCAGAAAACAACTAAAAATTAGAATAAGTTTTATTGCTGACCGGCGCCGCTCAGAAATTCCGCTCATTGCTTGACCACTTCAGTAGTATTTTATATGTTTTAATTTTTTTGCTGCTCACCACTCTACCCCTCGCCGCTTTGCCGCTCATTGCGTGCCCACGGGTGCCCTGCTTCTCAGAAAATGTCAAATTCCGGCACTGTTTATCAAACATAGTTGTTACCTGGAACCAAATTAATTTCAGTTTTGTAAAGGGTTATCTATCCATTTAGGGGTTTCTGGCATGATGTCAGCTGTTAAATATCTATCATCTGAAGTGTCATTTATTTTGGGAAAGGTTTGGCATTTACGAATGGGGAATATTAAACCACGGAAAAATGCGGAAAAATAATTAAAACTTACCATAAAAGTGGTTGTTCAAACTGGAAGTTAAGACCAACTGCTAGAGGATGTCACTTAAATGACATATTGTATTTCTTACGAAATGGCAAGATTCCAGCATTATATAACTAATGTAATAAAAGTTTCATCGAAATCATAGCTCTATGTGTATTTTATTTAACTTCACCTTTAAAATCAATAAATGGATAAACCGTTACCAAATAATGGGAAAGTTTAACTTAGAAAATCCCAAATGTGCCAATATTTCCGTCCCCATTATGGATATAGCACTTCAAAACATGTAACAAAGCTAAAGGTTTATAAAACAATAATTTTCGTTATACAAAATGTTTTTGAAGAGGTGGCCTAAATGAACTAATATTTTGCCCCTAACCGTTATTATGTTATTTTATAAAAAAAGATCAAAATATTGTTTATGGCTTGGTTCTCCGATAATTTCTTAAGGTTGCTTTTTTCTTTAAAACTACAAAAATAATAATTGTTGACGGTTCCTGAAAATAAGTTTAGCTATGTAATTAGGATCGATAGGTCTTCAGAATTTGAAAAAACAATCTTTTTGACATTTTTCTGCTTCTGGATCCGCAACTGCCCCGAATACATTAACGATTATTAAATTCAAGAAACTTCTATTAAGAAAAATTTTCGCAGAAAATTTGATTTGTTTATGTGCTACTTTATTTCTACGGAATCGGAGTCAGTTTAATAAATAATGTCATCAGTGCAATGGCTCATTTTAATGACAACTTGTCATTGGGATTGACTTAAGTCAACGTGAGAGATTATTTTTATATATTATCGTAGCCGTTACACATGTTTGTTTCGCTTTTGTTGTATTCCGCCCTTTGTTTACAGAAGAACTCTCAATTAAAGGACACCAGCAACATAGCATGACCGATATGGTTTTTGTTATTATTCTACTTTGAAAGTTGTATTTATTTAACATGATAATTTAAACAAGTATAATATGGGAATTTTTGCTGCTTATTTTACTTTTTTTTGTTTTTTGACGCCCTATGTTCACACTGAACTTTATTTAAGTATTTATGGTGTTCAGTAATTGTAATTCTATTTATATTTAGATAAATAAAGGACATATATATATATATATATATATTTTACTTTTTAAACATAAAAATAATGTTAATAACACGCAAAATTTTATGGTGACATTCGTCATTGAATTGATGTCACTTTTTGTCGCATTTTACCATTTTTACTAACATTAATGTAAGTAAACATTACCTCATTAATGTTACTAACATTAATGAGGTATTTAAACGAATTCGCTTAATTACCTCATTGAGGTAGTTAAACGTATTCTTACAATTGCCTCAACGAGGTAGCTAAACGTATTCGTTTAAATGCTTACCCCGCATAATTACCCAAAAATATTGGCAATTTTGGTGAGGTAATTATTCGTGGAATACGTAATGTGAATGCCAACTTTTATTAAATAAGAAGAAAACAAAAATCGAATTTTTTAAACGAGAAGCCATACGACAAAGTTTGTGAATTGGATAACTATTTTAAATCGGAATGGACTAAGTTCGACTTTACATTTTTTCAAAAAGGAGTTTTCTGTAATTGATATTTAGCTAAGTCGCATATAATTTTTTTAATGTCTTCATTTGTAATTCCTTTCATCTTAAGACACTTCTAAACTCCACTACTTAAAAAAAATTAACATGATACAAATCTAAGTACGTACGTTTTATTAACATCAGATATCAGCTACACACAAAAAAACGAGAACGCATTTACAATTTCACATCCAATTGCCAACATTTTCAAAAAAAAAAAAAACGATATCGAATAATATAAAAGCAGATAATAAAATATTTCTCAACTATCTCTAGCTATTCAAACTTCATTATTACAGAATCACATTGTGGTCCATTACTTTATTTCAATTTTATGGCTCCTCATCTACGAATGTTCCCTTACTCTCCGCTAAAGTTTCTTTATGCATTTTGATAGAACTTTGAATTCAAAAACTAAAAGAAATAAAGTAGAAACAGTAACAGGGGGAAAACTTTGAGTTTATCTTTTGAGTTCATCAAATGGCATGTTTGTCTTTATTATTTGGTTTTAAGCCAAAAATTTTCATAAAAATTTCCTTAAATGCATTTGTATGAATTTTTTTTTTTATCATTTTCTTACTCTTTTTTGGCTGTAAAAATTATAAAAAAGATTTTAGCTGACTTAAGCAAAGCAAAATGAATCAAATACTTTACATATGGGGGATTTTATAAGGAATTCAAAGAAAAAAATCAATTTGTATAATCAAAGACCATTTATATCTTAAATAAATTTTGTTTAATTAGTTAGACCTCTTTCATACTATGCGACATATCGCACAGAAATATTTCATTAAAAAGGAGAATGGTGTAGAGACACTTGCGAGGTGAGCAATGTCGCACGAAATGTAAAATCAAGCATCAATTTAATATATTTCGTAAAATTATTTTTATGAAGAAAGGAATTTTACAACATGAAAATTAATTAAAATTGTTATTGATAATCATACTTTCTTGACTGACCTGAGATTCGAACCCAGGCGGCTGGTTACCATGACATGTTTCGATCGCAACCACTCGATCTCCTCAGATGGATTTGCCGTCTTACACTCGCAGCCATCGACGACTGCTGACGTCAATAGTCAAATATCAATCCTTAAACCAAATTGTATTTTTTAACTTTTGGTAGATCGAAATTTGCTTTTTTGAATGATTATCCATTTTTTTTTAATTGATTTTACATGTTTTTCCTAACTTCTGTTTTTTCTGTACTTATGTCAAGAATTCTTCTTGAAGTCTAAAGTACATTTTTTTGTTTTTTCATTTTGTCTTTCTTTTTCTTGTTGACCTTTTTCAGCACAACTTTTTTCATAAAAATAATTTAATGAAAATTAAATTTGATGAACTTAAGCCTGATTAAAAATATTAAAATTTAGATTAAAAACCATAAATAGTTCAACAAAATAACCACAATTCTAATTATTTCGTAAAATTTAAATTTAAGAATTTAAGTTGGCGTGTCAAATGAAAACTTCCTACTATTTAAGAAGACTTTAACACAAATACAAAAAAGAATATCCTAAAAAGAAATAAATAAACTAATTAATTCGTTGGTGTAACGTATGTTGTATATCTTTACGACTTGTTTTATACAGTTTGCATCGCTTTATCAAACAAACAAGAGATAAAAGAGCGTAAACGTACGTTCAGACTGATAAAATATTTGGTAGCAAACATCAAAAATTTCATTAACGTACTCTGAATACAAAATATTTTTAAGTGTCAATTAAAATAACAGCTGATTTTGAGCAAATAAAAATATATGCTGGTAAACAAATATTTGTGCAATGTCAACATAGTGTCAACACAAAAAATCAAATATTTTAGTAATTTTTGAGCAAACATTTATTTGCTTTTACAAAAAAAATTGTAAGAGCAAATAATTGTAGCCTTGTTCACGATAGAAGCAATTTTTCCTTTAAGTTTTCGGATTCCTTACAGTTTTAATGATTTTTAATAGCTATGAGACTCATGCCGCTATTAGCAAATGTTTGCAAATTTTCGATAATTTAGCAATTTTTATCGAATTTTTGCCATTCCTTATACTCTTAGGGACATTTAATTAATTTTATGGCTTGTTTGAAATTCTAAAAATTTTCGCAATTTTTGGAAATAAAAATTTTTTTTTTTTTTGTTATTTTCCGACAATTTGTTTTTTTTTCCGGATTTCAAATAAATTTTAGGGTTTGTTTCTATGTTTGCAATTTTTCTCAAATTTTAGCAGTGCTCACGACAAAGCAATTTTTCCCTGTAAATCTTTATAGCTTTAACGATTTATAATAAATAGTCGACTTGGCTATCATACCGCTATTAGGAAATTTTTGCGAATTTCCGCTAATTTAGCAATGTTTATCGAATTTTTGCAATTACTTGTACTTTTTTTGCAACATATTTTTTTTGTTTTTCCCGACATTTTGTTTTAAACATATTTAGCGTTTTCAAATATATTTAAGGGTTTGTTTCCAAGTTTGCAATTTTTCGCAAATTTTTCCTTTACATTATTTGATCGTACCGTAACAAAGAGAATAAAAAATAAGTTACTATTATGATTTTGTTATTAATGTTATGAAACTTATTATAACATTAACTAAATTTTCATAAAAATTATCTAACGGGACTTTGGTTAATATGTCCACACAAAAATGTTATAACTCATATAATTTGAAATGATCTCGTCATCTGTAAAATTTATCATTTAAGGTTCAGAAACAAACAACGAAAGAAAAAAAAGCAAGTGCTTTAAATTTCTTAAGTTCTTTTTTCAATTGTTAATTTAAATATGTACACATAAATGTTCGTGGTAGTTTATACCAGTAAAACGGAAAGAATGCTAATGGACGACTTCCATGCGGGGTGGCGCACCAAGAATATAAAAACGAATAAAGTTATAACCTGATTAGCAACAGGAATAAGAAACGAAATAAACGAATTAAAATTACAATTACTCAAAACGCACATTGTAAAAGTTAAATAACCATAACATTGCATTAATGTAAAATTTATTTAATTTTTTTTTTATTGTATAAATGTAAAAGAAGGAAAAATATCATTGTATTAATGGAAAAATGTTTTTAATAATTGAAAAGATTTAATTTCATTAATGACAATTTACATTATATGAACATAATTAGTTTATTGCGTTAATGATTCATTATATTTCAATGTACTTGATTTGTAAAATTTATGGCATAGAATTATTGACAAAATTTCATTGTGTTTATGACAATTTTGAACTTAATGAATCGATTTTCGTAGCAGGAATAGGGCGCTACGTTGGTTTAAAAATAATGAAAAAATTCATTGCAAGAATGTAAGAAATCGTTATATTTACGAAGGGTTTTCTCTTAGTGTATCAGGCATGTAAACAAAGAGGGGAACAAAAGTGAAACACACATGTGTTACGTGTGAGTATAAATTAATATTCCCTCTCTCGGTTACCCTGGATAATTTCAAGTACGAATTCGGATTTAATAAAGCTTAAGTATTAATTCTTGAACTAAGCACAGCATAAGAATCAGTGCTTTAATGAGGCAATTGGTAATTGATTTAAGAAAATCCGTACTTACCGTAATTTTGAAATCGCTTTGGCTTTGGCTTGTTTTAAATACGAATGAATTGATTTTACTTTTCCGCGCACTACTTACTGTTAATCATACAGAGGACAGGTTCAGTAAATATATATTAAAACAAAAATCCTGCGACTGCTTAAAATGTATGGAGTATACCATATTTGAAAAAAAGTTACGTTGAATAAAATTAAATCCCATTTTAGAAATTTTATGATGTGATTTTGGCGCATTTGGCAAAGAAAATGCTTTCTTGCGAAAACATTATATTGATATGTGTTTTAGTTAAACGTAAATATTTCATTACACTTTTATTTAACTTTTGAGTGTGTGAATGTGTAAAAGAAACCAAATAACATTGTGAAAAATATAAAAAAAAAACAGTCAATGTGTGCAACTGTTAATAAGTTGAGTGAATGAATGAAATTTGGAAAGTGCACTATTTTATTACGAGTATATGGTATTCGGATAGTCAATAAAAACTAAATTTTAATTCAATTTAAAGTGCATTATTAACTTATTAAAAATTTTATTTTACAATGGTTTCTATGGCTTTTCGATATTTTTGGGAATTAAATGTTTCCAAAAGCCGGAAATTTGTTTTCAAAAATACAGTTTAAGCTAAATAAAACACTCTAAACTCTGCCGTGCTCTTCCAAAGTTTAACCTAGCTCGGCTTTTATATTGGTTTGTTTGAGTCCTTTCAAACAAATATTTAATTGCACAATAGCGACTATTTTTTATCAAATTCGCCAAAATCTCTTATTTTAAAAGATCACAAACAGCTATACAACGTGGTGCCTTGAAGTCGAGAAGATATGTTGCCACTTTTAACCAAAGCTTTTTTTTAACTAGTGGCGGCTTTCATATCTCAGGTAGAGGCCTGCATAATTCAATTTCAAAATATATACTGTAGTGTCGCTGTCACAAACAATAGAGAAGTATAGAGAAGTAATGACGACTAATTAACGTAAGTGTGAGAACGTGTAGAATCAAAAAATAAACGCTGGTATAAAAAATTCTCAAAATTTAAAAAGGGAATGAAAAATACACCCAGCCAGAGTGGGACAATAGACTAATTGGTTTACTATTGAGGGATTCACAAGGTTGCTTCCAAGTCATATTGTCATTACAGTACAATACGCATATAAGAAACTCGCTTATAAGAAAAACTCGGTTATAAAAAAGACATCTTCAGACACCATGCACATTTGTATATATCTGCGTGCTAAATAATCCTCATATAAGAAACTCGCTTATAAGAAAAACTCTTCTATAAGAAACAAATTCTGAAGAAAAATTATGCTCATTCCATAGAAAATGGTACGTGTATAAGAAAGTAGTATATATTCTCACAATTGAAATTTTTTTTACCTCGGTTAAAATAGATTTTTTTTTGTGTATAATTTACAATTTACATCTTTTCAGTGTTACTTCATATTTAGTATTTTTTAAGTAAACACATGTTTTTAAACTATGTATTCATTCTTCTTACTGATTTTTTATCAAATCTAATTTTAAAACTAGGAATTAATATTTTTTTAGCAATTTACTTTTTTTATCAAATGTGATTTTAAGTGAAGTGCAATCACCTGTTTTGTTATATTTCTATATTTAGGCCCAGGCCCACGATGTTGACAAGAACATTTCTTTCGTATATTTGTATTGAAATCAAAACAAATTTTAGTTTTTTATTATTGTTTTCAATATAAATATGCGAAAAAAATGCTCTTGTCGACATCGTGGGCCTGGCAGTTAGTTGCGTACTTATATATATATATATGTACGACAAATAAACGAAATTTAGTACAAAATGATGTGTAGTATGTATTGGTATTAAACAGTTTTATTTCAATTACTATATATTTCTATAGGACATTTTTTAAATTCTGTTACTGATGTATATAAGAAAATATTTTTCTTATATGAGTGTTTTCTTTATAAGAAAGCTCGCATATAAGAAAGAAAATCGGTGCATTTTAAGACTTTCTTATATGCGTATTGTACTGTATAAAATTTTGCAATAATTCAAAAAATTATTGTTGTGTGTTAAACAAAAAAAAATAAGACTTTTTATGCTGTGTCTATGGTTTTGACATAAGAGCACAGTATATCATTTTACGACATACATATGCCTTTATGAATACCCAGTGAATCCCCCATATCGAGCCCTAATAGCAAAAATGATGTAACCAACAAAAATAAAATTTTACAGGAGAAGGTTTTTTTAAAATATTTTTGCTTCAAGTCTAGGGTGTCGTTTTAAATTGCTTTTGCTCTTATTTCGTAACGGTACTTCCTAGAGATATCAGATTTTTAAAGATGATGCAAATGATTTAAAATGATCGATTTTCATCAAAAAACAAAAATCTAAAATGTTGTTGGTTACATCATTTTTGCTATTAGGGCTCGATATATTGAAAAGGTTTTGAAAAAAACAAGTATTGTCTGGTGTGTATTTCTTTGAATTATTGTACCATCACAACACAACAAACAGTAACGCATATCAGTTTTCATTGTGTCTAAATTTGGGACCGTTAAGCTAAAAACTAAACAAAATATGTATATATTATTGTGCAATAATATTTAAAATAAAAGCTTAAGTTTACGTCCGATTTATTATATTCAGGAGTACTTAGGAATAAAAACTTAAAAAAAAATCTATGTATAACCGTGATTATTATATTACACTGAAAGAAAAATGCTTCATATATTTAATGAATCATTTTCATAAAAAAATTTCATTGGTTAAATGAAAATTTTCATTGTCTTAATGAAATTTCATAGTTATAATGAAGTATTTTCGTTAAAATCGCTTCATGGGATTTCGTAATTACGTTAAAAATTTTCATTGGATATATGAAAACTTAAGTTGGTCCAAGTAAACAAAAAATTTCAATTGGGAACATAAAAAAACAATATACAAACATAACTTTATTCATAAATTAATACAAAATTACAGTTTCCTTAAAAAATGTTAAATTGTTAATTAAAAAATGTAAGATTTAATAATTTCATACATCTAATGTAATATGCCATTAAATTTATGAAATCAAAAATTTTTTTATAAAAGCAACATATTTTAATAATTTAAAAAAAAAAATTATTTTTAACATTCAATAATAGTCTCAATAATTAAGAGTATGAAAATATTTCGAAAAATCATGCCTTCATAAATTTAAATTTTCATTATGACAATAAAAATGTCATCATAGTAATGAAACAAAAACTTTCAATCAATAAATATGTATGTATGTTTTTAGTTCTCTTTAATATGTACATAGTAAAGGCAAAAAACATAGTTTTTTTTATTCGAAAATTACACTGCCGCGGTAGGCTTGCTGGTAGTGAGCTAGCCTAACAGCGCCGAGGTTGCGGGATCGATTCTCGCCAGAGACAGAAAAAAAATGAGATAGAAAAAAAAGAGTTAAAATGAAAAAAAAAATTAGTTAAAAAGAAAAAAAAAAACAAAATAAAAAAAAAATTTACTTTTTTGAAGTATTCATCCAATTAATAATAATATTCATTATTCTAATGTAATGTTTCATTACATACATTTTAATGAAACAGGTTTCATTGATCCAACAAAGCGCTGCATAGGTTCCTTTTTAGTGAAATTGTTCATGGGTTTAATGTCAAAATTCATTGGTATTGCGAAGAAAATTCTTTCAGTGTAGAATAAAAATATATTTTCGAAACTCAACCGTTAAGCGAGCTTTGTATAAATAATGATACATTACTTTTTTGCGTCAACATAACTTTATTTAAAAAAATTAAATATGCCACATGTATTCAGACTTTGTTAAGGTTGTTCTTGCGATCATTTCGATCAAGAAAACTTTAAAAAAAAATTCCAAGCAGGCAATGAGAAATTC
Source organism: Pollenia labialis (assembly GCA_949318255.1). Lineage (NCBI taxonomy): Eukaryota > Metazoa > Arthropoda > Insecta > Diptera > Polleniidae > Pollenia > Pollenia labialis. Next base: position 114,848,192 of record OX439139.1, on the reverse strand, counting down.
AAAAATTCGTAATTCTAGCTATGTATTATTGTTGATACATCCTGCATTTTAAATGATTTTGTATTGTTGCTCAAATCATTTGTGAAGTGGTTTTTAGAGTTTTTAATTTTTTTCTAGGAATTTTGTAACAAAGTATTTTTATCTGCAGGAATTAACATCAATAAAACGTGGGTACTATAAATAATGTTATATCCGTGGTTTTTGATCCTTGGAAAACTTGTGAATGAAGTAATGGATGAAAGTTAAGATGATAAAGATATTTCTGATCTTGAGGTTCCTGATACTGATGTTTTTGATCCCTAGGTAGAAGGCAATAGCAGCCCAGAATTAGATGACAGTATCGACAGTAAGTAATTAACACTACAGATACAAATTTGGAAAACTATATATTTTTACGTTCACCAGACCCAAAAACAAGATATTGTATGATTTATTCAATGCATATAATAGACGACCAATTATGTCAAAGAGAAAATTTGTATACATCCACAAAAACATACTAGAATTGATGACAATCTCGCGCCTATATGGAACCTCTAAGTGAAATGGTCTGAAAGATTTTCAGTATTCTATAATTCTAATGATTGTTTTACCGTAGATGAACAAATACCATCGACACCGGAGAGATATGGCCTGAAATGTTGGCTAATTGTTGATTCACGTACATACATGCTTTTTGTGAAAAATAAAGCTTTACTTGGGCAGAGCTGTATCTGGAATCCTAAGCAAAATGAAGGAGAACCGGTTGTTCTTGATTTAGTTGACGGCAACTTTTTTCATCGCACGCTCTTTTCCAAAATCTTTTACAAAGGAATAAACAATAGTTGGAATCATGCGCAAACACCCACGATCTTCCTCTCTACATCTATTGGAATACAAGAAAGTTCCACGGTATAATTCAACTTTCACCTTTACTGCAGACACTGCAATCGTTTCGTATATTAGTCTAAAAAACAACTGTACTGTTGTCAATCCTGCGGAAGATTCTAAAAAGCTGTCCGAAATAATACCTTTTTATAGCTCAGCGGTTGAAAAAATGCTGAGTTGCTATAGTTGCAAATGTAAAAATAATCGCTGAACTATGGCATTAAATGCATATATTATATAAAGCGAAATCGATCCCAATTGGATGCAAGCTCTTAATACACAAAAGGAAAATGTTTTCTACATGAGCTTGCAATATCATTACCATCACTATATATATGGAAAAACGAAAGAAGCGCCCAAGAAATTAATTACCTGTGGCGTTTCTCTCTAAGCTGTCAACTCAGATTATCAGAAATTTAACTGATAATAAAGCTGGCCCATCTAAAGAATAGAAACCCTAAAAGTCTCCGAAGAAAAACCGTGCTATAAGCCAAAAATGCTACCATTTGTGAAAAAACAAGAATAAATGGACATCGTCATTCTGTTTATTCTGTCAAAAGCCATGCTGCAATGAAAAACATGCTAACAACATTTGCGTGGATTGCATTAACACGACATACATAGAAATGTAACAATGTAAAAGAATTTTTATAAAATGCATCAATATCAATAAATATACATTTAAACTTTAGATCAAAATGGTTTAATAAGTAAATTATTTCCAATCAACTGTAGAATATATATATCAAAAACGATACATAGCTAGAATTAAAAATATTTTTAAAGCTCGATCTACGGATAAACAATAGTATCAGGCACAGATATATTTTTTTGTTTGGGGACTCAGTCAGCGTTACCGTTATGCGACAAAAGTCGCATTTTTGCCCCTTTTTGACTGCAGTGCCACTTTTTTGGCCCCTTAGTTTTATCGTTTTTGTATCGTTTAATTGTAGTTTTTTGTGCCCCTTTTTCCCCTTTTTGAACCAAATATTTTTTGTACTGGCAATATTATATTACTTATCATGGAAACCAGGGGGGCTACTCCCTATTGCGATGCGGACGAAAATTGTAGCAAATCTAGCGATTGGTATTCTTTAATACGTTTGCGCATGTGTCTTTCGCATCTTTTAATTTTTTTTTCTTTTCTAAATCATCACTTTATTTTATTTAAATTTTTCAATTTCAAATATTTTTACATACTTTGGCATTTCATTACTGTAAATCCGCACCATCTTTAATTTATATTGCCACTATTGCTTAATTTTTAGAACATTTTGCGAAAGTGATAGAGAGTACCAAGTTGGCATTTCGCTTTCGCGAGTAGACCCCCAGAAATATGCACTAAAAAACGGCTTTTATTCGCATTAAATATGCAGTAAAAACTTGAAAATATGCCTTAAAAATTGTTAAAAATATGCCCCAAAAAACTCAAAAATTGTTAATTTGAAAACAAAATATTCCACAATTTAATAACAGTTCCAATTAATAAAAATAATCCTAAAATTATAATCGGTAAATTCCAAAAACAATAGTATTCAAAGAAGAATTTTCGAGATTTTACCCTATTTGGAACCGAATATTATCTAGATATTAACATCCATATAATTTCTTTTGTCTTACAAGAGATTTTAGGGACGGTTACTAAATTATAAGTTATATATTAATTAACATTTTAAAGCTATTTATAGATGAGAGCTTTGGGCAAATGTGAACCGATTCAAAAAGAATTTAATTTACAGTAAAATATGTTTGGGGCGAATTAAATCTTAATAATAAATAAATGAAATAGTTTACGCATATGAAAAAAACTTCTGCGGAATATCTATGAAAAAATGTTGATAGAGTAGTACTCTGTTCATTTTGTGAAAAAGTTCCGAATTGTTTCTGGCAACATTTTTTTACAACTGCGAAATAATGTAAGCTGCACTTATTTCACGTGGAATTTTAACCAAAAAAGTATGAACTGATTATTAAATAAGTAATAAAAAAATAAAATAACAAAACCGGAAACAGTTTTTTATCCATATTTACTTTCTTTTTTATTAAATGTTTTATTATTGTTATTAAAATTCATGTGGGGTTTGTTTACATACGCACAACAATATTGCATACTTTGCTTGAATAAAAACTTCAAATTGTACAAACTCGCATGATTGGTAACATTGATACATGTCAAAATTTTCATGTGAAATAATTAATGTTGTTCAACATTTTCCACAAAATTTGAACAGAGTTCTAGGCTTAATTTGGAAAGAAGTTTTTATTTACATAAACTTCGCCCTTGATCAAATTGCCTGAAAGATTGCAAATTGTGCTTTGCGCACAAGGTTAACATGGACAGACAACTAGCCAGATTAGCGGATGGACATCGTTATATCACTATAAAAAGTGATTCTGAGTCGATATACTAAAATATTGGTCAGATTTCTGTTTTTAAAGTTGCTCCTTTTTTTCTCAGAATTCCCCTTTTTGTGACACTTTTTTTTTGAAAATGTGCCCCTTTTTGAAAATTTTGAACGGTAACGCTGGACTCAGTTCGTGACAATAAAATATTTTTCCTATCTATTTACAGTCTGCTATTTATACGCACACCCCTATAGTGGAGAGGGTATTATGCGTTTGTGCCGATGTTTGTTACACCTTAAAAAATTGGCCCTAAGTATACCGATCAAATCATTTTCATCATTTTCTGTAACTTGTTATTTATTTATGTTAAAAAGAACGTATATGTTTTTGTCATTTAATTTTGATGTTTTCATTAATTTATCACGCTATTTAGCTTTAAATAGTACTTTAGCACTTTAAAAAACTTTGTGAATTGGCTAATTGTACATTGATTTAAGATAAAAGTATTTTGTAATTAAAATACACGACTTGAATTCATAGTGTATTTCAAAAACGAAACTTTAATTTATTTTTTATTTTAAATACATCAATGCATTTTTTTTGCCCAACCCTGACTAAGTATATCAGTAAACAAAGTAAAATCTTTTTAATTTGTTCCAGACTTTCAACTTTAAAAATCTATAAATTTGACCAAATTATTTAAATGTGTCTTTGAAAAAAGCATTGATCAAATATGTACATATATTCCTTCTTAATATATACGAAAATAAACATGCAACTGAATCTATAAAACAAAAAAACCAAATTAATTTGTTTTTCAATTATCTATGAATTTAAAGAAGTGATTTTTTGAAACGCTTAGATTTTTCTGTCATATAAAACATGCAAGTATTTCTACATACGATGTAATTTAAATCTATTTTCGTGTAAGTATGTATCTTAATTGTACATTGGAAATTTTATAATTTCATGCAAGAATAAATTTAGCAAATATTACATATTGTACATTTTCTTTATTCAATTTACTTTTTGACTTAAATAATTTGACACTTACAAATATATTTTATATACAGTAGAGTAGATATAAATAAAATATAAAATGACCAGAGATACATAATAACAGTTTTATATTCTATTGGTTTAGTAATACCCTACATTATAGGTTGATATCAAATTAAATTTAAAAAAGTTTATCTGGCAGTGTTACTATCAAGTTTAAAATTATTAAAGAAATTAAGTAAATGATCAGGCTGGAGGTCTGTTTAAAATCATAATTCAAAAGTGCTTTACGAAAACAAAAATATTTTTCAGTATATTGGCCTAATCGAAAAAGGTTTTAAGAAAATATTTTATAATGTGAAATATTTTCTAATTTGCAGGGTATTTCCGGGTGCCTTAAAATGTCTTCTTAATTCCATTTGCTGTCAAGGATATTCTTGTTTTTCAGATTTTTTAAATTTATGCAACAAATGTAACGAACCGTAAATAGGACTATATAAATTACTTTGAATATATTTGATGGTCATCTTTTTGTAAGTATCATCATCTAGTTACGTAAGCATATCGTAAATAAGTATTTAGTTTCACATTAGGGTTTCTAATTTACCGGACTTTTTTTATTCCCAGGACGGCAGAAAAAATGTCTTTTATTTACTGGAAATTTTTTGCGAATAATGATACGAAAAAACTGGCAAAACTGAATCGTTTGTATTATTTAAAATATTTAGGGCTTAGTAGAAGTCCTTCTGTGGGCCTTTTGTTCCAAAATGCTTGGCATCGCCTTCAGTTCTTTTCAGCGCATTTTAAAAGAGTTGCGGAAACAAGTCGAGGTAAACATTTCTACAACTATTTTGAGAAAAAATTTAAGCTGAAACATTAAAGCATTTCTTTAATACTTTCTAAAAATGCTGAAAACAAAAATCAATCCATCCTTACTTTAATCAAGGTGAAGCGATGTCAATAGTACGGTAAGTACGGATTTCCTTTGATCAAGTACAAAATGCTTGATTCAAGTACGGATTACTTAAGTGTCACGTGAATACATGATTATCTTAAGTAAACGTGAGATAAAAACGTCACTCAAACTGTGCTTGATCCAGGAATTTCTAAGTTGATTCTTAATCCTAAATTCGCCCTTCCACTCGTCCCAAAGTGAGATTTTGATTCTTACCTAACAACTTACCCCAGTAAAACACAGATAGAGGGAATATATGATTATTTACTCAACCTTTTACGTATATTTGTTGTATTCTCTCTATTGTTTACAGAAAAACTCAAAATTATAAGACACCAGAACCATGCCTGATATGGTTTTCGTAATTATACTACTTTGAAAATTTGATATATTTCACTAAATAATTTTAACAAATAGAATTCGGAAATTTTGGCTTCTGTTTTCTTTTTAAACATGAAATGTTTCTACAAAAAGCAGGCAAATCGTTTTTAGGTACCTGTTTTCATTGTTTCGAAAACAAACCTTTACAAACTTACGCGTAGAATGCAATGGGTTTCGAAAGTAACCGAATTTTGGGCTGTATTTAGTACTTTTTGGTATTATTCGTGTATAAATTTTTAAGTACGACTCGTACTGAAAGTAAGTGGAATAAACATAAATTAAGTACGAGTTTTTTCTCTCTTTGTACAATTCTAACTGATGAATAAATAGTTCAGCTTTTCAAATTGTTATCGCTGGTGTAAAAAGGTTATCCCATAGCTCTCACTAACAATCTGAGAGTTAGTGCCATTTAATTTACAAAATTTTAAATTTAAATAAAAAACTTTGGAAGAAAATTCTCAATATTTTCAGTCTAAAAATTTTCGGATATTTTAAAAAACATTAATCCCGGGAAATTTTTCCCGAATAGAAACCCTATTTTGCATGTGTATGTTTTAAAATGTTTAAAATTTAATTCACAAAGCTGAGTAGATAGCCCTTTAAAAAAATTACTCTTGAAATCTTATGTTAGTTAAAATGGAAAGGCACCACTTAACTTGAGTTAGTTAAACAAAAGAGGGTAAAATGATTGATTTTACTGCACTGAGAGTTTCTCCTACACAACTAGACGCCCTCTGCAAAATTTGTTCACACGCATTAAAAAGTTTTTATTTTAGGACCATGTGAATTTTACATTGATTTAACAAGAATGTTAGAAATAAAGATTACGCAATCCTGAAATTTAATTTCGAGGTTGTCATCTCTTATTTCTATCTGTATCTATATCAATCATTAAACTTATAATCGGTGAAGCCAAAACTCCATAGTATTTACAGAAGAATTTTCAAGATTTAACCCTATTTGGAAGCGATGGGCTGTGTAAAATTCATATAAGAGTTATTTGGACCGAATATTATTTAAATATTTACATCCATATGAGATTTTTTGTCTTAAAGGGATTTTAGGGACGGTCACTAAAGTTAAAGCTATTGATTGATGTTATATGATTCGAAAAGCATTTCATTTGCAGTAAAATATTTTTGATGCGAATTTAACCTAAAACCAACATACTATGATGGTTAACGAACATAATTTTCGATGACGCTGAGGCATAATTGAGATTCTATACCGTTTATGTGCCGAATTGTCTCGTCCTTTAGATCCTGAGTTTAAAATAACCCCACAAAAATAAGTCCAACAGTGTCAAATCACATGAGCTTGGAGGCCAATTGACATCACGTGAGATAACACAGCCATTGAATTTGTCGCGCAAAAGAGCCATTGTTTCGCTAGCTGTGTGGCCAGTGGCACCGTCCTGTTGAAACCACATATCGTCCACATCCATATCTTCCAACTCGGGCTATAAAAATTTCGTTATCATTACACGATAGCGATCACCATTCACAGTTACCCGCCTGACCGGCCTCAATTTGGAAAAAATACGGCCCGATGATGCTGCGAGCCAATAAACCGTACCAAACAGTCGCTCTTTGTGGATGCATTGGTTTTTCGACAATCACTCTTGGATTATCATTCGCCTAAATGCGGCAGTTCTGCTTGTTGACGAATCCACTGAGGTGAAAATGTGCCTCATCACTGAAGATGATTTTCTTTGAAAATTGATCATCAACTGTTGCCATTTCTTGCCACCATTGTGACCATTGACGACGTTTGGAATAGTCAAGAGGCTTTAGTTCTTGAGTCAATTGCACCTTGTAAGTGTGTAAATGCAAGTCTTTATGCCAAATGTTCATCAATGACGAGCGTGAGGGGTGCAATTGTTGGGCACGACAACGGGTTGAGGTAGACTGCTCTTCAGCATCACTATCGCGAACAGCAGCAATAGTTTCTGCAGCACGAGCATGCACTGGTGTTTTTACATTTCCTACAGACCCGGTTTGCTCAATTTTTGCACGATTTTTAGATTGAACGCACATTTGGGCGCTTAAATTAACTGAATATATCACGAAGGGCACGAAATGCATTTTGATTGGAGCGTCCATTTTCATAATAAGCCTGAATAACTTTAACGCGTTGCTCGATTGTGTATCTTTCCATGGTTCAAATAAAATTAGTCTGAAATTGTGGAATGTCAAGTGAAATGCAGAAAAAACTTGACGTTTCGGTGTGGTTCACATTCAACATCGGCCCTTAAATTTTAACCCCCCTTCATAAAATATAAAACTTTAAAATAACATTTATATTTGTCTTATAATTTTCGAGTAAAAATCAAATGTAAATGGCGAAATTAAGCAAAATCTTTGGTATACCGATAGATATTTAAAACAAAAGTGCCAAAACATCAAAAAAAATAAATTTTTTTATTTGTTGCGAAAGCTCTTTCAGCATCTAAATAATTAAAAAATTCTGCAAAAAGGGTCTTTTAAATAAATAATGCAAAAAAATGCTCCAACGGTAAAATATGCAAAAATATGCACTAACAAATTGATAATAAAATTCCTAAAAAGCTCTAAAACGAATAATTATATCGTTTCAGCTTCGTTGGGCGTACAAGTTAAAATATGCAATTGCATATTTTTGGTTTCCCTGTTTATAATAATAACATTAATATGTTTGCAACAAATATGTAGACTTTTAAATTCTTTTCAATAAAGCGGGATTTTTTTTTTTGTAAACTGTACTGAAATTGCTCGGCATGGGCTCAGGGCAAAGTGCAGTGCCATTGATTGGATGATGCGGCCTTTAAATATTAGCTTAAAATATATATTGAGATAAGGCCATAGCTAAAAAAACTGTTCACTATGTTACTGTATTTTTTGAAAACACAAACTATAAAACTTCTTTTCGAGTTTGCGGAATTGCACACAAACTAAATACGGTACAAACATACCAAGATAACGATCTTGCTTAGGCGTACATATAGTGTTCTTACGCCTTCTGTTTTATTAGTGAACGCGTTGTGAATTTTTAATATACGTGTTGTGCTGACTATACGTTTGCTGAATTTTGGTTTTTTTAATGATACTGCATGTGAAAGAGGTGCCAAGAAAAAAAGCACACGCTTAAAGAACACTACACGAACACAAAATAAGATCAGTAAGTTCTCTTATAATTGGTGTCTGTCTGCTCACAATCGTTGTGTATCGTATTTTGATTCGAAAAAAATTCACAAACAAAAGTTTTTTTTGGAACAGAATATGTACTGTTCATGGAAAAATACGGTACACTACACTAACGAGCCGTAACTTACGGGTTTCGATGAGGCAAAAACGAGTAAATTCCTTATGGCGAATTTTTTCTAAGAAATATGTTGCGCTAATGTTACATGTTCTACATTTTTGTATTCGTTTGTTTCAAAAGCAGCTAATTGTGTTCTATTAAAATTGCACAACATGTAACACGTTGAGTGATTATTGGTAACATTAGAAAATGTAACATGTATATACTGTAACATATTTTTTCAGAAAATAAATCGCCATTAAATTAAGCCCATTTTTATTTTGAATTATTGTCTAAAAATTCAACATCGAAAACAAATATGTTGTTTATAAGAATCTCGGCTTTAAGCAAATAAACATCGATACCAACATATGGAAGTCAGAAAAGTACTAAAGTAACATTTGTCGAAAATCGAAAAAAAAATAATATGAACCTTTTAAAAGATATTTTAAATTAAAAGCCAGCAATAAATTTACAAAACGTTTAACACTAAAAGTTTTATCATTATTTTATTTAATGAGTTGTGTGCTTGCAAGAAACCACAATTACCGTGATGGCTCGTTGGTATTCGTCTTGTGATGGCTTCCTTTGTTATAAGTTTGTATTTATGTGTTTGGAATATCTGGAAATAAGTTCGCTTAAAAACCTCTTTTTTGTCACCACTAAACAAAAAGGTTTTTTGTATAATATTTTCGGAAGTAAAAGTATTTCGGAATACTTAAGAAATGCATGTCCCAACGACCGCTTGATAAATTTGGTGAAATTAATTCCTGTACAACAGTTTTATATGATTTGAAAAAAAATCCTGGGAATTACCGCACAAATTTCCCGGAATTTTTGTACCGGAAAATTCCGTATGAAAAACATTAATATGCTTTTTACGTGTCGATTTTTTTCCAAAAAGTAAATAAATAAAAATTTTGAATTAATACCCTCTAAATGATCGACCGTGTTATAAAACATTTCCACTTAGTTGCTTTATATTGTTTACAACTTTCGCTTTTGTATAAACATAAACCTTTTATTTTTAACCGGAAATATTTTACTTTTGTGAACAAATTCTAACACATTATAATTGTAATAACCTGCAGCTATAACACAATAAGTACTTATTTGTCACCCACAAACATACAATACTCATAATTACATACATTGCTTAATACCTGTAAATTGTGGTTCTCATCCCATCACCTGCATAACTGGAGGCGATCACAAGAATTCCATTTAATTATACCAAAACTTTTTACGAAAATTCACTAGGAAAATAAGACACCTCTCGCTGGCTCTATATCTAAAAGTTGAAAGGGAAAGAGCACAGAAATGGAGAAAACCAATCCTTTTTTTAGTCAAATCTTTTTAAATAAAATTACATAAAATATCACACGTGCACAATTGTTTAATATTACAAACTTAAAATCAACAAGTAAAAGTTCTATATTTTGCTATATTACCTACTACCGGGAGTTCAAATATTTTAGGGATGGATCTGTATACTGTGTATTAATTTCACTAAGCGACAAATTGAGACTTTTGGAAAAAACACACTAACTGACTGGATTGCATTCACGAATGTTGTTCTAACGTAGCTACAACTTTGCTGAGTATTGTAAGAAAAGAATAAGTTGGCGCTACCTGTAAGTTATTCGAAAATATGAAAAACCAATGCTTAGCAAAAGTACGTGACAAAATTTTTTTCGGGCTACTCTTAACCAGCGGTAAACTTTTGGAGGCCTTCATATATGAGACCTTCCTACACCTTTTTTAGATCCAGTACTCATGCTCGCTTGCCTTCTCAGGAAGGTCTTATGGAAGGCCTATCTATTCCCTTCTAAGTACATAGGTTGTTTTTATGTTTATTATGTGTATGTATCCAGCGGGAAAACTTAGAAAATCTGCTTACTTCAAGTACTATTTTTATTTAAAGAATGCCTCTTAGAAGGCCCCGGTTCTTGCATATAAAAGATAAGATACACATTTCACATTCGCTTCTATGAGAAGGGAGTAGAGAAAGAGTAATATTTTTTATATTGTTTTCTTGCACAAGCACAAGCGAAATAATTATTTGATCCCATTACCATTCTTATGTGCCTGCTAAAGAATTAAGAGCAGTAGGCATAATCCTCTACTAAAAATCACAATTATTCGTAATAAAGGAAAGCAGTGTTGAGAAAAAACTTTTGACCTAAGGCCCCAATGTAATTTTTAAGTCACCAAAAATCTCAATTTTAAAATTTTTTTCATACATTTTTTTAATTGTTTGTATTTAAATTTAGTGGTTCTGTTGAAAAACATTCGGCTTTTTAATGAAATTTAATTGAAGTAGTTTCTAAACTGGTCAACACTTAGTTTAAAATTGTTTGGCAAAAATAGTTCTAGTATTCGTGCATCATTACAAAATATTGCTTATTTAGCTTTCAGGAGTGAATATTCCTACATATTTTAAAAATACTCAAATCCCTTCCTGCAAAAATCTGTGTTATATTCCGTGTTGCCAGAAGTAGGGGATATCCCTACATGTTAGTGCTGGGATACCATCGATATTTTCTACTATCGATGGTTTAGATTTCACTATTAATATATCGATATTACTATCGACTGAATGTTTGCAGGAAAACTAGTTTTTTTTATCAGGTTCGTTGTTTTTTTATTACTTTTTTGAACGTATGAGACGTATTTTAGATGACGGTTTTTAAAAATTGTGCTGCTGAAAAGCACCTTTCTGAATTAACCAAGGTAGCAGGGACTAGATATTTAATTGCAACTTTAGATAATTTTCTAAATTGGTTTTGACTCTTAATCCAAAAGGTATTCAATCCAGGGGACTTTTCTCTAATGGTCGATCATTGCTTTATTCTATACTCGCAAATTTCGGCTTAAAGGCCTTTAAAGCCCTTATGACACTACATTTTTTATTCATTAATTGATATAGAATTGATAGAAAGAAACAGTAAATGCTAGAAAGAGCAAATTATAAAAAATGTGAACAAAGTTTTTTAGTTTTGTTTCAGGAATGGCGTTGAGAATTTTTAAAATTGTGCCAACAACCTTTAAAAATTGGACCTTTTTTACCATAATTGTACTAAAAGATTTTTTTAGTTGAAATTAAATTTATTTATGTTCTTAAAAAACACCACAAAAAGGTTTTACAAATCTTAGTTTAAAAAGTATTAACAAAAAAGTACAATTGAAACAACTTAGCCATCCCGGTTTTGTTAATTTTATTAAATGTTGCCAGCTTTCTGTTTATGAGAAACCTAAAAACAAAAAGCTGTACATCGCTCAAATTGCCCATAAGCCGCAGATTCAGCATCACTTTTAATATTTCAAACTTGAAATGTCAATTTTAACTTGAACAATTTTACATTTTTTTTTTACATAACTTTAGTTTTTATCGATAACTTTAGTAAAATTTTTGACAGTTTGCCATTTATCTTAATGCAGCTGAACCCTTCGCACTTGGTAAATTTTTCTATTACTTTCTATTAGGACTGTACACCAAAACTTGAACAATGCATTAAAAATGTAGTGTCATAAGGGCTTAATTAGCAGTAAAAAAAAGCACAACTAAGCAATCCATTCCACCTGCTATTCATGTTGTTTGTATTCAGCGCGAATTAATAATAGGAAGTAAAAAAACTGTTTGTGTATAGCTGCTGTTACATGTCTTCATAATTATATTTTAAATAATAATAATATCGATATTTTTCCTATCGATATTTTAAGACTATCGATAGTACTATCGATAGTTTCCCAGCACTTCTACATGTAGGTATTTTTGATACTAAACTAGAAGCGTAGTTAAAATCGGACAGATTTTTTATAATCTCCAAAATTTCATAACGCATTATTTATAAAATAAACGGTTGAAAAATTTTCTTTTTCTAAAACCGCTTAAATACACATATATACTCTAAAATGTATATATATATATGTTTTTTCTAAGATATCATTGAATGTTGAAATATTAAAGTAATTTAATTAAAAACACATTCATATGAAATTATTGTTTACAGTTTTGTACTTATTTCTTGACAAAGCTGAAATATACATATTCGAATAAAATTTATTTTTTATAACTAATGTTTTTTATATAAAGTAAAATTAATCAAGCTCGAGGCCAGTGTTTTTTTGTAAATAAAAATTCCTTTTTATTTGCTTCCAATATTTCGATCTTCAAAAAACACTGGCCTCGAGCTTGATTAATTTTAATTTATTTAAATTTCGAAAGGTCGAATAAGAACAACTTTGATTAATGTTTTTTATTTTATTTTTATGACAGTAATGCGTAGGGATTTTTTTAGGGGACATTTTTTCAATGTGTAGTGAAAATCCAATTTTTATTTTAGCATGTGTTGGTATTTTTCAAAAAATCCACTGGCATCACTGCTTCTAACTAATATGGAAATTCCCAATTTGGGCACAAATTCCCTTACCTGGCAACACTTTTGACAAGGACGAGGAAGCAAAAGCAATTGTGTGTAATAAAAGAGAAAAAAAAACACGAAATTTGCAATTGGATTTGCGTTTACCTAATGAAATTAACACAACAAACCAAGTTAAAGTAAAGGCAACAATACAACCAACAACTTTAGCGACAGCAACAAAATTGTCTGCACTAAAAATGTATAAGCGGTCATACTGAATCTTATGCACCTCACCCATCAGCCTTAAATGTTGAACGAGTTTAATGTTAAACTAATTTTCGAATTTTGTAAGTAAAAGTGTGAATATATCGGTTCTTATTTACTGGGTATTTACCCTTTTGCATCTTTAGATATCGGTAATGTTCAATGACCAAAAATAGTTCAATTGTGAACCAAATTTTACTAAAGCCTATAGTACACGGAATGTAAAAAGTCACATGCGCATGTGGCTCTGACGTAATTTTGATGTCACTACAAAGCCACAATAGCAAGTTCGTGTTGTGTGATGACGACAAAATTACGTCAGAACCACATTCGCATGTGACTTTTTACATTCCGTGTACTGTAGGCTTAAGTAGTGTCGTTTTTGTGACCAATTTCACTACGTTCAATTATACTTAACTTTAAATGTCAAAACATATTGTTAACTGGAAGTTAAAGTATTAGTTAGTTTTAATTTAACATGGTGAAATTGGCACTAAGTCAGAGTTTATTAAAAACACTTAAATACTGAGCCAAAATGTAACTAAATTAATTTTTACAATCACCCCTATTATGTAAGTCGGTGTCGACATTAATATTAAATTGTTGTCACACCAAGTGGATGTCGACGAGCTATTGAAAATTTTACAAAAAAAAACCCAATCTCTTATTATAGTTCTATTATTTTTATTCTTCATCATTATAGCTAATATTTAAACGCTTTTTTGTTATTTTCCAACATATTTTTTTTAAAGGATTTTAGAGTTTTGTCCGATTTTGCACTTTTTTTTTGCGAATTTTTGCAATGTATGCGATATAGGCGTTTTTTACAGTGTTCTGATTCTTTACAGCTGTAACACAACAAACATTAAAGTCCCACTTAACATTATTTGGTATAGCCGACGGTTGTATTTTCGCCGTATTTTCGCGTTGATTAGGCTGATTATACTGGTCGGCAAAATACAAAAAAAAAAAAAAATCGCAAGCGAGAACTTGTAGCTGAATTCAAGTCTGTTCACAGAAAAATTTTGTCACGCACTAATAAAGACCGGTCTGTCTTTAAGATTACAATATATTTTTTGGCATAATTTGTTTTAAGTACCAACATAGTTAGAAAGTTCAAGAAACATTTATTTTTGGAGGGGATTTATATTAGGGATGTAACGATGCGACTTTTTGCCGATACGATACCGATAGTCAAACAAAAATATCGATACCGATACGCATATTAAATTTGAATTCAAGTTAATATTAACGAAACTTAAGTAGAGTAAATGGTTTATTATACAAAATTACAGTGTTAGAGATTATTAATATTTTAAATTGATATTAATAAGATTTAAAAAACGAAGAATTAAATTAGAATTTATTAAAAAATTGACAAAAAAAAATTTATAAATATATTAATGAGATTAATATAAATAATATAATATATATAAATAATAAAATATTCTCAACATTTGCAGAAATAAAGGATTTCGCAAGTTCGTTTGAACTAGACCTGCAGTGGAAAATAGTCTCTCAGATGCGACAGAGCTCGTTCGAAAACTAAAGAATTGCTGTGCTATTTTCTTTAAGTTTTGGTAAAACATGTCATTGGGCCAGTCTCTAGAAATAGTTATTAGGAAATCTAAAGTATCTCTGGACTTCTTTAGCGATAAAAGAATTGTCCTTACAAATATCCCAAAAAGTTTTAAATGGTACAACACAAATAAAAACCATTTTTTTTATCCAATCTATCATCATTACAATTTTAAAATAAATATATATATTTAATGTCTACAATATTCAAGATTTTACTAAAAGTATTGCAACAAAAAAATTTCTTATATATTTTTCCATTAAAACACATTTTAAAATTATATGTACATATTTAGGTAAAAAGAAAATAAAGTCATTTGAATTACATATATAAATTTTATTTAGAGTTGTTTCCAACTAGCATTTGGGTGAACAGCTTTTGTAAAATTCAGATAACTTTCGATGATTAACAACTGATTTATCACTTGAGCGATTGCAACAGGATTCATATACGATTGGCTAAAAAAGAAGCCCAAAAATTAACATCAATGATAGAAAAAAACCTTTCGCTATCTGAATTGGCATGTGGCGGTCAAAGATAGTTTATTTTGATTAAAGAGGGAAAATAAAATTATTATTAAAATTTTAACTTTTCTCATAAAGCTTTTAATTCGCATCTTTAGCAAATTATCTATTAATTGCTCTAAATAACTAAATTCAAAGCATTTCCATTCTTGTAGAAGAGACATTAACATCAGAGTAAAAATGGTGGCAAGGGATGACTCAAAAAAAATAGAACAATTTGTAAAGTTCCTTATCAACAATTTTATAAGTATGTTGTCACAAATCCAAAAAGATTGCCAAATATATACAGTTTGCGACATGTTTTAAAAGTCCCTACATTTGACTGATTTTTAGTAATCAATCCTTTTTTCCCCTCGCTCCAAAGGTCATTTCTTGTAGACTTTTCAGAACTTGCAGCACCTGTAGGCGGTTAGATGCAAATGAAGAGACATGTTAAGTAGCTCAATGGGACGTGTTTTTGGTAAAGTTTAAGTCAATTGTCATTGAGCAATTATTAATCAAGCATTGTATCGAGGGTCAAACATTGTAGATAAACAATACTGACCTCCTATGAAAGAAAGTCACAAGCACCAAAATTGCAAAATTGAGATAAGGGCAGATTCGGAACCGTGAATGTATTTTTGTGTTAAGCTTAAAAGACCCATTTCTAAAGGCTAAAAAACGTCAAGAAAAATGGCCACATCTACCATTTCTAGCGTTTTTTTTTCAAGTTCGAACAAGTTTAAGAAACCAGAGAATTTTATTCTGCGAATATCATCTCATAGACATTGTTGCCAACTTTTTTGAAGACTTCCCGTCAAATCGCACTTCAAAAACCGCTAGAAACCGCTAAATTTTTTATTTAGCTTAAAATGTTTTAAAAATATCGCTAAAATCTAAATATTATGTAAAATGTTTATACAAATCTAGATATGAGTGCTTTTTTAAATTATATTGTAGGTTTTTAATTTCACTGACTCTTTTAGTCCCGCGAACGTACAAAATGTGGATATTCATATAAAATTCAGGGATTTGAATTGCTTGAAATCAATCCAGACATACGAGTTAAGTGCACTAATCTAGTTTTGGTAATGATGCCAAAAAGTTTAGACCGTACACCAAGATTTAAAAAAACTTATATGGATAACATGGCCACTACTGCTTTATAACGTTTATAATTTTTAAAAGGTTGGCCATTATTTCAAACAATCATGCTTGAAAACTGTTTACAATCCTAACAAACGAATAGATAATTTTTGTTTCGCTCCGTAGTCTTCGCTTAGATTTATACAAATTATTTTTCACTTTTTTAGGAAACTAGAAAAAAGGTTTTTATCCTTTAACTAAAATAAAAATATAGAAGAATTTTGGCATACAAACTTGCTTATACTAAACAACAAACTTAAATAAACCCAAGCAGACGTAAAACGCCGCTTTCTTGTTGTTTTTAAAGCATCACAAACAGTATTTCTTGAATTCTCGAATTACAGTACGTTGTTTCGCATTAGGTTTGACAACCGAGTGGAAGTTTTATCCGAGGGATAAAAAAAAATACTTTTAATTTTTGGTTGCTTTAATATAAACATTGATTTGTTGTATACAACACCCTTTTAACTTAAGCTTTGACTATAGATTATATATTGATCGATAAAAGTTGATAACACTGGTCTGCCGTAAAAATTGTTTTAAATAAATTCAAGTCCGTTCTCAGGTTTTCCTCTAGCACGTCTAGTTTTTTTTTTGGCTGGACAAATATTTCGCTCGAAATAAGGCGGTTATGTTAATACATTTCAATTAAACTTCCTAATACGAAAATTTATAAAATCTTTTTTAAACGTTGTAACATTTTTTATTGCGGAAACAAATTTATTTTCCACAAAAACAATTTTTTCTTATCATTTAATTACTTTAATTGAAAACAAATATTTTAAATCCCTTATTTTGAGATAAAAATTGTAATTTTAAAATTCCTAGAACAAAAATTGTATTTTCTAATGATATTAAAAACCCGCTAGATTTCCCGCTAACCGCCAAAACGAAAATTTTACCGCGATGGACACGTAAAACCCGCTAGAATCGCGGTAAAACCGTCAAATTGGCAACAATGCTCATAGTAAAACTGAGCAGACAGTGAGCAAAGCAATCGTTTGAAATAAAAATATATGTTGTTCAAGCAGGCCGAAGTTCTCACAAAAAAACCATTCATTCATACACCCATTTTTTTATGCAAGCAAGTAAAAGAAAAAAGTTTCTAGTGCTTGCGTTAAACTTGTGTTATATTTTGATTTTTGATTATACATACATATTTTGGATAAAAACCCTTTTGTTTTTCGGTTGTTTTATATTATTTTAACAGTTAATTTTTTGGCGCAATATCAGTATTGGAATTCAAAGAAAATTTAATGTTGACACGCCAAATACACATTAGTGTTGAGTGTAAAACTTAGCTTTTACTTTGGTCCAAATGTAGCACTTCGTAAGGGTGAGTGTAACCTGGTAAATATATTACACAAACATAATGCATTATTATTTTTAGAAAAAAAAAACACCATTATTAATTGTTGGTGCTTTTTGGTACCGAGCGTTTTTGTTTATTTTTAAAGGGTGTAGAAAATAGAAAATTCTGTGAAATTCATTCATTTTTATTTGCGTAATGATAATTCATACGTTTATGATAATAAAAACAGAAAATGGATACCCAAAAAACAATTGCGCTTTTGGCAAAGATAAATTCCGACCTCGCTAAAGAAAATATGATGGAAGTTGGCACCAGAAAAAAAAAATTAAATCAATTTGGAAAATTGTGATAACGAGCCGTAATTTATACAGCCAATAAAACAAGCGCAAAATTGTACATCCCTTAAAAACTTTTCTAAACCATTGCTATCATATCCTGATCAAAACAGATTTTTTTAATAATTCTTGAGATTTTTAAAAAATATTAAATATTAGGCGCGAAAGATAAGAAACGTAAACGATAAATATCTCAAAATTACAAAAATGGAGATGTGACTTTCATTCGTAGGAGTAAAGAATAGGTTTCATTATTTTCTAAAGCCTCAAATATTTTAGTTGGAGCTAATGCTAAGTCAGCGGCTCCGAACTACTTTCCACCTTCGTTTCATTTATTATATTTTTAATTTTATGCTCCTCTTTTATTTCTTTTAGTTGCTGTGCAAAAAATATGCTAAGAAAATTAAATTGTTTGTTCAAAAATACTCCAAAAACATATAAAAATTATCGCTGTATCGACAGCAACATATCGCCGATAACGATGAATCGGTAATTCTTAAATATCGCCGATATATCGGTATTCGTTACTCCCTAATTTATATGCAATCTAGATGAATTCGTAGACAAATTGGCACCGTTTTTAAAAGGTTTCGTCCTTCTGCTAATAGAGCGAATGTTCCTAATTTTACTAGATTACACTACGTGACAGTCTTTTGATCAAATTTATCTGACAGCTAATGTAAAGTTGTCCGCTATATCCGTAAGGAAATTACTCTCCAATTTACAGAAAAAGTGTGAACTGTCAAATAAACTCAAGAATTAAAAAGGGGCGAGAAAAAATTTTAACACTAAAAAAATAATAAAATATTCAAAGAATTACTTTGACTAAGATCGCCCGGTGGCCGAAATTCGACCACTTGACATTTACTTTCGAGAGAACCTGTGTCTTATTAATTCCGAAAATTTATAAACAAAATATATTGTGCATATATTTAATATATAATATTTTCAGACAGATCTTCGTTAAAAGTTATTAAAATAAGTTTCCAACTTTTATTTTCTTCAACAACGTTTTTGCGCGACTTTATTTTTCAAAATGTCTAACGATAACCCTGTCCCTTGTACATGTGTGTTTGCAAATGCAAAATTAAAACAAAAGCATTATGGGAGAAAAAAAGAGCACATAGGTCGTTTATAAATACATGTGTGTTTGCAAGTATAATCCCTGCAAATAAAATCGGACCACCTGATCCAATTTGATTAAATGGTCCGATGTAATGCAAGCATGGACCATGTCGTGAGAGAGACATGTCTTCGTTTTTTAACGACATGTTTTATTTTTATAAAATATACAAATGTTTTCAAAGCTCGTTTGCAAATAAAAAATATTTATGTAAGTCGCACTTTAGATTATTTGGTACATATAGCCGACGGTTGTATTTAAGTAAATTTTGGCCGCCGTCAACGATATGTGTTACTGGCGTTCTCAACGTCTGCAATGTCACATCGGCTTCAAGTGCAATGCTATGACATTTATAACGTAACGACGTAATCTCTTTTGATAGCTTTCGACATGAGTTACAGAAGTTTTTTCTCACTTTTCGAGAAACGATTTTGTTTCACATCTTTTCGATGCGAGAAGTTCTCACTATAGTTACAGAACATGGGTACTGTATTTTTCGCACAATGGTTTTATAGACATTCTGTGACTTGCACCAATATATCTTTGAAGTGGTGTAGGGTATAATTAAGTTAGTAACGGAACCTATTCCCGGCTTTTTCGTATGTGGTTATAAAAAAAGAGTGATGTTAACTGAGCACGTAACAAAAAATATTTGTGGTTATTTAAACGTTCATAATGAACGAGTTGATTGTGTTTTGTACAAGTTGGAAAAATAACAGATTTTTTGCAGTTATTGTTAAAGGCTCCGGTGTTCGTCTGTTTGTTTTTTGTCTGCGCATAGAGCCTTTAAGTAGTTTTTCCAAGTTTGGCTTATCACATTTTCTTCATCTTCATACTCGTCAGCTGCTGCAGCGTGATTGTCATTCATTTTATGTACACAGGCTTCATGCTGGAAATCATCATAGTCAACAATATCATCAGCAGTTGTTCCACCATCATCACTGCAACCAACACTACCAGTCGTCAGTCATCTTGTGAATAACTGTATTCAGGAGTACATACATATATTCAGATTATGTAAATTTCCCCATTTTCTTTTGTACATTTACAAAAAAAACGAATTGTACTGTTGAATTTTAAATGTAAGAGCAATTCAAAAAAAATCGGAGAGAAACTGAATAAATGCAATTTTGGTGTTATTTTTTCAGATGTTTTACTCTTCAATAAAATACTTGAAGAACTTAAAATGTGGTCGCTGATGGTGTTAGGCTGTCGGCTTAAATGCATGCGGTATCAATTTGCAATGCAGTAGTTTTTAAATGTTTTTCTTTTGTCTTCTTGTGTTTTATTTCGTATTTTTATTCGTTTGTACAAATTAAGCCAAAATTAAATATTCAGTTAAAATTTTGTTAGAAAAATATTCTGTGTTTGACTATGGGTTTTTTTAAGATCTTAATTATATGCAGTTTTTTAGGAATATAGAAAGGAAAGAGAAGAGGGGAAATATTTTTGCATGTTAATTGCTGAAATAATATTAAGCTCTGCAAAAAGCTTTACTTTTTGTTAAGTTCAAGTGCTTTAATACTTCATATTAAAGATATCCACATCAATTTATTTTACACTTGCAGCTGTGCAAAATAGCATAGTTTCACGTTGTATGAACATATTAAAGGAATTGTAATTCTTAATTTTTTTTAAATTTTTTGTCAGCTTATTCGGACTAGTGGTTCTCGAGTTATGGCAAACAAAAGAGCGTAAAACGTGACAAATTCCCCTATACGATACTTATGGTGTTTTCTTTTCTAAAAAAAAGTGTTGCATAAGTGTTACATGTGACTTGGCAACATTTTTACATGCTCCCCTAATTTGTAAGAAGTGTTTCATATTTTACGTTTACAAAAGAACACAAATTTCGGCATAACACAATAAAGTACAATTAGCGCTAGGTACATTCAATTGCAGGTGGTGGCAAGACTACAACAATTCAAAGAAAACAGATTTTTTGTATCGCATTGCTAGTGTTTACGGCTCGAAACTTGCCACCACCTTGTACTGAATTCGCCTTGATCTAGTGCTACACTCATGCCTCTTTAATTCAAATGAGTATTGAACATGTAGCATTTTTTTAATTTTAAAGGGAACATCATCAAAAAAGAACGATTTACACTTTTAAAATAACACATGTTTTTCAGAAAAGAACAAAAAAAAAATGTAAAAGGCAGAATAAATGCAGAATTTTACTCAGAAAAGAAAACGCCATTACTAACTTCAAATTAATTTTTAAATTATTTATTGAGGTACCATGACCAAACTAATGATGCAGAAGTTCTTCTTTTTGGGTCTTCTTTCATAAGCAATTATCAGAATTGAGTCCGGAAAACATGTGTTGTACAGTGTAATCCACCATTTCTTGTTATTGAGATTCAGCAAGATCGGTCCACAAATGGCTGAGATATGAACAAAAAACTACGACTACCTCTCATTTTTCCAAAAAATCCCTTGTTGTTGTTGTTTTTTCATTTTTATTTTTTCTCTATATCTGGAGAACGGCAAGGGCCATTTCCAAATAAGGTACAAACATTTAGGTTATCAATACAAAGCATCACAAAATGTGGGCGGGATTAAAGAAGTTGGCGTTGTACCTCACGTACAGAAAACATGAAAAATTTTATAAATACTTAAATTTTTGGGCTGTTATATGACCTATGGATACGCCTTATATACCAAAAGATCGGAAATTTTTAGTAGAAGATATTTTCTGAAAAACTCGGAAAAATCGTTCAGATCCATATTTCATTTTAATGATGGTTTGCTAAGGTTAGAAATTTTGTTTTTCAAAATAATTTTTTTTTTTGTATACGTAAAAATTTTTTAGTTTTTTTAAGTAAAGGGTATATATTAGATTCGGCACAGTCGAATATAGTACTCTTAATGGTTTCAGTTCACTCTGCCTTTCAGTCAGATGTTTTTCATTGTTAACTTAAATATTTGTTCCAAATTTGATAACGTTTGCTGTAAATATTCTGCAGATAGCTGATCGTACAGTGTAGTGTATTTGATGTTTAGCGTGCTGTTATTTACAAGGTTGTATAGAAATTTCTATGCGGGCATATCTTCACAAGAATAGAGGAGTGATGTGTATTGCTGGCTGTTTTTGTTGCTGCCAAGTTCTTGTGAATTTTTGCACCATTTGTTGATGTTATTTCTTTGTATGTGGGGTGCCACAACAACCTGAAAATTTTAAGATTTATAGTGTTATGTTAAGCGGCGGGTAATCAGCATATTTCTGTTTCGGTTGCCCTTTGCTTCGGAAAACCTAATTTTTTCGGAATATTCGAAAAGCGGTTTTTGAAAATAGTCGAATAATTGATTGACCTCATAAGGTTCCATAATCAAAGCATAAACTTTAATTTGCTTCTGATCTACCGACTTGTGTTCTATGCATTTAAAAAAAAAATTATCAGATTATATCTCAGTGAACAAACCTAATGTGTATCCATATACAAGGTGGGGCAGAAGTTGTCACCCGATTTTCTTTTACTGCAATTTTTTTACTAAATAAAAACCTTTAGTTTTGCTTTTGTTTTGTGCTTATTTAATGACCAACTTTTTTTTTCATTAAGCAGAAAAACCGACATCGGCCATTTCACCGCCGCCAGAATAAATGACCATAAGAGCCAAACTTATGGCATTTTGCAGGACATCCTGCAGAAGGTTCGCGTATCTTTGATGGATATTCTCTTTAACCGTAGATTACATAACCATAAACTACCACACAAACGCATAGCCAGAGTAACCTACAAGAAATCAATGAAATGTAACTACTCACATTTTTCATTTTGGTGTAAAGAAAATGATAGAAAGAAATGACTGAATTTGACCGAGAACTTGATTTCGGTCATTTCTTTCTATCATTTTCTTAACACCAAAATGACAAATGTGACTACTCGCTCATTCATTTCTTGTAGGGTACCCATGTACCCCATTGTAATTTTTAATCATTTTAGCTTCACAGAAAAAAAGTTTATTTTAAAAACCGTTCAATAAACATATAAACAAATCAATTAAATAGTTAAATGCATTTAATAAAATTATGTTTTACTTATTACAACAAAAAATGATGCCAAGAACTATAAATGACGAACCCTAATTTTCTCTCCGTAGAACACATAACAAAACACACAAACAAATATAATAACACACAAACGCATAGCCAGGGTACCCGTGTACCCCATTACAATTTTTAGTCATTCAGTCTTACAGATACAAATATAAAACTTAAAGAATGTTTACTAAAAATATTTTAATATTTGTGAAATTGTTTAATATATTTTATTAAAAAAAAGGTACAAAGCTTCATTTCCCATTAACGTGTATTTTGTATCGGTTTAATTTACAAATGTCAAAGCAGAACTGACATTTCCCCTTATTTGTCAAAAATTATAGCTTCTTCCGATAGGGGGATGACATTTGCGCAACCTTATAAAATTTATTTCATAAAAGAGTTAAAAGAGTTTCCCAGATATTTTTTAAAAAACATTTTATTTTTCTTTGGCACTTTTAATCAAGTTTAAGAATTTTAGTCACGTTTTTATCACAGCATTCATGAGTAATACACCAACTTAATTTACAACAAAAAAAGTATATGAAGACAAACAGATAAAAAAATACTATTTGCTTAAATATAAGAAAGATAAGAGAACATAAAACGAATCTGTAAAGGATATGTGAACATAAATAAATGTTCATCAACATGATGCTTTCAAACATACAAATATTGACGCAGTAAAACAATTTTTTTTTTATTCTAAAAGTTTTTTCGTATCCAACAATATCTTAAGCGAGAAGGGTATGATACGGTTTCCTAAAGTCTGTAGTGCTACACTTTATCGTACTGATTTGCTTAGAATCAGTTTCTATTTATAACAATTTTATAAAAATGTCGCAGTTCTCTTGGAACAGTATTTAACCTTTAAAACACTCTTGTATGAAAAATCACACAAAAGGAATAATTTTTACACGATAACCAAAAAGATTGTTTAGGTACATTAATTCTTGGCTATGTTAGCAATATCAATTAGGCACTGAAAATACACATTTTAGTACCGAAATATTTCAGAACTTACTCTAAGCCATAATTAGGGTTCAATGTCGTTATTGTGCCGAATTATCTCATTCTTAAGCTCGTGATTTTTTTTTGGCTTATTGGTGTACACTTTTTCTTTTAAATGTTCCCATAGAAAGAAGTTTAACGGTGTGAAATCACATCATCGTGGCGGCCAATTAACACCGCCATGTCGTGAGATAACACGGTCATTGAATTTTTGCAAAAAGGAGCCATTGTTTCGTTGGCTATGTGACACAATCCTGTTTAAACCACATATCGTCCAGGTCCATATCCTCAATTATCATCCCAGCCGTCATCATCTCGCGAGCACGGTTCGCGGTAACGGCTTGGCCGACTTATTTTCGACCGCACATAACAGTTACTCCTTGTAGATGCATCGGCCTTTCAACAATCACCCGTGGATTCTCATTTGCCAAAATACGGCAGTTCTGATTGTTAACGAAGGCACACCGTCGCTTGGTAAAGTCACCATTCATTTCAATAATTCAACAATCGTTGGTTGACGTATTGCCGACGCTAGAAATCGAGCCCTAACCGCGAAAGTAACGTAAGCGCCAAAAATCATATTTTACAGGAGAGAGATTTTTTATTTTATATCATACAAGTTTTGTATTAAATTTGTCGCTTACGATACAATTGTGTTTACTATAAAATCGTAACGGTACTTTATGTGGATAATGCAATTGTTGCCAGTAAAATAATTTATAAAAAAAAAAAAGAAAAACGAAAATAATGTCGCTTACGTTATTTTCGCGGTTAGGGCTCGAAATTATCATGGCATATGTCAAATACTTAAAACAAAAAAAAAAATGTCAAATTAAGTTGGGAAAAAACTTGACGTTAAGGCGTGACTCACAATTAAAATCGTGCATTATGCATATATCCATTATATGACTAGAAATCATACCACAAAATTTCGTGAAGATCGCTCCATAATTTTCCATGTATAAAGCCTGCTTTTGGAAAATACCTTAAACTGTAACGAATAACGCATTTTCAAAAAAAATTTGGTCCGAATAAAACATTTTAACTCGTTTTTATTCTAATGGATTAAGAGCTCCATTTAATATAAGTAATGAATAAAAGCAAGGCAAAAACAAACTGAACGTTTGTTGCTTTTTGCCATAGAAAGTGAAAAAGAGAAAAAAACTATTTAACCCTTATGTGAATGGCAAGCTACCCGGGTACCTTTGGCACTTTCAAATGAATTTTTTTTGAATAAAAAGATGGTCCACATGTCTTAAACTTCTTGAGAACTCCTAACTATTAATCAATTTTAAACTAAAATTTTTTTTTAGCTTTTAAATGATTTTATTATTCGTGCTTAATTTCCCAATTTTTATTTTTGAAAAAAAACACTGAAATTTATTGTTGATGGGATAAGCTATTCCTTCGCGCCTTTCACTGGTTGCTTTGGCCAGATCATCAGGAAACTAAAAATATTAAACCAAATAAAACTGTTAAGCGTATAAGAATTATTTTGTTTTTTCTTAACCTACTTACAACTACAATTAATGTTGGAAGAATTCCAATCAATTGTAGTGGGGAATGTAAGGAGAGATGAACTCACTGTTTATTGTTGATGATTTTGTTTAAGCTTTGATATTGTTACAAATAGAACTGTTGCGGTAATTCTTATACGCTGAACAGTTTTATTTTGTTTAATATCTTTTGTTTTTCTAAAACCTTTATGGATGAAGTTTCCTGATGATCTGGCCTAAGCAACCAGTGAAATGCGCATAGGAATAGCTTATCCCATCAACAAATAAAAATTGGGAAATTAAGCACGAATAACAACATCATTTAAAATTAAATTTTGTATTCCCACGAAAATTATTTTGATAAATTATTTTTAGCTTTAAAATTATTTTGAAAAAGGGTGGTGAAGCAGTTTTCATCTTACACCCTTTATGGTATGGCAAGGTACCCGGGTACCTTCATACATTAAACTCGGTAAAAATCTTAGAAAGATTAACACAATACAAATAAAAACATTCAACTACTGGATCTTTGTAATAAAGGAAATCACCGGAGTAATATTAACAAGTTTTTCGTTTAACATTTGCTAACTTTGTTATGCATAAAGAAAAATTTACAATATATTTGCAACTTGCATATCTTAGCATTAAAACGTTCAATAGCCCAGTGCGTATACAAAAATTTTAAATTTACTGAGAGTTATTTTCTGTGATTATTTACATACATATATTTCGACAAAAAAATTTAGTTTCCAACACTAATTCCATATATGTAGGTACCCAGGTGCCGTGCAATGCTGTTAAAGGTGTTTTTTTTTTGCCATTCACAAAAGGGTTAAACTGTTAGAAAAATTCTATGATTGTGTCAGTAAAAAATTTCGGCGAGTGTGAATATTTTTGATATTGTTGCGAACTGCATGCAATGTATATTTTATAAAGAGAGTGCTTGTATAAAAAACACACAAGCTTTGTATGGTTTTTTTTTATCACCAACGGGATAAATACATCATTAATGTTACGTAAATCATGACAGACATTGCATATGTGTGAAAAACCGCACACGAGGGTAACTAACGTAAGTTTTTTTTTAGTGTTATTTAAGGGCTAAGTAGTATTATTTGTCAAGGCGAATATATTTTTTGACTGCGAAAAACTAAAGGTTAAAGAAATTGGGCTTACTCAATGTCTCATTTGTTTCTATTCTGTCGCAAAGTTAACCCGCCTCATCAGCAAATTACATCTATTTTACGAGGTACTGCCAACTAAAAATAACTTTTTTGTTGATAAATTGCGAAAACCAAAATCGTTACTTTTGTAATAGTTAGTTTCCGTCATGGTGTTAAAGTCTAAAATGACTGTAAATTACATATAAAGTATTTTCGAAAAACACTTAAGCACGAAGAAATCGAGGTAGGATAAATTGTGGCACATGGAAACTTTATGTTTGAACTTCATTGGGCCAACCCACCAACAGATGTAGGCTTTGTAAAATTCGACTACAATTAGCTTTAGTACTTACCAATTGCTGTCAGTGCAAATACAAAACGGAAGTTTGCCGCTTTTCAACAACAGCTTGTAAGTAGCTACACGCCTGTAATAAAAACTGTTCAAGCCTTGGGTTAGTTATCAAACAAAAAGTTTAAATTCACATATTTGCTTACACTTTGTTCTCTCTCTCTATTTTTTTATGTAAGTATCTTCAAACACACATCCTTTTTTTTTGCTGACATCTTGTATCCTGTGTGCTAATATGTTGTCTAGTAGAGTGTCCCGAGAAACAGCTTAAAATTAAATCTGTTGTTCTCTAATTGGAAATTTTTAAAAATTGTGGGTTAAATGTTTTAAGTTGGGTTTCTCTTAAATAATCTGCAATAAATGTTATTTGTATTTACAATATGTAGAGAAAGAAGAACATTTTATTTTATATAATGTAATGTTTAAAAAATTATAAACTCCATATACAAGCAAGTAAAATAGGTCTGAAGATCAGTATCAGGATCAGTATCAGGAACCAACCACTACCTACCACCTACAACCACTAAAAGGCATCACCACCAAAGAAGTATAAACTTTCAGCTATCTTGGTCAATTCAATTCAATTCAAATAAATCTGTGAAATTAATTGCAATTCACTTTGACAAATTCATTTGAATTAGAAACGAATTGCAATGCATTCTACAAATTAATTGGAATTGGAAATGAATTGCAATTCATTTTTTCCAACATCATTTGAATTGACTAAAATTTCATTCAATTAATTTTTTGTGTGAAAATTCAAAATTTGCTAATTCAGTGTAATGATTTATTTACAGCTCTGGGGTTATCGGAAATATTAAACCGATTGTTCGTACTATTATCAGAATGTGTGAACCTAATTTCAGCAAATTATCTTTGAAACTGCGAGCTATACTTTGCACTGTACATCACGAGTTAAGTGGCCGGACGAACTGCGTTCGAAATTATTATTAAAAAAATTCTTTTTATTGACTTGAAATCAACTTAAGCCAAATTTAAAAAGTGGAAAAAACGTTGTTAATCGTACGAAATTTCAATAAAAAAATATTTTTGCTTACGTTCTAAAAATTTTGTATTATAAACGAAATTTTTTCTTTGATTTTGGTTTATTCTATTATTTCATAAAAACGATTTTTTCACCAGGTTTTTTCAAAACTTGTTTGCCATCTTATCTCGACTTAATATGTTTTGTCCAAATGCCACAGATATACATATATGTATATATATTTATGCCAAGCTAAAGCTAAAAAATTTTTGCTAAAATAGTTTTGTTGGAGGTGGAAAGTGTTTTTTCTCTTCATGTTAGCTCTTTTAAATACCCCTTTACGGCAAAAATTTGAAAGCACTTAAGTGCCATGATCGTAAATAAAACTCGCTGTTTCTTGTAATAATTTAATTACATAAAAAGCCCAGTAACAGCTCATAAACT
The DNA here is from genome assembly GCA_949318255.1 of Pollenia labialis. NCBI lineage: Eukaryota > Metazoa > Arthropoda > Insecta > Diptera > Polleniidae > Pollenia > Pollenia labialis. Next base: position 114,819,249 of record OX439139.1, on the reverse strand, counting down.
GCTTGCCTTACTATATGTGAAGTGGTCCTATCTTGTGAGTGGTTCTCAATAGCTTGCTTCAAGAAATTTGCGAGCATTCAATCACCGATGCTAAGCATCACCGATTTCGAACCGAAACAAATAGTTATTTCGGATCATATATCGTAGCATCGATATACCCATGTTTTGGAATTTTGGTAATTGACGAAGCCATTTTAGCATTTTTACATTACGTAGAAAGTCATTTTTCTTTAACTCAATTATTCTACTTCGTTGTTGATTGGTGAACCTCCCTGCAAATATTATTGGACCACCTGATCCAATTTCATGCAATGGACTACTCCATGGCCTGGTCCGATGTAATGCAAGCATGGACCATGTCATTGTTAAAAAGTGATTGTAGTGAGACGACATGTCTTCGTTTTTTAGCGACATGTTTTCGTTTTTAAACGAAGTTGAAACTAATCCTCTTGTGTACACAATGGAGTAGTTTTAAAACTACTCCTTTGTAGTCCAAAGGTGGGTTATATGGTCCTGCCCTAGGACATCGTAATGTTAAATAGACCATGTTTTTCCATACGTTTCGGTTACTTTTTGGACCAGTCCTGTTTGTATATGTTTTTTACCAAAGCAAACATTAACCAAAACGCTGTGCATTACTTGAATGAATTTTAAAACAAGACAAATGTGTGTCGCTGAGAATTTTTGATTGCATGAACACAAATGAGTGTATTTGTTGGTATTCAATAATTGCGAATTTTTTGCAATCACACAAAGCCGCTCTCTGGTATGTATGCAGGTCAAAACAAATTAATATTCAGTTATTTTATGTAATTTAACTACCAAAAATTAGTTTTTACTTATCTTTAAAAAACGATGTGCTTGTTTTGTGTAACAAATTCCCATTTTCTATTTGTTAAAATGATTAAGATAAATACATCAAATAACTGCGAAACCATATCGGTGATGCTGCTGGTATTTTTTGATTGCGAGTTCTTCTGTAAACAAACGAAGTCAGTACAACAAAAGTAAATCAAGCGTGTGTAACAGGGTAAGTAAACAATAATGCTCTCTCTCTCTTTTTTCTTTGTTTTTACGAAATATTCAGTTAATTTTTTTTTCGTTAATTTATATAAAATAACTGAAAATTTATGCATGTTTTTATGGAACATGGGGTTGAATTTTTGACAGTAAAAATTAAAAGAATTTTTCGTTAAAAATAAATTAAAAATTAAGTAGACCGGTTTTTAACTGAATTTTCATTTGTTTTATATTACAAATTCAGTTAATTTTACGTACAGAATATTATGAGTGTATGCAAAAAAAAACTGAAGTTGTTAAATCTCGTATCATGTGTTCATTATAGGGACACTCTAACGTGCATCCATGTACAAGCGTGGGCTTATATATATTTTACTTAAAACAAATAGTTTTTTTCGCTTGAACCTGCAACATTTGATATGTACATGCAATGAATCTTGATAATACAGGTGTACAACATGAACAATAATAACAGGATGAATAAATATAATTTTTTCCCGTCGTTTAAAAAAGAGTTTGCTAATGTTATAATAAGACACAGACACATTTTTAATAAAATTAAGGAAGTTTGATGGCCAATACCGACCACGTCGGTATTAACATACACATTTTCAAGACTTGCAAAAGCACAATTATTTTATGAAGCTAAGATTCATATAAAAGTTATGTGTGATATCAACAACTTAAAGAGATTTTGTCGTCTTAAAGCGATTTTAGGGACGGGGTTTATATCGCAGCAGTTAAAAAAGTTACTTTCGCTAAATTTTATTTTCATACCGACATTTATAAAGCAGTTTTGGCATTTAAAACTATTCTTGGGAGTGGTATTAGTTCAGAATCTTTGGTCAAATATGGACTGCTTACATTTAAATTTACAATACATTACAATATTAAAATAGTCACAAACAGCCTATTCCCAAAAAAAGTTTTGATTGGGGCTATGTGAAACTATGAAGTCCTTCTTACATTTTAAAAAGGCATAAGTCTTTTTTTGTGTTCGAAAAATCTAATGAAGTTACTAAAATATTTTACCACGAAAACTGATGAAATTTTTAATGCAACAAGTAACTTATGCGTGGCATATATTTTTATTGCTAACATAATGTCGATTTTATGAATCACAGCACCCTCTTTGTGATTATATAAAAAAAGATTCAGATTGCATCTGCACTAAAGTAGATATGAGCGAACTAAAAAGCCTTATACAATACGGCGTTTGCAATTTTCCTTGAAAAAAAGAAGTTTGCTCCGTCTACATCGGTCGTCTTACTGAAACTAAATCAAGAATGACGGTGTACTCTTAGCACTTACACAACAACAAAAAATCGACGGAAATTTACCGATCGCTGAAACAACTTACAAGTTTTCTGAAAATGGTTACGAATATTGCAGGGGACGTTTGAGATAAAATCTGTTGCAAACATTTAGGCTTAAACCTTTTTGATATGTCGATTATCAATTATAACAACAATTTGTTAATAATTCATTGACAGTAATTGTAAGCAACTACTTAATGAAATAAGAATCATAAATTTATTTGAATTGATAATAACATTTTCAAACTTTGTTATTAAAATGAGTTCATTTTTTTATGTCGTATAGTAAATTGTTTAAGGAACTTATTCATTGAGGTAATAATGTTGATTTAGTAAATAAATAAATAAAAATCGTATGTCTTTAAGAAAAATAATACTTAGTTGATGTTTTGCATCCTGTGCTTGCATCATCTAAGCCGTATATATTTAGTATAAGCCATCAACGTCTTAAACATCCTTTAGAATTAGATGATGTTATTAAAGAAATAATAGTTGAAGAACAAAATGTTTCATTATTTTGGACTTACTTTGTTTTAACTTGACATGCCTGATATTAATAAAACTTGGCATTCATATTTTGTTTATTCTAGAAAGTGTATGCACCAAATTTGAAGACTTTTGCTAAAATAGGGAAAGTTTTATACGAAAAAATTGATTTGGATTGTATGGAAGGTGGGTGAGTCTGAGGTTGATAAAGCTTGTCATGCATTTTGTGTTTATTCTAGCAACTGTATGTACCAAATTTGAAAACTTTTCTTTGAATTTTATGGGAAGTGGGTGGTGCCGTGCGCGTGACCGATTTTGACGTAATTCCATTTTTTTTTTTCAAAAAAAAATAATATAAAAAAAATAAATAAAGGATCTGCACAAATATTACGACAAAATAAAGGGGCTTGAATGATAGGTACTGCTTCAAATTAACATCGCTGCCAAATTTCACTGCAATGATAACGATTTAGCAAAACTAATGATAATTAAAGCGAATTAAGAGAAACCAGAGTTGCCAGTATTATTTTTGAAAAATACCTACGCATTCCCTACAGAAATCCCATCGGCCATGTCATGGAAATCTAAATCACGTGCAAATGAAATCGAACAATTTTTTAAAACTCTCCCGTATTCAAAGTTCAAACAAAAATATTTTCTTTTATATACCTGAACTACTTTTGAATTTAGGAAAAGCTGCGTCGATTTTAACGATTTCAATTGAAAATCTTTGTCGATTCTAATTTCACGTGATTTCGGTTTCCATGACATGACCGAATATTGTATATATTTATTTTGAACTGAATTTTCTAAAGTGACCATTAGTATATATCTTCCATTGTTTCGTAAAAATTTCTTCTAACACAAATAAAACGTCACGCTGTGTAGTTCAATTTGTTTCTCTATCTGGTGGTCTCGCTGCATCACAATTTGCATTGGGTAAAGCAAACAAAATCCAAATCAGTTTTGATAAATTTGGAAATACAACCTCGACATTATAGTTTTTCAAAAATTCATGTTTCAAAGCAAATTAGTTTGACAATTTCAGGAAAATAATTTTATGCGATTTTTTTACACTCATTCAAAAGATCATTGAGGCTTAAGTTAAACTGTTAAGACAATAGTTTAAATTTGTTCTCATCTTTTTTTTTTTTGTCCAAAAATATGTTCTGGACTTAATAATTCCATTTCATTAAATATTAAATCATTATTATAAATATATTTTTTAGCATTCATTTCGTATACATGCAATATAAGAAAAAATTCCTACATTATGGCGAATATAAAAAATCTGTCCGATTTTCCCTACGCTCCTACTTTAACCCTTTCAGCCCCGAATTTTTTGAGCAGTCCATATGAAATAAAAAAAAATTTATTTTCGCAGGAGTGGTGTAACCCCAGACTACTTTTTATGAGAAAATGAAGAGTTAACACTACTCTTGCACTATAGCACTTGGTTGTAACGGGCCGTGGATAAACTCTGTTTCTAGCGCCATCTATTTTGGATACAAACAGTTTGATTACTCGACTATTGAGCTGTAAAGAACAGTGCAAAGAGCATATCTTACACCAGAACCGTAACACAGTTAAATTGTGGGTTACACAACTTCTGCGCTGATAGCCTCATATAAGATGTTGCCTATTGGCAACATTGGGCAGTTGTGGGTAAGCTTTAAACACACGCAATACAAAGTTTGGTAATGCTTTTATTGCAATTTTGGTATTTTATGTTTGATATAATACAAAACAATTCTTTTGTGGATTGCAGCGTAAATAGACTCTGCATTTGCTGCACTTTGAACGTGGAAACCCTGTCTGATATATCCTGCACCGACCTTTGGATATTTTGTTTTTACGTGTTCTGCTACATAAGATATTTTTCGAGAGCCTGAGCTGACGGATGGCGGATGAGGGTGATGAAATTAATGACGATGGAGAATCTAGTGATGAAGGAGCTGGTGAATATGTTCCTGGTGATGGAGGCTAAGTGTTCAGTAAAGAGGTTTTACATTTGATGGACGACCTCTTTTACGTGGAATTGGTGCTTGCTGCATTCATTAATTTGTTAATATGTAATGCGCATGTACCATTTATTGGAACGGTGGTTAATTTTATATAGTAGCTCCATCATCATATTATCTAGATCAACTTTGACAATTTCCATTTCCATTATGTGGTGAGGATATGCAACATCACCGGAAATGAAATAGCTGCTGAGTTGGCACGACTGGGCTCGGAAATAGCGAATTCTGACAGTTTGTAGGCGATCAGGCAAGCAATGGGGTCCTACTTTGGAAGAATAAGGAAGAGGGTTTTGAGCGGGACTAATCGGGTTGGGCGGAGCAGTGGCGGTGCTTAGTAGATCAAATTCGGATCCGCTGCTGGGCTAGGGTGGGCCTGCGTCAGGATCATGATAGCTACTACCACGAGCCACTGTATGATAAGCAGGATGGCGGTGAGAATATAATCTAACTTGTCGGATATATGCAGGTTGTGTGAGGACCCAGAGGAGTTGGAGACACTTGAACACTTTCTGGATTCGTATCGGGAATGACCTGGCTGCGTGGCAGAAGACTGAGGACTAGTCACATGCAGGCCAGTTTTCTGCTTAGTAGGGTTATTTTTGGCTTGTGCTGTCCGATTTTCCACTTTTTTCTCATTTTCTGTGCTTTCGCTCTATTCTTTCAAACTAGAATTCTTTCACTACCTAAGGCGTCACAATTGACCATATTGGTCTCTGTGTGAGGGTGTAAAGTTTTCTTCACACCAGCCTATCCAGCTAAACCTAACCTAAATTCCTTCACATTCATCAGCAGAATCCATATCAAAATTCATATTTTTCCAATTTATAGCTTTGTCAAACCCCTTGCACTCATTCCTAGTGAACAAAATATTCTTATGTTAATTATGAACATAATTGACCAATTTTGCCTGTAGGCAACATTATTTTAAAAAAATACTAAAGACAAAGCTACGACTTTTTTTTGTTGTTTTATATTATAAACTTTCCTGTTTTAAATAACAACTTTTTACACAAATATTTTTTTTAGTTTTTTTTAAAACACACTTTTTCTAAATAATTTGTAATACGCGTGGCCGCGTAAACAAACAGTTCGCATAAGAACACCATTAAAGCTTACTGTGTTTAATTTTGCACACACATAGCTAAGATGCATATTTACTAAGAACTGAAAACCGTTTTAAGAAAAAATAAAATATTTTGGAAATTATTGGCGTTTGTTTGCAATGTTGCTTATATGCAACAATGGGGCTGAAAGGGTTAATAACAAAAAACCCTACATGTAGAATAATCACCTGGAAATTCTCTGGTGTACCCTGCTTAAAACATTTCGTATCATGGAAGTCAGCAGTTCGCAAAAGCACGGTTTCGGCATGACTAGAGATCAGACTTCTTTTGGGATGACGTGGTGGTTTTGATTTAAACCGAAAGTCGCAGGAAGGATGATCTTAAAGAGTCCGCTTTAAGGGTTGGGTTTTCACCACTTGCTCGCAAGTTCAATCTGCTTGATTTTAAACTGCAGCAGTGGTTTCACTTCCTTAGCAACGTGCGAGTGTATAATTCTGCCGACTTATACACTTAAATTGTTTCCTATGTGCGCTTGTTACTCCCCTGCAAATATTATTGGACCACCTGATCCAATTTCATGAAATGGACTACTCGATGGACTGGTCCGATGTAATGCAAGCATGGACCATGTCATTGTTTAAAAGTGTTTGTAGCGAGACGACATGTCATCGTTTTTAACGACATGTTTTCGTTTTTAAACGAAGTTAAAACTAATCCTCTTGTGTGCACAATGGAGTAGTTTTAAAACTACTCCTTTGTAGTCCAAAGCTGGGTTATATGGTCCTGCCCTAGGACATCGTAATGTTAAATAGACCATGTTTTTTCCATACGTTTGGGTTACTTTTGGACTAGTCCTAGTCCCTTGTGGGCTACTCTTTACACGCGTGTTTGGACTGATCCTATTATTTGCAGGGTCTCAAACACATGGGCGGTATATTAATGCATTGTTTGTCACCGAATGTTCGCACGGTGCTTTGGATTACGTCGCTCTCTGTTTTTATTACTTATTTGAATTACGATTTTCGCACGGCATTTTCCTAATCGGTTTTGACAGGTCTTCTTATTCTTTTTTTATTAATTTTGTTTATAAATAAAATTTAATTGCTTGTTTGCGCTTACTTGTATTAAGAATGGAGAGAAAAAGTATGTAAAAAATATTATTTCAAAGAAATATTTTTTTTTTTTGGATTCCATTAAATTTTATAATACAAAATTACTTTCTTTACTTTTGTTTACTTTACTTTTTTTTTTATTACCGTTTATTTGAACAAAAAACATATAATTTATTTATAGTTATAAATAAACAAATAGTAGAAATATAACTTAGTTATTATACAAAGTCCCATAAACGAGCTCTCAAGTATTTTCTATATGTTATAATTTCATAATTTTTTGGATAATATATATTTATTCTTAATGATACGATTTATGTATTTCTATAAAAATAAATGCAAAGCAAAAATTTGAAAAAAACCTTACTTATATATTTTAGAGAAATAAAACTAAAGTCAAAAGATAAAACAAAAAATAATGGCAATTTTCCATTGAGCCACCAATATTTTTTCATATTTTTTCTATATTTTTATCCGCTGCGTAAACGCTGGTATCAAATCTGCTATTTTGTGTTGTAAGTTCTTTGCTATATACATTCTTAATGTTGGCTCTTCTATAAATGTGGTAAAATATAGGAGTGCCAGTTTCGTTTTGTATAAAACCTTGACTATCGAGGTATAGGAAGGCCTCAGGAGGTACATTTTGTAACGTTTTTTTATATACTCATCACTAGCATAATTTGTTTACTTTACTTTGTATATGTTATATTTTGTTAGTTATCTTAGTGCTTTGACAGCTGGTGATGGAAAAAAACCGAAAATTAGAGATCACATTGATTTTAAAGTAATCCACAGGGTAATAAAAATTGAATTACGTACAAATGAGATAATCCGCCCTCAAAATTTTGTATGGCGAATTATGTAGTTTGGATCATAATTAGGCTGTGAATTATGAATGAGAGAGTGAATTACGAAAGAACTCTGTCGTGCGAACATGGTATAAGACGAGCATTACTAGTCCAATTTTCTTCTAATATGTGAATGGAACTGTCAACAGATAACAATGTTGTAACATGTTTACCACTTTTTCGGCTTATTGCCAATGAAACAATTATGTAGTAGTTTTTTTTTAACGAAAACTCATATTAAACTTTGAGTTATTTAAGGTGGAGTTATTTAAACAATAAACCTTATTATAATAATTGAGAAATGATTGAAACCTCCTATTGGCAAATATTTAGATTCACAGTTGTGCTTCGACATATCTAACCTGCAATTTGTAAGATATCATTTAATTCTCAAATACTGAAAGCCATCTGCTTAAGAAAACTTAAACTTTAAAGATCCTGGACATGTTGTTTTTTTTTAGGTCAAAATATTTAAGTGTCTTTGCTCATTTGGCTCGAATTGTTTAGCAGTTTAATTGGTTACTTGCTTTTTCCAACATTAACATTGTGATCAAATCCAATAATTACTTTCAATTGCAATGAAATTAAGATTTTTATTTATTTCTAGAATTTAAATCAATTAAAAAATCCTTTTATTTTAATGCATTATACTTTTAGTCTTTCAATGAAAGTTGAAACGTTCGTTTATTTAAAAACGTGTTCCTGCATAATTTTTACAAAATTACTTTTAAAATTCCATTGAGTTTATTTAAAACGTCGCATTTACACAGTATACACTGAAAATATGTTAATTAATGTCGTGATAAAGTTTTCAACTACAGGATTTTACTGCATTTGCTGATAGAAAAAAAAAACACACACACACACAAACATTATATATACCCAACAATTATAAAAGCTTGATATGAATTTTAAAATGATTCGAACTACAAAAGAAAATTAATTATCAAAAAAGATTGTCAATCAAATAAAAGCAATAGCTTTCTCAGCAATATGGAAAATTTTTCTTGAATTTTTTTTATAGAACTCCAAAAAATGTTTGAAAATAATCATATCGATAAAGATTTTCAATTGAATGAATGTAGCGAATCCAGGTATCAAACGTAGTTTGCGTAGAAGAAAGTAATGCTTAAAGCATGAGATATAGAAATGGAAATATTTTAATAAACTTTGAACACGGAAAAGTTTCCAAAGTTAGTTTGCTTTAATTTACACGTGATTTCGATTTTCAGAACATGTCCGAATATTTTATATCAAAGAGATTACGTTTTTCTCTAGCAATGTTTATTTTATGTTTGTTGGGTATAAAATAGTAAGCAAGTAATGGTAAATTTGTATGTACACAGTTTTGCATACATATTTGAAATCTAAATGTAGAAGAACGAATTGTTTTAAAAACTTATAAATAAAATAAAATTTTAAAAAGGACACAGGTCACTAAAAGCTTTAAAATGCATTTTGCTGATAACTCTTAAATGGCTTTAATATATGAAATGTTATCCATAGAGCTCTAAAGTGATATCAGCGGCCAAATTACGGCATTTGAAATCTTTCGAAATTCCCATTCAAATTAAATTGCTATTTCGATCGACATCGAATGCCGTAATTTGGCCCCAGATTATAATTGTTAACCACTTTCAAGTCGTAATAAGTAGGGGTTTTTCTTTAACCCTGCTGTTAGGTTAAAAATAACTTACAAATCTTAGGTCAGTGTCCACTTTGTATTTTTCATAAGTAATAAGATAAAATACTATTTTCCCACACTTTTGAAATAATTTATGAACGAAATAATAATTTTGATATTCTCCAAATCCTTTCCAGTTTGTGATTATCCTTTTATCTTTTCACTTTCTCCAGGAAAAAAACAAGTAAAATTCAACTCAATTTATACAGCAGTGTTATTGTTGAAATTCTAAATGGAAGTGAGCTTTTCGATATTAGATGAAAAGACTGAAAGGGAAGGTGGTTTTGAATAGATTAGAGTATTAGCAGAGAATATTATATCAGTACCACCAGGTAGGTACACGTTATGCGGTGTCCAGATGCCGTTTTGTCGAATTTTCTGCTACTTCTCCTCCGAGAGTAAAAAAATAATCATTAAAAATACGAATAAATATTGTGAACTAATGTGCCCAAAAATCTGAATGATTTTCATATAAATTTTAATACACGGTCAATCACATGTGTTGTGGAAACAGCACATAAATGTGAAAACAAGTGGAAAGACTTAGACAATCTTGTGGGTATATGTAAATCGGTATATACAATATTATTGATCTCGTGTAACGTTAAGTGCCAATCATAACAATTTTGTATTGCAGAGGCAAAAACGAAAACTTGCATGGTTTGTTTGATGCATGTTTTGGTCATGCAATATTCCAGCCCATTATGAGCAAGTGCTCTTCATTTTGATGATGTTTTCAAAGGAAGACAACAAAAAGTAGGGACAAGTTTTGATTTATTTTTGAATTATGGGACAATTGAAAAATAACATTAATCGATAAATTAAAACAAAGTTTATAATTGCAGATAATTTGTGGCTCAATGAAGTTTAAGTGGTGGAATACCCCACAGTGAAGAAGAAGAAGATTAATCGATAAACACAGAAACCTGAGCTTTTACATCCGCTAGCTATGTGTAAGAAGACAAAGTGTTAAAAAGGACAGTAGCCCCAAAACTATTGACCCAACAACAAGATTTGTCATCAAAGTTTGTACCATCTACAAGCAGTGAAATAAAAATATTTGCTCCTAGAAAACGAAGAATTTGCAATTGCTGTAAATCCAAATGTAATGCCAAATGCACTATATGCAATAGATTTTGTATGCAATTGAATCGGAAAACAATTTGTTCATCTTGCTGAGCCAATAACATTTTTACTCATGTACAAAATTAAATAAATTGCACTGACCAAAATGGTCCATAACCTTAGATTTTTATTAATTAATATTGTTCTGTTCTAATCCATTGCAAGTCTAAATAAAAAATTTAAAAAAATTCGTCCAAACCTAACAGCAGGGTTAAAGCGATTTTTTTTTTTTTTGTATCGCCTTAACAGTATTTCGTTACCACTTGTAAAGGAGCTAATTCCAATTTAAAACAGGAGAGAGAAAACCTTGCTGAAATCTTTAGTTCTCAATATTTTTTAATACTGTAAGTGCAATTATGTTTTATTATGGACTCTTTTTTGACATGGAAAACTTGTTGTACTTTTAATGTGGACTTTTTCTTTCATTCTTTGAATTTTATGCAATAAAGCATTAAAGTATTTAACAAAGAATAAAGTATTTTTGAGGGGCTTAATGCTTAATACCCCAATAAAAATTTAGCTTCAAACGAAGCAGTTTTGTAAGGGAGAAATGTTAAAATTTCGCTTACCATCTCGCTTAAGGAAGGCATGAATTTTATATGGTGAGTTCCCACTTTGAATAAATACATTTTTGTTACAAAAAGAGCCGTATTCAACGCATATAATAACTGGGGAGCGAAGCAATCGGCTTTACACACTGAATGTTGTTTACAGTTATTTTTTAGAATCCTCCCTTACAAACCTGCTTCGTAGTAAGGGAATGCCGTAGCCCTTGAAATGTTATTTTTTCCTCCTTCACTTACTTTACTGGATCTCTGTATATCTTGTGGCGTAGCGCATAATTGCGAGCTTATTTTTATAAATGTACCATTAGTGCTTCGTAAATTTATAAATTTTTTTATTGGCACGCTTGGCAGATCATAGATTGATGGGAACTGTGAGCTCAGACCGCAAGTAATAGGGTGGATTTACACATCGGAGTTAAGACCCATTCTTACGTATGGATGCTATGTTTGGTGGAAGGCAAGGAAGCTGGCAAATCACATGAACCTTATGGCTAAGGTTCAGAGGTACACTTCGATCGGCATGAAAGGTGCCATAAGAAGTACGTCTCAAGCGGATTTGGATGTTTGTCTATATCTTCTGGGAATGACTGCCAGGAGTCTTTTTAGACTGAGAGAACTGCAACTATTAGGAAAATTTGCGATAGTTCCCTCGCGGATCTTTGATAAGATTCGCATTGGTGGTTATTGCCTGGGCCCGCCCGAGTATATGGGTCACGTGTTAACTAGGTTCAACTATTGGGCAGAGGGTAGAATTACCGTCTAGGGAGAGCTGTTCAGGTCAGGGCTGATTGTTTGAGGGATTTTCTAATTTGTTTGATGGTTAGGGGCACCAGTACAGGGGTCAAACTTGAGGATATAGATATTAGGGGCAGTACAGGCCTCCTAAGTTTATGGCCTTAGAATTGATAAGATTGGTAAGATTATTGAAGGCTCGAAGGTCTCTTCATACATACGTGACGAGCCAGGTGGCTTTAAAGGCATTGGCGGGCTGTTTTATGAATTCCAAGCTAGGGGATGATTGTAGAAGAGAAAATCTTAGGGGAAAATGTAGGGAGGCTAAGCTGGCTGCCAAGCCACTACAACATTACCGATAATGAAATGTCCGAAGTTGGCAAGACTGTGCTCGAAAATTGGGGATACTGACTGTATGGAGACAGTCGGACTTGCAATCAAATCACCTAAAAACAAATAGGGCTCTTGGAGCCGACAACATATCGCCCGAGATTCTAAAAGCGGACCCCCATACTACAAGGATCATATTGCTTCCCCTTATCCAAAACTTGTGGCTCACACGTGAACTAAATTCCAATTTAAAAGAACGTTTTATGGTAAATATCCCCAAAAAGGGCGGCATGAAATAACTCCCCACGAAATAACTCCCCAAAAATAAAATGAAATAAGTCCCAAATTCAGAAATGAAATAAGTCCCCAAAGGAATGAAGTAACTCCCCAAATCAAAATGAAATAAATTCCCAAAAATTGGGGAGTTATTTCATTGGAAATAAGTCCCCATTTCCTGAAATGAAATAAATCCCCAAAAAGTATTCAAAACATCCAATCAATTCAAAATAGGGGGGGTGCTTTTTTACCATGTTAGGTAAGGCCATGATGGCTTTATTGCTCCATTTTGCGAAGTGAGAGATATAGCCATATTTTTTTCCCCAAATGAGAGGCAAAGTCATATTTTTCCAGAATATGGTTACGCATGGGTGGGGTGCTTTAAAACCATGGGAGATAAGGCCATGATGGCTTTATCTCTCATTCAAAAGGGAGATAAAGTCTTTTATTTTTTTGTACATTTGAATGGGAGATAAAGCCATCATGGCCTTAGCTCGCATTAGCGATATTAGAAAATGGCTTTATCTCTCATTTCAGTTATGAAGAACTTTTGCATTTAACATTGATTAATAGTTCTCACTTCCGGAAACACTAAAGTCAAGTATGGAAATCTGGCTTCGCATACTAAAGTTTTTCTGCGTGGCGGCCTGCGGCCGCGCTTAGGGGTTTTTTCCTCCAGTAGGACACGGCAGGTGGCTTCGCTGAATAAAGTTTTTCTGCGTGCGTCACAAGAATAAAAAAATGTTTTTCAATGATAACTAAGGATTTTCCCTTTTACAGAATGTTTACACCATGCATACCAATATTCTGAAAAAATATGGCTTTATCTCTCATTTGCGAAAAAAAATATGGCTATCTCTCATTTCGCAAAATTTTAAATATGACATTATAGCAATAAAGCCATCATGGCCTTATATCCCATGGTAAAAAAGCACCCCCCCCCCCCCTATTTTGAATTGATTGGATGTTTTGAATACTTTTTGGGGACTTATTTCATTTCAGGACGTATTTTAATTTTTTACAAGTTTTAACTAATTTTGAAAATGAAATAAGTCCCCAAAAATTGTTTGAGGACTTATTTCATTTTAAATTTTTGGGGAGTTATTTCATATGAAATAACTCCCTAAAATAAATAATGAAATAAGTCCCTAAAAAAATGAAATAAGTCCCCAAAAAACGTTGTTGTTGTTTCCTGTATATTTTTTTGGGGAGTAATTTCATTTTTTTTTTGGGAGTTATTTCGTGGGGAGTTATTTCATGCCGCCCCCAAAAAGAGTGACCTGACAAACTGTAAGAACTGGCGAGGCATAAGGATCCTTAGGGCAGTAAAAAGCATCATAGCGCAAATCATTAACCGGATAATATTCGACAATGTACTAAGGGATCTAAGGCCCGAACAAGCTGGCTTCCAGTCCCAAAAATCATGTGCAGACCACATCAATAGTCTTAAGCTATGATCCCACTATTGGCGCAATGTACCAATTTTTGTCGTATTTCATGTACCGATAGCGTAAACGGTCAACATTTTTTAATATACGACAATCTGTGCCGAAATTGTGCTGACTGTAGACAATTAAAATTAACCTTGATGCGTCGATAATGTGAACACTCTTTTGCACAATGTGGAGCAATCAAAATGTTTAATATGTACCGATTTTTTTCGGCCACTTGTGCGCCGATCACAGTCGCCAATCAGCGCCGATACAAGGGATGGCAAAACAAAATTTTTAAATTGCACCAACTGGCTATTACAATTTTACTTTTTTGTACCAAAATTACATTTGTTTTATCTATTATTTATGTATAAAAACGTTAAGTAGTACATTTGTACTGTTAAATGAAAGAAAACAATTCGCTTTAACGAAAACATTGCAGTTGTATCGATGTTGCCATCCCTGGTTTGTAAACATTTGTTTACAAAACAATAATTACAAAAAAAAAAAAAGAACAAGTGCAGTAAATAAAATTTAATACATTTTTTATTATACATACATACATACATATGTATTACCTATTAATATGTTAATTACAATTGTTAGGAAACATAATGGAATATTCAAACGGAGAATTTTGCAAATTTCTAAATTAAAATTATGTCTGCCAACAAGCAAACATATGATTTCATTTGCCCAAAGAGCACGATAGTGTGACCGCATTGTACCGATTATTGTCGCAATTGAGTTCTGGCCGATATGAACCGAAAAAAATTGTCACAATGTGCGACGATAATGGGACTACCTAAGACTAAATTGTGCAATGTTTATAAATGTGCGCCGATATAGCACGATAAAAATCGCCACAGATTGTGCTATTTGAGCCGATAGTGGGATCTTAGCTTTACAATTATTAACGAGCAATCTACAGAACTTCGCTCTCCGCTTTACCTGTTGTTAATCGATTTAGAAAAAGTATTTGATACCCTGAACCAAAACGCAATATGGAGTGCTCTTGCTTGCAAAGGGGTCCCACCCAAAATCATAAGCCTTACTCAAACTCTATATCATGATTTTAAATGCCGTGTTGTCCACAATACCTTTCTTAGTGCTTAATATACAAATTATTCTCGCTAGATGGCGCAAAATTCAGTTTTATTCAAAAATGCATCAAAAGACCGTGTGTTTGCAAATAAGTTCATATGTTCAGCAAAAATTCTAAAGGACTTTGTACAAAACTGCCAAACACCATTTGGTCGAATTCTTGATTTCATTTTGTAAATAACGGAATTATGAAAAAGCCGCAAAAGTTGCTGATGAATTCCTAAAGAACCATTTTCGGCAATAAAAAAGTTATTTTTTTTTTCGCAAAAAGTCGATTTTGTCATATTGGTAATTAAAATAGAAAAATTTGGATTAAAACCCATAAACAGTTCAATAAAATAACCCCAATACTAACTAATTTCAAACGTTTTCAAATTGCATACCTGAGGCGTGTGCTTGCTAATAAATTTAAAGCCAATATTTCTGTCTACTTATTTTATACAATGCTTATTCTAATATTTATAAATATTAATACTTTCTTTGGGAATTTATTTTGCCTAAAGTCAGTGCCTGATGCCAACAATTCATTACCAACTCCCTTAGTTACTTCAGCTTTTGCCGAAAACCCAATAAAAATTAATTTGTGTGTATTTCTTGCTAGTAGAATTTATAACGCGTTTACTCGAAGCAGCTTATAGTCAATGGAAGTGCTATTAGAGCTTAGATTTAAACATTTTATGCTTAAATATAAGAATCCTGCAATTCCCCAACAAATACTTAAACAAACTGAACATAAATGAATGGAAAAAATTTATGCATAGTAAAACTAATCGCAAAAGTATAAATATGTATGAACATTTGCAAAATGCCAAATACGAAGGTAAACTGAAAAGAATTTGTAAATGTTTCAAAAACTTTGCCTCTTAAATTCGGAAACTACACTTACCAGGAGACTTAATTTGATTAATATTGCGAAAAAGCAGGAAGGATTTAAAAAACAAATACTTCAAAATTAAAATACAAACTCCAATACGAAGCACTAATGGTACATTTAAAAAAATAAGAGTAAAGTAAGTGAAAGAACTCTCAACAACTTTTATACAAAATATTAACATTTTAAGTGCTACGGCATTCCCTTACTACGAAGCAGGTTTGTAAGGGAGAATACTAAAAAATAACTGTATCAAAACATTCAGTGTGTAAGGCCGATCGTTACATACAACAATTTTTATATGCACTCAAAAACATATTGCTTCAAAGTGGGAACTGGCCATATAAAATTCATGTCTTCCGTCAGCGCAATGGTAAGCGAAACGTTAATGGTTCCCCCTTACAAACCTGCTTCGTTGGAAGCTCCATTTTTTATTGAGTACTAGCGGGCCCGTTGCCTGCTTCGCACGGCAAAACAAAATAAGAAAAGAAACACACTTGTTTTTAATAAAGTTGGTTTTGTATATGCATCACTCCGTGCAATGCTCTTAATACACAAACGACCTAAATGTATTCAATACTAATGAATGCTGTATGCGGTACAAAAAATGCCTGCGGCAAAAACACACTCACTTCACATACGCACCGCACACATGCGCTATTGGAATTCAACCAAACTTCATATAAACCATATATGGGCCACTGCCTACGTAGTGTATAAGTTTGGTTGAAATCGCACGACGCGTTTATGATTAGTTCGGCGACGTACATATACGGACTTATTTTTATATATATAGATTGACTCACATGCAAAATAAGAACTTATTTTATTATAAAATAAATGCCTGTTTTTAAAACACGAGCGCAAAACTCGTTCATCGTTCATCATTTAACCGTTTAAAAGTTATATTATAAAATATAAATCTTACAAATAAAGTTTAGTAAATTAAAAGAAATTGTTAAAATTAAAAGAAATTTTTTCGTAAGAAATATTTGTTAGGGCTGAACATACTTTTACATTTAAAACAAAAATTAGTTTTAAAATGTAAGTTAAACGAACGAATATTACGCTGTTGAACCTTATGAGTTTTTAAAGTTAGGAATCGTGGACAAATCTTTTTCAAAACCAAGTAAACGATTTTAATATGAATTCAACAGTGAGAATTTATTTACATTTCTTAAATATATAATTATGTACAATTCTTTTTTAGCACTTCCCCTACATCCAGCACTAAGTTCAGTTATGTAATGTAGGTACTAATGTAAACGACGTAAACTAATGTAAGCTATTACATCCTTATGTCGTTATTCATTATGCTAACATTATGTTCATGAAATAAGCTGTAATTTTAGGTTAACACACAGATAGAAAAACACTCGTGATAGACCAAGTTTTTTATACCTACTTTAAGTACAATTCTGACTCAAAAATGGAAGTACGAATAACACTAAAACGTACTTTAAACAATTTTAAATTATTTCAAAAAAGTTCAAAATTCTTAAATCAAGTAAAAAAAATTAAACTTTTCATTGATAGTACCACTCTGAAAGTAAAATTTAAAATTTAGTGTTTTAATCTGATTGAACTTATCAAAGTTTGTTGTAAACTACTACAACAACACCACACAGAAGTTGCTTAAAAAACAATTTGCTTGGTGTGTTTAGAAACAACAGAACAAGACGAAAACACATTATTTTCATGTTAAAAAAGTAAAATTGAGAACTCTTCTTGCTTTTCATTTATTTTATATTTTCAGAAATATATGCGAACATCAAGTTTTGTAAGTAAAAACCATATCGGGAATAATGCTGGTGTTTCAAATTTAAAATTCTGTAAGGTTTAAAACGGGTAGTAAATCAATCATAAAAAAAATCTCCTTCTAATTTAACTTTTTTTTTAATTCGGGATTGAATCAACTTTATAATACTTGAATCAAGCGCATCATGAGATTCGTTCAATCTTAGTTTTACTTAAAACAATCTCATTTTCGGATTATTTGCAGTACGAATTCGGGATTGAATATCGATAAGTTAAGTATTTCGCGATGGAAAATCCGTACTTGAATCAATCCTTTTGTACTTGATTCAATAAAATGGCCGTGTTATCTCACGTTGTGGCGATGTTAATTTTCCGCCACGATCATGTGATTTGACACCGTTTGACTTTTTAGGGATATTTAAAAGAAAAAGTATACGTCAATAAGCCATAAACAATTCAAGAGCTAAAGGATGATATAATTCGGCACATTAACGACATTGAACCTTTATTATTAATATTAGAGGTCCTAAATCAAAATTAAGAAATAAAACTTTTCAGATTGTTCCCGTACATTATTGCAATCAAACTTACAAGTTTTTTTTTTTTGATTTGCATTCCAGCTCAAACATACTAGCACAAACTATAAAAGCCTTAAGCTTTATGGATTTACGCGATAAAGCATTGCAGCTATTTTCATATCAGGCATCGTAATACGACGACTTCTTTTATACAAACAGGCAGTTAGACAGACAAACATACATTCATACCCATTTATACACATACATACGTATATTTCTAATGTCGTTTGCCAATACAACATCAGCATGGATGTAGTACAAAATACATCAACAACTAGCAAAAACAACACCACTACCAATAAACAGCAATAAACAATGTTGATATAATTTTAGGCCATTTTGGTTGCAATGCTATATTGCTTGGTGTTGTTGTCGTAAGAGTGAGGGACAGAATAGTGAATGAAAAGAATGCAATATGCCTTTAAGTATACTACAAGCTTTACACATGCATTTGGTACTTTTGTTGGTGTTTGTTTGCAAAAGCTACGAGTTGTGATGATGATGCCAATAAAGGTGTTTGTTTCATTCTAAATAATGTTTAGAGATTGTAAAAGTTGCTTTAGAAAATCGTATTGATGATACAGCAATTTCTGGCTGCTGTTTCGTCTTTTTATTTATTTTTTTCCCCTGAAATTGTGTGTCATGTGTGTAAAATTTACAACTGGTGTGCATTGTAAAAAATAACAGCAGTACATTTGTATATATCTAACAATTTCGAGTTTCACATATAAATGTTTGTTGGCAACTTTTTAAATTCAGCTGCTGCAACTACTTGTCAAACGATATCTAAAACATTAAACTATATGTGTAAGTATGTGTGAGTAGTACACATACAAATGTAGAAGTTTATGAGTATGTCTGCTTTGCAGTGTCGAGCAAGAAATAGTCTAAAAACCTTAGCAAATTTATCCTGTATATTTGTTTAAATATAAAGGTAGACTTTCATTAACTATAAAACGTTATCCTTGCTAAAAACTTAGTAGAGAAAAGTTTCGTTAAAAATATTATAATTTGAACTTATCTTTACAATAAGCAATGTGATTGATTAGCAAGAACAAGATTTAATGGTGAAAATTCGTCTCTTTACTTATTTCAGCCGCACCAATTGTATTTTAGTCAAAAATATAAAAGCATTATTGTTGTTCCTACATCTGAAGATATATTTTGAAATTTATTGTTTTTTTCGTACCACATCAAAATAAATTCCCAGATTCTATTTGTTGTATTTGATTTTATAGTGATATATACCTAAAATAAATATACTTTATAGGATGGAATGGAAATATTATTTGGTGTTACATTAAAACTGTGTCAGGGTCATTGGATGCTAACACTTGCCACTGTAGCGGAAGCTCTTTGCGATGGATGAGATCTAACCTTGCATTAACACATGAAAGTGATATCTTGAAAGTCGCAAGACACTCAGAATTTTTCACTAACATACATACACTCAAAAGAAAAATCAATCCACCGTACTCAAATCAATCCGAATGGACTTTCTTGAATCAAGTACAGAAAAATTGATTTAGGTACGGATTTTCAATCGCGAAATACGTAACTTATCCAAAGTCAATCACGAATTCGTACTTGAAATAATCCGAAAATGAGGTTGATTTCAGTAAAACTAAGATTGAATCAATCTCAAAATGCGCTTGATTCAAGTATTAAAGTTGACTTTATCCCCAATTCGTACTTGAAATAAACCAAAATTGAAATTAGAATGAGAATTTTATTATGACTGATTTGCTTACCCGTTGGCTTTTGCTTTAAAAACTTTATGTACATATTTAACTGAAAATATAAACTAAATAAGAAGCAAGAGGTCTCAATTTAACTTTTTAAATATGAAAATACTGTGTTTTGTTGTTCTTGTTCTGTTGTTTTTGTTGTTTCTACACATAACATGCAAATCGTTTTTAACAACTTGTGTGGTGTTGTTGTAGTGTCTAAAACAAACTTTGATAAGTTAAATGAGATTAAAATGCTCATTTTAAAATTTTACTTTTAATTTGCACTACCAACGAAGAGCTTAATCTTTTTGCTTGAATTTAGAATTTTATACTTATTTTAAGAAAATTCCGGAATTAATTTTAGAAAGTTTTTCCATTGAGCATTGTTTTAAGTACGTTTTATTGTAATTCGTTCTTGAATTTTTGAGTACGACTCGTACTTAAAGTAAGTATAAAAAACTTAAACTCTCCCGAGTATTTTTTTTTTCTGTGTACATAAAATTTTTTCTCTTTTAACCAATCGGCTGTTCCTTCGATTTGTTTGTGATGATACGTAGAAAGTACTTTATTGTGTTCACCCTTAAACCCTGGACGGATGCGGCACTTAAGGTCGTATCCAAAAAAAAATTCACTAAGTGCTGAAATATTCGCTAGATACTTTCCTAAAGCTTGAGACTTAGATAAGCAGGATTCTGTCTCTAATTAAAAGTAGAATGAATAACAAAGAATTTCGAATCGGGTCAGCAAAGGCAATAGTGCTTTGCTGTTGCAATTGACCCAACCTCAGACTCAATTATAAAGGATAAGAACCTCCACATATCCTGTGTTAGTAAGCGATGCACAGTGAGGTCAATCTCAAAAATAGTAGTAATAAATCTTAATCTGCTAAACTACTGGCCGGATTGCAAAATGATGTACGCACGAGTCATGGAGGATAACATAGGCTTTTAGAAGATGGAGTTTGTGATGACCCTGCTAGAGAATACAAGGTGATATACAGAGCATCAAAGTCGACCATCCCGGGCTAGGGTTTTGTACTTTGACAGATATTGGCAGACATCAATAAATGTAACTTTGTTATTAGCTATAAGGATGTTGCGGGCTACCCAGACCATTCAGCCTTATTGCGAGAGTCGATAATGTAGTTTTGCTCTATGTAACACTAATGCACGGCCCGGAAAAATTTTTTCGTGTGGAGCCCTATGAAAAATACTTTCGGGTATTTTATTAAATTTCACATGGGGAGGGCCCTATTGGTATGGAGCCACCATTCCTGCCCTGGTCCCAGTGAATTTGGTGGAGAGGGTCTTGCGGCCAGCGGAGACACCACGTCCTGCCCGATTCTCAGTGTAAAATTATTTTAGTTTTGTTAGTATTTTTTTTAGTTTGGTAGCATTTTATTTTGTTTTTTTTTAGTTAGTTAATTAGATGTGAGTTTGTTTGTTGAGTTTCTATGGTTTTTACCCACACCACAATAATGGAGATGGTATTATGCATTTGTGCTGATGTGTGTAACACCTTTAAATATTGGTCCTTGACCCACCTTAAAGTATACTGATAAGAATCACTTTCTGAGTTGATCCAACGATGCCCGTCCGCCTGGCTGGCTGTCCATGTAACCTTGTGCGCAAAGTACAGGGCGCAATTTTGGTGATAATTTAATAAACTTTGGCACATAAATTCCACGGGGTCCACGAGGGGAGATAGGGGGCAATTTCTGCCTCTCAGCAAATATCAAACCGATTTTAATGAAATTTAAAACAATGATAGATCCCTATTCATGTAGCCATACACTCTCAAAAATTTGTTTTTAAATACTGTGGTGTAGGGTATCATATGGTAGGACTTGACCGACTATACTTTCTTACTTGTTGTTTTTTTATTGAATTTTTTTTTTTTGTTTCTTATATTGGATGAAGGCTGAAAAAAATAAGAAAAGATTAAAGAGGCCGTGTAGAATCGCTTTTAAGGTAAGACACACATTCTTCCTGACCCATGATGTCGACAAGAACATTTCTTTCATACATTTATGTTGAAAACAAAAATAAACTTTAGTTTTTTATTATTGTATTCAATATAAATATGCGACAGAAATGTTCTTGCCGACATTGTGGGCCTGGCAGATTGCGGTGGTAACGCAGGTACACAGAAAGAAAAACACTCGAGATAAATCAAGTTTTTTGGGATTACTTTAAGTACGAGTCGTACTCAAAAATTCAAGTACGAATAACACTTAAACGTACTCAAAACAATCCTAAATGGGATTACTTTTGAAAATTAATTTCTTTTCAAAGTTTTTTTTTTTAAATTTGAACTCATACTACTCATTTAGTTTATATTTTTGGTTAAATATGTACATAAGATTTCTAAAATAAAAACCATATCGGGCATGATGTTGGTGTTATATCATTCTGTAATGTGTAATACGGGTAAGTAAATCAATCATTATCATTTTTTCTTTGTAATTTCCTTTTTTTTTGTTTTTTTCAATCATGAATTCGGGATAAAATCAACTTTATATTACTTGAATCAAGCTCATTTTGAGATTGATTCAATCTTAGTTTTACTTAAATCAATCTCATTTTCGGATTATTTGAGGTACGAGTTCGGATTAAAACAATTTTATAATTTTTGAATGAAGTGCATTTTGAGATTGATTCAATCTTAGTTTTACTTAAATCAATCTCATTTTCGGATTATTTCAAGTACGAAAACGGGATTGAATATGGATAATTTTAGTATTTTGGGATTAAAAATCCGTACTTGAATCAATCTTTCTGTACTTGATTCAAGAAAATCCGTACTCACCGTACTATTAATACCGCTTCGGATTGATTTGAGTACGGATGGATTGATTTTTTTTTTTTGAGTGTAGCTAGAGTAAAATTACAAAGCTATATTTCCCAATTATAATGAAAATATATTTTGTATTAAAATAGGTACAGGCTATGGGATTTATGGAATAGTTTTTTTTTGTGGGTAAGAAAGCCGTGGAA
The DNA here is from genome assembly GCA_949318255.1 of Pollenia labialis. Classification (NCBI taxonomy): domain Eukaryota; kingdom Metazoa; phylum Arthropoda; class Insecta; order Diptera; family Polleniidae; genus Pollenia; species Pollenia labialis. Next base: position 114,796,196 of record OX439139.1, on the reverse strand, counting down.
TTTAAATAAAGATGTTGTTTAATAAAAATGGAATTATTTATATGAATTGATAAATCTATTATTTGAATGCGCCCAAATTTATAAAAATATTTTAAAAGTAGATTGTTTTTTGTTGGGTGTGATATGAGAGGCGCCAAGAGAAATATTTGGTTTATACATATTTTTTTCAAAATAATTTATTAGAGGGATTGAAATCGAAACAAAGATCTTGGAAAAAGCCGCTAGGTTCTTTCTTGAAAATAGTTAAGAACGGTATTAAGGGTTGTGTTCGTCTACACAATCACTTAAAATAAATAGATATCGTTCTTGGGTGAGTGTGCCGAACGCTTAATAATGTACTGCTTATTTTCGAACACTGGCTTAAATGGTTATTGAAATATTGAAATGTTATTACATTTTTTTTACCTAGCTGGCTATTTCCTGGGGAATCTATTAACTGGATCTTGGTGATACTTTTCCCAAACAACAACTGGAGTTTAGCCAGGTAACCGTTTTTTTTTTTTTTTTGGTTTAAATACGTACATATACAAAAGTGTTGTGGGCAATTTTGAAGTGAAAAAAGGATATGCCAATTAAGCCGGCACAGTGTTACCTCCATATAGAGATAGTTTCAGGAAGTATTCTACAAAGAATTTTTTCCGAACTACAAAACCAAAAAAAAAAAACGGATGCGAAACGTATATTTATTTATGAATTTGTTTATTTTTATGTCTCTTAAATGAAAAAAAAGATATTGCCAAATAAGCCAGGAAATTAGGTCTCATTTTCGGGGCAAAGTATAATAGTTGGGCATCGTAAAAAAAAATTATAGATATATGTATGTATATGAAAAAAGAATGGCGAAATTAAGTTAATTTAAGGTTTCACTCTTTGTTTAAGTGTTAGGTGTTCGTTAATCCCTTTAAGGCCATAAAAAAATGATATATTTTAATGGCAATTTATATCTCTTAATAAAAAAAGAGAAAAAAATTTTTTTTTGTATATTTTTAGAACTGTAGGAAAAAATTAAATTCTTTGAAGTGACAGAAAAGGAAGTGACCTCAGAGAGCTCTTTTAGGCGAGCTGGCATACCGTTCCGTAACAAGGAAGACAAGGACACACCAGTTTATTTCAATAAGCTATTTATTATTTGCTTAAAAATATTTAAGCTAGACTTTTTGCCGTTTTTTAAAATTGACTTCAATTTTTTTTTTGTAAAAATATTCGGTAATAATTATTATTTTCCTAAAACATTCTCTTATTTCTAGTAAATTCAGAAATTACACACAATTTTTTTTTTTTTTTTTTTGCAAAACTTCAATTTGCCTAGTAGTTAAGAAGAATGAAATAAAAAACTTCATCTTCTAAAAGCCTCTACGACCCGTTCATACATCATTTTGCAATCCGGCCAATAGTTTAGGAGATTCAAGTTTATAACCACTTTTTTGCGATTGAATCTAATTTGCGATGTATACAAAAAGGCCAATATAGGTGACAGAGCATAACAATTTAAGTGCATGTGTACGACGCCGAAAAAGAGAGCGTAATACATCTCTGCTGAACGCTCATGCTCAACTCTCGTCAAGCGGTATAATTTTTCAACGTTAACAGGCGGTATGTGTACAATTGAACCTGCATATAAAAATGTACTTATGTACCTGTGAATATATATATAGCAGCAGCTAAAAACCTAAACGAAATTATAATGTATTTTTTATTTTATAGTATGACTAATGTATTCCTATTTGAACAATTTAAATTCAAATGTAGAAAGTAAACGCTACTATTAGCTAATGAACGCAGAATTTATGTTTTTATGGATACTAAACGAATAAAAGCAGTGTAATTCTTAAGCAATTCACTTAGGCCCTAATTTTGTAAAACACAACGCAACAACAAAAAATTACATTGAAAGCAAAAACAAATTCATAAATATTTTGTAATGTTGTTATTGCCTCTAACAGAAATTCACATTGGTTTTTAAGTTTTCATACGCCTCATTGCTTGTGGCGTTGAAAATTTTAAAACGGTAAATAAATTTCTGATCAAAGCAACAACAAAATTACAAAATATTTATGAATTTGTTTTTGTTTTCAATATAATGCTTTGGCGTGCGTTGTGTTTTACAAAATTAGGGCCTTAGTTTTTATTGATCTACACCTAAATATGTAAAACGGGAAAACCAGAAAGTCATGTACAGTCTGTACTAATCCCACTCAAAGATACAAAATGCGTTTCATGCAAAAAAAATAATCTCAGTAACACTGAATTTAATTTTTTTGTTGTTCATGTTTGCACATTTTTTGCTACTTCTTGAATTAAAAAATATCCATAGTCAAATCGTTTTATTTTGTTTTTTTGTTTTGCTTATTTTCAAATTAAATAAGAGAAGGTAAAATTCTACCCACATAGCCTCTTAAGGGTGTTAAATTAGCCAGGCCATATTGCTAGGGGAAAACCCCACGATGATTTTTAAGAATTTCAAGAAATTTACTGTGTATTATAAGTGTGGAGATATCACAGAGATTCGGGCATCTGATGATTATGAAAAAAAGTTGTTACATATCAAAAATTAAGAAGTTGCAATTGTTACCTTTCCGCTTTACGATGGTTAAGGAAGATAACTTTACCTACTGTGAATAAGTCCACTATTTGCGTTACCGGTTTTATTTAAAAGTTATAACTTTTTTTTTAATAAAATTAAGGAATTAAGCACTGTCTCTTATGCTACCTTATTGTATTTCATTTGATTTATACAAATCGATTTTCACTGTACACTCATAATAAATAGTTTATGCAACAGGCAATTTGCTTCATATAACTCTTTTTACATTTTTTTTAAATCTATAAAATTAAAGTGTGACAAAAAATGCTGAAATAACTTTTTATAACCAAATAAAAATACGACGAAAATGTTGGTGTTTTCTTTTTTATCGTATACTAAATATAAAATATTAACATTTTAGTAAATGTATTTATTTGAGTATGTGTGTGTACGTGTGAATATAATGTCAATTGCTTAAATAACAACGTTTTTTCTGAACCGTTGTATTTAAGGCAAGCTCTAAATTTAAGAGTCTAAAACAACCTAAAGGGATAGTTTTTAAAAATTAATTTAATGGGGAAAAAGTAATTTCGTAAAACATTTTCTGTTTGATTTGTGTATGCTTAAAAATCGGACAAAACAAGCAAGAACAACCCCACTAAAGAGAAAACTGATCTAAATGTACCCAGTCCAAAGTCCCCTGCTGCGCAGCCAGGTCATTCCCATTCAGATTCTCGAGCCTACAGCCCGAGACATCTCCCAATTCGCGCAAGAATATACTACCTATCTCAGCCTGCTATTCTCTAGCCTGGGACAGTGACACATAATGTGCTCAACTGTCTTCAACTCCTCTGGGTCCACACACAGCCTACATATATCCGACAAGTTAGATCCCATCTACACCGCCATCCTACCTTTTATGCAGTGGCCCGTGATACTACCTGTCATGGTCCTGACCCTACCCAGCACCGGCTACAGTGCAGGCTATACCCTGCATGCGGTTCCCCCAGACTTGATTAGTCCCGCTCAGAACCCATTCCCCGATTGTTCCAAAATAGAAAACAGTCCATTTCCGAGCCCATTCTCGCCAACTCATCAGCCATCTCATTGCCGGTAATGTTGCAGTGACCCGGTTTCCAGCATTGCCTCACCACATATTCGCCAACAAGTTTTTCTAGAGCCCTCCTCCTACAATCATCAACTAGATTGGAGTTTATATACATTCAAAATATTATGGGGTTAAATTCAAACGAAAATTCATTTTAAACAACAACAAATTCATTTAAAAAACGGATCATTTACATTTCATTTAAAACAAATGATTTTTACATTAATTTTTGAATTTTTTGTTTATTAAACTGCATTTTCCTAAAAATTCGGCTATGCCGAATCTTTGATACCCTCCACCGACAGCTCAGTGGGCTTTATATGGGGCCTGTAGTAAATTATGGACCAAGCATCATGAAATTTATTATTGTGAGTAGTGAAGTATTCAATTTTATTTTGATAGCATTATTTATTACGGCTTTAGGTGTACTAAACTGTTTTCTGGGAGAAGGGTTTGTATGGAGCCCAGCGTAAATTTTGGACCGTTCATCACGAAATTTCACAGTATAATTTATAGTACTATACAACTGTGTTGTTATGATAGCATTATTAATTATGTTTTTAGGCGTACTAAACTGTTTTCCTGTAGTAGGGTTTCTATGGGGCCAAGGGTAAATTATGTACCAATCTTCACGAAATTTCACAGTATCATTTATAGTCCTATAAAACTGTGACGAGCCAAATTTTGTAATGATACCATTTTTTACGGTTTTAGGAGTACTAAACTGTTTTCCGGGAGTAGTGTTTATATGGGGCCTAGAGTAAATTATGGACGGATCTTCACGAAATTAACAGCGTGATTTCCAGTCGAATAAAACGAATTTTTGCAAAATCGTATCTCATTCTGTGCCTTGTTCCACCATTTATGTTATTTTTTGTAACAAAATTAATAGTTTTTTAAGGTGGTGGTTCCACATGATTTATAGCTCTGTTCCTACTGAAGCGATTTTGCTCGATTTCAATCCCAAACTGCCTAGGATAACTACAAGCAATTTGACACCAAGTTTGTTCATTTTGTTTTGAGTTGTTCGAAAGTGAGCGTGTTTTCAACAGACGGATAGACAGACGGACATGGCTAAATCGACTTAGAATTACTCAAGGAGCCAGAATATATACCCTTTATGGGGTCTGAGATGAATAATAAAAAAGTTTCACGCGGAATGACAATTTAGGGTATAAAAATATAATTTAACCGACAAAATTCAAACTACATATCAAAATAAAAAAAAATTATTCATAAAATACCTATATTTTTTATTAAATTTTAACATAACGGAAAACGATCAGAGTACCTTAGAAATTGACGCCAAATTTCTTTACTATACCAAATTGGACAAATAGGTCTCGTATTTCCTCTAACCGTCATTTAGTGTCTGTTTAAACTAATATTTTTCGGTTCATCCTGTATGACCTCTATCTTGCAAAATGAATACTCAACAGGATATTTGTATCGAAGATAAGTGAACAAAGAACCCGGTTTAACCCTTTTAGTAAAGAAATAAAGCTGGTCGAATTTTGATTATAATTATAATGATTAATTCTAAATTTTACTTGCCACAAGTTCATTTTAAAACAACATATCATTTCCGCCGTTGTAATCGTTAAACATTTCACGCCAAGAAATTTCATTTTCCCCACTCCCATAAAATCTCTAAAAAAATTCGTTTAATCACAATTCGATTTAAAAATTTATTTTTTTTATAAAGTGACATTGTGTCAACAGCGCATACACTTCATGTCATTTCATTACACTCATCAAGCTGAAGCTATCCATCTACCCATCCATCTATCAAGTGATAAAATCACTAACGTTGATACTTGTGAACAAAAGTATACACCCACACTTATACATAAGCGCGCAAATAACAAAATACGCATACATACAATCTCTTCACTAGCCCATATAAAACGAATAAAATATTTAAACTTACAATAACCCAGCGGGAAAAAGAAGGGGTACGGATGCCTAATAGAAGGCCTCTGTACTACTTCTTTTGGATATACAAGGCCTGCTCGCTCCATTCCATACTCATATCTTTTTTACACACGTTGTCATTGCGGAGAAGACCTCTCGCTCTCGCTTCTTTAGCAGGTACATAAGAATGGCAAAGGGATCAAAAAAATAATTGTTTTGCTTGTGCAAAAAAAAAACAATACAAAAATGTTACTCCTTCTCTACTCCCTTCTCATAGAAGCGAGTGTGGAAGGTGTATCTTATCTTTTACACCAAAGAGCCGAGGCCTTCTATGAGGCATTCTTTAGCAGTTAGATAAGAATAGGAATTTAATCAAAACAATTTTTAAGCAGGCCTTTTAAAAGGCCTGAAGTAAGAAGTTCTTCTGAGTTTTACCGCTGGGAAAATACACAAAATTACACGCACACATGCAATCAAGTGCGCTCACATACCCGTACAAAGTCACACAAATATTTTTTTTACACTAAATGTACGTGAGTTTAAGTTAAAAACTCAGAGGCAGTGATAAATGTCAAATCAAAATATACAAACAAAATAAAAACGATGACTGCAAATAAACTATAAAGGCCTCGTTACTCTTACGTAAATGTTGCGGATACGTAAACGTTGCGGTCGACTTGAAATGTTGGTAGTTACTACAAAAACGTAAACGTGTCATATGTTGTTGAGGTGTATGCGTGCACTCGTACACATGTATGTATGTAAATTATTATTTGTTTTGATTTTGCTCACAGTCTTGTTCCAAGACATGTTGCTAAGATTCTTGTTTAAAATCGCCAATACATACCGATATCGGCGCTTTTGTACAAAAAAATAAAATACTTTATACATATCTTTGGCATTTTGACAAAACATCTTATGTCGTGATAAGATAGCAAAAAGCTTTAAAAAAAAACTCGATGAAATATCATTTTTATCAAATAATAAAACATTTAAAAAATCAAACTTAAAGAAAAATTTCGTTTATACTACAAAATTTTAAAAAATAACAAAATTGTTTTTTGAATGAAAATTCGTATGATTAACAACATTTTTTTCAACTTTTTGAATTTGACTTAAGATGTTTTGTCAAAATGCCACAGATATACAGTGCCAGCTTGATAATTCGAATTAATGATTGCAGACCCTGATTCGGATTAACGAGATATTCGGATTACTGGATGTGCTGTTATTATGTATTATAATTCACTATATCCGAAAATAAAACGCAGACTAGGATTTTAAAACTAATTTATTTTATTTTTATTAATCAAGAATGAACAAATTAAGTTTTGTATTCTAAAAACATAATTTAGATATCAAACCAAAGCGAATTTACACCAGGTGACCTTATCTTGCTACGTAAGCAACAGCTGATAACTAACCTTGTGTCAAAATGGTATACCATTCTGGTGGTTCTGTGGAATCTTTACTTAATTCTATAATTTTCGATTAAAATTATGAAATTTAAAATGTTATTATATTTCAAAACACACAATTAACAATTAAAAACAAAATATTTGTTTGAATATTTGGCACAACGTTAAAATATTTTACAGTGTTATAAACGTTTTCAAATAAGACCACCTTGTATGAATTCGCTCTGTATCAAACGTATTTTCGAACAAAATTTCTATACAAATTTTTCTGAAAATATATTTCAAGACCAATTTAGTTTTTAATGAATACGGCGGTTAAGCTTTTTTTAAATCTTATGTTTTTTTTAAATACAAAATTTTTTGATGTAGGGTTGCTTCTCTTGCAGTGCACATGCTCCCACGAAGTATTGTCAGATTTAATAATCCAGCTAAGAATTTCCTCTTCAGAAATGCACACGTCATTCTTGCGGTAAAATTAGTTGCAAATTTTCAAAGTTTGCACGGAATTTCGGTTCTTAAAATTATAAAAATAAAATAAATATAAATTCGGTTTAGCAAACTTGCAATCAATGCGAACTATAGAGGATGTAATACGTCATAAATTCAATTCGGATTACACACCTTCGGATAAGCGAGCTGGTACTGTATATTTACATATCCAGCACTAAAATTGCTTTGAAAAATTTAATTTTTTATTTAGTTTTAATTGCACCTGAGAATCTAGTTTTGGAGTTAAGGACCTTAAAATATATTTAGTCGTTATTAATATCTCTTGAAATGAAACTTGATATAACCAATATGTGTTAACCAAAAATTAAAAAAAAAATATTTTATTGTAAACTTAATTTAATGTCCTAAAGATGCTAACCAAAGGTTAGCGCAATAATAAGAAAAATAAATAAATACAGTCGAACTTCTATAACTCGAATCATCATTATCCCAAAAAAAACTTCGACTTACGGAGACTTCGAGTTACAGAAAAAAATTTAAAAAAAATAATCAATTGCAAGCACGTGTCTATAGTTTGAATTTTTTATTTAAAACAGGTAGTTACTGAAAACTACATACAAAGCTACAATGAAGTAAAAATTTTGAAATTAGTGACTGAAAATTTATTTATTTTTTGTTATTTTCAGTAAAAAATGACTCTAACTTGTTTAAAGCCTTATAGTGCTCATCAGTTGTAGTGTCATTCGTATTTAAATATAAATTCAATGTTTGGAAAAAATTAAAAATCGTTGAGACCGTACTAGCCGGGATACCATATTTATCAGCTGCATATGTTGCATTCTAAACAAATCAATGTTCATCGATTTGTTTAGTTTGTAATTTTTATTGTATTCATGTGTGGTGTCAAGTTGTTTTGGGTTATTTATTTATGAGGGTTGCCCATCTTCTTTTAGTAAAATGTATTAGGGTACACTACACTTTAATCCACCTTCGACTTCTTTTATTAGTTTGTATTTTTCTTCAATTGACAAACATTTTAAAACACGTTTAGTTGCCATGATAATAAAATAAAATGCGATTATAACATTTATCATCTAAGGCGAATGACATTTATGCAAAGTACTGATACTTACGCAAAAAAAAAGAAGCACATGATGTACAAAAAGGGATTTCCCCGAAAAAAAAGCAAGCAAAATATACAAACCAGCTAAACAAGCAAAAGAAAACAAAATAAGCAAACCAAAACAAAAAAGCAAAATCAAAAAACCAGTAAACCAAGCAACAAATTCGAGTTATAGAATTCGTATGTATGTATTTCTTTCGAGTTATGGAGAACTTCGAGTTGTGGAAGTTCGAGTTACGGAAGAAGAATTGTATGTCATTTATTCTCTTAACGCTTCTGCCAACCTAATTAGTTCGAGTTAAAGAAAATTCGAGTTAGAGAAGTTCGAGTTATGGAAGTTCGACTGTATAATATATTTTTTTAAAAAAGACCTCAAGCTTAAATAATTCAAAATAATTATAAAAAGAGAAAGGTCAAATAAAAATAAATAATATATGGGTGTTTCTCTGGTTATGCACGCGACATTTGTACGCGTTTTATTGTGTTTGAATATTAAAAAAATAGAAGTGGAATGGAATTTTAGAATGAATTCTAGAATCGTTACATTGTTTGTGATGAGTTCTTTCTAAAAAGTATATATAATGTATAATGTATAATCATGTTTTGTTCAAAAGCAACTATCCATGGGTTGGCGAAGAAAAAAATAAATTGTAAATTACGCACGTGACATTACGCACGTGACACTTTTTACCTTCATACATATTTTAGTAATTTTACATATATTTTCAGAAGTTTTTAACAAAAAAATTAAACTTTTATTCAAAAATGAAAAATAAAAAATAAAAATATACTACAAAATTAATCCAACATAATTTTTGTGCTTAAAAAAATTATGATAGTGATTTGATTTTTTAAGTCACGGTGGACCATACCATATATATTTAATATAATAAGGTTAAGGCGAATATTCGGAACTATGCGCTGATTTTTTTCTATTTGCATTGTCCAAAATGTATGCAAATAATTATTTTATAATAAACTTTTGTTGTATATGTAAATTAAAATTATAGAAAAGAAAATAAGAAGTGGAAATACAGTAAACATACTAATGTACAATATTAAATAAATGCCATCGTTGTATAACTTGCATTTGTTGTTTATATTTGTGTAATTTTATTGTTTTGTACATATATAAAGCGAATTTAGTTAAAATACGAAAATATTTCTTGTTTCAAACTTATAAATAAATAAAGTGACCATAGAAAAAGTGAGAAAAAGGCTTTTGCAGCAGCCCGCTGCCGGAAACATGCAAAAATAATATTTTAATATTTATCAATTTTATTTACTTCCATCTATGGAAATAATCTAACTGTTGGATTAAATAAAATAAAAAATTAAACTTTTAACAACAATATTTATTTCCAACAAATAAACAAGAGCTGTAAGCTGCTTCTTTTATTTTCAATAAAAACCCGATAACTTTGGTTTCTGTGACACATAAAGCCAACATTAATTTCAGTTCGAACAAAAAACCAATTACGTTGGATTTCATTACATAAAATTTAAATTAACGATTTGATGAGAAACTCATTAATAAAATTTAAAGGTAAACCGCTGGTTAATAAGTTTTGTTGACAACACTGCTTCAAAACAAAAATACAATGCTTAACAGCTGATACGTAAAAACGGAGAGAAATTTTAATTTTATCAGGTTCGTCCGCAACGCAACGTTACGTTTACGTAAGAGTACCTATTTGCACAGTAGCATGGTAAGGAAAACGGAACAGCTGATTAGCAACGTATACGTTTACGTAAGAATAACGAGGCCTTTAAAATTATTATTTGTTTTGATTTTGCTCACAGCCTTGTTGCAAGACTTGTTGCTAACATTCTTGTTTAAAATCGCCAATACATACCGATACCGGCGCTTTTGTACAAAAAAATAAAATAACTTATACATATCTGTGGCATTTTGACAAAACATCTTAAGTCGTGATAAGATAGCAAAAAGCTTTAAAAAAAACTCGCTGAAAAAAATCATTTTTATCAAATAATAAAAAAAACCAAACTTAAAGAAAAATTTCGTTTATAATTAGGGAAACCAAATGGGACCAGGTTTTTTGAAACCCGGGATTCGGGATTTTTTTTTCAAAAAAACGGGATCCCGGGATTTTTCAGGATTTCATATATAAAGGACAATTTTTTAAATTCATATACATATTTATAATAAAATGTTTATGTATAAGTAATAAAACAAATAAATTCATGAAGAATATTAAACTCATTACAAAATAAAACAGTTAAATAAATTCTTTTGAAGTAATATGGAAAAATTATGTATTAAAACTTATATTTTAAAAAGCTTCTAAAACAAATTAATGGCGTCTGGTAATCGATATCTTATTTTATTGAAAACATATGATGCCGACGAAAACAATGCTCGCATTAAACACTACTGGTGGTATCGTAAATAAATAGCTACATATATGCTATATGACAATATTTAATTTATTTTATATCAAATAAATATGCAAGTATAAATTTAATAAAATAAACTTAAGCAAATATGTGTCGAAAGGCCTTTGGTAGAACCCGCTAAAGTTCTTAACACCTTTTTCCACAACTTGCTTTTTGCGTGCGTAGTTCTATTATCATTTACTTAGAAAAAAGACCACACCGAACTTTATCTTCTGATTTTGTTTTATGTGGTACAAAATGCATTGCATGTAACATTTATTCACTTGCGACTTCTTTTTGTAACCAGTTAAAAATTAGATTCATTGCCATTTTGATTTAATCTTAAATTTTTTAAGGTATTTTTAACAGTGTGACTCAAGTTTATTTAAATATAGTTGTATTTAATAAAAAAATACCACATATTTACTAAAACCAAAATCGAGACTTACATATTTTGAATAATCCCGGGATTTCGGTATTCGGGATTTCGGGATTGGCATCCCTATTTATAATTCAAAATTTTAAAAATGTAAACAAAAATGTTTTTTGAATGAAAATTCGTATGATTAGCAAAATTTTTTTCGACTTTTTGAATTTGACTTAAGATGTTTTGTAAAAGTGCCATAGATATATATTTACATATTTAGCACAAAATTTGCTTTAAAAAATTTGATTTCTTATCTAGTTTTTATTGCGCCTGAGAATCTAGTTTTGGAGTTATGGACCTTAATCTAAGCAAAAATTGAAAAAAAAAATTTTTTATAATATTTTATTGTAAACTTAATTTAATTTTCTAAAGATGCTAACCAAAGGTTAGCGCAATAATGAGAAAAATAAATAAATATACAGGGGTGTGCTGAAAATCGCAAACGCAAAACGCAAGAATTTTAACCGTCGTTTTTTAATAAGATTTCTGAAATAAGTGAATTTTATGACAAATATTAAACAAATATTTCCCTATTAAACAGGATTTTAAACTAAAAATTATATGAATTAGGTTTAAAGTTTATTAAAAACAACTTCCAAATTCTTGCGTTTTGCGTTGCGATTTCCGGACACCCCTGAAAATATATGTATGTTTTTAAAAAAGACCTCAAGCTTAAGTAGTTCAAAATAATTATAAAAAAAGAAAGGTCAAATAACAATAAATAATATATATATTTAATATAATAAGGTCAAGGCGAATATTCGGAACTATGCGCTGATTTTTTTCTATTTGCATTGTCAAAAATGTATGCAAATAATTATTTTACAATAAAATCAATATTCGAATCAGCTGTTTTATGTTTAGGCTCATGTGTTTACAGCTTTTAATTAAATTTTTATTTAATAATTTTATAAATTATGATTTTTGCGTTAAAATATTGTTAAAACTTGTGTTGTAAATGTAAATGAAAATTATAGAAAAGAAAATAAGAAGTAGAAATACAGTAAACATACAAATGTACATATGAAATAAATGCCATCGTTGTATAACTTGCATTTGTTGTTTATATTTGTGTAATTTTATTGTTTTGTAAATATATAGCGAATTTAGTTAAAATACAAAAACATTTGTTGTTTCAAACTTATAAATAAATAAAATGACCATAGAAAAAGTGAGAAAAAGGCCTTTGCAAATTTGCAGCAGCCCGCTGCCGGAAACATGCAAAAATACCATTTTAACATTTATCAATTTTATTTACTTCTATCTACGGAAGTAATCTAACTGTTGGATAAAATAAAATAAAAAATTAAACTTTTAACAACAATATTTATTTCCAACAAATAAACAAGAGCTGTAATCTGCTTCTTTTATTTTTAATAAAAACCCGATAACTTTGGTTTCTGTGACACATAAAGCCAACATTAATTTCAGCTCGAACAACAAACCCATAACATTGAATTTCATTACATCAAATTTAAATTAATGTTTTGATGAGAATCTCATTAATAAAATTTAAAAGTAAACCGTTGGTTAATAAGTTTTGTTGACAACACTGCTTCATAACAAAAATACAATTCTTAACAGCTGATACGTAAAAACGGAGAGAAATTTTAATTTTATCAGGTTCATCCGCAACGCAACGTTACGTTTACGTAAGAGTACCTATTTGCACAGTAGCTTGGTAAGGAAAACGGAACAGCTGATTAGCAACGTATACGTTTACGTAAGAGTAACGAGGCCTTAAAGCAATACGAAGAGCAGAATTGGACAGATAAGTGATCACACAGCCAAACCTACAAAAATAAAAAAAAATACAAAAATCGATTGACAGAATACAACAGCTACAACAAAATTATGTTGATACTACTCATCACATTGACAGTTCCCTCACTCATATGTATATTAGACTGTCCCAGGAAATTTTTTTTTCGAATTCAGATATGAGTACCCTCCAAATTTTTTCCTTTTGATCCGAATAACCGAAATATGAAATATTATTGTGATCGGATAACGTTTACCAGTGTCGACTTGAAGTCAAAGTTTGAGATAAAGGCCAGTGTGAAAGCCATAGAATAATCTTGGAATTTAAAACCATCTTTTAATTTTACTTGTGTAATTCACATTTATTTATTAAAAATATGCTAATATTCAGTGTTTTCTGAATCCTCTAACCACGCCCACTACAACTGGTACTGTACTGTTGCCCTGCCACAAGTCCTAAGTTCCTGCCTAAGACCATCTGGACATGGTAAGTGATATAATGTAGACAAAAAAAAATATAATAATTTTAAAGTTTTAGATTTTATTATCTTTATTCATTAAATTTTCTTTTTAAAGTTTGTTTATTACAGTCCGGATACATCTGTCTGTGTTCTTGTTCTTTCAAAAGCAACGTTGCAAAAGTTTTGCCAGTATTTATGGTACTTGACAGATGAAGTATGTATGTTGTCCCTATTTGACGATGAAGTAGATCAAAAAATTAAAGCGAAAATGGTGGCTAACTTAAGAAATGAAATTCCGTTAGCAACAGGTAAACGCTACATCCCATCGAAAGAAGAACTTTGCGGCTCACTTTACGGTTAGTCTTGCATATACTAATAATAGATTTAATTTCTTTCAATAAATACTTCAATATACAATTGATAACAGTTTTCCCTTTGTATTTTTAGACAAAAATATAGATGACTTTATTTCATTTAAAAGCAAATCCTTATTTAATCGGCTTAAAATCGACGACAGTTTTCTAAGCGAATGTCCCACTACGTGGCAAACTAATGCATCATTTAAACAAAGTAAAGAGAAAGTTAATGCACTGAGAGCGGTTAATGATACTGCTGAAAGAGCGGTTAAGTTAGTAAAGGATTTTCATGGCTTAATTACAGCTGAAGAGGAGCAAAAGCAATATTTACTACGTTGTGTACAAGAACACAGACAGATGTATCCGGACTGTAATAAACAAACTTTAAAAAGAAAATTTAATGAATAAAGATAATAAAATCTTACAGCCATATTCATAAAAAGTTCTTATTTTATGTTTATAGCATGTAGTAACTATCAAATGCTTTTTGTCTAACAAAACTTCTATAAAAATTTGTATTCATAAACGTACATTAACAGTTCTATTACTATTAACAGTTTGTGGAGATTTTTTGTTTAAGTATGGCAACTTTCTTTATATTTTGCTGCCATTTTATTGCTAGTGATGCATGCAACTTCTATTCGGTTTACATGATATTCTATATTAAATTGTTTTTTATAGTTTTTTTTTATTGTAGGAATAGCTTATCCCATCAACAATAAATTTCAACTGTTTTTATCAATAATAAAAACTGGGAATTAAGCACGGATAACAAAATCTTTTGAAATTTTAATTGTAGAACTTAAAAATTATTCTTATCAAATAAAACTACATTTTATTTTAGTTTCTGAAAAAAATCTTGCCGAAAGGTATCATAAACACTTTTGTTTGAACCTTTTAAAATATACGATAAGAAAATATTCGAATAAAAAGTTTGTTTACTTTGTCCATATTAATAAATAAAACATTTTTTCATTATTTTTGAACATATTTCACAAAAATAATATCATAAAATGCAGACACTTATCAAAATTTCATTTTATTTTTGGTTTAAAGAAGGGTAAATCGAACAATAAATTTTCTTACTTTATGAATAGTTTATTAAAGGTTTAATAGACTATTTTTCGTTTATGAATTCAACTTTAGTACTTTTGCCTTATATTTGGTTAATTAACCATTAATAAATTTTTATGAATACGGCTGTAAATCTTTAAAATTAATATATATATATATTTTTTTGTCTACATTTTATCACTTACCATGTCCAGATGGTCTTAGGCAGGAACTTAGGACTTGTGGCAGGGCAACAGTACAGTACCAGTTGTAGTGGGCGTGGTTAGAGGATTCAGAAAACACTGAATATTAGCATATTTTTAATAAATAAATGTGAATTACACAAGAAAAATTAAAAGATGGTTTTAAATTCCAAGATTATTCTATGGCTTTCACACTGGCCTTTATCTCAAACTTTGACTTCAAGTCGACACTGGTAAACGTTATCCGATCACAATAATATTTCATATTTCGGTTATTCGGATCAAAAGGAAAAAATTTGGAGGGTACTCATATCTGAATTCGAAAAAAAAAAAATCCCCATACAAGCTTGGGACAGTCTAATGTATATATTCACACGTCACCAATACACACACACAGACATATTTCTAAATGAAGTGACGATAGTTCGGCGGCTAGAAAAATAACAGCGAATTGATTTTTATTTGTAAAAAAAATAAAAATGGACGTTGAAATCAAAATGCATATCGTGAACTTCGTGATTCAGTGATGAGGCAGATTTTCACCTCAGTGGATTCGTCAATAAGCAGAATTGCCACATTTGGGCGAAAGATACTCCAAGAGTGATTGTCGAGAAACCAATGCACCCACAAAGAGTGACTTTTGCTGCGGTTTATGGGCTGGCGGCATCATCGGTCCAAATTTTTTCCTAAATGAGGACGGTCAAGCAGTTACGGTGTTCGCTATCGTGAGATGATTTTGAACTTTTTTGGCCTGAATTGGAAGATATGGATGTAGACGATATGTGTTTTCAACTGGACGGTACCACTTGCCACACAGCTAGCGAAACAATGGCTCTTTAATGACCGTGTTATTTCATGTGGTGGCGATGTCAATTGGGCGCCAAGATCATGTGATTTGACACCGTTGGACTTCTTTCTTTGGGATTATTTGAAAAAAAAGTTGTACGTCGATAAGACAGCAATGATGCAAGAGCTAAAGGATGAGATAATTCGGCACATTAACGGCATAGAACCGCAATTATGCCTCAGCGTCATCGAAAATTTGGACCGTCGGATGGTGGTGTGCTGCCGAGGTTGCGGCGGACATTTGGCCGATATTTTGTTCCATACATAATTGAACCATACCAATAAATAATTTGTGTTTTATTCAAAATCAACATCGGCCCTTAAAACTTAACCACCCTTTACATGTTTGGTCGTTTATTGAAACGACGAAAAATGAGCTTAACCTAAACTATTACATTAGTTATTAAAATATTTTTTAGACGGATATTGGATAAATTAAATTTTGAATTTAATAAACACATGCACACCTATCAACAATAATTTGTAATACATTTATTTCAAAATGCAAATGTTATGCCTAAAGTCTGGGGTATTTATGAAAATTTTTTTTTGTTAGCTCTAGCACTAGGTGGATCGATTATTCGACTTTATTCAATAACCGGTTTTCGAATAGTCCGAATTGTTGCCAATAGGGTAATCGTAGAAGTTTCATTCGGTTCAGCACATATTATTTTTAGAATTCTCGCCCCTGTTTTTCGATTTTTTGTTATATTCAAAAAATATTGCAAGCAAAATACAAATTTGGTCTTGTCAGACCAAGACGGTAATCCTAGGGTTAAGTTTTACCTTTAGGTACTAAATAAATGAACATTTTTTCTTTAATATATGTATGAAACTTTATAAAAATACATAAATATTTTTCTTTTTACAAATAACTATTTTTTATTAATATTCTTAAAATCAACAACCGCTTATCTAATATGCTGTTTTAATATTTTGTATGCCCAAAACTATTGATGCAAGACAATGGGTACAAAAGTGTGCAAAACCAGTAGACAACAAGTTGATACCAAAACCTCATTATTTTTAAAATTGATTGCTTAAAAAGCTTTAAAAAAAATTAGGGATGCTGTACAAACTTAAAGTTAAAAATCTTTATTTCTAAAAATAAAAAAATCTTGAATTCAAGGTTATTAATATATGCTTTGTCCATTAGACATCACATTGTATTACTATGCTTAGAACTTCAAGAAAGCTGGTTCCTCATTAATTATACCACCCACATAAGCTAACATCAACCTTACCTAATTATATACATTATCCTAACATCATGAAGTATGAATAGCTTTACTATTTTACTTACCACTATGAATACCCTTACTGTTAACTAAAATAACTTGTTCACTTTATAATTTTTATGTAGTTTATTTTATTTTTGAATATGAAGATAAAGTTCGCTCCAATAAAGAGGGAGTAGTTATTGCCTTTAACCCCAGTATTTACTAGCGGTAGTTAGTAGTAACCGTAGTCGACCGCCAGCGCCTCCGAATTTCGTTGGTAGTCGACTTGTTCCGAACACATATTTATCGTATTTTGCCCGAACACCAGCGCTCCGCATTTCGTTGGTATTCGTAACCGTAGTTAGTCGTATTGAGCCGACCGCCAGTGCCTCGAAAAAATAAAAGATGTTGAATATAATAAAGTAACCTATGAAAGGAAATAATTCCCAGTTTCTATTTGTTAAAATAATTGATTTAAATACATTCAATTTATAAAGTATCACTATCCCGTGTGTCACAAAGAATGCTGACGAAGGCTGTAGCGGGCCAGAAAATGCATTACATTCTGCTGGTGTCTTATAATTGTAAATTTTTCTGTACATACAATATACTTCATTGCTATCCAAAGGATAGCTAAGGTAAAATGTAACAAGAAGATACAATATAATAGTCTGGTAGATTACAATGTCATTCCTAAAAATTAAAGGAATAGGACTATTACCAAAAGCTTTAAAAAATACAGTAACTGAAATTTAGCTCATAGAATAAATTCGAAAAAATAAAAAATGTTGAAAAATAAATAAATATTATATATTTTTTTTAAATAGATCTCAAGCTTAAACAATTCTAAATAATTATAAAAAAAACAAATGTCAAATAAAATAAAATAATATATATATTTAATATAATTAGGCTAAGGCGAATATTCGGAACTATGCGCTGAATTCTTTCTATTTGCATTCTCTTAAATGTACGCCAATATTTATTTTATAATAAAACCGATAATCGAATCAGCTGTATTATATTTGGTCTCATGTGTTTAGAGTTTTAAATTCAATTTTGTTTAATAGTTTTGTAAGTTATGATTTTTGCTTTTTTAAGAAGTGGAAATAAAGTTTACATGCAAATGTATCTATGAAATAAATGCCATCGTTGTATAACTTGCATTTGTTGTTTATATTTGTGTAATTTTATTGTTTTGTAAATATATAAAGCGGATTTATTAAAAATATTAAAATATTTGTTGTTTAAACTTATAAATAAACATGCAAAAACTACTCTTTTAACTATTTATAAATTTTATTTATTTCCATCTATGGAAATAATCAAACTGTTAAATAAAATAAAATAAAAAATTAAGCTTTAAAAAACAATATTTATTTCCATTAAAAAAACAAGAACTATAAGCTGATAAGATTGGTAACTGTGACACCTAAATTTCAGTTCGAACAAAAACCCCATAACTTTGGATTTCATGACACCAAACTAAAATTAATGTTTTGATGAAAATCTCATTGATAAAATTTAAAATTAAGCCGCTGTTTAAAAAGTTTTGTTTTTCTGCAACGCAACGTTACGTTAACGTGTGGGTACCTATTTACACATAAGCTTGGTAAGGAAAACGGAATAGCTGATCTGCAACGTATACGTATACGTAAGAGTAACGAGGCCTTTACAAAGTATAACCGAAACCCGTTTATTATCATCTTTTCCGCCAGATCGAATTCTCATTACTTAACGCTGCCCCACGTATCGCCACCGTACGTACCTAATGCCAACAACATCAGCCGTTTCCTAGCGTCATCAGCAGTACCTGCACGGAATTACGCTGCTTCAGCACCGTTTCCCGACTACAGCCGCGTGTTTCATTTCAAACCTTCGAATTGACCCTGGACAGACTGAGTCATACCTCAGTTGGGAAAGTTAACTGCGTTACAATGGGGAGAGGAACAATTTTTGACCATGCTAATTATATATATTGACGTGACAATATGCCAAATATTTACATTATAACGGTGTCTTAATGCATCAATTGTTATTAAATCTTATCTCTTAAGCTTCGTTTACAATCAAAGAAACATTTTCACTTGGTGTTCATTAAAGAGCAACAATTTCTTTTACAACCACACACATTTTGCATTAATAAACCGTTTGCAAATTTCAGCCACAACAATATTTTTCATTTACAACATTCACCCTTACTCCATTTAGCGTCATCAATACAAAACGATAACGTTTTGTATCGATTCTTGCCAATCGGTATGCCCATTGTCAATATCAAGTTTTATTGATAAGCGTCGATGTATTTTTGGTATGCCGTACGCAACGTTAACGATGGCATCGATATAAATTTATGATGATTTTGTCGACAGTCTTATTGGTGTCGAAACAGTTTTATTCCTTTTTAACTTTACAATAATAATAATGTTAAATTAAAAAAATATAAAATGAGCAACAGAGCTGCCCGAAAATTGCAAAAATTTGCAAAAATAGCGAAATTTCGCGAAAATTTTTAATATTTTAAACACGCCATAAAATTGATTAAAAGTCCCTAAAACTATAAGAAATAGCAAAAATTCCATAAAAATGTCTAAATGAGCGGAAATTCGCGAATTTAAGCCATGTGTCTGATTCTTTAGAGCCTTAACGATTTTTAATAGATATCAAACTTTTCTATCATACTGCTAATTTGCGAATTTCCGCTAATTTTGCCATTTTTATCGAATATTTGTAATTTCTTATAGTCTTAAGCTGGGATCACACGATTGCCGCAATGCACCAATTTTCTCACTTTTTACTACCCCAATCGTGTGACTGCACAATCAAATGGCTCTTGTACCAATCGAGGACAATATTGTGCTTACTTTTACCAATCAAATGCAACCCTGGTGCGGCAATCGTGGGACTGTTTGCTATGCAACCGCGCGCCAATAAAACTAACAAAAATGCACCAATATTGATTGTGTTCTTATGCGGCAATCAAACAACACAATACGCGCCAATATTTGCCTTTTTTTTAATAAATTTCCTTTTTTGTGTTTCTTTTAGTATGTAATGAAAATAAATATGTATTTATTAATTATGCATTTACATAAATTTTTTTTAATTATTGCTATTAACAGAATACATACATATGTATGTATATACATATGTATGTTCACAAGCATATATCTACATATATGCATATTTCTATGCGAACCATAACATACGAAATTGTTGAACAGGCTTTTAATTTTTGAAATTTTTTAAAAAATTTAAATAAAATTATTCAACAAAATTTTGTTTAATTATATAATACAAATTTAATATTTTTTCAATGAACAAACCAACAAGAACTTTCAAACAAATTAAAAACTACCACAACAGCTGTTTTCGCATTTAACACTAGTAAGAACAATCGTGTGACTGTGCTGCGGCAATTGTTGTAACCATTTCGCTTTGTACCAACCAGCGGCAATTAAATTTGTTTAAAACAGGGCAATCGTGTGATTTCAGAATATTTGATTGGTGCAATTTCATTATTGTGCGTCAATAAAGCACAATAAAAATTGTGTC
Source organism: Pollenia labialis (assembly GCA_949318255.1). Classification (NCBI taxonomy): domain Eukaryota; kingdom Metazoa; phylum Arthropoda; class Insecta; order Diptera; family Polleniidae; genus Pollenia; species Pollenia labialis. The sequence continues at coordinate 114,775,380 of OX439139.1, read as the reverse complement.
ATATTGGTGCATTTGCGGCAATCGTGTGATCCCAGCTTTAGGAATTTTTATCAATTTTATGGCTTTTTTGAAATATTGAAATTTTTCACGAATTTTTGCAAATTTTCGCGAATTTTAGCAATGTTCGCGAAAGAAGTGATTTTTTCGTGTGATTCTCAACAGCTTAAATGTTTTTTAATAAATATTAAATTTTGCTATTATACCGCAATTAGCAAATTTTTGCGAATTTTCGAATCAGCACAATTATAAATAAGGAGTTTTTTTGTTTTTTTCCCATTTTTACAATTGAATTTACATAGGAAAAATGGGAGAAAACTCTCGGGGAATTATTTATTCATAATTGGGCTGAATATTTGGCCATTTTTATGGAACTTTTGCCATTCCTTATGTTTTTATGGACTTTAAATCAATTTTATGGCTTGTTTGAAGAATTAAAAATTTTCGCGAATTTACGTTATTTCTGCAAATTTTCCAAATGTTTGCTAGTTTCGCGTAACTTTTTGTTGCTCTTTTTTGCAATCGTCGCCGTTATAAAGGTAGCCCCATAGTTAAATAGAAGTCTGTATTTCACAGGGCACACTCAACACTGTCACTTTATATGAGGCGAAAAGTGTAATGCCTTATGGCATTAGTAATTGTGAATTTTTTAGAATAAATCAAGCTTCCCTTTTTTAGAGCACAACATTTTTAAGAAATGAACATAAAATTGCATTTTTTTAATAAAAACTGAAAACAAAATAAACCAACTGTCTAAGTAATTAGAGATGTGCTTTAAAAAACGATAAACAATCGACATCGTTACACTGCTGTTATAGAATACAAGTTTTGTATCGAATTGATGACGACGTCGATTAAAATTGAGTTTGATATTTAATTGATGACGATGACGACGACGTTAAATGGAATAAGGGTGATTATGTTGAAATTTTCATTCAAAACTAAATAAAACTATTTTAAACGTCAGAAAAATTTTCATACAAATTTTTGCTGAAGTTCTAGTTGACTTAACTTAAGTTACATTTTTAAAATAATTTTAGTTACATTTTTGTTCGAAAAATGAATAGAAAATATATGAAATACTTTGGGAAGAAAATTATAGAAGAAAAACGTTATTGTTACTCTGATTGTGAACCAAGCTTTACATGGCGTTTACATTTGCCAGTACTGGCAAGACAGTAGCAATATGTACATTAGGGCGACAATGAAATATATGGGATAAATTTTTTTCCAGAATTTTAAACAAAAATGTGAAGATTCTTTTGCCACTTGGTCTAAAACTTACTTGCTGAAAATTTGAGCCAAATCGGATACCTTTATCCCGTGCACCTTTGAGGTCAAAGTTCAAATGATAAAAAAAAATGTCCATACAAGCAAAAAATGTTTTTTCCATTTTTTAATATTAGTTAGCTTTATTAGCTTATTAACAACAAAAAATTTCATTTCGATCGGACAAGATTTTCAGTTTCAAAAGTGACTTTGCTTTGATTTCTTATATTTTAGTTAAGTGTTATGTTTGTTAATAAAATATAGTTATTTTAAGCTGTTTTTAAGTTTGTTTAGTTCATATAAAACACGTTTAGCTGGACATGCACTGCAACATTCATGCTTAACATATTTTTAAAAGTGAACTGTCTTAACTACTGTCTGGACGCCTACGTCACGAAGACAGTTAGTAGAGTTTTTGGAAAGTAATGTGTATTTTCTTACTGTCTTGCCAGTACTGCCAAATGTAAACGCTATGTTATAGTTAACCATAGATGTCATATACAAACAAGACGAGCCATAAGTCACTGAAGAGCATTGTATTTTTGATGAAATTTTTACACCCTTCAGCAAAGGTAAAAGGGTATTAAAAATTTTGTCATGCCGTTTGTAATTTCTACAATATTGATCTTGGACCCTATAAAATTGATTCTCTATGTCCGTCTGTCTGTGTGTATGTTGGAATACGTTTCAGAAACCCCCTGCAGCCGTATTCTGTAATTCGCTCAGCTAAATCTCGATCTCCAGAATACCTCAGAGAATACAAAATTTAAAAATTTTAGCGATGACTTTAAAAGTTAAAATTCCCCCAAATTTAATTTTTAAGGTATTCCCAAATCTAATAATGCACGTTGCAGAATGGCATTCGTAGCCAAAAATCGCAAAACCAAGTATAGCTTTTAGCGATAGGGATTTAGTTTAAACGACTTACAGAAAACGGCTGCAGGAATGGAATGCTAAGGGCTGGGTTGTTATATATTTATGGAACAGATACTCCGGATTTGTTTGCTATTGAAATTAAGCCAAATGGGGCCATCAATGGCTGAGATGTGAGCAAAAAAAACTACGACTGCCTCTATTTTTATTTTTCATAAGGTCCCATATTGTTTTTGTTTTTTAATACTCATCACTAGGTCAACGAAAAAAAGCACTAAAAACAGTTTTAAGCTTTAAAAAAGCGTTTAAAAGCATGAAAATAAGCTGTTAAAATTAAAAAAAGCAATTTTAATTTATTGTTTATTTTACACATTATTCGTTGAATACGGCGCTGTGAAATATGGCTCCAAAAATTAAATTAAAATTTCCCTTAAATTTGCGGCTATTTTTCATAATGCAATATGACCCCATTTTTTAACCCTTAAAAATTAAATATCACCCTAAATTTAGGGTATTTATTCATTATGAAAAATCGCCTCAAAATTTATAATGAATTTTAATCCCGAAAAAGAACACAAAGGACGTTCATATGCGCGAAACTAAAAATTCCAAATTTAGAATCCCGTTGTCAAAATCCGAATAATTATACAGTTTTGGTTTTAATCGCACGATTGCAAGCATGTTGGGCTTTCGGCCATGCGCAAGGATTTTTTCCTTTATGGCATAATGAACACTGGCTTCGCTCACTAAAGCTTCACTACATAGACGGCCTGCAATACCATTTTTTCTGCTCTACTAGTTTATTTTACGTAGATTTATCTATTTTAATCAATAATTAAAAAGAAATGAATGAGAATTTTAAGCAAACCAAGTAAAACGCAAACGACCAGAATGTTGTTGCTTTTTAAACGTATTATTTATATTATTTTAAAATTAAAATTAAACATTCAATGTTTTAAAATATCATAATTTCGCACATATTATTGTTATTAAATATTAACCATAACATGTTTGGAGGCCCAGTATTAAAAATTTTTGCAGTTTTAGAAGTTTTAAGTAAAATTCCGGAAAAGACTTCAAAGGAGACCCACGTTTAATTATTAGCCAATTATTATAAAGTTTTCGATTTAAGTTCTAGTCATGTAAAACTTAATTTGATCTAATTTAAATAAAATATGAAGACACTTTTCAATTTTAGTAGTTTTCAGTTGCGGATTTTATATGGGCCCTTTGGGTGATTATGGACCGATCATAAATTAAAAATTTATAAATTAAAATTAAATTTATTAAAATGATTTCTAGTCAACAAGTCTTTGCAAAATTTAACGAATAATTTATGTTAATTTAGTAATCGGAATGTAAATAGCAAATTGAAGAATAAATTTGACAGTACGATTTGTGGTCATATAAAACGAGTTTGTAAAAAGTTTAATAGCATTCTCCCACCAATTTTTGCCAGTTTTTATTGGAGAATCACCCATTTTTTAAGGTAGGTTTTACACATTCAGAAACATAACTCTTTTACTAAGCCCATCCGGTTGGATATCAATGACAAACTGCTTAAAAGAACATAAACAATTTGAAATCCAAAATGTTGTTTTTTTTTTTGAGCGCGATTTAAACAGATGGATAGACAAACGAACATGCCTTAATCGATTTAGAATTTCTCAAGGGCCCAGAATATATACATATGTATGTGGTCTAAGACAATAACTAAAAAGTTTCACAAGGAATGACAAACTTAGCAAAAATACAGAAAACTTTAAATATTTCTACGCACAAACTCTGGTTAAAAATTGACAAATGAAAAATTATTCAAAAAACCACAGAATCTATTTTAAATCGCATTTGTACCTAACTTAATAAACATCGTTTTAATTTTTATTTTTGTTTCTTTTTTATATGACGCCTCTACTTAAATGCAAGTTAAGGGTAACAGTCGTATTAGTAAGAAATTCACAATGCAGCTGTAACAGCATTAACTGCTTGCTGTTGCCATTTTCGGACTTGACAAAAGTAATTGGCTTGAGACCAAGTATTCATCACATTGGCCATGTACAAGTGTGCATTTAACTACGTGCATACACTGACTTATTTGTTGACTAAAAAAAACTAAAACTTTACATTTGCCCTAAAAGGATAAAGAGATAGAGGGAGTGAGTGAATGAGAGGCAGAGAAAAAAGCAATGAAGCTGAATGTAGACGTGATAAATTTAGTACTATTGTACTTTTTCAAAAATGTTAAACAAAAATGAATACAGCAGGACCTCCTTGACAAAAAAGAACACATTTAAAAAAAACTGTCCAATTTCAAGTTTTTACAGGGTTTTTCAATTTGCTAATTTGTAATTAACCTTAAAAACTTAAACCATGAGGGTGAAAACAAAAACTGTTTCACGTGGAATTAGTTCGTGTTAATGTGCTCGACCATCAAACTAGGTCTGAACGTACAATGAGAACAACCCCTTTAAGGCATTGTTTACGATCCTGAACTGGTTACGACCAGACATTTGCCATATCGTGCATGCTAAAAGTATTTTGGATAACATAGTTCACTATGATGACCAACATGTTCCCACGAATGTTATTCAAATATCCACTGATGGGTCTTAAACACTGTACGGTGTCGGCTCTGGCATATTCTACAATTAGCTAAACTGGAGTATTCCTATTAAGCTGCTGGATCACTGTAGTGTCATCCAGGCCAAAATAATGGTCATCTACACAACCGCGAGACACATTCGGTATGGTGAAATATCTGGCAGGGATATTCACGTTATTACCGATAGCAAGGCGGCCATCAGATCCCTTGAGAATGTGTTGATCACATCGAAAATTGTACAAAAATTCCCGATGTCTCTGAAGGAGATAGCGAGACATTCAATGATTACCGTTAAGTGAGTCCCCGGACACAGGGATATATATGGAAACTGTATGGCGGTATAGATGTTTTACTCCCAAGAAGTAAGCAAGTTGTTGCACAAAAGTTTTATATTGCTGCCGGTCAGAGATGGCTTGATGAAACCACCTGTAGGAAAACTAGGAAAATCTCGCCCATCGTGGATGGAAAAAGGATGAGACGGGCATAACAGCTGCCCAGACATCACCTAAATACCTTATTTCGGTTATAACTGGACACAGGCCCATTGGGAGGCACGCCCAAAGGCTAGTGCTGCCTAACAATGACCTATGTAGAAGTTGTGGCGACGAGTAGGAGGAAGAGTCAACTCTTTGGTCGAAGAACCCTTGGAGACAAAACTTGCCTCTCTAATATTGATTTAAACAGGATCCATTCTTTTATTGAATCGACTGGGTGGCTGAGTGAGAATATTAGCATCCGGGTAACATAGGACCCTTGGGAGGAGGTGAGACATGGTAACACAACTGGAACTAATTAATGGACCCACGAGAGATGTGCTTGATAATGGCTGCCAATAGAACCTAACCTAATGTGCTATGCTCGGCGTGGTTAAAGGGTAGAACGTTTGAAACTTCTTACACACAGAACTAATTTATTCCTATTAATTTTGATTAAAAAATATTAAAATTACATTGTTCAATATTGAATCCACTAAATACTGTTTTATTTGTTTTGTGTAGAAACAAAAACACCACTACAAGAAGAAAGACATAATTTTTTTTATTTATAATATTAAGAAAAATTGCCGTTTTCTTTTTTTAAATTACTTGGTTAAATTATACAAATGTTTAAATAAGAATGATCAAGTTTGTTAAATAAACATGAATTATAGTTACTTTATTTAATTAACATGCAGTAACTATAAAGTAAAATCACTACCGAAACATGTTTTCGACGATACGTCTTACTTTAAGCTACTCTCTTAAAAGGGTGTGAAATTTTTCCTAGTTGTGCCTCACAAAGTAAATAAAACTTTACGTCAATTTTAATAATATCGCCCGGTATGTTTGTTTATGGTTTGAAACGATTTGATAGTGTTTCACCCTTTTCGATAAAATTGTATGGCATAAGTTTTGAAAGTCTTCTTAAAACTCGATTTTCACTATTCTTACATAAGATTATTAACACTATCGTTTGAAATTTTCAGGAAACACCGCTAAGTTAAAAAAAAACGAAATTCTGAGAAAATCGATTAAAACAGTTGTTTTTTTTAATTGAAATTCCAAGCCATATAGAGAGTTGTGCAGAAGTATTAAATAATTAACTAGAAATTGAGCAAAACTTATGGAGTTTTGTCGAGACTGATAACGGCTTAGGGATGTATTTAAAAAAAAAAACAAATTAAATGGCGGCTTTTATTAAATGAAAGCCCTTTTGCTTCCTATTTCAAGAGACTTGAGCAGATGCATTGAGAGTGGTCTTCAATGTACACTTAGGCATTCTTAACTTCCGATTATTACAATTTTAAAATTTGTGCAAAATAGTTATTTTTGGCAAGCTGGACCAAAAATGGCTTTTTAACGAAATACTTTAAGAAATTATTAAATTAATTATTATATGATTTTATACTTGTTTTTGTTTTAAATATTTTTTTTTAATTTAAATGATTTTGTTATTCGTGCTCAATTCCCAATTTTTATTATTTGATAAAAAACACTGAAATTTATTGTTGATGGGATAAGCTATTCCTATGCGCATTTCACTGGTTGCTTAGGCCAGATCATCAGGAAACTTTATCCATAAAGATTTTAGAAAAACTAAAGTAAAACTGTTAAGCGTATAAGAATTACAACATAAAACAGTGAGTTTATCTTTCCTTACATTCCCCACTATAATTGATTGGAATTCATCCAACATTAATGGTAGTTGTAAGTAGGTTAAGAAAAATCAAAATAAAAACAAAAACAAAAACAACTCGCTTTATTTAAAAAGCGGGTTGCCAGTCAGGTTTTTTAGGCCGTGCACCTGCCGGCTTATTATCAAAATAATTTTCGTGGGAATTTGAAAACATATCTTAAATTTATTATAATTTTGTTATATTTTTATTTTTTATTCTTAGTTTTTAACAACAAAATCTGTATTTTTACAAAAACTTAGTTCTTTATAGCAATATGAGACTCTAAGTCTTGTGTATGGTAAACCAAATAAATAAATACGCTATAAAAATACCGAAATGGACGATATAACGGACTAGTGGAGAGATCTACTTGTCGAGATAGGTTCTACAGAGAGACTGAGTAATGTATCGTCTAAATGAGATAAAAAACTCACAATGATTTCTGATCATAATCAAGAGTACAGTACACCTGTTTCTGTGGAGATGTTTCGACTGCAGGGCACATTAAGATCCACAATCAATTCACCAATTTAATAGAATTAATACTCGTTTTAAGTAAAAGTAGCTGAAGCATATGTTCTTTTTGTAGATAATTAGCTTGTTTATCTTATTTATAATTTAGAAAAAGTTTTGGGACTATTGGCCATGTTCTAGAAATTGAAATAAAGTAAATCGACGAAATGTTTATTTCAACTTTTAACAAAATTACTCATTTTTCCAGCAGTATTCAAAGTAAGAAGTATATACAAATTTATATTTTTGTGAACTTTAATTTGAGGTCGTAATGTTCGATTTTAAATCTACTTCATTTCGATTGCAAGAAAATGCACATCTAATTTGAATACTGAGAATATTATCAGAAAATTTTGAATATTATCCGATTCCTTTGATTTTCTTTTAGTATTAAGAAAGTAAAGTACTTTTGTTTTATGAAAGTACTTTTTTGATAAGTATTCGGTACCAGTTTAAAATCAAGGTTTTCCATCCCCGTCAGTAACACACACAAAATGAAAACAGCTAATATTGTAGAATAAAAGGAGAACAAAAAAACGCATATTCATTTATATAAGTTTGTGCAGTGTTTGAAGTTGGTGAATAAGTGCAGTTTTCCAGAACACTTTGTACATTGCCTCAGGGAGTGCAGTGAACAATACTGTGTGTACCAACAAAAACAATTGCATTGGCGTAACAAATAACAACACAACTACTGGACCACCAGTGCTGATTTTAAGATACAGTGGGCAACAAAAATAAAGAAAATAAACTTATTTTATTTGACATAATTAAAATTATAGATTTGCGAATATTCGAGACCCGTGTATTAAAAGGACGTTCCCGTCCTGCTCATTTGCCTTTTTTAAACTTATTTTATTTGACATAATTAAAATTATAGATTTGCGAATATTCGAGACTCGTGTATTAAAAGGACGTTCCCGTCCTGCTCATTTGCCTTTTTTTAATGCTAAAAAGGATACAAATATATTTTTTTTTTACTTTAAAAAATATTTTAGTAAAAATTGCTGTCATCTAAAAGACAACAATATATGGAATTTAAAATAATATTTTGTTTCGAATTGTTCGCACATTAAAGATCTTTTCAAATACCTAAAATTTTCCTAGAAATAATTCGCAAAGTTTACACCAACAAGACTATTACGAAACATACACACATCTTCGAAAGGAAGCTCAAAAATTACTTTCATTATAATATAAAAAAGAATTGAAATTTTTTTTTAATGGTTTTGTATCAGAATATATTTGTGCCAAATCAAAGTAACAACGGAAAATATTCCATGCAACATTTTTTTTGTACTTTTTGCAAAGTTTCGTATAGAATTTAACGAAAAAAAGTATACTCTAGCATTTTTTATTTTTACGAAAGTAACGAATTCGTTCGTAGGCCTATTTACAAAAATTATATATATTTTAATTAAGGCTCACTTTTATCAAATTTAATTTGCATTAAATTATTTTCATGAACGAAGGAATTTTACACCATGAAATGAACTAAAATTTATTGATAATTTTATTCTTAACTGAGCGGGGGGTTGAACTCGGGTCGAACTTACATTTCTTTGCAGTTTTATCTCTACCGCCAAAGCGGCGGCTGTCATTCTATAGTAAAACATCAATCTTTTGTTGTAATTGATTATCTTTTTTCAATTTATTTACATGTTTCTTCCTCACTTCTGATTTTTCGCATCTAAAATGGTATCGAGAAATAGCAAAATTGTTGAACTTTCTATTTTCCAGAGTCCAGCATATCGTTAGAACACATCTGTGGCCATAATGACTTAAGTTGACATAAGTGATTTTTATTTTATTACATATTTTTATTCTCTTCTTCAAGATTTATCACTTACCTAAATTTCAATTATAAAATGTCATTATTAATAAAACTACACGCATTTATATTTTAACTTACACAACAAAACAAATCCTTAATATCTCAAAACACGAAATTTCGACTTTAGCTATTAGTATTTATTGCCACAGATAGAATCCTACAGCATCATTGGAAATTAGTCTAGAAGCGGTTACCAAAAACAATTTGAAGTCGAGATGCATGCCATGTCCCACGAGAAGTGAGAAAAAATCCCTGTTGTTTCTACAGGTGAATGTGAAATTTGTTTGTTTGGAAGCGATGCGCGATCAAAATGTCTATCGAAAACCTAATACAGCCCTTCAAACAAGGTTCGGTCGACCAACTAGACCTTAGAACTCATTGTATCTACCAGCCAGATAACGATCCAACGCCTACTGCACTTTCATAAAAGCAGTTTGGGATATAATGAGGCGAAAATTACGAAACGAAGCAATTAATAGCAGCGTATCGCTAAAAGGTCTGCTCAGTATTGCAGATTGTTTTTTTGTTCAGTTTTGGTATTATTTTTAAATGAAATTTTGCTTAAACAAAAAAAGCTTGTATTAAATAAAGATCAAAAATGGCCGAAAACTGAGAAAAAATAACCCAAAAATCGTCAAAATAATAAAAGTATTTAAAATATCTTTATAAATAATTAATTTTATTTGTGATAATAAATTGCCACATTTAATAAATAATGGAAAATGTTCGTAAACTTTAAATACCTCAAATTTCAGACACAAAAATCCCAGAATAAATATTAATTTTTTTTTGTTATTGACTTTAAAGTTGTAGATCCACACGATGCGTGTTCGCCTCCATGCATTGCATGTGTTACACCCTAACCCTGAGACCACACGATCAAGTAAAATTGCCAAACAAATGGAAAGGTGAAATTGAAGGCAATCTCGTGGTCAATTAAAGAAGTGTGAGTGTGTTAGTACAAAAGTGAGAGTATATTGCAAACTGAAAGGAATTGAAAGGCAAAACTTGATCGTGTGGCCTCCAAATTACTTGCATTCTACGTTTCAAGTTACATTCAACGCTTTTTATGCAGCATCCCTACTAGTAAAACTTCAATTTTATTTGTTAAAATCAGCTATTTGTTAGAACGCTGTTTGTAACGCTTATTAAATTAGATAGTAAGCCTTTGCATTTAGCGTTATACGTAAGATTAACAGAATTAAGGCCCAGTTAGGCGAACGTTGCTGTACCCGTAATGTACCGCACCGTACTGTAAGCACGTTGGTGCACTTATAGAAAATTTAAAAACGTGTCATATGTTTTTCCCATACATAAACAAAAAGCAATAGTATACATAAAACAATACAAGCAGTGATGGGAATCAAAAATGTTTAAATTGTGACCGCTGTGCAGAAAAAGTACCAAGTGATTTAAATGGTATTAAAACAGTATTTTGGGGGCCCTATGCTCCTTATAGGATCTTCGGGAACATATATATATATATATATATAAAACAGTATTTTAATAATATTTATATTATTTATTTTCCATAAACAAATTTGTATTTTAGCATTTATATTTTAAGTAAATGTGCATACACCAAACAAGGTTTTGATACCATTTAAAGCCTTTTATACGTTTCACATTTCCATTGTATGTGTACATATCTTTACATATGTGTATTTGTATATACATATAAAATAATGTTGTACTGTAAGTTGTTTTGTCACAATTCCATAGCTTTACTGAAAAAAGTACCAAAAAAAAGAGCAATAATACCCGCATTCCAAGAAAAATACAAGCCGCCCATCACTGTTTTACAAATGTCACGTAACAACGGTATGAAATTCTATTTTATACAGAATGGTGCGTTGCAACTACGGTACATTACATTTCGGTAAGCTTTTGTATTGCATTTCGTATAACAAAAAGCGAACAGCTGATTGATACAGTACAGATACGGTACAGTAACGTTCGCCTAACTGGGCCGTTACCTTTTTTGACAGCTGCGTAGACAGTGAAAAAGTGTAGAATGCATAGTGTGGTCATGCAGCCTAGCCTTATGATTCTCAAAACAAGCTCAACGTCAAAAAAATTACCAAATTGGAAAAATCAAAAATCATGTCGCCAAACACGTTTCAATATCGCCACGTTTGTCTGACAGTCTCGGGTCTGTTCAGAAATTACTTTATACAGATCTCGCTTAAGCTATTTTTGCGGTGAGGGCTCGCTTGATATATAAAAAATTAAGTCAATATTTTTTTTTAGATTTTTATTATCAATGAAGAGAAATAAAACAAATTAAGGTGTGTATTTAAGCTTTAGTTTCTGACTGTAGCTATTATATGCAATGGTATCATAAATAGTGGTCTTACAAGTAATTATAAAACCAATATAACACTTTGATACAGTTATTATTATGTTCTTACCTTCTTCTGTAAAGTTGCAATTATGCGAGTTAGGGCCTTTCTATATGAGACCAACGATATAAAGCTTGTATACGCTATTAGAGGGCTCTTCGCTCTTTACAATTACTTTGGAACATATTCTTTAACGGTCTATGTCGGGCACCGGTAGTTAAAAAAGGCTCACAGTAGGGTTGAGAAATAGTTGAAATCAGGGTTGGTTATACAAACTTCAGTACATATATCAAAACGAATTTTTGTATAAAAAAAATGTGGTCTGGCATAATTAAGCTGATAACAGAACTGTTATATATTTAGGGTTGTATAATTTCTACCCATCACGTTCACGCAAGTGGTACTAAACCACAAAATCTTTTAAACAAACCTATAAAATAGTAAGAAACATGATTGTGTAAATATTTCAAATTTTCAATAATCACACAAACATGTTGATGTAAAACCGTTGGTGTAGTTTATTTGGCCCGTTACATGTTTCTCCAATAGAATTCACATGAAGAAACTACCTCGACAGCAACACCTTGGCAAAAAAAAAAGGATCCGAGGTCTTACTTTTTTATAAACTTACGTTTTATTATCGTTTGGACACTTTTACCGTCCACTGTAGACTAATTTATGAATGCTGCATTGTTGCTGATCAAGTTGCTTTACTGTTTGAGTGTATTTTCGTTTGTAATGGCAACTTAGAGTCATTGTGTAATGGCTGAATGCAACAATGGAGCGAAGGCTGGGTTTTTACACAAGCATCAATGCGGACCATTCATTCGCCAGTTGGTATGTACTAGTGAGTATGTGTAGTACAAAATAAATTGTGTGTGTGTGTGTCAGTTAATTCCCTGCAAATAATAGGACTTGTCCAAACACGCGTGTAAAATGTAGCCCACAAGGGACTTCGACTAGTCCAAAAGTAACGGAAACGTATGGAAAACACATGGTCTATTTAACATTACGATGTCCTAGCGCAGAACCATATAACCCAGCTTTGGGTTACAAAGGAGTAGTCTAAAAACTACTCCATTGTATACAGAAGTAGATAAGTTTTAAATTCGTTTAAAAACGAAAACATGTCGTTAAAAAATGAAGACATGTCGTCTAACTACAAACACTTTTTAACAATGACATGGTCCATGCTTGCATTACATCGGACCAGGCCATGGAGTAGTCCATTTCATGAAATTGGATCAGGTGGTCCAATAATACTTGCAGGGTTTTATTTCAATGTATAGTACTATATGTGACACCATTAAAAAAGAGTTAACACATAAGCGGTAATTATGTGTATGCGTTTTTATTTTCCTACTCCTCTTTTAATTTAATATTATTTTTTATTTTTATTGTATTTTTGGTTGTTCTATGTTTTCACTTTATTTGTGGGAAAGTTGTTCATGTCTTCATTTAAAATATTACAGAAGTGTACGCGTCGTTGATTAGTCAGTGTATCTGTGTGTTTGGCCAAATTTTAATGTAGGATTCTGTTCATACTTGGTAACTCGTATCTGGCTGATGACTATTATCTGAAATTCTCAATGGATTTGGTAACATTAAAACTCATTAAATAAAGTTTGTTGCTGTTCGTCTGTTTTAATACCCTTCACCACAGGTGGAAAGAGAGTGAACTAGTTTGTCATTCCATTTGTAATTTTTAGAATTTTCCTAGACCCCTTACAGTATGTGGATATTCCAGATCCTTATCAGGATATGAGTTGTTCTGGAGATGTCTTTCTGTACGTCTGTCTGTGTGAATGTTGAAATTTATTTTTTAAAAGCATTCCATTTAGAATGGAATCTTGGTTGTTATGAATTTATATCACATTACGTCTGGAATAGATTGCAATTTATTGCGTTTTCTTTTCTAAAAAAATGTGTACCATAAGTGTTGCATGGGATCTGGCAACATTTTTAAATGTTGACCTGATTTTTAAGAAGTGTTGTATATCTTACATTTACAAAAGAACACAAGTTTCGTTAATTATCGTTAAAAATTTGGATCCTTTTATACTGCTAATTTCTAAGTAAAAACAATACGAGAGACGAACCAAAAAAAATAAAAAAATTTTGCTGATATAATAACAAAACCAGCTGTTATTCTAGTGCTAAACTCATGCCCCTTTAATTAAAATGAGTGTTGAACATGTAGCATTTTTTTCATTTTACGGGGAACATCTTCAGAAAAGAACACGTTGCACCTTTAAAACAGGACACATTTTTCAGAAAAGAACATAAAGAAATGTAAAAGGCAGAATAAATGCAGAATATTACTCAGAAAAGAAAACGCCATTAGTTTCATGAAAGGCTAAGATATGAGCAAAGCCCATGACTGCCTATAATTTTTGCCAAATAATTTTTTTTATATTTCATTAACTTTTGTTTGTGGTAAGCTTTAAATAAAACTAACAGCGATAATTTTTTTCCCGATGTAATGGATCTGCCACAATAGAGCCCAAACCCAGAGTTAGGAAAACAAAATTTGACTCAGATGCAATTGTCGTTCCGAAAAACGGATTTTGGCACGACAGGGTGCTTAGAAATAGCTTGGTTAATGAAATCAAACTTGGATGTCGATAATCTACAAAATTCGTTGGGTAATAAGAATCAGCCAAATCGTGTAATCATTATTTTACATAGCGCCAATGATTGAAAATTGTCAATCAATAAATAGATCAGTACCCATGTTCTGTAATTTACGTGAGAACTTCTCACATCGAAAAAATGTGAAAAAAAATATTCCATCGTAACTCCTGCCGAAAACGCCAAACATTGCACCCGAAGCCGATGTTGCATTGCAGACGTTGAGAACGTCACTAACAGATATCGTTGACAGCGACCAAATTTACTGATATTAAAAATTTTTCAACGACGGCGACTAAAATACAACCGTCGGCTATACCAAATAATGTAATGTTTGTTGTTTGCAAACAAGCTTTGAAAAAATTCGTATATTTTATAAAAATGTTAAAAGCAAAATAATTAAATACTGGAAAAATTTTATTATTATTATTCTTTGCATTTTAAACTGTTTTTTAGTGCTAAAGTTTTTTCTCGCCCCATTTTTTATTCGTGAGTTTTTTGACAGTTCAAAGCGGGAACTTTTCGCACAAAAATGTTACAGCCACACTTTTTCTGTAAATTGGCGAGTAATTTCGGTGGCATGGCATAACGTCCAGTGACACAGTGTCCTTGGACAAATAGAAGAAAATCCTTGCGCCCGGCCGAAGTCCTGCTGTGAAGATAAGCTTTAGTTAGCAAAGCTGGTATTTGTAAAACCATAGTGGAGAAAATCCTTGCACCGTGCCGAAGACCGTCTATTTTTTAGTTTGTAAACATGTTGTGGACATTATGGCACTCTGCAAAGTGTCATAACGTCCGCAGACATTACGACACTGCTCTGATGGGCATTATGACACATATCATAACGTCTACGGACACTGTGTCACGCTAAAAAAAAGTGTCATAGTGTCCATGGAAAATATGACGCTTTTAAAAGTGTCATAATGTCCATCAGAGCAGTGTCGTAATGCCTGCGGACGTTATGACACAGTGTCCGGGGACGTTATGACATGCCACCGTAATTTCCTTACGTGACAGCTAGTACTCGCCTAAAAAAATTACAGACACAGTTTAATGAGAAAAACAGCTATTTGCTACAATATATGGCATTTTTGTTTCATTTCACACATTTCAATCGAAAAGTTTCTCGACGCGAGAGTTACAGAACATGAGCACTGGAAAGCTTTTTTTGCAATATACTAAAGACTTGTGTGACAGTATAAAGCATTAAGGGTATATAAACGATTCGGTTAAGCCGAATGTGGAGCTGTTATTTGTTTTTACTTTAATATTAAAAATGTAAAAAAATATTAATTGAGTTTTTGTGTAACAATATTTCATGTGTGTGTTTTAATTGTGTTGTTACAACTAATATCACATTAATGGCATTGTCTTTTTCCGTTTGTGGGAGAATTAGTTATAATGCTTTTTTGTTGTTTCAAAACTTTTCAGAAAAACACACTTCTTAATATGAATTCAAATAATTAGGATAATGTTTAAATTTATCACAACTTAAAAGTACTTAGTAGACAAAATTTGTTGATTTCTATAAACATACATCCATCGTTTTTTCTTCTATAAGTTATTAGTAGGGATGAGATTTTAATGCACTAAAAAATAAAAAATATGCACTAAAAAATTGAAAAATGTTCTTAAAAAATCATTTTTTATTTTACTAAAAGCAAAAATATAAAAAATTCAATATATTATTATTTAAATATCTTAATAAATTAAATAACTTTTAAGAATTTTTGTGTGTTTAAATAAATAAGTACTTTTTATTAAAAGTTAAACTTTGTCTTGTACTTGATGAATGCCAATCCATTTTGAAAAGAATTATTTTCAGATTCCACTTTGATCCTTGATTTTTTTTGCAAAACCTTTAGGGTTTATTTTAATTTGTCGGGATATTCTTCCTTCCACAATGTTAAATTTCTGCAGTATCAATTTATTTGACTTGAGTATTAAGAGAACTATATTCCTTCTTATTAGTTATTGTTTCACCAATACGTGAAACATAGTATTTGGAAATAGAAGGATCTTTTGTCGAAATCTTGAAAATCTTGTATTTAAACCGAATGCGAATTATGCTGCTAGCACGGCATATGCATAACTCAAGAACTCCTCTTCTTACATTTATGAACATTGCTATTAACAGTTTTAAGAATTCCTATTTTATTTATTTATTTATTTGTTGTTTTAATTTCACAAAAAAGAACTTTTTATAATAATCTTTTTTCTCTTTTTTACAGCCTTCGATAACAAATTAGTGATGCCAATGTTTTGTTGGTAGTTGGCACTCGTTTCGCTCTCTGAAACTAGATTGCCAACAGGGTTTTCAGATTTTTTTGAGCTTCATCGCCAAACCGAATGTCAGAAATCGACAAATGGAAAATGTCACCGCCAAAAACGTTTAAAAGACGCCACATTTGGCGAAAAATCGCCATATCTGACAGCCCTGATTGGCAAATATGCTGTTCATACGATTCATTCTTGTTTTATTTCAACATTTTTTTTGTTGTTAGTGTGATTGTATTTAAAATAGACAAAATAGGAATTCAAAGTTAAAAATATATTATTAAATGCTTTTATTAATATTATTATTTTTTAATTATCAGTTTATTTTATTTAACATCAGTTTTTATTTTGTTTTGATTTCTTTTTTTTTGAGAGCTAGTTCAGTTAAACTAATGATAACACAGGTCAACACGATTTTTGAGTCTGAGTTCTGTACCTCTGATTTTGATTACTTATGCCAAACTAAAGAAAGAAAAAATATTTTTATGTAATAAAGTTTGCTTTTGTAGATACCAGAACGAAATTTCAACATTTATGGAAAAGGTCTATTTTTCACTGTAAATCATATTTAAAATTAAAACAAGTTATGAATTATATATTTTAATTAATTGTTATTATAAAAGACAACACAAATAAACATACAAATTCAAAAAAATGATACAAAAGAATCTTCAAAAATGAATACTTTTAGTATTTCTAGTGTAATCGTCAGAACTTTATCGTATGAGCATCCAAATGTAGTCACCCATCATGTTCTCATTATATTGTCCTTGATATCTTTGTTCAAAGTTCATTATATCCTGGTGGAAGCGTTCCCCTTGCTCTTCTGAATATTCACCCAAGTTATCTTTGAATTTATCCAAGTGCGCATGTAGCATGTGCAGTTTGAGTGATATTCTGCAGCCCATGACTTTGAAGCTGTCAAGCATATTAGAAATAAGCTCTTCATAATTCTCGGCCTTCTTGTTACCAAGGAAGCCACGAATGACTGCTTTAAAGCTGAGCCTGACACTCTGCTACCTCTCACTTCACACCCACAGTCCCTCTCACCCCTCTCTTGCATCATAAATGCAACGGCTTTTAAAAAAATGTGCAAAACCACCGTATATTTAGTTTTCATTATATTAAGTACAAAAGCAAACTTTAATTATTATTAATGCAGTTCCAGTTTACTTTTCCATTTATATAATCAGAAAATAATCACTAAATAAAAGACTCAAAAAAAAATTTTTTTTTGTTGACCTGTGTAATTGTTATCAAAATTGAAGATGATAGAATATTTTTCCTATTTCGCAGCATGTTTCAAAATGAAAATACCTGTTTCGCTCTCAAAATATTGTATGTCAAACATGTTGTTTCAATCATGTTAGGGGCGCGAAACTGGAATGGGAGAGCGAAACACAAATATTGCTGTTCTTGTCAATCTGGTATAATTCAATATTTATATTCGTAAATATGAGATAATTCGCTCTCAAAATTATGTTATTCAGATCATAATTGGGCCGTAAATTACGAATGAGAGAGATAATTACCAAAAAACGTTATCGTGCGAACCGTAACGAATAAAGCTATTGTGGTGTGTCAAAGGTTAATATGACTAGAAATTAAATCACAAAATTTCATGATCATCGGTAAAAAATTTTCGATAATCCTCATATAAAACCAATTCTCGTTTTTTTCAAGACAGATTCAAAACTTATAGATTTTCTTTAAATCCAACTTTTTAAATATTCTTTCTCTAATGGAGCATATTAAAGAATCAGCACAGCCGAAGGCAACAGTTTTACTTGTTTTTATTAAAATGTGTTTTTCGTGTTTATCAAAGGTTCGAGACAAAAGCCATTTTACTTATTTTTTTTCAAAGTTTCCAATAAAGAAATTCACTGGTCCTGTTTTTATACGAAAATCTTTACAAAATCGACAGTGATTTAAGACAATAATTAACAATAGTTTATTTTATTTTACTTGCATTTAATGCGAGCAGCCCATTCGAATCATTAAAGTTTTATTCCTTAAAAAAATATTCAACTTTCTGTCTTTGACAAGAAAACTTTTCAAAGTATATAAAACTTAGGGGAAAAAAGTAAATCTTATAAATACGCATATAATGCTGCAGTAATCAGTTACAAACTTCCGTCTACTTGCGTTTATTACAAACTCTTTATCAACAAGTTTTTGATGAACTTAAAAAGCTCATTAAGAACAATTTTGACACGTAGAAAGTAGAAAAGTTTTTATTTTCCTGTACTGGACACACACACACACACATGTTCATATGTTTGTTCATACATTTGTGCATTTGTACAATAAACATACATATAAAAAAATATAAATAAAATCGAATACGCTCCTAATCGGTTACCAGGTAAAGCAAAAGCACTAAGGATTTACACACATTTTGCCAATATATTCTTAATATACGTTATATATTGAATAATATTTGTTTGTGTCCAATGAGAAGAGATTGTACTGTAGGTATTAAGTATGTTGGTTGGATTTGCAGCAATACATATGGATGTATGTATATAATCGCTCATACGTACATACTAATATTAATTAAATACTTTACTAGCGGAAACATTACTTACATCGATACCATTTGTAAACTATCCTAGTACGTGTAGGTAACCAAGGTTTTTTGCAAGTTCGTGGATTAAGTAAAAGGCTAAACTTTTATATACATACAAACTAATATATACTTTCATAAAAATACATACGTATACCAATGCAATAACACATACATATATTGTTATTTTCACGATATTAACTTAGAGAAGTAGATATTAATATACGAGGATGGCCGGTAATTGCTCTAAATTCCTCAAACAAGTATTCTTGTTAAAGACAGTTCTTAGAGTTTTATGCCATAATGGGCATATTGTCACTAAAGCTTAAAATAAGGTTTAAACATTAATACCGTCCAGAACCATCAGTTGTGAATGAGGTTTTTTCTGTGTGTATCAACAAAAAGTATTTCTATAAGTCCCCTTTCACACTCGGCAAGTAACTTGCGCAAGTTACTTGGCGACAACAACAAAGTCTGTACAAATTTTTTTTCTTACCCCGACCTTACCGCTGACATCAACATACCAAGAGTTGCGCAAGAGACTTGCGCAAGTAACTTTCCGAGTGTGAAAGGGGTCTAAGACCCCATATAATAAATATATTCTGGATCATTCAGGAATATTTCAATTTAATACCGCGCGTGTGTTTATAACTACATACATCTGTTAAAAACATGGTTACTTTAAAACGACTCAAAAGAAGAGAATACTTATTATCTAACATATCAAAACTAATACACAGATATATTTATTGTGGTAACATTTCATCCAGCTTAGTTTCATATGATCAGAAAAAATGTCGTTCAATTTTGTGATACACGGTTTATAATTTACCTTTGATTCCATATTTAGCAGCCTTCTGAAATTCACTGTAAACGCTAAAACTTATTTCACCGCTGCATTGAAGTTTATGTTTTTTTATACCAGATATCACTCTGCAGAATTTGGGTTCATAACTTACCATGGCTCCAATATAAATTACCCACCTGAAAATCATTATTGAAAATTTTAACTAGCTTGAGCCGAGCTAGTTAAATTGCTATGAACATAAGCATATAAGCATACAACTTTCTGATGGTCGGTCAATAATTTAAAATGGGTCTAAACCGCAACAAATTTTAATGCTGACGTCTGTTTTTATAAAAAATAACTAGTAATAAATAGATATCACTCCAGAAATATTCGAACTGTCGGTGGAGGATATCAAAGATTCGGCACAGCCGAATAAAGCACTCTAACGTGTTTTTATTCACATGTTTGTAAATTCTCATATTAACAATTTGTTGTTTTTTTTGTAGAAAATAAATGTGTATATCCAAGGCGAATTCATGTAAACGGTGGTTTCGATACTACAACAAGTAACAACACCAAAAACACAACCGTGTATTTTTTTGTTGCTTTCGTTGGCCGATATGTCAAAAACACAAGTAACTTTTGACATACCTCTCCCTAATTAAGAAAAAAAAAGTAGCGCAGCTGTGTTATCAACGCCACCTGAAAGTCAATTCGCCTTGTGTATATCTTAGAAAAAAAATATTTTGTGTCAAAAAGTAAAAAACATTTAATAAAAAATACTAACTGCCGTATTCATAAAATATTAAAATGGATTTGAAATGCATTTTAAGAAAAATTTGTATGCAAATTTTGCCTTAAAACACATTTCAAACTTCAGGATGTGTGTACCGTACGTTAAATAACGTTCGGTTTATATTCGAATACTGATTTCAATCAACAGTTCGGATTCAGAAGAAAACATAGCCAGTTGAAGCTGAAGCTCCATAAGTCGACAGAACTTTGGGCCCTCTATTGTTAAACCGTAACAAATATTTATATTGTTGTTAAGCTTTTAATTAAAGTTTAATTGTGGTTAAATTTTAAGCTTCGATGTTCAATGTGAACCACACCTAAACGTCATGTTTTCCGCATTTAATTTGACATTTCTCTATTTTAGACTAACTTAATTTGAACCATGGAAATATACACAATCACACAACACGTTACAGTTATTCGGGCTTAATATGAAAATGGGCGTGCACTTCGTGATTTTTCGGTCAATTTGTTCGTCCAAATGTGCGTACACTCGGAAAAATTGTGCAACAATTTGAGCAAAGCGGGCCTGTAGGAGATGTGAAAGCACCAGTGCATGCTCGTACTGCAGAAATATTGCGGCTGTTCGCGATAGTGTTGCTGAAGAGCCGTTCACCTCAACTAGTCGTCGTGCCCCACAATTGCACCTCTCGTAATCATCGTTGATAAACATTATGCATAAAGACTTGCAATTACACGCTTGTGCAATGGTACAAATGACTAAAGCCTTTTGACCCTTGCAAACGTCGTCAATGGTCAGAATGGTGGCAAGAAATGGCAACAGTGAATGCTTAATTTACGAAGAAAACAATCTTCAGTTAGGAGGCGCATTTTCACCTCAGTGGATTTGTCAATAAGCAGAATTGCCGCTTTTGGGCGAATGATAATCCAAGAATGATTGTCGAGAAACCAATGCACCCACAAAAAGTGACTGTTTGGAGCGGTTTATGGACTGGCGGCATCCTCTGGTCGTATTTTTTTCTAAAATGAGGCCGACCAGGCAGTTACTATGAATGGTGTTCGGTATCATGATTATAAAGAATTTTTTATGACCCGAATTGGAAAATATGGAAGTTGACGATATGTGGTTTCAACAGGACGGTGTTACTTATCTCACGTGGCGGCGATGTCAATTGGCCGCCAAGATCATGTGATTTGACACCGTTGGACTTCGTTCTTTGGGGTTATTTGAAGGAAAAGGTGAACGTCGATAAGCCAGCAACAAATCAAGAGCTAAAGGATGAGATAATTCGGCACATTAACGGCCTCTGAGTCATCGAAAATTTGGACCATCGGATGGAGGTGCGGCGCCGAGATCGCGGCGGTCATTTGCCCGATATTTTGTTCCATACATAATTGAACTATACTAATATTATCATAATAAAAAGAAATGACAATACTTTCCTAAATAATTTCACCCTTTAAATCCTACTTTCGGAAAACATTTAAGAAACCTTATAACCAACATTTAGAACTAAAACTATTATTTCAATATAAGGCTCAGTTTCGGAAAGCACTTTAGTACACCTCGAAACCAAACTATGAAAATTTTTAATGATCAAGGCTCAGTTAGCCGGGAGTAACAGTAACGTTGGAAATAGCTGATTAATTTTGTTATATGTAAAGCAATTAGAACGATTATAGTTAGCAGGAAGATGTTACGTCTAAATCTTTTAGAAATAGATTGGTCTTACTTTTTTACGGTAAGGTTACTATTACTCCCGGTTTACTTAGCCTTCAGTCTTCTTAAACCGTAACATTTTAAATTGCTGTTAAGAAATTTGACACATTTCAATTGCATGTAGCTACAAATTGTAATGTTAGATTTTACAAAGATTTGTTCATAATTTTTCACTCCGGAAAAGTTCCTCTTCTTGATAGAGATATCAAAAATTCGTCATAGCCAAATATGTAGATGAGTTGTGAAACTGGTTCGTTACAAAATTAAAAATACGAGATGGAAATTGATTCAAACAGTTCTTTTGGCGCTTTGCAAGAAAAAATATAGTAATTGTATCAAAGCATGTCCACTTCCATGTTTTTCGAAGGACATGCATTGTTTCAATCAGTATATTTCTTCTCATAAAGGAGAAGAGATTATTTTCCAAAGATTACAATAATTACTGAAAGAGCACTTCAATACGGATCTATTGGTATACGTTGGCTCTAACGTCGAGAGTTTTTGAGTTAATATTTTCTGGATAACGATCGACTTAAAAACACTCTCTGGGTCGATGCAACTATGTCCGTTCGTCCGGCTGGTCGCAGTGTGAAAAACATTTTGATGAAGACGAAGCGTTATTGTAATGAATATGCCGGCGTTTTTTCATTACCTGTTCATGTAAACTTCTGGCATTAATTGGTTTTATTGTTATTTTATACCTTTAATTGTTATTTTATATACGAATTTCCAATGCATAGATCTAGGAAGTATATTTAAAAGTGGATTTTTCCAAACATTTTATTGTATTTACGCGTGCTAAGTTATTGCACCACACTAGCATTTTTAAACAATTATTTTGAACCCTGCATGTAAAGGCTACTTTCGAAAACAGGATTCATATGAAACCTTATACCCGCAGACAATACAACAGGGTAGAGGATAACAAAGAACCCTAAAGGCTCAGTTAGGCGAACGTAATTGTACTGTATATGTACTGTATCAATCAGCTGTTCACTTGTTGTTATATGAAAAGCAATATAAAGCTTACTGAAATGTAATGTTCCGTAGTTGCCGTACCATTCTGTAAAAAATAGAATTTCATAACGTTGTTACGTGACATTTGTAAAAAAGTAATGGGCGGCTTGTATGTTACATTGAATGCGAGTGTTTGTGCTCTTTTTTTTAATACTTTTTCCAGTATAGCCACGGAATTGCGACACAACAACTAGCAAATACAACATATTTCCAAATATACAAATGGTCTTATGTTAAGATGTATAAATAAATAAATGCACATAGACATATAATGGGAATGTGAAACTTATAAAAGGCTTCAAATGGTATCAAAACCTTGTTTGATGTATGCCCTTTTAAAATATATGTATATGCTAAAATGCAAGTTTATTTATTGTAAAATAAATTTAAATATCAATTTTTTTAACGTTTTTTTACACACAGAAAATACTGTTTTAATACCATTTAAATCACTTGGTACTTTATCTGCACAGCACTCACCATTTAAACATTTGATTTGATTCCCATCACTGTGTGTATTGTTTTATGTACACTTTTTATTTTTGTTTATGTATGGGAAAAACATTTGACACGTTTATAAATATTCTAAAAGTTCACCAAAGTACTTACAGTACAGTGCGGTACATATCGGGTATAGCAACGTTCGACTAACTGGGCCTTATGCTATGTTCGCAATACAACGTTTTTTCGTAATTCGATCTCTCATTCGTAACTCGCAGTCCAACTATGATCGCAATTACATAATTCGTCGTTTAAAAAAATTTTGAATTACCATGCCAACTACAAACAAATCATCGTCATCGCCATTGTATAATAATTGAGAACAAGATTTCTAATGACTATACCTTGTACTTATTCTACCATGGTCATCACCAAGGACCGGATTTTTATGCAAATGCATATTTGTTGTCGTCAGTCTGAGATCAACATAAACTTAATATCTTTTTGAATTAAGAAATTTTAAATAAAATGGCATCGATTTGCTAGTGCATATTTTTGCATATTATGCTTTAAATGCATATGTTTGCATATATTGCTGACATTGCATATTTTTGGTGCATTTTTGGGAAAAAATGGGGAAAAAAGGAAAAAATATTTTGCAAAGCACATCGCGTTTTGTCGCATATTAAGAGAAGTATCCCACAACAACAATGCGGGGAAAGTGGTTGAAATCAGTTGTGTATTAAGTATGCTGAAAATTTTGAACAATTCATGGATGTCATGGAACGATGGTAATGCAGTACCAAAAAAAAAAATAATAAATTTACAAAATATAAAATTTCGGATAATTTTTAAGTCTTCAAATTACGGATTTATCTCTGAGACTATTGTAAAATTAGAGAAATCAAATCCATTGAGAATGCAAATTAAATTAATTGATAATGTTATAAATAGAATGTACACAGAAAAAAATAACAAGAATTATTATGTAATTAATAAAAAATTTTTAAAATTTTCTAATATTTTTAACAATTTTCTTAATTAAATTGTTTGTAAATTGTCATAATAACAATTTTTTTCAGTTGAAAAAATAAAATAATTTTGTGTCAAAAATTCAATATTTTTTGAATTTTATCTCGTAAAGAATTAACGATATGATTGAAAACTAAGACAATCTCTGGGGTAAGTAAAGCTTTTATTTAAAACTTCTTATCAACATTTTAACGGGGTTTTGTTTATTTTAGTTTTCAAATTATAGTTGATGATTGTGTCAAGATTCTGTTTTGTGCACATGTTAAAACCTTCAAGCGCATCCACTTCTAAGTATGTCCCTGCTCAAGCTGTTTGCAATGAGATCTTCAATATATTTAAATAAAAAATAATTTAAATCAACATTTGTAATGCCTTTCCTTCTTTTAAAAGTGCAATACATTTTTTAAAATTAATAAGCAACAATATATTTTATTAATTTGACAATTTTGTAATAAAAAATTGTATTTGATTGCCAACAATTATTTTATTTAATGTTACAAACTCAATGTTAAAAATATTTGTTGAATGAGAACAATTTTAATTAACAAAAGTATTTTTTATATTTACAAAATCGGTTGTTGGTGCCTTTTCAATTAAAAAATTAATTGTATTGACGAATATGGTATTCAATATAACAATTGATTTGTCGTAATTTTTTTCTGTGTATGCAGTTAAGAGAAACTTAAGTAATCAAATTTGTATCAAACTTGATAAAGTTTTTAGAAATAAGAAGGACACAAAGCAATAACACAAACTGCTGGCATATTTAATTTAAAATTTTACGAAAACAGCGTAGTGGAAAATGCATGTATACGAAAATGAGTATTGTTTTTAATTAATTTTATATGAAGGTTCACATATCTATCTAACAAGTGACTTAATTTACATTATTGTTTTACTTTATATTTTGTGTTTTACTATATTTTTATTTCTGCTTTTTTGGTGTTTCTTATTTTCGTTAACGAGACTGAATTTTTAGGGGTTTTATGTTATTTTAATGATTTGTTTATGACTAAAAAATGTGTTAGGAAAAATTTAAAGTGCATATTTTTTCAATTTAAAGCGCATATTTTTCTATTTTAATTGTATGTTTTATGCGCATAAAACTCGATTTTAACTGCATAAAAATCCGGTCCCTAGTCATCACTAATTTTTATCGAAGGCTGAAAAATAAAACAAAACAAATAAGAAAAAAAAAAACCAAAAATTAAGGCGAATTCATGTATTATGAACTTGCCTCGCGTAAAATTGTAAAAAGAGTGAATCCATGTCAAACCATCATGTCGTTCGGCATCATCACCTCCGATTTCAATGAAATTCAACACAAACGTTCTATGTTATTGGACTTTAACAAAACATAAATTTTCAGTGTTTTGGTGTTTTAACTCAAAAGTAGTTTTTTGTTAAATTTAAAACAACAAAAAAAGAAATAAAATAAGAATTAAAAAAACGAGACATTTTAAACTGTTGCTTTCTTCTGTATTAATTTTCGAAGCAAAAAAATGTCATAAATGTAACAAGAAGAGTTGTTGAATTAAGAAGATGCCGTGTGAACAGCATAATTCGTATTCGTAATTCAAAAAGCGCACAACGTAATTCAAGATGCCGTGCGAACATAGCATTAAGTACGGACGTTCTTAATTCTTTCTACATATGTACAAACAATTTGATGGAATTTTCTTATGTATACGACTTGTTATACCCAAAGATTATATATGTTTTGAAAGCCTTTTTAAATTCGAATTAATTTTAGGGACACACTCTTAACATCCGAATGGCATTTAGCAGTAGGTTTGATATATGAACAATATAAGACGCATTTAGGAAAAAGTTTACCTTCTAGGTGCGGTTATTATGAATCTGAGTAATCTGAGCCATGCTCAAATCGACTGAGCAAGTTATTAAGCAATACTTTTGTACCAACTTTCAGCTATGTTAACAGCCCTCGTATACTTAAATGTATGTATGATGTTATCAGCATCATTTGCTTTCGTTACTCTCATTCTTTTAATATAAAACGTTATGCGTTTCTTTTTTATTTTTTTTAACCAACTTTTGTTTACTTTGTTTTAATGTTGATTAGCTTTTAAGCCTTAATGAATTACGTGATCATTATGTATTGAACACTTTCTTATTGCTAACTCTACACAGACATAAAAGCATATACAGACTCAAAAGTAAATACCACGTTAACATTTCTAGCAGACTATTGTCGAAATTCGTACCGAGCGTTTCAATCCCGAACCTAAACCGAAAACTTAACGTGAATTTTAAAAGGAGTTGAAAGCTTTTTAAATGGGGAAAAAGTGAACAAAATTTAGAATTCTATAAGAATAAAGGAATTTTCGACAGATAACCAGGACTGTGGAGTCGGTGTTGAGGTTTTTGTACTTAAGTTGGAGTCGAAGTACCCACAAAAACTCGTGACTCCGAACCCAAAATTTTTCGGTATAAAAAATTTAAAAAAATTTTTTAATATTTGCCAAAATTCAAAATAAAAATTCTTCGAAATTAGCGATGCAATATTTAAAATATCGTTTTAAAATGTTTACAGAATTTTTTTTGCCATATTTAACCATTTGAAAGGTACTGCAATAAAAAATGAGTTTGAAGTCAAATAAGGACTATAAGGACATATACATTTATCATCTATGTAAGAGTAGGAGCAGGGATTTAATTTGCGAAAATTCTGGTTAGAGCTAGGAATAATTAAATGTTTATAAAAACTAGCGAATAAAATGCTCTTCCGTTTGTGTGCACATTTTTGTTGGAAAAAGAAAGAAAGGCCTAGAAAGTGTGCAGACTATTCTGTAACAAATTCAAAATATTTTTCTTCAGGCAATGATCAGAAAAGTCGTAAGTATTGCTTGTGATTATTTAGAATCTAAGTTAATATTTATGTAGAACTAGCTTTCCTTCCCCATTGAAATAAAATGTATTACAAAGTACCAAATTTAGATACTTTTACTGTTATCGTTCTACAGATATACAGAAACCTATATTGTGCTTATATTGAAGGTGTCATGACCATTTCTCTAATCCAGCCAACTTTTTGACAGATATTTTGTAAAGAATATCAAGCTATGTGTTCCTAATTTAAAAACTTTTACATACTGTGACCAGTTCCCAGATATAAAAAAATCTAAATGGTCTTTGTATGGGAGGTACCACGCTCACTTTTCCAATCTAGCTTACTTTTTGATAAATGTTGTTTATTGATAACCAAGCTAAATATTTGTACAAAATCTAAATTTTTTTCCTGTAACCGTTCTCTGGATCACTGTTATTTACACTATCTCCGTAATGGAGGAGACACTCCCACTTCTCCAACGCAGTCCACTTTTTGGCCGATGTGGTGTATTGATTACAAAATTATTTGTTTTAAATTTGAAAATTTGTTTGCAACCGTTCCCCAGATATGGAGTTTTATCCTCTAACTATTTAAATTTTCAAAAATCTGTTTTCCGTGGATCTATTCTTTGGAGGACTTATTCACTGTCCAAATTTCATGTCTCTACCTTTAGCCGTTTGGGCTGCGCGATGATGAATCAGTCACTTGACTAAGTCATAAATTGTATTCAACATTTGCGTCCTCATACCCCTATCGACAAATTAAGTAGTTTTTTTGGTTATTATGGATCGCTTCTATTAAAATGTATTACTCCCCCTGCACCTTCCCTTTTATTTTTATTGCAAAAGGTGGAGTTTACCATCAGAGTGGTTCCAAAAAAAGCTTGAAGAATTTTGCCTTCAGGTATGCGGCGTTTAATAATTTTTGTTCTATGGCAGCTACAGCTCCTCCTCCGTCTACCGCGCCCAATTTTATTTAGAATTTTATAGTTTACCCTTAAAGTGGCATTAACCACGTTTGAAGACTCTCGCTATAATAGTACTTTAGTTACGCGATATTTAATATATTCATCCTATTGTAGATTTTGCTCTTCCTGCACCTTCCGCCTTTATTTTAGAAGGTATAGTTTATTATAATAGTGACTCCTACCAAGTTTGAACATTCTCACTATAACAGTTCTTAAGATATGCGATATTTAACATTGGCGTCCTATGGGGGTTCCACTTTCCTTGCTGCTTTCTTTTGCGATACTTAATATTAGCATCATATAGAGAGTATCACTTCCCCTGCCCCTATCGAAGAAATAAGTAGACTATTTTATTTTCGCGGTTCACTTGATGTTACTGCAAATATTTCAAATTGGGTTAGTATTTTAGGAGTCTATAAGGCAACAAACAAACAGACAAACATTTTTCATTTTTATATATACAGATGTAAATGTGTAGAATAATATAAAACGACTCTTTTAAAACGGCCCTATGCTCGCTATGCTCATAGGAGTAGAAGGAATATATATATGTGTATAGAAAACCTGAGAACACCTGCAGAAATTTCTAGCAATAAACCGAAAGAAATTATGATAAATGTCAAAAAAAAATTGTTTACTGGGTAGCTGAGTATTAAGTTTACTTTAACCTAAACTTATATCGCTTGAAAAAAACGTGTATATTTTATTTTCTGTTTTTGCAATAATTTGATGTGTTTATTGGATTCCAGTTGAGTTTTATCATTACGAGAAATTTAACAAACTTTTGTAATAATTGTAAGAATGTTTTATACTCGTACGAATATGAGTTCAAATACAATAAAGTACGATTTAGTTTATAAGAGTTTTAACACACATAGTGCTAGTAGTTATTAAGGTTATAACAAGTCAAGTAAGAAAGTATTGTCGCTGAAGTCCGACAATATTATACCCTACACCAGAGTACTTCCCTAGGATCCTTTTTTAATTTCTATCTACGAACAATTTACGTTTATATATTCTGGATCCCTAAGTAATTCTGTCCATCGGTCTCATAAAATCATGCTCACCTTAGAACTATGCAAAGCAAGAACGATTGTGATGTCTAATTCTGAAAAAAGTTATGAACCCAAATGTAAAACAACCACAACAGCTAACATAAATTGGCGTTTTGAACAAACTCTTGTTATATGACTAGAAGTCATACCATACCATAAAATTTCGTGATGATTAATCTATAATTTACCATAGGTTCAATCAGGGTTGGGCAGTATTTAAAATACTTGTTTATTTATTGATTTATTAAAAATTTAATTAATAAATTTATGTATGTTCCAAATATGTATTAGCTACACGCAGAGAAAAAATATGGTTGGGCATGGTTACGGCAACAACACTATGTTTAATGTAACAATAAATTGTTGTCGTACACAAATAATTGTTATTTTTCTTAAATATCAACAATATTATAGTTACTGTAAACAAATCAATGTTTATCGCAATTATTAATTTGAGTATTGTTGACCGAAAAATAATTATTTTTCTAACAACTAAATTATGATAACTTTCTAAACATATTATATTACTCACAACCATATCATGATATTTAATAGCCATAACATGATAACTTTCTATACATTTATCATATTATGTTTAAGATGCAATCAAACTATTTTTACTCTAATAATATTATGTAAGCGCCATTTGTAAAATAATTTTGTAACAGTTGTGTCATTTATTTAATACTAGCTTAACCCGTGCGCTTCGCTACACTGCTTTAACCACTTTATCGGTTGAGAGATATTTCATATATGCATCCTATGGAAGGTAGTTCCCCCCTGCGCCTACCCGCTTTATTTTTATTTTCAAAGTGAAGTATACCATAAGAGTGACTTCTACAAAGTTTGAACTTTCTCACTATAACAGTTTTTAAGATATCCGATATTAAACATTAGCGTCCTACGGGGGATAACACTTTCCCCGCTGCTATTTTATTTCAATTTTGGGTCTCAGAAGATCCTACTACCAAAAGTTCAACAAAATGCGTGCAGTGGCTCTTATTTATATTTCTATCTATGAGGGGTACTGCTCCTCCCCTGTTTACCCCGCCCATTTTTATACTAAAATTTATAGTTTGCCATAGTAGTAGCTTTAACCACGTATAAAAACTCCCCCTTTAATAGTTCTTTAGTTAAGCGATATTTAATATATGCATCCTATGGGAGGTTTTTCCCCCCTGCGCCTACCCGCTTTATTTTTACTTTCAAAAGCGTAGTATACCATAAGAGTGACTTCCACAAAGTTTGAACATTCTCACTATAACAGTTCATAAGGTATGCGATATTACGCATTGGCGTCCTATGGGGGGAACCACTTCCCCCGCTGCTATTTTATTTCAATTTTGGGGCTCAGAAGATCCTACTACCAAAAGTTTAACAAAATGCGTGCAGTGGCTCTTATTTATATTTCTATCTATGAGGGGTACTGTTCCTCCCCTGTTTACCCCGCCCATTTTTATACTGAAATTTTTAGTTTGCCATAGTAGTAGCTTTAACCACGTATAAAAACTCCCCCTTTAATAGTTCTTTAGTTAAGCGATATTTAACATATGCATCCTATGG
The DNA here is from genome assembly GCA_949318255.1 of Pollenia labialis. Taxonomy (NCBI): domain Eukaryota; kingdom Metazoa; phylum Arthropoda; class Insecta; order Diptera; family Polleniidae; genus Pollenia; species Pollenia labialis. The sequence goes on along the minus strand of OX439139.1, from coordinate 114,744,129 downwards.
GAGGTTTTTCCCCCCTGCGCCTACCCGCTTTATTTTTACTTTCAAAAGCGTAGTATACCATAAGAGTGACTTCCACAAAGTTTGAACATTCTCACTATAACAGTTCATAAGATACGCGATATTAAGTATTGGCGTCCTATGGGGGGAACCACTTCCCCCGCTGCTATTTTATTTCAATTTCGGGGCTCAGAAGATCCTACTACAAAAAGTTCAGCAAAATGCGTCCAGCGGCTCTTAAGATATGCGATAATAAATATTGGCATCCTATGGGGGTACTAATTCCACTGCCCCTATCGAAAAAATAAGTAGCCTATTTTATTTTTAGAGCTCACGTGATGTTACTGTAAAAATTTCAAGAAAATCGGTTCAGTAGTTTCGGAGTCTATAAGCCAACAAACAAACACACAAACATACAAACATTTTTCATTTTTATGTATATAGATAGATAGATGTGAGCGGTTAATCAATTTAAAGATAAATTCCCATAAAAAAATATGTTTAAAGAAATTAAAAAAATTAAAATATTAGCGGAGTTCATTCCGTATTAGTGATTTAATAGTGCAAATGCAAAATATCGTAGTTGTTTTGTAGAATCCAAAAACAAAACACACAGAGATTTCGTTATATTTTATAAAAGTGTTACGATATTTCTGTGGTTTTCATGGGCAACCGCGTATGTGTAAAAACAAATTTTTCAGAAGAGCCGAAAGACAATTCTTTATCCTGCTATGGGCTAGGAATTGCAGATTTTGAATTTGCTCTTTTGCAAGCCTTATATTGAACTCCGCTGTTTGATTCACATTTAGAAAAATGGTAAAAAGCCACAAAATACAAAATCGATGCAAAAAAGTTTTAATTTATTTTATATTTTTATGACAGTTATGAAAGGGGCTGTATCATAATATGATTGCTTCTATATTAATTATGATTAACATGATGATAATATGATAACTTCTTAGCTTATTATGTTTAGCATGACAATAATATGATTAGTTCTTAACTTTTTATGATTAACATGACAATAATTTGATAACTTCTTCACTTAGTATAATTAACATAATAATAATATGATTATGGCAAAAATATTATGATGTAATATTACGATTATATTTAGTTATAATATGATTCAATAATAATCTTAATATGGTGACTACAATCATAAATTTTATCATAATATGATGCTCTTAGAATATGTTTACCATGTTTTTTCTTTGCGTGTATAGCAACTAGTCCTTAAGCTTAAATACTTGTATTTGTAATACTTATTTTACTATTGAATTTTAATTACATTTCAAAATGTTTTTTGTATTTTAAATACCTGTCGCTGAGGTATTTTGTATTTCGAATTCTTATGGTCTCAATTTACATTTAGTATAATTAAATAAAAAATAAGTTGTGTCACACATTATGTTCTTTGGTCACTAGGGACAAGAATAATTTAATATAAAAAAATACAAACATTTATCGAATATTGATTTAAAAAAAGTTATTTTATATTTTAAATACATCAATCAATGTGTTTTCCCCAACTCTATGTAAACCCCACTCTGGGAAAACTCCATTACTTGGCATCCAACCTTCTATTTCAGTATCTAGAAAATTTAGAGTTGATAGCATGGACTCACATGTTGATTAAGTTAATTTTCATTAATTTGAATTTTGAAAAAAAAATTGTAAAATGTAGAATTAAAACATGCGCTGCTTATTTGTGTAAATTAAGCAATTTTTAATTAAATTAAAAGCAATTTTTAAGCTTTCTACTATATGACAAAGAATGGTAAGCATTAGCATGATTTACCATTGGATTTTTTTTCTAACAACTTAAATTCATTAATAAAAGCCTGTGCCATTTTTAACATTTTTAAATAATGATATGAGATCAATACCGGTGAAAAAGTTGGCCTTAAAACGCTTTAAATAATAATGGCGATTGTTGGCGAACAACTTCAGTTTAAATCTTTTATATTTATTATTTTTCATATTTTCATATTTTTTAAATAAATAAGTTTTTTTTATTTTCTTATTTTAAAAGTCATGGCTAGTGTGAACTTCGCATGAAAGCTTACGCATTTGATTTTTGTTGTTCTCTGCTAATTTACTTAAATGAGTTCTCAATTCATCTCATTTAAGTAAAAGCATTAAAGTAATAATAAAAATACTGGTTTTGGTTTTACATACGCACTTGTGCATTACATATAAATATATGATATGTTTGTAATTAAGTATGTAATATGCGTAAGCAATAAACAATTATCAAGTACTGTTACACATATTTTTAAGCTCTTCTTAAAACTTAAATATTTTTTGATTTGGTCACTTGCGTTTACTACCTTGCTGTGCGCAGATTATTTTGCTTAACACTACAATTCAAATAATTAAATTTAAATAGATTTAATAAATTTGTATAAGGGTTTCTGAAGTACCCTACATACATACACAATTAAAATTATTGTGTTTCATTTTATTAAAACTAAAATAAAAAAAAGGAATTATTTCAACTTAAGAAAAGTTGAAATCTCATACATAATTTGGTGCCGAAACCCGGGAAAACTAAATACGTCATTGTTAATTAGAATAGTGACTTGCAACATTTTTGATTTTGGAACTTTTTGCTGTGATATTTGGACTTGGCTTTAGAACGTTTTCTCTGGAGGACTTCTTGAGAGTTGGAATTGTCTTTTAAATAAATATCTAAGGTTTGAAACTCTGCGTTACTGTTACCGAAGTTTGTGGTTTTCTGGAAAACTGTATGTATGCATGAAATTTAATATTATTTAATAAATTTGTGAAAAAGGGTGTTTTGAATAAAAAAATGGCGGATATTCACCATCTTGTTGAGGAACAAAAAGATTTATTTATGAATTTGAAACGAACTGCTAGGTTATATATTTCAAGACAGCAAAAAACACATGGATTTGCACAATCTGTGTTAGACGAAATAGAATCTATCGTTTTCCAATTTAAAGCTGGAAATAATCAATTATCTTCTGTAGTCCGGGAAAACACAATTAATACAGAAGATATTCCTTATTTCAAAGATGATGTTTATTTTCAATTTCTTGACGAGTTTTTTGCCCTTAAGAGCCAGTTGATTGATTTTTTGGAAACTTCAGGATCTCATTCCCCTGGAATTCAATCCAGTACATTTGCTGGTCCCTCTCATTCTAGAAATGAAACATTTTCGTCTCAGGCCCGTTTACCAAAAATTGATTTGCCAGTTTTTAGTGGTGATTATTTAACGTGGATGTCTTATCAGGATATGTTTATTTCTTTGGTGCATAATAATTCTGGCCTTACTGATGTTCAAAAATTTTGTTTTCTGAAAAGCTCTTGGAAAGAGACTCCATTGGATATAGTAAATGAATATCCAGCAACGGATTCAAGCTATGCGTTAGCGTGGACCGCATTACAAAATAGATACCACAATAAAAGAAAAATAGTTGATACTATTTTTAAAAAATTGTTTTCTTTGCCTGTTTCTGATGGCTCTTCTAAAAGTATCCAAATGATTTTGGATACAACCCGAACTAGTATTGCTCTACTACGTACTTTAGAAGTTAATACGGAAGGTGAACATGCTATGCTAATTTATATGACTGTAAATAAGTTAGATGTACAGACGCGTAAGGAATGGGAGCAATCGCTCAAAGCATCAACTCAAATCCCTCCTATAGAAGATTTATTTAAATTTTTGGAAGCAACATTTCGAACATTAGAAACAATTACTGATCAGACTGATTCAAGCCCAAATGCATCTTTTTCAAGATTGAGTAACCCACAGCATCAAAATAAAAGTAAACCCAATGTTCGACGTTATGTAAATAACGTTTCTAATAACAATACTGACTCTAACTGCCCCTGCTGCAACAAGCGTCATCCCCTTTTCAAGTGTTTTAAGTTTAGTGCTTTGTCATCTGCTGAAAAAAGAGATTTTTTGAATTCTAAGCGAATATGTCGGAATTGTTTAACACCAGGCCACTTTAGTAACAAGTGCCATGTAGCTTCTCGTTGTCAAGTCTGTCAACAAAACCACCATACTACCCTTCATAACGAGTATTTTGCAAACCGTTCTACTGAAATCTCGCTCCCTGAAGCTGCTATGACATCTCAAACACAATCGTCTTCGCAAGTTGTTGAGAATGTCACCGCTCATGTCGTTGACCATGGTTCGTTATTTAAAAGTAGAAAAAGGCCCCAAGTTCTCCTTGCAACAGTGCGTGTCGTGCTAAAAACATCCCAGGGCGATTTTGTTTTACGTGCTCTTCTTGATCAATGCGCTCAGGCTTCATTTATCACTAAAAAAGCTGCAGATGCATTAAGTTTAATTTATAAAAGGGATTTTGTGGAAATAAGCGGAGTAGGTGGAAATCAACCTCTGATTTCAAGAAATTATGTTAATTTTTCTATCTTCTCAAGAATTGAAACCAATTTTAAACTTGATTGTGAAGCCCTAGTCCTACCAAAAATAACGGGATATCAACCTATGGCTCTGAACGAAAAATTATTACCTGACTTCAGAAAATTCTCTTTAGCCGATCCTTATTTTTCCAAACCTGGTGAAGTTGACCTATTGTTAGGGGGAGATGTTTACGGAGATATTGTGTTACCTCAGCAACATAAAGTTGACGATGGTCTATTCCTGCAACTTACACATTTCGGGTGGATAGTTTCTGGCCCAATTCCTGATAATTCTAATCTGCATACTATAAGCATAAATGTTTGTTCATTAGATAAACAATTGCAATCGTTTTGGGAACAGGAAGAACTTTTAGAGAAAAAAGTTTTGAATGAAGAAGAAATTCGGTGCGAACAACATTTTAAAAATACTACTACTCGTGATTCATCTGGACGTTACACTGTTTCCCTACCATTTAAACTGCAGCTTCAGGGTCTCCCACTTCCTGTTTTTACGCATACAGACTATGCAGCACTTTCTCGTTTGAAAAACGTAGAATCAAAATGTAAATTAAACAAAAACTTTGGAAAGCTTTATGTAGATTTTATGAAAGAGTACGAACTTCTTGGGCATATGAAAAAAGTTGGCACTTATCCTTGTGATTTGGTAGAGAATGGGTTTTTTCTGCCTCATCATGGTGTTTTAAAGGAAAGTAGTTCTACTACTAAATTAAGAGTTGTTTTCGATGGTAGCTGTAAAAGGTCCGCTAAGAATTCGTTGAATGAGGAGCTCGCAGCTGGCCCTGCCTTGCAAAATGATTTGCCTACAATAATAAATCGATGGAGACGTTTTAAAATCGGCTTTCGGGCAGATTTGGAGAAAATGTTCCGACAAATACTTGTGGCTCAGGAACAACGAAAGTTTCAACAGATTTTGTGGAGAAATTTTGACTCTGAGGAAATATCAATTTACGAGCTTTCGACAGTTACCTATGGCACAACACCGGCGCCTTTTCTTTCAATAAGGGTTTTACAACAACTAGCTTTGGATGAAAAGGAAAAATATCCGGTGGCTTGTGAAGTGCTCAGTTCAGATACTTATGTCGATGACGTTATTTCTGGGGCTGATAGTCTATCAGATGCTTACCAATTACATACTCAATTATGCAGTCTGCTTAATGAAGGCAAGTTTAACTTACGTAAATGGACAACAAACTCAAAAGAATTGCTAGCATTGATTCCTGTGGAGTTCAGGGAAAAATCAGATATATTTGAACTAAATCAACCTAATACGGTTAAGGCTCTGGGTCTCGAATGGAACACAGTAGACGATTGTTTTTCTTTTAAAATCAATTTTGAAAATACACCAGTAGTCACGAAAAGAAGTTTGCTCTCAGATTCAGCAAAATTGTATGATCCTCAAGGCTGGCTTTCTCCTACTACAATTCTTGCAAAAATTGAATTCCAAAATTTATGGTTGCTTGGCATTGAATGGAATGATCGCCTGCCTGATACTATTGCAAACAGATGGTTAATGTATCGTAATAATTTAAAACATCTTGAAAATATTAAAATTCCTCGTTGGATTGGAACACAAAGGGGTGTTAAAATTGAAATTCATGGGTTTTCTGATTCATCGAAATTGGCTTACGCGGCTGCTGTCTACGCTAAAACTATTTCAGATTCAGCTACCAACGTGTTATTAATCCAAGCAAAAACTAAAGTGGGTCCTATAAAACGGCTGACAATACCTCGAATGGAATTATGTGGTGCAACTTTATTGGCAAAACTAGTAGAACGAATAACCTCTTCACTTGATCATGAAATTTCAAATGTTTATTATTGGACTGATAGCACAACTGTTCTTTCATGGATACGTGGTCAGTCATCTAGGTGGCCCGTATACGTTGGAAACCGAGTTGCAGAAATCCAACGCAAAACACGTACTTCTCAATGGCGATACATATCTACACGGGAAAATCCAGCTGATTGCGCTTCACGTGGTATATCTTCAAATGAACTAGTTAAACATGAACTATGGTGGCATGGCCCTAAATGGCTAAATAAACCTGCAGAAAATTGGCCAACCCAGCCTAAATTAAATCTTTATGTAAATAATGAAATTACGAGTGAACCAATTTTGAACATGCACTCAATTGTAGCAGACGTAAAGCAATATCCAGATCTTTTAACAAAATTTTCCTCCCTTTCAAAATTAATACGCGTAACTGCATACATTTTACGTTTTAAACATAATACTCAAAACAATAAAAATCAACAAATTGAAGGTAATAGTAAGATGATAGGGTTTCTTTCAACCGATGAGCTAAAACTTGCTCGCTTAAAGCTTGTAAAACTTTCACAAGATGTGGATTTTTCACAAGAAATCTCAGAACTTCAAAAGAAAGGTCAAATTCTAAAAAACCGAGCTCTAGCACAACTGTGCCCATTTTTTGACTCCTCTCAATTACTTAGAGTCGGTGGTAGAATTCAAAGCTCTGATCTTGAATATTGTTCCAAACACCCAATTTTACTCAAGAAACAAAATCCTTTAACAAAATTATTATTTCTAGATGCGCACATTAAAACTTTGCATGGCGGTTTGATTCAAATGCAAACTTACGTCTCACGTGAATATTGGATAATATCCAGTAGAAGCATCGCGAAGCAAATCTTGCGGAAATGTGTAACATGTTTTAAATATAACGCAAAAGCGGCCCAACAGATAATGGGAAATCTTCCTAGCGTTCGACTTAAACCAGCGCGTTCATTTAAACACAGTGGTGTCGATTATGCAGGACCTATTATAATTAAGCAATCAACTGTAAGAAATTCAGTAACTGCGAAAGGTTACATTTGCTTGTTTATATGCATGGTTACGAAGGCACTTCATTTGGAAGCAGTAACAAACTTGTCAACCGATGCATTTTTGGCCGCTTTTAGGCGTTTTGTGTCCCGTCGAGGTCCCTGTACTGATTTGTATTCAGACTGTGGTACTAACTTTGTTGGAGCTAATAAGGAGCTGCAAATTCTTTATAATCGAAGCAAATCATCGGTTTCAGTTGAAATTACTGACCGGCTTGCCGCAAATGGTACGAAATGGCATTTTATACCGCCAGCATCTCCAAACTTTGGTGGGCTCTGGGAGGCCGGCGTAAAGTCTACAAAATACCATTTAATGAGAGTGATGCAGAATCGTATTTTGACCTTTGAGGAGCTCACCACTCTGTTAGCTCAAATAGAAAGCTGCTTAAATTCTAGACCGCTGTGCCCTCTGAGCTCAGAACCAACTGACTGCAACGCCCTTACTCCAGCTCATTTCTTAATTGGGGAACCTACTCTATGTGTGCCAGATGAGGATTTGCTCGATGTCAACATTGACCGGTTAAATCGGTGGAAAACCATTGAGAAGCTAAAACAGCATTTTTGGCGCCGTTGGTCAAACGAATGGTTGTGTAGACTTCAAGCTAGGCCAAAATGGCTCAAATTAGCACAAAACCCCAAAATTGGCGACTTAGTGGTCGTAATTGATGAACGAGGCTCTCCTGGGGAATGGCCGCTGGCTCGCATCCAAGATACCCATCCTGGCAAAGATGGTTTTGTTAGGGTAGTCACTCTATTCTCGAACGGAAAGAACTTTAAGCGACCAATTTCTAAAATTGCTTTTCTACCTACAAATGACTGCTTGGATGGTATGGAGAACGATTCCAACTTCAAACTTCATGCTGCTGACGTTTCTTCCAAGGATTAAGCACTGTCGTCCTTAGTGGGGCAGAATGTTGGCGAACAACTTCAGTTTAAATCTTTTATATTTATTATTTTTCATATTTTCATATTTTTTAAATAAATAAGTTTTTTTTATTTTCTTATTTTAAAAGTCATGGCTAGTGTGAACTTCGCATGAAAGCTTACGCATTTGATTTTTGTTGTTCTCTGCTAATTTACTTAAATGAGTTCTCAATTCATCTCATTTAAGTAAAAGCATTTAAGTAATAATAAAAATACTGGTTTTGGTTTTACAAACGCACTTGTGCATTACATATAAATATATGATATGTTTGTAATTAAGTATGTAATATGCGTAAGCAATAAACAATTATCAAGTACTGTTACACATATTTTTAAGCTCTTCTTAAAACTTAAATATTTTTTGATTTGGTCACTTGCGTTTACTACCTTGCTGTGCGCAGATTATTTTGCTTAACACTACAATTCAAATAATTAAATTTAAATAGATTTAATAAATTTGTATAAGGGTTTCTGAAGTACCCTACATACATACACAATTAAAATTATTGTGTTTCATTTTATTAAAACTAAAATAAAAAAAAGGAATTATTTCAACTTAAGAAAAGTTGAAATCTCATACAGCGATCATCCTAGATTGGCATGGAAGTTCAATGAACACGATACAAAACAAGGCATATGCAATACAGTTCAGTAGTTAAAATCGTCTGGATATAAAATAATCACCTGATCAAACGAATGATGTTACATATCCCGGGGATTGTTTAAAGCAAAATTTATATTTTTAAGGGAAAATATGTGAAATTATGCAGTGAAAAAAAATATTCCACTTAAAAAAAGGGCGCTGATTACGAATCTGATGTTAGTTTTTAAAAATTCAAAATGGCGGATCCAATATGGCGGACAATTTTTAAAAAAATGATCGAATTCGCTTAAAACTTATTAAATGGGATTTTTTGGGGTCGCTGATTACGAACCTGATATTAGTTTTAAAAATTCAAAATTGCGGATCCAATATGGCGGACAATTTTTAAAAAATTGATCAAATTTGCTTAAAACTTATTACACGGGATTTTTGATGTCAGTATTTAAAAATTCAATTTCGTAGCAGTTTAACTATACATCAGTGGTGCACACAAGTGTTTTGTGAGATGACTGCACAGAGTGTAAAATTTAGCGATTTAAAAAAGTTGTCATTTCCATGTGAGATTTTCAGAATTAGGTGTACTACCTAAGAAAAATAGGCTCTATTTCTTGAAAGTGGAAAAAGGTGGACCTCCACTTGACTTTTTTACACATACTAGCTGTTGTTTTTTTTAACTTATAAGGAAAAGTCGTGGAACTGTTTGGAACTTTTTTTGTAGCTCTAGCTAAAGTAAATTGTTCAATATATTTCATAATAAAAACAGTACACTATGCCTACACTACATATAATTGTTATTTTAATAATAACTTCAAATTAAATTAGATACCTGTGGTGCGATTCACTAACTTTTAACGATCCGACAATCGTTATATTTGTAGACATAAATATACGCTTGCAGTAACGATAGTGTGATTCAGTAACTTATTTTTAACGATTGTTAACAGCTGTTTATTTGTAACATCTCTGTCTACAAAATTAAAAAAAAAACCAAAAGCACAAAAGAGAATAAAATAACAACAAATGAAATTGTTCTTAACCCCCCGCGTTACACATGTTTTTTCATTCAAAATACATTGAAAAAGGTCTGGCCAGACTCATGAGTAAGACGAAGGGTTAACTTGTGGTTTTGTTTTTTTTTTGCGAATTTTACATTTAGAATTTTGTTTTTGTTCCTAATTTGCTTATTTTGTAAATTTTAAATTTAGGATTTTGTTTTTGTTCATACATATACATATAAATATATCTTTGTATGTATGTAAGTTATTTTAAACATAAAATCCATTGTATCGATTAAATAAACACAACCTAAATTATTGTCGCTAAAATATCGACAAAAAATTGCTTAAAATAACAGCTGACTTTTAACGACAGCGAATATCGTTAAAAATGTTACTGAATAGCATATTCGATAAATGATCGTTATATATATTTTGACGATTCGATTATCGTTTTTCCATTTCCATTTTTGTCGTCGTAATTTGGTTATTTGACCCTGTGTGCCGCGGTAAAATAAGTTTTAGCGTTGTCAATGAATTTCAGAAGGCTGCCAAATATGGGATCTAAGGTAAATTATGGACCGCATATCATAATTTTGCATGACATTCTTCTGGCCATATAAAGCTAAGTTGAAAAAAATTTTACCACAATAAATATATCTGCGTATTTAATTAATTTAACATAGTGGGCTTTATATGGGGCCTTTAGTAAATTATGGACCGATCATCACGAAATTAATTTCTGCTATTTCTAGCCCTTCAAAACTGTGAAGTATTCCATTTTATTCTGATAGCATTATTTTTTAAATTCTTAGGCGTACTAAACTGTTTTCCGGAAGTAGGGTTTATATTGACCGATCTTCACGAAATTTTTGCAGTCTGCTTTCCAGTCGTAAAATGAATTTTTGCAAAGTCAATGAAGTTTAAGTGGTGGAAGACCCCACACCCACTACCCGTTAAAAAAAATGTCAAGCAAAGTCTTATATCATTCCGTGCATTGTTCCACCATTTATGTTGGTTTTTGTAACAAAATTATCAATTTTTTAAGGTGGTGGTTCTACATTTTGATTCATAGCTCTGACCCAACTGAACCGATTTAGCTGGATTTCAATCCCAAACTACTTAGGATAACAACAAGCAATTTGACATCAAGTTTGTTCATATCTTTTGAGTTTTTCGTCAGTGAGCTGCTATTGTATAAGCATTGAGTCGGTTACGATGATCAGTGTTAATAAGATTTAGTTAGCCAAAAATTTTGAAATTTTTTTCGTAATACTTGTAATTTTCATAGCATATTGTATTCACACTTTTACGTATAACTTGAGGTTTTGACAGGTATTAATACAAAGTATAATAGTTTAAACTAGCCATAAAAAGTACTAGAGATTTTCTGGTTCCAATATCCACATATGGTCCCAAAAGACCTACTTAGTGAAAAGTACCAAGGTCAGTAGAAGATTGTTAATTACATGCACATGTATAATGTCTATAGTTTATAACATTGTATAGGGTATAATAAGTCACTAGCACTGGGCAATAGTCAATCATACAGGGTACATACTTGTTGTTTAAAAAAATCACTGGCACCCCAGTAAAAACTTCGCCTACAAAATAATGTGTTAAGTAATCAAGAAAAAGTAAAAATACTACTTCCAATTCTACTGAAAGAGCCAATGAATTTTACAACGGATGGCCCAAAATGAACACAATCAAATGTAATTCATTTTTTTTCCTACATCTGAAAAGTAAGCTGTTACAGAAGTAGTTATAGTGGTAATATAGAAGAAAGCTACTAAATAATGAGTGAAATAAGCTATTTATTTTAAAAACAAGTAGGCGAAGTTTTTACTGGGACATAATTAATTCCATTGAATCTGAATAATTCATAGTAAGCTTCATTATAAGAAATGCATTTCTTATACTTATCACGCGTGTAAAACATCTCTAAATAAATTGAATTCCATATCTCATAGTCATGGAAAAGACTTGAGAGACTACACAGAAAAAAATAACAAAAGTTATTAAGTAATTAAAGAAAATTTGTTAAATCTTTTTAATAATTTTAACAATTTCTTTAATTAACATGTTTGTAATATAAACAATTTGTTTATTTTAGAAAATAAATGTAATTATCATAGAAAAAATATTTTGTGTCAAAAAGAAAAACCATAAAAAAAATTCTTTTTTTTCCATTTTAAATCTTTAAAAAAATGAAGGATGTGGCGATTGTTCTGAAATTTTACCAATCTATACTGTCAGTTAACTTATTATTTAATTATTCATAAATAAATTTTAACGGGTTTTCTAAAAATTCTAGCTTTCCAAATAATACTATTAATGATGGCAAGATTCCGTTTTGTGTTTACGGCAGAAACTCGCATGCAGGACTATGTTTCTTCCTTAATCAGTTATAATGGTTTTTGTGATGTAATTTTTTATGAATTTTACTAAAACGTTAATAAAATCAACTTTTAAATGCATCTTTAATTTCAATTTAGTAAGTAACAAAGTATTTTGTTAATATGACAATTTAGTAATAAAAATTTATATTTAATTGTTAACAAATATTTTATTCAATATAACAAACTCATTGTTAAAAATATTTGTTGAATTTTAACAATTTTCATTAACAAAATAGTTTTTTGTATTTACAAATTTAGTTGTTGGTGCCTTTTCAATTAAAAAGTTAATTGTACTGACGAATATGGTATTTAATATGACAATTGATTTGTCGTAATTTTTTTCTGTGTACATACATATGTTTCATTTTATTGAACTTTGTACACTATTTCACCGCTCCCTGTTAAATTTTGTGTAACTGCACGTAGATAAAAAACATGGTTGAAGTATGGTTAAAAAAACATATTATGGACCCTGCAACGGCAACAATCAAAATTTTGTTGTTTTTAACAAAACTTTTTTCAAGATTGATAATATTGTGTTTCTGTTTAAAAATAAAGTGTTTACCTCCCATGAAACTTATAATGTTTCAATAAAATAAAGCTACAACTATACACTTAAACATATTATGGTTACCCTAATCATATTAATTTCACGGTAACCATATTATGGTTAAATTCTTCTATCTAAAAGCTATTACCATATTATGGTTGCCTCCAAACATGTTATGGTAAATATTAAATAACAATAATATGTTCGAAATTATAATATTTTAAAACATTGTCTGCCGCATTCATAATGTTTCATTTTAAATTTAAATTAATATGATTAGAAAGCAACAACATTCTGGTCGTTTGCATTTTACTTGCTTTGCTTAAAATTCTCATTAATTTTTTTTAATTATTGTTTAAAATACATACATTTTGGTAGAAAAAACTAGTAGAACAGAAAAAATTATATTGAAAGTCGTCACAGGATTGAATATGAATCAAAGCGGATTTTTTAGAAAAGTAACACCTATCAGGAATAAAAAATTAAATAAAATTATAACTTGACACTAAACAAACAAACTGAAAAAATGGATGAAATCAATAACCATAATATTATTAACATTCACCATTTTATTGTTAATTCTGACCATAGTATGGTTGATTTAGGGATTTTGTTGTTGTTTTTAACCATACTATGGTCCTATTTGAACATAATATGGTAACCTCTTAACATAAACATTGTTAAAATCCAACAATAGTAGGTTGCTCTTAGAATATGGTTACCTCCAACCATAATAATGGTAATTATTATATATATATGTTCCCATTGATCCTATAAGAAACATAGGGCCTCGTAATATTTATATTGATTCTAATAAAGACTCACAAAAATATTTTTTTTCTATCGGTAAAACGGGTTGGAGTTTCCACTGTCAATATGGTTCGAGGAATAATATATTTTTAAATGTAACAGATAAGTATTTATAAGAAGCTTCCGCAAAGAATTGGAAAACTATTGACAGCTTTGAAACCTTTAGGCAGCTGCAGGATCCCAACTTATCCTTTTATTTTGAAGTTTTATATTGCCTTTCATTTTTAATGTTGTTAATGTTATGAATTGTGCATTAGACTGGTCCTTATTTTCTGACTTCAAAATGTTTAATGCAGCACTCTCTTAAAATTTTATTTTTAGCAAAACAAATCGTTATGTAAAAGTTTTAAGTTGATATTTTAATATTAACACGTGCCGCATTAGGATTTAAAGGTCGTGCATATGTATGTCTACCTAACACATGCATTTGGCACATTTTTGTACCAAGACTAATATTTTTGCCTTTTTATATAAAAAAAAACTCAAATTATAACTGCATACGTCCATACATAGGTACGAGTACATTAATTTATTTCACAGAAAAAAATTACGACAAATCAATTGTCATATTAAATACCATATTCGTTAGTACAAAAAACTTTTTAATTGAAAAGGCACCAACAACTAAATTTGTAAATACAAAAAACTATTTTGGTAATGAAAATTGTTAAAATTCAACAAATATTTTTAACAATGAGTTTGTAATATTGAATAAAATATTTGTTAACAATTAAATATAAATTTTTATTACTAAATTGTTACTAACTAAATTCAAATTAAGGATGCATTTAAAAGTTGATTTTATTAACGTTTTAGTAAAATTCATAAAAAATTACATCACAAAAACCATTATAACCGATTAAGGAAGTAACATAGTCCTGCATGCGAGTTTCTGCCGTCAACACAAAACGGAATCTTGCCATCATTAATAGTATTATTTGGAAAGCTAGAATTTTTAGAAAACCCGTTAAAATTTATTTATGAATAATTAAATAAGAAGTTAACTGACCGTATAGATTGGTAAAATTTCAGAACAATCGCCACATCGTTCATTCTTTTAAAGATTTAAAATGGAAAAAAAAGAATTTTTTTTTATGGTTTTTCTTTTTGACACAAAATATTTTTTCTATGATATTTACATTTATTTTCTAAAAGAAACAAATTGTTAGTATGACAATTTACAAACATGTTAATTAAAGAAATTGTTAAAATTATTAAAAAGATTAACAAATTTTTTTTAATTACTTAATAACGTTTGTTATTTTTTTATGACAATTCTTATTATTAGCATATAAGAACATACAATGTTTTACACATGCATATGTAAATAAATGTTTTAAAGCTCAATGCGGCACGTGTTTGTCTTAAGATATTTTACAGAATCATACTTTTGCTATAATTAACAATTTAAAAGGGCGCTGCATTAAATATATTACAAAAATTACAACATTTTTTTATTACAAAAATTTATGGTCATATAAGGGAATTAAGCACGACTATCAAAATCTTGTAAATTTTGTATTCCCAAAAATTACTTTGATAATAAAAGTTTTACATATAGTAAATCTGCGACTTTTGAATACCAACATTGCATTTATTTTTCCATATATAACATACATTGTTTTAACTGTAAAATATCAAACATTGTAGTTACGTGGTTTTGCATTTCAGCTAACGATACAACATTTTGTTAAAGAATAATTTTTGAAATAAGAGATTTAAAAACACCCCAAAAATGTTACCCGTTTTTGATATCAGCTTAGGACAGTTTAACGCCGTCCGAAAAAATAAACTTGTTCCTTATTTCACGATTTTGAGTCTACACCTTTTTTAACTTACTATTCAAGTTTTCAATTCATTTACACCTCAACTTTTTTTAACCAATCGACAACAAACTTCATATTATATTTATTAATATTATAAAGGAAATAAGACCGACCATTCATTTACTTAAGAACGAAAATTTATTTCTTCTGACCGCCTCTAATGTACATATCGCACACTAAATCATAAACAGGCACAACTCGAAATTCAGAAATGTTAAGGACACTGGCATGCAATTTTTAAATCAAATTAAGTTCCACAAATGTTTAAAAATAAAAGTTAAAGACGATGATTTTGACAAATTTTGATTGAGTTTTTATGATTTAACACATAAGTCTGTGTGAGTAATTAAATTTATTACAAATAACTAGCTTAATAAACTAATTTAATAAAAACTAATGAGCACAAAAAGGAAAAGTTATACTTATGTAGGTACTTTTAACAAAGTTAATTAATACGTTTCTAAATAGTAACTTCCTTATTAGAAAACTTTAACAAAGATTTCGTGCAAAGCAGTACTACATTATTGTAGATAAAATGATTTTAAAATGTATTCCAAATGGAACCAAAATTTATCATAGTGATGCTTTTTTTTGGTTTTATTTCTTAACGTCATTGTTGTTTTGTGGGCTTGTTGTGACCAACACTCAAAATAAAATGTAATGAACCAAAATTGTGTATAAATAAAATGAAATATTTCAAACGAATTTTACTTAAATATTTATTTTATTTAAACAAACTCACCAACCGGCCGACAGACGACAGTTATAACAAAAACAATTGCTATTTTTACCAACAAAAATGTACAAAGCTTTTTTTTATTGATTACTTGCTTTACATTCTCTATAAGTAAAATTATTTTTATTGCAGTTGCTTTGAGCGCACCCTACATTATGATATATAAATTTTAAAAAGGACGTTAACGATACCGATACATCGGCGATACTTAAGGTTGTCAATATATAGGTATCGGCGTAATGATGTCAGCAGAAAATGGAGTTGTTATAAAAATCTGGCCAAATGCAAAACAAACGCCTTGCTATTCCCATAAATCAAACAACTCAATTTTAAAAAGCAACAAAGTGTCATTAATACAATAAGCTGTATCATTTGTTAAAGAAACGTAAAATTTTTTTAAATATAACCATCCCAAGCGAAACGCAGTTTTAGCAAAGTATTTGGGAGCCAAACTCTCTACATTATGCGAGACAAGATGGTTGGACCGCCACGACTCAATTTTACACTTTGCAACAAGTGTACATCATATAGTAGAAGCTTTGGAAAAAATATCTGAGTGGAAAGGTAGAGATACTTCATCAAACGCCTTATATTAAGGAACTCGCTTAGAACTTTTGAATTAATTTACGGAATAAACATATTAAGTGTGATATTTATTGTATTCCAGCCGCTTAGTATAATTTTACAAAAGCACGATGTAGATCTTTAAAAAGGATCAAGCCTTATCAAAACTTAAACCATGTGCCTTGAAGAGAAAATAAATAAAGCCGAAGAACTATTTAAAGCGATTTTTGAAAAAGTTAAAGTTATCTGCTTTCAAATCAAGGTTCCAATCACATTCAAAATGTTGAAGATTACTACCGAATTGTAGTTAAAAGATCTCAAAACACGTTTCCCAATAGATATCCTAAATGTATTGAACATACCCTAACTTCTAACTCAAAGTGTAATCAAGTCAAATACAGATACAAAACTTTTAAAGTCACAACTAGCTGATGAGCTCATTATGTTTGATAAAAGAGATAGATAAACACCTACTAACATCTAAACTTGAGTCTGAACTGTTGCATTGGCAACAAACATGGAAAATATCTGAAAATCTATCGGAAAACGTTGTAGATGCTTTTATAAACTGTGATTAAGATATCTACCGAAATCTAACAAAAATATTTAAAATTTTCAATAACGTTTCAATGCTCGTCAGCAGGGCAAGTTAAAAATGACACGAAAAATGGTTAAAAATGGCTGGCAAAATGGCACGAAAAAGTATAAACAATGGCACGAAAAATGGCAAAAATAAACATGTTATTTAAGAAACATTTATTTTATTAAGTTTTCATTGTAAGTACAAAAGTATGTTTCTTCAAATTGTCAAAAAAAAAATGCTGGAGGGAAAACGCAAGAATTTGGAAGTTGTTTTTAATACACTTTTAATCTAATTTTTGTTATAAAATTCTGTTTAATAAAGAAATATTTTTATAATATTTGTCATAAAATTTTTTTATCAGGGAAAGCATTTCGAATAGAATAGTCAATCGGTACTGGTTTTTGCAAACCCCGCTATTCGGGATTTCGAAAATCAAATTCCACGATTCTGTAAAATCCCGGGATTTTCAGGATATCGGGATTTTTCGGGATTCGGGTAAACCTTAAATTGGTATACCCACCACCAAGTGGTAGGAATTATGTAGTGCATAAAATACACTTATTAATTTGGTAAAATCGCTCTACAAAATGCCGTAGTTTATATTATTATTATTATTAATTATGCTATTTATATTTAAACGAATACGCTTAATTTTTTTTAATTCCCTAAGCTTATCCCGCGAAGCTCTACGCTTATCTGCAGGAAAGAAACCTGAATCGCTGGTGGAAATCGAACCCGCAACCCCGGAGCTGATAGACTAGCTCACTACCAACAAGCCTACCGCGGCACTCCACTACCTCGTTGAGGTAATTATAAGAATACTTTTAACTACCAAATTGAGATTATTAAGCGAATACGTTTAAATACCTCAGTGAGGTAATTAAACGTTTTTATTTACAAGATTTCTTTGATGTATAATAATATCAAGACAAGGAATTTTTACATGTAGCAAAATTTAAAGAGATAGCAATAAAAAACAATGGGATTTGAAGTTTTAAATTTGATCTGTAATGCTTTTTGAGATGTCCTATCATATCCTACTAACAAACGCGTACTCATACATACAAACGTATGATCGCAGGATGCACCTAGATGGGTCAAATGTACGACCAACTCCACTTTATTATTTATTGCGGAATTTCGCTTTTTTAGTCATTTCAATTAACTAACCATTTTTGAATATATGCTGTGCAACCTCCTCCATTTTCAAAATAACGGTCTACCTCGGAAACAAGAGCTTACCTAAAGAAACGGTTAGCACTGGATTTAGCATGCCCCAATTAGGTTAAAACGCCAGGTGCCCGGATTGTCTGTTCTTTCCAACTAGACCAGTGTACTTAATGATCAAAAGTACAATAGCAAATTTCTATTTTAAGATTATTTTTTAAAGGTTGCGAAAGAAAAAAAATCATATCTTAAAAAAGAAAATATCACCTCCTTAAAGTTTTAGGAATTTTAAAGGACAGTTTGAGGAATAATATAAAAAAAAAATCAGCCAAATAAAAAAATAAGTTTTTGACTTAGTCCGTTTTTTAAATTTAATATTTTGCAGATACATATTACATATTTTTCAATATATGGTTTGTAGTCCCTCTTTAAAATGACATTAAAATCATCTTCGTATGTTAAGTTGTTTTCGAGCATAACTTTTTTAAAAAAAAACTTTAAAATTTTTTTCGTTTATATATGTTCCTTATAGGATAGAATGAACCTTCTCACCAAATTTCATTAAAATCGAAAGGGGTCGGGTCCCACTCTTGGTCAATTTGACATGGAATTACACATATTTATCCGTTTTAGAGCTTTTTTAAATTTTGGTATGGTTTTGTTTGTGGATAATTTGCATATTTTAGCTATCGCTGCATTTTTATTGCGCTCATATTTCACGTTTTTGAACCATATTTTTATACATGCTCAGCAAAAAAAAATTGCTTAAAATTCTGGGTAACAGATGAATTTTCTGTTGCTTTAATTGCGCCATCTACATTTAATTTTCAATCTATAATTGTAAGCCAAAGATTAGTGTTATTCCAAATTGTAAGGTTTAGTAAAGCGATCGAATCAGAAACACTTTTTAAAATGATATTTTCGTGTCTGTCCGTCCATCTGGCTGGTTGTCTGTCCATATAAAACTTGTGCGGAAAGAAAAGTAACTGTTTCTAGATAATTTGATAAAATTTGGTTAATAACTTTTAATTGTTATAAGAACGAAACCTATGTAAATTGTAAGAATTGGTCTATAATATCACATAGTCCCCATGCAAACTCGTTTTTTTATGATTCTAAACTATTTAATCATTTTCGTAATTAGATCAAATTTGGCCCAAAATATCTTATTGCAAATTTAATATGGTTAAATCGGTTCACATTTAAACATATAGCTTCTATTCAAATATCAATCCTTAAAAATTCCTTTAAATGTTACTATAATTTAAAATTTTGCGACCTTTTCTTTAATCTTTTTAAGACAAAATATCTCATATATATGGGTTTCTAGATAATATTCAGCCCAAATAACTCGTATATGAATTTTAACCTCATATCATTACTTTATTCTGGTGAGCCCAGAATTAAGTTTATTTTAAAGTAAATATTAAATTGTGAAATATTTTGCTTTCAAATAAGCCATATTTTGCTTTTGGATGCATATTTAATTTATTTTTATTAGCATGGAAACTAAGTTGCATTACATGCTGTGTTGTTGCCAAATAGTACTGAGGCAATTAAACGACTATAATTTAGGTGTAATTATGTTTTAGGAGTTACATTTTTAAGGCAATTGCCCGAATTGGGTAAATAAACGAATGGCAATTAAACGTGGGTTTTTGTTTGAAAAATGTAAGAAATAAAACGGGGATTTAAAACTCAAGATACATAACAGTGATTGGCATCTAAGCGTGGGGTTATTAACCGGGTTGTACTGTAATTTAACCCTGTGAAGAGTAAAGTTTGGGTGTCGAATTTGGTGCACCAGTAGAATGTTTTGTACATTTCAAAGGACATTTTTTTCTATTTTTAATTTTTTTCTTTAATTATTTTCTGCACTTCACGTTAAAATTTCTTTATAATTGTTGGACATGCTTAAAAAGAATAACAAAGCTTAACTTTTTTCTTTTGTTTTAAATGACAGTATCAACAGAGTTAATCAAATAAATATTAAAGATCAATGTCACGATGAATTTCTTTTTATAAAAAAAGGTAAAACAAAAAAATTTTGTTAACAATTTCGGGATTGACCAAATCCCGGGCTTTTCGGGATGGGGATTGGCATCCATAATTTGTAAAAACATCAATGTCTCAATTTATGTAATTTTGTATGCGCGACAATAAGTTTTATTCTAAAAATGTTGCCAAACAAAACACACAAATCAAAGCAAGTTTAACTCTCTTTTTGGTTTAAAATGTGTTTAAACCAACAAAAATATATAAATCAATAAACATATAAACCATCTTTAAACGCATAAAATTGGGCGTTTAAACTACCAATACAGACCATATGAATTTGATAAGATTTATCGTCGTATTGCCACATGTTTTTTTTTAATAACATATAAGACATGGGACACTGATTTATAGTTGTTGAGTTTAAACTATATATAAATTCAAGTTAAGTTAAACTAAACCTGCGTTTAAGCCATCAGTGATTTATTAGCCATAAACATATAAACCATCTTTAAACTCATAAAATTGGGCGTTGCCAAACAAAACACAAATTAGGTTAATTTTTTAAGGGCTAAAAAATCAGAGCAAGTTAAACTCTCTTTTCGGTTTAAAATTTGTTTAAACCAACAAATCTAAAAATCACTAAACATATAAACCATCTTTAAACGCATACAATTGGGCTTTTAAACTACCAATACAGACCATATGAATTTGATAAAATTTATCGTAGTGGTGCCACATGTTTTTAGCAACATAAAATACATGAGAAACTGGTTTATAGTTGTTGAGTTTAAACTACATAAAAATTTCAGTTTAGTTCAACTAAACCAGCGTTTAAACCATCAGTGATTTATTAGCCATAAGTGAATTAGTTTAAAACCTTCACAAAAGAAAATTGTATAACAGGCAATGATTTGTGCTTTTTTATGGCTGTTGAAAAATTAAAACACTCTCAGGGTAAAAGTAACCCTTAATAATTAGTAAAAAAAACATGTTTAAGACATTTTGTGTTAATGTAAAAAAAACAACATTTAGACATTCCACAAAGTGTTCTATTGTTTCATATTGATTTTACTTTCTATAAATTTATGAATATGCCATTTACAAAATTATAGCAAATATAACCAATAGCACACAATAGAACACTATGTGAATTGCCTAATAAATATTCTGTTTAAGATTTGTCACAAAATGTTGTTAAAAAAATTGGTCGTAAAAGTATTCCTTTTAAATTAAAAAAAGCGATAGTATAAAACCCGAATTCAGATTTAACAATATATTTGAAATACCTTTAATGAAAATTCAGTTAATAAATCTTCTACAGCAAATTTATCACAAAAGGTAGAGCTATTGCAATGTCTACTTTGTCTTACTTTCAAAATATGACTTACTTTTTATTTATTATGTATTTATAACTACAATATTGTTGTTAGGACAAAGTGACCAAAACATTTTAAATATTTTTTTACCTTTTACAATATAAATAATAGCAACGCAGGTTGATTTCTCTGGCTGTGAGTGTCAAGGTTTTTATGTTGTGGCCAAGCAATTTATTGAATTTAAGTATCTACAATATATTGCAGCAATTTAAAGGAAACAAACATTTAACGGCATATAAAAATATTATCCTGGAGCCAGATTTGTAAAGGACTAATAGTAAAGAAGAAAAAAATTCAAAAAAAATATTTTTGAACCGGTTTGTTAAGCTTTTTATGTATGTGCAAAAATTGTACTAAACTTTATTAACGACTAAATTGGTTAAAATAAGATATACCTTGGAAATTAGGGGATACCTAGGAAAACCAGTGCTGGTCTATTTGTATGTTCTATCTTAGATAGAACTATGGTTGCTTCTTGTCTTTATTAGGAAGACGCAATGGTTGTATTCTGCGGTGACGCTTAGGATGGTCATTGGCGCTGGGTATCACAAAGGGAACACTGAAGGCCGCAAGTAAACTGTCTTTATGGCGACTGCTCAAACAAAATAACATAACCTATTATTAAATTTAAATGTCTTTTGTCAAAGGAACGTTTTAAAACTCTGAAATATTTGTATGTTGTGCGTAATCACAAACATTTCTCCAAACACGAACATTCATTCGAAAAATTTGTAAAGAAAAATTGTTTAATGAAGCAACATTGTATTTTAATATTTTCGGTGTTTTAATGAAGTAGTCTTGTTTTTACCCCCATTAAAATGGTTTAACCGTCAGTTTGACATATTTTCTCGTTTTTGGTTCGTTCAGTCTCAACTCAAATTAAGTGTCTTTAAGACGGCGCTATGTTCATTCGCCGTCCAAGTAATACAAGTATGTCAAATTATCGTAAACTGACGAAACTGAGACAGGTAAAATAGAAAAATTTTAAATTTCTTTAAATTGAAAACCTCCAGCAGTTGGTCATTAATTTGATAAGCGTTTTTGTTGTCACCGAATAAAATCAATAGTTAAAAAAAGTGTTGCTAGAAAACGTAAAAGAAGTGAAAACTGAAAATGCAAGCGAAAAGCTACAGTGTAATTTTTTTTAAATATTGAAGTCATCTGAAGTTTTTTTCTTAAATTTTACTGATTAAAAAAACTTTATTTAAGTGTTTTTTCTTTTCGTCCTCTTTATATTTTTATCTTTTGACCAGTGTTTGTGTGCAAGTGCTCATTTTTTTTTTTAATTTAAGGTTATCAGTTTAAAAGCAGTTCACATTTAAATATAAAAGAATATTTTTTATCAGTTCATTTATATCGTCATACTCCTCCTTCTTAGTAATATTATTTGCATGACCAACGAAATGAATAAAAATGTAGAGTAGAATTAAAACAAAAACTTAATTTGTGTTTCTCCACATTTCCATATGGAAGGACATGTGAATAATATTATCCTGTCTGAATACTCCATATATTACACCATTAACTTGGATTTTTTTTCAAACATTATTTGGTTATTAAATAAAAAAAAAACTAAAAATAAAATCAATAATTTAAATTACACATTCATTAAGGTCAAATGGAGATACTCAAAATTAATATTAATTCAATCGGAAGTGGCAACCACAGGCAATAATGTTTCCTATATTAAATAAATGCAAGAACGAAACCATTTTCCGCTATATGTGAGCAATTTATTCAAAGGTTTTTAATATTGTTAAAAATTAAATCGTAAAAATTTCAATAATGTTGTACACAGAAAAGAAAAAACATTTAATTTCAATTAAAAAATTTTGTTAATAATTAAATTTGCACCAGTAGTTAAATTAATAGTATCAATTAAATGTTTCATTTACTTAATTTAACGTGTTATTTACTTGATTAAACGATTAGTTCACTTGATAAACGTTGAGTTCACTTGATTGACCGTTTAATTCTCCTGATTAAAGTTTTAAATAACGCTAATTTAATTTTTATTTATTCATTAATTGAAAAAACATTTGCGAACATTTTTTTGTGTATATTTATAAATAATTTTGTTAAAGTTTTGGTCAAGCCTTCCTAGGAATAATATATATTATATTCAACATTTTTTATTTTTCGAATTTATTCTATGAGCTAAATTTCAGTTATGAATTTTTAAAGCTTTTTTGTAAAAGTCCTATTCCTTCAATTTTTCAGAAATGACTTTTTTAAACACTACCAGACTATAATATTGTATCTTCTTGTTACATTTTACCTTAGCTTTTCTTTGGACAGCAATGAAGTATATTGTATGTACCTTCGGAAGGAAATTATTCCCAGTTTCTATTTGGAATAATATATATGTTTTTCTTGTTCTCAGCTGTGGGAGCTGATCTTTAATAAAAATATTAACGATATTTTCGCTGCCTGATAACAATTGGTTGACAAGAACTTAAAAAATCGGAAATTTTAACACGTTGTTGTGTATTGTTTACACTCATTATTAATTTCCAAGAATACAATTATTAGTTGTAATTGTTAACTAAAATAAAAAAGGCATAAGTGTTTAACGTTTGTAGGTCCTACTTGAGACACGCTATTGAATATCCTGGAGTAATAATGAAAAATTAGAACACTGATGATTCAAACAACCAGTGATGGCTGGTAAAAAAAAAACCATTTCAATAGGGGCTTATCCCACCTCCAGTTAAAACATTGGCTGCAACGATGCGCCTTTTTACCGATAGGATATTGCTACTCATAAAAATGCATTAATTGTTTATTATTTGGAGTTTATTAATAAAAAAAAACTACACATAACAAACATAACAACTCTTGAACTAACAAGTAAGAGTGCTATATTCGGCTATGCCGAATCTTATATACCCTTCACCATGGAAAGAACAGAAGTTTATATATATATATATATAAATATGTATATTTAAATATATGTATATATACATGTATATTTATAAAATATATATCGTTTAGTTTTATTTAATTATTTGCACATGATTGCGTGCTATTAAATATATTAAAAGTTTAATTAATATATAGCACGTTTAGTTTTGATCGAATTTCAGTATTTGGTCATGCCGACATCTTAAAGTATAAAATTACCATTTACTTTGGTGATAAAACTTGTAGTCGGGAAGTTCTATGGTTCCCGAAAATAGGTATTAAAAAAACTATATTTTTGACATTACTTTTTTTTACCGATATTCCGAGTTTTTCTAAAGATTTCCAATATTGTGTTCTTCTAAACATTTCCGATATTTTGATATCTAAAACGTATGAATAGGTCATAATACAGCTATAGAATTTTAGTTAATGTTTTCAATCCTTTTTTGGAGTATTTTGCACATAACTTAACTATTTTTAACCGATTTGGCAGATTTATATACCAACGTGCTTAAAAATAATATTTCCATTAAATTGGCTTATAGGCATATATGTATATATACCTACATATATGTACATATATTTAAGCAAACTTAATTATAAAAAAAAACAAACTTAATTATAAAAAAAACAAACTTAATTATAAAAAAATGAGTAATTTTTGGGATTTCAGTATTTTGATTATAACTCAGTCATTTTTTAACCGATTTGACAGATTTGTATACCGACGTGTTTAAGAAGAAATTTACCATTTACTTGTGTTATGAAACTTGGACTCGGAAAGATCCATCGTTACCGAAAATTTAATTTAATTTTAATTTTGGTCATAACTTTTTTGTATCTGAACCGATTTTTCCGAAATTTTCAGAAAATATTTTCTACTAAAGATTTCCGATCTTTTGATATATAAGGCGTAGCCATAGGTCATATTAAAGTCAAAAAATTCAGGTTTTTATACAATTTTTTATATTTTTTGTATGGGAGGTATCACGCCCACTTCTTCAATCCCGCCCACATTTTGTAGGATGGTGTGTATTGGCTACCTAAATGTGTGTACCTAATTTGGAAACTTTGGCTTTTGCCGTTCCCCAGATATACAGCAAAAAGTAATAAAAATACAAAAACCACAAGGGATTTTTCGAAAAAATTTGAGGTAGTCGTGGTTTTTTGCTCATATCTCAGCCATTTGTGGATCGATTTTTCTGAATTTCAATAGCAACCGATGGTAGACTATATGTGATATAAATGTAAAACAACCTAGCCGCTATCATGTCTGGAGTCTCCGGAAAACACATATCAAACGTAAGACGGACAGACGAACAGACGGACGGATATCGATAAATCAACTTCTCTCCCCATAAGGACCCAGAATATATATACTTTATTGGGTCTAAGATCAATATTGTAGAAATTACAAACGGAATGACAAACTTATATATACCCTTTTCCACCTGTGGTGAAGGGTATAAAAAGAGCAACGAAAAAATATGCATAAAAAGGTCACACATTTTTTTTAATACATATAATTTTTTAATTAAACAATAACTTTAAAGCCCATAGTACACGGAATGTTAAAAGCTACATGCGCATGAGGTTCTGACGTAATTTTGTCGTCATCACACAACACGAACTTGCTATTGTGGCTTTGTAGTGTCGTCAAAATTACGTCAGAACCACATGCGCATGTGGCTTTTTACATTCCGTGTACTATAGGCTTAAGGGAGGTATTAAACTATCGAAATTTGATTTAAATGCTTAGCATTTAAGCGATTCTTTTTTTTTTAGTACTGATAAAACTTAACTTGGAAAAAATTCTTTTACTTATTGTAAATGTTGGAGAAATCGAAAGCAACCCATTATACAGAATATCTAAGTATAAGTCCTTATCCTGGATTTCTCTAAACATATAAAATCTTCTATTATGCCGTTAGAGCTCTGTTTTAGTTTTTTGAAATTCTGTTAAAAGATTGTTTTTGTTACTATAGAGAGTTTCTTTTGTCGTCGGTTGATAATTTGGAGCATTCTGCAAAAAAACTTAATTTTCGAAACCTTAGTTTCAGTTTTTGCACTGTATTTTAAGAATGTATAGCTTAAAGGAAATACCTTGGAAGAAAAACTATTTTTCTAAACATATACGTTTTGTATATGAGACGAAACAAATAATTAAAAGAAAAAATTGGTTACAATACTACAAAAAAATTAAAAATTTTGTTACATCGATTAATCGGTTATTCGACTGAAATTATCCGGTTTAATCAATAATAGGAAAAAGGCAATTTTAAATTAATCGATCTGTTAATCGGATAGTAATTAAAACTAATAAAAAAGGACGTCAGTATTACAATTAGACCTACATATGCTACCTACTGTATGCCTTTATTTCTAGACATATAAAAGTTAATTTGAACAAATATTTTCGATAGGGCAATTTATATTGGATCCATGGAAAATTATGGACCAAATCATAACAAAATTTTGTAGTTTTTTTTGGTATTAAGAAACCTTAATAAGATACAATTTCGATATAGTTTTTAAGAGGTTTTCAGATGGCTACTTAATATGCACGCAGAGAAAAAATATGGTTGGGCATGGTTAAGGCAACTGCACTATATTTATTGTAACAATATATTGTTGTCATACACACACAAAATTGTAGTTTTTATTTAATATCAGCAATATTATAATTACTGTAAATATTTCAATCTTTATCGTAATTAGTATTGTTGACTGAAATATAATTATTTTCTGACAACCAAATAATGATAACTTTGCAAACATATTATGTTACTCACAACCATTTCATGATATGTAATTGCCATAACATGATAATTTTCTGTACGTGTAGTCCTAGTTTGCTGAAAAAGCAAACAAAATATGTTTACTCTAATAATATTATGTAAGTGCCATTTGTGAAATACTTTTGTTTTAAATATGCATATCGAATTAGTTTTTAGTGAGTTAGTTGTTGAACCACAATTAAAAAAAAAATTTTAAAGAAATTAAAAAAAATAAAGAAATTGTATTTACATTAAAAAAAAATTGTTAAGTGCCACAAAATAAAAAAAATCGATGCTTAAAAATTTAAATTTATTGTTTATTGTTGTGAAAACGGTGCTGTATCATAATATGACTACTTCTGAACTTATTATGATAAGAATATGATTAAAAGAAATATATTATGATGCAATATTACGATGATATTTGGTCATAATATGATTTCATAATAATCGTAATATAATGACTACAATCATGAATCTTATCATAATATTTATGTTGCTTCTATAATATGTTTATCACAATCATTTTTTTCTTTGCGTGTGAGATGGGCCGATTATTACAAAATTGCATGCTATTATTTCTAGCTATATGAAGCTATATTGGACCAAATTGTACCACAATATCTAAAGCTGCTACGGTTTTAAGCGTATTTAAAAAATTTTCCAAAGTGGGAATTTTATGGAGAACTATGAAGCGATTTTCACATTTTCTACTGTGATTTGAAGCCTTTTGACACAACGAAAGGCCAAATTTTGCTAAAAAAAAACATTTTTCGTTGCTGATTTAGGTGTTATAAAGTGTTCTCCGAGATTTTGCGTTACATGAGGCCTATGGTAAATTGTGGACCGATCTTAACAAAATTTGAGAGCGTTGTTTCTAGTTCTATAATACTTTTATTACAGTATCGTTGTTATTTAAGATTTAAGGCTTACTTGACTTTTTTTCCGAGAGTAGGCCTTTCATGGGGCCTATGGTAAATTACAGACCGATCTTCCCGAAATTTAACAGTATTTATAGTCCTATAAAACTGTGACATACCAAATTTTATTAGAGTACCATTATTTCTTAGGCGTACTAAACTGTTTTACGAGAGTGGGCTTTGTATGGGGCCTATGGTAAATTTGTGGACCGAATTTAACGAAATTTGACAGTGTGATTTCCAGTTCGATTAAACTGTGGCGTACCAAATTTTGTTGCAATAGCTGGCTTTATATGGGGTTTATTGTAAATAATAGACTGATCTTCACGAAACTTAAGATTGTAATTTTAGTCCTTAAAAACTGTTTTGAACCAAATTTTGTTACAAAAGCATCATTTGTTATGGTTTTAGGCGTGCTTAAACATTTTCCGATAGTATGCTTCATATGGGGCCTATGGTAAATTATAGACCGATCTTCAGGATATTTTACAATATTTTTTAGGGGGGTGGTTCCACATTTGGACTCATAACTCTCATGCTTAGGATAACTAGAAGCAATTTGAGAATAACACTGTTCTTTTCTTTTGAGTTTTACGGAAGTGAGCGTGTTTCCAACAGATGGACAGACGGGCATGGCTAAATCGACTTAAAACTACTTAAGGAGCTAGAATATATACATATATTTTATGGGGTCTGAAATGAATAATCACCCCTATCGTAAATAAATTTTCCCTCGTATTTTTTCCACTTTTCACATATTAGCGATCATGAAAGACTCCCATGAAAATTCGGTAATTCAAAGAAAAATAATAACGTAAAAAAATGTTCACGGGAAAAAATTCCCCTTATCGTGAAAAATTTGTTCCCTCGTAATTTATTCACTTTTCCCTTAGATTTTCTCACTTTATTTTTGCTAGGGAACGGTGCATGTATGTAAGTAGTCCCTCCTATAAATCGAATGTTAGGGGCTAGATCCGTTAATAAGGCACAAACCGATACATTGGTCAACAAAATGCGAAACAACATGTCGATTGTCTGCGGATTTGTAAAGATTTCGAAAGATGTATTGGCAGAATTTTGGAAAATATTTTACTACATTAAATTTAAAAGGCGCAAAAAACTTACGTTGTAATCAAACTATCCCTCTAATACTAAACATTTTGCTTTAATATTTTAACTTTTCTTTAAAATATATACGTGTATATTTTTGAACAAAAATGTCATTGATTTTTAATATTTCTTCTTTTTTTACATTCACTGGAACTGATAGCGTGAACAATTTTTCACATGAGATTCACGATTGCTTTTTCCCCTTCGAGGGGAATGAAAATTTCATGGGAACAAAAATTCCACTTGTTATTTACGATAGGGGTGAATAAAAAAGTTTCACACGGAATGGCAAACTAAGTCTACCCCCATTCACCACTAGTGGTGGTGGAGGGTATAAAAAATACTATTTTTAACAAAATCGATTTAAGTTTTTGATAAAAATAACGTTGCAAAACTGAATATGTATTTTGACGTTTATTCTGAAAAACCTAGGATCTAAATTAATTTTATAACAACTGTTCCAAAACTTAGGTGTGCCAAATTTGTAATTAAAAAAAAATTCGTAACAACATCGAGAATAATAACTGCACATTTTTCTCACAACGTTTCGGAAAGAATTTGTTTAGACAGTATCACATATTGCTCACATTACTACATTCTTACATGTTCTTTTTGGTTCTCTCTAAGAATATCATCTGTTAAATCCTTGTTATTTAACGAAAAGATTGATTTTGTTGCACAGTGTTATCTACGAATGAATTTATGTTTTTAAAAGTTAAAATAGTAAGTTTGTTTGTATAGAATTGCATTTTTTTACAATATATTCTCTATAGTGTAGTGTAAACACTAGTTTTGCACCCTATAATTAGCTGTAAACTCCAAAGGGTTTAGACCTTCATTACATCAAAATTGTATTACTTTTGTGTATGCAGCAAAAGTGTGATTGGGAGGGCAAGTTTTTACATGCATAAAAATTAAAAAAAGTCAAAACGGAAGCAAAAAAGTTTTAATAATATGCTAGTTAAACAAGTTCGAGTGCTTTACTCGGCTGTACCGAATCTTTGATACCCTCCACCGACTGTTAGATTATTTAAAAAATGGGCTTTAAATGGGATCTATAAATGATTAGCCAATCCTTACAAAACTAGCGCCTGTGTTAGAATTGCTTGCGGCTTAGAACTATGTTAAATTATGTACCAACCATTATAAAGTTGTTTGCTTTTATTTGTAGTCATATGAAACTTTATTTGAACTTTTTTGATTACACTGTGTGTAATTTTTTAAGTCATGGAAAAATAACCATATACGGACAAAAAATAACCATAAAGGACAAAAAAAAAGACCCGTGTCTCCCAGTTTTGCCCAAAGTCATGCACTTTTTTGTTGTGGGCCCTTATAGATTTGAGGCCTCGGTGACATTTTTGCAAAAAAGTGATAATTTTCTCAGGCTCATATCTTGCAAACCGTTTGGAATTTTGATTTACTTTTGAATCAAAGTTGTAGCTCTTGCCATAAAGAAAAAAAGTTGTGACACGGGTCTTTTTTTTGGTCCTTTATGGTTATTTTTTGTCCTTATATGGTTATTTTTTTCGTGTTGAACTGCGTTATCACAAAATTGTACGGTGTTATTTCTGGCCATATAAAGCTTAATTGGACCAATTTTAGCAAAATATCTTTATATGCTACGGTTTTAGGCAAATTAAACTGTTTTCCGAAAGTGCACGTAGAAAAAAAAAAGTTGAAGAATGATTAAAAAAAACATATTATGGTCCCTGCAATGGCAACAAACAAACTTTTGTTGTTTTTATAAAAACTTTTTTCACTATTGATAATATTTTTTTTCTATTTAACAATAAGAAACTTCAAATATGGTTGATTTTAACAATATAATGTTTAAATAAAATAAAACTACAACCATACACTTAAACATATTATGGTTACCTTAACCATATTATTATCACGGTAACCATATTATATTCGAAATTATAATATTTTAAAACATTGTAATTCTGAGAAATTTTGACCATAATATGGTTAATTTGAACATAATATATTTAGTTTTGAACATTTCTATGGTTAATATTAACTAAAATATGGTTAATTTTGACCATATTATAGTTGATTTACGGACAATTTTGCTGATTTTAAACATACTATGGTCATATTTAAACATAATATGGTAACTTGCAAACATAAACATTGTTAAAAACCAACCATAGTATATTGGTCTTAGAATATGGTTACCTCCAACCATATTTTTTATCTACGTGTGGGCTGTATATGGGTCCCAATCTCATAGAAATATGCATCTTTATATTAATGAAGTCCTTAACATCAAAATTGTGCATGGCATCAATGAGCAAAAAGTAGCGTCAATCCAATGACGAACATCATCATAAATTTTGTAATATTTTTTGCATCATCTATGCTATGACTACAGAAACATCAAGTCAATAACATATTTTGTGCATTATTAACATTATTTTCATGTTTAAAAAGTAAAATTAGAAGCAAAAATTTTCATGTGCTATTTGTTAAAGGTATTTTGTTAAATACATAAAATTTTCATGCTCTGGCGTCTACTAATTAAGAATAATTTTGTGAACAATGTGTAACGGGTAAGTAAATAATAATATTCTCTCACTTTGTCTTAAGTCAATCCCAATGACTCAATTTAATGACAAACTGTATAATGCTTTAGGAGTCCATTCTCGGATTTTACTGAGTCATCCCACTTATGAAATTTTTTTTTAAACTGACTCCGATTTGTAATTTCTGTGATGCCATTGATTACATAATTTCACCTGATGACAATTTGGCCAAGTGATGTTAAGGCTGATATCACTATGATGAAAAGTGTCATGGGGTCAAGAACGAAGAAAAGTATGATTCCACGTAATACGGTGAAGTGATTTCTTGTCTTATGAAACTGTGACAGACCATATTTTATAACTAGGGAAACCATAAATATGCAATTGCGTGTTTTTCCTTGTTCGACCAATGAAGGCAGAAACAATATATTTATCCGTTTTAGAGCATTTTATGAATTTTGGCATTTGTTAGTGCATATTTTACCCATTGCAGCATTTTGTTGTATAATTTAGCTAAAAGAGCATATTTTTCCTTTTTAAGAGGTATTTTTGCATTTTTAAGACAAATTTTGATACATCTGCAATTTTTTTAGATGCCTACAAAGCTTTCGCAGCAAATAACAAAAATACATGTTTGTTTTTGAAATTTCTTTAATATAATTAGGTATATGGATAAATCCTTACAGCAGCGCTGCCAGAAGTAAGATTTTACCTTATATTTTAAGATTTTTTAACCGAAAAAAGATTTTAAGATTTTATCCCCAAAAACAAGATTTTTTGTTTTGTCTATACGAAGGTTAGGTTCAATTAAAAAAACCTTCTTTGTTCCCATTTAAAAATTTTTAAACTAAATAATACAATTTGGTATAAGAAATTAAATTTTTTGTTATGTTTTTTTTTGTTTATTTTATGTATTAAATAAAATATGTATTGTTTTTATTATTTATAATAAAAAAAAAACTACTTTTTCCAAAAATAAGATTTTTTCTTCAAAAATAAGATTTTTTTTTGGTGAAATTAAGATTTTTTGCTGAAAATTTCTGGCAGCCCTGCCTTACAGCCTAATACAAATGAGTATTTAACATAAGTTTAATATTACGTTTCTCAATATTTACATCTAGAGAAAAACCAACAAATTCAAACATTTCAATAAAGCAACAACACAGTCTTCTAAATGGGTCTGCCATAGCATAGTTAGTTCGGAAAGTTTTTATAAAAAAGGGATTATAGTCCCGCACCGTATGACGTAGAATGTTAAATGATTATCTATTTAATAAAAAATTGGAGTATACTTTTCCATTTATTAAGTTTATTACAAATGAGACATTGAGCATAACTCTGCGACTTTTCAGTTTGGCAAACGTATTAAGGATAATCTTGTAGAACATGATGGGAGATTATCATATCCTCGATATGCATCTCTCAGGAAAAAAGCAAGAATTGTTTTTGAATGGATTCAATATGATCATTATGAACCATATAATATATATCCAATACAATCGAACCGCATTCCATGATTGGTATAACGAGAGATGTGTAAAGTTGCTTAGTGACAAAAGGATCATGGAATTCTTTCGCCCAACGTTTAATAAAAGCCAGAGTACAACGAGCCCTGTTGACAGTCATTGTTATGTGTTGAATAAAATCCAATTTAACATCCAGTAAAGTGCCAAGATCCATAATTGTGTGCCCAAATCTCGATTTTGTAGTCACCGAGTTTATAATTATTTATTATACTACGTTTTCTAAAAAAGCGCATATGTTTACATTTCATTGGGTTTAACTCCATTAGGTTATGTTCACACCAATTATAAAAGGTATCTAAGTCTTCTTGAAGATAGATGTGGTCTAAAGAGTTCGTGAAGCTAAAAAATATTTTTACATCGTCTGCGAACATTAGTATATGTGAATGTTTAATAATTGCAGGCATGTCGCTTATAAAGAGCTGAAACAAAAGAGGGAAAAGGTGACTACACAGAAAAAATTATTGCCAAATTATTTTCAAACAAACGATTGTTTGAAATTTTTTTTTAATTTCTACAAATTTTTTTACTGATTCAATTAATATTTTTGTTTGATTTTTATTTAACCAACAAAAATGTTGACAACTTTTCAATAATATAATATACGCGCTATTGGTTTCAATTTTTCATAATTTTGTATGAAATATTTAACGCTGTTTAATGTTGTCGTTTTTTGCATTTTTTATTTGATCGTAAGCAACACTTCTTTATGTGAAATATAAGAACAACAACACAAAACACATACAGTTTATTTTTGGACGCTTTAAAAAAGTACAACAAGAAGAAAGATGATAAAATAGCGCGACGAGGTTATTAGTAAAAAAACAAAAAAAAGCAGGTAAAAAAATGGTTTCATTCTTTTTTAAACAACAGAAACAACAAAAACATTATAAGAAACAAAATAAATTTTTGGTTGGTTTCAAAGTTGGAAAAAAAGAATGAAAAACAAAATCCCGTATTCAATTTTTGAAAACTGTTTACTTAAATACCTACATCAAATACAAAAATAAAATGATGACGAAAAACATATCGAGTCGGTCTGCTGCCGTTGTTTGTTACATTTCTTCTTCTTTAGCCAAGGAAAGGATAGAGCAACAGTGAGTGATGAAGAAAAACATTGTGTGTATAAACAAGACTTCGTTCAAAAATTATTACAACAAAACATGTGTCTTAAAGCCAGCCGCCGCTCTGCTTCTGCCTTTATCATCTCCTTCAGTGATAGCTTGGGTGCGCGTCATTGCTTGTGCAAAAATTTTTTGTTTGATTCAGCAAAATTATTTGTTTGAAATTTATATGAATTTCTGTAAACTTTTTGTTTGAGTCTGTAAATTATTTGTTTGAAAAAATCAGTGTTTTTTTTTAGTAAACAAAATGCAAATAAATTGTTTGAATATGCGAATTTGTTTGTAGGACCGATTTCAGACAAAAAATGTTTTGATTCTACAAATTTTTTGTTTGAATTCGAAAAATAATTTTTTCTGTGTACCTTGCGGAACACCGGATTGTACCAATATCGGCTTAGAAGTTGAAACATCAAATTTTACGCATTGTATTCTGCCGAGATGATATGACTTTAGCCAGCTTACATAAATTTTGTCGAAACCCATAATATCAATTTTTTTCAGAAGAAGGTTGTGATTTCCCTTATCAAATGCCTTACTGAAGTCGGTGTAAATAACGTCGGTATGTTGGTTGTTGGCAAATCCTTCATTTACCAAAGTTGTTAGTTCCAAAATATTAGTCATAGTTGATGATTCTTTACGAAATCTGTGTTGAAAAGGTGTTAATAACGGTGAAACGAAGGAATCTAAAATGCATTTTTCAATAAGTTTTGGAATTGCGCTAAGTTCAATTTATTTCCAGATTTGAACAAGGATATTAAATATGACTCTTTCCATATTTTTGGGAAATAACCATTTTTCATAGAAATATTAAAAATAATTGACAACGGCATTGCTAAAGCTTCCATACAATTGATTAAAATACTGCTTGGTATATCATCAGTACCCATAGAGTTTGAATATTAAAAAGGTTTTAAACAATTGATAATATTGCCTGTGATTATTGGTAAAAATTATATAGTTTGCCCCGTAGCTATATTAAATGTATAATTGACATTTTCAGCACAATGTGCACCAGAATATTTGGACGAAAAAAAGTCTGCGAATAAATCACTGATTTCCTTTTCATCATGTGTTTTCGTACCCATATATTTCATGACCTTCGGTGCGCCAGGGATCTTTCTTTTCGAATTTACAAATTTTTAAAATGATCTTGGATCGTGTTTTAAGTTGTTTTTTTATTTTTGAATGCATAAAATGTTGTTTCGGCAAATAATCAACATTCATTGAAAGCCGGTTTACATATGGTTCATATTTTCGAACTAAAACATGAGCAGGCCAAAAAGAACAGTAAGTTTAAATGATGTTATAATTCGCGCTTGTGAGTAAGTAAACTTATAAACATTAAAATCAAAATTTTTACCGATCTTAGATTTAATATACGCATCAATGTCGTCAACAGATGTATCAGCTGCAAAACGAGATACAAAATTTTGTAAGGCAAAGCAAGTTGTCATTAAAGATAAATGTTATTTTAAGCTTTCAGGTTTTATACAAAAGCAAAAAATAAGGGAAAAGCAATTATATACGTTTTTGGCGATGTGTGTAATACATAGAAATCTGGACCAATCTTTTAGTATACCGATCTACTCTCTTTTTAAAGTGATCTTACGATGTCCATCCGTCCGTCTGGCTGATTGTCTGTCCATGTTAAACTTGTGCGCAAAGTAACTATAAGTTGCAATTTTGTAGATAATTTGATCGAATAAGGACGAATTCTACGTTAATGGTGAGACTCGGTCTATAATTTCACATATTCCCCATAAAAACTTCTTACCAAATTAGACTCTTTGTGCCCATAAACCAGCCGTATTCATATCAAAAATTGAGCCAAAGTTTGTATACTACGTACAATGAGCTGCTAACTGGAATGCCGATTAAGGCTAGCATCTTATCAGCACAGAGTTTATTCATAACAAACTTTTGTCCAAAAAAAAAAAAATCAACTCCTATGGACCTGAACAGGGGAAAAAAGGTAAACAAAAAATCGAATTTTTAATGTTTTTTATGATTTTGATCTTGAAGATGAAGTTTTTTTGATTTTATATGTTCACAACTTTTGTAAATCAAAATTCCTTAAGCCTGAGAAAATGATCAATTTTTCCAAAAATGACACTGAGGCCCCAAATTTTTGAGGGCCCATAAAAAAAATTGCATGACTTTGGGCAAAACTGGGAAACACGGGTCTCTTTTTTTTGGTCCTTTATAGTTATTTTGTATCCGTATATGGTTATTTTTTTTCGTGTTGCACTGTGTATGCAATAAAATCATGTTATAGTTATTATTTTATTTAGTGAATTATTGACAAGGTTTGTAATTAAGTTAAAATACTTTATTATTGACAGTGTTACTAAGCTAATAGTAATTTTTAACAAAAAAAAAAAAACAAAGTGAAATAATAATTTTCAACGCAACTTAGAAAAAATGTAAATTAATTTCAATAAAAAAATTTGTGTTATTAAATTAAAAATTAATTGAATTTGTACCAGTAAACATATTAATAATACCATTTAACGTTAAATTCACTTGATTAAATTTTTAATAAAAGCTGATTCAACTTTTGATTAATGTTGTGGATAGCTTTTATCTATCTAGAAGTTAACCAATAATATTTGGTGGCAGGGCTGCCTGGCACTTTTTTCCTTGTTCTCAAAAATTAAAAAAAATCCCCAAAAAACCCAAACTAAAAATCAAAACCTTAATAAGTTAATATTTTCTATTGTTTTTTTCTGGCCAAATTTTGACCCTTGTTAAATAAAAATTTTAAATTGTTTTAAAAATACCCAGTAAAAACTTCGCCTACAAAATAATGTGTTAAGTAATCAGAAACACATAAGAGCACTACTTACAATTCTACCGAAAGAATCAATGAATTTTATATGGGATGTCACAAAAATAACGCATTCAAAAGTAAGTCATTATTTTTTTACATTAATACATCCAGAAGAAAGTAGTTATAGAAGTTGTTATAGATGTAGTTATAGAAGAAAGCTACTAAATAATGAGTTAAAAAAACTATTCATTTTGAAAAATTAAGCGAAGTTTTTACTGGGTAGTAAGAAACATTTTAATAGGAAATCCTCAAATAAAAATTTTTAGTAAAAAAATTTTTTTATTTTGTTTTTAGCGACTGGTTTCGGCATGTTTTTTAAATCCTTTTATGCGATTCCAGTGAGGAATTACAAGCAGAGCAATATGCTGTTTTTGAAGACATATGAGCCAATTTATAAGAATTTGGAGCTTGTTGAGTCGGTTTTAGCCAACCTTAAAATCAACAATACAATACACATCTCCGTCAATTATTTAATACTTCGAAGCATAATAAGTACTGACCAATAGCCCAGCATTCTTTTTCCCAAACTTTATTATACTGCCTTTTATATTTCGTCACCTAATAAAAAAAGGCCCTATCTAATGTTTTGAAAATTTCACAACAGAAGTAAAAAATATTAAAAATGATAAATCAATAAATCGCCTTAAACTGTTTATTGCAAAATTTTCTTTTATGTTTCTTGTAAAACCTTCCAGTTGTTTTGACAATTGACAATGTTGCATATTATGCAAACTGTCAGTTAGTCCTTTTAGCGTTTACCATAGTATCTTTTGTAGATATGGCCATTTATTTTTTGATAATAAAATCGCAAATTTTAGACGAAAGATTCCAAAATTTTTTTGTGGACATTTGTGTTGATGCAGTACATCAGAATCAATGAAAACGTCGATTTTTAATTGTTCGTTAGTTAGGGCCTTTTGCGTTTCAGGTAACGATTTACTAATTTTTGGGAAAGACATATTTGCTTGAAAATTGTCTTTAAAAAACCAAAAATTGTATGTGTTGTCAACGGTTTTAGATTCCTTTTTCTTCCTTTTTAAAACACTCACTTATGAATAATAACATAAGTTTATTAAGTCTGCGTTTATACGGCTCATGTTTTATTGACACGATTCTTCCTTTTTCTTCTTTGAACATGAATTGGCGCTCAAATGATTCATGTCATGTTGACGACATGTTTTTTATTTTGTATAATCGTGCATATGACAGGACATGCATCTGTGTACTCGTTTCTTTTCCCCTCGTCCCTCTCGCCTATAAAGTAGTAGTCATGTCATTAAAACATGAGCCGTGTGAACACAGACTAAGTACCGTTACTTTACAAAAATTGCAATCTGAATTAAGACCCTTTACACTGTATTATTTGTTGATACTTTTTTCATATTTTGTGTACGAAACAAAGAAAAATAAGCGTAAATAATAAATGAATGGAAAATTATATTTAAAATGTATAAAATCCCCAAAAAAAAACCCCGAATTTTTTTTTTAAATCCCCGAAAAATTCCCCTATCTCCAAATGACTTTCTTTGTCCTTTTTGCTCACTTGAAATCCCCAACTTTGGGGATAAATCCTCAAGTCTAGCAGTCCTTTTTGGTGGTTTAACTTAATAATATTTTATTGATTAAACCATTGCTATTAGGTGACTAATGACTATAAAATTGAAACATTTATGCTCATATGGAAATAAAGAAATTTAGAAAACTGTGGCGAAATATACAAATACTAACTTATAAAGCAAATCGCTTGAAAAACTTACCCTGGTCATTACTTTTACTGTCAAGGCTGATTAATCATAAAGTTATTGTCATGTTTTTAAATATTTGTTACACGTATTGCTTTTTAAGGGTAAAATAATGTTTGGAATTAGACAAATTCACAGTTGACATTTCAAAGTTGTCGCAGACACTACGACGTCCGGTTAAGTGATAACATTTTGTTAATAAAAGTGTTAGAAAATACTAAGTTAACCAACCAAAATAATAATAAAATGTCAGACGAAGATAACGTGAGTATAGTTCATATATTAGTATCTAAAAGGTCTGTTTAATTAACAAAATGTGTTTAGTAAAAAACTTTCGCAAAACATTAACTTAATACATGCTAATTAAATATGTACATCATTCCAGATTTTCCGTAATAATTAAAAAAAAAAAAAAAAGAAAACTTGTTGCTTATTAACCATGTTTGCCAGTAGAATATCATTGTTCATTTAATTTTTTGTTCTAGAATATTTGTGGAATTAAACACACTCTTTCGTGCACATTTGTCTATGAAATTATCTTCATGGATTCAAAAACATTGTATTCAATTTTGTTAAATTAGCAGCGGGAATAATAACACCTGGCGCTGCACGCAGGTTCATGTTATTTCGTGGCATAAACCCATTACCCATTTGTGGTTAGAAAAGAAAAATGGGGAAAAAATTTAAAGTAAGAAAAAAAATTATAATTACCCGCAGCGAGAAAAAACACGTAATAAGCAAAAAAGGTTTTCCAAACATTATTAAAATTTAAGGACAACATTTGAAAATGTACGTTCAATAATTATTTTTTCCCCGGTAGAAAGTTTTCATCAAGTCATTGCATTACTGGCATCTTTAAAGTGATTGTTTCTGGAAAAAAAAAGAAATCCATTTTTTAAAATTACACTGGTCTGCACGAAAATCAGCGTTGAGATCGTTTTAGCTGATATGTAAATTGACCTCGCGAATCCGAATTTGATATCTGTATCTTTTTAAGTGACGATTTTTGCTGAGTCCACCGCTATTTTCTTAATTTACAATTATTTGATAAGCGTGAATTTTTTTTAAAAGAGTATAAAGAATAATTTAAGTCGTAATGTTTCCCAGTGCTCCTTTTTCCCAATACAATTGCAGTGAAAGGCTGTGAACTGTGATTTACTGCCTCTTCACCGATTTCACTTATTTTACTTACATTTAAAACCAAAACATTTACCCTTATCGTGGCTGGCATATACCTATTTTGTACATATACGCTGCCATGATTAAAAAACTTAAATACGCAAACACGATAATCTTTTTTGCAATAGACTTGCAAACAATGTCGTTTTTGCTATCCACCAAACTTTTGACTAAGGATGGACATTTAAAAATTTGTTTTTGATTTCCATGTTAAGTCGAAAAAGTAAGTTTTGCAGTTTTGACACAACATTCAGTTGGATAAGTCGCTCTATGCCATCGTACCAAAGAAGTCACCCACAAATTCAGTGATCGATCGAGAGTCTTCGTAGGCAGATGACGCGGCAGAATAGTCACAGAGCACACAGAGCACAGAAAATATTGTAATTTTTTCTGTCTTTTTCTTCGAAAGCTGCCCTTTTTGAATATTTTGTTTTGATTACGCAATTCGTGTTGATAGTAGCGGCCTGTTTTTACACATTGCCACTTTACTACCAAAAAACATTTTCTTTCTCTTCCTTCGAAAGCTGCCCTCGCAAATGATTTGGGCATTTTTCATACGTCACTTTTTTCATCTCTGTATGCTTTGTGGAATAGTGCTAAATACTCTAAGTGATTGCTGTTTTAGTCACCGGAGCTTAAGGTTTCTCTTTGTCATCACCTTTGTAGATTCGTAGGAAGTTAGTGATTTTAGTGTTAAACAAGTAAATTATTACTGGTGCAAATCAATAGTATCAATTAAACGTTTAATTCACTTAATTAAATTTTTATTTAAAACTGATACTATTTATGATTAATGCTTTTTTTGGTAAACTTTGATCATAAAGTCAAAATTGATTCGATTTGCTTTTTTCCGTAAAAAGGAAGGCTGATATCGTGTTTGATATTCTTCTACTACCTATAAATTGCAAAGGTCTGCTTCCACTATGTCGCCATATTTCATTCGCATCGTTTTTTTAGTTACAACCAGGGCACCCAGACTTGGGGATTTATCCCCAAAGTTGGGGATTTCATGCGAGCAAAATGGACAAAGAAATTAATTTGGGGATTAGGGATTTTTTTTGATTTTTTTTGTTTCGTATATTTAATATCAAAAAAAATTAGCTTAACTTTTATCTTGCTCGCTCTTACCAACAATTAATACGGTGTAAAGGGTACTAATTAAGATTACCATTTTTGATGCGTGTGTAAAAAATGAGTAATAAACTACGTAATATTATTCTTGAGTGGGTGTTTTAAAAAGGAATTAAAAAAAATCTATTACCGTTGACAACACGTTAAGTTTTTGATTTTTTTAAAGACAATTTTCAAGCAAATATGTCTTCCCCAAAAATAAGTAAATATGAAAGACAACGTTATGTAATAAAATTTAGGAAAAAGAAGTACTAAATAAATGACGGATATATGTATGTATTTTTATTGTTGATTTAAAGGATGGCTAAAACGATTGAACAAGCTTAAAATTCGTATAAATTCGTCTTAAAAACCGCATATTGTTCTGCTTGTAATTCCTCACTGGAATCGCATCAAAAGGTTTAAAAAAACATGCCGAAACCAGTCGCTGCAAACAAAATAAAAAAATGGGGATTTCTTTGTTATAATTTGTTTAATTATTTAAAAAAGCACGAATAATAAAATCTTTTGAAAATTTAAAAAAAATATTAAAATTTAGTCAGAAAAAAACAAACAAAAATATTAACTTTTTAAGGTTTTGATTTTTAATTTGGGGATTTATTTTTTATTTTTTGGAGACAAGAAAAAAGTACCTGGCAGGCCTGGTTACAACCAATATCTTGGTTTTGTTCTCGTTTATCGCCAGACCAATGTAAGATAATTCCTTCTATGTCTTTTCACAAATAGCAGTTTCATCTCGCATGTTTCTTTTAGTAATGTCAATTCCATTGGCATAAGCGGTGAGAATATGAATTTTGTCCCTAGTGTTGCTGTTTCCATAGTTGATCCCTTATGGTAGAAAATGGTTCGTAAATGCCAGTTTCAGTTCAGATTGTACATACGTAAATATGAAATTTATATGGTCTTCGAGCATCAAGTATTTCTTGAAGTTACATACGAAATAAGGAACTTAGTACACTCCCACTTGCTACTCGTGTTAGAGAAGGGGATACAAAAATTATATTTCACAGTACAGTAGAATCCCGATAATTCGTAATCACAAGGGAC
The DNA here is from genome assembly GCA_949318255.1 of Pollenia labialis. Lineage (NCBI taxonomy): Eukaryota > Metazoa > Arthropoda > Insecta > Diptera > Polleniidae > Pollenia > Pollenia labialis. The sequence goes on along the minus strand of OX439139.1, from coordinate 114,701,516 downwards.
CGGCCATTTTTTACGAATTATAGCGGTTTTCGATTTAGCGTGGTTTCGATTTAACGGGGTTAAAATAAAATAAATACGAATTAACGGGGGGTTTCAATTTATTTACTAAAACGATAAAAAAAACTTAAAAAACATTTGTTAAAAATAAAATATATAAAAAAAAAATTATTTTTTTTTAGCGGTTTATTTATTTGAAAACGCACACACAAGCAAAAAAAAATCATTCTTTCAATGTTTCTGTTGTTTTTATTACGAATTATAAGGGGTAGTTAGCAAACAATTACGATTTATAAGAGGTTAAGAAGATTTTATTTAAAAAAAAAAATTACGAATTAGCGAGGGGACCAAAACGTATGGAAATTTTACGAATTAACGAGATTTTTTCAAGGGACCGACAGTTTATAACGAATTATCGGGAATTGCGATTTATCGGGGTACGAATTATCGGGATTTGACTGTAGTTGAATACTAAATTATTATGATCTAAAAAATGTTTCATACGTTCATCTATTTTAGTTGAAACTAAGAAATTTGTATTCAAGCGAAGCAAAATTGGCTCAAAAATCCCAACGTGAATTGGCAGATGGTACCGAAAAAGATGTATTGACTAAATTGCGTTTATTATGTTTAAGTCGTGGTGCCACCGGCATATCAGGACTGGGCAGGTAATGGATACTTACAAAAATTATTCATGCAATATGTTTCTTTGTTTGCTTTTAATTCTGTTTATTTTGCTCTGCAATAAATTATTTTACTTAACAAAAATAATAATAGATTCAGGATATAATTGAGACAAATTTAAGATGATTTATTATTTGTGCATATTCTTTTATTCCTTATATTTTGTTTTTGTTAATTTTCTCATTATGATTTTGTGAATAAAATTATAAAAGAGCCTTTCGCAATATGGATGATGATGGCAGCAAAGCACTAAACGAGGAAGAATTTATGAAAGGTATACGTGATTTCGGTTTGAACTTAAGCGACGAGGAACTCCAGGAATTGTTTCAAATGTAAGTTTTTAACAGTGTGTGCCAAATTATAAAATGTCTCTTAACAATAAATTATAGCATTTAATAAACTTTTTGTTTTATTTAGTTTCGATGAAGATGGCAGTGGCTCCATTAATATGACTGAGTTTTTATTAAAATTACGTGTAAGTAACTACATTGTTAGTCCTTTGCAAGTTTAGTTATTTATGTTTAAAATATGACAATTTTCCGTGAATAGCCACCCATGCCGCAAAGCCGTCTAGACATAATTGATCAAGCTTTTAATAAAATGGACAAAAATGGCGATGGTGTCATAACGGTAGAAGACTTAAGGAACGTTTATTCCGTTAAGGAGCATCCAAAGTATGAAACAGGCGAAATGACTGAAGATGAATTGTTAAGAGACTATTTGAATAACTTTGAAGGAGTGCGCGGCAATAATGATGGAACTGTAAGTTCAATAAAGAAAACTAATTATGTTTTTGCATGATAAAACGCCTTCTACTCGTTTCCTTTGGTGTAAATGATTCATTAGAAAATCTAATTTATAATTTAAAGAAAAACTTTAGAACTTAAATATTTTCGCTCTTAATAAGTGTTTGGCAACTCATAACGTTTTCCATTTCCAACTTTAGATAACCAAGGAGGAATTTACCAACTACTATGCATCGATAAGTGCATCTATTGATAACAACATGTATTTTGATTTGATGATGAGACGTGCCTTTGTTCTATAATTTTAGTCTGGAATTGACAACATTTTAAAATTAAAATTAATTTTTTCATAAAACAGATACTGCTTAAGTTTTTTTTTAATAACAAAACTTTTGCAATTTGTTCGTAAAATTTTATTAAATAAAAAAAAATGTATATGTACTTTAATGTTTATTAAATAAATTATTAAATTAAAGACTTTTTATTGTAACAATGTCAATAACGAAGAGTTTTTCAGTTAGTTCGTTTAAGCCAATCGTTAGTTTCTAGGTCTGCGAACTAGAAGCAGAATATCGAATCTTTGGTTCAGACAAACCAGCGTAGTACCCGAAAGTCCACATTGCTCAAACCGAGTATTTTATACAGTTAAACTTCTATATAACTAAGCCGAAGGGGATCGAAAAAACTTTGTTATTGCTATTGATTCGTCGTGAACCCTGGTACAACAAAATTTTAAGAAATGCTGAAAAAATAAAAATTTTGCAAGAAACAAAATTGGCTAAATTTGTGACTTGATAACGGAATTTTACAATATTGGCTTACCCTGCGGCCACACGATCAAGTTGTTCTTGATAGTCTTTTACATATACTGCTTGCCAAAATTTACATAAATTGAAAGCTGTGACGCAGGCTGCACTCAATTTGTAAGCAATCATGTAATCAGCTGTTATATTGAAAGTAAAATTGCCAAACAAATGGAAAGGTGAAATTGAAATCAATCTACTGTTCAATTTAAAAAGTGTGAGTGTTTAAAAGTGAGAGCCCTGCAAATATTATTGGACCACCTGATCCATTTTGATTAAATGGACTACTCCATGGACTGGTCCGATGTAATGCAAGCATGGACGAAATGTCTTCGTTTTTTACGACATGTTTTCTTTTTATAACGAAGCTAAAACTAATCCTCTTGTGTGCACAATGGGGTAGTTTTAAAACTACTCCTTTGTAGTCCAAAGCTGGGTTATATGGTCCTGCCCTAGGACATCGTTATATTAAATAGACCATGTTTTTTCCATACGTTTGGGCTACTTTTGGACTAGTCCTGGTACCTTGTGGGCTAGTCCTATTATTTGCAGGGAGTAGGTCGGCGCTCAACTACAACAATCCAACAATAGAAAAAACAGCACGCATTTTGTTTGTGTAAAAAATGATAAAGATGTCAAGAACAAAAGCAATTGTTGCTGTAAAAACGGTAGAAATGTCAAAAGCAATTGCTACAAAAACAATTGCACGTTAAAAACAAAAGTCTGCAACTACTAATTGGACCATGGACGATACATTATTACGATGTTAACAATTAGCGGCAACACCGGGTATCTTATTATTTTGTTGTTTTATTTATTTCAAACGAGAAGTTCATTTAATTTTTACTGACAACAATTCAATTTTATGTAATTTACCTATAAGAAATTAACCCCATATTCCGCATTAAGAAATTAATTTTCAGTAATTTTATGTGATTCAGTTATTTTATATAGTACAGGTTTTACTCGTTTACTCCACAAAAGAATTTCTAAAAAATACCAGACAGACACCTGTCCGCAGTTTTTCTAATGAGAGAGAGAGAGAGAATATTAGTATTTACTTACCCCGTTACACCAGCGTTACCGTTATGCGACTAAAGTCGCATTTTTGCCACTTTTTTGACCCCTTTGTTTTGCTCAGTTAGCCGGGAGTAACAGTAACAATAACCTTACCGTAAAAACGTAAGACCAATACATTTCTTACCGTTTGAGACATCTTTCTGCTTACTATAATCGTTCTAATTGCTTTACACACAACATAATGAATCAGCTGATTTGCAACGTTACTGTTACTCCCGGCTAACTGAGCCTAAACGGCTATTTTAGCCGGGACTACAAAGTGTAAAAATGCCTTGGTAGAATAAGTTTATTTGTTTATTTTGTACCTACATATGTATATGCTTTTTCTCGAGGTTTGTTATAGCCATAGCTGGGGAATTTCGATTACAATTAGAAATCATTACGATTAGAGAAATTAAATAATCTAATCATTAGAATTTAATTTTTATAAAAATTTCAGATTACTAATTGATTAGATTAGAAATAATCAAAAATATAACCACAATTAGTGACGATTAGCATTTCTAATCAAATCTAATCAAAACTAATCCAAAAAATAATTGATTAGATTTCTTGATTATTTTTGATTAGATTTGATTAGATCAACTATTTTTAACTGTTTTTGTGAAAAGAAAATATTTTTTATCACATTTGTTGCTATTTTTACATATAGCTTTTGAATATTGCATAAAATTGCATACGGTGCACCCTGTTGTTGTGTTATTATTAATGTTAATTTTTTTATTCAAATTAAAGTGTTCAAAATTATTGGTAAGTAAAAATGCACGGATTTTTTTCTTTTATTTATTGTTTTTTCGCCGTCGTGAAAATTTAAACAAAATGCAAACTTTATATGTAAAACAAAAATTTCCAATTAATTTTCGATATTGTAGTTGTCGTAATGGATCCAATTGTTTTCGAAGACCAAGACTTCTCCGCTGAACTAACTGAATATGATTTTTTTTTTTGTTTGACTTTCTGTAAATTCGTTATTTATCTTTATGTATGTAAATATATATGAGCAACTTCAAAAATTTACGACACCTAGACATTTTTTTTCAATTTTTTTTTTGTCTGACATCAATGTTGATTTGCGTGTGTATAAACCGATATTTGAGCATGTGAAATCCGTTCGCGTTAATCATTTTTATTACACGGCGCAAATTTTACTGCGGTTTAAAGTTAAAAATTAAAAAAAAATATAAAAATTATAGTTTTTGTTAAAATTGAAAAAGGATAACGCGTGTGGATAATACCCCTTAAGGGCTTTCTTAGCACAATAAAATATTTGTAAAAGCTTGAATACTTTTTAAAATACACTGGAAAAAAAATATAAAAAAATTTTTTTTGATCGTGTATGCATATAAAAATTTATTTAAAATTGTTAAACATTTTACAAAATTACGGCTAGTTTTTTTTTACGAATTTCAGGACTTTTTAAATGTATAATCTGAAACCAAATCAAATATTTCATACAAGGATGCTTTTTGAGGTTAGAAACATTTTGTTTCCTCCATAAAATTTTAAATCCTTAAAATTTTTTGGTGCGTTTTCAATTAAGTATCAAGCTCAGTAAAGTCTTCTATTCGATGTACGTTTGAGCGGAATTGATACAGCGCTTCAGTTGTCACAAAGCAAAATGTGTTTGGAAAAAACTGCCGCTGCACGCGCCAGGGTTGAAAAAAATTATTTTTTTTGCACTTTATCAGTTTAGTCCGTCGCGAAGAATCTATTTAGATACCTTAACATGTTCCCATGACATGTTTTGATATAAAAAAACTTAAAAATAAATTGTTTTTTTGCAAAAATTTTCAAAAGTTCATACAATTTTTGCGTTTAAAAATTTTAAAGTGCGTTTTCGTCTCAGAGGTGCCCTTTACGAAGTTACTCACATCACGCAATACACTAGCCAACTTAAAAGGCAATTCAGATTGTCAGACGCAAAAAAGATACATTTTAAAAAAATGTACGCTAATTTCTTTTAAGTTTGTGATGTCCGTGATACGTTATTGGTGCGCTGACACCAACTTGATACACCTCAAACTTTATAAAATAACGCAGTTTTTTTAATTCTGCGCTTAAAACTCATTTTTATTAAACGGCGCAAAAACTCTATGTAAAATCTTCAAAAATTTCAAAATTCGGAAAATATTGGTTTCACTTTAAAACACCATGCAACTTTTCACCCAGCAGCGACATCAAAATTTTTTTTTTAGTGGATTTTTTAGTGGGTTTGCATCTGAAAGCTTAAAACTATTACAAAGAAAACTGAATGAATGAAAAAACTCTTGCAAGTTTCAAGTCGTTTTTTTAATTTTTCGAATTTTAGATGACCGCCAATTCTTAAGGTGAGGACTTTTCAACGTAAAACTTTGCATGTCATATCCTTTAAGTATAGTCATCTAAACCCTGTACAACGTTTTTTTCAATTTATAAAACATAACGAAATAAGAGCCATAGTATGTCGGTTTCAGCAGGTGCTCAAAATTTGAAGTAGTCCATATGTATGTTGCAATATATAATGCAATTTTATGCATTTTATGTAAAAATACCAACAAATGTGATAAAAAAATATTTTCTTTTCACAAAAATAGTTAAAAATAGTTGATCTAATCAAATCTAATCAAAAATAATCAAGAAATCTAATCAATTATTTTTTGGATTAGTTTTGATTAGATTTGATTAGAAATGCTAGTCGTCACTAATTGTGATTAGATTTCCGATTATTTCTAATCTAATCAATTAGTAATCGTCTAAAATGACTAACTAATCATTACTAATTAATTTTTCAGCACAATTAAAATTTCTAATCCAATTGGTAATCATTAGGATTTCTAATCATTATTCCCAAGCTATGGTTATAACTTAATTTTTTTGGTAAATTTAAAGTAAAATAATGCAAGTGCCAAATATTTATGTACATATACTTACATATATACACATCTCTATCAATTTAAATGTAAATTTGTTTTGTATCAAATCATATTATAAATTATTTTTTGTTTTTGTAAGTAGTTAAATCCAGGGAAGCCAAAAATAAGCAATTGCATGTTTTTCCTTGTGCGACCAATGAATGCAAAATCAATATATTTATCTGTTTTAGAGCTTTTTAGGAATTTTGGCATAAATTAGTAAAAATATCCTTTTTGCAGCATGTTTTAAGTTTTTAGCGCATCTTTTGCCTTGTTGATGCATATTTTGATACATGTTAAATTTTTAATTTTTTATAGATGAGTACAAGGCTTTAGCAACAAATAAAAAAAAATTTTCGCTTTTCTATTTTAAATATCTATACCCGACGTGTTTCTCCAATTTCGCCATCCATATTTAATTTTCACTCGAACATTGTAAGACAAAGCAGGTTGTCATTAAAGATAAATTAAATTTTAAACTTTAAAATTTTATATCTAAATAAACAAAAATTAAGGAAAGAGCAAATATGTACATGCGTTTTCGACAATGTTTGCAATACATAGAAATCTGGACCAATCTTTAGGTATTCCAATCAACTCCATAGATGAATTGCGTTGTAATAAAATTGCCATTCCTTTATCATACTTCTGTGTGCAATATGTAGGTATAACCCTATTCCCCCTATTCGACCTTGCAAAAGATATCCGAATTTATAAATATGACGGCACTTTTGTATACACGATTTGTGCATATCTTGAAATTTTGTTACAAAGAGTATTTAGCTTCTGCTTACTACTGGAATCACACTAGGCATAAACTTCGCATCCATAAAGAAGTACCAGCATTAAATAAGTTTTAGCAGAGTACGAAGCATTGCGTACGTTTTACCGACTACTATATGAACGTGATTAACCCAGCTGAGCGTGTTGTTAAATGGTATACCCAAATTCTTTGCCGATGTTACGATTTAAATTTTTTCATTATTTATGCGAATGTCAACATTAATATTTTGTTTTAAAGATTTTTTGCGGATTATTAAACATTTGGATTTTTGTGGGTTCAGCAACAGAGCATTTCGTGATGCCCAGCAATAAATGTTGTCAAGATCAGAATTCAGCTTACATACTGTTACGTTACTGCCTTTCAATAACGTTTTGGTTTATTTCTTTTATAAAAACCGTTTCGAGTTCGTCGGTTGCAATTAAAATAAAACACAACACTTAAATGTATAACACTTATATATTAGTGCTCATTCACATTATACGATTTTTGTCGTTGCGATTCTTACCAGGGCTGCCAGGTACTTTTTTTCGTTCTCCCCAAATTTCAAAATAAATTTCCCCAAATATCCCCCGATAAAAGAAAGAATCGCCAATATAAGCCCTGTAAAAAAATACATCATTTTTAACGGATATGTTCAACAAGAGATCAATTTGATCGAGAGAAAATACGTAGTTGTTTTTATATAAAATTGTTAATTTTCCTGACGATGCTAACCAAAGGTTAGTGAAATAGACTTATATAGATTCTATAGTTATTAACATTGCGCTTTATCTATATCGCTGAATTTATTGACTTATTATGCATCATAAACTAAGGTGTTACAATAAATATAACTTAATAACGAACATTCTAGTATTAACAGTGGGGTTGAAGTACAATTATTCACAGCAGTTTTAAAATTATTTCTATACATTGATTATTACACTAGAAGTGTGCCTAACTAAAACAATAACAATTTAAACTAATAAAATAATTAACAAATACTAAATAACTTATCAATGCAAGATAACTAATAAATTAATCTAATTCTTAACTAAACACGCAAAGAAAAAACATGGTTGTGGTAAACATATTCTAAGAGCAACATATTATGATAAGATTCATGATTGTAGTCACCATATTACGATTGTTATTAAATCATATTATGACCAAATATGTTCGTAATATTACATCATAATATTTTTCCCTTAATCATATTGTTATCCTGTTAATCATAAAACGTTAAGAAGTTATAATATTACTGTCATGGTAATCATAATAAGATAAGAAGTAATCATATTATTGTCATGGCAATCATAATAAGTTTAGAAGTAATCATATTATTGTCATGACAATCATAATAAGTTTAGAAGTAATCATATTATTGTCATGACAATCATAATAAGTTTAGAAGTAATCATATTATTGTCATGGCAATCATAATAAGTTTAGAAGTAATCATATTATTGTCATGACAATCATAATAAGTTTAGAAGTAATCATATTATTGTCATGGCAATCATAATAAGTTTAGAAGTAATCATATTATGATGCAAAGTGATATGAACTGTTATACATAAATTTTTTACATCATAATATGATACAACTTTAAACATAATATTTTTATTGGAAAAAAATACTTATGATAAAATAAAAAACATAATATAGTTACTGTAATCTTTTTGTCGTAGTGTAGTGCATGTAGTATGAACACACCTAATGTAGAAATATAAACAGAAATGCAAGTAAGCAAAATTCCAAGCAAAGAAAAATTATGAAAATAAACAATGAGTTAATGACCTAAATTTTATTATGCAATTGCAAGTGACTAGTATTTATTGAATTGGGTCATTAGAATTGTAGGTTGAAAAATGATAGTTTTTGTGAATGAATGAATATTGTAAAGGTTAACAAAAATAAATTAATGTGATAATTATTAAGCATAGAATAAGAAATAGTATATAAGCTGAAGAAAATTGTAAATAAAATTAGAAATAAATCTGACTTCAAAGTTGTTTTATTTTTCTAAAAAACTTCGGCAATTAACTTTGCCATAAGATAGAGCCGTCTGCTACTCTAAGGCTCTTTAATAAATAACGAGTACTACAGGGTCTACTAATAATAAAAAAGATCATTACATGGCGATCCTGCCAAACCAATGGATACAGAAGAATTAGAGGCAACCAAACAGGAGATTGACAAGTTATTTAGGAAATGGGAGCATTTGCTAGAGAATGAGTATGTACCTCAGCCTGTAGTTTCTGTTCCAGAGGCCCCTAAGTATAGTGCCAGCAAAAAGAAGATACCTATCAAAGATTATCTTAAACGCCTGCAGAAGTCCAAGGCGCAGGTACCAAGATCCGAGACTCCGGAGAAGGAAGAAAAGCAGAAGAAAAGAGGTGGTAAAGCGGTTAAGAGGCGGAAGCTCGTTGCTGAGGCCTACCGAAGGTTCCATTTGACCGGCAACAAAGCCGAGAAATCCAAAATTTTAAAAGAAATCCGGATCATAAGGGAGACAGTTAAATAAATTTAATTTAGAAAAATATATGTATGTAATAACCATATTTCAAAATGGGTGGATGGTTTTCAAAAGAAGCCATCATTGTAAATGAAAACAACAGTGGAGTGCTGACGGTAACTCAGGATCATATGCAGCTGGTAATTCTAATCCTTTTAGTTGTGTTAGTATTAGGTAAATTAAATGAATATTATAAGGAGTACATGAGGAAAAAGGCAATCAAATTTACTAACAGATTAGAAAATGTTTAATAAATGTTAAAAATATGTTTAATAAATGGATGGATTAATAGGTATTTATAAGAACTTAAAGAAGAGTCCGAATAGAGATTATACAGAAAATTATAAAGTAAGTACTTTAAGAACAATTGAAGAATTGAAAAGTATTGCATTAAAGAGTGAAGGCTATTCCCTAGAAGATATAGAAGAAATTGAGAGAAAAATTTTTAGTTATTTAAAATTAAAAGAAATCAAAGACATGGCATCGTTTGGCATTCTTGACGCTTCCAAAATAATACCTGAATTCAATGGTGACCTCGGGCAAATGAGTAATTTTTTAGGCATAATAGAATTCTATGCTGAAACACTTAAGGATAGTACAGAGGTTAGTAAGTTGATCAAGTTCATTCTAGCTACTAAATTAACAGACAAAGTAAGGAACAAGTTGATTTCGGAGGAGACACCAAGTTCTCTAGAAACATTCAAATGTACCCTTAGGAAAGTGTTTACACCAAAGAAATCACTCTCTTCGGTGCATACTGAGTTGTCAAAACAGACACAAGGAAATGGTTCAGTAACACAATTCGCAAACAAGGTTGAATCACTAATAGCTATTCTTAATGAATTACAGGTCACAGAACTGGGTTCCCAAAGCAGAGAAACAGTTATTAGAATGAATGAGCAGGTTGCGCTTAGTACTTTTAAGAATGGTTTAAATGAACCACACAGAACTACTGTTTTAGCTGCTAGACCCAAAAGTCTTAATGAAGCAATTCAAATAGCTTCAGAGGTGGTTTCGCAACCAAATTCTATAATGCATTTTAATAAGAACAAGAGATTTTTTGATAACAGAAGATATCGTGGTAATAATGGCGGACGAGGTAATAGTAATAATGTTAATACTTACAATAGAGATGGTAATAACAATCCTAGGAATAATTTACGTAGAAATAATAATAATTACAACAATAACAGCCAGAGAGATGGTAACTTTTCTAGAAGTAATAATAATTACAACAATAACAGCCAGAGAGATGATAATTTTAGAAATAGAAGAGATAATAATTACAACAGTAACAGCCAGAGAGATGATAATTTTAGAAATAGAAACCAAAGAAGGGTATATGTTGCTCAGGAACTGGGAAACGAGATAACTCCCTGCAATCCTCAAGAGTAAATTTGACAGAAGATGTAGGGAAATTGAAACAATTAAAAGAATATGCATTAAGAACTTACAATTCGCACACAGAGGCACCTCATTTTGTAACATTTAAAACGGACGTAGGAGTTTTTGTGAGGTTTTTGGTAGATACAGGTGCAGACATTTCAATATGTAAAGAAAATTTTATAGGAGATAAGGAAATAAAACAACACAATTCTTGCAAAATTACGGGTATTGAAAATAATTCAATTCAAACAATGGGTACTTCGATGCTGAAATTAGTACTTCCGGAGGATATAATAAGCCATGAGTATCAAATAGTGGATACAAAATTCCCAATAGCAACGGATGGTATTCTAGGTAGAGATTTTTTCACCAAGTATTTAGCAAAAATTGACTATGAGACATACACATTGGTTATCATGGTAAATGAAACTGAATACGTTCTACCAATGAGAGCAAATATCGATAGATTCGTAATACCACCAAGAACTGAAATGATACAAGCAGTAAATTTACAGATTGAAGAGGATAGCGTAGTATGCGCAAAACAAATCGGTAGCAATGTTTTTATTGGCAACACAATAATTCCAAAACATGGGACAAAGCACATTAGGGTTTTAAATGCTTCAGACGAAGAGGTTACAATATCAAAATTGGATTTGCAGATCAAACGTTTATCACATTACAACATTATGTATAATAGAAAAGAGGTTACTAATGATAGACGACAAGATAGATGGGAAAAGTTAAGGAAATTATTAAGTATAGATTTAGTCGGCATTAATGAAAGACAAACCATAGAGGAAATATGTAAAGAATTCGAAGATATTTTTCATTTAGAGGGAGACCATTTAACAGCGAATAATTTCTATAAACAACGATTACAAACTGTGGACGATACCCCGGTTTACACGCGAAATTATAGATTACCACAGTCACAGCAGGAAGAAATCAAGACACAGGTTAACAAGTTAATAGAAGAAGATTTGGTTGAACCATCTGTTAGTCCTTATAATTCTGCTTTACTTTTGGTCCCGAAGAAAAGTGACAACGATGAGAAGAAATGGAGACTAGTTGTCGATTATCGTCAATTAAATAAAAAATTAGTCAACGACAAATTCCCACTACCTCAACTAGATGATGTATTAGACAGGATAGGAAGAGCAAAATATTTTTCAACGCTAGACATGACGAGCTCATTCCACCAGATAGAATTACAACCAGCATCTAGACCACTTACAGCATTTTCTACGAATAATGGGCATTATCAATTCAAAAGATTACCTTTTGGTCTCAAAATATCATCAAATAGTTTCCAAAGAATGTTGACGATAGCATTAACAGGTTTGGATTCCAATGCATTTATATACGTAGATGATATAATTGTTTTTGGATGTTCTTTGAAACACCATAATGATAATTTAAGAAAAGTTTTTCAGAGATTAAGAAGCCACAACCTTAAATTAAATCCGAATAAATGTAATTTTTTGAAACCAGAAGTGGTTTATTTAGGGCATCTTATTACAGATAAAGGAGTAATGACAGACCCGAGTAAGTGTAAGGCACTTGAGACTTATCCAATTCCGAAGAATGCGGATGATACAAGAAGATTCGTAGCTTTTTGTAACTATTATAGACGTTTTGTTAGAGATTTTGCACAGATAGCTAAACCTCTCAATGAATTATTAAAGAAAAACCAACCCTTTATTTGGTCAGAAAATTGCCAGAAGTCTTTTGAAATGTTAAAATCTGTAGTTTCTAATCCACCGGTATTACAATATCCAGATTTTGAAAAAGAATTCATACTTACTACTGACGCATCCAATTACGCGTTAGGAGCGGTACTTTCACAAGGTGAAATAAATAGCGATTTACCGATCTCATATGCAAGCCGTTCTCTCAATAAGCATGAAATTAACAAGCCAGTGATAGAGAAAGAACTTTTAGCTATTCATTGGGGAATCACTCATTTTCGACCATACTTATACGGTAGAAAGTTCAAAGTGGTAACTGATCACAGACCACTGGTATCATTGTTTACTCACAGTAATCCGTCGTCAAGATTAACTAGAATTAGATTAGATCTAATGGATTATGATTTCGAAATTATATATAAGCAAGGAAAAATTAATACTAATGCCGATGCGTTGTCAAGAATCAAAATAGATTCTAATGATTTGAAAGATATGATGACAAGAAATATAAACGTGATGACTAGAAAAATGACTGAAGATTTGAGGAAGAATGACAAAAAAACTGATAAAGAGAGTACTTCGATTAGGAAAAATGAAGATTATATGGAAAGGAATAGTGACAGAGAGTCTGATCACATCTATATGTGGACTAGCATTTCATTTTCACAAATTAAAGGATATCCAAGGTTAAATTTTGTGATAGATAAAGTGAATAAAAGCATGCCAAAAGTTGAAATTTTTAGGAATCGCGTAGTAGTATCTGGTAATGAAAATGCATACTCGAATTTAGGTTCAGTCTTGCAGAAGTTAACTAAGGTCTTACGGGATAATCAAATATTTATAGTAACGCTAGCAAAAGATGATACGATTTTCAAACTCATACGTGAGGAAAAATTTAATAAGATGTATAATAGCATGCAGAATAAGGATAAACATAGGCAGAGACCTATAGAGATAATATTATTTAGTCAACCAGAAAGAATACTAGGAAGGGATAGACAAAAAGAGATAATAAAAGAATATCATGAAACCCCATACGGAGGTCATGCGGGAGTACGCAGAACAATCATTAGATTAAAGCAAAGGTACATATGGAAAAATATGTACAAAATGATCAAAGATTTTATCAGTCATTGCGAATTTTGTAAAAGAAACAAAGTCATTAGGCATACCAAGGCACCAATTCAAATAACTAATACACCTACAAAACCATTTCAATTTATACAGTTGGACACTGTAGGTCCGTTAAGGATATCTAATGGGTATAGATACATATTAACAGCACAATGCGAATTAACAAAATACGTTGACGCATTTCCGATAGAAACTAAGGAAGCATCTGAGATAGGAAGAATATTAGTAGAGAAGTTTATATTGAGATATGGATGTTTTGATACAGTAAAAACAGACAGAGGAACTGAATTCGTGAACGAATTATTTAATAGAATATGTACACTTATGAGAATCAAGCATGTAACTTCAACGGCATACCACCATGAAACTTTAGGTAGTATAGAAAGAAATCATAAGGTTTTAAACGAATATATGCGTTCTTTCACGGAACAGTACAATTGGGATGAATGGATTCCGTATTATACATTCGCGTATAATACAACACCACACTCATCCACAGGTTTTTCTCCATTTGAACTGGTATATGGAAGATTGGCATCAATGACAACTGAGCCCATGTCGAACGATAAATTCTATAATTATGAAGATTATATTACAGAATTAAAAATAAAATTAAAACATGCACATGAAATGGCAAACAGAAAACTGTTAGAAAACAAAATAAAACAAAAAGCTGTTAAAGATAAGAATATTAACGACATTCAAATAAAAATAGGAGATAAGGTATTTTTAAGAAAAGAAAACGCAAGGAAAAGTGAGAACCAATATATGGGTCCATTTAAGGTAATAAACACACAAGATGTAAATATCACTATTTTAAAGGATAATAAACCTATGACTATACATAAGAATAGAATAAAGTTATTTTAAATAATATATTAATTTTTTTTTTTATAGTTTAACATTCAAAAAAAATTTTTTTTTCCATTCCAAAAATTTTTTTTTCTTTTAAGCGGTAGGGGTGTAGTGCATGTAGTATGAACACACCTAATGTAGAAATATAAACAGAAATGCAAGTAAGCAAAATTCCAAGCAAAGAAAAATTATGAAAATAAACAATGAGTTAATGACCTAAATTTTATTATGCAATTGCAAGTGACTAGTATTTATTGAATTGGGTCATTAGAATTGTAGGTTGAAAAATGATAGTTTTTGTGAATGAATGAATATTGTAAAGGTTAACAAAAATAAATTAATGTGATAATTATTAAGCATAGAATAAGAAATAGTATATAAGCTGAAGAAAATTGTAAATAAAATTAGAAATAAATCTGACTTCAAAGTTGTTTTATTTTTCTAAAAAACTTCGGCAATTAACTTTGCCATAAGATAGAGCCGTCTGCTACTCTAATGGCCATTTTCTCAATATACCGTCAAACTGCCTGTTACTTAATGTCAACATAAATTTATTAGACCGATAAACTGTCTGTTAACAATTTTGGGTTTCTCAATATACCGACAAAAAACATGGTTTTAAGCTGGCAACACCTCTCAAAATACATGTAAAAGATGGGAGTCAGCTGATTGAATTTATCTGTACGGCAAATAAAAGGAAAATAAATAATCGGCAGATGAGTGCTGGTTAGCTTTGCGACAGAATATAAGCAAATGAGACATTGAGAAAACCAAATTTCTTAAATGTGCAGTTTTTCGTTGGGAAAAAAGTTAATCGTGTAATGAGAAAACGGCCATTAGGCTCTTTAATAAATAACGAGTACTACAGGGTCTACTAATAATAAAAAAGATCATTACAGTAGGTCGAAATTATTTATAAATTATTTTATGGAGTTTTCATTATTTTCCTCTTAAAATAACACAAAACTTACCAGTAATGGTTAATATTTTGCACCAATATTTCACAAATTTTTCCACCACTTTAAGATTATTAAAATTTTTTTTACCAAAAATATTTTATTTTGTGACACTACAACCTTTTTTAATGTTTTTTCTTTATTTTTTTTTAATTTCTTGTTTATTTTAATGGTTATTTTGTTATTTCTTTTTTAATATTTTTCTTTATTTTTTTTTAATTTCTTGTTTATTTTAATGGTTATTTTTTTGTTATTTAGCCACTCACTAACAAATAATTCGATATTTTTATGTAAAACACGACACAACTGATACAAAATTATTTTACAAATGGCGATACCAAATTATTATTAGAGTAACGATATTTTGATTGCATCTTAAACTTATTATGATAAATGTATATAAAGTTATCATGTTATGACTATTAAATATCATGTTATGGCTGTGAGTAATATAATATGTTTTGAAAGTTATCATAATTTAGTTGTTAGAAAAATAATTATTTTTCGGTCAACAATACTCAAATTTATAATTGCGATAAACATTAATATGTTTACAGTAACTATAATATTGCTGATATTTAACAAAAATAACAATTATTTGTGTACAACAACAATATATTGTTACAATAAACACAGTATGGTTTCTCTGCGTGAAGTTACTTTCGTAACAATCACCTCGTTCATAAGGGGCTAATCATTCTAAATGTACAACTTTCATTTTGGCTCTTGGACTTTTATATATCTGTATTCGGTATTCAACATCATTTAATTTCTTTATCACCTTATGTGGTCCATTCCAATGTATTTGTGGCTTGCCAACTATTCCTTCCTTTGGTTGTTGATTCATTGGCAAAATCAACTGGCCCTCCATGGATTCTTCAGAATTTACTGCCCAATCATATCTGGACAACTTACTACGGCCACGCACAAACTTTCTGAGGACGTTAGGATTTCTCCACTCCAGTGAATATACCTGCTTATCTTCTGGTATAGTAGTGCATTACAATTTCACTGCGGAAGCGACACACAACCTCTGTTTATTTTTGCCCTTTCTGTCATACGCTTTGGGCAGTTCGTTTTAAAAATGTATCTTACACCTATACTCTTGGCCCTCATATCCTTGGCCAATACGGGTTCTCTTCTTTGTGCCATTATCCAATATTTGCTGGGCTCTACCTTAAACGAGCGACCTTCACTGATACATTCTGTTCTATCTGACTTCGTACAATGCCTGGCTTCCAATCTACTAAGCTGTCTTACATGAGCAATCGCTTTTGAACGTTTTCCAACTTTTCTGTGAGGTGGCGATTCTAGACGAGTAAAAGCAAGAAGCTGTCCCACACGAGCCTCAATTTCATACCCAACATCCAGGGGTATTTCATAATCACACAAATACATGATTTGTTTTCCCATATTCAGACTTATGTTATGACTAATCATAAAATCCGCGCCAATCAATACTTCGTCTACAATATCGGCCACAATAAACTCATGAAAAGTGACAATATTGGCAATTCTTAACACAACGCGTGTTTTGCCATAGACAGTAGCAGTCTCACCTGCAGCTGTTCACAAGCTCACTCCGCTTAGTGGTTCGACAGCTCCCTTAACCAAATCAGGCCTTATTATCGAAAATCCTGCACCAGTGTCGATAGTCAAAATGCGCTTTTTACCATCTATAAATCCAAATGTCATAATACTTTTATTGGTCTTTGGCACACCTCAGATGCGAAAGGTAGCACTCCCTCTATACAAAACGGAGACTCCTGTGATGACTGATGCTTAGCCCGATGGTTGTTTCTCGGCGGCGAAGCAGATCTTGAACTTTTCCCCCGTGCTTTGCAGTTACGTTGTTTGTGACCAATCTAACCGCAGTTATACCATTTCAATTTGTTTTTGCCCAGCTTCTCACTTAATACCCGAAACCCCGCTTCTTTAAGGCCCTTTAATTCCTTCATGATATCTCTATCATCATCAGCAGTTACAGTGAGCCTTTGCACCTATTTTTGCGGTTTCCTGAGCCAGGGTAAACGATAATGTTTCTGCAAACGTTGACTTCAATGATGCACACACCGCATACTTAACATCAGCATCTCTTAAACCGTTAATGAATGCTTCAGTTTTGAAGCTGTCCAACAATGGATGATTCCCACCAGGGTTTGTAAGCTGCACCAAGCGCTCAGTCTCGAGTGCAAAATTTTGTAAGGTTTCGTTTGCCTTTTGTAGATTTCCTTCTTATGTTCACCACCATACTTACGTTGCAGTGCTACCATTATGTCGTCATAATTGTTTCTGCTACTTACAGGTACACTTTCAAGCACTTCAGCCGCACTCCCCTTTAAAGCAAGAATTAACTCGATGGCCTTTTCCTCACTGTTCCATGCATTTCTGTTGGCAACTGTATCGAACAGGAACTTAAAAACATTTAATGGCACACTACCGTCAAAGCCAGGGGCCTTTATTCTACTAAAAACTTCTGGAATAACCCGCACTGGTCCCTCTTGGCTTTGAAGATTATTTACTTTTGCTTCCAGATTGTGTAGTTTTTCACCCACTTCTATTTTAACATCAGATACATTTTGTTGTTGCCGAAATCCGATAACATTGAGCTAGATGATCACTTATCTGTTTATGTATTATTTTCTCAAGAATTTTGGGCAGAATTGCTATAGGCCAGAACTCAGAGTTAGTATTAAAACTTATATTTTAAAAAGCTTCTAAAACAAATTAATAACGTCTGATTGGAATTCTACGTTTTTGTAATATTTTATTTTACTTTCTTAGCATAAATCTTTGAATTTCCGATTTGCTTCAAGAAAATGTTGTTTATTCACTATCGTTCGATCTTTTTTAAATTTTCTGAGTACCAAAAATGACTTCTCTCTAGCATTTTGGCATTTATAATTATACCATCGATTTTCTGTTTTTAAAAGTTTAACCGATTTATACTCTGAAGGGTTCGCAAGTTGGATAATGTCAGTCAGCTGTGTTAATTGTAAAACCTCATTTTGTTGTTGATACATATTTAAATTTTGATTTAGTCTATAGTTATATACCTTGGATTTTTTTTCATCCCATTTAATCTTCGGCAACAGTTTTATTGTATTTGTTGGACTATTTTTTGCGATTACACTAAGGTTTAATACTATGGGCATATGGTCCGACCACATTTTTTTCTCCACTTTGAAATTTTCTACATGTTTCAAAATATCATTTGAAACGGCACATAGTTATATCATACACCGATTCTCCTGCACCACTTATAAATGTGACTCTTCCCTCTTCATCACCCCCTGTACATTCATTTATAATATACAAACCAAAGTCTTGACATAACTCAGTAAACGATTCCCCTTTACTATTTATCACCTGATCTTTTGATTTACGTGATTTAAATGATAATCGCGAGAAGTCATCTAACATCTGTTGTGTGTTGCCAATTCTAATATTTATGTCTCCAATTAAGTTAGGATGTATAGTTTTTTTTTATTTAAAAACGTATTTCTAACCAATTCAAATTCATTTTGACATGTTGCTGCTCTAAGATATAACGGTATGACATTTATCTCTAAATTGTTTATTTTTACCATAATAAAATCTATATCCTCTGACTTGAAATCATTGCTTATATCTCTTGTTTTAAAATTACTCCTAGCACCTCCAATAGCCCTTCCAAATCCGCTAGTTCTAGTTGCCGGTTTCCAATAAGTAAATTTTTCTTCTGAGATATGTGTCTCTAATAATATAAACATATCGCACGATTTTATATATTGGAAGAAATCATTAAAAATAATTTTATTTGCTAAGCTATGAATGTTGTAAGCAAGTACATTTAAAGACATACATATATTTTCTTGATTACTCTTCGTTACATTATAGATTTTAGATTTAAAAATTTTTTTGAGTTTATAATAATTTTTCTATAAGTATTTTTATTTAGTTTTTTGCATTTAGATTTGATAATTATTTAATTATGTGCGTTAAATAAAGCGCTTTTTGTGTCAAAAATGTATTGCTTTAAAGTGGAAACTCACAATATAAAAACCATGGCCTTACCAAAGATTTTTATTCACATCGTTTACCAATACCTACCCTAGCGATGAGAAGAAGTTATCGTCATACAACTTTTTTCGTTTTTTTTTCAAAGAAGTTTTCGTCATAAAATTTTTTTTCAGTTTTTTTAACGAAAACAATTTGTTCTGTAAAGCTTATTGTACACGACATGTTTTTGTCATCTGACATGTCAAATTTTAAAGTCACATGTAATTTTGCATGTCTGTCAAAATTGCTGGTTTACAAAAGGTTTATAATATTCCGTCACAAACGTACATGTAATTTGCTTCTGACATCGTCTCTGTTTTTTTCATAGTAATTGCAGAAATTAAAACATATCTCGGTTTGAAAATAACGTGCTGCCGCCACAAACATTTTTATTTGCGCCGTAAAAGAGT
The DNA here is from genome assembly GCA_949318255.1 of Pollenia labialis. Taxonomy (NCBI): domain Eukaryota; kingdom Metazoa; phylum Arthropoda; class Insecta; order Diptera; family Polleniidae; genus Pollenia; species Pollenia labialis. The sequence continues at coordinate 114,681,561 of OX439139.1, read as the reverse complement.
TCAACAATAAATTTCAGTGTTTTTATCAAATAATAAAAATTGGGAATTAGGCACGAATAACAAAATCATTTAAACTAAATTTTGTATTCCCACGAAAATTCGTATGCTTTGCTAGTAAACATTGACGACAGCCAGCGTGGCCATTTTGGCATTTTTGCAGCTAGATTTAGCATTTTTTTGTCTGATTTAGCTGCACATTTTCCATTTAGCATTTTTCAACTACATACATATTTAGCATTATTTAATTTAAGAATATTTAAGTAATCTTTTTTTGAAAAACTACCACACTCTTTTGTTGAATGCAAATACAAAGCCCTACTCTTGCTATAGAACCTTTTAAAGGACCTTCATATCAAATTGTTTTAAAATTTGATCAGTTTGATCCATTAAATTCATGGTAAGACGATTTTTCCCCTCAATTACGATTTTGAAAATTTTTTGGGTATCTCTTCCCAAGGCGAGTTCATTACAGGTAATCTCGGTCCTACAACAAGAACAACTCGTACAAAAACCACAAGCCATTTGTTTTTGTAAAGTCATTGTACAATGTCATAAACAGAAATTGTTTTATTTCACAGAAACAAAGATAATAAACAAAATTTTGACACCCAACAATTATAAAGCTAAAAAAAAGTTATCATCAGGGCTTTTAAGGCCACCTGTAAAAAATTCGACTTGGAGATACCATAACTCTGGAAATAGAAAAACAAATACGAATTACATGCCGAGATTTTATAGCTCAATTTATATGTCAACTTAGAAAACGATTGTAAAACAATTTTCATAATATAACAAATGCTAACTTTTTTTGTGTAGAAAACAGTTTAAAAACTAATAAATGTAAATTAAGCGAACGAAAGAAGAAATGATTGATTTCACTGTGGAACATCAGTGGCTGAAACAAAATTCATATGAATGGTTAAATAAGAACTCAACAGTGGATTTCTGGATAAATGTATATGGATATAAAAATTCATTACATGAAAATCCATTCAGTGAATTAGCTTATTTTGCTATGCAGTTCTTGGTTTGCCAGGTAGCAACGCGGAAGTTTCTAACGCCAATAAATATTAGAATACTTCTTGCTAAAACCTTTTTAATGCCCACTCTCATATATGGGTGTGAAATTTTTGCTAGTTGTGACACACAAAGTAAAAGAAAACTTAACGTCGTTTTTAATAATATCGCCCGATATGTTTATGGTTTGAAACGATTTGATAGGGTTTCAGCGTTTTCGATAAAGTTGTATGGCATAAGTTTTGATTGTCTTCTTAAAACTAGAATATTACTATTCCTACATAAGATTATTTACACTAAACAACCACAGCATTTATATGATCGATTGAATTTTTCAAGATCCAATAGGGGAAGAAGATTGATACTCTTTAGACATCATAGTTTGATATCCGAATGGCAATTCTTTTTATACGCTACTCGTCTCTGGAATAAACTTCCATATGACTCTCAAGTTATAAATAATGCACTTCAGTTCAAAAATAACATTATTTGCTTATTCAAATGAAGAAACTGTATTTTTGTTTTTCCTTTTTTACTTGGTTATGCTAAATTAATTATTATATGATTTTATACTTAGTTTAATTTAAGTTTTTTGTTTATGTTTTTATGTTTTTTTGTTTCCAATTTGAAAATATTTTAATTGATAGATAAATATAAATATGTAATATTTTTGTTTTATTAGTTTTTAAGTGTTTAATAACATTTACAAAAGCTCAGTTCTTACTGCAATATGAGACTCTAAGTCTTGTTTATGGAACATCAAATAAATAAATAAAAAAAAATAAATAAAAAGAAAAAAAAATAAATAAATAAAATAGGTTTTTAGTGGTATAAATATCTTAAAAACGAAAATTCGAAAAAAATGGCGTTAAAGACTATGAATTCGCTACTTTATATTAGGTGTGACTAAAAGTTTTTCAATAGTTTCAAAGAAATATACGATCTTATTTAAAAATGCGATAAGATTATATACTATAGTGATACTTAAGGTCACAACACACTATCCTATTTAGTCGTAAGATATGTCAAAAAAATCGTGTGTGTTCATAAAGTATGATAGTGTGGCCTAAAAATTTAACTAAATGATAGATTTTTTTGACAAGTCTGACCGACTTGCAAAAGTTTTTAAAAATTTTCATAAAATGATAGTTTCTATGCGATCAGAGTTGTATTTTCTAATACAGCTGATAAGAAAACAACAATGTCGGCTTGATTGATTTAAAGCATCTTTTTTGTGTAATAGTGTGGCACCTGTAACAGACTTTTGTTGCGATTTTTTTTGAGTGTGATAGAAATTTGTCAGATTTTCCAGTGAATGAAACGTGTGATTGTGTAGGATAGTGTATCACGACCTTAAATAATACCCATTTATGGGTCAAGTTCCCTTTAATTTTTGTTATGGTATATAAAGACTGAAATATGTTTCTTTTATAGTTTTAAGACTTCTTATATATCATAAATATTATATTGTTATTCTTTAATCAGTTTGTTCTATTGATATGACGTGAGTTTTCAGGGAAGAATTATGTTAAATAAAGAACGTATAAAGGTATTTTAACTAAAATAACAAAAAATAAAATAATTTAAACTTTAGCATTATTTTGTGGCAGTTTAGGATTTTTGTTAGCATTTTTTAGCATTATTTTTAAGCCGCTTTAGCTGTAAAATATTTTTGGATATGGCCACACTGACGACAGCGATCATCATTGTAGATTTTGTCAGGGCAAAATAAAAGTTTTATAAAAAAAAATATACAGGTGTATTTTACCTTTACTAAAATTTTGCATATTTATGGCCGTTTTCTCATTACACGATTAACTTTTTTCCCAACGAAAAACTGCACATTAAAGAAATTTGGTTTTCTCAATGTCTCATTTGCTTTTATTCTGTCGCAAAGCTAACAAGCACTCATCTGCCGATTATTTATTTTCCTTTTATTTGCCGTACAGATAAATTCAATCAGCTGACTCCCAACTTTTACATGTATTTTGAGAGGTGTTGCCAACTTAAAACCATTTTTTTTGTCGGTATATTGAGAAACCCAAAATTGTTAACTGACAGTTTGTCGGTCAAATAAATTTATGTTGACATTTAGGCCCTACTTCTGTAAAACGCAACCGCAACGCCAAAAATAACATTAAAAGCAAAAACAATGTCAAAAATTTGACATAATTTTGTTGTTGTTTCTATAGAAATTCATACCGTGTTTTAAAATTTTCATCGCCACAAGATATGCAGCGTTTGAAATTTAAAAATTCAATATGATTTTCTGTGGAAAACAACAACAAAATAATGAAATATTTTTTATTTTGTTTTTGCTTTCAATGCAATTTTTGGCGTTGCGGTTGCGTTTTACAGAACTAGGGCCTAAGTAACAGGCAGTTTGCCGGTATTTTGATTTTATTACGTAAAAAAAAAATCAAAATGTAATAAAAAAAAAACTGCGCATTTTTTTCGCTCTGCACTCCACATTGAAAAATATGCTTGATACTATTATAAAGAACCTTATACCAATGCAACTGTTTTTAAAAATGTTCTGATTTCTTTCGCTATTAGTTCAACTGTTTTTGCATACATTATTATTTATTTATTTTAAAAATCCCATTTCATGTGAAATCGAAAACGATTCAGTTTTTATTATTTATTTTGCAAAATAAATATTTCGGTAAAGATCCGATGATTGATAACTTATGATAAGGAAAATGTGCGAACATCTAAGCAAGCGTAAGTTTTATTCCAAGTTTCTTTGGAACATTTTTTTTTAAATATTTTCAATATAATATATCTATTGCAATTTTAAAATTTGTTAAAAATTCCAAGAAAAATCTTAGCCGGTACTCATAAATTTGTTCATATAAATATGAAAAGAAGATAAAATGCGTCTTAGAAATCGCCAGAATAATCGCCAATTTTTTTTAATTTCGTCAAAAAAAATTGCCATGTCGCCAAACACAAAATTGCGTCGCCAATTAGGTTTATAAACCGCGACATTTGGCGAAAAATCGCTACGTCTTACAGCCCTGGATTTTGTTTATGTTTAACGTATGTGTTGCCAGTGAAATTTCGAGAAAAAATAACAATTTTTAACATAGAATAAATAACTCGAACGGTAATACGGAATCAGAAGTTTATAAATCGCTAACTTATGCTATGTTCATACGACGATAGAAACCACTGGTTTCGCTCTCTGAAACTAGATTGCCAAACATGCTGTTCATACGACTTATTCCTGTTTCATTTTGACATTTTTTTTGTGTTGTTAGTGTGATTTTTTTTTAAATAGATAAAAAAGTAAATAAAACTTAAGAATATATTATTTAATAATTTTATTTTAATTATTTTATTATAATTATCACTTTGTTTTATTAAAAATCTATTTTTATTTTGTTTTTTTCTTTGTTTTGATATTTTTTGAGAGCTAGTTCAGATAAACTAACGATAACTGTTATCAAAATTGGAGATGATAGTACATTTTTCCTGTTTCGCAGCCTGTTTCAAAATGAAACGACTTGTTTCGCTCTCAAAATTTTGTATGGGAAAACAAGTCGTTTTTATCATGTTTGGGGCGCGAAACGCGAATATTGCTGTCCATGTGAACATGGTATTATGCACCAACATTTTCGGAGAGATTAGAAAAATCTAATATGTATTTATGATACGGAAAGGTACAAAATTGCGCATAAATCTTATAACCCAATAGGTTGATTATATACTAATATGAAAGATAAAATAAATAAGTTGGAAATGTCGAATGTAGTTTATAAAATACCTTGTAGGGGAAATGTTAATGGACAATGTGGTAAAATATATCGCTGGCTTAACATGTAAGGGGTCTAAGTCCATTTTTACAGGAGAGACAAAAATCAATCAAAATACATGTGATGGAACAATTTGAGAGAAATGGTTAAACTGTACTTTTAATTGGGACTTAGATCTTTTTCTTGAGTAAAATTGGACTTAGCGCTTTTGCTCATCACTACAAATCAACAACAAAAAATGAGATAACTTATTGCACATTACTGCATTCAAATCTCAATTTCTTAAAAAAGTGGACTTAGAGCCTTTACATGTTATGCCAGCGATATGTTGGTACAACGAAGAATAAACTGAAAACAAGGTTAGCAGGACATAAGTCAGATCAAAAATATAGACTTATTTTATCACAAAAAACAGCTTTATCAGCTCATTGTGCAAATTTAAACCATAATCTTGATTTTGAAAATAAAACAGTTTTAAATACGGAATATAATTATAAACGTAGGTTTGTTAGAAATGTTGCAAATTATAAATGTACCGACAATATCGAGAATTAATTTTAAGTCAGATACTGAAAGCTTACCACAAAATTATAGGCATTTAATTTATAAAAATATAAACGGAAGTTAAAAATTTATTTATAATGTTTTTAAATTGGAAAACCTTTTTTGTATTTAATTGAAAATTGTTTTATGACTTTTTGTTAAATTTATTTAATTTGTTAAACAATTTTATTTTTTGTCAAAAATTCAAGAAAAACACCCTGAAGAAGGCACTTAACGAAGTGCCGAAATATTGGTTCAATAAATTTAATATTTAAAGAGACCACAAGCTTAATTAAATAATAATAAATTTGTAGTTAATTAAAAACAAATATATGTATGTATATATTTTGTACTAAGGGTATATTTTTATTATAGACAAATATTTGAGTTTGATATTTTTATTAACGCCCGTTATTTCTACAAAAAGTAATCTAGCTTTGTATAGAAATCTATGGTTTAAATCTGCCATATTTTAAAAGAAAACTGAAGGTTAAACCACGTTGGCCAGACGTTGGTGGAAATAGGTAAATTTAACTTTTAGGTACGAACACGACCAGCTTTATTTTTTTTTAGAAATTACGGGCATAAATCATACTTGCTAATTCCGGCAGTCGTGATCGAATACTTTGTCAATTTAAAAGCTATTTTATTTCTAATTCCTTTAGTCGATACTGAACGAATCGAATTTTTTTTTTTTTGATGTTGTACAGAATTTATTTAAATTTGACTGAATGAATTAGAACTAAAATTGCTTTCGAAACGAAAAAGTATTCGATCACGACTTTCAAAATCAGACCCCTGAAATCAGTTTCAAAACAATTGGAATTAATAAAATTAAAAAATGAAACTTTCTTGCAAATTTAAATTTTTCAGGGACCATCAAAATTTTGTTCAATGGCTTCAAATTCTTTTATAATTTTCGAAAGATTAGAAGGTTAAATTTTTTTTTGGAAATGCGCCACTAAAATTTTAAGCCTGAATTTTTGCCAAAAAGCTTGCAAATTAACTTCACTCCCTTACATTAGATTGGCTATTGGATATAGCTGCATCATCCTCAATTCCGTATAATCGTATAAGAATAATTTTTTTATTCAAACTATTTTTATTGATAGTGAATACAAATTTAGCTTAAATTTACTGCTTTGTAAGCGTCTATTCGTTTTCAAACTCAAATATTCTGTATATTTTAAAAATATACCAAAAGAAACAAAAAGTTACTTTGTTTTAGTCGTTTATTAAAAAATCGGCATTTTTGAGCATAAAGCGGCAAATCGGCATTTTGATAATTTAATTAATTAAAATCAGGAAAATGCCAATATATCGTCAAATATGGCAAGCCTGGTGGTTTATGATTTGTCAGCGTATAGTGGGCTTCTAGCGCAGTTTTTTGCTCAAAATGCATGTTACTAGCTTTTTGGTCAGATTTATGCGAAGATATTCTTTTCTTGAGTTTTGTTTTTGTCGTCCCAACGTATATTTTATTGCATATATTGGGCCCGTCATCACTACACGGAATTTTCTTCCTTTTTAATTTTCGATTTTGTTTCACTAAGCAACTGAGTCACAGTGTTGTCCGTTCTAAATGCTAGTCCAAAAGTACGATCAAAATCCAAAGAATTTACTTCAAAATTGATTTTGACATCGAATATCTTTTGAATCAATTAAGGTAGCAATCGGAGACCTTATGAATACCATGTTCAGATATGCACCTTAATTGAGTTTTACGCAATAAATGCCATTATTGAGCTCAATTATCCATACAAATTTGTAATTTAGTTATTGCTCAATTAATATGAAATTATTATAAATATTGAGTAAAATTAAAATGCAACACTAGTGTGTTTAGTGAGTAAAACACAACTCTCTAATTAAAATTTTTGACAACAACAAAACAACAAAAACAAAGGTCCATCCATTAGGTCTGTGCAAAAGCCAGATGTTTATTTTGTTTTCCTTTAAAGATGTCAAAAGTTGTTTACATTTTGCTTAAGTTTATTGCTAATTGAGTTAGCTAAATTGTGTTTTTGTGAACAGAAAGATAATTATGTAAATAAACCGAATATTGACTCAATTAAAAAGGTATATCGGAATACGGTATAAGAGCGTTAAATTTGCTACAAGAATTATCATGTGTCGATATGATCTGTTCATTAGTGCATAACTTACAAAATTTCAAAGTAATAACAGAACTTTTTTTATGTAAATCCCAGCTAAAATGTCGCCCGTCGTGTGGTCCGAGTTAAATTCAAAATTAAGAGCTGCAATTTGGTACGAATATTTTGTATATATTTGGAACCTATTTAGAATGACCATGAAGAAAATTCGCACATTTCCTAAATAAGGACACCCTAATGTTCATATACAGACATAAGTATGTATACTTAATATCCCTGCAAACGAATGGAAGATATCCCCTAAGGCAATAGTTTAGCAATATCCCCAAATTGTCATCTAGAAGGAAATAATCAAAGTAATTTTTTATTTTCTAGAGAAAAAAAATTTATAAAATATTTGTACCTCATAAATAAAAAATAAGAAATTTTAAATCTAAAATGTTCTGCAAAAGGTAAATATATAAATTAAAAAAATCTGTAATATATTAATCTGTTTCCTTTTCAACTTAATCCAGCTATTACTCAACCCTAATAATTATAATGGATGCAATTTTAAAGGAAACTGTTGGAAAATACATACATAATTATTTAATTTTACTTTATTTTATTTGTAAGTGATTAAAAAATATATTTTAAATAAAATGAATATTTTTCAAAATGCAAAATCTTCTTTTTATCATCGCAATGTTATTTTGGCGATATCTTTTTATTTTCTTATATGTGGTTATCTGGCGATATTGGCAGTTTATCATCTAGCAGAATCGCTTTCGTATTGCTAAGGAGTATTGCTATCGAGACACGTTTCTTCCCGAAGGAAGTATGCATTTATAGTGGGAGTAGCTGTAGGTATTCTCTATAGCGTCTATGATCAATATTGTAGAAGTTACAAACGGAATGACAAACTTATATACTACATATGTATGTTAACCCTTATGCCTTTGGTCAAGGGTATAAAAAGTTTAAAAGAATGCAAACCTATATTTCATGCTGCATTATTTTAAATTCTCTCTCCTTTTTCTATTTTATTTTCCAGTTTCTTTTTTCCTTCGTTCGCTGTTTGCAAAACATATCAAGTTAAATGAAAGAAGGGTAGAATGCATGTATGTATTTACTCAAGGTGGCCTCGTTGTTACAACAAAACAAAATTTTGTGTATTTTTGTATATTGAATATGATAATTATAATAACTCATAATGACGTGCATAATATACACACTTCAAAACAATTTATACATCAAAACACACAAGCCAACACTGAACAGCTGGCTTACTAAAGCCACCTTCTAAAAATCATAACATCACCATGGTAGCAGTGTTACCATTACCATTTTTAATTATACTCGAGATGAAGCAAAGTTTTCAGATTTATATAAAATGACTCTGATATCAAATTAACACAAAATTTTTAAAGTAATTAACTTAAATAAAATTATAAGCTAAAATAATATTAATAAAAAACTATATCTATATATCTAAAGGGTGGTTATATTTTAAGGGCCGATGTTGATTTTGAATAAAACACAAATTAATTATTTTAAATTGATTAAGCTAGAGGTCTTCTTTTATACAAAATATTATATATTTTATTTTTTTCAATATTTCGCTAACCTTTGGTTAGCTTCGTCAGGGAAAAATTAACAAATTTAATATAAAAACAAAAAAACAATAACAAAATTATGAAAAAATTTTTGTCATAAATTAAATTCAAAAACCTATTTGTCATACAAATGTTCAAAAACCATAATAACAAAAATAAATTTTAACTAATGTATAAGCATTCATATAAACCTAAAAAATTTCCTATCTATAAATCTAATTCAAAAACCACATTTACAATAATAAAAAAATATTTTGACTAAAGAAAATTCCTATAACATACAAACATTTTCAACTAAACTTATTTTTATCTTACATACATACTTATATATTATATCTAATCTTCTATCTCTTAATAACTAAATTCCTAGAATTATTCGCTATATGTCCTGAGTCTGCTCTAAAATTTATTCTCTGTGCAATTGGTGTATGAATTATGTGTAACATTTCTAATATACTTATGTATATCTGCTTTTGTAGTTATTTTCAGTATTTAAAGCCGATGCTTCTTTAAAATTTGGATAGTGATTAGATTGATGACAATGATGACTTAATGCTGTCTTTTTAGAATTAATGTCCACATATTTTTGATCGGATTTATGTCCCGCAATTCTAGTCCTTAATTTGTAAACCTGATTGCATCTTTTGGTAGACAATGTTGGACTTATCCCATTTGCTAGTTCTATCTTTTCTCTTGCTAAATAAACTGCTTTTTTTTATTAAAAACAAAATGTATTGAGGAAGAGAGTATACGAACACAAAATCTGACAAGCGGTCGGTAAATGATTTTTTTCTAAACCATTTTAGAAACTTATGTATTTTCATCACACCAGGGGTGTATTTTAACAGAGTATATTGAAAGTGGTAGCATTTTTATACAATTACAAAAACAACTAAAATCAACTCAGGAAATTTTCATGTCGTTTTTGCAAAAATTGTAAAACTGTAACCATCTGATTTTTTGTTATTATTTTTCTTTTAAACACGGAGAGAAATTCATAATATTTTGATTCTACAAAGTCGTAATGCATTGTATTACCGTGTGAACTGGCCTTTAGACTTTTAATATTTTTTTTTTTTTAATAATCTTCGGGTTCTCAATCACTATGTATAAAGCTCATATGTATCGAAAAACAAGAGTACATGCTGGTCCTACTTATATTAACAGGCTTTTACAACTCTATATAAAACGATGGAAACCTTTTCTAAAAAATAAACAGTGACTTTGATTAAGAAGTTCACTTTTATATTTCATTGACGCTTCAGAATGAACTTTTATCAACATACCATAAGCCTATTTGCTTCCATTTTTTTTTTTAATTATAGTGCTATAGAAACATGTACCAATGAAAATAAGTTAAGATCAAATAATCTGTGGCAGCTTTTAATTTTATAAGGTGTACTTAACTCTACAACTATAATAAAATTACACATAATTTATTGTAAGTAACAGTTGAAAACCTGAAGGCTGTGCAAATACATGTAAATCATATGTGTCAAACCATCTTGAACTGAAGAAAACTTTTTGTTGAGATTTATGAAAATGTCATTTGCTTAAGAAAAATGCGAACCTGATCGCCCTTTTCATTAGGAATCAAATGTTTTTCATTTTGTTTTTTAAATGCTTATGAGAGGGTTTTTGTTCATTTTTGACAGAAACTTAAGTAAGCTTATGCATATTATAGTTGAGCCTTTAGAGTGAATGTTTTCAAAATTCTTGCAGGCAAAATAAAACATTGTTTCTATTAGTTAAAACAATTAAAACTAAATACAACAACAACCATTTTTTTTTAAGAACAACATGTCTTTTTTTTAAATTTTATAAAACTAATTGTTGCTTTTTTAATGCTCAGAACTTAAATTAATTGTATTTTTCTTCACGATAATAGGTAAAGCACTGAAGGTTCTACTCGTGTTGCGGGTACAGCTAAAGCTGTAATAGCTGGTTTTGATAATAAAGCTTCCCTAAAGCTTTTGTTTTTCAAGAATTAGCAATAAATGGCAACTTATTACATTCGCTTTGCGAAGGAAATCATGTCACCATATTAAATTCAATAATCAATTAATACGCCAACATTTAAATGTAAAATATATCAGTATATATGTATATCCGTTTAACGAGGAAATGCCAAATAGAGGCAAAAGTAACTTAAAGCAATTCAAATTAATTGGCATATTGGAAGCAATTCTATCTTAAATCCAAACTGTTGCTACCGTTTACAAACATCGAGCTTTGCCTCGGTCTCGAAAATTGAAAAGATCCAAATGTGCCAAAATGTACCATAAGTAAAAACTATGATCTCGAAATTTTCATTAAAATATTTTTAAGACTTGAGTTCCACCCTAATACTCTAGATCGAAGTATTTTAAATGATAGTGGACACACCCGCCTATGAGAAGAGCTACCGCAGGACTTATCCGAATAGAAAAGTGTTAGAAACCAACATATGTATGTTAACAGAAACCGTGATTTTAAAAGTTTATGTTCGGCAGTGGCAGGACATAAACTAAGGAATTATAATAAGATTTAAATCATTATTTATAGGTACTTCATATTTAATACATTAATGCCCAATTTTCAGGATAGTATTTAAATCTATATTAAGTTAATTTTCATAACAAACTTAAATCGTATTTAAAACACATTGGTTTTTTGAGTTTTATTTGAAAAGCCTTATTTAATTAAGATAAAAGTATGGTAGCACTACTAAATACAAAAAAAAATATAAAAAAGTGTACTTATCTACAAGGTGGTCTGAAAAAACAGCTGACTGTTAATGCTTTGTCTGTTGTTGTTGTATTGTTGTGATATTGAGGCCACCTTGCTAAAATATTACAATGGAAACTTAAGTTGAAATTAAGTGTACCACATCGGTGACTTAAGTTTCACTTAAGTTTTTAGTGAAGAAGAGAATTTTGTATTTAAAACGATTTTAAAAATAAATGTGTTTTAATATCAATCCTGAAAATTGGCCATAAGACCCAATAAGACAATTTAAAAATAAAGAGGCAACTTTTCCAACTTGGGACGCACAGACGAACAATTAAGGTTTGCTACTTTACTGTCTGCCCCAAAATGTCGAAAAGAAAATTTATTCAGTATATCGTAGGCTTGCTTACTTCGTTTCAACACATTTTGCAGGAGATACAAAATACTTTTTTTCCTATTAGCTGCTTGAGAGAAAACCAAAAATATACTTGGTTTCACACACTTATAGACTCGAGGCGTATGCTTTCTCTACCACACGGCATCAAAATCTAAATTTACTTAAAAAGCGGACTCAAGGTTTATTTATAGCAGGTAGCCGCGTGATTACAACAATTGTACAATAAAACAAACAACAGCGCTTTTTATTGTTGTTATGCGATACAAACTGTCAAAAAGCAAAGGGGCTGATAAGAGACAAAAAAGACAAATGATAAAGACAAAAAACTTGTTTACTTGTTTGCTATACAACATTTGACAGTTCGTACCGCAAAACAAGCAAATAAAAAATAAACAGCTGGCTTTCCGAGACTACCTGCTATAAATATACCTTAAGCGGACTTATATCTAATAAATAGCTTAGGAAATTTAAAAAAAAAATGTAGTGCAAACATAATAATGTGGCAGCACTAAGATAAATGTTGTCAAATTCACATGGTTTGTATTGGTAGTTTAAACGCCTAATTTTTTGCGTTTAGAGATGGTTTAAATGTTTATTGAATTATAGATTTGCTGGTTTAAACACATTTTAAACCAAAAAGAGAGTTTAACCTGTACTGATTTTTTAGGCCTTAGCAGGTTGCATATTAAGCCAACGATATCTATATTAAGGGTCCTCATGATATCGTTTATAAGTCTCGTAATCTGTGCAAACTGTGCATTTTTACGCCCTCGTAAATGAACTGTCAAAAATTGTATGAGAATTCATTTACACAAACTTGGTAAATTTGCCCAACAATTTTGTCTCGTAAACTTGCGCTGTTCAATTGTGCATTTATACAAACAGATCTTTTAATGATTTTAACGTCGTTTTCAATGAAAAATCCAAGTGTCTATAAATCACAAACAATAAATTCTAGCAATAATTTCAGTAAATTGGTCTTTTGGCTTTCTTTCAGCATTTTTAAAAGCAAATTTCTCATACATATTAATCACAAATTTAAACACAAATTTTTATATTTTTGAATTTTAATTTTTAATTTATTTTTGTATTGACGTTTCTTACAAACTGACATTAATTGTTTAAAATTACACAAAAGTAAAAAAGGGGCTTCATGAAACAAGACTCGTAAGTTTGCGCATTTGCACAAATGGCAATTTTAAGCGACATCATGAGGACCCTTATTGAAAACATTAATAAACAAGTTAGAGTTCTATATTCGGTTCTTTACGTATAAACACATTTATTTTGTGTCTGACCCACTTCTCCGATCCCGCCAACATTTTGTCAGATGTTGTGTATTGATAAACCAGATGCTTCAAATATTAGAAAATCTATGCTTTTGTATAATAAGTGCCTCGCCTACTTCTTCAATGCCACATGCATTCTGTCGGATATTGTGTATTGATAAGCAAGATGCTTGTACCTAATTTGGAAATTTGGCTCATTTAATTCTCCAGATATACAGAAATTTATAATGTCTTTGTATGAGAAGGTTTACGCCTATCTCTCCAAGCCCGACAATTTTTTTAAGAGGTTGTGCATGGATAACCAAGATGATTGTACAATATTTGGAAACTTTGGCTTCTGTCGTTCTTCAGATATGTATAAAAAAAGAAATAAAATCAACAATGGCTAATGATAAATGGCTAAAATGAGAGTCAGTCGTGTTTCTTTTCATATGTCCCCATTATTTCTAGAGTCTTTGAAAACCCATTTTAGCATACACACTGACATCAGAATATATATTGCTACTTTAATGGGTAAAAGTCAGTATTGTAGAAATTGCAAACGGAATGACAAACTAATGGTATATACCCTTTTACCTTCGGTTTTTTATTTTATACTTCATAGAAAATTAACAAATAAAATATTTTTATAATATTTTGTATATTTGCACAGCTTTAAATTCTTTTTGAACGCCAATAATAAATATATTTTAAAACACAAAAAAAAGCACGTTTTCCGGTCTCTTAATGTGACATATAAAGTAAAAGAACGCCGCTTGTTGGTTGTTTTTTACAAAGGGTGTAGTATTTCATATTGTCCTATTAAATAATGCCAACGTACTTTAATAAACTTTGACATAGTTACCAGGAGAAACGATTAAATTTTATTTTTTTTTATCTATATTGTATATTAAATATATTATTTTTTATAATTTTACCCAATGTACCTACGTTGGCTTATTTATTGATCGCCGTTGGAGTAAAAGACTGTGTAAATAAATAGTTCGATAAAATAAACGATAATCAACTAAAAACACGTCTTGAAATTGTTGTGTTGCTAAGTTCATTTGCATTTGAGGTGCCAATATACAATTAAATATTGTCCATGACAACTGATATACAAACAATGTAAAGTTTTAAAAAAGAAAGAACTTCATACTTACAAATTACGCCCAATTCGGGTAATTACCTACGAAGTGGCAACACTGCATAGTAGTATTGTTAAGAGAATGAGTTTCTATCTGTAAAAACATAAGAAAGAGCATAAGAAAAAACGCACTCAAAATAATATAGATTTTATTTCACGACCATCGTTGCCAGAACGATTATTTTATCGTATTTTGGATGATTTTTTTTTTAACAAAATGTGATTTGATAATTTTTCTGAAATTAAGGTTTTTTATTTAAAAAAATAATGCTTTTTATTCCCTTCACCACAGGTGGAAAGGGCATGTACCATTTTTTTGCAAATATCAAAACGGCCCTAGCAAAGTTGAAAATTGCTTTTGTGGGTGAAGTTTTTATTTTCAAACGACCCAAACAAATTGTTTTCGTAAATAACACAATGTTCGCTATCGCGTAGTGCTAGGGCCTAAATTTGGTTATGCCCCTAATGTACAAGTCTGTCAATCCGTTTGTAATTTCTGTAATATTGATGTTAAGGCGTTTACAAGTAGAAAAGGCGTAAAATCTTTTATATTTATACATTTTTTTTACCTTAAGCCTCTATTAAATTTGTTACTAATATGATAACAAACCAATTTTAGACAAAAATTACATTTCCATATTGGCAGTGATATATTCTGGGTCCCTTTCAGTAGCAAAGTGGATTTAACGATGTACGTCTGTATGTTGAAATAGATTTTCCGAAGATCCCAGATATAGTGGATACCATATTGTTATTTATTTATATCACATATACTTCTTAAAAAATTGCTTTTAAAAATCAGCCTGATCGATTCATAAATAGCTGATATATGAGCAAAAACTCTACTACTTCTGTATAATTGGAGAACGGCAAGAGTCAGTTTCCAAATAAGGTACAAGCATTTTGGTTAATGTGACACAAAATCAATTTATTTACAACTAGAGAAAGGTTAAACTAGTTTTTCCAAGTTTGTAACACATAGATCAATTATTGATATACCGCCTTTTAAAAAAAAATTAGCAAGATTGGAGAAGTGCGTATGACATAATGCACTATTGCAAAACTAATACTGAACTCCGCTATTAACCTTATTTTTTAATTTTTTTATCGCTCACTAACAAATAACTCAATGGAATTTTTAAAACAGACGACACAACTGATTCAAAATTATTTCACTAATGGCGCTAACATAATATTATTAGAGTAAAGATATTTTGTTTTCATCTTAAGCATACTATGACTACACGTATAAAATCTGATCATGTTATGGTTGTAAGAGTTTTAATATGTTTTCAAAGTTATCATTATTTATGTAGTTGTTAGAAAAATAATTGTTTTTAAGTCAACAATACTCAAATTTATAATTGCGATAAACATTGATATGTTTATAGTAACTGTAATATTGATTATATTTAATAAAAATAACAATTTTTTGGGTACGACAGAAATATGCATATATAGATACATAAATAGGCATAACAAAAACCACACAAAAATAAAGTAGATAATAAGAGTATCAAAATTAAGAACAAATGGCTTCGGTACAAATAAAAGACATCCGAAAAAAGTGGGCGGGCTTAGCAAAAATGGCAAATTCGGTGGCACCCAAAACATAATTTTTGTATATCTGGAGATTAGTCGCGGTGTAAAAACCATGTTAAAATCACCTCCAACCACACTATTTTTAAACAAAATGTTCACCATATTATGGTTTATTTAACCATATTATTGTCACCGACAACCATATTATGGTTAAATAGTTCTCCAACAAGCAGCCACAACCATGTTATGGTTAAATATGACAAAATAATTGTTTCAAAATTAACAATAGTATTTACCTCTTTTCCAGGAGCAACATGCTATGGTTGAAAAACAACAATGGTGTTACAGGTGCTTAACATATTTTTGTTATTAACCATAACAATTTTCGGAGGCAACCATAATGTGGTTGGACATTAGTTAAATGTACTACGTTCTTTTTAATTTTCAAAGCCACAACCTAAATTAAAGAACTAATTAATTTTTGTTCGCAACCCTCCAATATCATAAGTATCAGGGATGTGGTATCTTATTATTTTATCTACTTTTTTATACAGTATGCAACCTGTAAGCAGCCTGCTGCCGGTGTAATAAATATGATTTTTTTTATTTTCTATGTTCACAAAAATTTATTATATTCGAATTTGGTTATACGGCTCATATATATTTATGTGAATTAGGCTTACATTTATATTATACATATAGTCCACGATTTGTGTGCCACTAAACGATATGACAACACAAAGGGAAAAAATCCGGTATTAAAATACCAAAATTGGCCAACTGCGTTTGTGTTAAATTTTTTTTATAGTAGTTGTAACAGTTTTTTACATAAAATTTTGATACAGTAGTTGTCGACTTGACAACAATGGTATTTGTTATAACTTTGGTTTCAATCTGACAACGTTTTGTGAAAAAGACTTTGCCGACATAGTGGAAACAGTTCGTAATCGTTAGAATACAATTGGAAAAAGCTAAAAGTACTATTGTATTTCAAAACAATAGCGGTTTTCACCTTGATAGTTAAGTCCCTTGTAGTCCTTGTGAATTTTATTAATTTAGCAAAAGTACTAGGATTTACAACACTGCAACAACAAAATGTATTAGACTGAAATTTACTACGCTGTTGTTGAAAAATCCAACAAAAAGCTGTAGTAAACACGTTTGTTAAATAACCCAGAATAAAACAGTTAAAAAAACTATATGTGTCTCTTTTCCTCACTCAGCAACTTCATTAATTTACAAAACTAACGAAAAAGACACTCATGCTTTGTGGTATAAAATCGTATTAAGAAAAGCAGAGTTGTACACTTAATACAAAGGGGGAAAACCGCTTATAAGTTCAGATCTTAAGTACCAAACGGACAAGACGAATTCATATAATGTGGCCTCGAATGCGAATTCAAAGAAAAAAGCGAATTCTATCGTCAAGGCACTGTCAAAACAAGTACAAAATGTAAATAAATAAACATCACTGACAGAAACAAAACGTAATCTCAATAAGGAGTTTCACGGTGAATAGTGAAAATTATGCATATGTCTGCAAAAAAAATATTCTTTAGTTTACTTCGTTTACACTAAAAAAAAACATTCGACACATTAAGCGACGTATTGTTTATTAAGGAAACGTTTTTTGTTTTTTGTGGATTAAAATATAAAATTATGTTAAAGTTAAATAATTAAAAAAATATTTTAGTATGCTTTTGTATAATGTTATCAAATTCAGATTTTGTTAACTTTATTTACCAGAAGTTTTTTGTGTTGCCAGAATAAATATTTAAAGAAAATAGCAAATTTGCGCAAAACGAAACCGGTATGCTCACGATCAAAGTTAATATGCACCGCAAACTTACAAATTTCAAATTACCATCGTGAAAACCCTTCACAAAAAATATAGCTGGGATTTTATGTTCACCTTTAAATGAATTCGTCTTGCAAGATGCAAAATTTTCAAAACCTGTACAAAAATATTTAAGAACTTACCCATTAGAAACTTATTTATTTTTTAAATTTTAATCAATTCAAATTGATTTCAAATGTATTTTAAAAATCATTTTTAGGCAAAATTTTACTAAATACACATTAAGGCCTAATTTAACTTTTTTAAGATGCGGTAGTTATGCATGTTCGCAATTATGTATTTCAATTTGGAGTTTTTTTCATAAAATTAATTTATATAACATATTTTGTCTATGTAGTTAAATGTTTACTTAAAAAAAATTAGTATTTTTTCCCCTCGATATATAATTTTTTTTACAAAATGAAGATTTGTTTCCCAAAGCTGCTGGCAACGCTGTTAACGACTGCCTTCTACGACAAATTTCTATGTCCAATTGACATGGAAAATTTTTTGTCGATGCAGTTCTATTTGAACACTTAAACTTCCAGCTGTTTGTAATTAATTTAATGAACGTTTTAGTTGTAACCGAAAAAAATCAATAAATTAAATTTTTTAACTTCCAAAACAAAGTGTTGCTAAAAATTGTAAAATAAGTGAAAAAATAACAAAAATGCAGGCGCATAATGTAAGTTTGTTTTATATTAAAACACGAACAATTTTTAATTTTCTTCAAATTAATTTAACTAATTCTTATAAGAACTTTATTCAAGTGTTTTTTTCGTCCTTATTATATTTTTGTCTCCTGACTCAACACTTTTTGTGTGTATATGTTAAGTTGTTCGTTCACTTAGTAGTTTCGTAATTTAAATTCTATTAAATAAAATAAATATCAACAGCCGTATTCATAAAAAATAAAATAAGTTTGAAATCTGTTTTAAGGCAAAATTTGCATACAAATTTTTCTTAAAATGCATTTCAAATCCATTTTAATTATTTATGAATACGGCAGTAAATATTTTGCATTAGTTCATAGTTCATGGTCATACTTCTCCTTTTAATTAATAGTTTTTGGATGACTAACAAAAGGAGTTAAAACAAGGAAGATTTTTCTATTCGGTTACGCCGAGTCTTATATACCAGTTACAATGGTGCAGCAAGAATAGCAAGTTATATAAAAAAAGTTTTTTAGATTAAATTAAATCTGTTCTGTGCCATGCCCAAGCTTTTACGGCTAAAATTTAAGGCAATCGTGGTTTTTTGCTCACATCTCAGCCATTTGTGGACTGATCTGGCTGAATATCAATAGCAAAATTTTTCGGAGCATATATAAAATAAATTTATAAAACCAAGTCCCCATCATATCTGGGGTCTTCGTAAAACCCATTTCAACAGACAGATGGACAGATTGACATCGTTACATCAACTTTTCTCCTAATAAAAATGCAAAAAATATATACCTTATATGGTCTAAGTACAATATTGTACACATTACAAACGGAATGCCAAACTTATACTTATACAATTTTAACTTTGGTAAAGGATATCACAAGTAAAAGTAGTTTATTTGCCAAGTCTTACAAATCTTTCACCTTGGTTCGAAAAGAACAGAAATTTACTATGTATATAAATACTATATACTACTATACTACATATGTATGTATATATTAGGGTATCGCCTTTAACATTTTTCAAATATCTAACTTTACATGCCTTAGCAAAAATTACAAAAAGTTTCCGCACCAAACGAGTTCAGTTTTTCCCTACATTAAATTAAAACGAAATTATTAAATTTACATTGGGTTAGAGAGAAGTTTAAAAATGTGCAATGCAGTAACTTTTTAAATTCTTAAATTTATGTATATCATACAATAATGAACAAAATCAATAATCATAGCTCGTAGCATCCACCACGTAAAAATTTACTTTTTTTAAAGAAATTATTTTTGTTCATTTGTATATTAATAGTGGAGTTTGGTGTTAGGTGCAAATGGTGTTGCAAAGCAGCACAAACAGAAAATTGTAAATATTTCTTTTATGACATCTAACGGAAAGCTCTGTATTTTGTTGTTAGATTAAACAAAAATGCTATGAATTTTATAATCATTTGCCCTTTCGCAAAACAATTTGCACCAAATTCTGAACACCGCTAATCTAATACAAAATATCTGTGGGTTTTTAGAAATTGCATTTGGTGCGGAAGGTGACCAACAAACAGGATTTTTTTTCTATATTTTAGTATTGACTATCGCGTGGGGATATGTAAATTTTTTGTAAAAAATGAGTCATAACTAGAGTTGCCAGATTTTAATTTCGGAAAAACAGTTCATCGAATAGGTACAAAAAAAAATGGTTCATCAAAAAAAAAAAATCTAACGAAAATATAACGATTTATTTAATAGAAATTGGGAATTATTTATGTTCATAAGTTACTTTATTATACCTATTCAACATTTTTTATTCTTCGAATTTATTCTATGAGCTAAATTGCAGTTATGTATTTTTTAAAGCTTTTTTGTAATAGTGTATAAAGTCATTCCTTAAAATTTAAGAAATAGGACCCTATTACAAAAAAGCTTTATAAAATACATAACTAAAATTAAGCTCATACAATAAATTAGAAAAATAAAAAATGTTGACAATTTAGGTACAAATTTAAGTTATAAAATATTTTAAGCTTTTGCTTCAATAAACAACAACAATACTAGGTAGGTATAAAGAAATGCACTTAAAAAGCATAAGATCAAAGAACAGTTTTACATTTTATGACCTACGAAAAGACACCCTTTGCTTTAAAAGAGGAATCACTACATACGAATCATTTGTCCATAGTTTCATGTTTAAATCTATGCAGCTTAGAAATGTTTAAATATTTTTGCAAAAATTTATTGTGACTTTCTTTTTTTTCAAATATGAATAAAGTAAATCAATAACAATGCTGTAAGCCATAAAAGAATGACTAACACCGAAAAGGGCAAAAAGAGAAAATCCTAATTTAGCTTAAAAAAAAATAATAACTATGATTGTGTGCATTGTCATACATGTATTACGTATACCGTAATTTGGGCTATAAAAAATAAATAAATTTTTGAACTTCGTTTCTCATAAGGATTCAGTATATTTATACTGGGTAGGGTCTTCGATCAATACTGTAGAAGTTACAAACGAAATGACAAACCTACACATATCGCACTTCATCGAAATTTCAAACTTTTCACTAGAAGCAAAAAAAAACTTTGTTTTTGATATTAAAAGCATATAAAAAAGAATTTTTTAGCCAAAAAGTAGGCAAAGTAGGATGCTTTTAAAGCTGGTTAATATGAACATTACTTACGTTTAGTTTCTTTTCAAAATCTTAAACTAAAATTTCGTATTAATACCATTTTGTTGATCAAGTGCTTTATTTATAGGCATAACCTTTTACCTTCAGTAAAGGGTATAAAAAGAATAGAGTAAAAAATACAAGGATATAAAATATATTGATTTGTTCTTCTCCATACTTTCATGTTGAATTGTTCTTGTAAATATATGTACATGAAAGCAAGGACATGTTGGTACCTACATATGTATATAATATTGTCCTGTCTTAGCACTTCATATATTACACCATTTACTTATACATATTTTCGTTGAAACATTATTTGGTTATTGAATAAAAAACTAAAAAATCAAAAATTTAAATCACAGGGTATACCAAAAACATTCCCAAATCAGTTGCGATGGCAGCTTTCGAAGAAAGAGACAAAAAGCGTTTTTGGATACTCAAGTGGCATTGTGTGAAAACAGGCTGCTACAATTAGCATAAATGGCGTGATCAAAATAAAAACACAAACCCCGTTACACAAAAGCATTAGTTCAACAAACGTTTTGCTTTATGCAAAAAAAAAATTATTTAGTAATATGGTTTTGCTTTGTAATGTTATTTACTAACTGAAATGTTATTAACTTGTATTGTGATAAACTTAGAAGTTAATTTTTGCAAGAGTTTTGCAAATAAATGTGTGTTTACTGTATTGTGACATGAAAAACGGTGCAAAGAGAAATGCAAAAAGGTCTGGGGCAAAATTACCGCATTCGATATCGATCGAAATTACAATTCATTTGAAATGGTAATTTCGATCGATATCGAATGCCGTAATTTGGCTCCTGCTTTCGAAAAAAGAGACAGAAAACAAGTAAAAGTGCTAAATTCCCATCACCATGGTGCGATGTGAACAGAAAGTAATATAAATAACTTTCTTTAGCTATAAATAAATCTTTTTTTTGCCATGCCACTTCTCCTTTTTTGCTTTTATCTCAGTCAAAAATAGTAAAAAATAGTTGAACCGGAAGTTGCAACCACAAGTAATAATATACCTTACTGAATGAATACAAAAACGAACCCATTGTTCGCTATATGTGAATAATTAATTCAAAACTTTCTAATAGTTTGTGACATAACAAGAATTTATGGTACGATTTGGCTGCAGTACACAAAATATAAACATTTATGTATTAAACAAAAACAAGTTTCCTGATAAAATTTTGACCCGATAGTTAGCGCTGGGGAGAAGTTATTAACAAAATTCTCCAGTATTTAAGTTCTTATTTTTATTTAGAAAATCCCGAGCAGCACCATTTTTTTATAAATATTTTTTACAAACATCAAAATTTCTTATTGTCAAAAAAGATACAGTTTCACAAAGCAGACACATGAAAGATTTTCCCCACAGGAAAATTATTTTTACTAAAACAATAATTACGTATTACTGTTTGACACACGTCTATTTTTAAAAACTTCTCTTATGCATGACATGTCACAAAAAATAAAACTCCTTTGTTTAAAGCAACGAAATAAGTCAAGCTCGTTACATTTAAATGCTCTCAACCCAATTTATACATAAGTATTTAATAAGAAACTGCGATAAGAGTGTAAGAGAATTGTATTGTTTTAATAAATAAATGGGTGAATATGGTGTCGGGTACCAAACGGTCGGGCTTGACTGACTTTACTTTCTTACTTTTTTATATTCTTTTGTTCTTCATTTTCTGTTTACAAAATTTATAAAACAGTGATGAAAAATTCAATACTACCGAACTATTTTCGGTACTTTTTTTATTTTTAAAATAACACGATAACCCACGTCAGTTTTAGTACTCTTTTCTTATTAGATATGGTTTCTTGCTAAGAAATCCGGTGGTGTTATTTTTATGATATTGACAAAATTTTCTTTGTCAATAACATTCGGGATGCACAACAAATGTGTTGCTCTTTTTCCGCTCATGTTGTTGTTGCAAAATCTTTGTATTCTTTAAGCTCCAATGTCATTTTTAATGTCTATTTAATAGGTCTGCGCAATAAGCCAGATGTTTATTTTGTTAATTCCTCAACGATGTCAAAACTTGTTTACATTTTCCTTATATATGTAAATATATTAGCCTGCCAGTTATTTGTCAAAGTTGGTATTTGTTTCACGCCAAGCCCCAGATTGGTTCGAATTGCTAAACAAAATTGTCCCTTGAAAATTTGATCTCAATGGGATAAGGGGATAGGTTGCCGGGGATAGTGTACCCCTGACCACCCTCCAGCACAAATTTGCAAAAAAAAACCTGATTTTTTACTTTGATTGTCACTAACTTGGCTAATATTTATTTGACATAAAATTTTGTTAACAAAAGTTATAGATGAAACTCAAACGAACCAATTTTGCTCACAAATTAATTTTGTATCTCTAATATCTTCTGAATTAAAAAAAAAATAAACGAAAACCAAATGATTTATTCATATGGGTGAATTTATTTACTTAAAGTACAGGCGTTACATGAGAAACAAATTGATACGTTGATATTTGAATTTTATTTGTGGCAAGTTTTTTTTTGGTTATGGCTTTGGTTTTTGTTTAAATTTGTATAGTTAGAAAAGAGTTTATTTACTGCAACTTGGAAAACTTAAACGGTAATCCTTAGCAATTTTTAAAATATATTGTTTTTGTTTTTCGCTTCTTGATCTAGAAGCATTCATTTGAATTTTCTCTTAGCGGTATCGTTCACTACTTTTAAACCTGAAACAGATTTTTAAGCTTCTAAAAACTTTTCTAGGGTAATTCGGTAGGCTGAATTAGATTTCGAGATACAAAAAATGTTTTTTTCGTTTTTACATAAAAAAATCACAAATTTATTTAAAAATCAATGAATTTTCAAATGTGAATGGCTTTATTTGAGCGTCGTTTGTATTTTGTTGGTTTGGTTTCACTTATTAGAGTCCAGCAATAGTCTCCCAGCCTGCATTTGTCCGAAAATCCTTGATGATATCTTTCCCTTGTTGGTCGCTCACTGCACCTTGATTTTATGGAAAAAATCTTAATGCGAATGAAGAAAATGCAAAATGTCCAAGTTTCTGTGTGCAAAACCAAAATAATGAAAATATGCATATATTAATGATTCTGATGTTGCATACCCTTTTTTCAACCAAATATTCACCACACACAAAGCAAAAATAGCTTGAATCAGTAACACGGGATCTCCCTGACATGAAAGACACAGAATACACAGAACTGTAAAAAGTGACGTGTGAAAAAGGCCCAAATCAGTTGCGAGGGCAGCTTTCGAAGAAAGAGAAAGAAAATGATTTTTGGTAGTAAAGTGGCAATGTGTAAAAACAGGCCGCTACTATCAACACGAATTGCGTAATCAAAACAAAAATTGCAAAAAGGGCAGCTTTCGCAGAAAAAGACAGAAAAAACACAATATTTTCTGTCTCGTGACACCTCTGTATGCTCTGTGATGAAAGACGTGAACGCCCAATTTGTATGCCAGATTCGAATTCAGCGCACCCATATTAGTTAAAAAAACATGTTTCGTATCTGCGGTCAATTTTTTTTTCCAAATTTGTAGACCAGTTCAATTCTCGTTGGTACTTTTCAGTTTTATTGATTTTGGTTTTCTCTTAAACTTCTTTTTCAATGAATAATGTGTTTTATAAAATCTACCAAAATGTGGAAAAAAGTACTTTTGCATTGTGGTCAGAACAACCTCAATATTTTAATTTTCCATCACTGGTATGAAATAAAAAGAGTATGAACGCAATCATTGTGTATTTACTCAAGGTTGCCTTGGCATAACAACAAAAACATTTTGCTTATATTTTCATGTACAGTTTGACAATCATAGTATACCATAATGACGTGCATAATATACAAATTAGAGTGCATTTTATATAAAAACACCACAAACAAGCAAACAATAAACAACTGCTTTATCAAGGCCACCTTCTGATAATTTCACCATGCATTTTTGTGAGAATGAGAGTCTATATGTGCGCAGGGCTGCCATATTTACCGGCATTTTGCCAATTTGTTTGCCTTTAAAATAGCAAAGTACCGGTTTGCCGGGTTGTGATTCAAAAATGCCGATATGCACTTAAAACTTTATTATTTTTTGTTTGTTTTAGGGAGTTTGTTTAAAACTTTAAACGAGGAAGGTCTTGCTTTAAATTTTTAAATATTTCGATAAAATAAAAAAATAGAAAAAAAATTTTTTTTTTTTTTTTTCTGATTGAGAATTTTTGAAAAATACATACATAGAACTTAAATAATGAGTTTGCAATTCAATCAATTGGATAGCGGCTCGCTTACTTTAAAACTTCCTCCAGATAAAAACCAGCCTTCTGGTGGGAACAGTAGTTGTTCACCATTGACTTCCCAATCGGCTTCAAGCTCACACCCTCAAGATACAGCAATGAAAAATGTTCTAGATGTCTCGCTTCCAAGATCTTTTTCTTTATCATCTATGGAGGAGGATACTTTGGAAAATGAGCACAAAGAATTTGTCAAAGTAAAAGGTAAAAAACGAAGATGCAATGATCCAATTCAATTGGATCTCACGACTTTTGAAACTCAAAATGTTAATTATAACAACCGTTTTCAAATTTTGGGTGAAATTGAAATGGACAAAACTAATAACGAGCTTAAAAACGACCACAAAGAAAAGAAATCGGTGAAACCTACGGCCGAAAGTTATTGTCCTCCTATTTTTATTTACAATTTAAATATCAAAAGTCTGGTGGATCAATTAAAAACCAAAAATGTTGATTTTAAAATCACCAATAAATCAAGATTCAAAAGTAAACTTTATGTGCGAGATCCTCGTGTCCACAAAGAAATGATGGCGTTGCTCAAGGAAAAATGCATTGAATCTTACTCATTCACTCCAAAAGCTTTCAAGAAGATAAATATTATTCTCCGTGGCCTTTATTGTAAAACAGATATTGGTGACATTAAGAAAGAACTTGATTTGATCCTACCAAATACTGTAGATGTGGTTGCAAAATTCCATACTAAGTTTTCAAGAAAATTTGATGTTGACACCAGCTTATTTTTAGTGACGTTGCTGCCCGGCAAAAACGCAAATGATTTTACTCATATTAGGTATTTGCTTAATCAATCCGTGTCTTGGGAATCGCCTAAGGCAAACTCTAGAGAGGTTCAGTGTTGGCGTTGCCAACAATGGGGGCATTATTCCAGTAACTGTAACAGGCCTCAAGCTTGTGTTAAGTGTTCTGAAAAACATGGCACGGGTGAGTGTAAGTTGGAAGTTAATGATAATTCCAAACCCTTTTGCGTTAATTGTAAAAATTTAGGACATCCAGCAAACTGGCGAGGTTGTCCATTTTTTTTGCAATACAGTCAACGTAAAAGGGAATTGACTGATGTTATCAAGGAAAGAAATGTATTAGCATCACAAAATGTTCAAAATGCTAATATTAATTCTAGTTTTATATCTTCTAATAAAACATTTGCTAATTGTTTTAATATTTCTCAAAAAACTGTTAAAGTCTCAAAGAAACCGCCGTTGGTTGAAGAATTTTTGAAAATTGCTAAAGAGTTATGTAAAGAAGAAACAATGTCATTAGAGGATAAAATTAAAAGTTTTATTATAAATTATAAAAATTGCACTAAGCCACAGGCAAAATCTGATTGTTTAAAGCTCCTTAAGGAAATTGAATGTATCTATGGTAATTAGAAATATGGATATTTTAACTTTTAACGTTCGTTCCCTAGTTAGTTCCAGTAGAAGAATAGATTTAGTTAATACTTTGAAATGCAATAAGATTGATGTTGCCTTTATACAGGAGACACATCTTAGTCCGACTCATAGAGTTGTTTTAGAAAATTATTCATTTTTAAAAGATAATAGTTCGGTAGGCGTTGCTATCGCCTTGAGGGAAAATTACTCTTTTCGTCGTATTACTTTAGATTCTATTTTATTCCCAAATCTTTTTGTTGAAGTTTTTTTGTTAATTGACGGTTTGCCTAAAAAACTTTTATGTGGTTCCTTATATTTTCCTTGTAATTTAAATTATAATTTAATTAATAATGGCTTATCTGCTATTAAGGCAATTTCATCTAACTATGATGGTGTTATTTTAGGCGGTGATTTTAATGCAAAGCATACTTCTTGGGGAGATATATTCAATAATTGTAATGGTATAGCTTTATTTGACTGGTTGACAGATTTTTGTTCAGATTTTGTTAGACTTTCTGACTCTAAGCCTTCTTTTCCTAATGGGAACTCATTCCTGGATCATTTTTTAATTAGTACAAATTTGGTTGATACGTTTAATCCTAATTCAGTTAAATCTCTTCCATCATTTTCTGATCATTTTCCTTTACATTTTCAATTAAAATTCTTGAGCTTTGAGTTTATTTTAAGACAACCACGTATATTTACATCTTTCAGAAATACTAATTGGGTCTCTTTCAGAAGGGAAACATCATCCAAAATAAATTCAAATTTTCCACCTTCGAACGTTAACTTATCAAATTTTGAAATTGACAATTTTGTTGAAGAGTTTTCTTCTGCAGTAAACGAAGTAACTTTTAATCACTGTGAGAAAATCGAAATCAAAAATAAGCGTATTTTTATCTCAGACAGAATTAAAAATTTATATAAGTTAAAGTTTGCTTGGCAAAAGGAGTTAAGGCGCCTTTTTAGAAGAACTTTAGATAGGACACAGCCGAATTATATTCTGTTATCTAAGCAGATTCATCTGATTAAAATTATTATAAAAGAACAAGTTCAAATGGAACAAGCCGAAATTTTCAAAAATCGTCTTGCAAGTATCAAACCAGGTCCTACTGCATACAAACAAATTCACAATATCTTAGGAGTTTCTAAAAAATCTGCATTTACAAAACTAATAGTAAACGGCACGGAGATAACTGAAAATAATCAAAAATTATTTCATCTTCACGGCCATTTTTCTTCTATTTATTCTGGTTTAGTGCCTAATAGGGATGTCTCCGATGTTGAAAACACAATAAGACAAAATTTGTCTCAGATACCAAACATATTTTTAAATTTCAATAATCAATTTCCATCAACGAATGTTCAAAATGATAGTTCATTAACTAACACTGATCAGCTTTTTGCAGTTTCTAAATCGTTAAATAATAAAAAATCCTTCGGCTTAGACGGTATTTCAAACTTCATCATCAGAAAACTTCCAGCCAAAGCTTTTGATTATTTAGCAATTATTTTCAATAATTGCATTAGCAATGGATATTTTCCAAATTCCTGGAAGATAGCAAAAATCTGCCCAATCCCAAAAAAACATAACAATTTTGAATTAGACAATATAAGACCAATATCACTTTTATCCAACTTAGGAAAGCTCTTTGAAAAGGTAATTCGAGTTAAGATGGATATAAATTTAGATGCTTCATATATTCCAAATTATCAGTTTGGGTTTAAAAAATTTCACTCTACTAGTCATGCCTTACTAAAATTTCAAAATGATGTAGTGACCAATTTGAGAAATAAATGCTGTACAATAGCAGTTTCCCTTGATATTGAAAAGGCTTTTGACCATGCTTACCACGATGGCATAATTTTTAAAATGATTAATATTGGCTTCAAACCTCACATTATTAAGTTAGCTCAAAATTTTTTAAAAAATAGAAAGTTTTGCGTCCAATTACAAAACGAAAATTCTATGTTTGGTAATATTTGTTGCGGTGTACCGCAGGGTTCTATTTTAGCTCCTCATTTGTACAACATTTTCATCTCTGATTTTCCACATCAGTTTGGTTGTTCAACTGGTATTCTTTACGCTGATGATTCTCTTATTTACGCTCATGGAACTTCACCAAAGAATACATTGAGTTCTATTTCGTCATATTTAAATTCGGTAAATAATTTTTATAAATTTTGGGGTATAAAGATAAATGCGTCTAAAAGTGAAGCCATTTGTTTAAGGAATGCTTCTGGAAAATGTAAATATTTTGTTGTACCTGAGAGCAAGAAGCTTAGTTTGTCCCTTGATGGACAGGAAATTCCATTTGTAGACAATATTAAATATTTAGGTATTCATTTTAATAAGCTTTTTAAGTTTAACCGTCATGCTAGAATTTGTCTTAACAAAGCTCGCGGCATTAAAATTTCTTTTGGAAAATTATTTAATAGCAGATATTTACCAGAAAAGACAAAATTGTTAATTTATAAATTAAGCATTAGGCCGGTTCTTATGTATGCTTTCTCCATATGGTTTTCATTTTCACCTTCGGTAATGAAGGAATTTGAAATTTTTGAACGTAAAGTTCTTAGACTTTGCGTAAACAAACACTTTGAACGGACTCATAGGAAGTTTTCTAATGAATATATATA
This sequence comes from Pollenia labialis, assembly GCA_949318255.1. Lineage (NCBI taxonomy): Eukaryota > Metazoa > Arthropoda > Insecta > Diptera > Polleniidae > Pollenia > Pollenia labialis. Next base: position 114,651,994 of record OX439139.1, on the reverse strand, counting down.
TGATTTAACAAAGGTTAAGCCCTTAGCCTCGTATGGTTTTGATTTAATGAAACGCTTTATTGACTCTTTACATAATCTCGATAATGTTGTGATTCAAAATGTCTTAAATGATCAACTAGGTTCAAATTGGCTGAATACCAACTACTACTCACCCTTAGGTTATGTGGAACATGAAATTAAATGTGTAAATAGCTTACTACCGAAATTTTACGTTTCAAAAATTGCAGGTGCCCACAGGGGTTAATTTTTTTTTTTTTTTTTTTTTTTTCCCCCCTTCTTGTTTTTTTTTTGCTACCTTTTATTATTTTTAGCTTTAAGTTTAGTTTTTAAGCAAATTTCATTTTTACTACCACAAAATGTTGTGCCGGGAGCAAGCACTTTAAACCTTAATGTTAGGGATCTTTCGCAAAATCTGATAAGTTTGTTACTGTTAAACAATAATATTTATTAATACAAAACATTATAGTTTTAAGTTTTCTTTGTAATTTGACTCATAATTTTTTTTTTCTCTTATTTGATTGTTTTAAAGTCTCAAATAAACTTAACTTAACTTAACTTGTTTGTTTTAGTGTAACATAGGGTATGCATTAAATCGAAAATGTTCATAATCACGATACCGATTATATGCATTAATCGCGATTAATCGCATATTTAGTTTTAGTAAACCCTATTTTTATTCTAAAAATGCATTTGTAAGAAGCAGAACAGAATAATACATATCGCACTTGATTAACAAGGGGAAATTAATTCAAAATTGATATTTTTCACTTTTTAGAAGAAATCGGCACGTAATATTCATATCTACCCTCTGTAAAAATATCATGGTATTTTGTCAAATTTTTTATAATGAAAATGTTTGTTTAAAAAATGTTTTTCGTATGCCTTTAATGCAAAATTAAAAATTGTTTTGCTTCTACTGAATATTTTTAAATTTCGAGTGAATACCTACCATCTTGTTGATTAAGTGCATTATGTACAAAAATAACTCAACAAATTGAAATTTATAGGTAGTTAGATAGTTTTAAAATTATTAATTAAAAATTTTTTACGAAAACAAAAGGATTAATGAGTTTTTTTGTACAAAAATTCCACGCTACTTAAAATGCTCTTTCGAATTTCGTTAAGGGCGAGTTTACAGTTTGAACTGCTTTGTACAATAAGAAAGTAATTTTTATTTTGCTATTTGTTCTTCGGTGAAAAACAAAACTATTGGCACAATAGATAAAAAAATTTTTTAAGACTAGCCTCAGCAAACGCTCATTAAATTTAAATTTGCAAATCAGATGTCTAGTTTTCTTCGCTCGCCTCGCTATGTTTTTCGAATTTTCAAAACCATATAATCTTTCTAGCAAATTAAGAGTGAAGTTCAACAAAGAGCTTTAAGCTTAGGATTTTCCGGAAAAATACGTTGCTTAGTTGGAGGAAAAAATAAAATGATCTTAACTTTATTTAATGCTGTCTTTAAAAAGGATTCTAATAATAAGTATCTAATAACTACAAAATATAACTTTTCTTGTTTTTTTTTAATAGTCTTATGTACCAAAAATCTTCTCCCGCAAATACTGGGCCACTCATTCACAGTAGGTGTATATCTTACTTTACTCGGGTATTTATAACTTTATGCCCTTGACCCTTAGACCCTACCATGTACATATATAAATGCTTGGTCTTTATGAGTAGCGAAGTTGATTTAACGCCGTCCGTCTGCCCATTGGAATAGGTTTTACGAAGATCCCAGTAATGATGAGGAAATGGTGGGCTTATATCTCTATCGCATATTCTCCGTTAAATAAAGAGTACATCTTTTTGTATATCTGGAGAACGGCAAGAGCCAATATTTCCAAATAAGGTACAAGCATCTTAGTTAAAAATAGACGACATCCGAAAAGGGGGGACGGAGACGTAGGCGTGACACAAAATAGATTTATTCATATCTAAACAACGGTTAGAGAAAAAATTTCCAAATGTGTTGCACATATACATATAACTTTCTGTTCGTACAGCACCATGGTTAAGAGTATATAGGATTCGGCAGAGACGAATATAGAGTATGTTTTTTTGCATTATTGCTTTTTCGTAAGAGTACAGCTTTTGAAGTAAATACCTTTACTGAAATGCTATAGAACCTTGTTTTATTAATTATTAAAACATTCACAACTTTAAAGAGCTTTTTCCGATATTGCAGGCAAAGTAAAATAATCTAAAATATTTTTAAAAACATCTTTAAAATTCAGCAATTTAAATAACGTGGGTCGTGATATATGTTTTCTATTAAAACTTCCAATCGTTATAACTTTTTGCACAATATATGAAAAGTGCCCCATACACCATTTTTTACACTTACATTTTTGAAGGTCTTCCAAAAAGGTCAAAGTATTTGTTTAAGCAAACACAAGATGGATGCCACATAAGCTATCCTGGTTTGCCAGGTTTGAAATCAAACCTCCGTGTTTGTTGGGTTGCACTTGCATGGGAAACGAGGGGTAAGCTGTATCATTGTTGGATGACGAAATGTTGTTTATTATATTTGTTTCTGTTTTTTGAAATTGTACAATGATTTAACAAAAACAAATTGCTTGTGGTTTTTATTCCTGTAATGAGTTCGCATTGCTGCTAACCCTGCCTTCTACGGCAATATTTTATGTCAAATTGCATGAGAAAATTTTGTAACTACGCAGTTCTCTTTGAACACTCGCAGTAGTTTGTTTTTAAGTTTGTGAACGTTTTCATTGCAACCGAATAAAATCAATAAAATAAATTTTTAATATAACAAAAAAAGGTTTTGCTAAATATTTAAAAAAAAGTGAAAAACTGGCAAAAATGCAAGCGCATAACGTAAGTTAATATTAATAATATTAAACGCGTAGGTTTAATATTAAAACGCGAACAGATGTTTCTTTAATTTTACTAATAAAGAACTTTATCAGTGTATTTTTCATTTAGTTTTCATTATATTTCTGTCTTTTGACCGGTATTTGTGTGTAAATGCTTATGTTTTTATATTTAAAGTTTCGTAATTTAAATTTAATATTGTTAAATACTTTCTTTCCATCAGTGTTTTTTTTTATCTTGTCGTCATACTTCTTTTTGTTAATATTTTTGCATGACCAACAAAGTGAGTTAATAAAGAACACATAGAATAAAAAATGTTTATAGGTATGTACCTATGTACATACCTATGTTATTAAAAATATACATATGTATGTATATGTAGTTCATGTTAGAAAGGACATGTGTATAATATGGTCCTGCCCAAACGCTCCCCATATTACACAATTTTCTTGGATTATACATATAGTACCTATACCTACCTATTAAAAAATATAAATCAATAATAAAAGGTCAAATGGAGTTATAAAAAATATAAAATTAATTGAATCGGAAGTTACCAGCAATAAAAGGTGCATTTATTTGTACTCAAACATTTTTACTACATACTTTTAACCAAGGCCTATCCAATTCAATCCAATTGGATAGACCTTGCTTTTAACCGAACTTTACTGCCAAGGCAAGGCCGACACGTCAAAAAAAAACAAACAACTTTTGAGATTTCTCTTCAAGATGCAATTATAAGGTGGAACGATAACGCAGCTGTTCAAAGGGTTTTTTACGTGGTGTGACGTTGTATTTTTTGTTGTTTATATATTTTATTGGAGATTTTGAGTTGCATTGTTTGAGAACTGAGGTCACTTTATCAATACATTTGGTTTCTCTCTCTAAGTGAGAAAAAAAGAAGAAGCAAAGCTGTGTTTTCCACGCCTGTGAATTTGCCATGTTTAATGCATTTTACTAAATTGCGTTGCGTAAATAAGAACATCGTGAATTAATGCAGATGGCATGGAAATTAGTCCCGGCTTACGTTAAAAATTGTTTTGAACAAAAATCAAAGCGTGCCGCTTAACGTGATGAAAAAAATAAATGTTAAAAAAATTTTAATTTAATTATGGGCAATATTTACTTTTTGTAAACATTCACAAAACTTTCACATAAGATTGAAAGAGCAAAAATCGTCATTTCGCATAGTAATGCCACCTGTTTATTTCATCAAAGGCTCAGTTAGCCGGGAGTAACAGTAACGTTGCAAATCAGCTGATTCATTTTGTTGTATGTAAAGCAATTAGAACGATTATAGTTAGCAGTAAGACATTACGTCTCGATCTGTAAAAAATTGATTGGTCTTACTTTACTGTTACTCCCGGCTAACTGAGCCTTAAGTACTTACAAAATTTTACAATGTGACAGACAGAAGAATTTGTTGGTAAGGGGGCGACGCTGTATGTGTGACACACTTTACTTTTTCCTCTCTCGCCAACAAACTTTGTCTGTCTGCCTTCTGTCTGTCACATTGTAAAAGGGGACAAATACAATAAAACATGATTCAAAAGGTAAACAACCACAATGATGGAAATAAAAAGCAAACAAATTGTAAAAAAAATATTGAAAAAAGAAAAGTTAAAATAAAACCGAAATAAAAACAAACTTTTATTTTTTCGTTGTTTTAATTTTTAGAAGTTGTAAAAGTATAAAATATTTGGGTACTTAGTACTGCATTTCGTCGTCCGAAAGTTCAAGTGATCTACGTGCAAAAATTGCATTTTGAGAGAATCGATTTTGAAGGTTCAAAAATTTTTTCTAAAAAACCACATATTCGCCTTAAAACGATAATTCTGAAAAGATGCTTTTTATCTCGAGATCGGATCTACAACGGTATATTTTCTAATGGTAATAAAATTCCTGTTTGCTCTATACGTCACCTTAGTCATATTTTCTTGCAAATGAATACAGGTGGAGCAAAATGGCATTAACAAAGCATAAAACAGATCTAAAATTATTTATAAATAAAAAACAGTTTGTATATTTATTGGAAAAAAATGAAATAAAAACTTTTCATAAGTTATTATAAGATACATTAAAAAAAAAAAAGCAAATTTCGATCTACCAGAAGGTTAAAATACAATTTGGTTTAAGGATTGATGTTTGACTATTGACGTCAGCAGTCGTCGATGGCTGCGAGTGTAAGACGGCAAATCCCTCTGGGGAGATCGAGTGGTTGCGATCTTAACATGTCAGGGCATCCAGCTGCCTGGGTTCGAATCTCAGATCAGTCAAGAATGAATGATTATCAATAACAATTTTAGTTAATTTTCATATTATAAAATTCCTTTCTTCATAAAAATAATTTAATGAAAATTAAATTTGATGAACTTAAGCCTGATTGAAAATATTGAAAATTTGGATTAAAAACTATTTTTTATTATTAATTTATAATAAAATAAAATAGTAGAGTACTTTTTCCCTCTTTTATTTAAAGAGTAAGAGAAAATATATTCTTAATAATTCTTTTTAAGAGAAAATATACTGAATAATATTTACATTAAACAATACTAACTACACGTAGAGCAAAATGTTCATCAGCAATCTATTTCTATGTTTTGTATTAAAATTTTGCTCTATACGCCACTCAATGGAATTTAGTGCAAAATTTCGAAAAAAAATTTTGTTGACGAGATAGCCGAACACGAATTGCAGATTTCAAAAATTTGGGGTCGAAAACCTAAGGTGGCATACTTAACACACAATTGTCAAATTGGCGTATAGAGCACTTAAACTTTCGGACGACGATTTGTTTTGTCCGCCCGCCACCACTAGTGGGGAAGTTTGTCATTCCGTGTGAAACTTATTTATTATTCATCTCAGACCCTTTTACTTTTGAACAACTAATGGTCTGGAAGGAGCTATTGGCTTAATATTTTTAAAATTTTAAGTGGGCATACAACGTTTCATACAAACACAATATACATTTCTGTGCATCTGGAGAACTGGAACAGCCAAAGTTTCGTTGTAAAAAATTTAAATCGTTGCAAAAAATTCTTTTTATTTCTTGGATAATTGATGTTGCTGGTTAATTGAGGCCCAACTGTAAATAAGACAAAGACTTGGAACTAAAAATCATCGTATGAACGTAAAAGTTGCTTCAAAGGGAAATAAATAATAAACGACGTTGAAAAGCCCTCGTATGAATTTTCAGTATTTCTTAACTGCTGCCTTTTGGCGATTTCTTTTTTGAGAAAAATCTGTTACAGTATAGAAGAATATTAATTTTTTAAAATTTGGGGAAACATTCTATTGTACTATACAATCAAAACTTAATAAAATAAATGTTTCTTAAACAACAACATGTTTATTTTTGACAGTTATGTGTTTTTCTAAATTTTCAACGCCACAAAATATGAATTGTTTGAAATTTAAAAATTCAATATGAATTTTTACAGAAAGATACAACAAAGTTATAACATATTGTTGATTTTGTTTGTGCTTTCGTCACGTTTTTAGAAAAAATCAGCAAATCGGCACTTTGCTAATTTCGGAGCAAAAATCGTCAAAATGAAGATAAATCGTCAAATCTGGCAGCCCTGTTTTTTATTATATTTATTTCTTTTGTTGACGTTTCGCTTTCATTTGACATTTAATTACTGCAAAAAATATTCCAGTTAAAACAGAATCTGTGTTGTCTGTTTTCGCATTAAAATACAGAAACACTTTTTTCTTACAAATCGAGAAACGATGGAATTTTTTGTTTCACACTTCATGTGAAAAATTTAACGATGCGAGTAATACAGAAACTAGATACTGTGGTGTGATTCTCTAACTTTTAACGAACCGACAATCGTAATATTTGTCGACATAAATATTCGCTTGCAGTTAGACCCCTTTCAGACTCGGCAAGTTAGTTGCGCAAGTAACTCGCCGAGTACAACAAAGTCTGTACTAAACATTTTTTTCCTTACCCCGACCTTACCACTGACGTCTACAAACCAAGAGTTGCGCAAGTAACTTGCCGAGTGTGAAAGGGCCTTCTCTTTTCCCTTCTCTCCTAAATGATCAAGACTTGACGAGTCAAACTTGACGTGTGTGAACCAGCACTTATTGCTGATATTGAAGTTGACTCAACTTTAAAAAAAATCTCATGTGTGGTTTATAGAACACGAGCGCAATGCTCGTCCGTTTAATGCACATTTATGTGCTGTTTTCACAACACAAGTGACTGAACGTGTAGTGAAATTTATATGGAAAACACTTACAAAACTGAGTGCTTTTCATATAAATTTTACGACACGTTCAGTCACTTGTGTTGTGAAAACAGCACATTAACCGTAGATCAAGCCTTTAAAATAATTCACAATTCTTCCTTGTCTCTTTTTTGATACATACTAGGGAGCATAGGAGTAATTGAATAAAATCAATACAATTAAAGTTGTTTTATTATTTCTTATTTATGTTTAATTAAGTCTATAGAATATGAAGAATTCTAATAAATCAATAATGCAATCAACGCAAACATTTTTGGTTTGTTTATCACTACAACAAGGCTTCTGACATAAAAAGCAGAAATTCGATGACCATTTGTTTTTATTTTTATCCGAAGTGTGACATTTTTGATTTTTGATGGAACAGCTTCACTGTTATTTGATTCATCTGTACTTTGGGCTGAAAGTTTTTTTATAAATTTCCAGAGAAAGTTCATTTCTAGCCATCGGCCAGCGATTATTTTTTTGTTTGTAACTATAGTAACTCAACATGTTATCAACCGTATCAACTCCTACTTTCGTGGAGTTATAAAACGATATTATTTTAGTGAACTTTAGGTTCATGATGCATTGTAGTCATGACAATTGTACACTTGTCTTTGTGGCTTATATAACTAACCATAGCTGTATCAGGGGTAAAAGCGAAAGTTGACTCATACCGTGGAATTTTTTTACATACCAAGAGCTTCTGAGGCATTGACCTCTTGTTTTTTCGCATAGCTCCTACCATTGTTATATTGCGTTTTAAAAGCTTTTGTCCAAGGCTTTGCGAAGAAGTAAAATTATCGATGGTAACATTATGTCCTTTCAGACCATCCACTAAATCAAGAACCATCTGTTCTCCTTGGTTTCGCTCCTTGGTTTCGCCCTTTCCCAAATATGGTTGAATTTTCCACACATAACAAGTACGCGAGTCAACAAGCAGCCAAAAGCAGACCATTTTTCCTAAAAGTTTCATATTGGTGTAAACTTGTCTTCGCTCTTTTGGGAACGTCTGGTTAACACATCATCAAACCGTATTACTTTGTGTATATACAAAAATGTTTTTTCAGACATTATTGACCGAAATATAGGACGTCCATAGTATTCATCAAAAAGATCGTGTAAAGTTTCACTTTTTTGACCTATTGAATGTAAAGTATATGTATACATGTGTATGTCATTTGCACACTTTAATATTTTCTTACTTGTATACTCCGGCCAACAATAAAACTGCCAATTAGGCATGAAATAGTTCCACATCGATTTCAATATGATTGGAGCCATTTATGTATATGTTCTCCACATTTGTTGGAGTTATTGATTACGATCTTTGATATTTGTGAGGAGAAAACTAACAGAAACGAATCTCAAATAGTATTTACGCGACTTGAGGCAAATGTTGCTATACCTACATAAAAAAACAGATCTCAATTCAATCACCTGGGCGCATTCTAAGAATATTTTTCTTTCCTAATCTACCAATGGGATAAGGTTCGCTACGCCAAGTAGTACCATCTTTGGCTAAATACAATGGACCACTATTTGTGTTGCTTTGATTAGAATCAAAAGACGAGCCACTTTCGTATTCTTCTTCATCTGAAATTCCAGGGTCGCGAACAGCAATATCATTGTCATCTGCTTCAGAAATGTCATCATCTTATTCACTTTCACTTAGCACTTCATTTACCAGTTCTTCGAGAGTCAAAAATCGCGGATAAGACATTTTTAGCAATTATCAGTTTGAACTTATTTTTTAAGAAACACACATCAACTCAAAAACAATTGTTCTAATTATATGCACAGTGCTGTTGTGCAGTATGTATTTAAAAAGATACATAGCTAGAATTATGAAGTTTTTGAATTTCTCATGGCCTACTTGGAATTTTTTTTAAATTGTTCAAAATAACGGCAAGAACAATGTGTTAAGTTGACGCAAAAAACGAAATGTATCATATCTGATAAAAGGCTCGATTAACGGTTAAAAAAAACCCAAAATTTCGATATTTGTTTTTGTTTTAAATGTAAGTTACCTAGGGTTTACACTTGCAAGTGCAAGTTCGAAAAACTCAATACACTCACACTTTTTCACTAACACCATCACATTTTTCGTACTTGCAGCCCAACTTGCAAGAGAATTTGCTTGCAAGTAAATATTTGGCACTAACCCGGCGTTTCCACATGCAAGTAATTACTTGCAAGTAGTGTATACGTATTATCAACGAAAAATCGAGGAAACAGCCGATTGGCTGAAAGTAAAAAAATTGTGGGAAGGTTAGTGAAAAAGTGTGAGTGTATTGAGTTTTTCGAACTTGTACTTGCATGTGGAAACGGGAGGTTACAGCAAGTAAAATGACAAATGAAAAAACAGTGTTACCGTGGATGAATTTTGTATCAATTTACTAGTACTAAGTAATATAAAAGTAATGTTTATAGCGGATTTTAAGTGTATTTATAAAAAATAACAAATAAAAAAAAGCACAACTATACAACATCGCATATTAATGTCAATATTAATCAAAAATTTTAAGCATTTTGAAAAAAAAAATGTTAATCAAAATATTATCTCAGTAATATTATGGCATCGTTACTACGGCAATACTGGAGTCACATATATTATAAAATAAACATAATTGTTTCATCAAGATGGACAGAAAATTAAATAAAGAAGAAATTATTAAATATATTTTGCTATAGCATGGTAATGTTTTTAACATGGTAATGTTTTTAAACCGAAAAACAAACCATTTTAATAAGATGTTTTCGCTTCGAGAACATTTGAAAAATGAACTTACAACTGACTGTGTAAACACTCAAGCTACTTGCAAGACTTTCGGCTTTATCTTCGACATTTTCGTTGATAATCGAATCGATAATTCGAACACACTTTGATTATCAATCGCCCAAATGCAGCAATTCCGCTTATTGACGAATCCACTGAGGTGAAAGTGCGCCTCGTCGCTGAAATTGAAGTGCACAAAATGCATTTTGGTTTGAACACCCATATTTATAACGTGTTGCTTGATTGTGTATCTTTCCACGGTTCAAATTGAGTAAGTCTGAATCTGAGAAATGTCAAATGAAATGCAGAAAAACCTTAATTAAAATTTTTCATCTTTTGTGAATAAATTCAAACATCACTCTCGGTGCTGCGAAATATGTCCAGATGAAATTTGGCCCCAAAAAATAAATGAAAATTTACCCAAAACTTAGAGCTATGCCCCCATTTTTTAATGAAAAATTACCCCAAAAAAATTAAAAATAACCCTAAAAATAAAATGAAAAATGACCCTAAATTTGGGGTAATTCTTCATTATAAAAAATCACCTCAAAATTTATAATGAACTTTAACCCCAAAAAAGAACACAAAGAAAGTTTCATATATTAAAAATTTTGGGTGGATCATAACTAAAAATCCCAAATTTAGAATCCCGATTTCAAAATCCGCATAATTATACAGTTTTAGTTTTAAAAATCGCACGATTGATAGCATGGTTGGGTTTTCGGCCGGGTGCAAGAATTTTCTTCTCTATGGTGTAATGAAACCTGGCTTCGCTCAATAAAGCTTCACTAAATAGCAGGCCTTTGGCCGGGCGCAAGGATTTTCTTCTCTATGATATAGCGAACAGCGGCTTCGCTAACTTAAGCATCTCTGTATAACCGGCAAGGATTTTCTCATTTGGTATAAGCATTCGGGGTTTTTATACTATCCCTAGAAACTTTTACATACAATTTTATATAATTTGTGTAAAAACGTTTGGGGTGATTTTTCATTTCTAAAAATTTGCATTTTTTATTAGTCAACGAAAAATAGCCCCAAAGTAAGAATTGTGATTTTATTTGGGGCCATTATATAAAAAATAACCCCAAAAATTGCCCAAAAATTGCAAAACTTTGGGGCCGTTCTTCACTTTCCTTTTGGAGCCATATTTCCTGGGGTCATTTTGCGCACCGCCATAATTCCAGGCTTTTTTTTTGTATACAACTTTGTTTTATATTTTTTTATGAATTTTTAAAGAACAAAAATATCGAAATTTTGCTGAAAAATTCTTTTGTTTTTTTGCCAAAAAAATTATGTTTTTAAAACGACGTTTTACTTTTCTTAATGGTAATTTAATTTTTTTATTTCGGTTTTTTAGTTTGTTTATTAACTAAACCGTTGCTAAGTTACGCGAAAATATGTATGTTGTGCAACCTGCTCCATTTTCGAAATAACGGTACATCTCGAAAACAAGAGCTAACCTTAAAACCAATTGGATTAGGTATTTACATATGGGATCTGCAAATTCTAAGCAAATTTTGTTACAATATGTAAAAATATAATTGGTATAATTCAAATTCTTAACACACGTATTTTTTTCAATGACAAACAATAGGTCGATAGGATACAAAATCGAAATATTAATTTTTGAGGGAGGTTAGTTCCGTGTGGTGGCTAAGGTGGAATTATACTATATTTTAATATGCACCTTATGCGTTCTTAGAAAGAAAACATATCTATTGGTATTACATACGGAATAACAACCTTAATATAGTCTTAACCCCCACTTGCGTTGGAAGAGGGTAAATTCATATAATGTTTATTTGTAGTTAAATACATAATATGTGACCTTCTCCGTGAAAAAGGACGTAGTGTATCAAAAAAACGGGGTTAGATTTAAGAGTGCATTTTTTTCAAAACTTCACTTTCAAACACTCCGTCCCTTTTCCCGGAGAAGGTTACATATATGTGATCCATTTTATTTTAATGTTAATTATAACCACACCACAATAGTGGAGAGGGTATTATGCATTTGTGCTGATATATGTAGCACCTAAAAATATTAGTCCTAGAGTACATGAATCGACTCAGATTAATTTTCTGGGTCGATCTGTCGATGTCCGTCCGGGCGGCTGGCTTGTTGTCCATGTAGGCTTGTGCGCAAAGTACAGGAGGCAATTTTGAAAAAAAATTGATGAAATTTGGTACATAGCATCAAATTCGCAAAAGGACCAAGTCTACTGAAATGGACCGAATCGGTCAATAACTTCTTATATCGGCCATACAAGCTGCTTTCCGGAATAGAGTCTTTGAACCCACTATCAAAGCAAATTGAATTAAATTTTAAACATAGAGCTAAGCATTTAAAAAAAAAATATAACCACTATTCTGCCTATTCTGTCTCTCTGAAACTATCTAAAAGATTTTAATGAAATTGTAAACATAGATAGATCCCCATACATAGAGCCATACACAAAAAAAATTTGTTCTGAAATACTATGGGGTAGGTTATCATATGGTCGGGCTTGACCGACTTTACTTTCTTACCTGTTTTTAATATACAAATAAAATGTTTAACGCTCAAATATTTTTCATACGTTCATTCATTTTAGCAAAAAATAAGAGATTTGTATTCAAGCCAAGCAAAGTTGGCTCAAGAATCCCAACGTATATTGCAAGATGGTACCGAAAAAGATGTATTGACTAGATTGCGTTTATTATGCTTAAGTCGTGGTGCCACTGGTATGTCAGGACTGGCCAGGTAATAAAAACAAACATAAATGCTTACAGTATGTTTCTTTGTTTGCTTTTGATTTTTTGTTTTAACATAAGAAATACTAGATTCATGATTTGAGACAAATTTAAAATGATTTATTTTTTGTGCATATTCTTTAATTTTGTAAATTAAATTTTAATAGAGCTTTTCGCCATTTGGACGATGATGGCAGCAAAGCATTAAATAAGCAAAAATTTGTCAAGGGTATACGTGACTTTGGTTTGACTTTAACCGATGAGGAACTGGATGAATTGTTTGAAACGTAAGGGGTTTACTTATTTTTAAAGGTGTTTTTTAATAGTAAATTATCGCATTTAATAATATTTCTTTTATATTTAGTTTCGATACAGATGGCAGTGGCTTCATTAATATGACTGAATTTTTATTGAAACTACGTGTAAGTAACTACTTCGTGAGTTTATTGTAACTTAAGAAATTTGTGTTGAAATTTTTTCTATTTTCCTTGAATAGCCACCCGTACCACAAGGCCGCCTAGATATAATTGATCAAGCTTTTAATAAAATGGACAAACAACGCAAAGGTATCATCACATTAGAAGACTTGAAGAAAGTTTATTCCGTTAAGGAGCATCCAAAGTATGATACAGGTGAATTGACTGAAGATGAGTTGTTTAGAGATTTTTTGAATAACTTTGAAGGAGTGCGCGGCAAGCATGATGGAACTGTAAGTTATATAAAGAAAACCAATTAAATTTTTGCATGATAAAAAGTTTCCTCCTTATTTCTTTTGTATTAAATGGTTCATTAGAAATCTATAAAAAAAACTCAAGGTTTAATAATTTTAACTCTAACTAACTCTGAGGCAACTCATAACATTTTCCATTTTTTTCATTTTCAACTTCAGGTTGCCAAAGAGGAATTTACCAACTACTATGCATCGATAAGTGCAACCATTGATAACGACATGTTTTTCGATTTAATGATGAGACGTGCTTATACTCTATAAATTTGGTACGCAGTGGACGACATTTTAAAATTAAAAATATTTTTTAATGCAACAGATAATTCTTAAGTTATTAATTAAAATGTTGCATTTTTCTCATAAAAGAAACTAAAAAAACTATTTATTTAAATTACATATATTTACCAAATCTAAATATTAAACTAATATGTACGCATAGGTACAAATACATACAGCACTAGCTACTTGGGCTAATAAAAAAAATTAAAAACGTTAAAGCTTAATAATTAAATAAATAAACTAACGGCCAATTTTACCAAGTTCAGTTATAATTAATTAACTGTTAACTGTCAAACACATATTGAAGTTTAAGTGGAAATTAAAGCAAAAGTTATTTTTCACTGGATTTGTTTAAATTGGCCGTAAATGGCGTTTTATTTATATCTTTTTTACCCTTCACCAAAGGTAAGAGGGTATACGTATATAACTTTGTCATTTCGTTTGTAAGTTCCACATTATTGATCCTACACCCTATAAAGTATAAGTATATGTATGTACATTCTGGATTCTTATAAAAAGTGTGGTTCAAATCCGGTTTTCCGTCTGTCTGTGTGTTTGTTAAAATGGGGTTTCCGAAGACCCCAGAAATGATGGGGACTAGGTTGTCATATATACTCCGTTTAAGTTTTCTATTGATATCACTCTGCGACAAATGGTTTTAGATTTTTATAAAAATGTTGATGTTTTTTAGCCCATTTTTCAAATCGATACATGGGTGATTCTGAGATTACCGGCTAATTTAGACATAATTTTTCGGCATTTAAGTTTTTTGCGTAATTTAGAATTTCAAGTATGTAGCTTTAATCCTTTAAAGAATAGCTACTTAATTTTCGTAGGTACACATCATTTTCTTAATGATTAATCGAATTATGTGCATTTCAAAAATATGTCCCCCCAGGGTAATGACTTATTGGGCAGGGAAATGACGATGACAACATCACATCACCTGGGTTTTTTTCATTGAGGGCGTTGTTATTAAAAAGGGATTCAACCAAGAATTCGAAGTTGGCGTGATGTATGCATTTACATGTTTCGCGGTTCCAAAATGGGCAATATGTGCAAAACGTTGCATAACTTAGGATAGTATTTGGATATTCCTTCAAAAATTTCTTATGCAAATTCTTTAAGGTGTCATTTAAAAATCGTTTTTGCTTCGCCATTTTTCCTTTTCGGACAAACTCACGCTTGCCAGGACACACTCGGCTGTTAATATCAAGCTCAAGAAACTCCTGTACTGATATCCTGTTTTTTATGGTGTCAAATCTATCTTTGCCAACAGTTTATCCTTTCGAACTTTCTCTCGAAGGTGAAGAACTGCCGGTTCAGGAGATGCACTTGGTTCCAGGTCTGGTGTATTGCTTCTATTATCGTTATCGGAATTTGCTGGAGAATAAGCTCTCAAAAAATTTTTAAACATGGTTTCCTTTTTCTTCTTGTTTTCTCTGTAATTTTTTGAACTTTTTTTCCAAGACTTTCTCTTGGCACGTTTTTCTCGTGATGTCATTTCGGAAATATAGAAGTTTGCTATTTAGTAAGTAGCTTTAATTAACTGCATAAGGCCCTATAGGCTCGGTTATGTAAATTAAGAATTAATAAAAATAGGCTTTACTAACTTTTTCTCTTTTTTCTTAATATACTTTAATTTTTCCTTTTGCTTTGGCTGTTCATACTTAACTGGGTTTTTTCTGCCTCTCTAATAGCCAACAATACTCGTTCTTTGGTTTTTGCTTTATTTTTAGGCATCATGAAACTTTAAAAAACAACACTTCATTAACTTGCGTTAAATTATCATTCCCCTGTTATTCATCATTCCCCTGTATATATTTTTGACAGGGGAATGATGGCAGAGGAATGACGATTATCAAAAAAAAATCTTTGGTGATAATTGAAGTTCTTACCTCTAAATAAATTTACCTGACCTGGAAGCTGATAATTAAAATGAACTTAAAAAAATGTAATATATAATAAAATATTCAGAATTTTGTTATTTAAACAATACCGGGGAATGACCAACGTAAGTGTGAATGCTCGATACGAAAGGAAATATGGCACTGACCTCTCTTTATTCATATTGTTGGTGAAAATGTTGCAATATGTATGTATACATAACATAATGTTTTTTAAAATTTCAATTATTGCAATGGTGACTATGTTTCGGAAAATTAAGTTTCAACAAATTTACAATTTTACAGGGGAATGACGTGATACTTGAGGGACAAAATATTATCATTCATAAAAATATTAATTCATAAAATATAATACATATTACATGAAAAAAGAGATCACTTAATATTATTTTTTTATTATACAATCATTTTATTAAAATATTATACACTATTTTGTTAAAAATTTGGATATATTTAGGAAAAGTATTGTTAGGGACAGCCAGGGTAATGACTTTTTAACACTTAGGCAGGCAATTTTTTTGAAAGAAAAAATAATATAAGGAAACATTATTATAGAGACAGTAAAAGACCTATTAAACGTTGCTGTGAAGTAAATAATAAAGTGGAATATAATTCTTTTTTCCCTTTTAAATACAGATAAAGCAAATTAGCCCGTAATCTCAGAATCAACCACATGTATAAGGGACACGTATAACTTTTTTTTTACCGATATAACTTTCCCCGGTAGTTTGAACCCATCCCTATTTTGGCTGTCGCATAGTGTATTCAGCCAAAACTGACGGAGATGTGAGCAAAAAGCCACGACTGCCTCTAATTTTACCTAAAAATCCCTTGTTGTTGTTTTTTTATTTGTTTTTTCAGTATTTCTGGAGAACGGCAAGAGCCAAAGTTTTCAAATAAAATCTAATCACCTTGGTTATCAATACACAACCTCAAAAAAACGGGCGGATTGGAGAAGTGGGCGTGGTACCTCCCGAACAGAAAACACCAAAAAATTTATTTAAACCCCATTTCTGAAGCCATAGGTCTTTCCGAGTCCATTTTTATCCTCGGTTCACAACTCAAATAAGTTGATTTTTAATTTTTGTATTATGGTTTACAACTTTGCTAAATTGCGGTGAACAAAAACATCAATCAAAATTAATTACAATTCAACAGAGTTGAGTTGAGCGAAATAACACTGGAAGAAAACAATTTGCTATTCATTTGCGACGAAAGCACATGTGTGGCGGGTGTTGTAATTTTTTTCTGTTTCTTTGTTTAACAAAAGGGAAATGTAAAATTAATTAAAGTACATATTTTAGTAATACTCTTGATGAATGTATTAATAGATATATACATACATATATATATATATATCTATAATACATACATTCTGCAACTGTAGTTTGTCTCCCACTCAGGGATGTTAGATGTGACGATTTTACGTCATTTTGACGATTTTTTTTCGATGAATTTACCAAAATGACGATTGACGATTTTTGATGTAGAGTCACTTATGTTTGGTAGATGTGACGATTTTTCGTCATTTTGACAATTTTTTTGAGAAAATACAGTAATATGACGATTTACGATTTTTGGACTAAAAGTAATAGTGTAATGACGATTTTCTGGCATCGATAAAACACAAAAAATATTTACAATTATATTGAAAACAGTTCAAGACTAAAAAATAAATTCTTCGAAATACAAAAATTTTTGGAAATTAAATAAAAAAAATTCCTCCCCCATTACAAACCAGGTGGATTTCATTAGAAGCATTAGTAATTCAAATTCTACAATTATAGAAATGCCATCGGTACTGCAAAAAATATACACTAGAGCCCCGATTTGCGTCAGTCCTATTTGGTCCGCTTTTAAAAAATTGGTTAAATCCGCTTTGCGTTTTTATGATTTCGATTTGCGTCGCTTCATACGAATGCATTTTTCGATGAAGTCATAATCACATGTGAAGAATTTTTCTATTTGTGTGTAAAAAGGCAAATCCCATTTAACTCTGTTAGGTAAGTTATTCTTAGTAAAATTGCGTGTTAGAAAGTAAGAAGTTACTTTTTAATAAGAATTTGTGTAGAAAAATAAGTGCAATGAGAAAAAAATTTATTAGTTTGGAACTAATATTGGATAAAAAGACTATTAATATATACAGAATCCTTGGTGTGCTAAAAACAATTTGCAGTAGAGATAGCGCTAAAAGTTAATCGTTTATAAATAGCTCGAGTTAAAAGCAAATGAGATTTTATTTATTATTTAATATTTTTCTGAATATGGATAAATGAAATAAAAAAATGTTTGTTATGCAAATATATTTTTTCTTATGTTTTCTTTTCAAATGATAAATATATTCAGCTCACTTGCTGAAATAAATAGAATAAAACTTAACACAATCCATGCAATAAATTGTCTTTAATTTGTAAAATTTATATATTTGACCTTTTGTTGACGATTTTGTTCAATTTTCGTGACGATTTTGACGAATTTTGTTAAAACTTTTGACGATTTTTGAGAAAAAAAGTCTAACAACCCTGCTCCCACTCAACATGCTGATTTCCTATTGGTTGATTGACGATCAAACAAAATAGCGTAAGTATCCGTGTGAGCAGCGATGCCAACTTAGTGCTTTTGGCACTATTTATGGTGCTTTTTGATGTCTCAAATCGCCAAAATTTTATCCTTAGTGCCAAACCTAGTGCCTTTAGTGCTTTTCACAATTTTTATTTTTTTTTCTGCACGGTAGGCTAGCTGGCAGAAAGCAGTATAACAGCGCCGGGGTTGCGGGTTCGATTCCCGCCATATACTTTGGCTTCTTTCCTGCAGACAAGCGTAGAGCTTCGCGGGATTAGCTTAGGAAATTATAAAAAAAACTTCGACTATAAAGAGGTTGATTTAGATGAGCTTTGCTATTTGGCTATTGACACAGTGGCTGTGTGTGAAACGGTAGCAAAGTACTCATGGAAGTAAATTTTTGACACTGTTGAGGTGAATAAAATTTCACTAGCCCTGGGGGCTAGTATAAATTTTGACATTAGCGCAGAAATTTTTAACGATTTTAATTCACCATAGAACTTTGCTACCGTTTCACACACACCCACTGTGTCAAAAATAGAAAATGGCTTGGAAAATATAAGGAATTGTGAATGGAAAAATAAACAACGATTTTAAGTCATGTAGAAAAGTTAGCAAACATGCAGTAGGAAACCGTACAAAAGAACGCAAAGACTTTAAAAACAAACAAAAAAGTCGTAACTTAGTAAAAGCAAAGTGTTAAATAAATTAAAAACAGCTGACGGAAAATGCTTGAAGATAATAATAATACAATAAAAAATGTTTTTATACAAATATAAATATATTTATTATAATTAATCTTAAAAAAATGGTCCCTATAAACGCCATCGCCTTTTTTTAATTTTGAAGGTATATATTATTCGGCATAGCCGAATGCAACTTGTTTAGTGTTTAATTAAATTGTAAAAATGGCTTAGTTCTGTTTTATTTTTTTTTTGCTCGAAATAGTGCTTTTTAGTGTTTTTTTTAAATTTTAAAGTCCTTTTTGCTGTCAAAAAGTTGGCATCACTGCGTGTGAGTTTAATTTGCTGATATCAGCCACTACTGGCAGTGTTGGCAGAATTTTTAGAGGAAAAATCAGCAAACAACCATAATTTTTTATCAAAAAATCTGCAAAATCTGCGTCAAGGTTTTCAAAATCAACATTTATTACATTTTTTATGTAGTTTATTTAGAAAAATATATTACAATTAATTTCAAAATATGTTCCCGAATTTAAAATCGATGGTAGTTTTAAATGTCTTCTGGTAAATATGAGTGGTCCTCGAAGTATGAGGTATAAAAAAGGAAATATTTTTTGAACTTTCAACACAGAAAAGTTTAAAAAATGTGTTAGATTTTATGAACATGGCTAATAATTTATGGATATTATAACATTAAAAATATCTATCCAAATTTAATTACTAAGGCTGAGTTAGGATTAGCCACATCTTTGTTAATTTAAACAACAAATTAAAAGTTAATTGCTTGACATGTTAATTAAATTATCAAGGGTCTTATTGAAAATTTACAAGAGATCAAATATTGCAACTTTTAAAGATATTTATAAGTGCATATGAATATATGCGTGCATATGCATATTATTTAATGTAAAATCAGATGACATAAGTCCCGCGATATTAATGTGTCAAGTCAAGACAATGCGTATTTTTAATTTTTAAGTTATCTTTTGCGATTAATTTTTCTACTAATGAATCTATTTCCACACGGTTCTTCCATGAATGATTGATATACTATATTTATTTATCAATGCAAGAAGTGGAAATAGTACAATCATGACAATGTAAAGAAGTTTCCACCGAGCTAAAAAATCTGCAATGTTAAACCAAAAATCTGCAAATCTGCACTTCTGGCAATGCTGACTACTGGGCATCTTTGTTTTAGTTATATTTTCCATAAATTTTTTTCTAAAAAATACATTTGAAATCCATTTAATTTTTAATAAATAAGAACGTAAAAAAGTCCATCTAAATAAAAAAAGTTTCATTAAGGCCCATTTTCACAACTTAACGATAGCTAAAGGTAGGATTTTATCGGCCGTATAAACAGTGTTCCATTTTTACAACTTTACTTTAACCTACCAGTAGTAGGTAGGATCGACCTTAATTTACTTTATCGCTCACTTAAGGTTAACGTTAAGTTTTTATAATGGATCACTTTTTATAAGGCCGGCTAAAGTCTACTTTTAGCTATCGGTAAGTTGTGAAAACGGGCCTAAAAATAATTAAATTCTTAAATTAGAGATTTATAAATTTAGAACAAGAAGATTTTAGTTTGGGAGCATATTGAGAAAATTGCATTTAAAAAAGATTTCCTAATGGCCAGGCGCGGATTCAGGGGGGGGGGAAATAAGGAAATTTCCCCCCCCCTAAATTATAAAAATATGTTTGGTTTATCTCGATAATACTAGAATTCCCAATAATAATATTTCTTTATATGCACAAAATTTTAGGAAATCCCAGCAAGGTTTTTTTTTGTTTTTTTTTTATTGAATCTAACGAAATTTACAATAAGTATCCAAAACTTAATTCTAATAGTATTCAAATACTTATTATTCTACATTTAATCCCAGCAGGTGGCATCTATTTATATCCAAAGAATAAATTTTGACTTGAAAATGCGGTTGAATTATTAATAAGCCTTTATTATATGAATCAAAATTCTATTCGATAATTTTTGACGAAAACACAGATTTTTCGAGGAAAACCCAGATTTCCTTATCTTAAAGATATTTCAACATACAAGAAAAAAATATTAAAAAAATTATAAAACAAGTTTTATTAAATATAATAATCCCAAGCGAAACGCAGTTTTAGCAAAGTATTTGGGAGCCAAACTCTCTACATTATGCGAGACAAGATGGTTGGATCGTCACGACTCAATTTTACACTTTGCAACTAGTGTACATCATATAGTAGAAGCTTTGGAAAAAATATCAGTAAAAAGGTAGAGATACTTCATCAAAAGCCTTATGTTAAGGAACTCGCTTAGTACTTTTGAATTCATTTACGGAATTAACATATTAAATGTGATACTTATTGTATCTCAGCCGCTTAGTATCATTTTACACAAGCGCGATATAGATCTTCAAAAAAGATCAAGCCTTATCAAAACTACAATCCCTGAAGAGAAAAGAAATAAAGCCGAAGAACTATTTAAAGCGATTTTTGAAAAAGTTAAAGTTATCTGCGTTCAAATCAAGGTTCAAATCACATTCAAAATGTTGAAGATTACTACCCAGTTGTAGGTTACATTACAATAAAAACAACTATCTAAATTCGCCTCACGAGGAATTCACAAATTGTTTATTTAAAAAAATCAATTTATAATGAACTGATCTTATATTTCATTTAACCATATTGTTGAGTTTTTTTTAAAAACAAATTTTTTACTTTTTTGTATAAAAAAAAATTTCCCCCCCCTAAGGCTCGAGCTGGATCCGCGCCTGCTAATGGCACACATGTTCAAATAATATTGGTGCACCTTTTAAAAGATATTCTTAAGCGGCCCATACACTTGCAATACTATTGTATATAATATTCGACATATTATTTTCAATTTGTTCTATATTATGCAATAAGTCGCACAATGGTTTCATTCATTCAATAAAAAGGTGAACATAACCTATAGGAATAACATAAACAGCATTGTACAATGTTGCCAACACATTTCACTTTCTTTTCGTTGTGCAATATAAATCAAAAGTCTTTTGATTGTTGCCAATGTATTGTGCCATCTTCGAATATCACATACACATTGGCGATATAATTGTACAATACGTAAAATTGAACAATTTTATTGCAAGTGTATGAGCCGCTTTAAGCACTTAAGTAACTACTTTGTTTGGTTAATTTCATAGACTTTTACATAAAAATGGAATTTCACCCCACTTATTTTCTGCAATCGAATCCAAATTAGTTTCATTCGATTCAGCACAAATCATTTATAGAATTCACACCCGTGTTTTTTTGATTTGTTGATATACATATTTGAAAAATATGGCAAGCGAAACACAAACTTGGTCTGGTCAAACCAAGACGGTAATCCTATGGTTAATTTCCATTAGTTTTACCTTTTGGAACTAAATACATGATTTTTTTTGTTCTTTAATATATGAAACTTTATAAGCATAGTTTTTTTCACAAACAATTATTTTTCATCAATGTTCTCAAAATTAGCAACCGCTTAACTGAGATCCTTTTTTTAATATTCTGTATGCCCAAAAATAGTAGTTATGCATTTTTGTGTATGCTCAGTGTTGCCAGTGGATTTTTCGAAAATACATACACAATGTGTATTACACATGCTAATAAAAATCTGATTTTCCCTACATTATTATCATTAAAATAAAAGAAAAAGCATTAGTTATAAAAAATAAATTTTATTCGAATATGTATATTAAAGATTTGACATTAAATAAGTAAAAACTAAAAAAAATAATACATGTACATTAGGGGTATAACCAAAAAAAATACCTATCACGACGGGGTGGCCACTGATGTATACATCAAGAAAACAGTTTTTTGAGATCAATTTGGATAAAAAACCTCCCCCCCAAACCGTTTTTTCCATTTTGTTCAAAAAAAGAGTTTCCGTGTTATTTTAACATAATTTTAACTGTTTGGATGTAGTATAATTGGTGGTATAAGGCTTATTTGTGAAATAGTAAAATAGAACTGAATGTTTTTTGTTTTTACAATAGAGATATTGTATTTTTAATTAACAAAAAAAAATACAAATACTAAACTTCAAAGTGATTTGGGGGGGAACTTTTTTAACGTCCGCGAAAAAGTGACCCCAATTTTTATCATAGATTTTCATGGTCTATATGGCATGGATAGGTATTTTTTGATAATTTAAAAAATTGTTCAAAAGTTATACCCCTAATGTACATAGGTATATTAAGAGAAAAATATATGTTAAACAATCGGCTGTGTCAAAGTTAAAAATTTCGAATTTTCCGCTTCAACTTTAACTGCAACGACTACTATAACTACTTATTCTGTTGACACTACTTTGAAACTGCCTTTTTAACTTTTGACAGCAATTATTTGAAACAGCATTACGTACAAATACATACCCAATAATAATGGAGGTTCCAATAAAGCAGGTTTACAAGGGAGAAATGTAAGAGTTTCGCTTACCATCTCGCTTAAGGAATGCCTGAATTTTTAATATTTTTAATTAGGCTTAAGTTCATTAAATTTAATTTTCATTAAATTATTTTTATGAAGAAAGGAATTTTACAACATGAAAATTAATTAAAATTTTTATTGATAATTTTTCATTCTTGACTCAATCTGGGCTCGAACCCAGGTGTTTACGGACAGGTTACCCTGACATGTTTCGATTGCAACCACTCAATCTCTTCAGAGGGCTTGCCGTTTAACACTCGCAGCCATCGACGACTGCTGACGTCATTAGTCAAACATCAATCCTTAAACCAAATTGTATTTCTTCATAAAAATAATTTAATGAAAATTAAATTTAATGAACTTAAGCCTAATTAAAAATATTAAAAATTTGGATTAAAAACCATAAATAGTTCAATAAAATAACCACAATACTAATAATTGTTAAAGCTAAGGCACGAGCTCTATGTTTGCATTTGTCCTTCAAGTTGTGCTGAAAAGGTCAACAAGAAAAAGAAAGACAAAAAAATGAAAAAACAAAAAATATATGTACTTTGAACTTCAAGAAGAATTCTTGACAAAAGTACGAAAAAAGAGAAGTAAAGGAATGACATGTTAAAATAAATTAAAATAGATAATCATTCAAAAGCAAATTTCGATCTACCAAAAGGTTGAATACAATTTGGTTTAAGGATTGATGTTTGACTAATGACGTCAGCAGTCGTCGATGGCTGCGAGTGTTAAACGGCAAGCCCTCTGAAGAGATTGAGTGGTTGCAATCGAAACATGTCAGGGTAACCTGTCCGTAAACACCTGGGTTCGAGCCCAGATTGAGTCAAGAATGAAAAATTATCAATAAAAATTTTAATTAATTTTCATGTTGTAAAATTCCTTTCTTCATAAAAATAATTTAATGAAAATTAAATTTAATGAACTTAAGCCTAATTAAAAATATTAAAAATTTGGATTAAAAACCATAAATAGTTCAATAAAATAACCACAATACTAATAATTGTTAAAGCTAAGGCACGAGCTCTATGTTTGCATTTGTCCTTCAAGTTGTGCTGAAAAGGTCAACAAGAAAAAGAAAGACAAAAAAATGAAAAAACAAAAAATATATGTACTTTGAACTTCAAGAAGAATTCTTGACAAAAGTACGAAAAAAGAGAAGTAAAGGAATAACATGTTAAAATAAATTAAAATAGATAATCATTCAAAAGCAAATTTCGATCTACCAAAAGGTTGAATACAATTTGGTTTAAGGATTGATGTTTGACTAATGACGTCAGCAGTCGTCGATGGCTGCGAGTGTTAAACGGCAAGCCCTCTGAA
Source organism: Pollenia labialis (assembly GCA_949318255.1). Lineage (NCBI taxonomy): Eukaryota > Metazoa > Arthropoda > Insecta > Diptera > Polleniidae > Pollenia > Pollenia labialis. The sequence continues at coordinate 114,627,476 of OX439139.1, read as the reverse complement.
GAGATTGAGTGGTTGCAATCGAAACATGTCAGGGTAACCTGTCCGTAAACACCTGGGTTCGAGCCCAGATTGAGTCAAGAATGAAAAATTATCAATAAAAATTTTAATTAATTTTCATGTTGTAAAATTCCTTTCTTCATAAAAATAATTTAATGAAAATTAAATTTAATGAACTTAAGCCTAATTAAAAATATTAAAAATTTGGATTAAAAACCATAAATAGTTCAATAAAATAACCACAATACTAATAATTGTTAAAGCTAAGGCACGAGCTCTATGTTTGCATTTGTCCTTCAAGTTGTGCTGAAAAGGTCAACAAGAAAAAGAAAGACAAAAAAATGAAAAAACAAAAAATATATGTACTTTGAACTTCAAGAAGAATTCTTGACAAAAGTACGAAAAAAGAGAAGTAAAGGAATAACATGTTAAAATAAATTAAAATAGATAATCATTCAAAAGCAAATTTCGATCTACCAAAAGGTTGAATACAATTTGGTTTAAGGATTGATGTTTGACTAATGACGTCAGCAGTCGTCGATGGCTGCGAGTGTTAAACGGCAAGCCCTCTGAAGAGATTGAGTGGTTGCAATCGAAACATGTCAGGGTAACCTGTCCGTAAACACCTGGGTTCGAGCCCAGATTGAGTCAAGAATGAAAAATTATCAATAAAAATTTTAATTAATTTTCATGTTGTAAAATTCCTTTCTTCATAAAAATAATTTAATGAAAATTAAATTTAATGAACTTAAGCCTAATTAAAAATATTAAAAATTTGGATTAAAAACCATAAATAGTTCAATAAAATAACCACAATACTAATAATTGTTAAAGCTAAGGCACGAGCTCTATGTTTGCATTTGTCCTTCAAGTTGTGCTGAAAAGGTCAACAAGAAAAAGAAAGACAAAAAAATGAAAAAACAAAAAATATATGTACTTTGAACTTCAAGAAGAATTCTTGACAAAAGTACGAAAAAAGAGAAGTAAAGGAATAACATGTTAAAATAAATTAAAATAGATAATCATTCAAAAGCAAATTTCGATCTACCAAAAGGTTGAATACAATTTGGTTTAAGGATTGATGTTTGACTAATGACGTCAGCAGTCGTCGATGGCTGCGAGTGTTAAACGGCAAGCCCTCTGAAGAGATTGAGTGGTTGCAATCGAAACATGTCAGGGTAACCTGTCCGTAAACACCTGGGTTCGAGCCCAGATTGAGTCAAGAATGAAAAATTATCAATAAAAATTTTAATTAATTTTCATGTTGTAAAATTCCTTTCTTCATAAAAATAATTTAATGAAAATTAAATTTAATGAACTTAAGCCTAATTAAAAATATTAAAAATTTGGATTAAAAACCATAAATAGTTCAATAAAATAACCACAATACTAATAATTGTTAAAGCTAAGGCACGAGCTCTATGTTTGCATTTGTCCTTCAAGTTGTGCTGAAAAGGTCAACAAGAAAAAGAAAGACAAAAAAATGAAAAAACAAAAAATATATGTACTTTGAACTTCAAGAAGAATTCTTGACAAAAGTACGAAAAAAGAGAAGTAAAGGAATAACATGTTAAAATAAATTAAAATAGATAATCATTCAAAAGCAAATTTCGATCTACCAAAAGGTTGAATACAATTTGGTTTAAGGATTGATGTTTGACTAATGACGTCAGCAGTCGTCGATGGCTGCGAGTGTTAAACGGCAAGCCCTCTGAAGAGATTGAGTGGTTGCAATCGAAACATGTCAGGGTAACCTGTCCGTAAACACCTGGGTTCGAGCCCAGATTGAGTCAAGAATGAAAAATTATCAATAAAAATTTTAATTAATTTTCATGTTGTAAAATTCCTTTCTTCATAAAAATAATTTAATGAAAATTAAATTTAATGAACTTAAGCCTAATTAAAAATATTAAAAATTTGGATTAAAAACCATAAATAGTTCAATAAAATAACCACAATACTAATGAATGCCTGAATTTTATATGGTGAGTTCCCACTTTGAAACAATACATTTTTGACACAAAAAGCGCTTTAATCAACGCATAGTAAAACTGGTGAGTGTAGCTATCAGCTTTACACACTGAAGGTTTTGTTAGTTATTTTAGTAATCTCCCCCATAAACCTGCTTCGTAGTAAGGAAATGGCGTGACACCTGAAATGTTATATTTTTTTTTATAAATGTATGTAGCTTTGAGTTCCTTTACTTACTTTGCTTCATCTCTGTATATCTGATTGCCTACCGCATACATGTGCGCTTATGTTTTTAAATGAATGTACCTTTAGACTCTAAAGTTTAGAGCTTCGCAAAATTATAAAATTTTTATTGGGTACAAGATTATCAATGAGAGAAAACGTTTCTTCATATTATGGTGCAAAATAAAACGGCTTAAGCTATCTGTTCACACTAGAGGTCTGCAAGAATAAATAAAAAGCAATTTCAACACACTCATTTGTTTTTTTATAACAATGTGTCGATCACCCAATGATAATTCTATGAGAAGGGAGTAGAGAAGGAGTAACATTTTTTGTATTGTTTTTTTTTGCACAAGCAAAAGCAAAACAATTATTTTTTTGATCCCGTTGCCATTCTTATGTACCTGCTAAAGAAGCGAGAGCGGAAGGCCTTCTCCGCAATGACAACGTGTGTAAAAAAGATATGAGTATGGAATGGAGCGAGAAGGCCTTGTATATCCAAAAGAAGGAGTACAGAGGCCTTTGTTATTATTCCGTTATTCCGTACCCCTTCTTTTTCCCGCTGGGTAAAAGAAGCCACAAGCTTACACACATATTATGGCAAGGTATTCAAATAAATGTATGCACATTCAATAATTCAAAAATTATTTGAATATTTTTTGTAAACTTGCTCTCTCTAACGGGTCATTCCAATGTTTATTTATTATTGAATTACTCTCATATTCATTTACAGTAAACAAGTTTTTTATTCAATTCATTCATTCTTATTTTTGTATATGGTTAACTCTCTTCTTATCTTTTTGAATGTTAAATAATTGAATAAATGTTGTGCACTTTGAGTAAAGGCAAACAAGTGAGTTATTCAAAGCTGACCTCTAGTTCACACCAAGCGTTCAATGTGTTTATGCATCTGTCCAAAAAGTAGTAGTGTAAAATCGTGTTGACAAGTTACACAGCAAACGCGCAGAATGTGTATACATACATATCAAAAGCATACTTTAGCATGTGTCGTACACAGAACGCGTGGTGTGGACTAGAGATGAGCGATCCCGTGATTTTTAAGGAACATCGTGATTAGTGAACGTGTTTTTAAAATCACTGTTATTTAAAACTGTGATTGTGATCACAACTTTTATTTTTGTTCTAGGATATTTGAAAATTTTTTGTTATGGAGTTTGACAAAGAAATAAGGCAACAAAAACGATCACCTGTTTAGTTGGACATACTTGAACAAATAAACATTGGCTTTAAAAAAAATTCTTATAAGGAAGAAGAGAGAACAAATGAAAAAATAGCAACAATTACATTCATGAGTGCAAAAAACGCTATTACCCACACAAACAGTGAAATATCATAAATTTGTGTGAAACAAAATAAGAAAATAACAACTTAGCAAGCACCTGTTACTTAACAGATTTGGTCACAACTGTGATTCGTGATTTTTCAGTAACAGTGATTAAATCACAGGTACGGAAATATCGCTCATCTCTAGTGTGGACCTCTAGCCTAGGGATTATTATCTGTGGCATTTTGACGAAACAATTTAAGTCAAATTTAAAAAGTTGAAAAAAATGTTGTAATCACACGAATTTTTATTCAAAAATATTTTTGTTTTCGTTTTTATAATTTTGTATTATAGAAGAAATTTTTCTTTAATTTTGGCTTATGTTATTTTTTAATAAAAATAATTTTTTCACCGAGGTTTTTTAAAAAAATTTTTTTTGGTATCTTTTCTCGAGTTATAATGTTTTTTCAAAATTACATTAATTATTCTGCTTGATTGTATGCTCTGCTTTCGAATGTGTTATTGCTCTTAGCTGTTATCCAAAAAAAGCATTAAAAATTAAACTGCAAAAAAAAACTATACAAAACGTGTCGTCGTATCGACAGTTAAATACCGCTGTGCGGTATGCCGAATAAATCATAATTCTAACTCCCAACTGATTTATGGAGCTCAAATTTTCCCTATTGTTTTGTTTTGCATATTACACTGTGTGTAATTTTTTAAGTCATGGAAAAATAACCATATACGGACACCACTACGTGATAAAAAAAAGACCCGTGTCTCCCAGTTTTGCCCAAAGTCATGCACATTTTTTATGGGCCCCAAAGATATGGGGCGTCGATGTAATTTTTGCAAAAAAATTATTATTTCTTCAGGCTAATATCTTGCAAACCGTTCGAAATTTTGATTTACCCTCTGAGACAAAGTGGTAGCTCCTGCTATAAAGAACAACAATTGTGAACATATAAAATAAAAAATTTTTTTTTTTACCTTTTTTCCCCTGTTCAGGTCTACAAGTAGAAAACCGTTTAAAATTCAAAGAAACAATCAACTACAAAAATGTACATAATTAGATTAGTGCAAAGTGTACAAATGATGCAAGTGCGTGCAAAAATACACAAATTTGCACAACACAACAACAAAATGTTTAAGGTATTTGCAATTTGCTCTATTTTACTTCGTTTGCACTAAAAAAACATGAGCAACATTAGTAGTGCGTATTTGCTCAGTTGCAAACCAATGTAAACAATAACTCTTGATATATTACGCGTCATATTGTTTTTTTTTTAAGAAACTTATAAATTAAAAATTTTCGTGGGCTTTAATATAAAATGGAGAATTAAATTCAAATAATTTAAAAACAAAAAAATTTATTTTAATTTGCTTGTGCATATGTTATTGCAATCAAATGCATATTTTTTACAGTGCTGCCAGACTAAATTTACAAACTGCAAACTTGCACAATGACCATCGTGATTACCTATATTATTGTAGGTATAAAAGCCTCGTTATCCTTACGTAAACGTATAGGTACATTGCGGATCAGCTGTTCCGTTTTCCTTACCAAGCTTGTGTGCAAATAGGTACTCACACGTAAACGTAACGTTGCGTTGCGGATGAATGTGATAAAATTGAAATTTGTCTCCGTTTTTACGTATCAGCTGTTTAGAATTTTACTTTTGTTTTTATTAACCAGCGGTTTACTTTTAAGTTGTATTAATGAGATTCTCATCAAAATATTAATTTAAATTTGGTGTCATGAAATCCAATGTTATGGGTTTTTTGTATGAGCTGAAATTAGTGTCGGCTTTAGGTGTCACAGAAACCAATGTTGTCGGGGTTTTTATTGAAAATAAAAGAAACAGTTTTCAGCTCTGGGTTTTTAATGGAAATAAATATTGCTGTTCAAAGCTTTATTTTTTATTTAATTTTATTCAACAGTAAGATTAGCTCAATAGATGGAAGTAAATAAAATTGATAAATAGTGAAAATAGTATTTTTGACATGTTTCCAGAAGGGGACTGCTGCAAAATCCTTTTCTCACTTTTTCTTTGGTCATTTTATTTATTTATAAGTTTGAAACAACAAATATTTTTGTATTTTTAATAAATTCGCTTTATATATTTACAAAACAATAAAATTACACAAATATAAACCACAAATGCAAGTTATAAAGGTCAATGTGAACCACACCTAAACGTCAAGTTTTTTCTGCATTTCATTTGACATTTCTCAATTTGAGACTAACTCAATTTGAACCATGGAAAGATACACAATGGAGCAACGCGTTAAAGGTATTCAGGCTAATTATGAAAATGGGAGTTCATATCAAGATGCATATCGTGCAATTCGTGATTATTTCCGTCAATTTAATCGTCCAAATGTGCGTACAATCGGAAAAAATCGTGCAAAATTTTAAGCAATCCGGGTCTTTAGAAGATGTGAAAACACCAGTGCATGCTCGTACTGCAGAAAATATTGCTGCTGTTCGCGATAGTGTAGCTGAAGAGCCGTCCACCTCAATTCGTCGTCGTGCCCAACAATTGCACCTCTCACGCTCGCCGTTGATGAACATTGTTGAACATAAAGACTTGCATTTACACGCTTACAAGGTGCAATTAAATCAAGAAATAAAGCCTCTTGACCATTCCAAACGTCGTCAATGGTTAGAACGGTGGCAAGAAACAGAAACAGTGGATAATCAATTTTCGTAGAAAATCATCTTTAGTGATGAGGCACATTTTTACATCGGTGGATTCGTCAATAAGCAGAATTGCCGCAATTGGGCGAATGATAATCAAAAAGTTCTTCAAACATTCTCAAATTACTCAAAGTTTTTGAAAATAATTCTGAAACATCTAGCCAGGCCCCCATCTTGTTACTACTGGCTGTGGTGGAACGGGAATCAAGGGATACATTACATTAAAATTGCAATATTATGGAATTGGTTTCTAATTTCCTTTGCAACGCGGTGTAACCCATATGTCAAGCAAGTAACTTCCCTAGAGGGAAGCGAACTGACACTGAAGTAGTCCCGTGATAGGTCTCTGGTGGTAGGGACCGGTTCCAGTTCTAACACTTTATATGAATAAGACCTATCACTTTTACATGGGGTTGTCATTGGAGGGGGTCAATTGACACTATTTGACCAATCACAGACCTATTCTCAATGAACCTGCTTAGTGTCAGTTGCTAAAAAGTAGTATTATTTAAATACAATGTAGTATTATTTCAATAAAACTAGTCCAAGAATTAAATTTAAGAGCCAAATTTTAGAAATTACCAAAAAATGTGTCACATCACCGCTGAAGACTGTTCTGTAATTCATTACTTTTTCTACCTTTTCGTTCTTTATAAACCAGTTAAGGGATTGGTTCTTCTTTCACTGGTCATGAGTCCTTTCTTTTTGTACTTGTTCTATTTTAACAAATCCCAGGACCAGTCGCTTGGACCAATTGACACAAATTTCCCGCAGGGTTTAACAGTTTTGGATAAAATATTTTAATCCCGTTGAAAGCCTTAACCATGTTGAGTGCTGAATAGGGTTAAAATAAATGGATCTTCAAAATCTTGTATTTTAAATTTATTTTGGAATGTTTTTTTGTACATAAAATTTTTTTTAAAGACTCTTGTTATAATATGGAAGTTAAAAAAAAAACTCAATATGTATTTAAACCTAAATATGAATTTTCACCAAAATATGCAAAATCAAATCGATGCCAGTTTAACCCAAACTTAATGACTCGGAAAGATAATTGGTCGACATCGTTCTTAGACTATTTATAAAAACTCCAAAACTACATCCTGAGGCGCAATAAAAACTAGATAACAAATTTTATTTTTCAAAGCAATTTTAGTGCTGTTTATGTAAATATATGTATATGTAAAAAGTATTTTACTTTTTTGTACAAAAGCGCCGATATCGTGATGCATTGGCGTTTTTAAACAAGAATATTAGCAACATGTTTTGGAGCAAGAATGTGAGCAAAATCAAAACAAATAATAATTTACATACATACATGCATATGTACCCTGAAAATATTAGGACTAGTCCAAACACGCGTGTAAAATGTAGTCCACAAGGGACTAGGACTACTCCAAAAGTAACCAAAACTTATGGGAAAAACATGATCTATTTAACATTACGATGTCCTAGGGCAGGACCATATAACCCAGCTATAGGTTACAAAGGAGTACATGTCGTTAAAAAACGAAGACATGGCGTCTCGCAACAAACACTTTTTAACAATGACATGGTCCATGCTTGCACTACATCGAACCAGTCCATGGAGTAGTCCATTTTATCAAAATGGATCAGGTGGTCCAATATTATTTGCAGGGTACGAGTACACACATACACTTCAACATCATATGACACATTTATGTATTTTTAGTAACTACCAACGTTTACGTATCCGCAACATTTACGTAAGAGTAATGGGGCCTTAACATTTTTCTCACAAAGTGTTTTTATGTGAAATGTTTTGGGAATAAATTAAAAATCTCAATTTCGGAAAAAAAATTAGTTAGGGCCTTTCTACATTAGACACCCCAACAAACGATATGAATGAATATGTACATATGTTAAATTGCAAACTCAAATAAAATCATCTATCTAACATATTGACAGTTAGCAGTTACTGCTGTTGCTATAATAACTTATTACAAGTTCAAACTTTTTCTTGAGTGTATTACAAAAAAAAGAAAACTAAATACAAAAAATTATCAAGTTTTTCTTACAGTTCAACTCCCATTAATAATTCGCTCAACAGTTGCTGTTAACATCCACTAACAACTACGACTGCGAGTACTAAAACTTTTAATTGACTATATTTATGCCAAGCTTAAAAATAAATACAACAACTACATTTAAAATTAAAAAAAAAAAATGTTTGCTGTTGCTAATTTTTCTTTTTTTTTTTGTTGTTGTTGTTTTTGTCATACAGTCTCTAAAAAATTAAAAAAAAAAATTTCCTACTGTTGTCAGTGAATAAAAATAGAATAAATATTTTTAATTTTGTCAAATTTTTTTCTTTTTTTTACAAACAGTTTTATTTTTGTTAGTTAAAAAGGAACAAGAAAAGTTATTTCAACATACATATGTATATTTTTTCATTTTGTTTTTTTCTTAATTAGTAAAGTTTGTTATTTTGTTTGAATTATTGTTTTTTTTTTTTTGTTTTTTTATACCTACCCTTCACCACTAGTGGTGAATGAGGGTATACTAAGTTTGTCATTCCGTCTGAAACTTTTTTACTATGTATTCGTGTAAGAACCAATAAAGTCTCTAGATTCTGGGCGCTTGAGTAATTCTAAAGGCCCAACCACAATGTGCTTAAGTTGGATTAAGCAAATGTGCGAATACATGTTAATTATATGAGGCAAACCATATTGAACTTTAGGAAACTTTTTGCTCAGTTTAATGAAACTGTCATTTGCTTAAGCAAGGTGCGAATCTAATCGCACATTCCGTACGGAATCAAATGTTTTTTTATATTGTTTTTGTTTTTTTTTTAATACATTTGAGAGACTTTTTGTTAATTTTGACAGTAGGCTAAGCAAGGCTATGCATATTATGGTTAGGCCTTAAGTCGATTTAGCCATTTCCGTCTGTATGTCTGCCTGTCTATGGAAAAACGCTCTCTTTCGAAAAACTGAATTGCAAAAAACAATTTTGGAGTAAATTTTTTTCTAGTTCTTCTAATAAGTTTGACATGAAAATCCAGCATAATTGATTCAGTACGAAAAGAGTTTTGAACCGAAATGGGGAACAACCTGTCAAAAAAATGTACATATGTATGTATATGCACGACTTGAAATTTCACAAATTCTTTTTGAATTAGAATAAATGATACTACTTAATTTCGTGAAGTTCAGTCCATAATTTCAAATAGCCCCACATCTCGCCGAATACTTAAGTCTAGAACCGTAACGAGTAATGCTTTTTTAATAAAATTTGTTCTGTTTTAGACTAGAAAGCACACTGACAAATTTTATAAAGATCGGTCCATAAGTTACCATTGGCAACATAATAATCCTGCTCTCGGGAAACCCTTTTGTACGCATTAAACCGTATCAAATAACGATATTAAAGTAAAGTTTAGTTTTTCATAGTTTCATAAGATTTGCTATAATTATTTAGTTAAATACAGCGTTTATGAAACTGCAGACAAAGTTGAAAAACTGACATTTCTTCCACTTCTTCATTTGTCATTGGCAAAAAAAAACTGTTGCTTTTAGTTCTGATTCATTAAATGTAAGCACTCGCTGTCAAACCAATTCAAAAAGCGAAAAGTTGTTCACAAATTTTTTTTTGTTCGGCAGGTTTTGTTTGGACTGCAGTTTATTAAACCATATTAGGCATGTCATTGGTGTCTTATAATTCTTAAAAAAGTGCAGAATACAAGAAAAGTGAAAGTAATATTTTTGATGGGTTAGTAAAATATTAATATTCTTTCTGGTTCCGTTCTCACTTTCGCATTATTTTAAGTACGAATCGCGATTAAATCTCAGAAATTCTTTAATCAAGCACACTTCGAGAATAATTTTATCTTGAATCAAGAATTCTGTATTTGATTTAAGGAAATCCGTACTTACTATTGACACTGCTTCGCCTTGATTTAAGTAGAAATTTGTGGATTTGTGTTTTCAGTGTAGTATATTTTTGTTAACTGGTTCAAATTTAATTCTTTTTTTATTTTTTAAATAATGTCCAAATTTTTTAATTGAAATAAATTTTTTTTTCTGTGTAGCATTATATGGCTAACAATGACACCATGTAATTTTGTGATAATCGCTTCATAACTTACCAAGTTGGCGCTTAAGATAAAATTGTTTTTGCGATATTTTCGTAACGATACCTTATGTGATCGTGACATTTTTGCGGTAAGAGCTCGATATTCCCTAAAGAAATCATGATATTTTATGTAAATTAAGCAACAAATTATAAAACTGTGAGATCAGGTTTTATAAAGATTGGTAAATAATTAGTAGATTCTTAAATGGTAATATTCCAATTCTAGGTGGACGGTATTAAAGATTCGGCACAAATATTGCACTCTAACTTGTCTTTTTTTCATTAATTTTATTTAATACATTTATTTTAAGTTCGACAACTCGTGAATATTCATTATATATTCTTTTTTTTATTACCAATTGGAATAGATCTTGAAGGATATATACTTCATATCGCTCGTTTACTGAAACATCGTCATAAGTTAACAATCACATTTTTTTTTCATTCTTATGAATTTATTGGAAATATTTTTCTTTATTATTTTTAAGAGAAGAATACAATTTTCTTTTTCCATTATGTTGTGTCTAAATTTAAAACTTTAAAGTCGTTTAAGGTAAAACTTATATGTATGATTTATGACGATGTTGCAGCAAATGGTCGATATGTACATACATATGTAGTAAGTAAATTTTATATGTTCCGTTACACTGTGGAATATTTGTATGTTTTGGGCTGGCTTTAATTAAATGTTTTTTTAATGAATAATTTAATAATATGTGTATTGAAAATCACATAGATTTAATTAAACTAAACTTCTATACTACAGAAGTTTAGTTTAATTTTGTAAACTAGTTTAAAGGAAAATTTAAGTTTTTTTTTTTAATGTGTCTCTCCAAAAGCACAATAATTGTTTAGTTTCAAAATTTTATAATGGATAAATTTTTATAAAATTTTTGTATGAAAATTTATTATTTAAGAAAACTAAATGACTAATTTGAATATTTAGTAAAATTAAACTTTAAAACATTGTCCTTTATGTACAAAAGGAATAATGTATGTACAGGGTGAACCAAATAAGATCGGGTAATGTACACTTTTGACTTTTTTTATTCCCTCTGCCACTATAGTGGTGAATGAGGGTACACTATCTTCGTAATTTCGAGTAAGACTTTAAATTTTCATCTAAGGCCCCATAAGATGCTTTCGAAAGAACCGACAGAAAAGAACTAGTTAAGTGTCAAATTGTTTCTCGTTTAACACTCAAGGCAAATAATTTAACACTCTTAAAACTCTAACGAATAATGAAGGGAAAACACTTTAAAACGCCTTGAACTGTTAAGAATAGTGTTATTGAAGTAAAATTAAGTCCGTTTTAGTTTCATAATATTCGAAATCAAACTGCCGAAATTCGTGAAGATCAGTCCATAAGTTACTAAAACCCATTCTCGGAAAGACTTAAGTAAGCCTTAAATCGTAAGTAAAATATTATCTTTCAAAGTCTTATGCGATTAGGAAGCACTCTGCCAAATATTGTGAAAATCGGCCTTCCGACAAAACTTCAAGACGCATAAAATGCTTAAAAAAATTGCATTATAATGTTCTAATTTCGTACGATTTAGGTTTTCTAATAATAGAAACCAGTTTGTGATGTACGATCCATATGTTACCTATTTATAAAACAAATCATATTTGCCCATGTTCTAACAATAGCTCGAATTGAAATCGCAAAACGCAAGATTTTTTTGTATGGTATTCTGAAACAAGTGCGTATTGCTTGCGGGGTACCATAGTTCGTTAACACATTCTAGATCCCGTAACATGGATGCTAAAGTTGGTACAATTGTACTTTTTTTTTTGGTAAATTTTGACCTTCTAAAGTACCGAGGTACTACCGTGACACATTTGGTAAAATTTAAAAAATGTCATAGGTTCCCCTCTTTGAAATTTTAGTATAGCAAGCAAATTATTGAGTCCTTTTCATTGCATTTATGTTGTACAACAAATCGTTAATGTTATGGGTGCTTAAATATGCTACTAGTATTGGGCTGTATAGAGCGCTTAGTCCCCTTTTACACTGTGACAAGTGAAAGGCAGGCATACGAAGTTTGTTCGTAAGTGGGCGACCCTGTGTGCGTGGCACACTTTACTTTATCTCTCTCGCCAACAAACTTCGTCTGTCTGCCTTTTACTTACCACACTGTAAAAGGGGACTTATGGTACCCACAGACGAGGCAACATTAGTCAAAAACCTGTGTTACTATTTTTGGTTCCGTTTACCACAGACGATGACACTAAAAGCAAAACACAGTATTGTGTTTTTTTTTTTTTTTTTTTAATATAGAAGTAATACTTAACTTAACAAATCAGGCATCCTCGATTTACACGGTCTGTTGGGACCGAAGAAAGCACGTGTGAATCAAATTCGCGTAAAAAAAATATTCAGAACTGGTACAAATTCCGTTTATGGGACCAGCAATTTATTTATTTATTCCATTCTTTCAATATTGCTGTTAACATCTATCCATGATTTACAAATACAATTTTATATAAATATTTATCATTATGGGTACAATATGTAATTTCTAATTTAATTTGATGGCTCCCCAGCCACATAAGTATTACAAAATAAAATCTTTAATATTAACGTTTTATTTTTTACCCCCCTTATGCCAGAAATATATCATTCATAGGTATTTCCACTATAAAATCTTAAAAGCTCCCTTTTAAAAGTGTTATATGAGAACGTAAACCGTCTAAAAGTTATAGGCAAATTATTCCCGATTCGGCATATCCTGATTTGAAAAGAGCGTTTAAAAACGGAAAGATGTATTTGTGGTATTTCAAGTTGCATATAACGAGTTGAGTGCATAAAAGTGAATTCATCCACTACCTGAATAGGCAGTCCAAATTTCATAATCTTGTAGAACTGAAGCAAAAGACGTAAATGTAAAAAGTTATGAAAAAAACAACCTTGTAATCGCGGGACTAGTTCAGTGGTTCTAATGTGGTCTCTAACAGAAATATTATATATATATATCGCACAATTCGTCTGAAAATCCGTTCTAGATAATCTAAATTTCTAGAAAGAGTTCCAGTAAATATTTCAAGGCAGTAAATGAGTTTGGACATAAGCAGGGCATGTGCTTAACGATATCTTATGCACTTTAGCGTATATGCCTTTAAGGCGTACAATCGTCTTAAAATAAATGAAATTTGGCTCGAGAGAGAGTTTATGTGGCTTTCAAAATTTAGTTTCGAGTCAATAACAACACCAAGACATTTATGAGAGTCGACAAATGTAATTAATTGATTATTTATATAAATATAATATTTGGATACCTAAACATTTGGGAAGGTAAATGAAAGCAAACTGCCTTAGTTTTAGATGAATTAATTTCAAGATGATTTTGATGGATCCAATTGCACATTACTAAGATGATTATTTAGTGAATTTTCAAAAATATCATTAAAATCGGAGTAAGTACTGTAAAGAAGAAAAATATCGTCAGCAAACACACATGGTTTGCAAAAGCTATTCTCCAGCATAGAAATACAGTCATTAACATATGCGAGAAACAGTATAGAACCCAATACAGACCCCTGTGGTACACCTGAGGTGACAAATCCAACACTAGAGCATAAACTTCCAACAGATACAAACTGAGAACGACCATTTAAATAAGAGTACACTAATTGACAAGCTGATTTTGAAAAATGTAACTTTACATGAAGCTTCCAAACAAGAACGTTATGATTTATTCTATCGAATGCTTTTGTAAGATCAAGAGATATCATTATACATTTTCTATGTTTATTTAGTTTATGTCCAATTGAATCATATATCGCGTCAATCAAAAAATGAGATACCAGCTTGCTTTAAAATTTCTGGGGGCTAAATTTTGCATTTTTTTTATTAATTATTGCATGAAAACTTTTCAAACCTCTTAAATTGTATGGATTTTATTAGTTATTTTTCTTTCCTTGTAAACTAACAAAAAATCGAGTTAGGTCTCTTTTATATTAAGTCATCGATAAGTTTCCTGACATTTCTAGAGTCGTTGCTGGAAAAAAAATTCCAAATAAATATATAAGATTTTGATCTCATATATTTATAAGACTTATATAACTTAGTTTATGCATAAAAATAATAAATGGTACCAATGGAGTATTTTTTTTTTTTTGGAAGTTGGTACAAAATTTAAAACATCCCTGTCCCGTAAGTATACTTTTGCGATTTGCTTTCGCCAAACTTCGTGGGATTGAGATGTCCAAAATAACAATAATTTGACTTTAAATCCGAATCGCAAATGTTAAGCGTTTTGTTATTGTCAGAACATGTCCGTTTGCCTGTTTTTTATTGGGTCAAATAAATTAAGTTTTATATGACTCAGGAATAGACTTTATCACGTCTAAAAGCGGAATTTTTAATAAAGAATAGTTTATAGCTCACTCCTGAAGTTTTTATACTCTCGGTGGAGGGTATCAAAGATTCGGCGAAGTCGTATACAGATCTCGTATTTGACAAAATGAAAAAACAAAAAAATGTACTTTGGACTTCAAGAAGAATTCTTGACATAAGTACGGAAAAAACAGAAGTTAGGAAAAACATGTAAAATCAAATAAAAATGGATAATCATTCAAAAAAGCAAATTTCGATCCACCAAAGGTTAAGCATACAATTTGGTTTAAGGATTGATATTTGACTATTAACGTCAGCAGTCGTCGATGGCTGCGAGTGTAAGACGGCAAATCCATCTGAGGAGATCGAGTAGTTGCGATCGAAACATGTCATGGTAACCAGCCGCCTGGGTTCGAATCTCAGGTCAGTCAAGAATGAATGATTATCAATAACAATTTTAATTAATTTTCATGTTGTAATATTCCTTTCCTCATAAAAATAATTACATGAAAATTAAATTTGATGAACTTAAGCCTGATTAAAAATATTAAAAATATTAAAAATTTGGATAAAAAAACCATAAATAGTTCAACAAAATAACCACAATTCTAATTATTGTTAAAGCTAAGGCACGAGCTCTATGTGTACATTTGTCCTTCAAGTTGTGCTGAAAAAAGGTCAACAAGAAAAAGAAAGACAAAATGAAAAAACAAAAAAATGTACTTTGGACTTCAAGAAGAATTCTTGACATAAGTACGGAAAAAACAGAAGTTAGGAAAAACATGTAAAATCAAATAAAAATGGATAATCATTCAAAAAAGCAAATTTCGATCTACCAAAGGTTAAGAATACAATTTGGTTTAAGGATTGATATTTGACTATTAACGTCAGCAGTCGTCGATGGCTGCGAGTGTAAGACGGCAAATCCATCTGAGGAGATCGAGTGGTTGCGACCGAAACATGTCATGGTAACCAGCCGCCTGGGTTCGAATCTTAGGTCAGTCAAGAATGAATGATTATCAATAACAATTTTAATTAATTTTCATGTTGTAATATTCCTTTCTTCATAAAAATAATTTAATGAAAATTAAATTTGATGAACTTAAGCCTGATTAAAAATATTAAAAATATTAAAAATTTGGATAAAAAAACCATAAATAGTTCAACAAAATAACCAAAATTCTAATTATTGTTTTTGTAATAGATATAATTGTTTTTTCTTTTTGCAGGTTATAATTGAATTCTTGGATATTCACAATGCGTTGTAATTATCGAATTTTATATTCCTTTCATCACATAGCCTTATTTAATAATGACTTAAGTCGGCCGTGTTAAGGAACGAGATCCAGTGATCGACCGCCCTGGAAACAGCTGTTCGGCTGAGTGTTAGAAAATTCCATTTGCCAGAAATCTTTCCGACCAATTGGGCAACATTTCAAAGATGGATCATAAGATGCATCCATACAAATTTCAAATTGTGCAAGTAGAACTTGCTTAAGATCACTAACACCAACATTGGTAATTCTAATTTGAGCCACCATGTTATATTGTTCAAATTTTATGTCTGTTTTCTGTTGCTTCAACAAACACTTTGGCCAATCAAGACAAAAGTTATCGTTGCATGAATGAAAAAAAAAAATGCTCGTAATTTGCATTTATTAGATAAATACAAACAAAACACAAAAAATTTGCTTATAAAACAATCCAAATATAAAAAGAGAATAAAAAAGAATTTTCCTTGTTTCTTATTTTGATTCCTTTAAATATTCAAACACTTGTATAAATATTTGCACATTAAAAGTCATATGGA
This sequence comes from Pollenia labialis, assembly GCA_949318255.1. NCBI lineage: Eukaryota > Metazoa > Arthropoda > Insecta > Diptera > Polleniidae > Pollenia > Pollenia labialis. The sequence continues at coordinate 114,611,056 of OX439139.1, read as the reverse complement.
TACATATGCAGTATATAGTCTGTGCAAAATATAAAAATATTTTTTTTTATTTATAATTTGCAATTTTACATATGTACATACATATGTTTATGCACACAAGTTTACAAATTGTTTTAGATTTATTGTATTCAGAATTGCCTGAAGAGGGGATTTATTTCCAAACAGGTGATTTTCGCATTTGTTTGTGGGCAGATATTTAAAATGGGGAATTTTTTAGTATATGATATTTTTGTGATGACTTTTTATTCCGGAAAATACCAGAAATTGCAGAAATATCACAGTGCAACACGAAAAAAATAACCATATACGGACAAAAAATAACCACAAAGTCATGCTTTTTTTTATGGGCCCTTAAAGATTTGGGGCCTCAGTGTAATTTTTGCAAAAAAGTGATAATTTTCTCAGGCTCATATCTTGCAAGCCGTTCGGTATTTTGATTTACACTTTGAGACAAAGTTGTAGCTTTTGCCATGAAGAACAAAAGTTGTGAGCAAATAAAATCAAAAAATATCATCCTCAAGATCAAAATCCCCTGTTCACGTCCATAAGTAGCAAACCGTTTAAAATTCAAGGAAACAATCAACTACAAAAATGTATCTAAGATCTCAATAAACAACTATCTGGACCACATGAACTTCCTAGGAATGATTCTTAACACCGCTTAGGTAGCCGCAAAAGTGAAAAATTTCCCGAAAATTTTTTAATTTCATTGGTTTTTTCTTTACTTCAACATTGAGATTCTTCGCTACAATTCCGAACGGTTTGCAAGATATGAGCCGGAGAAAATTATCACTTTTTTGCAAGAATGACAACGAGGTCCCAAATCTTTAAGGGCCCTTAAAAAAGTGCATGACTTTGGGCAAAACTGGAAAACTAGGGCCTTTTTTTTTGGTCCTTTATGGTTATTTTTTATCCGCATATGGTTATTTTTCCATGACTTAAAATATTACACACCGGCTCACATTGCGCAGAGGCATATTTAGGCCAAAACCTTATTTTTTTTTGCATTCTTCATGTAATATTCATATTGGCAACATTGTTGATATTAGACGTCAAAAAAAACAGAAAAAAATTACGACAAATTAATAGCAAAGTATAATAAGTAGGGACGAGATTTTAATGCAAAAAATTCGAAAAAATTTATAAAAAGATGTGAACACTTTGATGTCACCACTAACTGCGAAAACTGGTCGAATGATTTCAACCAAAATTTAAGGGTACGTTGGGGAAAGTCTGTAGATCGTTTATGTGAAGCTTGCACGAAATTGGCCCAGTGGTTTCGGAGTTATGGTATTATAATTTTCCTATATATTATTCCCATACAAATATCAACAAAATGCCACCCATTTAAAATAACTATTATGATTTTGTATTGTATCGTAATGTCTTATGGGTACAATGACATTCGGAATAGGTCCTCCCCACATCTTCTTAACTTATCAACCGATTTTCTCGAAATTTGGCAGGCAAAGAGTGTATTATCTGGAAGGAGCTATAGCCTATAATTAGGGCGTGAAATAAGGATAGAGGGGTAAATGTATCTACTTGTAGAAATACTATGTAATCCATTCGGCCTTTTAGGCTTCCGGGCTTACTATATGAATTCAATAAAATCTAAATCTAAATGCTAACCCTCCCTTCATCTTCTTAACTAATCAACCAATGTCTTCTTAATTTATTATCCGATGATAGTTTCAAGTTCTAAAGGAACTAAAGGCTATAAATTTTAATATTTACGGCGTACACTAAAGCAATAAGAGTAAAATCACCCCCTCCTATATGTTCTTAATTAATTAACCGATTCTTTTGAAAAGTTTATGTATTTTTTTGACAAATTTTTTTCTCCGGTTATCTGCTTCGGAATTTGAAACCCCCACGGCTGCGCAAAACCACACGAATGGTCGTTAAAAAATTTAAAACGTTATAGAAGCCACCACTTTGAATGTTAAATTCCGAGACGAAAATGTTTTGCTGCAACGAATTCCGGTGATTGCCCAAATGAATTCAAACGCGCTTTGTTTCCTATTAGATTGGCATTTGCAGTGACAATCAATAAGGTGGAAGGCCAAACGATGTCTGTTTTCGGCTTAGATTTGGGCACACCGTGTTTTTCACACAGACAATTATACGTGGCATGTTCTCGCGACTAGAGTTTTTTTCCCGGAGTTTTTCGATTCCCGGGGAAACGGGAAATTTTTTTAAATTTCTCGGGATCCCGGGATCCCGCTCCATATAAATAATACAAAGTAGATTTGTTTTAAATTAATGAAAATAACTTTTTTTTAAAAAGCGTAAGGGAACTTGTTTACAAAGTAAGTAAAAGAAATGCCTCAATAATACACAAATTAATTAAAGGTTGAAAGAGGAACTTGAATTATTATTACCTTCCGATTTTATATGTAAATTATTCGTATCATTATGCTCTAGATACAAGATAAAAAGATAACATAAGCATAACAATTTAATTCATAAAACAATAATAAAAACAAACAAGAATTGTGGTACTCAAGTTATGAGATCAAAAAGTAAATTCATAAAATAGATAAAATATTTTAAGTAAATATGTTTTATAAGTATATGTATATATTAAAAAATAAATATATTAACATTTTTTAACAGCTTAGCAAATAACATTAAGACACACTCAATGCGTTTAGAAAGTCGGCAAAGGGTATATTTCTTATTTTATTTACTTATTACCATGTTTCCGAAAAATTTCGTTCACTTTTTTACCGAGATTGGACAAATAGTTTAAAGTGCAAAAGTTTAAAGTTGTTGCATATTTCTAATTCACAATCCGAAGTAATTTTTCTTTTTCATAAACAACGTCTATATCAGTCAAATGTATGTCAAGGTTGATGCAAAAAATAGCATCAAACGGACTTCTTCTTACAAGATCCACCTGTAATCTTTAGGACAATGTGTTTTTAAAATTGTATGTTGTAGTATCTTACACGTGTCACCTTATAAACATATCGTCATATCTCAAACAATTTTTTAAATTTTAAGTTAATTAAGCAGTGTTTCTTCATACTTTCTCGTAACAAAAAATCGGTATTTTATCTCAAAACTGAACCGAAGTTATAGCAAACTATAACTTTAAATCGGTACATTTTGAAAACTTTAATCGCATTTAGCCAAGCTTGATTTTTATTGTAGATATGACTTTGCTGCAATAAAGGAGCGATATTTTTGTATATCTCCTATTTTTAAGACTTGTCCATGGACAGTTAAAATTAACTTCCTGCATCTTATTTTGAATTTATGTTCTTTATTAACTCTTCACTTCACTTAATTTATTAATTATCAACTGTTGCACGGCACATTCTGCTTTTGGCAGATTTATTGCGTCAGTATACATTGATTTACGAACGTACTCATTTCTTGTTATTGATCTAATCGACAACCCATCAATAGATGCTAATTTTTAGAGAATAGAAAACTAAATTTCAAAGTATAAATAGCTTTTTTCTGAAACTATGAGGAACTTTTATTTCCCGGGATCCCGCAACAAAAATCCCGGGAAAACGGGAAATAAGTGCTTTGTATTCAGGCTTGCCAGAAGAATTCAAATTAAAAGTGCTAAATCGACAAAAAAAAAAGTGCTCAGTTGTTCTACAGTGAAAAACAAAAGTGCTAGGTTTGTAACATTGATTTTTATGAATATAATAAAAAATTGACATTTGAATTTTTTTTTTAACTTTTTAATTTTGTTTAATATAAACACTTATTATCATGTTACACTGTTGATGAAAAACATGCAAAACATGTTGCATATTTTACCTTTTCTTTTATTTAAGGTGTTCATACTGATCTGTTTTACAATATTGGGTACTTGCTTTGTGTGTAGAAACAATGTTTTATTTTCTTTGTCATAATTCATACCGCTCATAATTTTGTAAAAATATTGTTTTAAGACCAAATATAAAAATATTTACATGTTCAAATGAAAAAAAGTCTAGATATATTATAATCGTTTTAATTTTTCTAAACCATTATTAATGTCAATATTTGTTGCCAAACCGTAAAAGCGTGCAGAAATCGCTCAAATAGCCTTAAAAATTGCGCATGAAGTACATTAATGATAAAAGTGTAATAATTGTAAATCAAATCTAGCTAACTTTGATCTATTGAAGCTGCACAACATGTAATACTTTCAGTGATTATAGGTAACATTAGAAAATGTTACATGTATATACTGTAACATATTTTTCTCAGCAAATTAATCGCCATTAAATAAAGTTGTATCAACTGTTAAAAATTTCTATTATGTCATTTTCATCTTGCTCATATACCGACTCATTGTGGTACTCTTCAGATGAACCGATTTTTTTACAATATCGTCCGATATGTTTAAAGTGTGGCAACAAACGTTGTCCAATTTTGCACCTACTCTTATGCGTATAACTAAACATAACAGTTCTGTTTTCACTCTAGTTCTTAGCAAGGTCTATCCAATAGGTCTTTAATCCAATAGGAGGTTGCCTCGCTGAACTTTCTGAATAGCTGATGGTTTTTTGTCCCAATGCCTGAGAAAACATGCATTTGCTTCTCTTAAGCTCGACAATGATTTTTGTAGTGTGGCGAAATAATTTTATTGTTGATTGTATGATAAGAAAACCAAACTTCGCTCTAAGCATTCCAGAAAAACTTTTTGCATTTTTGTAATAGGTGGTAGTTACCTAAGGTGACCATACGTACTCTTTTTTAGAGGACAATCATCTATTTTAACTGGCTGTCATCTATAAAATGTGTGTCCTCTTTTATCATCTTTTTTTCATAATCTGTCATCTTTGTCCTCTTTATTTTTAAATGCATAATCAATATTTGTTTTTATTCTTATAAACTAAAACAAATTTTATTTCACGGCGATCGCCGGTTTTTTCCTGTCAAATCGTATGGAAAATGTCGTGCCGTGCTTATTCTTTTCATACTTCTACTGAACTCTTATTCACTTGCAGTATACAATTTTGAAAAAGTTAGTGCAATGCATTTTAATTTTCGTTATTTTTTTTTTTAGTAATTTTACTTATTTATAAGTAAACGTAAATGTGTATATATCGCTGGCTGAATATGCAAGCAAACCTACTAAGTCCCTTTCAACAAATTTTACAGGAAAACTTTTTTTCCCAATTTGCTGCTTGAAAGGAAAACCAAAAATATAGTTGATTTGACACACTTCAAGACTCAAATTAAAGGAAAACTACATGGTGGTCGACGAGGAATATCTCTCTCTACCACACGGCATCAAAATCTCCATTTACTTAAAAATTGGATTTAACAGGTTTGCATTTTAAGGCATATGTTATTTTTTTTTTAATTTACTTAACATATGTGAATGTGGGAATGCAAATTTGTCAGTAAAATATGTAAAAAAAATCTTAAATTTTTAACTTTTTTTCTTTTTGTCCTCTATTTTTATTTTCAAAATCTGGTCGCCTTAAGTTACCCAGTAAAAACTGCGCCTACAAAATAATGTAAAAAGTAATCAGAAAAAAGTAAAAACACTACTTCCAATTCCACTGAAAGAACCAATGAATTTTACAAGGGATGTCCCAAAATGAACGCATTTTAATGTAAGTCATTATTTTTTACCTACATACATCTGAAAAATAATTAGCTATAGAAGTAATTATAATAGTTATACAGAAGAAAGCTACTAAAGAACGAGTGAAAGAAGCTATTCATTTAAAAGAAGTAGGCGAAGTTTTTACTGGGTATTTTATATGATACCCGGTAAGTAGTAGAAAACTTCAATTATTACTTACTAGTAATGGCCTCAGCAACTACCTATTAATTCGATTATTTTCACTACTGAATATTTGCTTACTTATAATCAGCTCAATAACCACTTATTAGTTGTGTTGTTTTTAGTACTGAGTATTTACTTACTGGTAACGAACTCAATAACTATTTATTAGGTTTATTAACTAGTGATATATTGGCTTCTAGTTAGTATACTGTACTCGTAGTTAAATAATAGCTAGATACTTTTTGACTTCTAGTATGTGTATTGTAAGTACTGTGGACTCCTCGAAGAAAAATAAGTAGTTATTCAGCCGAAAAATAAGTAGTGTTTATTTTCTCCAACATTACTTGCTAACTTACCAGGTAAGTAAAGTTTTTGCTGGGATTACATACAAATTTACAAATAGAAAATAATTGCAATTGATATTTCGGAATAAGTATAAAAGACAAAAGTGCCAGAATTCCAACGAGCATTACTGAGTGCTGGCATTGCTAATTGCGTTTGATGCGAAACCTTTTATGTGATTTTACTTGAATTGATTATGTGAGTTTCTAAGAAGCTTTGGGATTTAAAAAAGTGCTAAGAATGTTTAATATTATAAAAATGTGCTTAACTAGCACTTAGCACATTTTTCGAAATTCTTAGTGCTAAAATCTAGCACTAAATGCGCTAAACTGGCAAGCCTGTTTGTATTATACGGCTACTGAATATTTTTGATGACTTAATGTTAAGTCTGTTTAACAAGCATGTGCTTCTAAAAAGATTCAGAATAAAAAGGAAGGTTAATTTGTTTGAACATCCTGAGATAAAAAGTGCTAGGGAACTGAGGGATATGGCGTAGAGGGCCTGTGTAGAGTCGCGCTCTTCTTTGAGATGTGCAGCTTTCTGTAAGTACAGAAATAAGCTAAAATGTGTGGTGCGAAAAATACGGAGAAGAACTTGTTATAATATGTTTGGGGTATGGGATGCGCAATTCCATTCGTTCGAAAAATGGAAGATAGCTTAGGCAATTCCTTTACCAAAGGTTAAATATCCTACCAGTTACTCTGATTTTGGACCAATAAGTATTTTGCCCATTTATTTTAAAATTTTCGAGAATATATTACATAGCAGAATATCACATCAGCTGAACACTGAACACTGGTCACTTAATCACCCCTTATTGATCGGGCTTTAGATCCCATCGTAGCACTACTTCGTTAGTTTTAAGTATGGTTGAAAGGATACGCAAATATTTAGATGATGGTCGTGGGGCAATTGCAATTTTTCTTGATTATACCAAGGCTTTTAATTCTATCTGTCATGGAAGGCTTATTATGAAAATGTGCAGCCAATTTCAATTAGCATCGTCAGAAGGTAGAAGATCTGGAAGGATGCTTGTAAATAGGGGTGGGTCCAAGGCTCCATATTAGGGCCATTATTTTTCAAAATGTAAACAAATGATTTAGTAAATGTTTTATCATTCTGCAATGCTAATATAAATGTAGATGATGTACACATAATTTCCTTTCTTGAAAATGGGTTGTCTGTAGCAGAATATCTTAATTCTATAAACGGAGATATGATGAGAATTTCGCAATGGTCAATGGAGAACAAAATGAATCTGATCCCATTTAAAACTTGTGCAATGAAATCAACAGTAAATTTTAGTTTATCAATTGCATCAAATGGGAATTTAGCACATTTAAAAGAAACCTTGTTAACTTATATTTAACTTTTATTTGACCTTGTTTAATTGATTATATTTTATTTTTTTAAATTAAGCTCTAGGTCTTTTAATATATAAATATTTATTTTCGATATTTCGCTAACCTTTGGTTAGCATCTTCAGGAAATTTAATTTTATTATAAAAAAACCAAAAACAAAAAACAATAACAAAATTATGAAAAATTTTTTCTTTTTTTTTGTCATAAATTAAATTCAAAAACCTATTTGTCATAAAAACAACTATAAAAACTATATGCTTAAATAAAATTCTGTGTAGGTATTTAAATAATATAAACACTAGGGTGGCCGTTATTTACTTTTTTTTTATTTCTTAGATTCTCGCCCCCAAATCGGTTCAGTTTTATGTAAAAAAAAATACAAAAAAATTTCGTAGCGAGAAATTGTGTTTTAGGGGGGGCGTCCGCCCCTCAAAGTTTGCCATCAAGCCATTTATTCAAATGTAATTTGTTTGCATATTACTATCTCTTAAAAAAAACATTTTACAAGAATATGATATATGGCAATATTTTAGCTCTTCTAGTCAACAACATTAGCTTCGAAGAAAGTTTTTTGCTAAAATTAATATTTTAGAAAATAATTAAGAAAATAACAACAAAATACCAAACTTTTTATATACGTTTTAAATATATAAAAGCCGGATTTAATGTCAAGTGACCCAATTTTGAAATCGATGTCTTCCGATTAGGATGAAATTTGCACCTATTGGATGGTAGTTTAGACACAAATTTTCAACAAGATCGGTCAAAAAGTTTCAGAGTTAGAGGGGGTCAAAGTTTGAAATTTTGGCCATACAAGTATTTTTTCTCATCCATGTAACTTATTACCTATTGGTGTTAGCAAAATTTGTAGCTTCGATAGCTATTTTATCAATCTTTTTGAAAAAATTTTTTTTTGTTTTTTTAAAAAATTTAAAAATTTTTTTTTTTAAATTTAAAACTTGGCTCAAACAAATAAAAAAAAAATTTAAAAAAACGAAAAATTTTTTTTTAAAAAGATTGATCAAACAGCTATCGAAGCTACTTGGGACAAATTTTGCTAGCACCAGTACGTAATAAGTTACATGTATGAGATAGAACACCTGTATGGCAAACTTTGACCCCCTCTAACTCTGAAACTTTTTGACCGATCTAGTTGAAAATTTGTGTCTAAACTACTATCCAATAGGACTAACCTTGGTGCAAATTTCATCCTAATCGGAAGACATCGCTTTCAAAATTGGGTCACTTGACATTAAATCCGGCTTTTATATATTTAAAACGTATATAAAAAGTTTGGTATTTTGTTGTTATTTTCTTAATTATTTTCTAAAATATTAATTTTAGCAAAAAACTTTCTTCGAAGCTAATGTTGTTGACTAGAAGAGCTAAAATATTGCCATATATCATATTCTTGTAAAATGTTGTTTTTAAGAGATAGTAATATGCAAACAAATTCATTTGAATAAATGGCTTGATGGCAAACTTTGAGGGGCGGACGCCCCCCCTAAAACACAACTTCTCGCCACGAAATTTTTTTGTATTTTTTTTTACATAAAACTGAACCGATTTGGGGGGGGGGAGAATATAAGAAATCAAAAAAAAAAAGTTCTCCATACAACTAACGGCCACGCTAATAAACACTTGCTTATATACATAAATACTTAGCAAAAAAAAAAATGTTCATCATTTTTATGCAATTTAATGTGTATTTTATTATAAAGGGAATAATTTTTAAGAATTTAATTATGTAAAAATGAAAAATTACAATCATACTTAATAATAAAATATATAGTAATATGTTGTGTTGTATGTTACAGAATAGTTGTATGTGTTTATGTTCATATACAAATAAATCTTTTTTTTTTTAATATTTACCCATATTTGGTAAACTGAAAAACATGACACAAACAACAAAACCAACACAATTTGCCTTAAAAATGAAGAGCGGCAACCAAGTTGGTAGCAACATCACCATTAACCACATTTACCAACGATGGCCATAATGACACAACGACACAAAAACCAACAACGGCACCAACACAAGCATCGTGTGAAAATAACGTTTGTAAAACAGAAAGTCTGATAATTAAACAAGAACGTAATTATATGTAATTAATATCATTTAGTCACAATTTTTATTCAAAATTTATTACAACACTTACACAAACACAACAAAATATGTATTGTTGGTACATATATGATCCACAATATTCACGTACAAACACAGTTGGGTTGCGAAAATTGTTTAATTTTTACCTTCATTCCAACTTTTCCTACCAAGCATTGGCACATTGCGACTAACATTTTGCTTTTTTTTTTTTGTTTATGACAATGTAGTTGTTGGCGCTTTGACTTTTACAAATTATTTTCATTTTTACATAAAAACAACACATATTTTTTGTTCTATTATTTATTTTGCAGTTATTTATATTAATTTGTAGTTATTTGTTCAATGTTAAAATTATGTATTCCCAATCACAACCTTTGTTCTTTCGTGGGCATATTTTTCACACAACCTAGCAAACAGTTTTGTTATATAAATTATCTACCAAAATTATGCCACACCTTCTGTTTGTTGATGGATATACGTACTTTTCGCTTCCCTGCAAATAATGGGACCAGTCCAAACACGCGTGTAAAAAGTAGCCCACAAGGGACTACGACTATTCCAAAAGTAACCCAAACGTATAGAAAAACATGGTCTATTTAACATTACGATGTCCTAGAGCAGGACCATATAACCCATCTTTGGACTACAAAGGAGTAGTTTTAAAACTACTCCACTGTGTACACAAGAGGATTAGTTTTAACTTCGTTTAAAATCGAAAACATGTCGTTAAAAAACGAAGACATGTCGTCTCACTACAAACACTTTTTAACAATGACATGGTCCATGCTTGCATTACATCGGACCAGTCCATGGAGTAGTCCATTTCATGAAATTGGATCAGGTGGGCCAATAATATTTGCAGGGTTATAGTCTACTACTACAACTACTATAGTTGCACAACTTTTGTCGACTATAAGCGAATTTGGACTATAACCGATTTTTTTTATAAGCCATTTTGTGGATAATAAGTGAAACCTTGTAAAATCCACATTTTGGACTATGTACAAATTATTTTCTTCAATAAAACCAATGATAAAAGAAAAAATTATTTAAAACATAACCAAATATTGATTTAATTTAAGTAAATGGTTAAAACTAAAATCATTTTTTTTAATTAATTCAAACGCTTTAAAAGCTTAAAATAAAAACCAAAATGAGAGAAATTTCAAGGCTTCATAAGCCTTATATCCCTGGAGTACTAACATGATTTTTTTCTACATTAATACTAATTGTTAGTCAAATCGGCTAACATGAATATAACTCCGTTTTTTTTTGCTAGCTTCACATGAAATAATTTTAATATTTTTTTAATTTGATAACTTATTTTGTCCAGTGTCTAAAAAAACAATAATATGAAAGTTTTCCAAAATAAATTAATTTTTGCATTTATTTCATTAAAGGTGCTCTTCTAGGAACACTTTCGCAAACACAAATTTTTTAATGAAAAATTTAAGTAAAAAAATAAAAAATAAAAATTTTAAATTCATTGGTAATTTAAGAAAACATGTCAAATAATACTGAAAAGGCAAAAGAATATTTTTTAGAGTTTTATTTACATTTGTGAAATGCTCCATTCATTCATTTTGACTAACATGACTTCAAAAACTCAAAAATAGCATTACTTACTGCAGCAAAGTGACCGTTATAAGCAAGAACGTACCATCAACTGAGATTACAAAAAAATGAGATCTTTTCATAGCAGCAAAAAAAAGTTACACGCAAAAATAAAAACAGTGTTAGTCAAAATGACTAACATTAGTACTGCAGGGATATATGTATGAGATTCACTTCATTCTTTGGATGACAAAATCAAGCACAAAATATATATCAATTTCATTGGTTCTTTACATGGGAACTTCACCTGATAATTTTTTGTTATACCACACGTTAAAGTCTATCAGCCGTATTCATAAACATTTTAAACATAATTTCAAATCTATTTTAAGCAAAAATCGTTAAAATTGTATTCATAAAAGAATATTACCTTAAAAATCCTATTTTAAACCTTGTGTAAATAAACGAATTTTAAAATTGGTTCGACCCTTGTTTAAACCTATTTTAAAATAACATTTTTGCTTTTTGCTGTGTGTTTATGGTCATTTTGAACATTTTGCGAGAAATTTTCATTCAATGGGTATATTATTATGATTTATACTATAATAAATAATTTATTTATAATAAAATTAAATTCAAAAATATGTAAGTTTGTATGTATATTATAAATATATTTTTCAATTTCACAAATTCAAGCTCAAAAAATTATTAATTGTACAAACTGAACTAGTGATGTGTAAAGGATCAAAACAAATAAAATAAAACTCGTTATTTGAATACTTGACTGAAGTTCACTTTACCGGGCGTACGAAAAAAAATATGCCACGTAATTCAGAATAAAAAAAGAAAAAAACCATAATTAAAATTTAAGGGGGCTAAGGCCCGTTGTGCCCCCTGGACCCAAAAAACGGCCCCGCCCACTTAGTGATATGTGTGGGTACTCAAATTATGCAAATATGTATTTTATTTTTATATTCGCATATTATTTTCCTCTCTAGGTTTATTTAAGTATGTATCTTTTAGATGCAGAAAAGCTTTAGTTAGCGAAGCCGGTATTTGTTATAGCACAGAGTAGAAAATGCTTGGGCCCAGCCCCAGGCCGGCTATGCAGAGAAGCTTTAGTTAGCAAAGCCGGTTTTTGTTCTACCATAGAGGAGAAAATCCTTGCGCCCGGCCGAAGGCCGTCTACATAGAAAGTAATTCTTTAGCACATCGGAAATAGGAAATAGGCTATTAAATAGTTACAAAAAAATCATTTTATTTGAAAAAAAATAGCATAAAACATTAAAAAATACAAAATATTTACAATCGTGAGCAAACTTCCTTTAATTTGAGTACCTACACATAGATGTGAGAGGATGGGGGCATTTTTTTGTTGACCCAGAGGGCCCCAAAGTCCTGCCCGCCTTAAATTTTATTATATTCGTTTTTCTTGTAAAATTACTTTTAATTTGAGTACCCACACATTCCACTAAGTGGGCGGGGCGGTTTTATGGATCCAGGGGGCCCACGGGCCTTAGCTCACTCAAGTTTTTTTTTTAATTTCAGAGGGGGTTCAAATGTTTTTATTTTTTTTCGTACTGCACTTTTGCCGAATACTTTTTTATCCGCAATTAAATCATCATCTAAATTGCACTTTTACTGAATAATTTTTGAACTCTGTTTATTTTGTTAAATAAAAGAGAACTATCGTGCAATTATTCATTTATAAAAGCAATTTTTTTCTCACACACGACAAAAAAAATTGTAGATAGGAGTACGAATATGAATTAATAACCACTGTTTTGCATCATTATGATTCAAGTGACAAATAAAAGAGATAGTGTTGCCACCTTCCAATCAAAAATAGCGTAAAACGTGTATTAGTTAAAATGCTGATTATGAATATGAATTTAAAAAAAAGCTTTTTAAGGCTTAAAATGTTTTTTAACTAAAATGTATCTAAAACGTGAATTTAGATTTTTCTATGAATACGGCTGTATGTATATAAGAAATTTTTGTCAGCGTTTTTTTAATGAAGTTTGTCGTTTATTATGACAAAAACTTGTCAGATGAAAAGACACCACGTTATGAAATATAAATTGCGAAATTTGGCATTTTTAATAGTTGCCAGAAAGGTAAATAAAATCTTGTTGCGAGTTGATTACAAAATATAAAAAAACAGATTGGTCTATAAGAGAACATTTTTGCATAAAGAATTATTAATGCGTGCTAAGAAAATGTGGCTTTTAAACGAAAATGGACTACAAGCGAAATGGACCTTAGAACAAATAATTTCGATGAAATTCGAAAAAATCTGGATGTGAATATGACAGTTTTGGCTTTTATCCGTTTATGACCTTTAAGCGGATGGATTAAAAATTCCGATTTATTATTCCATTAAGAGCCAATTTCAAATATTAATATTTCTTGATAAAAGCTTACAGCTCATGAAAGTGTTTTCGTTTATTCATTTTTAAAAATTTTTAAATAACCCCTGAAGATGGTCAACAAAGTTGACTAAATTTTGGGAAATAAAATAGAATTTTCAAAACAATATATGTTTATATTTTTTACAAATTTTCATATTATTCGAATGTGTATTCCAAGTCAAATTACAATCCTCAAAAGGTGTTATACTTTTAATAGTCTTATTCCTTCAATATTTTCCAGGAATATTTTCAATGCACTATCCGTCTGACTGAACCAACCGGTTCAACAATTAATAAAAAAATAAAAATTAAAAAAAAACAAGTTTTAAGAAATTAAAAATAAGAAATTTTATTTACATAAAAAAAATTGTAAAGTGCAACAAAATAAAAAATCGATGCAAAAAGTTTTAATTTTATTTATTGTTGTGAAAGTGCTGTATCATAATATGACTACTTCTAAACTTATTATGATTAACATGGCAATAACATAATTACTTCTTAGCTAATTATGATTGAGATTATAATAATATGAGTAAGGGAAAAATAGTATGTTGTTATATAAGGAATGTATTTGGTCATAATATGATTCAATTATAATTGTAAAATGGCGACTACAATCATAAATCCTATCATAATATTTTGCTCTTAGTATATGTTTACCACAACCATGTTTTAATTTTGTTCAGGCGAACTTATGATAGCGAACATTTTTCGAACATTTTTCTGCATATACCGTGTTGTAGGGTATCAAATAGTAGGGCTTGATCGACTACACTTTCTAACTTGTCATAAACAGAACAACATATACTTTTAAATTGGCTAAGCATTTTAGCAGGACCTACGACCTCACTTATTATTTGGAAACTTTTTTACCACGTGCCCACCATAAATATATCCTCGTTAACTATTAACTTGGTGGGAGGATATAGTGATCCAATTAAAACTATTTTCTCTAATTTTAAAATATTTTTTCATTGGGTTATACGTTGAGTTTTATTGTAAAATTCTTTTAAACAGATATGTTAAAAATTTTAGCAAATTTAACGAAATAATTAAAAATGTCTTAAATTGACGAAATAAATTAAATAAAATATTTTGTTTTCCTTGCAAATTTCTTTCCAAAAATTTCTTACAAACATTTTACAATTGAGCGAAAGAAATTCCGCATTCTTGGTCTTATGTATATAATAATGACCACAACTATTTAGTTGCAGCAAATTTATGTATTTATACATTTATTTTTATTGCTGTACGATCGAGTTTGCGTTAATGTCCTTAAAATATGTGTGATTGCTGGAATGTGTAGATTATGCTGAACTCGTATGTACATGTGCTAAAACACTCGCTGTTACGTCCAATTGAACATTATGTTTATGTTGGTAATTTATTTTAAAATAATTTTTAATGCACCACTAATTGGCAGCTAATGTTTGTTAATGGTACATGACAATACTGAGCCTGTTGGCATTTGCCATTTTTCTGTCTGTTTTTTTTAATGACTCTTCACGTTTGTTTTTATTTATGTGTGTAGGTGAATGCTGTTTTCATTGTTAAACAGCGGACAAACAAACATACATATTAAAGCGTGTGTGTGTGTGATGCTTATTTGCATGCCTTTAAAATGATTCTCGTATACTACTATCACATGAAGTCGTACATATATGTACATAGATATATCTCTGCATGTATGTATTTGCAGTAGTATGCAGTAGGCACAGGGAAACTGTTTATGTTTTAATATTTTGTCATCTGTGTGATAAAACAGAATGCCTTAGTATGTTTTGGGGCATCATCCAAGGTGGCTGAGGACGCTGCTCATTTAAAAACTACATTGTACGCCTTCTTTAAATATACGCCCAAGGCTTAATTTAACAATTTTATTGCATTTTTTTTTAGTTTTATTATTACATCAACGCACAGCCATGTTTGTTCACATGCCCTGGAGATTATTTTAATTTCATTAACTTTTTGTATTTTACGTTTTTGATCATTTATTATTTGCCGAAAATCAACATTGGCAATTGGCCCAATTTATTATTATTTGTAAATTTGTCTCTAATAAAATAAATAAACGAAATAATTAAAACAAATATTTAGTTTCTAATTTATACGTTAGAAAATTAGCAAATACTAAATATGAATATACACAATGAATGAAAAATATTTATATTGTTGCTGAAAAATTATATACATATGTATATTCTAAAACTTTTTATATCATGTATTGAATTTCTAAAAGAGTAAATAATTTAATATTTTTTAAAAATATAATTGAGGAGGTCCATAGCAAAACGCAACAATTCCACTTTTTAAATTTCATGTTTATTTTACTGAATAATATTGTTCATACGAAAATCTGTATAGTCATCGTTTTAACGAATTAATTTACATTGAATCGGATCAAAACGCAACAATTTCGCATACAAACATACATGATAATGGCTTTAATTAAGTTTTTTTTGTGCAAATTTATGTAAATATTGTAAAAGTGGAGTTGTTCCGTTTTGTTATGGAGCTCCTCAATTATAATATGGTAGTACAATGAAGGGTGGTCCAACCAGAATGCACCATGTTTATGGTGAGTCACCAAACCTTCACGTCAAGTTTTTTGCCCAGCTTAAATTGACATTTCTTTGATTCATTGTTTGACAAATTCAAAGATGGAGAGATACACAATTAACGAAAATGGGCGTTAAAATCAATATGCATTTCGTGCACTTTGTGATTTTTTGGTCAGCAAAATCGACCAAAATGTCCACAATCGGGAGAATTGTGCGCAAAATTTTAGCAGACCGGGTCTTTTGAAAGAGTGACTATCTTGTGCGGTTTATGGGCTGGTGGCATCATCGGGCCGTACTTCTTTAAAAATGAGTTCGGTCGAGCAGTTACCATGAATGGTGTTCGCTATCGCGAGATGATAGCGGAGCTCTTGTGACTATAAATTGAGGGAATATACCTGGACGATATGTTGTTCCAACAGGATGGTGCCACAAGCCATACAGCCAACAAAACAATGGCTCTTTTGCACGAGAAAATTTAATGGCCGTGTTATCTCACGTCGTCGCGATCTTATGATTTGATACCGTTGGACTTTTTTCTTTGGGGCTATTTGAAAGAAAAAGTGCACGTCCATAAGACAAGAACAATTCAAGAGCTAAAGGATTGGATATTTCGGCACATTAACGACATTGAACCTCAATTATGTCTCAGACTCATTGAAAATATGGACCATCGGATAGAGGTATGCCACCGAAGCCATGCCAAGCATTTGGCCGATATTTTGTTTTACACATAATTGTCATGGATCCTTCTATCATAATAAAAAATATTAACGCGTCTAACATGGCTCAAAATGGCACCCCGAGAACCCCGAAAATATCCTTTAGTGAAAAAAGTATATTTCTGTTAATGAGCATTTCCTTGTGCAAAAGTACATTATTTATCAGTGTAGCTACCTTCTTCTTCTTCTTTACCTTCTTCTCTATCCACTACTTTTTCTTCATTCTGCATTCTTCATTCCTTAATCTTACATTCATGCTTCATTCTTCATTCACTCTTGGGCATTGCCGATTCAGACTGCATTCATTCATTTATCGTGCATGGATTTGGTAAATGCTTTCATACATACATTATTCTTCTCTTATGGTGTAGTAGTTTAAGTTGGCTACAACATCTAGCACCCCAAGATCCATCCCTGCCAGAGAGGTAAAAAAGATGAAAACAATTTAAGTTTCGAGTTTTACAAATTAAGTGTCTTTAACCCGCCTCCAAACAATCCATCCAACAAGCCGCCTGATCACCCCTGGAAAGTGGATAACTTAATGGACGAAAAAAAAAAAAATTAATAGGCTTCAACTTCCCTCCAAACAAAATATCCAAGAATACCTCTGACCATTTCTCCCAATTCTCCCACTGAAAAGAGGGTAACTTCACGGGAAGATAGTAATCAAAGTTTAGCTATGTTCCCTAGCACTACATCAAATACATGTTGGCAACCGATTTAAGTAACTGATACAATATCAATAGACTGGAGCGATACTCCTAGAGCTAGGACAGTGCAGTATTATCTGCTACAGCATACCAATCATCAACTTAGCTGGAACCACAACCGATTAAGGAAACTGATACAAGGTGGCAACTACTTACGGCTGTGCTCCCTTACACTGAACCAAAAATTTACCTAAATACTGCAAAATGGGGTGAAAAATTTAAGAAATTAAGGTTATTCTACAACCTACAAATTTTTTATTCAAGTCTACAGACGTTTTTCGTAAATACAGAAAAATTTCGTAAATAGTTATAAAGAAGAAATTTCTTCGATTTAACTTTAAACTTTTTAGTTAAATTGATTACAAAACAAGTAACAGTGCTATATTCGGCTGTGCCGAATCTTTGATACCCTTCATCGACAGTTCAAATATTTCAGGAGTGATACCTATATGATATCTATTTGTTATTAGATTTTCTTTATAAAAACAGACGTCAGCATTAAAATTTGTCCCATATTAAATTATGGACAGACCATCAGAAAGTTTTGTGCTTATATGCTTATGTTTATAGCAATTTTAACTAGCTTGAGCCGAACTTAAATGTTTTCAGGAAGGGAATTTATATTGGAGCCATGGCAAGTTATAAACTCAAATTCTGAAGAGTGATATCTGGTACTAGAAAAACATAAATTTCAATACAGCGGTGAATTAAGTTTAAGCGTTTACAGTGAATTTCAGAAGACTGCTAAATATGGAATCAAAGGTAAATTATGAACCGTATATCACAAGATTGCATGACATTTTTTATTGGTCATATGAAACTAAGTTGGAAGAAATGTTACCACAATAAAAAAAATGTTACCACAATTAATTTACCAGAGCGGGCTTTATATGGGGCCTATGTTAAGTTATGGGCCAATCATCACGAAATTTATTAGTATGATTTCTTTTGCTATACAAATGTGAAGTATTAAATATTATTCTGATAGCATTACTAATTACGGTTTTAGGCGTACTAAATATTTTTCCGGGAGTAGGGTTTATATACGGGGCCTAGGGTAAATCATGAACCGATTCTAATGAAATTTCATAGTGTCATTTCTAGTCCTATAAAACTGCGACGTATCGACTTAAATCATGGACCGAACTTCACGAAATTTCACTGTGTCATTTCTAGTCCTATAGAACAGTGACGTACCAAATTTTTTATAAATAGCATTATTTAATAAGGTTTTAGGCGTACTAAACTCTTTTCCGGTAGTAGGATTTATATGGGGCCTAGGTTAAATCATTGACCGATCTTCACGAAATTTCACAGTACATTTCTAGACCTATAAAACTACGACGTACCAAATTTTATTATTTATTACGGTTTTAGGCGTACTAAACGGTTTTCCGTGATTTATGTTTATTTTATTTTTCAACTTTGTGAGCAAATATTGTAAATATTGTTACTCCAAACAATAGTTGCAACAATGACCAGCTAAGGAGAAAATACAAAAAAGGACACGAGTGAAGTATGTGAAGATCATGCCCATAGGAAAAAGCGCCGAATGTCAAAACCAAAATGTAATATATGCGAAAAACCCATATGCGGAGAACACAAAGTTGAACTTTGTGACTCCTGCTCAAACTGTTATTTAAAAAAAATTTTTTTAATCCAAATTTTTAATATTTTAATCAGGCTTAAGTTCATCAAATTTAATTTTCATTAAATTATTTTTATGAAGAAAGGAATTTTACAACATGAAAATTAATTAAAATTGTTATTGATAATCATTCATTCTTGACTGACCTGAGATTCGAACCCAGGCGGCTGGTTACCATGACATGTTTCGATCGCAACCACTCGATCTCATCAGATGGATTTGCCGTCTTACACTCGCAGCCATCGACGACTGCTGACGTCAATACTCAAACATCAATCCTTAAACCAAATTGTATTTTAACCTTTGGTCGATCGAAATTTGCTTTTTTGAATGATTATCCATTTTAATTGATTTTACATGTTTTTCCTAACTTCTGTTTTTTCCGTACTTATGTCAAGAATTCTTCTTGAAGTCCAAAGTACATTTTTTGTTTTTTCATTTTGTCTTTCTTTTTCTTGTTGAAGAGTGTAAGACGGCAAATCCATCTGAAGAGATCGAGTGGTTGCAATCGAAACATGTCATGTTAACCAGCCGCCTGGATTCGAATCTCAGGTCAGTCAAGAATGAATGATTATCAATAACAATTTTAATTAATTTTCATGTTGTAAAATTCCTTTCTTCATAAAAATAATTTAATGAAAATTTAATTTGATGAACTTAAGCCTGATTAAAATATTGAAAATTTGGATTAAAAACCATAAATAGTTCAACAAAATAACCACAATTCTAAACAATTTTTTTTTTTTATTTTTAAAGCCAAATATATATTTTTTAAGTTTTGACTCTTTTTAAGTTTTCCTTACAATATTTTTTAGCTCCTTTTATTTGATACAAAAACTTCGTTTATCTAAATGAATTAAAATTAAATTTTTTTTATATAAACTTATAAGGTGCCACAATGATCCATAACATTTATTAAAAAAGTATATTTGGTTTTAAGCCAAAGTTATAGGCAAAAAATACATCGTCAATTCGACGTTCATTAGTTACAACGTACGTAAAATATGGTTATTGCTCTAGGGATGTGGGGCGGATCTTCACGAAATTTTACAGCGTTATTTCCAGTCGAATAAAAAGAATTTTTGCAAAGTCTTATATCATTCCGTGCATTGTTCCACCATTAATGTTAGTTTTTGTAACAATATGATACATTTTTTTAAGGTGAAGGTTCCTAATTTTGTTTCATAGCTCTGATCCTACTGAACCGATTTTGCTGGATTTCAATCCCAATCAGCTTAGGATAACTTCAAGCAATTTGACAGCAAGTTTGTTTATTTCTTTTGAGTTTTTCTAAAGACGGACAGAAACACGGACATGGCTTTATGGGGTCTGAGATAAATAATAAAAAAGTTTCACACGGCATGACAAACTTAGTATACCCTCTTCACAACTAATTGTGGCGGAGGGTATAATTAGTCAAATTTACTAATTATGGTAGTTAAATATTATAAAGTTTGAAGAATTTTATTAATTTTAACTAATAAATGTAGTTATTTTAAATATCTCTTTGATCTAAATTGTCGAATCATTATTCAAATTAACTAATAATTTAAGTATATATGTATGTATGAATAAGATATTACGGACTTACTGACCGTATTGGATATCCAATGAAACCCTTTAGAATCAGACACGTTGCTGCCCTATTTAAACTGACATACGACGTCCATCAACTGATATTGCAATAGTTGCCATAGTTTGGAATCCTCAAGGTCAACGTCAGCCTGGTCGACCACATAATTCCTGGATTCGATCCATCAGAAAATAACATAAACCTGCTCGTCCTACATGGAACAAGATTAAACTATTTCAAGTACCTCAATTCTGTAACTTATTCATTTTAACTACCGATATCGTTTAGTATCGAGAAATTTCGGTTACCTTAACGAATTTGCTATTCGCTATTTCAAATAAACAAATATTTATGTTTAGAAGTATTAACGACAAATATCAGTTAAAATATATGAACGTCGAAGTTAACATTTTTTAAAACTAATAAAAAATATAAAATGAATTTGCTTTTAAAAAATTTATTTTAACAAAACATTAATGAAGTTCAGAAAGATTGATTCAAGTACGTATTTTCAAATGCAAAATACTTAAATTATCCATATTCAATCCCGATTTCGTACTTGAAATAATCCGAAAATGAGATTGAATTAAGTAAAACTAAGGTTGAATCAACCTAAAAAGACGCTTGATTCAAGAATTATAAAGTTGATTCCATCCCGAATTCATGCTTAAAAAAATCCAAAATTACATAGAAAAAGTTATTATGATTGATTTACTTACCCGTATTACACCTTACAGAATGATAGAACACCAACATCATGCCCGATATGATTTTTACTTCAGAAATCTTATGTACATATTAACCAAAAATATAAACTAAATGAAAGGCAAGACTTTAAAATTACTTTTTGACCCCTCGTGGTACACATGTGTATAGAAAATCAAAACATGCGTAAGCCGGAGGGTTAAACACAATGAACAGTTTAATATTTTTTTGATTTAAGTATTTTATACTTATTTCAAGAAATTCCGTGATTGATTTCGAAAGTCATCCCATTTAGGATTGTTTTGAGTAATTTTTAGTGTTATTCATACTTGATTTTTTGAGTACGACTCGTACTTGAAGTAATCATAAACAACTTGATTTATCCCGATTTTTTTTCTTTCTGTGTACTTTATATTTTTATGGCCGCTTTCCCATTACGCGATTATCTTTTATCCCTTCGAAAAACTGCACATTAAAGAAATTTGGTTTTCTCAATGTCTCACTTGCTTCTCTTCTGTCGCAAAGCTAACCAGCACTCATCTGCCGATTATTTATTTTCCTTTTATTTGCCGTACAGATAAATTCAATCAGCTGACTCACAACTTTTACATGTATTTTGAGAGGTGTTGCCAGCTTAAAACCATGTATTTTGTCGGTATATTGAGAAACCCAAAATTGTTAACAGACAGTTTATCGGTCTAATAAATTTATGTCGACATTAAGTAACAGGCAGTTTGACGGTACATTGAGAAAATGGCCATTAAAGTGGTGGAAAAACTTGTGAAATATTGGTGCAAAATATTAACCATTACTGGTAAGTTTTGTGTTTTTTTAAGAGAAAAATAATGAAAACTCCATAAAATAATTTATAAATAATTTCGACCTACGACAAAAAGATTACAGTAACTATATTATGTTTTTTATTTTATCATAAGTATTTTTTTCCAATAAAAATATTATGTTTAAAGTTGTATCATATTATGATGTAAAAAATTTATGTATAACAGTTCATATCACTTTGCATCATAATATGATTACTTCTAAACTTATTATTATTGCCATGACAATAATATGATTACATCTAATCTTATTATGATTGCCATGACAATAATATGATTACTTCTAAACTTATTATGATTGCCATGACAGTAATATGATTACTTATTAACTTATTATGGTTACCATGACAACAATATGATTACTTCTTATCTTATTATGATTACCATGACAGTAATATTATAACTTCTTAACGTTTTATGATTAACAGGATAACAATATGATTAAGGGAAAAATATTATGATGTAATATTACGAACATATTTGGTCATAATATGATTTAATAACAATCGTAATATGGTGACTACAATCATGAATCTTATCATAATATGTTGCTCTTAGAATATGTTTACCACAGCCATGTTTTTTCTTTGCGTGTAGAATCAACATACAATACAGTCACATGACTAGTTTTATGGAAATTGCCTCTCCTCCAGAGTAACTATCATTCAAACTCAATATCACCAGTTAAGTGATATGTCTGATCTTCACCTATCACAGTTCCTTTCGTGTTATTATAAAATTTTATTCACTGGTTACGGGATAAGTGCTTTAAGAATAATTGACACAAATTTCCCACAGGGAACCTTATATATAAATCCTCTTTTAAGAATATATTAAAATTTCTTAAAAACTTAAAAAATTTACCTATTTTAGAAATTAAATACATAAATAAAAAAAATAAAAAGCAAAGTGAATTTTAAATTGTGTACCAAAATTCCTTTTTTGCTATCCATACAAAGGGATTCCGTCCACTTACATACGCATATTTATATGTTTGTATACCAAAGCTTTTAACAAGTTTTAATTTTTAATTGACAAATTTTGTTTCTATTTGAATATAAAAGTCTGAAAAAAAAGTTTGACTTCTTCCCCTTTAAACATTTAAAATAACGTGAGTGACATGACATGTAAATAAAAAAAATGTATAAATTCTTCTTACTACTCTCACTAATATATAGGGTGATCGATCGAATAGTATTCGACCGGTTTTAACCGGTTATTTTAGTTTTGCCCAAGTCGAATATTTTAAACTGTCCATTTTTCGAATATCGAATAAACCGGTTATTTTCGTAAAATAAACCGGTTACTTTATTAATGTGTAATTTATATACGTTTTCCTTACTTTTGTTATAAATGTACCCGTAATTTAAGTATTTTTCTAATTGAATATTTGGCAAACTTAAACTTTTTATAAAAAATGCCAAAACAAAATGAAACAAAAGTCAATGTATAAGCGTGTGTTCTTGTAACAAAAACCAAAACCAATTTAAAGTACTACAAAAAAAGTTCAGCTTTAAAAGTAATTAGCAATTTGATAGTATTATAAATACTATATATATTTTTATAAAGATGCCATCTCTGGTGATTTTACGAACTGACTAAAATGAAAATTGTGCTTAAATGGTCCTAAAATGATAAGTTGCACGACTTATTAATCACTTTTAATTAGACTACAAGCTTGACATAAATATACGCCAAGTAAAACTTGACCCTGTCCCAAGTAGTTTTTAAGAGACTGCAAATAATACTTTACGAAAATATGCTGCCAATAATGAATGAAAAACTCTTAAGTAGTCCTAGCATATCTTCATGCTTAAAACAAGAACATATTGGCGGAATCAACGATATGAGAAAATTCATCAGTTTTATTTATTAAAACACCAAGAACTTAAAATAAAATTGAAGGAATCAAAAATGTCCTGGAAGGGTTTAAATTGTGTGATCGACGAATTGACAGATATTTCACATAAAAAGCATGTTCGTACTATTGTTTCTATAATGCTGAAACAAAAAAATATTTAAATATATAATCCTGGATAAGAGGTTTTGTTTGCCACTTTTCAAAAATATGGCCGAAGTTTACTGCTTCATATAGACATGCTTAACCAGCAACAAATTTAAAAATTTTAAAACCAAAGTTTTTCGAAAATGCTAAAGCTATGTTCACACCTATTAAATATTTGACTCCTAACGTAACCACCAGTTTTCTTAAAGAATTGTTTGCTTTTGCAAAACGTTTGGCTAGAGCAAACATTATTAAACGGTTACTTAACTACATAAATGCAATTATCATCTTAGACATAAAGTTTAGCAATTAACAAGAAATTGTTTAAAATAATGCTTAAGTTTAATCAATTTACTGGTCACGCTTTTTTTTGATTTTATCGTCAAATATTTGTGGTCTGAACATACCTTTTGTCATATCTATGTATTGAGGCCCTATGCTCCTTATGGGATCGACGGGAACATATGTATTTGTATTTCGTTGGTTCCTTTTTATTACAAAAACTAATTTGATTTTTGTATTTTTATGTATTCGAATTAAAACCGGTTAACCGGTTATTTTTAAAATGCTTAACCGAAAACCGGTTTTTTTTAAATAGCAACTATTCGGAATATTCGAAAACCGGTTATTGAAAAATGTCGAATAATCGATCACCCTACTAATATAATACTCGTATGTACATATGCTAATAAACTTTTTACTTACACACATACATACATATTAATATGTTGATATAATTTTTCCATTTTTCTTAGACTTTTTTTTTGGTTTTTTTTTTGTGAAACTTTCTTAATAATTTATGTGATGAACATGTAGAAAATATAAAAATAATCTCTTGCGTAATACACAAGTGTCACTGTCAGTTTAAAGTAAATCTCTTCTTTGACAAAATGTGTCATAAATTATTATGTTCAGAATTTTCTTAATGACGGGGTTTAGTTTTAAAATTGCTGAACATTTACTTTAGCCTTCACCTGAAAAGCATATTACTATGATTAAAATATAAGCATTTTTATATTCAGTGTTTGTAAGAATTTTTTTTCATTTTGATGAGAACACTAAAAAAATCCCATTATTGGCATCGAAAAAAATAAGAAAAAAAAATATATATACAGGTGTTTTTCACTCTATTCCTGGAGTTCATATATTAAATTGCGAGCAAATGCTATTAGATTATTTTAAGTCCTTGCACGATAAGTTTTTCTATTATTTTAGAAATTTTGAAAATCGAAAGTTAACATGATGACGAAAAGATTGCAATAATTAAAAGAAAGAATTACATTTTGGTCAAATCTGTTAATGTTATAATGTTCATGGCCATTTTACCGCATGACACTACAAATAATATCATTAAGTCCGCTATTGCAATAACATAACCTCATTGTAACTCCGTGTGTGACACTTTTTGCTAAAAGTTTTATTGAATCACTAAAGCTGCCTAAACACTAGTGATTTGTGCTTGTAATTTGTGTGTGCTTGACGACTTGTTACTTGTTAATGGTACTGAGCGCGAACAAATCACAAGTTATTAAAAAGGTAAAATTTCTTGTGATTTGTGCGATGTGTTAGTGGGTTTGTACGCGAACATTTTAAAATTGTTTAATTTTAGTGTACAACAAAACGTCGCATTTTATCTATTGCGGAGTATTGTAGCATTCAAAAATTTTTTGTTTCTTCTTGGATTTTCTCCTTTTTTTGTTGTGTACCAAAATAAATTGTCAAAAGTGCAATTTAATATGTAGGTCTGAGTTTGAATGTATTATTATTTAACTATATGGTATGACAAACACCAGCTTCGCTTCCGGTCTTCGACTGGACAAAGAAAGAAACTAACAAAAATTGGTGACAGAATAAACCGATTGTTATTTAATTTTGCAAGAACTCGTTTTCTATGACTAATTATTACACTTAGATGATCGCTCCATAATTTACCATAGGCCTCATGTAAAACCCATTCTCGGAAATACTTTAATATGCCTAAGACCTACCAAATAACGCTACTTTAGTAAAATATCGATGTTGTGGTAAAATAAAGTCCAATTTAGCCCTAAATAGCTAGAAATAATACGATGCAATTTTGTGATTGGTAATATTTTCAGAGTGGTATTTATATAGGAACTACACACAGAAAAAAGTCAAGTTATAAACGTAGAAAACAAGGTTGATTTAAAATTTTTCGGTGTTGATTTTGCTTTATACGTTTTTCATGTTTATTCAATCTGATTTTACAATTACTTGCGAACAACATTTTTTTCTTTTAAAATAACTATAATTCATGTTAATTTAACATTGCAGTATAGTTAGAGCAAAATGTCATTTATATTGAAATAACAATCCGAATCACGTTGAATTAAAGTTATTTCAAGTTGAAACAACGTGAATTTCATGTAGAATGAAATTGGTTTGAGTGTGTTATAACAGTGTGAAGAAGCTTCAGAGACAACATATGCATTTATTTAAGAATAATTCAAAACACTTACCCCTGTAGTAACACATGTTTCACTTAATTTGTAATCTCCTTTGTTAACAGAAGCATCAGCTGAATCGCCCGATATGGTTTTCGCCATCATTCTACTTTGAAAACTTTATGTACTATTTAACTAAATAATTTTAATTAAAAGAATACGGGAATTGTCTTCTTTTTATAACAAATTTTAAGAATGAAAATAAAAAAATTAACATACTTAACTATGTATGCATGTTAATTTAACAAGATATACTTTTGATTTTAATATAAAACAGGTTTTTTAATGGATTCAATATTGAATCCATATTTATTTATATTTTAATATTTTTTTATTTATTTTAACAGTGAATAATATTATATAGCGTGATTTAAGATTATTTTAATATTTTTCATTTAAAATTAATATGAAATAATGATAAATTTAAATAATGGACATACTTCTGCAGAAATTTACTATGATTCTCAATCAACATTTTTCCATGTTAATTTTACATTGGTATTTTTTTCTGTGTGTGTAGTAGGCTGGGTCAAAAAATACTTTTTCTCTTATCGACTTCTAATAGCGTAAAAATTTTGTATTTTTGTCTGAATTAGATCCCTGTAAAATATTATTAATTTATTATTGACCTTCAATTTTGTTAAATTTTTAATATAGCAACAATAGCATTGTATTGGAGAAAAGCATATTACTGTATTTTAGTGACTTTTAGGTTCGTGAAAATAGTGTCAGAAGCATTCATGACTCTTTGCGCTAAAAAATTCATGCAATGGTTTAATATAGACGAAACTTGAATCAAGACGAGAGATACCCGGATTTGACAGTAAAGAAGATTTTGTGACCAAAAAAGATTTTATTGTTTAATGTTGTATAAGAACCAAATTTTTATTTTTTTAAGTTTAATTCAAAATGTTTTTAGTTTTAATTAATAATAATTGATAGTAAATAAAATATTAAAATTTAAAAAATTGACTTTTTTCAAATATTCTTAATTCTTAGGAGCTCATGCGCGTGCTCAAGATGACACTTTTTGAACTTTTTTTTGCAATTTTTATTTGTTTTAACGAAATACAAAAAAATATTGCTATTAGAATATGATTCGAGAACTTTTATTTTTTCTCATACATCAGTGACCCACCCTAGCGTATAGCTTTAGAATTTAAATATTTTGAACCAGATTTAGACTTAATACCAACATAGAAAATAGTTCATGGGCACAAATACTCTTATCCGGAAAGAAGTTTGTATGGGATCTTTCAGAAATTATGGACCGTTCCTCACCGTTTTTAATTACAATCAATAATTAGAACCAATGTACCAAATTTCATCAAGTAATTGCGACCTGTACTTTGCGCACTACCAAGTGGACAGCCAGGCAGCCGGCCGGACGGACATCCTTATATCCACTCAGATAATGATGGAGTCGATCGGTATACTAAACGATGGTTATATGACCAATATTTTTAGGGGTTACAGACACTATGGTGGTGTGGGTATCAAACGAATCCATAAAATATTTTGCCAGTCGGCACATAAATTACAATAGGGGTAGAACTGAAATAAATTAATTAACTGTGAGGGTTTATTAATCATTTTTAGATCAATCAAGTCCTTAAAAATTTTAATTTTTTGACGCAGCCCTCTAAAGCACTCTTACTTATTAAGTATTATGTGCTGTTTTCACAGCGCAACTGATTGAACGTGTAGTTAAATTTATATGGAAAACACTCAAAAAACTGAGTGCTTTTCATATAAATTTCACTAAACTTTCAGTCACTTGTGTTGTGAAAACAGCACACTAATAACACTAACGGCCAATTTCACCAAGTTCAAACTAACCTTCAATTAAAGTTCCAGTTACCAATTTGTTTTGACAGCTATAACCGATAGTTAAAGCGATAATTGATAAAAAAAATTTTAAATAAAATAATAAAAAAAGAACATTGTTAATATAATTTTTAATGTTTAAACAAATTTTTGATATTCTTTAATTAGGTTATGTACA
The DNA here is from genome assembly GCA_949318255.1 of Pollenia labialis. Classification (NCBI taxonomy): domain Eukaryota; kingdom Metazoa; phylum Arthropoda; class Insecta; order Diptera; family Polleniidae; genus Pollenia; species Pollenia labialis. The sequence goes on along the minus strand of OX439139.1, from coordinate 114,582,295 downwards.
TTTGTTTAAACAATTTTGATTTTAAGTTGAACTGTTAATTCTTAATTTTTCATATTCTTTAATTAGGCTTGAGTTCATCAAATTTAATTTTCATTAAATTATTTTCACTGAGGGAAGGAATTTTACAACTTGGAATTTTTTGAAACATGTAAAGATCAACCCGGGTTCAAATCCCAGCTCAGCCAAGAAAAATTATCAATAAATTTTAATAAAAAAATTCCAAGTTGTAAAATTCCTTCCCTCAGTGAAAATAATTTAATGAAAATTAAATTTGATGAACTCATGCCTAATTAAAGAATATCAAAAATTAAGAATTAACAGTTCAACTTAAAATCAAAATTGTTTAAACAAATGTACATAACAACATACAAAATTCAACATACCGTGTAGACACAAAATATGTATGTTAACTTTTTTGTTGAAATATCATTTTCTGGCACATATTAAAATTTATATATAATCTAGTAGTTCTTAAAAAATATTTTTTATCAATGTATACTTTAACTTGTCTGATTCTAATGCTGTAATTTATAAGATATTGTGTCTTGTTGTATTAGAAAATCAAATTAATAAATACAAATACAAATTCATCGTCGTTCCGAAATTATCTTGCCGCATATCACAAAATTATTTTTTTGGGAAATTGCACCTTAAGGTTCAAATTTTAATACACAAAAATGTACCAACATGAAAAAAGTCGTCCAATATTTTTGACAAATATTGTGTTTGAAGTTCTTTATCGATTTATATAAAAATATCAAAAGTCATGGAAAAAAATTTTAAGTAGCCATTGTCACGTCCGAAATTTTTTTTTAAATTTTATCGTATACGCCACTTTTTGCGAAATATTTTTAAGTTTGTGTGATGTAAGTCAAAATAAGGTATTAAAAACTACATTGACGTGTTTCACCAATATTGAAAATTAAATTATAATAATTTTCGAAACGAAAATTTATGCTAGTGACAAATATATTTACGTATAGTTATAGTTTTTATATTATATTATCGATTGCTTTATGCATGAATAATTTTAAGGTTTATTATTACTAAAGAATGGTCCAACCATAATGCACGATGTTAATTGTAAGTCACACCGTAACGTCAAATTTTTGTCCAACTTTATTTGATATTTTCAATCATTGAACAACGCGTTAAGATTGTTGAAGCCTTTTACGAAAATGGGCGTTCAAATTAAAAATACATTTCGTGCACATCTTGATTTTATTTTGGTGAGCATAATCGATCAAATTTGTGTTCACAATCGGGAGAATTGTGCGCAAATTTCATCCAACCGGCTCTGCAGGAAATGTGAAAACGCCTGTTCATGCATGTTTGGTCCCGTTTATGGCCTGGCAGCATCATCGGGCCGTAATTCTTTGAAAATTAGGTTTGCCAAGCAGTTACTGTGAATGGTGTTCGCTATCGCGATCTGATATCGTATTCCTGGTTAAGGATATGTACCTTGATGATAAGTAGTTCCAACAGAATGTGTTCGGCCAACGAAACAATGGTTCTTTTGCGCGAGGAATTGAATGGCCATGTTAATTGGCCGTCACGATCATGTGATTTGACTCCGTTGGCCTTCTTTCTTGGTAATATTAAAAATAAAAAGTGTACGTCAATAAACCAAGAACAATTCAAGAGCTTAATTATTAGATAACTAGGCACATTAAGGATATTGAACCTCAATTATGCCTCAGAGCCATTGAAAATATGGACCATCGGATAGAGGTATGCTTCCGAAGCCGTGGCGAGCATTTGGCCAATATTTTGTCTCACACATAATTGTCATAGATTCTTCTATAATAATAAAAATTATTAAGATAATTCTCTGAAAACTTTTTGTTTTATTTACAATTAACACCCTGAATAATTGCTTAACAAAAAAATTAATTTAAGCAATAAAGCAATAATTCCATCAATATAAATAACCGTTCTGTACTACATCCGAAAAAACTATTTACATATAAAACGAAATATATTAAAATAACAGAAATATTAATAAGACAGTGTCTTTTTTGTAACATGTCTAATATACTTTGCTCACATACAACAAGATAACGCATGACTTTTTTAATTGAAAGTTTACATACGCTTTTTGTCGTATATCCACAATAATGCTACATACGATATTATAACGCATTAAATTTTTTGCAAAAGTGGATATACAGCAAAATGGCTTCGTAATATCTCATAAACCATAAGAGATAGATCCATGAGGATTGCGCAGATCGATGGATCTGTTAAATTTACCACAGGAAACGGTCGTATCTCATTTTTTTTGATTTTGTTATTTACGACAAGATAACTCCGGCACAAAGATATGTTGAATTCGAAAAATTTAGTTTTTTCAGCATATCGTCTAGACACAACATATTAAATATGCTGACAGAGGCATTTGCTATTATTTTTAAACATATGAGTGTAAGCATATATTTGCTTTTTCAACATATCGTCTAGACAAACACGGGGTTTACATTTGCCAGTACTGGCAAGACAGTTGCAATACATGCAAACTTGTCCAACTGTCTTGTCTACTGTCTAGCAAATTTTGCAGACAGTAAAATTGGACAGTGATTTGATATTTGCTAACAGTAAACTAAAGTTTTGTAAGCAAAAGAAAAACAAAAAATCAAAATGTAAAAAAAAAATATATTCTGTTTTGATTTTAAATGATTTAGTTAAGTGTTATGTTAGTAAACACTATATAATTATTTAAAGCTATGGGCCTGTTCGGAAATGCATCACTGCGCTGCATCAGTGAATTCAAATGCTTAAATACATATATCAGTGAAGTAGATGTGGATCAAAAAATTGTCAAATACTTCACAAAAATAATAGTCACACAATTAAAAAAAAAAAATTTTTATCGGCATTAAAAAAAGTTTGCTTTTCTGATGCAGCGCAGTGATGCATTTCCGAACAGGCCCTATTTTTAAATTTCTTTAGTTAATGTAAAACACCTGGACTTCCACTGCAACATTCACGTTTGACACATTTTTAAAAGTGAACTGTGTTAACTACTGTCTGGCCGCCTACGTCACGAAGAAAGTAAGTAGTATTTTTGACAACTTATATGTATATTCTTACTGTCTTGCCAGTACTGTCAAATGTAAACGCAGTGTAAGCTTTATACAACATTAAATTCAAGTCAGTGCCCAGGTTATGTGAGAAATGAAACAAAAATGCCATAAATTGAAACAAACGACTGGTTTTCTTACTAAACTGCGTCTACATTATTTTTGGAGAGTAATAATTGTCACGTAAGGAAAAACAAAAAAAACAATGTGTCTATAAAATTTTTGTGAGAAAGTTACCGCTTTGAACTGTCAAATAAACTAACGAATAAAAATGGGGTGGGAAAGCATTAAAAATTCAAAATGCAATGTTAATAATAACACGTAGGAGATAAGTACATTCACGCAAAGAAAAAACATGGTTGATACAATCACAAACGCAAACTATCATTAATGTTTGTGGTTATGATTGTGTCAAACACGTCTTAAGTAACAATATATGTTCAGACATAATGTTTTTAACTTATTATTGTCTCAAACATATTATTTCCAACCATGTTTCTATATTTCCCTTCACTATACAAAATGTCTATTTCAACATGTTACATGGTGCTATCAATAAAAACAATTACAAATTTTTTTTCTAAAATTTATTGTTTATTAAAAATACATATATGTATGTAATTTGTTTTATATTTACACTAAGGCATATGTTAAAAAATAAATTAAATACATACATTTAAGACTTGTAAAAACAAAGTCAAACACAAACTGTCCATTTTAATATCCACTGTATCGAATAATCTTGAACGGCAATTGAAAAAATTCGGGGCTTCTAATAAAATTTTGTGTCAAAATTTTTATCCCATCTCCAACGTTGTAGGTGTTTTTGGCTGCAAGAAAGACAACGTTTATACATGTATGTATGTATTTTTATAATTATATTTAAATTACTTACCTGTTTAAATAAGAGTTTTGCAGTATTTCTCCGAGAAAAAAATTTTAATTATTGTGTTATTATTTAGGTTTTCCGATTAGCTGATGCTCGCAGACGTAAATGACGTGAGAATAATTTTTTTTCATTTGTAAATACACATCGTTTGTTTTGACAATAAATGTTTGCTCAATATGAGAATGCGTTTTAAAGCAAACAAAAATTATTGTACTAAACATACCTTTTGTGTGCAACTTTTATTATGATTTTGTTTGTAAAGTTGAAAATAAAAATATTTTAGTTGCAAACATTTCACATAATTTAATATGTTTAGCTAGATCAGAGTAACTTTTAAGATGTAAAACACCATATAATATTATTATTGTGATTTTAAAAATGTTACGGACAAAAAATATTTTTTCAAGTTATAGTAGGACCATGATAAATTTATTAGGGTAAACATATTAGGCAAATATGAACAAAAATGGTCGTAGTGACCATTTATTAACCATGTTTTTTCTCTGCGTGTTGTTATTGGTTGTTTTTTTTTAATTGTTTATTTATTTTGCTTTTGACATTTTTTAAAAATATACGAATGTTTTCAAAGCCAGTTTGTAAGTGCTGGTTCACACACGTCAAGTCTTGAGCTTTTAGGAGAGAAATGAAGAGAGAATGCCATTTCTTTTCCCCTCTCTCCTAAAAACTCAAGACTTGACGAGTCAAACTTGACGTGTGTGAACCGGCACTAAGCAACAAACATTAAAGTCACACTTTACATTATTTGGTATTGCCGAGGGTAGTATTTTCGCCGCCGTCGTTGAAAATTTTTCAATTTTAGTAAATTTTGGTCGCAGTCAACGATATGTGTGGCTGGCGTACTCTGCAATTTCAAATCGGCTTCGTGTGGAATATTATGACTAGGGATGCGATTTCCATGCAAATGCATGTTTTTTTTTTATCGATAGTCTAAGAACGATGTCGACTAATTATCTTTCCGAATTATTAAATTTACATTAAATTGCCATCGATTTGTTTTTGCATATCTTGGTAAAAATTTTTATTTTTATTTATGTAGGTTTTAACTGCATTTTTTTGTATATTTCGAAATTTTTGAGAAATTTTTTTTTAATTTCCATATAATGAAAACAAGTTCTTAAAGAAATTTTTAAATACACAAAAAACACTTCAAAAAAATTTTAAAATGTAATAAAATATATCGCTTTGGTCTCCTTCCACCGCTTTCAATAGTAACAAGATTGGGGTCTGGCTGGATGCTTCAGAATTGTATTTTTTTTTTTAATTCCCTAAGTTAATCCCGCGAAGCTCTACGCTTGTCTGCAGAAAAGAAACCAGAATCTCTGGCGCTGATAGACTAGCTCACTACTAGCTAGCCTACCGTTGGTTGGGTGAGAGAGGGGGGAATGGGTTAGAAGGGCTTGTGGATACCAATGATTATGCATTTCAAAAAATAAAAGAAATATTAAATTCAGAAGTCAATTAGCAAATATATCCGTATATTGGTAAAACAAAAACTAATTAGGAGGAATTAAGTTCACTTGTTTACGTTTTCTAAAAACAGTCAGTAAGAAACTCTAAGTGGTTAGTCAAGCAAAAAGGACTCCAAAGTATTGATTATTATGGTATTGTTACATTTTTTAGCATACCATATCAACTATACGAGTTTTGGATTTAAAAATGGCATTTGTATTAAAATTATTATTATAATTTTAAATTTAAATGCGAAATTATTCAGTTCGATTAACCGATAATGCTATTAATCGATAATGGGTCGCACGTCGTAAGAACGTAGAACGTAAGGACGTACATTTTTGAAATTCCGTCGTAAACGTATTTTGTTTTCTTTAGAAATTAATGGGTCAGTGTCATCGTATCCATAGACACTATGATACTCCAAAAAGTGTGACATTGTCCACGGACGTTATGACACTGCTCTTTTAAAAGTGCCATAAAGTCCATGGACACTGTTACACTTATGACATGCCACCAAATGAATGTTAAAAAATCAAAAATTATAAAAATTTTCGATTATGTTTTCAATCTTTTATTTTTCTTTCAAATATTCAATTTGAAAACACAAAAATAGTTTAATTTTATATATTTAATTTTTCTTTTTCTATCGCAATATGGTCGCAACCGGTGTATGAAATAGCATTAGATCTATGTCGACGTACGACGTAGATACGCTTTTACGTCTACGCCAGCTATTGTGTGCCTTTGTATAAAAGATTATACGTTTTAATTAGACAACGTATCTGCGTCGTACGCCAGTACGTTCATACGGTGCAATTGTGTTCCTACCGTAATCGTGATTAACGAAATATTTATTTAATCCTTATCGTCATAATGTTAATTTGCCACTAAATACAAACTCTCTTTTGAGATCTGCAAATACACAATAGTCATACAATATTGTTTCTCTATTCCTCTACTCCAGTGATGATTTGTAAAAAAACAAAATTCTTGTTTACATTTGTCAAAATAAATATGAATTTATAACAAAAAGCAAAAAAAATTTTTTTGCTAATTGGGAAAAACTTAACTAAAAAAAACCACAGAATTGTTATTCCACTGAGAAAAGTTTTAAACACTTTTTTAATTGCATACATTTTCGTATACACAATCCTAACGAACGTCAACTAAAAATTAATTTATGAATATTATAATACAAATTTCTGAATAATGCTGCCGGATTGTTTACTTGTTGTTGTAATAAACTTAAAAACGTAGACGAGAGTACATTTTTCATTCATGCAAACTTTTTTATTTTTGGAATTTGTTAAAATAGTTCGTCTTGGAAAATGTATGACAGCAAAAAACCAACGTGTTCAAATATGAGATTGTAGCGAATAGTTTTAAAATTTATTTTCATTTTTAAGTACTGCATGCGAGTACACTTTTCCATAATCTATGGTTGACTAATTAAAATTTTGTTGTCAGCTTTTATTTTGTTTTGTTTTTTGTTTATTTAGCAAAATGTATTTTATGTTAACACTTTTGGGGGAGTATAAAATCATTAAAAGTTTCATAATTGCATTAAATTTGTTCGAGCAAAAAAAAAATTACAATTTAATCATAATTAAAAAGTGGATTTTTGTACCCTTTACCGAAGTAAATAGTATATAAGTTCGTCATTCCATATGTGATTTCTATAATATTTTGGGTCCTTATATATATTCTGGGTCCTTTTATAAGTATCACAACATAAAATTGGTTTCACGATGTCTGTCTGTCTGACGGTTAAAATCAAGTTTGCAGTAAACCTTCATATGCATAATACAACTACCGATTGGTACTAGGGATGCCAATAGGGACTGTTTCTCGCAAATCCTGGGATTCTAAATCTCAAAACATAAAATTCCGGGATTTTTCGGGATATTGGCATTTTTGGGGGTTTGGGGTTTTTGAAAATTTAAAGATAAAGGCTTTTTATAGATATTTATTAAAAAGAGTCTTTGAAAGAGGTTATGAACAATAGTTTTATAATTAATTTATTATTTTAAATTAAAGTATAATGTTATATTGATTACTAAAATTTGTAGAAATTGTGATTTTTTCCTCATTTTATGATACAAAAATAACGTTAAATTTTAAACAAAGTGTTAATTGATTCAATTAAGAAATAATTACCATAAATTCTATTATTTATTCAATTACCTCAGTTCATTCAAACTGAATTAAAAAAAAATTTAACATTGTACAGTAGAATCCCGATAGTTCGTAAACGCAAGGGACCGGCCATTTCTGACGAATTATAGGGGTTTTCGATTTAGCGGGGTTTCGATTTACCGGGGTTAAAATAAAATAAATTCGAATTAACGGGGTTTTTCAATTTATTTACTAAAACGATAAAAAAACATAAAAAAATTGTTAAAAAGAAAAAATATATAAAATTGTTCATAAAACAAACTGATCTTAAGAAAATAAAGAAACACACAAAAATAAAATAGCGGTAAACAAAAAATCTTTCTTTCCATGTTTCTGTTGTTTTTATTGCGAATTATAAGTGGTAGTTAGCAAACAATTACGATGTATAAGAGGTAAAGACTATTTTATTTGACAAAAAAAAATTACGAATTAGCGAGGGGACCAAAATGTATGGAAATTTTACGAATTAACGAGAATTTTTCAAGGGACCGACAAATTATTACGAATTATCGGGAATTACGATTTGTCGGGGTACGAACTATCGTGATTTATTTGTAAGATTCTATAAAAATATTTATAAAATTCATTAAAATGAACAATTGAAATTTGAACTCGAAATTAATTAACAAAATCAATTTAATTAGTTCACCATAAAAATCTTATTTTAACAAAAGCACACATTTACACCCACCACCACTAGTGGTGGGATAAAATACAATTGGTAATTTCGTGAAATCGCTCTAAAATAGAATAACAAAGTTTCCGGTTTTCTTTCGTTGTCAATGACATTTTTAACAGAGTTAATCAAATCTTAAGGGGAAAGTAATAATTAATTTCTTTTTATACAAATAAAATAATACGGGATTAGCTGAATCTGGAAAATCTCGGGAGTTTTCGGGATCGAGATTTCGGGATTGGCATCCCTAATTGGTACTTATTTCGAAAATAATTCCATTGAAAATTGGCCAAATCGATTTAGAAATGGCAAAGGAATGAGCAGCAATGTTCAAAAATGGGATACAAAAATTTAAATTTTGATAAAAACTTGATTTTTAGGCCTGAAGTATGACCCAAGGATTATTTTTGTGTATCAAAAAATAAAAAATCCTAAAAAAGTCGGCAATTTTCATAAAAACTTAGTATGACGTATTCAAAAATTAAGGTACATAAAAAAATCGGAAATATTTTCCATAAAAGTAGGAAAAATCAGTCCGTAAACAAAAGTGTTTATACCCAAAAAATTAAAATATTTTTGAAGAATAACAATTTTCGGAAAACAGATTAATTCTCGATAAAACCCAAACACGTGCAATAAGAATCGGCAGAGCCGAATATACATACATAGAGCTTATTTTATACCCACACCACAATAGTGAAGTGGGTATTATGCGTTCGTGCTGATGTGCGTAACACTAAAAAATTTTGGTCCTTTTTTTAAGTATACCGATCGGCACAGAATCATTTTCTGAGGCAATCTTGCAATATCAGTCCGTCCGGCTAGCTGGTGGTCTGTTGATGTAACCTTGTGCGCAAAGTACAGGTCGCAATTTGAATGTTATTAGATGAGGTACTTGTGTTTTAATTGTAATAAGGACGAAGCCTATTGAATTTGGGAAAATTTGTCCACAATTTTACATGGCCCCAATACAAACTTCTATCTGGAAATGTCTTTGTTCCCATTAACCATCTTAATATGTTTATCTTTAGATTTAGTCCAAACTTACACTTTTGTTATCTTAATCATCTTAGAAAATGTTATTGGAATCGGTCCAAATATGACCATAGCTGCCTTACATATGATATTCCCGAAAAAGCTTTTAATGCCATAACTACCTCAACAACAGTTTTATATGGATATAAAACAAGATGACGATACATTTTATAATAGCTACTAATTCATGACAAACTTTCATGCTGGTAGATCCACCATTTGACCAAAAATTGTATAGCAATCCGCTCTCTGAAATCGCTTTAAGACAAACAAATCTCATATAGATGTCAATAGCTAGATAATTGGGGTATTCACAAGGTAGTCATAAAGTTGTAAAGGCATATTTATTTACAAATATTTACAAGATATATATATGCCTGCTGTGCGCTACCGTTTATAATTTATATTTCTACTGTACAGTTATTACGAATCAATGAACACAGAATTACAATTTTTATTTTGTTTGAAACACAACAATATTTGTTTTAAACAATTGTAAAAAATGATTTAGGACATTATGACGATATGACTTGATAGCACTCCTTGTGAATCCCCCAAATATATGAAAGAAAGAACTTTTATTCTAACCTTATCAAATACTCTTGTTTTAAAAGGTCCATGATTAATCGAACGTAAAAGGTATCAAATTGTCGGTCCTGACTTTCTTGTTTTTTCTTAATTTAATAAGTTCGGCATAAAAGTATACATTTTACATACAAAATTTTATATAAAAAATTTCAAAATTGTATTATCTACTCTCAATTCTTTAAAATAGTATATTTTGAGGCATCCCGGGAAATAAAAAATTGCTCATAGTTTCAGAAAACAGTTATATTTGCTCAGAAATTTAGTTTTCTTTTCTCTAAAAAATAACATCTGTGGATGGGTTGTTTTATTATATCAATTACAAGAAGTGAGTACATACGTAAATCAATGTCTCCTGCTGCCATAAATCTATTAAAAGAAGGATAGGCAGTGCAAGAGTTGATAATTAATACATTTTGTGAACTGAAGCGTTGATAAAGAACATAAATTCAAAATAAGATCCAGGCAATAAATTCTCATTGTCCATGGACAAGTCTTAAGTCTTGAAAATAGGAGATACCTAAACATATCGGCTCCACACAGAAAAAAATCATAAAAGTTGAAAAGTAATTAAAAATATATTATTGAGTATAAATTAAAATTTTCAACAATTTTTTTTATTAAAAAGTTTAAAATTGTTTATACTTCTACAATTTTTGATTTGCCGTTTGTCAATTAAAAAAGTTATTGGAAATAATTTAAAAATTTTTAAATATAATAAAATTTGGTAACTTAAAATTTTTATTTAATCACATTTTCATTTCAAAATTTAATTTAATAGTGTTTTCACACCTAAAGTTAAAACCTGATTTTAACATTAAATCTATTAACAGCTGATTTTGCGTTCACATTACAAGTTTTATTAAATCAGGTTTTAAATCACAGTTTGGCTAATTATTTTCTCCAAAATAAAATTAATTTTTAGTAGGAATAAGAAAATTTGTAAAAGAAGTGAATGAATTGAATGCTTGGAAATCAAACATTTTTGTATAAATAATTAATTTTAGAATATTTCATCGGTTTGACGTTTTTTATTTTTTTAAATTTATTTATTTTTATTGAGCGCCATCCCAGCTAGCATGTGGGTGATAATATTTTGTAAATATTACCTAAATGAGTCTTCTTAGATCCTATTTGATGATTACAACCTGATTTATTACTTGAACGATTGCGATTTCATATATCGTTACCTAAAATGCAAAAGGCCTTATTGACCAAAAATTAAAAATGATTGATTCTGATGTATTGCATTAACACAAATGTACTCATAGAAATTTATTTGTATTTTATTTATTTATATACAAATGATTAACGCTAAATGGCTGAAAAGGATTTTATTAGGAAAATAGATGAAAAATTAATTATAAATTTATTATTATTTCTTTTTGTTTTGTATTTTTGTTTATTCGTCTTGTCAAATTAAAAGAGAAAAATATGATTTCTTATTTCCTGTTCGAGAACCCAGTAACATTTGTTTGGCTCAAAATAAAATTTGTTCAAATAATCAGGAGGTACTTTTAACAAAGAAATTAAAAAAAAATTTAAAACATGACAATTAAAAATTTTTTAAAATATAATTATAAGCTTTATAATTTACTATTAAAAACTGTGACGAAAAATACTAACTAATGATTAAGTATAAAACCTACCATTATATTGATCAAAAAAGAATCAGATAATTGCATCACGAATAATTCTTTGAGGTGATTCATCGGCAGTGTAGCTTTTTCTCCCAACAAGAGTATCATTTATGATCGAAATATGTGCTCATTCCTAAAAGATTCGATTGTGATATAAAATGCTAGCTGGGATTAAACATTATCAGCTGTTTTCAATCTTTTTAACTTGGTAGCACTGAAGTTAGTACAACTAAAACATGGTTGTATTTCATAAAATCTACTTAAAACCAAATCAAAAGAGGTTTTAAGATGGTTTTAACAAAATTATTTTGTATGGTAAAACCTGGTTTAATGATTGGTTTTATCGTTAAAACCAAAATTTGTGGTAAAACCTTAAGTGTGAAAACACTATAAGAAATAATTTTTTGCTTTTAAATTGTTGACAAATAAAAAAAAAAGTGAATTTTTTGCGTTTCAAGAAAAAACCATGGTAAACTGCATATCTTGCTTCTTATGTGACAAACTATTTTTTTGCCCAAATGAGTTTTTTGTTCATTTAAAAAATTGCAGTTTTGTTAAAGAAAACAAAATATATTTGTGTAATTTTAATAATTGTTTCCAAAAGTTTTCCTTAAAGAAGTCATTCAAAAAACATGTGTTAAACCATTTTAAGGATATAAATTTAGTTTCGCCGCAGTTCGACCAACAAGGCTTTCTTGAAATAAATTCCAAATTATCAAGTATTCACCCTGCTTCTTCGGAAACTTTAGCAGATAACAATTTTAAATCTAAAAGTTTGGAAAACAATTTACATCATCAACATTTGCAAGCTATGCGAGATTCTGCAAGTAAGTTTTTATTATCATTGCACTCTTTTAATAATATCTCAAGAGCTGATATAAATAAAATTAGAGAAAACGTGGAGGAAAATATTTTGTGTCCAATTATTGAATTTCTCAAAGAATCGATTCAACAAGATTCGAACACAAAGATGATTTTAGCTAGTGTAGCTGAATTATTTAAGAAAATAAAAACGGAGTACAGATTTGAAAAGTGTATGAAAGAACTGGATCTGATTTCAAATCCTAAAAGCTTTAAAATTGCTAACTCAAAGAATCCTACAGGGACTTTGGAGTTTCAGTTTAGGAAACTTTTTGAGTCTCAAGATTTGCTTAACAATGTTTTAATTCACATGGAAGAAACAAAACAAAATAAAAACATTAGTAATTTCATACAAGGAGATTTGTGGATTCAGAAAACCAAGCTTTATCCACAAAAGATACTAATTCCATTTTTTATATACGTTGATGATTTTGGGATTAATAATCCTATTGGTTCTAAAGCAACAAACCAAGTCATGTGCAATGTATATTATAGTTTTCCTTGTTTTCCTGAAAAATCGTCTAAATTAAACACTGTATTCTTAGCATGCTCTATAAAATCTGCGGATATAAAAAGACACGGTGTTAATGAATGTTTAAAGCCATTGGTGATAGAATTAAAAAAGCTCGAATCGAGTGGGATTGAAATCAAAACATCTACTGGTACAAAAACAGTATAATTTATTTTGGGTTTAATCTTAGGAGATAATCTTGGCTTAAATACAATTCTTAATTTCACGAAATCGTTTTCATCAAACTATTATTGTAGATTTTGCCAAATTAAAAAGGATATTGCCCAAAGCTCTTGTAGAGAAAACATTATTTTATTAAGAAATAGAATAAATTATATGGAAGCTGTAACATCAAGTGTACAATCTGAAACAGGAATAGTTTCAAATTCTATATTCAATTCTATACCATCATTTCATGTCACTGAAAACTTCAGTGTAGACTTAATGCATGACATTTTCGAGGGCGTGTGTCATTATATTTTTGCCGAATCTTTTTTATATTTCATAAAAACCATGAAATATTTTGATTTAAACAGTCTAAACACAAGATTAAAAAGTTTTTCTTATCTTAACATGGATAAAGGCAGAGAAAAGAAGCAAATTTTAATAAATGAACTGGAAAATAGAAAACTTAAATTATCTGCCAGCCAGATGATGGCCTTTTGTCACTATCTTCCACTTATCTTAGGAGATCTTATACCACATGAAGATGAAGTGTGGAAATTTATTTTAAATATTCTTGAACTAGTGGAAGATGTGATGCACTATGAAGTTTCCCATAACTATTTGGTAAACGTTGAAAAGAAAATTGAAATAGTAAATAACAAATATCAAAATCTATTTAAAAAGAAATTAACACCTAAGTTCCATTTTCTTACACACTACCCCATGATTATAAGAAAATGTGGACCATTAAGCAATATATGGACTTTCAAGTACGAAGCTAAGCATAAGGAGTACAAAATATATTCTCATGTTATAACATCACGTAAAAATATTCCTAAAACATTTGCATTTAAACAGCAAATGAGGTTTGCAAATATTATATTAAATCCTACACAAAACACAGACTTCATATTTAAAACTCATTTAGTGGATTCAAAAACCAAAAATCGCATTAGTGCTGCACTGAGCATGGACAACAAAAGTATAACATTATACAGAGAAGCTCAAATTTATGGATATAAATATAATGAAAACTTGTTTATTGCTACATTTACACAGGACATCAATCTATTCGCAATAAAATGTATTGCAAAAACAACGGATGGTGAAATTTTCATATGTTGCCAAAAAGTACTTACTGAGTACAATATTCATTTTTCAGCCTTTGAAGTTCGGTACGTAGCAAACATATATGCCGTATTAAAAATGAATGATCTTCTCGGCCCCCCAGTAGAAATGGTCAAAACTCATTGTGGCAAAAAATTTGTCAAATTGAAGGAGTGTTATCATAATATATATTAATTTTAATGTTTTTTTTTATGAACTACAAGGACAATCAAATAAATATGACCGATGAAACTTCATATTTATGTAAACTACTGAGCAAATGGAAACTTCCACATATTTACATTAATTTACGAGGTAATTATTATTTTTCATATTGTAAATATTAAATATACAGATGTACATACATAAGTAAATAATATTAATTATATATATTTTTTTATAATTTTTAAAAGATCAATGTATTAATACAGATGTTTTACAATATCTTAATCAAAACCACATTAATAAATTATTCAATAATATGTCAGTTGGAGATCAAGCTGCCTTCGAACATCACCTAAAAATATGGTTAAAAATTTCTTCAACCACCAAAAAAGCAGAGGAAGAAGACAAATTTGAAAATATACCAGAACAGAACAAAACTAAAATCCCAAGCCTTATATCTATATTAAATGATACAAATGTTGGCCATAATATAATAAAAAACTATAAAGAAAAACAGTTTTTTAGTGAAGAAATTCGCGTTCTATTAATTAATACTATAGCAAAATATATTGAAGTAAAAGGCTATCAGTGTACATTAGCAGATTGTACAAATATAGAACTACAAATATGCACTATGTTTCCATCAGAGCAAATAGTAAGAAGTAGCTTAATGAATTTTAGTACTTTACTAAAAATTTAAGAATCTTAAATAATAATGTTTTTCAGAGTAACTACAAAATTGGAAAAAGAGGAAGATTATATAATAAAATTCACAATTTAAGACGACAAAACAAACCTTTATTAAAGGAAGATAAACAAAAGTTACAAGAACTCTCATCTTTTAGTTAGTATTTTCATAATTTATGTCAATAAAGTTTTAATTTTAAACATTACACCTTTTTCGTATAGATTCAGAACCTGACGCCCAATTTTCAATCCAATGTTTAAGAAATAATAATATAACAGCTGATGAGTTAGATTTGTATTGGAGAAAATGTTCATTTTATAGACTAAATCAATTAATAACCCTAAAAACTACCAACGATATATTAACTGAATGGCCAGAATACATTAAACCCTCAGGATATCATTTGGTTTGTACCTACCTACATATATAATTAGACTCGTAATAACATTTTACTTTTTTTTTGCTTTTGTAGATCGATAAAGATTTTTGCATTAAATTTCCCAAAGCCAAATCTATTGAAATAAAATGGACCCATAACGCTGAAAAGTTGTACAAAGTTCTCCATGAAAAAATTGTTAACTCATCAGCATTATCTATTTTAGAAAAGGCTAAAAATAGTAACGATGGTACTTATGAACATATACTTACATACATATTTTAACTTAATTAGCTATTATAAATATGTACATACATAAAAAATTATTAAAATTATTTTTTAGAATCTCGAATATTTACTACTTTTTGGTTGCTGCACCATTTACTACCACCATCACTTACAGTATTTACAGATTCAAGTGGATCAAAGCGACGAAAGAAATTTTCCGTAGATGATTCACAACATTCATTTGCAATTATGGGCAAGACTCAAGAAGAAATCGAAGCAAAACTTAATTTGCTAAAAATCCAAAAATCAAACATCCAACCTTTGCTTTTGGTAGTTGGTGAAATTTGGGACGTTAAGACTATAACATTGTACTGCGATGATAAAATAAAATATCCTTTTGTTAAATGTTTAACAGCTATTGATATATTGTATAAGCTTATGTTCGTATTTAATCTTCAATTTCCAAAGGAATCTGAATTTTTTTATGTATTTATTCAGTCATTTTTTTATGAGATGCCAAAATCAAAGAACAGTTTAAAAGTAAATACACTCTTAAACCAATTATTAAATTAAGTAATTGTACTAAAACCATTTTTTTAATTTCATTTGTTTAGAATGTATTTGCTAATATTAACTAAAAACATTTAAAAATATGCATGTATTATTTGCTTAATTTTGTTAATTTTAATTTATATTTTAGTGTAAGAAGTAATTTTGTTATTCATTATTTAATAAAAAAATTAATTAAACAAAAATTTGGTTGTTTAATTTAAAGAAGATAGAACGCTAACAATTTTCTTTGTTAATATTGCAAAAAACATAGTTGTATTCCAACAATATATATATTCAGTATGATAAACTTAATGTTGAAGCATAACTTCTGATAGCTAAACAAATTTTTATTTAATAGGACAAATTCAGTTTTAAAACAATAATGCTGTTTAATAACAAATTTTATAATTAATATTACAATATGATTGTTAAAAAAATTTATTGAATGTTAACAAATTTAAGTAACCAAAAATTTTATTATATTTACAAATTCTGTTGTTGGTGCCTTTTCAATTAAAAAATTAATTGTATTGACGAATTTGGTAATTAATATGACAATTGATTTGTCGTAATTTTTTTCTGTGCATTATTGCAACATATCTACAAAAAAAAAAAAAAAATCGAGCTTGGTAATATATCCGGGAAGTGCGGGGAAACCGAAATAAGAAAATAAGGAAACTTGTCTAAGATACTACACCATACAATTTGAAAAACACATTGTCCTAAAGATTGCAGATTGACCTAATGAAAAGAAAAGGTTTGTAAGAAGAAGTCGGGATGATGCTATTTTTGGCATCAACCTTGATATCAAAAGCATGCAACAACGGTTTGAAGACTCACTAATCGCTTTGAGTATCAGAAAGTCATTTCCTAAGCCGTTAAACAATTTTAATATATTTATTAAAATATTTTATATATTTTATGAATTAACTTTTTGATCAAATATCTTGAGCACCTCAATTTATGTCTGTTATTATTGTTTTATGAATTAAATTGTTATGTTTAAGTTATCTTTTTATCTTGTATCTGGAGCATAATAATAAGGAATTTACATATAAAAGCGTAAGGTAGTAACAATTCAAGTTCCGCATTTATTTTACATACTTTGTAAACAAGTTACCTTACGTTTGCTTATAAAAGTTTTTTTCATTAATTAAAAACAAATCTACTTTGTATTATTTGTATTGAGCGGGATCCCGGTATCCCGGGAATTTAATAATAAAAAATAATTTCCCGTTTTCCCGGGAATCGAAAAACACCGGGCAAAAAACTCTACTTTACAGTTATTTAGTACCTAATTCAAAAATGTTGTAACAGAAATCTTATGTGTACCATATTAGACTCTTTTAGTTATAATGCTAATTGTAGCCGCTGTGTCTATCCAGTATTACGAGTATGTTCATTTAAACCACTTAGTTTAATGACTTATCATCACCATGACAGTCACCTGCACTAATCGTGATAATTTTCTATGAGGGAAAGTATCTGTGCGAGTGCTTGTGTAGCTGTGCGTATCTGTGCTAAGTAACTAAGTAAACCATTTTTGTCGTCATGTCTAATGACAGCAAACAAAAATGTTAAGAGTGAAATATTTAAATTTCCCCATAAACTGATAACAAAATTCTATGAGATTTTTACCTCAACTGCTTCTGGACATATTCTGACATTTAAGATTACTTATGGCGCAATTATTAAGCTGGAGGAGCACATCATGTATTCTACGCTTTTTCGCCTTATACTCAACTATCAAAAAAGTAGAATCTGTGAAGTTTTATAAAAGCGTAAGATGCCTTGACGCGTTGAATGTAAAAAGATCTTTTTCTTTCTACTTTTGTAAGCGTCTCAAGCAGATTTTGAACAAATCAGCTGATTTTGACAAATAAAATTTTATATTTACTTGTGGCGCTACTTAAAGTCAGGATTAAGAAAACTGCAGTCCAAACCAAAAACTATCGAACAAAAAAGTAACAGTGGCCAATGACAAATGAAGAAGTGGCAGATCTGGCAGTTTTTCTACTTTGACTGTTAGTCATCAGCCATATTATAAAACATTTGATTCGTGTCCATAGAATAAATTTTTTTTTAACAGCATTGAGTCGTTTTCTATGCCTTAAATCTTTCTTTCCGTAACAAACTCACAAATACTGCTTGTACATGAAACAAATTACACTTTTGCATTCGTCTTGCCCCTTTCATCACTAAACTTAAATGTTTCGCAGCAAATGTTTCATAATATGGTTTGGGACTTAAGAACGATATGGTTTGACACAGAAAATAAACACGCACAGAAAAAATTCTAGACAATATTTCTTGCAATTAAACCACTAATCAAAAATAAAATTCGTGTTAATAAAAGATTTGGTCAAGTGATTAATTAAACGTTTATTTATATCAACAAAATTAATTCAGAAAATTTTGTGAATATCAAAAAATATTTACATAATTGATACTGACAATTTGTGTACTGGTGAAAATTTTATTAATTTTTTAATTAATGTTACAATTTTTTTAATTGAAATCAATTTTTATTTTTTTCTGTGCGTATTGACAAAGTTGCTTGAGCCAGCTTATGCTGGGCTTCAAATAAAAATAATTGAGCACATTTTTGAAAGGAAATTATTTACTTCGTTTGAAATATATCAGACAATTCTTATCCCGTTTTGTCCGATATTTCATAACATTTTCTTTAAAGTAGTCCCGTGATAGGTTCTTTTGTGGTAGAAAACGGATTTAGTTCTAAAACTTTAAGCGAACTGTTTTTTTTTTATTTAACTAGTCTATTGTACGAAGTCACATCAAACAACATTTAGTTTTGTCAAACTGGTCTTAAAACAAACTTCTTGAATCGTTGAAAGCTTGAGCAATTGTTACTTGGTTTTGCTTTTCCAATTCGATATGTTTTAAACAAATTTCTGAAGTCTACGAAATGTCGGCTGAAATAAATGCTTTACATAAGGAAAAGGCAAATATGTTATTCGTGTCGGCTTTTGTTAACAATGTAGTTTTTGTTTTTTCTGCAAAATGATCATACAAGTCTTTGTGTTTTTGGGAATTTAGATGCTGCTCAAATAAACATTTCCTTTCGTCATTTACACCTTCATTGCAAAATTTACAAATAATTATATTTCCATCAATTTTAAAAATGTCTATGTATTCTCCAACATATTTGTTCAGAATAGATGAAGTGGTCTGCTTTACTTTTGGCATACCTCCTGGAAAATAGTTTTGTTGGTAAAAATTTCCCTATAAACTTTTTTTTTTTAAATTCGTAAATAACTCTGTCCGATTAGTTTGATAAATTTTTCAATTTTTCCCAAAGAAACGGTTTCGATTTTTTGACAACTTTCTATACAATTCTCAATACGTTTTTTATGGAATATGAATAATTCGTAACTTTTGCAGACATTCGCTAAGAATTCTTACAAAAACCGAAACAAATTGTTTGCTAGGTTATACTTATTTAATGCATCAACACTTCTAGTGATCATTTGTTGTGTACAAACTGTTTATTTAGCTATGTAAAGTTTACTTTTAGTTTGTTACTATGTATGTATGTGTAAATTTCGTATGGTTTTTTTTCAGTTTTTCATAAAAGAAATTTCAACAGAATTGTTTGCTAATGAGATTATTAATGTTGTAGTCATGTTTTCTGTATTTTATAAACAAAGCATTACGCTGGCGACCAGTTATATTTAAAAATGTTTTATATTGTACTTAACAAAGAATTAAAGCTTTAAGCCTGAATTCAAACTCCAAAATACAGATCAAACTTGAAGTTATCAATGACAAATTAAAATATTTTTTAAATAATTTCATAGAAATTACGTAGAGTAGTGTGTCCCAAGCACATCGGAAGATGTTTAGAGGTAACTTAAGTCTAATTTTTGCCAAACATCGGGTCTGCCAGCCGTTTTTTAAATTGTCTTCATAACATTGTCAAACAGCCACGATTTTCTTCACTTTTTAGGAAGTAATTTAAAAGAAAATTGTCCAAGCTTTATTTTGGTGGACTATAAGTTTTTGCAATGCATTTGCTGCTTAATGCACCCTTTATTAAAATTGTTCGTAATATTTCAATAAATTAGGTAAATAACGTTTTATAACTTTTAATCGACGACTGCCAACGCGTTGATTATCATAATATATTTAATCGTTTGTAGTTGCAAAACCATTACCAAAATAAACTTGGGACCTAAGAAACTTAAGCCTTTTTCTGTAGTTATTTTGGTCATTTATAAAATTATTTTTATGGCTTAAGTGCAAGATGATGAATACCCAAACACACTGGGGTACAATTGCACTTAATTAAGAAAAATAAGAGGCTGTTCAAAGATATTTTTAATTGTATATATTAAATTATATAACTCTTCATACTATTCGAATGTGTATTCTAAGTCAAATTAAACTCCTCGAAAGCTTTTATACTTTAAAAGTCTTATTCCTTCAATATTTTCCAGGAATATTTTTTATGCACTATCAGAATTTTTATGTAACAAATGTACTCACCAAATTCCCATATTCTTTTTATATTAAATTATTTAATTAATTTTTCTAAATTTTTAACTAAAAGAATCTAAATTGAATATTTCTTTGCGAAGGTAAATTGGGATACAAATGTACCCAGGTTATGTATTTGCATAGGTATAAACTTTTGAAGCTTTTAGCTACGTAACTACTGAACCGAATTTCATAAACGATCAAGTATTTTGGCATCCGCTTAGAAAAGTGTTTATTTATCGTTGTACCTACTATATAGTCGATAAATCATATGGCTTTTAGATGTTTAGCATACAATTTATACACTGTTTATCACACACCAATTTTCCGTGAGGCTTCTTATTTATTTATCCTTAAGCAAACCATTTGACTCAAATAAATTTAAAAAATTAAAAAAAAAATAATTTAATTAAAATTAAATTAATAAAATAATAAAAAAAAAAAAATTAGTAATGTTTTACGCACTTTGCACAATATTATTTTAAATCTATAAATAAAAGGTTTTTGTTTTGTTTTTATTATTTTTTGTTATTTTATCCACTTTTGATGTATCTTTTGGCAGAGTTGCCACGATACATCAATCTGAATAGAGAGAAAAATAAAACTGTTCACCGTGGTTATAAATAAGTTAGTGAATCACACAGTGGTTATTGCAAACATATACAGGGTGGTGCAGACTTTTTTATTTATGGGATTATTATAATTTTTTTTAATACAGTATATTGTTGCGGAATTTTTTGCAATTAGTTTTGAAAAATGATATCCTGTAAGTGATGTCAATTTTCTACTTCGCACATACGTGCTATTTTTATCATATTTTCCATAACTTTCGGTGTAATTTCGGGTTTAATGGCTATGATTTCATTTCGAATGTTGGTTTTTAGTTGGAGTATGGTTCTTGGTTTGTTAACGTACACTCTTTCTTTAAAATATCCTCAAAGAAAACTGTCAGGAGCTGCTAATGCGTTCGCCGAATATGTCCCTTAACAAAGCCATTGAGGCACCTGCAGTATGTGCTGCGGCTCTATCTTGCTGAAACCACAAGTTTGGATGGTTTTCCACAGCAGACCTAACAACATTTTCCAAAATCGTCAGATATGCACTACTGCTGATAGATATTGAAACACCACTTTGATTTTCAAAAAAATATGGGCCATTTATCAAAGTTTTTCTTGGGATTCAAAAATTAATTAATATCGTTTCTTTTAAATATGCTAAATTCCCATTTCATACTATTGAGAAACTGAAATTTATTGTTGAAGGGATAAGTTATTCCTATGCGCATTTCACTGGTTGCTTAGGCCAGATCGTCAGGGAACTTCATCCAAAGATTTTAGAAAAGCTTAAGATATTATAGAAATAAAGCTGTTAAGCGAATAAGAATTATAAACCTGAGATTTACTTGTAACAATATCAAAGCTTAAACAAAAATAACAACAATAAACAGTGAGTTTATCTTTTCTTACAGTGCCGACTACAATTGGTTGATTTTTTGTCAACTCTTTTGGAGGATACACCGCACCAAACAGTACACTTAAGTGGGTGTTATTGTCGCTGATGAACTGCTCTTGGATTCTCCGTAGCCCAAATCCTGCAGTTTTGTTTGTTGACATACTCATCCAATAGCAAATGGTAAATGGACGAAATGCACGTTGTCTCAACACAATACAATGTTTTAGAAATGAAATTCAATTATTTTTCTACGTTGTGCATGTTTCATAATTAATTCCCCAAGTTTCCTTCACAAAATGCTGAAAAAAACATAGAAAAAATAATAATTAAAAAAGTTATAAAGAATTCAAACCATTTAGCTCATTCTGCGCCACCCTGTATACGCTGAATCAAAAACTAATCTTATCTTACCCAAACATTTAACGCGTTCCCCATTTTTATACACATAACGTGGTAAAATATTTATAAATAAACTGAAAAAAAAGTATAACAATTTTTCCCCTATTAAAAAGAAACACAAGCAAACACTTGAACTACTTTCCAAAATTACAATAATTTTTTTTCTAATACAGCCACCACTCCCAACATTTTATGAGACATTCAGATTTATTGCAACATTTAAACGTTAAATCACAGTCAACACAATGCCAAAAGTACACAAATAATTTCGTGCTTATCTATGAAATAGAAAATTCCACAAAACGTTCCGTTAATATTTTTTTACAAAAATAGTTTTCTTTACTTTTCGTCGCTTCGTTTTACGATTGCAGCAAACTTCTTTTGATGACTGTTAAAAACCAACTTTTTCCTTATGAAAATTCTTTTTATTTATTCTTTTGCTGCTTGTAAAACTTTATATTTTTCTACTTTCAAGGGAATAAATGGAAAGAAAGTGGAAAAGACGACTGTTTGGAGTAGCATGTGGCTGGAACGAATTCAGTAAGCACTAATATATATTTATACCCACGCCACCGTAGTGAAAAGGGTTTTGTGTGATTGTGCTGAAGTGTATAATATATACAATTACTGGTCTTTGAAACAGCTTAAAGTATACTCAGCTACACAGAATTAATTTCTGAATCGATCTGGCAATGCCCGTGCACAGAAAAAATTATTAGTAATTTTTTATCAATTAAAAAAATTATTTAAACAGAATTTAAACTTAATTATGTATCGTAATAATTGAATCAATTATTTTTTTTTGTTGAAAGAAAATTAAAATATATTTTTGATTTAATTAACATTTTAGTTGTTTTGAAAAAATTTTGAATTAAAATAATAATCAAATACAAAAAAATTATTTGGTTTAAAATAAAATAATTTAAACTTGTGAAGTTGATGTTGGAAATTGTCAAAATCAATCAAAACATTGTTTGAAACAGCAAAGTTTTTTGATCATAATTTTTATTAAAATTAAAAATATTGTTTATTGAAAAAACAATATTCAAAATATTAAATATTTACAATTTCTAGTACTCAATATAATCATTTTGGTTATAGGAGAAAAATCAACAAATGGGTTGCTTGATTCTATGAATTCGGTATAAAATTGGTGATTAGAGAATTTTTTTAATTTTTTCTGTGTGCGTCTGGATGGTTGACTGTTAAAATTAAAATTTTGCCCAAAAAACAGGTCGATATGTCAGAGATAATTTCTGTGGCATTTTGACAAAACATCTTAACTCAAATTTAAAAAGCTGAAAAAATGTTGTAAATCATGCGAATTTTCATCCAAACAAATATAGCATACACTCTCAAAACTCTGTCGGCAAATACTTTCTTAATTGTTTTGTATCGAAAGGCTTGGTATAAAAATTTACAAGAGCTTTTTACCTAAAACGCAAAAGGCCTTATTTAACATTTAGAAAATTTTACAGGAGAAGCAAAAACAATTTCAAATAAAAATTTTGATTAATTGATTTAAACTGTCTATAATTATTTTTTCTTCTATTTTTATACCCTTCTCCGAAGGTAAAAGAATTATATATACACTCACAATATTCTGTACGTTAAATTAACTGAAATTGTAATACAAAATAAATGAAAATTCAGTTAAAAATCCGTCTACTTATTTTTCATTTATTTTTAAATAAAAGTTCATTTAATTTTTACTGTCCAAAATTCCGTGTTCCGTAAAAACAAATTAATTTTAAGTTCTTTTATATAAATTAACTATCAAAAAAGGAACTGAATATTCCGTAAAAACAAGGATATATTCAGTTATTTTATCAAATTCAGTAATTTTTGCTTACTCCCCAAAAGAGCCGAATTTCTAAAAAATACCAGACAGTCACCTGTCCGCTTGGTTTTCTAATGAGACCACGTTGTTTAGAGAAGAACTCTGAATTATAAGACACCAGCAGCATGCATGACTGATATGGCTTTGCAATTTTTTTACTTGTACAATTTGATGTATTTAACGAAATTATTTTAACAAAAAGAAAATGGGAATTGCTTACACAAAACAAGCAAAAATTTTAGTTTTGTAAGTTAAATTATATAAAATAACTTCCTAAAATAATTCCTTTGCTTTTAACGGAATATTCAGTTAATTTTTGACAGTTAATTTATATAAAATAACTGAATATTTATTTTTTTTTACGGAACATGGGGTTGCATTTTTTACAGTTAATTTTTATAAAATAATTGAATATTCATTTGTTTTTACGGAATTCGCGATTGAATTAATAATAGTAAAAATTAAATGAACTTTTCGTTACTTTAAATTACATTTTCATTAAATTTTACATAAAGAAGAAATTAACTTAATCAACGGACAGTATTAACTGCAACTGAAAATCGTTATTAATATTAATTTAGTTTTTTGAATAACTGTTCGAATCAGTTAAAAATAAATTTGTTTATTTATTTAAAAATGACTGAACGGAATACCTCTTACATAAACTACAGTCCGTTACTGTAATAATATTGTTAAATGGGTTTCCCG
Organism: Pollenia labialis; assembly: GCA_949318255.1. NCBI lineage: Eukaryota > Metazoa > Arthropoda > Insecta > Diptera > Polleniidae > Pollenia > Pollenia labialis. Next base: position 114,557,193 of record OX439139.1, on the reverse strand, counting down.
AAGCCCCCAGATATTAAGATGGGTTATTTAGTATATATATGTTTTGTCAGACATGCTCATTATAATTTTGCTATTAAATTTTACCCAGATCGGTCCAAAAACCACGACAACCTCTAATTTTTTCAGTAAATCCCTTGTTGTTTTTGTTTTTTATTTATATTTCCTATTTATCTTGAGAACGGCAAGAGCCTAAGTTTCCAAATTAGGTTCAAATCCTAAGGCTGTCAATGAACAGCATCCCACAAAATGTGGGCAGAATAAATTTTCTTAAAATCTGGGAAAAATCGATTCAGATACAAAAATAATATGACCAAAATAAAATAGATCTTCCCGAGTCCAAGTTATATAACCCAAGTAAATGGAAAATTTATTTCTAACACTTCGGTACCGTATATTTGTTCATATCATACCATGGTGATGGGTATAAAAGATACGGCATAGCCGAAATTAGCCCTCTGATTTGTTTCTTATAAAACCTACCAGGCTGCTAATTCTGGCAGTCGTCATCGAATACTTTTTTGATACGAAAGCAATTTTATTTCTAATTATTTCGGTTGATACTTAACGAATCGCAATTATTTTTTCAGTGTTGAAAGGCATTAATTTGAGTTTTCACAACAAATAAGAAATTATTTCAATTCGTTCAGAATCGACTGAAAGAATTAGAAATAAATTTGCTTTGGAATCGACTGCCAAACTAAGTCCCCAGCTGTTTTTACAATGCTGCTTATTATGCAAACGGTTTGTTGGGCCTTTTAGCGTTTATCACATCATCTTTTGTAGATAAGACCGTTTGTATTTTATTAATAAAATCTCAAATTTTGGTTTAAAGATTTTAAAATTTTTTGTAAACATTTGTTTTGTTGTAAATTATCAAAGTCCATGAAATCGTCGAATTAAAATTTTTGTGGTTAATCAGGACTTTTTGCGTATTAGGTAACGATAACAGACTCTTCAGTAGTGCAACACTTTATAAGAATTTATGTTTTGCATTCATTTATTTTAACATAATATTGGCACCTGCGATACTTTTCGTGACCATGTTGACATATAATTGATCATAGTACCTGGCGCAGATACGGTAGTTTTTATGATGTCGCTTACGATTTAATCGCAAATAGGGCTCGATACATACAGCTTAGACAAGTTAAGAAAGGGAATTTATCAACACTTGCTTATACGGAATATAGAAAGATTTTTTAACATAAAAAACAAAAACCTTCATTAATATTTGCATTGGTAACACGATGTTTTGCTTTTGAATACAAACGAAGTAGAAGAAGGTATGAAGCAAGTTTTAACCAGACCGGTGATGTCATCTCTTGGAACACTAGACATTTAAAAAATGGGTCAAAAAAGCTCAGCTATTTTTCAATAAAATTTTGGTTTTACTGGCATTCTTTTCTCTATTAAAGGCATGCAAAGTGAAAAACAAAACAAAGTCCGTATAAAAATTAATCTTTTTGCCTTTTTTTATTTTTTATTTTAATTTATTAAGGTTTAACTTTACAATTATAAAACAGGAAGCATAAAGTGTGCGAGCTGCTGAGGTTTCAACTCATGTCTTGGAATTAAAGCGATAAGATAACAAAACAACATTTCAACGATAGTTGGATCTTAGCTTCTGAACGACCCGAGGCTCACTCAACGAACAATTCTAACGGCGTCGAATCGAATTATCTTGGTGTCCCGTTCTGGAAACTCCCCACGCCATAAAGCCAAAATCGGTTGGGTTGTATAGCTCGTGGCTCCATATTGTTGAAACACTATATCATCCAATTCATTATCTTCAATTGGCCGTAAAAAGCGGTTACCGTAAAACCATAGCGTTCTGAAATGATGGTACGGTTCCGCCCCACATTAATTAACAGAAGCGTTATTTTCGGCGGTGTACACATGGTGATGATGCAAACGCTGTACCACAAATGTAATGCTTCCAATCTCCTCAAATTTCTTTATAATCTTGCTACTTTCTTGCACAGTAGGTCGATTATGACGACCATAACAACGACGTAATTATTGAAAAGTGGTCATGTTTTTTTCACCATTTCTGTAGTAAGTTTTGACTATTTTAGGCGTACTAAGGTTGTATTCGGACCTTAAGCAAAGCGTTCCCTAGATGCCAGATTTTAAACAGCTGACTAAATTTTTAAACCACTATATCGACAACCTTGTAATATATACACTCAAAAAATTATGTAGTTAAATTCAAACGAAAATTCATTTTAAACAATTTGAAATTCATTTCAAAAACGAATCATTTACATTTCATTTAAAACAAATGATTTTTACATTAATTTTTAAATTTTTTATTTATTAAATAGCACATTCTTTAAAGTTGAATAGTTTTTACTTAAAAAAAAGATATTTCAGCCGAAGAAAATCAAACTGCAAAACAAAATAAATACAAAAAAACATTAAGGATCCTCATGATATCGTTTATAAGTCTCGTAATCTGTGCAAACTGTGCATTTTTACGCCCTCGTAAATGAGCTGTCAAAAATTGTATGAGAATTCATTTACACAAACTTGGTAAATTTGCCCAACAATTTTGTCTCGTAAACTTGCGCTGTTCAATTGTGCATTTATACAAACAGATCTTTTAATGATTTTAACGTCGTTTTCAATGAAAAATCCAAGTGTCTATAAATCACAAACAATAAATTCTAGCAATAATTTTAGTAAATTGGCCTTTTGGCTTTCTTTTAAACACAAATTTTTATATTTTTGAATTTTAATTTTTAATTTATTTTTGTTTCTTACAAACTGACATTAATTGTTTAAAATTTCACAAAAGTAAAAAAGGGGCTTCATAAAACAAGACTCGTAAGTTGGCGCATTTGCACAAATGGCAATTTTAAGCGACATCATGAGGACCCTTATTATTTTTTTAGTAGTTTGTTTTTTGAATAACAAACATAAATGTTGAAAAATAAAATTATTCGTAAAATAACTATATTTTTATTCAATTTTAACAGTATGGAAAACGAAATTAATAACCAACATCAGTTAATGTAATAATCTTTTAAGCGAATGTTTCAAACCAAATGATAAATTCAACTGCTCTACCCAAATTACCGAAAAACAATTGTGCAAAAAATTCTTTTAACATTTTTACTGACAATAAATGGACGAAAGGAATATTTGATATGACAATGTCCAGAAGTCACAAAAAACTGTTGGCATAAAACAAACAAACACAAAAAGTCAAAAACGGAATGTATTAAACTTAAAATTTTAATGATGATCATGATGACAATGATTGTTTAGTTTCTATAGTAATTTAATCATTGTTCAAATACCAGGACTACGGAAAGAGAGCCAGTTCTGGGCTGTTGCAATGTCAGTATATCATACTCTCATATCTTCTTGTATGTAACTTTGAGTATTTTTCAGATGCTTCTTCATACTATAAAATGGATTTCTTTATAATTCTAAATAAGATTGTGTAAGTATATGTGTATTACTGTGTGTGTATGTATGTAAACTACTCGAAAGCTGTCTAAGAACTCTTAAAGTTGTGCTAATGAAAAAAGTTTTCTTAAAAAACATTTACGAACGCTTCCGTTCTCTTTTTCTACTTCTTTTTTTCCCACTTAGTTCATTTATTAATAAAAACCTAAGTAGGAAACTTAGACGAACATGAATAGTATCTAAAGTAATGTAACTGTTATCACACTTGACAGTTACTTTGTGAAATCTGTACCATCACGGAAAGCATACAATCACCAGCGATATAGGCTGCTGCTCCATAATTGCAATACAGATTACAATTCAACATAAAAATATGTCCGTTTTGCTGAAGGTTCAGTTATTTCTTTACGTCGCACACTGGGTTATTGGGTATCAAAACTGTGGATTAATTAAAAAATTAATTTTGAAATAACACTCGAATACTTAATAACCATAGAAACTAGACATAATTCTGCGTCACTAACCGAAAAAATAACGGCTCTAAGTTGTATAGTGCAGCTGCATTGTGTTTTCGAATTTACACTTTCATTCTTTGTTCGCTTGCGCTCGCTGTAAAATTGATATTAAAAGTTTGTCAAAGTGTTTTTTTCGGTAAAAAAACTTCAGGTAAAATTAAAATCTGAGTAAGGAGCCTTCAACTTCAGGTATTGAATTATTTTTCAGATACAAGTATTACAGCAAAAAAAGTGATTTAATATTTTAAATTACTTTTTTTGTTCAAAGTCCCCAAAATGTGCATATTTGGAGTATATAGTTGGACATATAGTTAATTATCGGACTAGATCGGGCCCTGAATTTTTTTTTTTAATTTTGCGGATTGTAGACGATGTTTCTGCAAAAAATTGAGCTGCGCTTTTGTGGCATTTTTGATTAATTCTACTTTTTGTTCATAATGTCAGTGGTCAAAAATGATCAATTTCCATGCATGTTTTGTGTTGCTGGTGTTTTGTGTATCTGTTTTGTTATTGATATTTATTACTTGTTTTGTGTTGTTGTTATATTACTGATTTGTGATGCTGTTGTGATGGTTTATTATTTGTTTTGTGTTGTTGTTGCCGAAATTATCGATGATAGATGGAAAAGTTTGTAACGCTCTCACTGAAACTACATCTACACAAAAGTGTTACTTCTGCGGATCAACCAGCAAAGATTTTAACCAAATTGATAAAATGATAAAAAAGGAAATTAACACCGATAATTTACAATTTGGGTTATCGATTTTTCATGGATGGATACGATTTTTTGAGTGCCTTCTTCATTTGTCATATAAACTGCCAATCAAAAAATGGCAAGCTAGATCAGAATCCGAAAAGCAAATTGTCGAAAAAACTAAAGCAGTAATTCAAAAACAATTTAAAGAGAGGACTGGTTTAATTGTTGATCGTCCAAATATCGCAAAATTTAATTTTTTCTGCATATTTTAGGGTATTATACAGAAAAACCTGTATCATCGATATCTTGCTAACTAAGCGAGTTATCGATAACTTCATTTTAGTTTTCCGCCTAATTTAAGAAGTTCGACAAAACAAAATTATCTGGTCCAGTAAAACGCTGAAAATTTATCGATTTGTTTAAAACTTCAAAGGCAGATATCTCGATAACAAAGCGAGTTATCAATAATTCTTACTTAATTTTTTCGGTTTATTTTGAGGTATTCTATAAAAAAATAAAACGGTAAAAAGTTATCGATTTTTTTAAACTTCAACTCCAGATATCTCGATAACTAAACGAGTTATCGATAATTTTTATAAAATTTTTTCGGCTTATTTTGAGGTGTTCTAAACAAAAATTATCAGTTTGAGAGGCCTCGGAATTAATCCACAGTTTTGGTACAAAATACCCCAGTGTGCGTCGCTGGAGTAAATTTCCGTTGTCAGAACGTTTAAGCGGATTATTGCCAAAAATCGCCAATGGGTTATACAAGTTTTGCGAAATAATTGTAAATGTATGGCATAAATATTTTATTTTATTAAAGTTCAAGGTTTTTGCAAAAATAAAATACGATCAGCTGATGTTATGCCATTTCCCGTTGTAAAACGCCCTGCTGTAAATGCTCATAGTGGCGTATAATTAATATTTATGCAATTAAGCAAGCATACATTAAGTATACTCTATTACCTGTTTAATACCTTCCACAATAACAAGTGGTGAATTAAGGGTATACTAATGGTTATATCTTTTCTACACAAAAAATATCACCTTGTGAAAAGTTGCATGTATAAAGTGTCTTGTCAACCCTGTAATAAAGATATTTGTTATTTGAAGAGAACACAACACAACAGTTATAGAAAAGTGGAATGTCCTGTTTTTAACACCTGACAAAAAGTTTGTTTTTCATCATTTTTAACGCTATTTATATAATTTTTCCACATTTTATTTATTTTTTTTTATCAGATTTAAAGGAAGCAACATGTGAATGAATTAAAAAATGATAATTACAGCAAATTTCGAACCACCAGTATCACTGGTTAAAGATTGATGTTTGACTGTTGGCTGGCAGGCACCGCAGTGTGGTGCAGAGGTTAGAACTCAAAAAATTCTGACGAAGGATTGTGGTGATTCTTGAAACATGTAAATTCAACCCAGGTTCGAGCCCCAGCTCAGCCAAGAAAATTATCAATAAATTTTAATAAAATTCCTTCCCAAAAAGTAATTTCAATTTTTGGGAATACAAAATTTAAATTTCAAAAGATTTTGTTATTCGTGCTAAATTCCCAGTTTTTATTATTGATAATAAAGTAAAATAATTTAATGAAAATTAAATTTGATGAACTCAAGCCTAACTAAAAAATATCAAAGTTATATTTTTTCTTGATACTACAGTTTTTTATTTTTTCGATATTTAACAATATATAAACAACATTAAAAAAGTTGTCGTTCAATTAACACAAACAGTTGACTTTACGATAACAAGGCGAAATCGTTAATTTGCTTGTTAATTTTTTTTTAAAATGACAACTATTGTGAATCGCACTACGCGTTGTACAGAGAATGGCTTATTGTTTATTACAGATATCCTACAAAGTGCACTCCCTAAAATACCATTTTTTGTTGAGGGGTGTCTAAGATTCGACACACCGAATAAAGCATTTTTACTTGTAAATTTCCTAAATATATAGAAGCATTTAAAGTTTAAAAACATTTGTGTTGGTTAAAGAAATTAAGCAAAATATTGAAAAAATGTTTTTGAATTGAAAGCGAATGGCTGGGATTTGCCTTTCTGATATATGGGTATTTTGGAAATTTCGTTTCTTTTCTTGTAGTTGATCTTTGACAATTAACCTTTTTTTTATACATTTTACTTTCTTAGAAATAACAAACTTAGTTTCAAAAATATGCATTTCATATTCCAATTGGGTCTCAAATACTGTCTGCACAGTAGCACAACTTGGAACATCTTAAGGCTTGTCAAGACTGTTCGCATCGTTAATTGTTTTTACTTTGTATGAAGAATTTAGCCATTTCTTTATCCCTTTTTGGTTTGTTTTTTTTCTATCTTTTTGTTTTCTATAAATAAAAGATAAAAAATCGAAAAAATACAAATAATTTGAGAAGGAATTATAGTCTTGCTGATTTGTCCGGAAATGGCTGAGTGAATAGATTCCCCATAAAAACATACACAGTTATTTAGTGTTGATGTGTAAAATACCCAGCAAACACAATCTAAACGATAGGAAAATAACTACTCTTTCTTTTGCTATTAAATATTTTATTAACTAAAACGATTTGGAAAGCCGTTGAGTATAGAGCGAATGAAAGTAGTTTCATTCTAACGTTTAAAGTTTTGAGAATTGATCTCCTTTTTAAATAATTCTTGTTGTGATAGCCATTGTCAGATGGGTACATATGTGTGTATGCAAGTTAATATTTACCACCTAATGAGTAAGTGTGCACTGTGGGATTGTTTGTTTGCCTGTGTATATAAATACTTAAAGTGTAAGAGTTTTGTAATGTCTGTTTGGCGCCAATACTAAATTGAAAATGAACTTCCGTCTGGCATTTTATTTTAGAGATATTTTGAAATGAATAACGTGCTTAATCACTAAATGATATGAGAAAAAATTATATACTCTATTTATGTACGTGTGAATGAGAGAGTTGGAATTGTATTTCTGTATATACTTAAATATATGGAGTATATAAATTCAAAAATAGAAAAAAAATTAAACTCAAAAGGGGGGCAAACTATTCTTGGTAAAACTCTAATAGTTCTTGACAGTAAATGTTCAACTTGTTAACGGAAAACTAAAAGAAAATTCAGAGTATGAAGGAAAAAGAGCGAAAAAAAAAATATTAATTTACTTCCTCGAATAACTTAAATATTTCTTTTACGTTTTTTTTTTTGTAAAAAGGAATTTTTAATTTTGCTAAAAAGCCAATTTAACAAATGGACTTGTGTCTTTATGGTTCTGCTGGTTCTTATAGCAACCACAACTTTTTAATCATTCTACTAAATTACGAAAAATATTTATTTCAAGTTATGAATCTTTGAAATATTTTCAATTCTCTTTTAAGCATTTTTTAATGCGAAATTTTAATAGTTGCATGGAAGGAATTTGAAATATTATGTATTAATATTGCACAGGGCATTAAAACTTATTGAAGTTACTTTTTTACACCTGAAAGCCTCTAATAATAAGAAAGTAAAAAAATAAATGGCTAAGTCGACTTTGAGTTACTTAATGGCCTAGAATATATATTTTTTATGGGGTCTGAGATGAATTTTAAAAAAGTTTCTCAGGGAATGACAAGCTTAGTATACCGTCATTCGCCACTAGTGGTTGATGGTACAAAAATATTGGTTAAAGGCCTATCTTTAACAGCCTGGCCCTCGATGTCGACAATTTATAATTAATTCATTCAATTCAATTAAAAACACAATTTGTTGGACATATTCAGTTTTGTTGATACCAATGTAGTGTTTTTGATACGGGATTTCCCGGGACGGAAATCCCGGGATCCCGCTTAATATTCGGGAAAAAACCCCGGGAAATTTGTACGGGAATTCCCGGGATTTTTTTTTCTGACTAAAGACATTTTTGCCAAACGTAAAAAAAAAATATCAATTAATATCCGATAACGTTTAATGCTTTGAAAGTTTGGAAGTAGAAGAGAAAAAATGTACAGAATATTTAATTTGTTTAAAGACCCAGATCCGTAGAAAAGAAACGATTAGAAAATAAAAATTATTTTCTGAGTTTTATGTATTAATTGAAATATTCTTGATAAAAATAAGAAATAAGCTTTCAAACGATTCTGCAAATGCTTATTCTGAACTATTTTAACAATAATATTTTGTAATAATTTGTTTGAACAATTTAACATTTTTGGTTTTATATAAATGCTGTTGGCCTTGAATCTATTCTGTAGCAATAAGTGATTAAGTATATTTTTAAGTTTTATATGAGAACAATTTAACACTTTAAAGGTGCCAATTCTCTGCGGATTTAGTTTTTTTTCAATTTTAATTCCTAAACACTCCCAATGTCACAGATCGAAAGTTTTAATCATTTCAAATGTTATTGAACATTGAAAAAAGATAACCAAAAAGTCATTTTGCTACAACTTCCTCAAAAATCCTACAAAATAAATGAACTTTTGTACTTTTGAACATGAAGATTTTAGGGTGCTATTAAGCACTATTTCCTTTTTGCCACAGAAATAAAAAATTTTAATGTATTTAAAAACTAATTTAATTGATCTCAGGAAATTTTTTTGTTCAAATAAATTAAATTAAATAATATTTTGCATCGATTTGTATTGAGCGGGAATTTCCGGGATCCCGGGAAATTGAAAAACAAATCCCGCTTTCCCGGGAAATGGAAAAGTCCGGGAAAAGAAAAACTCTATACCAATGGGAAGTACCTATTTGAAGGCGAAAGTGGTAATGAATTATTTAGCTCCATATTTGAAAGCATCACCGTGTTAAAAAAGTGAGTTAAAATGGCAATGTATTAGCAGTGAAGAGTAGTTATGTATATTAGCTTTTTAAATTTGCAATGTAAGTTTTTTCTGGGTATGCTTTAGTAATATTAAGTCAAAATGTCCGAGTTTTGAATTATAATGTTGTTGCAGCAAATGAGCAATATAAGCTAGAAAATACAGGTTAAGAGTACTGGTACACAGAAAAAATTAAAAACCAACTTCAATTAACGTATTTGTTAGAAATTTGTACTATTAGTTAAATTATTTACTGATTTTCCGCCTGCAAACAAATTGATCATATCAATTAACACATTTGTAAGTTTGAGCTTTTCTTGCTGTTGAGTTTCAATTAATAGGTTTAATTGAAATTAAACGTAAACTTCAAACAAGTTTTTAATTAAATAAATTAAAACGATAATTGTTTTTTTATAAAGATTTTAACAAATCTATTAATTGGCCCAATTAATCAAATAATTGAGTTTAAAATTTTTTTAACAAAATTCGTTAATCGACCTAATTAAACAAATAATTGTTTTTCTTTTCATTTTCAATTAAATGTGATAATTAATACAATCAAAAATTTAATTGTTTTTGTGATTTTTATCTATTAAATCTTTAATTGATTCGATTAAAGAAGTAATTGAAATTTAACCCCCGTTATTAGATAAAAAAAACTACTTTATAGAAAATTATTTTATTTATATTAGATTTATTTCTCTTTTCAATTTGAATTCAGTATATGTAATTTATTAAACAAATTTTCATATAAAATTCGTTTTAAAAACATTTTATAAACCTGTTTTAGTTTTTATGAATAAGGAGAATTATTTCTTTTTGTAATTATTACATTTACCACTTTTATTTTTCGAATGTGTTCAATAGAAACAATCAAATTTCAATTTATAAAGTTTTTTTGCAATAGTTCTATTCCCTTAATATTTCACATACTTCTTTGCTAATTCCAACTTTGGTTAACATATGTTATATATGTATATATACTTAGGAATGATTCTATTCACTACCGGAATACATATGTACATTCTTTTAGGTTCAAACGTAGGCCACTAAGCTCTGGTTAATTAACATTTTACCTTCATCAATTCGTTTACTTTCAACCAACTTTTTGGATACATTAGCGCAGGCAACTTTTGTTTTCAAACTAACATTGCTTCGTCAGTGAAGTACAACCAACGTTCCTTAAAGTTTTTGGCCGCTGGATATTTTAACACAAAATCAATATCGATCTAGAAAAAAGTAAAAGCAAAAAAGACATTTAAATATATAATAAAATTTTTTTAATACGATGTATTTACCAAAACATGACCAGAAGGCTTTGCATATTCTGGCTAAAGTTTGAAAATCTCTGCAGTATTTTCTGAACTTGAGATTTGTTGGAAACGTAAAGGGGCACACTTTCGCCAGCAGATGTTGTACTCGTCTGCGGATGTTTTTGAAGATCTTAAGTACTCGACATCTAGAATCTTCATTTTCTAAAGAAAAAACTATAATTTAATTGTAGTTGTACGTGTATACGCAACGGTTTATTTATGTATGCCTAGCAACATACAATACAATGTTTTGATGAATACATACCAAGGTACAGACACAAGCCTCTGCCGAAAATTATATTTCACAAATATTTCAAAAATATAATGAATAAAGTTTATGCTGTTGTCATTGCCTTTGATTTAGTATTACATTCATGATAAAAATACACAAGGTAGTTCCACTTCTGTCTCAGAAATTATTTTTTGAATTTTATTGGAATTATTTGAAGTTTTTATTTGTATCAAGCTTCAAATAATTCCGATAAACTTCAAAAAATAATTTCTGAGAGAGAAGTGGAACTACCTTGTGTATTTGTATCATGATAACATGTGAACATAAATACAAATCAAAATATTTTTTTCAATAAACACAGTTAATTGAATCAATTAAAAAACTGTTTGGAATTTTAATAGAACACAAAACATCTTAATGTTTGTGTGTACATACACACATATGCATACATATACGCTTATAGGTATACACAAACATTATAATTTTTATTTTCAATTAAACACAGTTAATTGAATCAATTAAAAAATTGTTTGAAACTTTAATAGAACACAAAACATCTTAATGTTTGTGTGAACATACACATTTATTCATGCATTTATTATTTTATTACATTTTAATTTTTATTTTCAATTAAACCAAATTAATTGGAGCAATTAAAACAATGGTTTGAAACAGCATTACTTGATTCAATTGAAAATATTTTGGTACAAATTTTTTCTGTGTACCTTAAAGGGTGTATGTACAGGGGTTTTCTAGTATTGGGTCAATTGCACCAAAAATCAACAAAAAAAATTTTTTCTATTACGTCAGCTTTTTATTATTGTCATATCGCTAGTTCATTATTCGTTTGGCGCAAATGCCAAAAAGTAGGAGTGGAGAAAAACGACAGAGAAGGTTAACATGAAGATTTCTCAAAATGTATAAGATAGAATTTTTTATATTTTCGTCAACTTTCATGAATTCATAGTAATTAATAGTATTTTATTGAAAGTGAAAAATAATATTTTGTGCCTCATACGCCACTTTTCTAAAAATATTTTTAAAATGTAGCTTTTTGTGCTGCACACGTATACTTATTGCTGTGCATTGAATAACTTGCTAAAATGAAAGTTTCTATATTAACAATCTGATAAAAATCAACATTGATGATTTTTTTCTTTTTTTTTTTTGGTTTAATTTTACAAAAACAGTCCAATTTTTAATTTATAAAAAATTTTGAAATTTTTTACTATTTATTGATAAATGTTTATTATTTGATAAAGCTATTTGTTTTCTTGTCATTTTATTTCGCTTTTGCTACAATTAAAAAACAGCACGCACTTTGTGTGTCTATAACATGATGAAGATATCAAAAACAATTGCATGAACAAAATATAATCGCCAAATAGTGGCGTGAAGAGCAAAACAGTACTTAAGAAACTTTAAAATAGTAGATATGGAGCAAAATTTATGCTTAATATCTAAGAAACCACAAAAAAAATTCGCGAAACAAGTTTTGAATTTAGAATATGTTCCTCATACTTTACTAATTTTTTTTTAAATGGTCGGTAGGTCAAACCAGTAATGAGCTGACGATATATTTATTCCAGTTGTTCCCAAGTGTAGTGTAGTATCATTCCTATAAGGAGCAAAGAACCTTAAGTTTTTATACCGTTAGTTCTTAGGATACCATGACATTTAAAATTTCAGTCAGCACCCTGTTTGTATGAAGTAAAATAAAATAATTGTAACCGTATAGTAAAATGGAAACGCTTTAATAGAAATCGGCCCTTGCATTCGGAAGACAACATACCTACCAATATTATGATATCTCAAGAAAATTTTCAAAGATATTCAGTTAGTGTCTAAAAATATTCCTATGCAAAATAATTACGATAATACGACTTCTAACTTAAATAAAATAGCAAAGAGTAGTTAATAGCCGATTAACGATTAAACCGGTTAATTTCAGTCGATTAATCGACTAACCGATGTTACAAAATTTTAAAAATAAGTAGTATTTTAACATGGATTTTTTTATGTTTTCAACTATTTGTTTCGACTTAAAAAAAAAAAAAAAAAAAAAAAACCCTGAAGAAGGCACACAACGGAGTGGCGAAATATTGGTTCAATAAATTTAATATTTTTTTAAAAAAAAGAGACCTCAAGCTTAATAAAATAATAATAATAATAAATTTTATAAAGGTCGAATAAAAGTCAATTTACTTAATTTATAACATTACTTTACTAATCGGTTAACCGATCAATCGGTTAATTAATCGAGCGGTTAACCGATGAAAGCAAAACCCCGATTAATGAATACCCTAGTAGTTATTCATTGGCCTGTGCCGAATTTTCGATACCCTTCACAAGGAGTTTGATTTTTGTAGCAGTAGGCTTTCTGTGGGATCTGTGATAAATTATGAACCGATCTTTAGTAAATTTGGTTATGATTTATTAGGGGCTTAGGCGCACTTAAGAGCTTTACGAGAGGGAGATGTATGTTGACCCTATTGTAAATAATGAACCGATATTCAACATATAAAATAGATTATTGCTAGTCTTATGAAACTATATTGAACAACATTTTATCATAATATCATAATTCGTTATAGTTTCCCAATAAAAAATTGTATAATTTTGCGAAGCACTTATGGTACATTTAAAAAAGATAAGCGCGTAATTATGCGCTACGCAATAAGACATTCAGAGATGCAGTAAAGTAAGTGAACGAACTCTTAACAAGTTTTATAAAAAATAATAAAAAAATAACTGTAAAAAATAACTGTAAATCTAATAGCTACACTGACCAGGTTTTATATGTGTTGAATAAAGCGCTTTTTGTGTCAAAAATTTATTGCTTCAAAGTGGGAACTCACCATATAAAATTAATGCCTTCCGTAAGCGAGATGGAAGCGCAATTTTTATTAGGTTTAGTCGCTCTGTTGTTCTACTAGATTAATCTAATATGCGGGAGCTATAATAAGCTATGAGTCGATATTTACGATATTTGGTAGTAATGTTAGTTTTATGTATTTTAGGGCATGCTGCTCTGATGTGGCGCATGTTTTACTGGGCGAGTTAATACTTTTTATTATATAGTCATATAACAAAACTGAGGAATTTTTAGAAAAGTTCGGCCTTTTAGCTTCTGACACCATATCGTCACATAACATAATCAAAATTAAATATTGTTGGGTATAAAACTGTGGCAAAATGGAAAAACATTTATGTCGACCGCAGCTAAATTTGAGTTAATAGCACCTTAAAGATCTTCGCGATTAAAAGTACACATGGCCATTTAAAATATAAACTCAAGTTTACTTTCGATCTGTGAACTTAGGACTATTTGGGAATAAAAACTTAAAAAAACTTTAATCGCAGATTGATGATGATCACATTATAAAACGACAACATTTTTAATTCAAATCACCTTTTAAGTTTAAATTGATCTCCTACAAAAGTAAAAAATAGGAATAGCTTATCCCTTCAACAATAAATTTCAGTTTCTCAATAGTATGAAAGGGGGATTTAGCACATTTGAAAGAACCCTTGTTAAAAAATATGTACTTAAGCAGTTTTTCCTGATTGTCACAGATTTTGTCAACAAAATTATGTTATGAAGTGAAGATTGATGTAAACGTTCTTTGTGCCGATTATTTTTTAGATATCTTCTTCTATATAAGATTTTTCGGCAATAGAAAATCACACCGAAAAACGAAAAAAAAATACCACAGTTAAAGTGATTTCCTGAATAGGCCTGATAAAGGCTATTTATATGGAAGTTACAGTAAAATATTGACCGATTTCAATATTACATAATAATATTTTCCCTTAATCATATTATTATTCTGTTAATCATACTAAGTTAAGAACTAATAATATTATTGTCATGTTAATCATAATAAGTTTAGAAGCAATCATATTATTATCATGTTAATGATAATAAGCTAAGAAATAAATCATATTATTGTCATGTTAATCATAATAAGCTAAGATGTAATCATATTATCATCATGTTAATCATAATAAATTTCGAAGCGATCATATTATGATACAGCACCTTTCGTAACTGTCTAAATATATTAAATAAATTAATTTTTTTTTTGCATCGATTTCTTATTTTGTGGCTTTTTACAATTTTTATTAATGTAAATCAAATAGCGGAGTTCAATATAAGGCTTGTAAAAGAGCAAATGCAAAATCTGTGGTTTTCATGGGCAACCGCGTATGTCCATTTTTCCGATTTTGAGATGTTTATTTTAAACGCTATTTACAATTTTTTTAAACATTTTTGAAAAAAAAAGATGAATTCCGATTTTTTAACGTAATGACAAAGCTTAAAAAGCCCAATACCTAGCCCATTGTTTGATACGCGGTTGCCCATGAAAACCACAGAAATATCGTAACACTTTTCTAAAATATAACGAAATCTATGTGTGTTTTGTTGTTGGATTTTACAAAAAAAAAACTACGATATTTTGCATTTGCACTATTAAATCACTAATACTGAATGAGCTCCGCTTATTTTTATTTTAATATTTTTAATTTCTTTAAACTTATTTTTTTTTTTTTGGGAATTTATCTTTAAATTGTTTAACCGCTCACATATAAAATAAACGACACAACTGATACAAAATTATTTAACAAATGGCGAAAACATAACATTATTAAAGTAAAAATAGTTTGATTGCATCTTAAACATAAGAAATATGATAAATGTATAGAAAATTATCATGTTATGGCTATTAAATATCATGATATGGCTGTGAGTAATATAATATGAGTGCTCCGGTAGGCTAGCTGGTAGTGAGTTAGTCTATCAGCGCCGGGGTTGCGGGTTCGATTCCCGCCAGAGACACTGGTTTCTTTTCTGCTGACAAGCGTAGAGCTTCGCGGGATTAGCTTAGGGAATTAAAAAAAATAAAATAATAAAAATTATATGAACAAAATATTTTGAAAGTAACCATAATTAAGTTTTTAGAATAATTAATTTTTTTCGGTCAACAATACTCAAATGTATAATTGCGATAAACATTGATATGTGTACAGTTACTAAAGTTATTAAATAAAAATGACAATTATTTGTGTACGATAACAATATATCGTGACATTTAACATTGCCGTAACCATGCCAAACCATATTTTTTCTCTGCAAGTATTATGATGTAAATATGTAAGCAGTTTGTTTTCAAAATGAGGCCAAACGCACAGAAAAAATTTTTGCAAAAAACTATTCAATTAAATAATTAATTGCTGTACATTAATTATTCAATTAATTTTTTGTTTGCTGCAATTAATTTTTTTTAATCAAAACCCATAAAATTAAATGTTTGTGTATATATGGTGTATTTTTTGTTTATACAATTAATTTTTTAATTGACTAAATTTGTGTCCCATGACTCGAAAATACAAATCCGTTAATTGATATGATCGATTCTTTTGCAGGGGAAAAATTAGTAAAATTAGTTAAATGTTTAATTGTCTGAACGAATTCTTTTATTGAAGTCGATTTTCTATTTTTTCTGTGTGGTAATAAAATAACGAGGTGGCATTAAAATCCTGTCTAACTCTTGACAATGATTGGTTTAAATTTTTCCCACTGTGTAGTTGTGAAAAACAATAAACTAGCCTTATAGAGCTAACAAGTTCTGGTTCTATTCGAACAACTCATTTACAGAAACCTTTGAGAGCTTTTAAATGTTTAAGAAATATTTTCTTTAAATTGTATTTCACAATTTCCAACCACATCATTAATATCACCATTATCATCTCCGTTAATGCAGTCATGGTCGTGGTCATTATAAAATATTTTTCTTCGCAGTTAAAATAACAGGAAAAACTTACTGCTCAGAAAAAATGAACTACGGTCATAAAAGCGTACAATAAATTAGAGAAGGGAAAGAACTTTTTTTTTAATAAAAAATGAAAAGTAAACAAACCAATTACTGCGTCTATATATATTATTTAAGATTTTTTCTCTTTAGCAATGACTTGAAAACTGAATAAAAAAAACTATTTAGTGAATAGACAGTGGTTTTGTAAAGAACTTTTTATTTGAATCTGTTTTATGGTTAATATAGAAACAAACTGACTAAAACATAAGTACTTTTGTAAAGAGCCTAATTTAATTCGAATATGAGGAATTACAAAAAGATTTTCACTACTTTTTTGGTTGCCAAGTGAGAACAACTTTTTTCTTTTTTATAAATTAAATCTGGGTTTTTAAAAAAAAAATTTTAAAATATTTGTCATGTCGAAGAGTACAATTATGTTAAAAAAAGGAATTCATTTCGTAATTTGTTGCTTCAGAAAATGACGAAAAAGTTTTTCGAAATGAAACCATTTTTATTTTCATGAACTGAATGGGAGTTTTCTGCATCTGAAAGGCCAAAAAACTATCAAAATACACTTTTTATAAATAAACAAATATATTTTTTTCAATTCCGAACGGAATTGTACTCTGTGACATGGGCTCTTTGTAGATTTTTGCTCCTCTTCTTTTACTAGTTCAAAATTTCAGAGCCACAAATATTACAAATTTCCGTATGCGGGCCATACACAACACAAGTTCAGTGCTCAAGTCTGGCACTGAGTAAACAAAACATGTATCACACGCAATACAAGTTAAATGTGCAATATTTCATTGTAATTTATAAGCGGATATGGCTACATGTTCTAATAAAAAAATGAAACATTTTTTCCCCTTTTTTATAAACTTTTTTATAAATTTTTTTTAGGATTGGACTTTAGCTGCTTTGTATGCCCCATAATTAAGGCGATTCTTTGCAAAATTCCAGTATCCCTGTCCGGAAGTTTAGTTATAATCAGGGAAAACAGAAATATGCTCAAATATGCGCATTGAATATGCAGCAAAAATTCGAAAATATGCCCCAAAAAAATCAAAAATTGCTCATTTAAAAACAAAATATTCAACATTCGCATTTAAAAAAAATACTAAAATTGTAATCGGTACAGACCAATACGAAAAGAATTTGATCTGCTGTAAAATATTTTTTGGGCAAATTTAATCTAAATTCTAACACAATTAGATGGCTTACGTACACAAAGAGTCTAGTTTGGAAAGGCGTTTTTATATTAAATTAAAGACATACGCCCGTAAAAATTTTTTAAATTTAATAAAGGTTTACAAAACAAATTTTGTATGAAAATTTGCCTTAATAAACGTTTGTTAAGTTTAATAATCGTTTATAAATACGGGAGATAGACTTTGTACAATTAAAATCTATTTATCAAATTTGATAAAATTATGTACAAAATTGCAACTTTTATTTTGCGCACAAGGCTAACATGGAGAGACAACCAGCCAGGCGGTGGGATGCGAATCGTTAAATCACTTTAAAAATGGGTTTCTCAGTTAATCGGTGTACTAAAAGATTGGTTCAGATTTCTATGTATTGCAAACATTGCTAAAAACTTATGTTTATAATTGCTTTTTCCTTAATTTTTGCTTTTATGTAAAATTTGAAAGTTTAAATTATCTAGGAATTATTTATGGTTATAAATTATCTTGTCATGTATAATTTTCAACACAACTGTATTACCACCTAAAAGTGTATTTAGATAATAACAGTTTCTACATGAATTTCCCAGTCATTTCAAGAAATGGTTTCAGATCGTAACAAATTGTTATTACAGGGAGGTGCGGGAAAAGTCTAGAAATAGTTATCTAATATAAAAAAGGGTGACTCCTGAATAATAAGTTGAGTTTGTTTGGAGACATTAAACGGTTCGGGTCAAAACTAACAATATTGGATACAATTTGTGAATGTTATAATTAATTTCAATAAATTTTGTCAAGTTGAATAAGTGTGCTTATTTATTTTGACTTGCAATTAAAATAACTCAACGGTTTATTATAAAGGGAGTAAAGCGAAACGCGTTTATTAAAGGAAAAACATGTCAATTGGACTTTCGTAACAATATTTAATGACAACCTGCTTTGTTTTTATTTTAGAGTAAAAATTAAATGTAAATGGCGAAATTTTTTTTTTATTTTATTATTTATTTTATTTATTTCATTTTAGTTACATTTAATATTGACCTTGCGAAGCCATGTTGGCTTGTCTGCAGGTACAGTATTCAAAAATTAAATTTCTATAAAATTATATTAATTATTAATTTCAAAACAATGTATGTAGCTTAATTATTAAAAAGAGTTTTTTATAATTCAATAATTCAATTCGATATAATTTATCGACTAATAATTACTTATTGTATATTCACAAAATATTGTTTAAGTGCTTTTTTTCTCTTGGGGCAATTTACTGAAATATTAATAATATCCAAAGGCATAGTATTAAGTATCGTAGGTAGTACGACGGCTAGTGTATTTTTTCCGTAATTGTTTTTGTATTTCGGAATTTTGAATCTTCTTCCTGATTTCGCCGAGTTTGGTAGGCATGATCAATGCTGTTGAAGAATCGGGTGTCTTTACTGAATTCAATTACTAGTGTTATATGGTATATACTTGTTATATTTAAGATTTGTATGTCCTTGAGAGTTGTATTTCCTATATTTCCGTTGATATTGTTGTTGGTGGTATTGTTGTTGATATTGGTAGTGGTATTGGTGTTGTTAGCTATGTTATTGTTGGTTGATGAAATGTTGTTATTTACCGTATTGTTCGTAATGTTATTGCTGATGTTGTTGGTTTTCCTGTTACTATTGTTGTTGCTCGTGTTGATGTTATTAATATTAGTAATGTCGCTGTTGCTTCTGTTGTTGTTATAGATGTTAATGCTATCATCATTGTTGTTGCTGTTATTGATGTAATTGATGTTGTTATTGTTGGAGTTATATTTGTTTGTAATTATTGTGGCTGGTGTTATGGATGTTATTGTTAGTGTAGTTAGCGATGTTGTTGCTAGTGCAGTTGATGTTATTGCTAGTGCTGTGGGGGGTGTTGTTGGTGCTAGTGTTGTAGGAGTTGTTGTTAATCGTTAATGTATTATCTTGGTGATAAGTTCGTGCGTTAGTGTTTGCATCCAGTATTTTTATTAACTGGTTTTGCGTTTGTTGTAGCTTTTTGCAATGGCATGAGTTCCCCCAGGCTGTGATGCCATGTCTAATGTTAGACTCTACTAACGCAAAGTATGCCTGCCTCAATACCATTTTGTTTAAATGGAATCTTAAGTGGTATAGCATGTATAAGGCTTTCCTTAGCTTTTTTCTAAGATATTCTATGTGTTCACGCCACTTAAAGTTATGATCTATTATTACCCCCAAGTATTTGTAAGAGTTTACAATATCAACTGTTGTGTTACACTGGTCTCGTTCGCAGTTGAGGTTTGTTTTACCTGTATCGTGTAGACATTCTGGGCAGTGAAATTTGAGCTTTAAGTCTGTATATAGAAAGTGCGGGGGTTTTATGTGCATTAGTTTGGTTTTTAATATATTTATTATCAAACCGTGATCATGACACCATCATTGCGCTTTTTCTAATTCAATTTGCATAATTTTTAGGGCAGCTTCAACGTTTTTATGCGCTACTACAATAGTTGTATCGTCTGCATATGCAAATGCTTTGCTATTACTAAGGTTGCATAACAGTTCATTTCAATATATAGTAAATAATATTGGGCCCAATTTTGAACCTTGTGGCACACCATAATTCATAACAACTTCTTGGCTAACACTGTCTGATATTTTCACAAAACATTTTCTACATTTAAGGTAGTTTTCGAAAAATTTCAGGCTACTACCACGTATTCCTATTTTTTCCAGTGATTGTAAGAGCTTGACGTGCGGGATTGTGTCAAATGCTTTACTGAAGTCAATGAATAACGTAAGACAGTGGTTATTTTTGCTCAGATGTTCGTTAATATGATTGGCAAAGTTTCCTAGCAGTTTGTTTATATTTTTTTCGCTTTGGAACCCATATTGGTTTTGGTTGATGATTTGATATTTTTTTATAAATTTGGTTGGACGCCGAACTATAATTTCTTCCATAATTTTTTCGATAACAGGTAGAATTGCTATTGGCCGATAATTATTGAAATCTGCTTTACATCCACTTTTATATACAGGTGGGATACGGGAAATTTTGAAAATATCAGGAATTATTGAGGTATCAATAATTTGGTTTATTAATTTCGTTATAACTGGAACCATCACATAAGAATTATTTTTGATATCAATGGGCCTTATGTTATCAACACCTGCAGCTTTGTTTATATTGATCGAATTAATAATTGCATAAACTTCCTCTTTCGTTTCGGCAAGGTAGAAAGAATTTGCAAGACTTTGAGTAGCATGAAATGAGACGCCTTTATTACATTTATGAATTATTTTTTTTACATTATCCTTAAAATTTACAGCAAAGGAGTTACATAATTCGAGTATATTGTTTGATTTGAAATTTCCTACAATTACTTTATCAATGTCTTTGGGTTTTTTGCCTAATATTTCATTTATTAGTTGCCATGTTTTTCGAATATTATTTCTGTTTTCAAAAAAAATTTATTTTTGTAATAGTTACTTTTGGCAAAGTTAAGTTTTTTGTTTAGGGTATTTCTGTATTTTTTGTATTGGATTTTATATGTTTTATTATTTTTATTCAATAACCACTTTTCATAAAGTTTATCCCTATTTTCACAACATTTTATTAAATTTTCGTTTATCCACGGATTTGGTATTCTATTTTTGGGTTTCTTAGTTTTAATCATGAAAGCAACATATTGGGTACACAGATAAATATTTAAAATAGAAAAGCCAACTGTTAACCAGAATTTCGAAAAAAAAATTTTTTATTTGCTGCGAAAGCTAACAAAAGGCATCTAAAAAAAAAAATCGAATATGTATCGAAATATGCCTCAAAAAGGCAAAATAAGCGCTAAAAACTTAAAAAAATTCTACAAAAAGGCTCTTTAAACTAAATTATGCAAAAATATGCTCCAAACGGTAAAATATGCACTAACGAATCGGTGCCAAAATTCATAAAAAGCTCTAAAACGGATAGATATATTATCTCTGCCTTCATTAGTCGCACAAGGGAAAACATGCAATTGCATATTTGTGGTTTCCCTGGTTATAATTGACAATCAGTTATAACTGTCAAAAACATATTGTTAACTGGAAGTTAAAGTAATAAGTAATAACAACTGTGATCTAAAAAGGACAAATTTTCTGTGATAATTTTTAAATTTACATATATTTATTTTAATATTTTAAGTTTTGTGTTGTGTTGTCCACCTATACAAAATACTGTGATATATTTTATAAATGATGTAAACTGACGAAAAAGATTATTATTTTAATAAAACTCAATCCCTGAAGAAGTTGGAAAGAATACCAATGAAATAAATAATCTTTTATTTACATTAAATTAATGACCTTGAAAGCCTGTATATAGAAAACTATAAAAACTATTTAAAGTAATCAAAAAAGGTCGATAAATAATTACAATTATTTTAACTGAACTTGGTAAAATTATACGTAAATATCAAAATCGTTTTGGTTTTTACTCAGTTCAAATTATTTCAAAAAAATTACCATAAGACGGCCTTTGTAAAGAAAAGCAAGCCGGTTAGCTTAACTAGCAGTCCTAGCAACAAAATTCGGTGCACTAGATCAATTATCCGCTCACCTTAAGAAGATGGCATAACAGAAACCACAACTAAACTATTGTGGCCCCATCTTCCTTTCAGGAATAAATAATAAAACTAATGATTTTGGCAGCATGACTGGGAGGATGGTTTTTATTTTGACAATATCCTTTTAGTAGTACGGACAACTACTAATTGTACTGTTACTATATAGTAAAAGATACCCTACTCTGTAAATCTTTGAATTTCTTTTTGGTCCATTAAATTAGTTGAGAAAATCCAAACCACTGTTAAATAGTCAGGACTATTTTTTCTCGCATTATTTTTTTTGTTTTTTACATTTCAGTCTTTTTATTGTCGTTGTGTTTTTCCTACAATTTTTTTATTGTAATTACAAGTTAAATGAGGCCAGCGGCTGCAAGTCTTATGGCTCTGTGCAACTATGGATGTTTGCATTCGCAGAGTAAGTATTTTTAGCTTTTTTAGTAGCTCGCAGTACTTTTGCTTCATTATTTGTCTTCTGTTGTAACTTTTTTTTTCTCTTTCTTTCTATTTTAGAATTTTAAACCACATCAAAAATGAATTTACAACATTTACCACAATGACGTTTTTTGTTGTTGGTGTTGTTGCTGTTTGTTGGTTTGTATATTGCAAGTAAAACTTCATGCTGTTGTCGCATATCAAACACGCCAAATGACAAACAGAAAAGGAGCAGCAGGAAATGTTAAAGAAACACCAGAACGATTCGGCGGATGCTAAGTTATGATGTTGCATATTATACGAGTATCTTTTTGTGAACGTTTTGCTTTTTCTCATGCACTCGGAGGCAAATACGCGGCCAGCACGTTTTAGTAGACGGGCTGCGGTTTTTTTTACTCATTTTTTCAGTTTTCTTTTTTAAAGTTAAAATTTATGTTTTGATTGTACTCATTTTTAATATTAAAAGTTAATTGCCTTTAAAAGTTTACAACTGGTCTTTGGCTACTAGACTCCTGTTGTGTCAACTCGGTTGGTCGTTGATTACAGTTAATGACTTTTAGTTTGTGGTTGTTATATTCTAAAAATGTACACTACACCAGGAAATACAAACATTTCTTATGAGTTAGAATTGACTCTAAAAAATCGCAATCTAACAACAAATATGTGAGTATAAGGTCGTTTAGATACGACCTGGCCTGACTTTAATCGCAGCATTTAACTACTTTGCTATTAATGTATTCTACAAAAATTAAAATTTGAATTTGGAAAAAATTTACATTTCTTTATTTAAGAAGTTTGCAATGTAATTGAAATTTCTCTGTTTAGACAAGCCTTTTAAAGAAGCTTTATTTTTCCCTTGACCCTTTTGAATACATCAGAATGTGCTTTTTTTTGGCTACAATGTGACATGGCTTTAAGGAAATAAATATACATATTTCTATAAATCAAATTTAAACTATTTAAGTGGCTTATCCACAATTTCATTATTGGTGATGCACGTTTCCACCACGATGCTTTTTATTAAATAATAATTTAATGCAGAAAATATATTATTTAAAGTGCATAGTAATTTCGGCAAATCGTGACATTTTTGCTAATGATACGATTAAATTTTAGATGATAAATAAAAAATAAAATTAAATTTGTTTATATATAAAGGGTGTTTCAACCCAAACTCACGATGTTAATTGTAAATAAAATAAAAAGTTTTTTGAGAATTATCTTAATATTTTTTTTGGTATGATAGAAGGATCTATGGAAAATATAAGTGAAACAAAATATCGGCCAAATGCTCGCCACGACTTGGGCGGCGTACCTCCGATATTTCGTGCAGGGATAAAATACAGTAAAACGACGATGGAAGGTTTTTTAACTAAAAGTACTGGTGTTATGACGATTTTCTGGCATCAATAAAACACTTACAAGAAATATTAACAATTATATTGGGAAGAGTCCAAAACGTAAAAATCAATTTTTCGAAAAACAAAATTTTTGAAAATTAACCAAAAAAAAATATTCCTCCTCCATCACAAGCCAGTTGGATTTCATTAGAAGCATTAGTAATTCAAATTTTACAATTATATAAATGCCATCGATACTGCAAAAAATATACACTAGAGCCTAGATTTGCGTCAGTCCTATTTGTCCGCTTTTTAAAAATTGGTTTAATCCGCTTTGCGCTTTTATGATCTCGATTTGCGTCGCTACATACGATTGCATTTTTCGCTGAAGTCATTATCACATGTGAAGAATTTTTCTGTTTGCGTGTAAAAAGGCGAATTCCCATATAATTCTGTTAGGTAAGTTATTCTAAGTATATTTGCTTGTTAGGAAGTAAGAAGTTAGTTCTTAATAAGAAGTTGTATAGAAAAATGAGTGCAAAGAGAAGAAAAGGTTTTGGTTTGGAACTGAAGTTGGACGTAATAAAACGTTTCAAGTCGGTTAAACAGTAAAAACTATTTGGAATTTTTTAATTAATGTTTTTGTGAATATGGATAAATGAAATAAATAAATTTTTGTTATGTCTTTATGAAAATATATTTTTTCTTATGTATTTCTTTTTAAATGATAAATATACTTCAGTTCACTTTCTAAATAGAATAAAACTTAACCATACACTTTCTTCATCATAAATAGAATTTCTTGCTAAAAATTTATAATTTTGAACCAATCAATGGAATAAATTGTCTCTAATTTGTAATATTTAAATATTTGCCGATTTGTTGACGGTTTTTGAGAAAAAAATATCTTACAACCCTGAGTACGTGTTCGATAGCAAACACCTTTCATGGTAACTGCTTGGCCGACATCATTTTCGAAGAACTACGATTACGCCACCAGCCCATAAACCGCACTAAGTAGTCACTTTTTGTGTCTGCATCGGCTTTTCAGCAAATATTCGTGGATTCTCATTTGCCCAAATCCAGCAATTCTGCTTGCTAACGTGCACGAAATGCATTTTGATTTGAACGCCTATTTTCGTAAAAGGCTTCAACAATCTTATGCCATGTTTCCACGGTACGTGCCTCGCAATCTATTCATGCTACACATTCCAATCATGAACGTAGCAACTGCTTCGCCATACAAAATTTTGAGAGAGAACCAAGTAGATTCAATATTAACCCTAGAGGGAAGCGAACTGACACTGAAGTAGTCCCGTGATAGGTCTTTGGTGGTAGAGACCGGTTCTAGTTCTAACACTTTATATGAAAAAGACCTATCACTTTTACATGGGGTTGTCATTGGAGGGGGTCAATTGACACCATTTGACCAGTCACAGATCTATTCTCAATGAACCTGTTTAGTGTCAGTTACTAAAATGTAGTATTATTTAAATACAATGTAGTATTCTTTCAATAAAACTAGTCTAAGAATTAAATTTAAGAGCCAAGTTTAAGAAATTACCAAAAATTGTGTCACAGCACCAGTTAAGACTCTACTCTAATTCATTACTTTTTCTACCTTTTAGTTCTTTAAAAACCAGTTAAGGGATATGTTCTTCTTTCACTGGTCATGAGTCCTTTATTTTTGTACTTGTTCTATTTTCACAAATCCCAGGACCAGTCTGTTGGACCAATTGACACAAATTTCCCGCAGGTTATCTACTTGCGAAGCACGTACCGCAAGTTTATCTGATCTAGCTGTAAAAATCGATGGTTTCAGAGTTGTCAACTCGGCGCGTTTCGCACCATTTTTGGTGCTTTTTTAAATTTGTTCTGCGATAACAATAATGATGAAAATATTAACTTCATTAGTTTGGAATAATTATTATTAAGTTTTGATCTCTTTTTTAAAAGTTTTAAACAAGATTTATTAAATTAATTTTCGAAAATGTATCATCTTGTACAAATAAATGCAAACATAAATATTATGTATTTATTAGGGTATTTATTCGGTCAAACGTACATCGGTTAACCGATTAATTACTACCCGATTAACTGGTCGGGTAATATAAATTGGCATTTTTCAATTAACGATTAAACAGGTTAATTTCAGTCGATTAACCGATTAACCGAAGTAGCAAAATTTTAACATTTTTGTAGTATTTCAACATATTTTTTGTGTTTTAAATTATTTTTTGTCTCATATACAAAAGGTATGTGTTTAGAAAAATATTTTTTTCCTTCTAGCATTAAATTTTTTTAATACAATACAAAATCAGAAATTAAGAAATTCGAAAATAAATTGTTTGCAGAATGTTCGATGCTGAGCTTTGCCAGGATGAGTCAGATGATGAGCTGACAAAAAAAGAAACTATCGATTGTAACACAAACAATCTTTTAACAGTATTAACCGAAGCAATTAGAAGTGTTTAAAGTTTTAAAAATGTCGAAATGGAAGATTGTATATGTTTAGAGAAAAACAGGAAAAGAACTGAGAAATTGGATAATCTGTATTATGGGTTGCTTTCAATTTCTCCAACATCTTCGATAATTGAAAGAATTTTTGTCAAAGTCAAGTTTTATCAAAAATAAAGTAAATAATCGCTTAAATCCTAAACATTTAAACTAAATTATTTTTCTAAAAGATTTTTTATAAGATCTCCCTAAACTATTCAAAAACTTATTAATAAAATAATCTCACAGTCTATTTTTTATTAACCCCCCAATTTCACCAAGTTCAGTTATAATTAACTATCAGAGCAAATTGTTAAATGGAAGTAAAAGTAATATTGAGTTTCAACTGAACTTGTTGAAATTGGGGGTAAATGATATATATTTATGAATTACTTTGTCATTTCCTCGTTTTAGTTCAAGAATTATTTTGTTTGTTATGTTTTTTTTTTGCTAATAAATTCCAAATATCATTTTAACATTTTAATTTATTGAAATTGCTTAATTTAAAACAAAACTTTATTAATAACAAAATTACCCGATTACACCAAAACCTCGGTTTATTAATCGGACGTTTTACCGATTAAAACAAAAGCCCGATTACATGAATACTCTAGTATTTATATACAAATTTGTTTATTTTTTTTAAACAGTTTTTGTTTTTTCTTTTTAAACTATTGGGGTATTCACAAGGTAGTCATTACGTTGTAAAGTCATATGTCTTAAAATAATTACAAGAAATATATATGACTGCTGTGGCCTACCGCTTATAATTTGGATTTCTACTGTACAGTTATGACGTATCAATGAACACAGCATTAACATATTTATTTTGTTTGTAACACAACAACATTAATTTTAAATAATTGTAATATATTATTTAGGACATTATGACGATATGACCTGATAGCACACCTTGTGAATCCCCCATATGTATAATAAAACGATAAATACTGAACTATTGTTAATTTTGAATCCCTACTATATATTTACAATGGATCTCTTTTTTTTTTTTTTAAATTTGTATATTTTTTATGTAATTAAACAAAATTTATCTAGTACATAAGAATACCGAGTCGAATTCAACAAGGTTAACTCGACGCTACAACAATTACAACTTTAATGGCCGTTTTCTCATTACACGATCATCTTTTTCCAAACGAAAAACTGCACATTAATGAAATTTGGTTTTTTCAATGTCTCATTTGCTTCTATTCTGTCGCAAAGATAACCAGCACTCTTCTTCCAATTATTTATTTTCCTTTTATTTGCCGTACAGATAAATTCAATCAGCTGACTGCCAACTTTTATATGTATTTTGAGTGGTATTGCCAACTGAAAACAATGGTTTTTGTCGGTATCGTTAACGGACAGTTATCGGTCTTAGGCCCGTTTTCACAACTTACCGATAGCTAAATTTAGGAATTCATCGGTCGTATAAAAAGTGTTCAATTATTACAACTTTACTTTATCCTACCAGGTAGGATTAACCTTAATTTGCTTAATCGCTTACTTTAGGTTAAAGTAAAGTTTTAATAATGGAACACCTTTTATAAGGCCACTTAAAGTCTACTTTAAGCTATCGGAAAGTAGTGAAAACGGGCCTTATAAATTTATGTTGACATTAAGTAACAGACAGTTTGTCGATAGATTGAGAAAATGGCCATAACAAAAATAACAGGAATTTTGTTAACAAATTCAATTTGTCAAAACAGTTGTTTACAAAAAGTGTAATGTAAACGAAAATAATAAATAAGATACATTTTATTGATTGTTTTTATATTTCAATTTGTGTTTGCCGAGATTTTGAAGATATTAGAACAACTAAAAGGGGATAACTAAAATATAAGCTATTAAAAAACAAGTAAGTATACATACTTTGTAATCAATTTGAATAAAAGTTTCACACAAAATGAGTTTTTTCTCAAAAAAATTTTAACTTTAATTTTAAAATTTAATTAAAACCGAAAAAATTATTAGAGAAAATGTGCAGCAGTTAATACAAGCTGACAGTATGTTTTTAAAATATTACATTAATTTCTCTTAATAGATCCTAAGAATATTTTCCCGGCATCGATGAATAATTATTGTTCTATTATAAACCCATATTCATTTAATGCTTAATTAAAACAAAAACCTAACCAACAATAATAATCCGAATAGCAGAATCTTACCCCCAAAAAAACCCCCTCTCCATGCAAATACAGCCACAAGGTCCAGCAACGAGATTGTATCAGCAACAAAATTAGAAAAAAACAGATTTTCAACTATTCATCTGATTCCTAAAAAGGTTCTCAAATTGCAACACATTTCCAGAAAATATCCGCTCACTATTAGGGATAAATGTATTCCACAATCTGGCCACCTTGACCACAAAAGATCTACTCATAATTATCGTATAATAAACAGGAAATATTAGTTGCGATGATCTAATCGAATTTCCAAAGCTAAACTTATCCATCCTAATACTTAAAAATTTTATAAAACAAAATAATCTGGCGAGCACTTATATAAATATCAAAATCGTATCTTATTAATTCAAATCGATTCCCAGCAGTGTTGCCAAAACTTGGAGACCAAAAATGGCAAAATTTACGGGGAAAAATGGCTAAAAAATGGCTAAAAATGGGCTAAAAAATGGCTAAAAGCTTTTTCAAATAAAAACTCATTCAAATTCAATAACAAAACAGAAATAATTCATTTAAAGTTGTTTACGATGAATTTGTTAGTTAAGATCAATTTCTTAAATAAGAATAATAAACATTAATTAATATTCTGAAAGATATTTAAAAAATAAAATCATCGATAAATTTTATGTCGTTATTGTTCATCTCAGAGGAATCACTCGTGCCTATTAGTTTTAAATAATTTGAAGGTAAATAGCAGGGCTGTGGAGTCGGAGTTGATGTTTTTGTGCCGGAGTCGGAGTCCTAGTACCCACAAAAACTCGCGACTCCGACTCCAAAGTTTTTCGGCATAAAAAATTTAAAAAAAATTTCCAAAATAAAAATTATCTTCTTAAAACACATTTAAAATTTAAGTAAATGGTTTATGAATACTGCTCTTATGTGCTGTTTCCAAATGACAGGCGATGGACTGAGTGCTTTTCATATACAGGGGTGTGCTGGAAATCGCAAACGTAAAACGCAAGAATTTTAAAAGTCGTTTTTAAATAAGATTTTTGTAATAAAAGAATTTTATGACAAATATTTAACAAATATTTTTCTATTAAACAGGATTTTAAACCAAAAATTATAAGAATTAGGTTTAAAGTTTATTTAAAACAACTTCCACACACCCCTGATAAATTTTGCAACATAATCAATCGCCTGTCATTTGGAAACAGCACATTAATGTTTGCGTACGGTAATTGCTTCTTAAAAACTCTAATTTTTAGAAGGTCGTACGGTAATGAAAAAATAAAAGTTAACATCACTGAGTCTCATATAAATTTAGCATCAAGATTATAGTAGGAGTCCGAGTAGGAGTCGGAGTCGCACTTAAAAAATTTCAGCATTTGGAGTCGGAGTCGGAGTTAGTACTTTTTTCGGACGACTCCACAGCCCTGGTAAATAGTAATCACGACAACATTTACCCAACCTTTTGATTCCAAATCTACAATAAAAAACAAGTAAGAAAATATAGTCGGTCAACCCCGACTTTATGATACCCTGTGTACCAAATTTCTCAAATTAATTCTAACGATGTTTACTTGGCGAAATACCCTCTCTACTTCAGCATTAGACCATGGAAGTGAGAGCAACTTTATAGTAAATTCTGAAATTTCTAAAAAAAAATTGTTGCCGCCAGCATCTCTTTATTGAAATACTTGCAACCAGAAAGAAACACCGATGTTTGTGTTGATCCGTTTTATAAATTTAATATTGGAATACTGTTCCATTATTTTGAAAGATGTTTCATCATCATCGTTTATAGCGATTTTCAACATTTGTAAAAGTTGTGATTTAAATTATTTAAAATGTTTATTTTGCTTTTATATATTTGTATAATAAAATAAAAATTATTCTTTTAAAAGAAAAACGGCAAGAAAAATTTTATGGCTAAACCAGTTGAAAAATGGCTAATGGCTAAATGCATTTTTTAATGGCTAAACAGGATGAAAAATGGCTAAATCTAGCCACATAATGGCTAAATTGGCAACACTGATTCCCAGACACATGATCCCTTTTTCTCAAATTTTAAATATCTCTTACTATACTATTTAAACATAATATGAGCCTTAATAAATTCCCGCGAGATGTACACGCAAAAACTTCCAACCCATACAGAAATACCGGCTTACAAAGTGCCAACCCAACTCTCCTTCTAACGGCAAGAGGTAAATAACAGCAAGTACATTAAAGCCTGCGCAAAGCCCAGCTTACCCTAGATATAACAGAGTCTATGTGATGATCAAACGTTAACTCATCATCAATATAAAAGCCAAGGGATTTGTAAACCTTTCAATTTCCACACCATGCAAGAAAATATGTAAATTAATGTGCAAATTCCAGGGCTGTGGAGTCGTCAAGAAATAGTTATAACTCCGACTCCGACTCCTTCCGCTGAAATTTTTTAAGTACGACTCCTTCTCTAACCTTGATACTAAATAATTATAAGATTGGTTCTTATTTGACTTTAAACTCTTTTTTTAATGGTTCAACATATCCAGAAAATGATTCTTTAAAAATTTAAAATCGATATTTTAATTCTAACTTGTGCCGCATTGAGCTTTAATATAGTTATTAACATATTCTTTCTGTACAATGTAAAAAATATTTCAGTGTTGATGGTTAACAAATTCTGTTTAAAAAAAAACCACACATCTCTTTTCCTAACTAGATAAATTACTGAGTAAAAGTTTTGCATTCGATTTAGACTCTTGTCCGCACGTATAAATAATATACCCAAATAATATAAATTATTACAAACGCTAATACTATTTAAGTATAGTACTTGAATGAACTAACTCTCATAAAATAAATTACTACTTATTCAAATTTATCTTCAAAATATTGCATCGCCAATTTCGAAGAATTTTTAGTTTGGAAAATATTAAAACAAATTTTTAATTTTTTATGCTGAAGTCGGAGTCGCGAGTTTTTGCGGGTACTTCGACTCCGACTCCGGTACAAAAACCTCAACTCCGACCCACAGCCCTGGAAAATTCCCAGTAAAAATCATCATTTTCGTCTTGGAAGGATTCAGATCCAAGAAATTAGCTTTAGACCAACATAAAATGCGCCTCAGTTCCATGTTAAGTTGGGTTTCAAAGTACATTAAATTATCCTTGGTTGAGGCCGCCAATAATTGCAAATCATCAGCGAAAGTCTAACACCTAAAATTAGAGAACTCCCGGAAAACATCGTTCACATACAACAAAAACCGTAAAGGCCTCAGTATCGAGCCCTGTGGCACTCCTCTGAATATGTTCAAGATCAGTCAAAAATCATAAAATAAGCTCAGTGGACATTGAGCCAAAGTTAAATTGCTCCATTAACTTACAGGGTAATAAGTCGTGGCTCAACGAATCAAATGCATTACGAAAATCTAAAAAAATTAACACACTTATGAAACATCTATCTATATTTGAGCGAATGTTCTCAACTATATCCAGCATCAAATTAGTAGTGTTATATCCCCTTCGAAAGCCTGATTGAAATGGATTGATGATATCCAATTTATTCAAATAGTCAAGCACTTGATCCCTTAAAATTATGTCAAAAAATATATTAATCCGGCGATAGTCAGTCATTGAAGTAGGACGATTCACTTTGGGGATAGGTACAACCCTACCCACTTTCCAGTCCAAGGAAATACAGATCTTGTAATACAAGAATTGATGAATCGTCAGAAATATATTTTACAAATCGATTTCACCCGCATCATCGCGCTAAAGACTTCCATCTCCGTCACATTTCTAAACTCAAAACCGCCATAACTTAAGTAAACTTCGAACGATATTACATTAGGAGATATTGGTGGCATTCTAGAAAACTCGTTAAACTCGTCCGGATCAATATCCGCACTATTGGCAGAATCACCTATTACCCCTACAGATCTAAGCCTCCGCCACATCTGAGACTGTGTACAACTTGAAAAAAAAAACCAATACATGATTTCCTACGCACCATCCGAATTACCGATTTCACTTTATTCCGACTCCGACAATATGACCTAATGGTTTCCTCCGTTCTGTTTTCCTGCATAGCTCGAAAAGCCCTCGGGTCTCTGATCCAATCATCAAATTGGCTTCTCCGCGATCTCCATGTAGGAGCATTATTATTAAATAAACTTCCTATGATGGAATCAAAAAACTCTACATGATCGTGAGCGTTAGTACTACGAGCGTAGCGGTGAAATACAGTGATCACGATGAAAATGTCTAAAATCCCTTTACAGAAAATTATCATTACGAACATCAATGGCTACACCGTATGTCATACATATCAACGCGCGTGATTCGAGTTGAGGGTTGGATATTGGAACTGACACTTCTTCTTTGCATTACGTATATTTGATACAATAAAATAATCTATTAGGGACGTGGTTCCCCTAATTCCACAATAATGTGTAGGTAAAGAGTTATGATCTTAGACAAAAATCCCTAATAATGTGGCCCCTTGAGAAAATATCAACATTGAAATCCCCCATAATTACTACGTTGTCATTCCTACTGGTGAGATCAATAAGTTCATCCTCCCAATCGTTAAAATTTCGGTGTGGTAAATACACAAGACCCACTAAAACCTATTGCCCATTACCAATCATGACCTCAACAAATAAGCATCCAAAAATACCCTCGTCCATTTTACCATAAACAACACGACTTTTTAATCGGTCCGACACATACAAACATACTCCTCCACCTCTCCGTTCCTTTCTATCCAACCGATAAATCTTAAATCCCTCCAACCTAACAGAACTATCGCTTACGGTGTCCCTACACCACGTCTCAGAGACACCTATAACATCTATAATACTACCCTCATACAAGTGCTTCATCTCATAAAATTTAGTTGCATTTGCTCTTGGCACAAGACTCTGGGCGTTAATATGCGTAATTTTTAAGCCCGGCAGAATAAGCATCGTATCAAACATGATTCTGTTGCTGATAACTGGACCTAAATTATCGACCATTTAAAACATAAATGCATTTCACCTGTTGTATTTTTCATAAAGAGAAACTTTACCCTAGTGTTATAATAATTACATAAAATTCCCATTATCGGCATAAACATTACCAATATTTACTAAACTACTTATGTACGATATTATTTACTATCCGAAAAACGAACTAAAAATCATGTAAATTTCATAATAACTGCAAATCATAACAATATCATAGTTTTCAGTTAAACAAGTTAAACTCCACAAAGATCGACAAAACCAGAAACAACAGTTCAATTGTCTTTGAATTATTATAAGCGTTTTTCAAACCTTTTTAGCAAGTGATAATAATCAAAAAATATTTTTTGTTCTTAGAAATGGCTATGGCACAAGCTCTAATGTTTACATTTGTACTTTAATTTGTACAAATAAAAATGTCGACGAAAGTGGACAAAAAAAAACATAATAAACAAATGTATTCAGGGTTTCAAGACAAAGTCTTGACGGAGAGAACACGAAAAAACAGAGGAAAAAGGAGGCAACATGTAATTTGAAATTTAAGTGATAATAACAGCAAATTTCGAACCACCAGTACTACTGGTTAAAGATTGATGTTTGACTGCTGGCTAACGGGCACCGCAGTGGTGCAGTGGGTAGAACACAAAGATCTTCTGACGATAGAAAGTGGTGTTTCTTGAAACAGGTAAAGATCAACCCGGGTTCAAATCCCAGCTCAGCCAACAAAAAAAAAATTTATCAATAAATTTTAATAAAAATTCCAAGTTGTAAAATTCCTTCCCTCAGTGAAAATAATTTAATGAAAATTAAATTTGATGAACTCAAGCCTAATTAAAGAATATCGAAAACTTAAAGAATATTTTTTTTAAAGTAAAATTTACCACCACGTCATAAGGTATGTCCCAAAATTTCACTTCCACAGTTAAAGGTTAAGTTTTAGTTCCGTTTTATTGATATTCCCTATTCTAAGAGTGTTTTGGACGACATTGTTTTAATCAACTGTGTGTGGAGTTGAGCTGTTTGCGAATAGCTCTGCTTGAATAAAACGTTGTTCAAGAAATGTTAAGAGACACGCTGATTCAGAAAGAGATTCTGAGTCAGTTGGAGTGTTGCAAAAGCAACAGTAATATTACTTTGTAAACTCTTAACTAATGCGAGTACTAAAATGCAAAAAAAAATTAAGAATAAATCGGTTTTCTGATAGTCAAATTGCTTAGCAAAAATTTAATATTTTCGCTTTAGCTAAGTTGCTCTTAGTAGACTTTTCCTTTTTTTCGCTAAACTGTCTTTATACATTTTTAGCGATGGAGATTTAGAACAAGGCTTTAGTACAAATGCATAATGCCCAAATAAACGATGTTGATGTTTGCTGTTAGAATAAGAGTTTTATTAATCCTTTTGATACAAATTTATTCGTATTTTACCCGAAATTCAACTACATAAATAGGATTCTATTTTGGCCTCTATGAGATATTTATCAATTGTAAAATTTAAAATAAAAACTGCAAAAAATTAAACTTTATTGCCGAAATATGATATAGATTAGCGTTTATCAACTTAATTCTGAACTTTTTATATTTCTCACCAAGTTTTTATGGTAGTTTGTACATATTTACATGCAATAAAGTAATCCATAGAAATAAATGCATAAATTATTCCAATACAAACCCATCTTCTATCCTCCCCAGCTTAAATTTTTTTTTTTCAATAGCGAATCGTAATATGATTTTGGAAAACATTTAAATTACCACATCACTTGTAATATCTGTATTTTCATCTACACATCTACACACACAACAAATAATGTGGAATTGGAAAATGGAAACATTGTGCGTGTATGTGTGTGTATGTGGCGTGCACTTTTATACGACACTGCTGTTGCCGCTGTTTGAGCACACGCTCCAATTTACCAGCCATACCATAAAAACCTCATACAATTACTATGTAAAAATGCATATTTTTCATATTATAGAAATAGAATTTGATTCTACAACCACAAACTACAAAATACGAAAATCCATATGCTTACTCACACACACACACACACACACACACACACTTCCCCAGCGGGAAAAAGAAGGGGTACGGATGCCTTCTAGAAGGCCTCTGTACTCCTTCTTTTGGATATACAAGGCCTTCTCGCTCCATTCCATACTCATATCTTTTTTACACACGTTGTCATTGCGGAGAAGGCCTTCCGCTCTCGCTTCTTTAGCAGGTACATAAGAATGGCAACGGGATAAAAAAAATAATTGTTTTGCTTTTGCTTGTGCAAAAAAAAACAATACAAAAAATGTTACTCCTTCTCTACTCCCTTCTCATAGAAGCGAGTGTGGAAGGTGTATCTTATCTTTTACACCAAAGAGCCGAGGTCTTCTATGAGGCATTCTTTAGCAGTTAGATAAGAATAGGAATTTAATCAAAACAATTTTTAAGCAGGCCTTTTAAAAGGCCTGAAGTAAGAAGGTCTTCTGAGTTTTACAAATGAAATAAGTGTGAGCATGTGGAAGGAAACAGAATAAAACTGCATTCACATACAACGGAAATAGTATCGCACGAAATTTATTACCACTCTTGAGAGCCATAAAAAGGAAATTGTACACAATATAATTTTTTTTTTTTTTTAGTATTTTTAGTTGCTATTTTTTATTTTTTAAAAATATGTTAGAGTTTTTGTTATACGAAACATAAAAACACATCCACACACACGCATAACCACACATACATATACAAAGACGTATATAGAATGTGTTGTTACATTTCTATATAAAATATTTTACCGTTTTTTTACAAATATTTATACCCGTATTTAATTGTACGTACAGTGAAAAACAAAAGTAATACAATTATTATTTAAAATTAGCAAAGTCGGGAAAATGGATTCAACTGAATCAGATATCGTGTTAATGTTTCTGGCACGCATTACCTCGTAAAATGTTTGCGATTATTTTAGGTATGCAATAATTTGTATTTGCGTCCTATTGGGGCGTAACAATTTCCCTGCTCTTATAGTATTTTTATTTTGGGACATAGGGGTTCCTACTGCAGAAATTCGCGCTCAAGAAAGTTGGTTTGGCGGTTCTTTAGATATAGGAAGTGCGAATTTGCCTGCTTCTTAGTAGCCTAGTTTTTTTTCAGTGCACACAGGATGCTTCTTGGTCCTGGTCAATTGAGAGCAAAAGCGGCACCCATCTTGCTGGCAGTTTTCTTAGGCCCAGCCCCGGTAGGCTAGCTGGTAGTGAGCTTGTCTATTGGCGCC
Organism: Pollenia labialis; assembly: GCA_949318255.1. Lineage (NCBI taxonomy): Eukaryota > Metazoa > Arthropoda > Insecta > Diptera > Polleniidae > Pollenia > Pollenia labialis. The sequence goes on along the minus strand of OX439139.1, from coordinate 114,519,988 downwards.
AGGGTTGCGGGTTTGATTCCCGCCAGAGACTCTGGTTTCTTTCCTGCAGACAACCGTAGAGCTTCACTGCCATATGAAATGCCTATGCATCAACAATCTCACGCAATTTCACACTTCGTATGGCCAACACCATATCGTGGGCTTTTTCAACATTTTCGGGTGTATTGACCTCAATTGGCCGTCCAGAATTTTCAGCGTTATTTGTACTTGTGCGATCTCAACGAAAGTCAGTACAGCACTATTTAACCATTGAAATAGATGGTGTAGAGTTCCAATAGTACTTTCGCAAAAAATAATGTTTAATGATCATTCGAAATTCACTTTTTTCCATTAAAAAAAAATCCACGAGTCTGTACGCTATGAACTGCATTTAAACGCAAAGTAAATGACGGAATTTTCTCAAAATTTTGCAGTTTCATATAACCACGAGGGAAGTTCGAAAAGTCACGGAGTTATTGAACTGCCCTCGTATTATTTCATGACAAACTGCTGTGCTGGTAGGCCCAAATAAGCCCCCTTACTAAAATCATTTGAAGGCAAAACAAAATATCATATATATCTTAACAATATTCGTCATAAAAAAAATTTTCGGGCTTGACTGACTATATTTTCTCACTTGTCATCATTATGCAAAAAGTTGTCAAATAAAAGGTAGTTTCATACTCTATTTTTTTTTTTTTTTTTTTATAATTTCCTAGCTTATCCCGCGAAGCTTTATGCTTGTCTGCAGGAAAGAAACCAGAGTCTGCTATTAGCTCCTTTTTGAATGACACAATTTAAGGGTCATTTCTTTTTATTATTATAATATTGGTATGATTCAATTATGTATGGATCAAAATTTTGGCCAAATGACCGACGTGACCCCGGCGGTACACCTGCATCCGATGGTCCAAATTTCCAAAGACGCTGTGGCATAATTGAGGTTCTATGCCGATAATATGCCGAGTTATCTCATCCGTTAACTCTTGAATTGTTGCTGGCTTGGCGACGTACAGCTTTTCTTTCCAACAACCCCAAAGAAAGAAGCCCAACGGTGTCGAATCACATGATCTTGGCAGCCAATTGAAATCGCCACCACGTGAGATAACACAGTAATTGAATTTGCCCTTGTTTCGTTAACTGTTTGGCAATTGGCGCCGGTCTGTTGAAAGGACATATCGTCCACATACGTATCCCGCAATTCGTGCCACAAAAAGTTTGTTATCATCTTACGATATCGAACACCATTCACAGTAACTGTCGACCGGCCCATAAACCGCACCAAACAGTCACTCTTTGAAGTTAGATTGGTTTTTCGACAATCACTCTTGGATAGGGCAATTCTGCTTATTGACGAGTCCACTGAGGTAAAAATGTGCCTCATCACTGAAGATGATTTTTTTCGAAAATTGATCAGCCACTGTTGCCATTTCTTGCCACCATTCTGACCATTGACGACGCTGGCAATGGTCAAGAGGCTTTATTTCTTGAGTCATTTGCACCTTATAAGCGTGTAAATGCAAGTCTTTATGCATAATGTTCATCAACGACGAGCGTGAGAGGTGCAATTGCTTGGCACGACGACGAGTTGAGGTGGACGGCTGTTCAGACACACTATCGCGAACAGCAGCAACATATATTTTCATGCACTGGTGTTTTCGTATCTTCTACAGACCCGGTTTGCTCAAATGTTTGCACAATTTTTCCGATTGTAAGTAGATTTGGACGAATAAATTGACCGAAAAAATCAGGAAGTGCACGATTCATAATAAGCCTGAATAACTTTAACGCGTTGCCCGTATTGCGTTGCGTATCTTTTAATGGTTAAAATTCATTTAGCCTGAAATTAAAAAATGTCAAATGAAATGCAGAAAAAACTTGACGTTTAGGTGTGGTTCACATTCAACATCGGCTCTTGAAATTTAACCATCCTTTATAAATACTTGTTTTGCTCTTCTCTGTTAGTGTGCTTATACTACTACATAGTTCAGGCAATTTTATTTTCAAAATCTTTTACTTCAATATTTGTCGATTCATTTCTTTTGTATGCCCTCCACCACGAGTGGTGAATGGGGGTGAACTTAGCTTGTCATTCCGTGTGTAACACCAAGAAACATTCATCTAAAACACATGTAGAATATATGTATATTAACGGCATTGGCCAAGCGACTGAATAGAAAATAATGTTTTTAACGTCTATACGTCTTCAGTTTTTCTAAGTTGTTTGCAATTTAGTTTTATAACGTTAGAAATTACACTACAAAATTTTGTGATGATTGGTCCAAAAGGTTCCAAAGGTTCCATATTAAATTGACTACCAACAATCAATTAAGTCCTTGTTAAATGCTAGTAAATAGTGAATTTGTAATGGAATTTGGCCAGCTAAGTTGTTTATGACCAACATTTCTTTCATCCACATTCATTCGGATCGGTCTATACATAACCCTATGTAGGCCTTGTCGAAGGCCCACACAAGATTAACGCCTTCTTATGCCAAGGCCGTAATTTCGTCTACTTTAGTTTTTTTAAGATTTAAAATGACATTTCCAAATAATAATGAATGCAATACACTTTATAACACAACAAAAATAACAAGGTTACTTTAAGTGACAAAAAAAATTTAAAAAGTTTACGTTGTGATGTCATTTAAGGGGGGAATTAAAGTTCCCCCGGTTTGGCAAATTCTTATAATTGATGGTCATTGAAAACAATATAAGACTAACTTTTTATAAAGATTCATGCAAAATCCTACGAGGCACATTTGTATGGAACATTTTGATCCTACAACACAATTTTGTCTCTTTTAAAATTGGTGGCAAAAGGGCCAATGCCAATATTTTAATGTTTCGTGTTAATCGCTGCATTGGGTGTCTTTTCTTACTCTCCTTTATTTCTCTGAAACATTGTCTAACCCATGATAGGAATAGTACAAGGTATAGTTATTAGAAATTTTGTTCTCAATTTCAAAACCCATATAACGTCAAACAAAAGAAAATATTAAAAAAAATTAAAACAAGCGTCAAAAATCGAATAAATTATTTTGACATTGTATGTGTAAATAATGAAAACTCTCCCTAATGAACATACCTGGTACTTATTATACTATGGTCTAACCCATTAAAAACTTCGCCTTCTTTTTTAAAATGAATAGCTTCTTTCACTCATTATTTAGTAGCTTTCTTCTGTATAACTTCTATTACTTCTTAATTTTCAGATGTATGTAGGGAAAAAATAATGACTTACATTTTAATGCATTCATTTTGGGACATCCCTTGTAAAATTCATTGGTTCTTTCAGTGGATTTGGAAGTAGTATTTTTACTTTCTCCTGATTACTTAACACATTATTTTGTAGGCGAAGTTTTTACTGGGAAATGAACTAGCTTCATTTTGCAAGCCAATTTCTCTAAGAACTCTTCTATAAAACAACTTTGATTAAAATTTTTTCAACAGTGAATATTTTGATGTTGGCTATTTTAACCAAGCCACAGATATAATACTGGTTCATAAAGAGATGATCCCAATTTTGGGTATTCAGGTTACAATTAATCTCCAACATTTTTCTTCTTGCTCTAGCAAATTATACATATCGTTATGAAATAATGTCCAGCATAAATAATTTCTCGCGCTCGTTTTTAATGATATGGCTCACCTTGCTTATTAAATTCAATTACATTGAAAATTTGTTTTGTTTAATAAAAAATTTATTTTTGTTGTACAGTGTAATTAACCATAAGTACCATTTACACGTTAGTTTAGTTTCAATAGAAATTTATTATTAGTTATTTATTTCACATCCCATAAAATATACTCCAGAAATATTTTAACTCTTCGCGGAGGGTATCAAAGAATCGATACAACCGAATGTTACATTCTTTCTTCTTACGGTAGTTGTCTGTTTGTTAAAGTGAGTGCATGTTTGTTAATTTCGTGCGTTTTATAGAATTGTTGCTGGTACATGTACAAGGATTGAACATTAATACAAATATTTTTTACCCTTTTTTTTTGGCATAAAATATTGCATCATACAATCGTTGAATGTTTGGGTTTTATGCTTCAGCATTTTAATGTACAACATAAATTTAGTAAAAAGTACTTTTATAATTCTTCTATCACAACTGCGACATTTAGCTCATTTTTACTTTATTTTTAGTGGCAAAAACGTACTGAAATTTAAATTCTCAAAGAAATAGTTAAGACATGCAGAGTTCTCTCTTCGTTTCAATGCATTGATAAAATATGTATAAAGAACTGTTACGAACTCTGCACAAGTAGCAGAGTTATCAGATTAGGGGACTTGTCCATTAAATTAGGGATTTTGTTTGAATATTAGGGAGTTTGTGTGCAATATTCTCTTAAATTTTTGGGTAATTTTTGGGAATACAATAAATTTTTTATTCCCAAAAATTACTTTGATAATAAACTTGCATCTGCCCGTGCAAAAAACTGAACTGGCAAATTGTTTTTTTTTTTGTTTTTTTTTGAGTTTTCTAATGAAGACCATAAAATTAAGCAATTTGTTTTTTAATTTTGTTTTTTCTTGTAACCCACTTACAACCTCAATTTAAGTCGGAAAAAAGCCAACCAATTGTACTGGGGAATGCAAGAAAAGATAAACTCACTTGGGGTACTCACCTGAACGGCTGAGCCGAGCCTCATTAGTTTTTGTAAGCCGTCGCCTCTGATAGTAAAATTGATCCGGCTAACATCCGAATTTAACCTGCGGCTAGCACTTTTTGCAACAAATCACTTGCGGCGTCAAATAAGATCGGCTTAGGACTCTGCTGTTTGGTAAACAAACCAAATAAAATTTATTTCTGATTATCGTCTGAAAAATAGAAAATAGTCAGGTAAGATATAATTTCATTAATTAATTTATGCATTAGAATTAAACAATATTTTTATTTTTGGTAAATATTTATTTTTTATATTTCTTTTAAATCAGCTGATTTAAATTCAAAATAGCACACTGAATTATGAGGGTTTGTTCACAACAGTCGTATTTTTTCATGTTATTATTTTAAGACATATGACTTTATGACACCTTGTAAATCCCCCAACTGTGTATTGTTGGTGTTTTGTTTAAGCTTTGATATTGTTGCAAGTAAGACTGTGAGCATTTATAATTCTAATTCGCTTTAAGGTTTTTTTTTGGTTTAATATTTTTAGCTTTTCTAAAATATTTGGAAAAGGTTTCCTGATGATCTGGCTTAAGTAACCAGTGAAATGCGCATAGATGCTAGCTTTTCCTCAACAATAAATTTTAGTGTATTTATAAATACACTAAACATACAGTAATCTTATTAATATCAATATTTTTAGTTAACAAGATTTTGTTCGTCGTTTTTATATTTATTTCAATTTTTCCATCATTTCGTTTGCTAATACTGTTCATTGAAGCCAAAAGCAGGGAAGTTTGGTTTAATGATGAATTGATGAACCTTATTTAACATTTTTGATAAATATAAAAGGTTGATATCAAGTTTTTCAGCGATGAACCTAAAATTTTTGTAATCTTTGACTATTACAAAAAGGTAATTTTTGGAAAAAAAACTTTAAATCCAAAACGAGACGTTTATTCAAACTGCAAAATTTGTGAATGCTTCTACGTAGTAGCAACAAAATTTTGATATAAACACCATGGTGGAAAATTTCGAATGTGGATGAAAAGTTACTTTTGTCTGGAAATGTTCTAACATTAATTCAGTTTTGTAATTTTTTAAAGCAAACAACCAGGATCCCAGGAGTGTTTAAAAGTATAGAAAAACCTTAAATCTGTGCCCATGTTCTGTAACTCTCGCGTCGAGAAACTTTTCGATTGAAAAGTAAACAGCTGTTTTTCTCACTAAACTGAGTATGTAACTTTTTTCGGCGAGAACAAGCCTTCACGTAAGGAAATTACTAGTCAAGTTACAAAAAAGTGTGTCTGTAATATTATTGTGAGAAAAGTTTTCGCTTTGAACTGTCAAAAAAATTCACGAATAAAAATGGGACGAGAAAAAATGTTAACACTAAAAAACTATTAAAAATGCAAAATGCAAAGAATAATAATAAAAACATTTTGTTATTGGCACATTTTTCCATTGTTTAATTATGTTGCTTTTAACCTTTTTATAAAATATACGAATTTTTTGAAGGCTCGTTTGCAAACAACAAACATTAAAGCCGCACTTTATATTATTTGGCTTAGCCGACGGTTGTATTTTCGCCACAGTTGTTGGAAAATTTAAAATTTTAGTAAATTTGGGTCGCCGTCAACGATATGTGCTACGGGCGTTCTTAACGTCTGCAATGTCACATCGGCTTTAGGTGCAACGTTATGACATTTATTACGTTGCCGCGTAATCTCTTTTGATAGTTTTCGACGTGAGTTACAGAAACACTTTTTTCTCACTTTTCGAAAAACGATGGAATATTTTACAAGGTTTTTTTCAAATGTGCTAAATTCCCATTTCATAATATTGAGAAACTGAAATTTATTTTTGAAGGGATAAGCTATTCCTATGCGCATTTCATATTTTGTTTCACATATTTTCGAGGCGAGAAGTTCTTACTACAGTTATAGAACATGGATACTGTTTCATGATTTCTATCTATGACTTACAGTCTAAATCTTCAAATTTTGATATTAGAATAAAATAAATATTTCAATTAACAAAAGTGTTAAAACTTTTATTTGCAACAGGGATTTTTTGGGGGAGATTGGGAATAAGACTCGAATAACAACGAAGATCCCTGACAAGTAGCTTAGTTTAGTTGTCAGAACATAATATTTCATGGTTGAATTAATACTGATTGTCACATTCAACATATTTCACTATGTTCGTAGTCGTTGTACTTGTATTATTTTGTAAATGCGCCTTTGCAACCAGAAGCTATTTGTCAATCGATTTTAAATAAGTTATTATGTATATTGTAGAAAGGAAAAAGTTAAGAGTTTGGTGTTTTAAAATAAAATATGTTTTAATAGGCTATAGAAAAAGTTTTGATAGTTTTTAGTTAGAGGGTTAATCGCTTTTAAAGCAATTTGGTATGGTCTTTTAGAACAAGTAGGCAAGAACAGGCGGGGAAGCACAACCATTTTAAAACCTACACCACTCTCTACTCTTATTTGAGACCTTTGGGCAATCATAAAGCTATAAAGTATAATAATAATAATAATAATAATAATAATAATAATAATAATAATAATAATAATAATAATAATAATAATAATAATAATAATAATAATAATAATAATAATAATAATAATTATAATTATAATAATAATAATAATAATAATAATAATAATAATAATAATAATAATAATAATAATAATAATAATAATAATTATAATAATAATAATAATAATAATAATAATAATAATAATAATAATAATTATAATAATAATAATAATAAAAGTAGACATTTATGTTCTGAACTTTACATTTATATGTGTGAGAGCTATTTGTGCCAAATTTTATCTAAATACCAAAAACTACGTAGAATGTATTATTTTACTTGTGAATTTTCGGAGTTGAACCAAACGGAGAATATGGTCAACTGTGGATCTACCGCCACTAAATTGCTCCATGGTTTACTTGCTATTATAGAAGTTATTTTTGGTAAATGTTCTTCTTGCTGCTTATATTAATATGCTCTAAAAACACGTTTTGTACGCATTAAAAATGCAGTCAAAAAGTCAGAAAATATGCGTTGAAAATCTTTAAAGATATACCCCAAAAAATTCAAAAGTTGCTTATTTGAAAACTAAATATTCAACAATTTAATAAAAGTTCCATTTTAGAAAAACAATCCTAAACTTATAATCGGTAAAGCACAAACTTAAAAGTATTAACAGACGAATTCTCGAGATTCGAGATCGGCTCACAAAACCAAAAATATGCTAAGAGTTTAAAATTCACATAAGAGTTATTTGGACCGAATATTATTTAAATATTTACATCCATATGAGACTTTTTGTCTTACAGTTTAAGCTATTTTTAGATGTAAAATGAATCGAAAAGAATTTAATTTGCAGTAAAATATTTTTTGGGCGAATTTAACCTAAAAACCAATGTAATAAGATGGTTTACGGACACAAAGAGTCTAATTTGGAAATTTTTGGGGAATATGTAAAATTATAGACCGATTCTAAACATTTACAAAAAATTCGTCATAAGCACAATTAAAATGTTCCCAATTTGATCAAATTATCTACAAGATTGCAACTTGTAGTTCTCGCACAAAATAAACATGGACGAGCACCAGCCAAACTGACGAATGGTTATCGTTGAATCACTTTGAAAAGTAATTCTAAAAAATATTGGTTCAGATTTCTATGCATTACACATATACAAAAAATTAAAAATTTTACATGTATCAAAATATGCCTTAAAAAAAGGCAAAATATGCGCTAAAAACTTAAAAAACAGTGCAAAAAGGGTCTTTTAACTAAATTATGCAAAAAATGCTCCAAACGGTAAAATATGCACTTACAAATCAAATCGATGCTAAAATTTTTAAAAAGCTAGAAAACGGATAATTATTTTGTTAACGCCTTCGCACAAGGAAAAACATGCAATTGCATATTTTTGGTTTCCCTATTTATAAGAAGTTAATAACAGTGAAAGCCTTTATTGGTAGTCGCCATATGTGAACCGTTTCCAATAAAATTTTATAGTGTGATAACAGTTGCAACAAAACTTTTTTGGCTGAAGGTTTATGGAAAAAATGCTTAATTTCGTGAGAATAGAGCCTAGGGAAATGTCACACAATTTCTCTTTATTTTCCATAGACTTCCCCTAAAAATATTTCCAAAATTACGACCTGTTCTATGTACACAAGATGGTGACTTATTGTAAAAATAAAGATCCACTTGGTTACGACTAGGAAAAGTCCAGAGAATGGCGGCGCTGGAACTAAAGTGCCTATTCGCAACACTCCAAGCGATGCGCTGGATATGATCCTTCGCCTACCACGCTTAGATCTAGTGGGGAAAAGGATGGAGGGTTGCTCACATCTCCCCAGTTTTGGTAAGCAATTGTCATTACAAGACGCTTGTACCAAGCCGGAATGCATGGAGAAACGATGTTTCTGGCTGGAGGAGAGGCGTTAGCTTCTTCACGGATTTCCCTAAGTCACGAGGAGTGTGCGTCGGAGTACATTAAAGGAATCTTAACCTCAATTTATCGCAAAGACTCCCCCCGAATTTCTGTAGCATTTTCCAAACAGCAGTAGTACCGCTTCGACGACTATTGTGTATATTTACACTAATAGACGTGCTGCCGTTGTAGACTTGAATTCCCTCTTCCCGAGAACGAGAACAGCCCCTGATTTCGGTTGGATAGCAAGATTATATGGTTCACAGGGCACTTGGATATATGGAGAACATAAGGACGGATGGGCTTCCTACACTTGGCACTACCTTACGGGCTCCACTGGATTTGGAAAGCATTGTAGTGTCCATGTTCCTTTGCAAACTCGGAGATCGGAATTAACACATCGATATTTCTAATGCCAGTTGGACCTCGACCACAGGATGCAAGATTGCCAGGCAATTGTGGCCCTGCGTGGATGACGGACGAACCATTTCTCTAATACCGATGACCAAAACAGCAGATACCAAAAGTAGTAACTCCACTTTCTTACAGGCTGTCTTCAAAGACGGCATGCGCAACGGCTGGGAGCCGGACTCTTCTACTACCACAACTGTGATGATGACGTAGAACATCATCTTTGCCACTGTTCTGCACTGGCGAGGTGATGACAGGCCGAAATGGAACCTAAGGCTATAATTTTTATGCGTTGCAAACCGCAGCACAACAGCGTTATTCTCTCCTCACTTATGGTGGTATATGATACAGTTGAATAAGTGGCAATACAACAATTCGATGTCATATTAAATTTCACAATGTATGTACATTTGATTTATTTATTATTTTTGTTGTTTTGTCAAGTATCAAAATTCTTAATATCGCAATCCTTTTTCTATCACATCATTTCTTTCAATGACTTCCAAACAATCTAAATAGATATGAAAGATATTTTGTCTGCTAATTGTAAACAGTAAAGAATTTTCAATCTATAAAAAAAAGTTCTCTGTTTACCTCAAAACAAAAACCCAATTTACCAAAACCTGTAATTAAGATGTTAAACTAATTAAAAGTCATACCAATCAAAGATAATTATCATGTGATGATAAACGAAATATATCACAGCAAAAAATAAAAATACTTTTTGTGATGAGAAACTGATACTCACATGGGAGTGCGAAGGAGCTAATGGGAGAAAAATAAACAATATGATGACACAAGACACGTCATCGTTGTGTGTTCTGACATTCATTAGGCTGGGTGGCATGTAGCAAAAACTTAGTCATCGAAGAAATGGAACTTATTAACTTATATTTTCGGTTCAGTTGAGTTGTTAGCGTGTAATGAATACTAACACGAAGAAGAAATGGAACGTGGATCGAAAATAACGTTGCTAAAAACAATTACACGTCGTACGAGATAGAATACAAGACAACAAAACTTTTTGCCAATAAAAATTAACTTGAAATTTGTTTGCACTGAAAGATTTTTTTTTGTTAAATGAAAATGGAGCTTATAAAGAAAGAGAGTTAGTAAAAAGTAACAAAGCATACTATAATCGGCCGTATCGAAAGTCTCTTGTGACCTATAATCTGGCAAAAGGCATATAAAAATATAAATTCATTGAAGCATTAAACTTAATATATATTGAAATTGTCTATACATACTAATACAATGAATTATCTTTAGGAAAACAAGTGAACAGGTACTTTTTTGAAACTAGGCCTTTTTTTTGGTACATTTGTGTAATCCCGTCTATCTTTTAAACCAATTAACGTAAAAATAAACTTATCTAAAAAATTAAAATACAAATTGGTAGTTTTTAGAAATTCGAACGTTTGCAGCCATTTTTGATACTTCAAAAGGGGAATACGGAAAATTAAATTTTTCTCTTAAGCTTTTTAGTTATAAATTAGACCTGGAAACATAAAATTCAACAAGTAATATCCTGAGTGATGAGAGTCTATCGGGAAATTGTTTCGTACTTTAACTGGTGTTTGTCTGGTACTTCTTGAATTTCAGTTAGTATTGGACATAAAACATAAAATAAACATGCCAGGTCCTGTGGGAATGAGAGACATTAAAGGTACTTTTTCGTTCTTTAACAGGTAGTTTTTTTTATTTTCGCTTACATTGAACCAATGAACATAAAATTAAACAACCAATATCCTCAGTTAATGATAATCTGTAAGATGGGCTTTTTGGAACTTTTTTGTTCTTTAACTGGTACTTTTTTTAGTTTTCATTTGTATTGGACCTATACAAATAAAATTAGACATGCAATGTCCTGAGTGAATGAGAATCTGTAAGAGGGGCTTTAAGGAACTTTTTTGTTCTTTAACTTTTAGTCTTTGAAAATCCGTTAATATTGGACCTTGAAGCATTTAATTAAAAATGCAATGTCTTGACTGTAAGAAGGGCTTTTTGGTACTTTCACTGGTACTTTTTTAATTTCCGTTAATATTGGACCTTGAAACATCAAATTTAACATGCAGAGTTTTTAGTGAATGAAAATCTGTGAGATGAATTTTTTGGTTTGCCTGTCTTGCGACTTATTTTCACTGTGGATCTCAACCACTTTAAGTGTAAATATTAAGCACTTACCTAATGCCCCTGTCTGAGTGAGGGATCATTTGCACACACAGGTTGTTTAGGAGCTGGAGCTACCTAACATCGATTGCTATTAATCCATCTCACTTGCTTCTGTTAAATTGCAACAGCACCAAGGCCATCCACAGGCCGAACTTTTCCACAAGGGTAAAAAATCAGTCTTCGACGTAAATGTAATCATAATATTGGCTTTGGGTTTTAACCACAACTACTACGTGCTCTCCGATAGTATCTATTCGTCAATAAAGCTGATCCTCTTTGAGCTCATGGGTTAATGAAAAAAGCACGCCCCCATCGGACGATGAACAACTTACTGAAAACCAACCCTCTATCAGAAATGCAAGGCTTCTTCAAAGACAATCATGCTGAAAGGCAGGATGCATTTATAGCACAAAGCACACTAACCGAAAACTCAGCAATAGTCAGACCGGTTCTGGCAAACCCGAAGCTACTGACTCCCCTATGTACGAGATTCGAAGATTGCAGGTACATTCAAGTAAGGCAGAATAGAAAAACCTTCCTCTTTTGGATCCAGGAATAACATTAACCTGATTTTCTCCGGAGGATGTAAAACCAAAAGGTGAAATATCCTTAAGATGAACCCCACAACCCCCGCGGGAGTCTGTTGTGGATTTGTCTAACTCCATATGCGGCTATTTTGTTTTAAAAAAAAAACCTACTAAGTCAAAAATGATTCTTATCGCTGTACATGCCATAAAAATCGCCAAGGCGTGTATCAGTTGTGCGATGAACAATATAAAAAAGTTATATTCAATTTAATAAACATTGGCTTTTAAGGTAGATTCCACAATATGGACAACATTTTTATGCAGCACGATTGATTTGTTTCGAAAAATTTTTCCGGAAAATCAAAGCTGCCACATGTGCAAAAAATCTATTAGTTTTATAAGGTGGTTGTATTCGAGCGACGAATTATGTTTTGCTTAATTTTTTCTTGGTATTAAACTACATATCGTCTGTTTAATATGTAAACCTGCTAACTCCCTTTCAGTAAATTGTACAGGGGAGACAAACAACTTTTTATATTTTATATTTGTAGCTTAAGGGAAAAACTAAAAATATAGTTGGTTTAAGACTCAAATTGAGGAAAAACTTCATGCTGGTCGATGAGGAGTATCTTTATCTACCACACTTCATCAAAATCTCAATTTACTTAAAAAGTGGATTAAGCAGATATGCATATTAAGCTGACGATATTTAAAATATTAATATTATTAATAAAATAAATAAAAATAAAATTTCACAAACACAAAATTTGTATTAAAAGAATAAAGCTATTGGCAACTCAGTTCTAGTTTGTCCGGACAATATATTAAATTATTAAATTACATTAATTCAAATTGAGATCTGTCCGGACAACATGGGTGAATCGCGCTAGATTGTGGTTATGTGAGTTTTGGATAAATTTTCTTCTTGTAAAAACATTTAGACAGGCTGAAAGGTTGATGAGAAAAATAATACATATTTTTTCTTCCTAAGCTAATCCTGCGAAGTTCTATGATTGTCTGCAGAAAACTTGAGTCTGTGGCGGAAAACGAACTTGGAACACCCGATAGCACCCTATATTTTGTCCTTTAATCTCCAGAACATAGGGCCAGCACAAATGCCTTTGCTATTATTTTCTTAGAAGTTATCTAAACAGGCTTTCAAGGTCATTTGTATTTAAATAAAATATTATTTTAAAAGTTGGTTTTTTAATTCGACCTTTTCTTAATGGAAACTCAAAAGAAATAAATAATCGACCTCGAGCTTGATTATTTATTTCTTTTAAAAATATTATTTTTTTATATTTTCATCCTACGTTTCGTTGGTGTTTTCCAACATCATCTGGGATTTTCAGTTTATTTAATATTCACTCTTTGTTAGATTTACATTTTATAATAAAAACACACAAGTTTTACAACATAAAACACGAAGTTGTTTAAAATTAATTCAAAAATAAAAAAGTAATTAAATATCACAGGTTGTTATTGCTAATGTAACGTTTACATCTATCTTTTGCAAATGATATCAGGTACGTTATATTGCTGAAGCCCGGCCTCAATATGACGTCTTCAAGTGTTGGCGGGCTGACCGGATCTGCTGAAACCTTGGGGGTATACTTTTTAAGATTTCGCTTGATATTATCAGCACACTTTCTACACAGAAAAAATATCAAAAGTTATTAAGTAACTAAAGAAATATTTTTAACAATTTTTTTATTTAACATGTTTGTAAATTGTCATAGTAACAATCTGTTTCATTTGTAGAAAATTAATATGTATGAAAAAATAGTTTTGTGTCAAAAAATAAAAAATAAATAAAACAAAAAAAAATCTGTGTTTTCGATCTAAAATCTTTAAAAGAATATGTTAACGATTTTATGATTATTCCGAAATTTAATCAATCTACATATTACCGTTAAGGTATTTTTTTTATGATTCATAAGAAATTTTAACGGTTTTTTTTAAAAATTTTGGTTTTTCAAATTGTACTGATAATGTTGGCAACATTGCGTTTTGTGCTGATGCATGTCGCCTCAAAAAATTATAATGTTATTTGTAATGTTATTTTAAATATACATCTGTACATATCTATTTTACCAAAAACATCAATACAAACAAATTTTATATGCATCTTCTTATTCAACTTAGTTAGCAACAAAATAATTTGTTAATATGAAAAGCTCACAATAAAAAATTGTTTTCAATCGTTTAAAAATATTGTATTCAATATTACAAACTCATTATTAAAAACATTTGCTGAGTTTTAATAATTTTGATTATAAAAATCGTTTTTTTATATTTACAAATTTAGTTGTTTGTGACTTTTCAATTAAATAGTTAATTGTATTAACGAATATGTTCAATAATATGACAATTCATTTGTCGTAATTTTTTTCTGTGTAATCATGTGCCCAGCGAGATCGTATGTATATCAGCTTACAGTGGAGCTTGGTTAGTTCGATTCCATAGCACTTGATTAGAAATATATTCGCAGTATTTATGCGAAAAATAAGTAAAGGGTGTTATATTTAGCTGCATGAGAGCTTAAAATGATAATGCAAGACAAAAAGCCAATCACTTATTCGAACAGATATCGTTAGATAAATTCTGAGTGGATCGTTATACCAATATTTTGATGTGTTGCATGTATCAGCACAAATGTAAAATACTCTTCCCACCCATGTTGGTATAGGGTATACACATCAAAGTGTATTTAACTTTTTGTTACCACATTTCTGTTAGTTTAGTCATTGAACCATTCTATACCTGTAAATATGTGTCTAAATTTTCATTTGTGTGTATGTGCATTCGTTAACGTTTATGAGCATACATACATATGCACATACATATGCACGTATTTATCTGTCAGTGCTCCCATGTATATTTATGTTCATTAATGAATGCGGCCGAAAAAGAAAAAATAAACTAATGAAAAACCATTTTAATTAGCTGGGTAAAACATCAGAGAAAAAAAAGGAATGAGGAAAAAGGTTATATTTGTTGAATAAGAGTAGTGCTACATAGTAGTGATGATTAGTAACAGCAACAGCAACAACAAAATGTTACATTAAGCTAAAAAAAACTGGCAAAAGGTATCCGTTTCTTAATACAAATGAACGAAAAATCGAAAGAACGTCAAGTACGTGAGTTCATTTGACACATGTGTTAACGATAGTTTTTATGAATACCGAGAAAGGAACTCCATGCTTCTAAAATCTATGGGTATATTATTTTACATTTACATATGAATTTAAGGTATGAAAAAACTAAATCAAATAAACCTAATAGAGTAAAAAGAGAAGATACAAAAATACTCTACTTTAAAATACTTTACTTTAAAAATGGAAGCTTTACTGTGACAAAAAGTGTGTTTAATTTAAAAAAAATTAAATTGTGTTAAAGAATAATATATTTTTCAATATTTTTAATAATTACGTAAACAAACTTTTTAGTTCTAATAAATTTTAAGTGCATAAAAATAATGAAAAATAACGTGCAAGTTCGCTTGAAATAATATTATTTAAAACAAACAATGTAATTTGGGTATTAGTATACTAACTATAACTAACTATAGTTTATTTAACCCATTTTTCCACCGGTCGATTTTTCGACCAGTAAACAGAAAAAATTCTTCAAAATTTTTCACCAATTAAAGCATTAATCCAAAAAAAATCAGTTTTAATTAAAATTTTAATCAAGTGAATTAAACGTTTAATTGATACTATTAATTTATTTACTGGTGCACTATTAATGAATTTTTTCATTAGCATCAACAATTTTTTAATTAAAACCCCTTTATTTTTTTTTTTCTGTGAACCTTTATTAACGTATATATTCAAAGTAAATAACAATTTGTTTGGTCTGTTTTTACAAAAATTCTCTATATTTGTACTGAATTGATTTTCTAAAAACTCTGAAAAATATTTTTGTAAGAACATCCCCGTAAAAACCTCGCCTACTAAATAATTTGTGGAGTAATCAGAAAAACATAAAAGCACTACTTACAAGACATTTTAAATATGGTCACCTCCAACAAACCTATTTTTTAAGAAGATTTTAAACATAATATGTTTAATGTTATTATATTATTATCACCGCCAACCACATTATTGTTAAATTAGTCCCAAATTAGTCTCCCAGTTTTGCCCAAAGTCATGCACTTTTTTTATGGGCCCTTAAAGATTTGGGGCCTCGGTGTAATTTTTGCAAAAAAGTGATAATTTTCTAAGCTCATATCTTGCAAACCGTTTGGAATTTTGATTAACCCTCTGAGAAAAAGTTGTAGCTCTTGCCATTAAAAACTTTGAAATTGTGAACATATAAAATCAAAAAAACCTAATCTTCATGATCAAAACCGTAAAAAACTTTAAAAAAATTCAATTTTTTTTACCTCTTTTTCCCTGTTCAGGTATTTTTTCCAATAAAAAAATATGGGAAAAAAAGAAAATTACATTTTTTGTTGTATGTTGATGTTCTCAATAAAAATTTAATGCAGTTTATGCAGATGATTTCCTTTTTTGGGTGACACTCGTGAAGAATGTTCGCTAAGAGAAAACCAACACTACTGTTTTAATCCGTTTTGAATTTAAATCACTGTACCTGATCTTGATTGTCACTTATTTTTTTTTTTTTTTTGACAATTTATTCTTATCATCTCATCTGTCTATTGAATGCCTGATGGGCAGCAATAAATATTTCAAGCGTGCTGGAATGATAACTCAAAGTGATAACCAATAACTCCTCAGCCAAACTTATGGCGAATGTTGAACGGTATTGCCTAGAAATAGTTACTATTCCAAAGTCGAAATCAATTAATGAGTATAATCATCGTATTAATGCTGCTGACTTTTATGACAATGGCCCTCTTAAACAAATTGATATCCGATCTGAAGAAAAATCATAATTAATAAAATGCGACAACGAGTTCAACAGTGAGGATTTTTATGTATTCCTTAATCACCCTTCGGTATGTAGGAAAACATATAAAGGATATGCCACTTTTGGTGTTACTTTCACTGGGGAAATCACATACAGTCAAAACCTGCAAGTCAGCAGAATTCAGGAATCTATCTGGTACCAGGGTAGTCAGTAGACACGGCTTCAGTCAAGGTGGCTTCAAAAGCATTGGCCTAAAATTTCAGTGGTTCCCTTTCTACACTTAACAATTTATTTTAATACCCACCAGAGATCAGCAAGGAAGCGTTTTTTCGCTACTCATACTGACTCATCAAATTTTAAGTCGGTAGAAATCATTTAAACTCACCTACTCTGATTCACTCGCGAGACCATTTATTTATAAGTATAAATATGAGTGCGACGTCGAATTTTAGGAAAATACTTATAATAGTTACATTGATACAACTCATTCAGCTAATCCATTTACTGTTTTAACAAAACAGATCAAACACACATCAGCGCTGACACTTCATACATATAGCTTTAGCAAACAGTAGTTGCCAAATCGTCAATTTGCTATTTCGGGAACAAATAGGACAGCCTTGGTTATAATAAGTTAATTTTGCATCGCCTATTCACATTGAGTTAAGTTGAATCTATAGATTTTCTTGGATGATATTTAATCACTTACTTGGATTTCTTAAAATTCAATTCAATTGTTGATTTTAATACCTACAAACAATTTACAAATTAGCTCTAAGCAATAAGACCGCAAAATGCTGATGAAGTTATTCGCGGGCTGGAAAATGGATTACATGCAGCTAATTATTCACTGTCAACTTTAGGATTGCATATAAGAGTCGAATATAAAACATATAACAGAAATTAAAATTCCAACTATACTAAAAAACTGTCTGAAATAGATAAGCATATGATAATTTTGTCGTTGACGTCAAAATAGACGACATTGTGATGCATGCAGTCGTTGACGACAAAGTTTTGTGTCGTGGCCCAGTAAAAAAAATTGGATTTTTGGAAGCACTTAAGAGAAAAAGCACATAATCGAGCGCTTCACAAATATATCTCTTATGAAGCAGTAAAGGATAAAGAATGAAATATACAAAAAAACTACTATTTTAGTGCTGACAACAAAGCTGCTTTTAAAGCGAAAAAAATTTAAATATATTATAGTTTACGAAAATGATTGACAAAAAGGCATTTAAATTAGTAAAAGAAAAACATTAATGAATTTGTTAATATAGGTAGCCTTTAAAATAGCACTTTAGGAGTGCTTTGTTTGCATGTTAAAAGAACAACCCATACAAAAAGCTGGCATCCCATCAGCAGATTTGAAGCGATTTGAGGTATGAGTTCATACATAAAACCTGATCCTTGTTTTTTATTGTTGTTTTTAATATAATTTCTCACTCACTCACTTGTTTTCATTTTCCAAAAACAGGCAGTATGTGTCATGATTCAGCTCTACTCACTTTTTCCCTACTCATTGCTGATCAGAGCTGCCCACACAACAATAGTGGAGAGAGTATATTGCGCTTGTGCTTATATGTATAACACTAAAAAATATTGGTTCTAGATCAACTTTTAAGTATACCGATCGACTAATGCCCAATTTTCAGGATTGTATATAAATCTATATAAAGTTAATTTTCATAAAAACTTAAATCGTATTTAAATACAGATTGGTTTTTTGAGTTTTATTTGAAAAGTCTTATTTAATTAAGATAAAAGTATGGTAGCACTACTAACAACAAAAACAAAATATAAACAAGTGTAATTATTTACAAGGTGGTCTGAAAAAACAGCTGACTGTTAATGCTTTGTTGCCTGTTGTTGTTGTGATATTGAGGCCACCTTGCTAAAATATTACAATGGAAACTTAAGTTGAAATTAAGTGTACCACATCGGCGACTTAAGTTCCACTTAAGTTTTTAGTGAAGAAGAGAATTTTGTATTTAAAACGATTTTAAACATAACGTAGGCTAAAGTCGCAAACGTGACAAGTCCACTTTTTCAAATTGTTCAGGAGAGAGGAAAAACCGTTTAAATAATATATTTTCCAATATTTGTGGGAACTGTATATGCAATACATTGTTATTTCGCCCATTGTTTGAATAAATAAAGTTTTTAAATCTAAAAAAATCTTTAAACAGTTGTTTTTTGCTGTTTTTGGACTTGTCTTATTTTCTGCAAGTATACTTTTTTTTATTCGACTTGACGCCTTTTATTTTTGAAGCGTCTTCACAACTTGGTTGTGATTTTAATATTTTAAACTTCAATTTGTTAACACATTATGTACATATAAGTATATTACACTTAAATTGAAAATTTCTTCTCACCATTAGGTGTGTACTTAAGTGCTCGTATGTCCGTGACTTTTGGATCTCCAATTACACGACCAGGACGAATAGTTTTTAAGAATGTTATATTTTTAAATGACTTAAAACATGTGTTATCTAAATAAGTTACATAATAGGGCTTTGGTTTTTTTCACGCACCTTTACATAAACTTACATAGTCTGCAGGTACATTTATATTTCTATTTTTTAAAGCGTTCAATCACCGAGTGGACACTATCGGCTTCCATTTGTGTGTGTCCAACCTCTAATATTTTCTGCTCAATAGTTATATTGTTGCTGATTGGTGCATTTAGTAAAGCGTTTGCCATTGTTGAATTACGATTTTGGTAGGTACAACCATCACTGTAAAAAATTATCTTGACAGGATCGTTGCTTTCTTGTAAATTAGGCAAAAAATTGTTTCTATGAACATAACCCAAACACTGGCAAATTCTTCTGATGTTAGTCCACCATCAACTTCGTTCCACAAAAAACAATAGGCATCTTGGGTTTTCAAATCCTAAAAAACTAAATTATACACCTGTAATTTAGTTCGGTAGTAAAATGAACTAACATTTGATTTTGGTGCCATTAGAACGGATTGCAAATCAACAGTAAAAACATCTTTATCTTTTGCTTTTTGTTCTCTGGCTTCATTTATTTTTTCTTGATGTATCAAGAATTCCTCATTTGAATAATTTTGCACTTTATGACGAGAGCAAATTTCACATAAGTCTTTTTTTGGTAAAAATAAGCTTAGATTTTTTAATTTGAAAACGGAATTGAAAGTTGTTATTGACACCGGGTCAGTTTCTCGTTCGTGACACCATTGTTCTTTATAAAAGTCATAAAGACTTTTCTTGGACCGCCATTCTGGCGACAGATATTTTTTGGTGGTGGAAGATCGACAGTAATGGGAATCTGTTGATGGAATCGAATCGAAAAATGAATGCAGATTATGAACACGCTCCGTATGCGGTTGTTGTTTTTCTTGAAAAATGTGGTCATCCAAAGGAGTATCTAACCAATTTAAACAATTATGCCTACCAATGCTTAACGTGTTTAGGAATAGAGTGCGGCACACACGCAAAACAATATTGTTAACTCCAAGGTGGTACCACAATGTTTTCTTTCTTTAAGAGACGTTCTCAATTGCGTGATTTCGTGGTCTTTTAGGTTTAATACATTGAATTAATGTCCTCACATATACCTTCTTTTGGTGCCAACTCATTTTCCAAAATTCATTAAAAATTTCTTCCCTTTGAGGTTCTGTTATTTTTCCACATTTCATGATTGCAGCTTTACCTTTATCAATACAGTTGCACCTTTTTTTCATAGATCTTGCACTTTTAACTTTATTATATTGCCAATGCCCACCTTCTTTCGTTTTGCCATAGTATTTTTTTCCATGTTGGCGCAGACTTTTATTCTTCATTGTATACCACGCATCGTTTTTTAGTTGCACTCGCCGTTTTCGCTTTTTGTTCTTAATAGGAAGTTCTATTGAATCATCCGTACTGCTGTGGAATCCATACGGAACTAGACCAACAACTCCATCGTCTTCTTCATTTCCATATTGAACAAAACCATCGTTTGCTTCATCGCCATAATCCATATTGTTAATTTTTTACTAAAAAGCAGATATTATGTTTTCCTAACGCTAAAACAATAATAAAACTCTGAAAATATATTTAATATTTACAATTAAATAAATAATTTTACCATTAAAATGAAACTAAGCCTGCAACCAACTAATTTTGTGCCAAAACGAAATATAACAGCTGATGCAATATGAACGTTCAGTGGACTTAGCGCGCGCTTTTTGACAAATGGGACTTGACACTATTGCATATCATTGCCAAACTTGAATAAAAACGAGATTTTTAATTACCAAAAAAATGGAAATTGTGTATTTCTTAAAAAACTATTCAACTGCATTAAAATCTCATTTTTCGAAAAAAGTGGACTTGTCACTTTTGCGACTTTTGCCGACGATAAATTTATTTTAATATCAATCCTGAAAATTGAGCATAAGAATCATTTTTTTAATTGATTTTACTATGTCCTTCCGTCGTGGTAGCTGCCAGCTAACGCAAAATGCAGGTTGCAATTTTGGAGATCATTTAATGAAATTTGGTACATATCGCTCCTTTATTGCAGCATATGCATGTCTTAAAAAAAATTTTAACTTGGAAAAATGCGATTAAATGAACCTTTATTTACAAGTTTAATGAGATATAGTTTGCTATAACTTCGGTTCAGTTTGAGATACAATACTGACTTTTTCTTACATATAAAGAAGGTATAAAGGAATAAGTTTGCTTAAGTAACTTGCAATTTTTGGTTTTTTGAGATATGACTAAAACATCGATTATTCGACTTCTTTCAAAACTCGGTTTTCGATGAGGCTTTTGAAAAATAACCGGTTAACCGGTTTTTATTCGAATACATACAAATACAAAAATCAAATTAGTTTTTATAATAAAAAACAAATTTTTATAACAACAAAACAATTCACGAAGGTAAGGTTCCAACAACATAAATATATATGACCTTAGGAATACCTAACAAATATTTGACGTTAAATTCAAAAAAAAAGCGTGACTTAAGCGTTATTTTTGACAATTTCTACTTATTTACTAAACTTTATTCCTTAAATGATAATTGTATAATGTAATTAAGAAAATGTTAAATAATGTTTGCTCTTTTTGCAAAATCAAACAATTCTTTAAGAAAACGAATGGTTACGTGTAGGACGTCAAATATTTAATAGGTGTGAACAACTTTAGAATTTTTGTACAACTTTGGTTTAAAAAAATTATAGGAATTTAATAAATTTTTGATTTGGGATATTCTCAAAAATTTATTTAAAATGAGTTTGGCTAAGCATGTCTATATGAATCAATCATATTTTTAAATAGTTGAAAACAAAACCTTTTTGTCAGGATTATTTATTTCAAATTATTTTGTTCGAGCATTATAGCAACGAATAGTTATAATACAATAGTTCTGTATGAAATATCTGTCAATTGATTCAATTTTGGTAAAAGTTCTTGGTGTTTTAATAAATAAAACTGATGAATTTTCTCTTATCGTTGATTCCGCCGGTATGTAGTAGTTTTAATGCCCGTAATTTCTACAAACAGATTTCTAGCTGTGTATAGATATCTATGGTGTAACGAATTTTTGATAATTTTAACATGTTTGTCCTACCTACTGGTTGAACTGTAGTGTATTTTACACCATTGATTTTTGTCAGTTAATTAAAAATATTAATAAAAATACAAATGTTGCCATATTTAAAAAGAAAACTTAGAGGAAAAAACACGTGGGCAAAATTAAAGTTGAAATTACCAAACTATTTTTACCGGACAGGTAAAGATAACTGTTAGGTACGAACACGACCAGATAGCTGTTTGTTGAAATTACGGGCATAAGCATGAAGATATTACTACTACTTAAGAGTCTTCCAATAATTTTTGGCAGCTTAATTTAGTAAAGTATTTTTTGCAGTCTCTTAAGAACTACTTCGAACAGAGTTAGATTTTACTTGGGGTATATTTTTGTCTACCTTGTGGACTAACTAAAGATGTTTAATAAGTCCTGACGTTGAAGAACCTTTGTAACTTTATCTTTAAGGGCCCTGTTAGCACCTTTGTATTTAAATCAGTTCAAAATATCACCAGAGATGACACCTCTATATTTATAATACTAGCTGTCCCGGCAACCGTTGTTTGGGCATACATATAAATTATTTTTAGTGAAAGAAAGAGGAAAAAGCGCTTTATGCCATGATCGGCGATAAAAAAAAAACAAAAGATATTTATTTCTTTATTTCTTTTCGTTACATATTTAAAAGTTAAACACAAAAAGTGATGTATGAAGTATGAAAATCAAACAGAAATAATCAATTTTTATTACAATTGCGCAATTGCGTGTACGATATTTTTCGTCCGTCTCCCTTTAGCCAACACAAATATGCTCGATAGCTTGCTGACGGGAGAACAAGCCACGTATAATTGTCCGCGTGAAAAAAATTGTGTGCCCAAATTTTTGCCGCATACATACATCGTTTGGCCTTGCGATTTATTAATTGTCATTGCAAATGTCAGTCTAATAGGAAATTAAGCGCGTTTGAATTTAATTGGGACGGCTGTGGCAATCATTGGAGTTCGTGGCAGCAAAATATTTTTGTCTTGGAATTAATTATTCAAAATGGTAGCTTCGATAACTAAATAAGTCGACTAAAAAATTATAAAGAAATAATTTTATAAACAGAAAAGTGGAAAAATAAACCCTAATCCAGTTTATTGCAGTATAAGATATTTGTTTACACACATTTACACACGAAAAACTATATTATCATTTATACGTACACACGCAAACATGCAGGCAATAATATCCTGCACATAAATAATTTAAGCTTTTTTACTCTGCATTTGTTTGTACTGATTTTTGTAACATACAGATATACAAACTGGTTTAAGACTGAACTTTAAGTCTACAAATCGACTAGGTTTCCACATGCCCGTAAGGCTAACTGTCTGCTCAAGCAAACATTGTGTGCAAGCCTCAGGTCGAAGTGTTGAAGATAAACTGATGGTATTTCATCTCTTAACATAATTTTGTTTTGCTAGCTTCATGACTGCCCATGCGTCCAAAATATGCTACACTCTTGCAAGTGGTTGTCTATAAATAATATGGTGTAGGGTATCTTATGGTCGGCCTTGACTTACTATATTTACTAACTTGTTTATTTTTTTTTTAAATATACCCACTGTTGGGTATGCCTTCGAACAAAAGGCAAACAAGTAGCGGTAGTAATAGTGATGATATGGATATTAATAATGAACAGGAAAGGGTAAATTATCACGGACATACCAAGCCTACGGTCGAAAAATAATATTTTGCTTCTATCTTCATTCTTGGGATTGTTTGACAACGAATAATGAGAGTTCGAAATAAAATAACAAGGGAATGATGGGTGAAAAATATTATCTTTTTTGCCTTGATGTTGAGGCACAGTTGCACATGTGTGTGAATAAAAATTCCAACATATTTCCAATGCAGATGTCGATGTCTACCAAAAACTAGTTAATGAGCAGAGCTTAAGTTTCAATAGACTTTGCAAGTATTTTAATTTTCATAAAAAAATTTTACTAATGCGTGTTTGTATGTAAGAAAGGATTTGAGAATCTTTTGAAATGTGTTAATGTCTTAATTATTGATAATAAAATAATATTGTGCATAAACTTATATTTTAAAATATTTAGATTTTCTAAGTCTTTTACTTTATTTTGCAATGCCTTTAATTCTTTTTGAAACAACTTTTTCAGCAAGATAAAAAGATCTAACATTTCTAAATAACTAAATAACTAAATAAAAGGTGGTTAAATTTTATAGGCCGATGTTGTATGTGAACCACACCTAAACGTCAAGTTTTTTTTTGCAATTCATTTGACATGAAAATGGACTTTCAAATAAAAATGCATATCGTGCACTTCGTGATTCAGTTATGAGGCAAATTTTCACCTCAGTGGATTCATCAATAAGCAGAATTGCCGCATTTGGACGAATGATTATCCAAGAGTGATTGTCGAAAAACCAATGCAACCACAAGGAGTGACTGTTTGGTGCGGTTTATGGGCTGGCGGCATCATCATTTTACAAAATGAGGCCGATCAGGCAATTACTATGAATGGTGTTCGCTATCGTGAGATGATAACGAACTTTTTATGACCCGAAATGGAAGATATTGATGTGGACCATATGTGGTTTCAACAGCACGGTGCCACTTGCTACACAGCTAACGATACAATGGCTCTTTTGCGCGACAAATTCAATGGCCGTTTTATCTTACGTGGTGGCGATGTCAATTGACCGCCTAGATCATGTGATTTTACACCGTTGGACTTCTTTCTTTAGGGTTATTTGAAAGAAAAGGTGTTCGTCGATTAGCCAGCAGCAATTCAAGAGTTAAAGGATGAGATAATTCGGCACATTAACGGCATAGAACCTTAATTATGCCTCAGCGTCATCGAAAATTTGGACCGTCGGATGAAGGTGTGCCGCCGAGGTCACGGTGGCCATTTGGCCGATATTTTGTGCTGTGCATAATTGAACCATACCAATATTGTCATAATAAAAAGAAATGACAGTAATTTCCTAAATAATTTGTGTTTTATTCAAAATCAACATCGGCCCTTAAAATTAAACCACCCTTTATATATATATAACTCCCACTGGAGCATATAACGCCAAGAGAGGCTGCTCATTAGGCGATTCGTTAGCAAAAAGTAAGAAAAGCAGCTGTTCCTTTAATTTTATGGGATTTTTGTTTCATTTCTCCCATTTCAATCGAAAAGTTTCTCGAAGTGGGAGTTAGAGAACATGGGCACAGGTAATAAATAGAAAAATTTAGCGAGAAAAAACCACATCTAATAACAAGGTAGGAACGATTAACCTTATTTTAATATGTTAATTAGTACACAACTCTGTGCTAATAGGGACAAATTTCTTAAACGATTTTTTTAAGTTTGAATGTGCTCTTTAAAAATTTACTCCTATTCTAATATAATCATCACTTATCTGCGGTTATATTTTTTTTTAAGTTTTGGTCCCTTAACATTGCTAATGTCAAAGATTAATTCCGATCGAACTTTAGTTTTTATTCCAAATATTATTGCACATTGAAAAAAAGATACGCAAAGAGTCTGTTTGCTATAACTTCCTGAGAAGTCGTACAAAATAATTAAAAATTTACCCGTGTGAACTTTTTAAACGTGAAGATCTCCAAGGTGCCATAAACTCAAATTTAGGTTAAGTCAACTTAAGTACTTTTTCCTTTTTACAACAGAACTAAAAAAAGTTTATGCACTGCTGAAAATTTGCGTCGAATGAGTTGTTAAAAATGTTTCGATGACTTCATCTTATCAACTTTGTTGTTACTTTTAAAATTTTCCGATAGTCTCGATGGTGATAAAAACTATCGACAGTTCGCCAAAAATAAAATTATGGATACTATCGATAGTATAATCAATTGGGTTTTCAGCTCTAGTACCCATTCAAGTTAAGAAGATTGTGCTTCCCCTTAAGGACTGTTTTTCAGTGACCCTTAATATATCTCAGGGTCAACTCTTTTCATCCAGAGAAATTGATATAAGAGTCTTTGTGACAGCAAAAATCGTTATGTTACCAATCCCGAAAATTGCTTGTAATTAAATAGCATTTTTGTAAATTTTGCTTTGAATAAAAAATGTTGTGGTGACAACTTGTTAAAATTCGGAATTAAACATTTTCTTATAAATAAAACCTACAAACCACATTTTTAAAAGATTATCGGCCATATTAATTAAAAGTTCTTATTTTAAGTTTAAAGTCTGTAATAACGAGGGACGGGATTTATATGCAGTTAAAATCGAGTTTTATGCGCATAAAACATACACTTAAAATAGGAAAATATGCGCTATAAATTGAAAAAAATATGCACTTTAAATTTTTCCTAACACATTTTTTAATCATAAACAAAACATTAAAGCAGAATTTAAAATATATTAAAACACAAAATATAAAGTAAAACAATAATGCACATTTAGTCACTTGTTAGATAGATATGTGAAACTTCATACAAAATTAATTAAGAACAATACTCATTTTCATATCATTCAGTTTCCACTACGCTGTTTTCGTAAATTTTTAATTAAATATGCCAGAAGTTTGTGTTATTGTTTAGTGTCCTTCATATTTTTAAAAACTTTATCAAGTCTGATACGAATTTGTTTACTTAAGTTACCCTTAACTGCATACATTCTATTTATAACATTGTCAATTAATTTAATTATCATTCTCAATGGATTTGATTTCTCTAATTTTACAATAGTCTCAGAGTTAAATCCGTATTTTGAAGACTTAAAAATTATCCGAAATTTTATGTTTCGTAAATTTGTTATTTTTTTTTGAATTGTTCAAAACTGATTTCAACCACTTTCCCCGCATTGTTGTTATTGGATACTTCACCTAATATGCGACAAAACGGGATGTGCTTTGCAAAATATTTTTTCTCCATTTTTTCTCAAAAATGCACCAAAAATATGCAATGTCAGCAATATATGCAAAAATATGCATTTAAGCAAAATATGCACTAACAAATCGTTGCCATTTTATTTAAAATTTCTTGATTCGAAAAGATATTAAGTTTATGTTGATCCCAGACTGACGACAACAAATATGCATTTGCATAAAAATCCGGGCCTTGGTAATAACTTTAAAACGCTTTAAGTCTTATAAATCTCGTACAATAACAGCTTAAAAACTATTAACTGTTTGCAGCGATTTTATATTTAAGTATGGCAACTTTTCTTACATTTTGCTGCCATTTTATTGCTAGTGATGCATGAAACTTCTATTCGGTTCACATTATATTCTATTAATTAATATATTTTTTTTTATAATTTAAGATCTTAAAAATTATTCTTATAATATAAAAATACATATTATTATTTTAGTTTTTTAACAAACTTTTGTCGGAAGGTATTATAAATAAAAATGTTTGTCACTATTATTATGATTGTTTACTTTCCTTTTTTTATATTTTTGAACAACAATTCGGTCTTTCAAACATAAAAAACTGATTGCTTTAATTTTAAAAAAATATTTAAAGAGAATATCTGCATTCGACTCTGAACGAATTCATTTAAATCATATAAAAACTGTTTAAAATATTTAACAATGTAACTTTAAATTGGTTGTCTAAAATACAAAAAAAAAATGAAATGCATTAAACTCGTCTATATTAATAAATAAAACGTTTTATCCATTATTTTTAAACACTTGTCACAAAAATAACTTCATAAAATTCAAACATTTATCAAAATGTAATTTTATTTTTGGTTTAAAGAAGGGTAAATCCAACAATAAATTTTCTTACTTTATGAATGGTTTATTAGTGGTTTAATAGACTATTTTTCGTTTATGAATACAACTTTAGCAATTAATCCATAAATATGGTTAATTAATCATTAAAAGGTTTTATGAATACGTATTATATAAACGTATTAGAAATAACTTTTTCAATAAAATATTTTTAAGCTCATTCTAGCTTTTCTTGAATATTTTTAATCATATTTTTCTGTTTTTAAACTTTTTACTTATATGTTCATCCATTAAAAATTTTTTTTTGTGCATATATTGTAAAAACTTGTTCTGCTTATCACTTAAGTTCTGATTTTCACAAAAAATTGACATTAGTAAAACTAAAATAAAAGAATAAATATTCTAAAATTCACATACAAGCATACGCTTTTTGCTATTTATGGTCTTAAATTTACAAGCTCAATTTAAATGCACCAAGAAAACAAAAACTCTAAATATGTTGTGCATACAAACATACATACATATGTATATTTTTATATGAAAGGCTGAACTGTCTAAAGGAATATACATAAATTATTTATCATAAAGTTTTGATGAATTTGTTAAAATATATTTAAGCTTGCAAAAATCCGGCAAATATATCAAGCCCAATAATATTTGCAAGTTAAAAGATATCTTCATTAAATGTTCATCATGCGCAAACTAAAATTCAGTAAAAATAAAAGCACTTCAAGTAAATTCGCTAAAGCAGGGTATACAAAACCAGCGTTGCCGTTTTGGTGACTTTTTAACCAAAACTGGTTACTTTTTAACCAAAACTGGTTACTTTTTTCTCAATGTGTACGTGTGTACTTTTTTTCATTTTGGTTACTTTTTTCAACTGAAAAATTAACAATTTTTTTGTCTTACTTGGGGATTAAAATTGTTATTTCTAGTTTTAAAACGCCCAATTTTTTTTTATAAATTCGTTCATACTTTTCAAAATTAAATCTAATTTTCTTTCAGTTTCTCTTCCAAGTTGAGTGTTTCAATTTACGTTCAAGAAAACAGCTAATTAGAATTTTAATGAGCATATTTTTCGATTGTTTTTGTAATGTTTTCTCTACTCCTACTGAGACAATGTGAAACCTGATAATATACATAGACTTACAATTGATTCTTCAAACATTTGCAAGCTCTTCTCATACAGTTTTGCAAATGGGCGAAAATAAGTGAAAGCGTTGTTTGGGAGGTGCTAATTCCACAAAAAACTTCGAAAAATTATAAGGCCTATTGTACCTCCAGACCATTCGTAACATACCGTTAAAATTTTATAAAAATCGATCAAGAGGTAAAGGTGGTTATATACATACTTATATATAATATTTTTTAACTTAATGTTTTGGTTACTTTTATTGCATTTGGTTACTTTATTTATACATTTTGGCTAAAAAAAATTTTTAGTCGTGGCAATACTGTACACAACTCCAGCATAGTGGCAAAAACAAGCTTTGCTGAATCGGTCTCGAAACACACGCCCTAAAACCATACTGGTTCAATATTACATTCTTAAAAAATGTGGTTCCGATGAGTTCTTGCAACAAGTGTAGTGCGCACCGCATTATTAACAGTTAAAAAAAAAAATAAATTATTGAACTAGTGCGAATAAATAAATTGCACTACATACAATGTACATACCCAAGGTTTTATTTCGAAATTGCAACAAATTGTGTTTCAACAAATAATGTTTTTCCAAAACAT
The DNA here is from genome assembly GCA_949318255.1 of Pollenia labialis. NCBI lineage: Eukaryota > Metazoa > Arthropoda > Insecta > Diptera > Polleniidae > Pollenia > Pollenia labialis. The sequence goes on along the minus strand of OX439139.1, from coordinate 114,489,956 downwards.
TGTTATTTACTCTTTGACATTTTTTGCTTAAACGAGCTTATTGCACCGCCAGTAGGAGAATTCACTTCACCGACATTATTGTTAATTTTTAACCATAACCTACATAGAAAAAATTAAAAATTGTCTTAAATCACCAATTTTATTCCAAATTCATAGAATCAAGCAACCCCATTTTCCACCTTTTTCCAAAATGATTATATTGATTACAAAAAATTTTTAAAATTTGAAATTTTGAATATTATTTTTTTTCAATAAATGATATTTTTAATTTCATTTAAAAAAAATATCAAAAAACTTTGCCGTTTCAAACAATGTGTTGATTAATTTTGACAATTCCCAACAACAATTCCACAAGTTTAAACGTTTTTATTTAAAACGAAATTTTTTTTTTATTATTTAGTAAATATTTTATTTAAAAATTTATTTCAAAACAACTAGCTAAAATGTTTATTAAATCAAAATTATAATTTTAATTTTCTTTCAAAATCAACATTATAATTTTAATTTTCTTTCAACAAAAAAAGTAATTGATTCAATTATCACATTAATTAAATTTTAATACTTTTTGAAAAAATTTCTTAATTGATAAAAAACTAATAATAATTGTTTCTGTGTATTTGTTATAAACTGAAATAAAAATATTTTTATGGCCAATTTCACCAATTCTATTAAAACATGAATTTCTATTTAAATATAGTTTTTCACATAATTTAGTTTTTATTTGACATGAAAAACGAATTTTAAACGTAAATTTATATATAAATAAATCGGTGTAATCGACTATTAATACCTTAAAAAAAAATTTTTTTTTATTAAAACAAAAATCATACATTAATTTTGGATACCCTTATACAATTGATTGATTTATTTTAAACAGGTATTATATCCCTACTCCGTGAGCGTCTCCCTTTCTTTCGTGGACATACTTATGTATTTATATGTCAAAGTTTATGTTTCTAGATTTAAAAACGTCGAACTGTAAAACAAAAAAGTACCAAACAGTTATTCTCATCAACTCAGGACATTGCATGTTTTATTTTATGTTTGTAGATCCAATACTAACGAATATTGAAAAAGTACCAGTTAAATATCAATAAAGTACCAAAAACATACCTCTTACAGATTCTCATTCACTAAGGACCTACCCTACATTCTCTAAGAACCTTGCACGTTTAATTTGATGTTTCTCTGTCCAAGATTAACTTTAAATTCCGTTAATATTGGACCTAGAAAATACAAGATAAAGAACAAAAAGTACCGAAAAATTCATTCTCAGGGTTTTATCTACTCAGGAGATTGCATGTTGAATTTTATGTTGATTGGTAAAATATAAACTAATTTTAAAGAAAGTATTAGTAGTAAGATAGAAAGCTAATGCACGTGCATGTCAATGAATGGAAAAGTATCAAAAATAGTTAAGACTTTCGCCCCTTGAAGTAAGGTTTTCGAAAAAGTACTGAATTCGTATTTGTACTTTTAAGATTAGTTACAAATGTGATATAAACTTTATTTCGATGTTCATTGGTTTAAAGGATAGATGGGTTGACAAAAAAGTTCCAAAATATAGGTTTCGCCCGTTTACTCTCTAAAACGGCCGCTTTTTTTTTCTAAAAAGCAACGATAAGAAATAAATTTGTTTGCGTCTCTTTATGTTCTGGAGATTTAAGCTTACTACATTTTTACCTTTTTTACTCCCTAAACATTCGAGTTTTCAAAAATCCCGTCCTAGTGGATCGATTAGGGGAGAGACCCACCTCCTGTTTAAATTTCTTAAGGAGGCAAGGCTGTGCGATGATTAATCAGTCAGTATCGTTACAATTTTATATGCATATATAGATGATGCTTTGAACAATTTTGAAAATTTGGTGGCTCGAAGCAATATCTCATTTGCAACTACTGGCCACAATAAATAAAATGCCAATCAAATTTGAAAACAGAAGACCAAAATGGCACTGTGGTGGAACCCACAAAGGTCTAGGAACCAAGCTCGAGCCAGAACAATATGGCAACGCAACACTAGTGCCGTATTCTGGGTCAAATTACAATTTTTACTTTAATAGTCTTATTCCTACAATATTTTCCAGGAATATTTTCTATCCACTATCAGAATTTTTGTTTGTATATTTCTGTTACGAGGCTTACTTCAGCTATCCTTTGGCTAGCAACAAATATTAGATACCAACAGAATGTAATGCATTTTTTGGCCCGCTTCGGCATTGGTCAGCATTCTTTGTATCTTATAACTGGATAGTGCCTATTGTAAATTTTATGTATTTAACTTAATTATCTTAACAAATAGAATCTGGGAATTTATTTCCCATGGTGATTACCATTTATATATATACTAGCTTAACCCGGTGCGCTTCGCTACACTGCTTTAACCACTTTATCGGTTGAGAGATATTTCATATATGCATCCTATGGAAGGTAGTTCCCCCCTGCGCCTACCCGCTTTATTTTTATTTTCAAAGTGAAGTATACCATAAGAGTGACTTCTACAAAGTTTGAACTTTCTCACTATAACAGTTTTTAAGATATCCGATATTAAACATTAGCGTCCTACGGGGGGCAACACTTTCCCCGCTGCTATTTTATTTCAATTTTGGGTCTCAGAAGATCCTACTACCAAAAGTTCAACAAAATGCGTGCAGTGGCTCTTATTTATATTTCTATCTATGAGGGGTACTGCTCCTCCCCTGTTTACCCCGCCCATTTTTATACTAAAATTTATAGTTTGCCATAGTAGTAGCTTTAACCACATTTGAAGACTCCCCCTTTAATAGTTCTTCAGTAAAGCGATATTTCATATATGCATCCTATGGGAGGTTTTTCCCCCCTGCGCCTATCCGCTTTATTTTTATTTTCAAAAGTGTAGTATACCATAAGAGTGACTTCCACAAAGTTTGAACATTCTCACTATAACAGTTCATAAGATATGCGATATTACGCATTGGCGTCCTATGGGGGGAACCACTTCCCCCGCTGCTATTTTATTTCAATTTTGGGGCTCAGAAGATCATACTACCAAAAGTTTAACAAAATGCGTGCAGTGGCTCTTATTTATATTTCTATCTATGAGGGGTACTGCTCCTCCCCTGTTTACCCCGCCCATTTTTATACTGAAATTTTTAGTTTGCCATAGTAGTAGCTTTAACCACGTATAAAAACTCCCCCTTTAATAGTTCTTCAGTTAAGCGATATTTAATATCTGTATCCTATGGGAGGTTTTTCCCCCCTGCGCCTACCCGCTTTATTTTTACTTTCAAAAGCGTAGTATACCATAAGAGTGACTTCCACAAAGTTTGAACATTCTCACTATAACAGTTCATAAGATACGCGATATTAAGTATTGGCGTCCTATGGGGGGAACCACTTCCCCTGCTGCTATTTTATTTCAATTTCGGGGCTCAGAAGATCCTACTACAAAAAGTTCAGCAAAATGCGTCCAACGGCTCTTAAGATATGCGATAATAAATATTGGCATCCTATGGGGGGTACCGAATCCCCTGCCCCTATCGGAAAAATAAGTAGCATATTTTATTTTTAGGGCTCACGTGATGTTGCTGTAAAAATTTCAGGAAAATCGGTTCAGTAGTTTCGGAGTTTATAAGCCAACAAACAAACAAACATACAAACATTTTTCATTTTTATATATATAGATATAACTGGAGAATGGCTAGACCGATTTTGGATTTCAAAATCAACTAACCATCATCACTCCTCCCTGTACCTTCCCTAAAAATTTTATGGCAATCGGTCGAGCCGTTCTCGAGTTATGGAGTGACAATCAAAATGTACACTTCTTTTTATATATATAGATAAATTTTCACATTAATTCGAATGTGTATTCTAAGTCAAATTACAATTTTAAAAGCTTAAATAGTCTTATTACTTCAATATTTTCCAGAAATATACAAACGAAAATAGTGAAGGAATAAGACTATTAAGCTTCGTTCACAATCCCAGAAACATGTTCACTTGGTGTTCATAATAGAGCAACAATTTTTTTCGCCACCACAAACATTTTGCATTAAGAAACCGTTTGCTAATTTTACCAAAAACAATATTATGCATGTATTATTATTTTTTACAACATTATGTTGAAATTTTCATTTAAAACTAAACAAAAATTATTTTAATCGTCAGAAACAATTTCATACAAATTGTTGCTGAAGTTCTAGTTGACTCAACTTTAGTAAAATGAAAGGAAAATATATGAAATACTTTTGGAAGAAAAAAGATAGAAGAAAAAACGAAAAAGTTTCTCTGATTGTGAACAAAGCTTTAAAGTAAAAAAGCTTTTAAAAGTTTAATTTGACTTAGAATACACATTCGAGTTAATATGAAAATTTATATTTATAATATATATGTCCGTTTACGGTGAGGAGATAACGCAAGACCTATCCGAAAATTTTAAGCCAGTAAACACCAATTCGTCCTTCATTGACAGGGCTTTAAGACAAAAATATCTTGGAAGACTTATTAAAAACCGACATGCAAAAAATTAAATATGTTACTCAAACAACTAAATTAAAAGAAAAAAAAATAATTTTTTTCCTTTCACATTTTTACCAACGCTATGCAAAATTATTGCAGACATGCACACGTTTCGAACAGGATAAGATTTTGGTAAACTTTTGTTTATTACACAAGATCATACGGAGCAACCAATGGGGTTTTTTATGGATTTGACTTTGTTATGCTCTAAAATTTGTCTATCTCATATAATTTATTTGCAGTAATAACTTTTTTTCGAAATTCTAAAATAAAAACAACGAATACATGAAGATTAAAGAAAAGTTTTTACATGATTTTAGAAAGTTTTTATTTATTTTTTTTTTTTACTAAAATTTATTCTCAAATGCTTAAAAATGTTTTGTAATTGTTGTAAATAATTTATAAATATACTTGTACTCATAAACGATAAGAAATAAGAACTTTGAAAAGTATTATATAATTTGATTATTGGTAATCCAAATTGTAAAAAGGAATTCGCACAAAAAAAAAAAACATTTTTATTTCCAGTTTTATAAAATACAACGCTACCACAGAGTAATGAAGCATGATTATGACACTCATAAGTATCTTAAACAAACCGATAAGTGCATCTTTGATACAATTTCTGTTACTGCACTAAGGAAACCAACAATATGAGCAATGTTGCAAGCATAAAATAGTAGGGTGGCGCAAAATATTATGTTCTAGTTGAAAAAACCAACAAGCTGGGGAACCTGGCTGGTTAACCTAATTCGAGTACGCTGAATCCAGTGGTGCTGACCGTTTTTATGATTAGCTCTTGTTTTCGAGATATACCGGTATTTCGAAAGTGAATAAATGAGGTTGCACAACATATATTCGTGTAACTCAAAAACGGCTTAGTTTAATGAATAAACTAAAAAATCCAAAATTTCGCAATAAAATTACCTTTAAGTAAGACTTCTGGTTGCTTTGTTTGGTCCCTTTAGAAATATTAAGTAAAATAATATTTTAGCAAACTTTCGAAATTTCAGTTTTCTAAATTGGTTCGGGGTTTCTAAAATAGCAACTATTCGGAATAACCGAAAACCGGGGATTGAAAGAAGTTTAATCATCGATCTTTCTACAGTTAAGCGATAATGTTATTTGCTTGTTTAGGAATTAAGTTATAATAATTCGAAGTGAAATATGTTTGTCAACTTATTATTCTATCGCTAGCCTCCTTACTTAATATGATATCCACACCGTTAACTCCGTAGGCTTTTCGCAGTTAATCACTCTGAAGCCATCAATAGTTAAAAATTCTTCGGAATCTGGTCATCTCACATCACTTAGGCCTGGAAACATGAAACGTCTGGCTGTACAATTTTGCAACAGTTAAGATTGTCCGAATTTTCCAATTGTTTAATTAAGTTTGGTACAGGGTTCACTATTTTAAAGGAACAATACAGTTCAACAGATTTTGGCTTGTGATGTAAGTTTTCTACCCTTGTTAATTACACATGCATATTTATTATGATTACCTGTCTCCACAGATGGAAGGCATTGATATAAATGTGGCAATCCGTTTGAAATTTCTAAAACCTTTTCTGTTAGGTAAGTTATATACTGTGTATATGCTGCATTCTTATGAGTAGAGGACAATGCTTTTTATAAATAGACCAGATATTCACCAATTACTTTACTTTTCCTCCCGTAATTAAGGATAAACCTTAATTGCACTGTGCAACAAAAAATAACAAGCCTCAATACTTGCAACGCGAAATAAAACTAGACTACTGGTAGAGCAAATCCGCCAAAGGTTTTTGAAAAATTAGCTCGGGTTTTTGAAATTTCAGCCCTTAAAGTTTTTGGATTTTTTGAAAAGGCGTTTGGAATAAGTCAACAAAAATATGCTAAATGTACAACTCAGCTAAAAAATTATTTCAGGTGTCTGTTGTAGAATTGTTTGGCGATACTTTTCTTAGAATATATTAACCCTCTAACTTTCATTTTAAGGGAAAATTGTTGTCCTTTTTTTCCATCTTTCACACAAAAGAATGCTAAAACGGCACTTTAGAGGGTTAAAATGTTCCACGAATATTTTTTGCATCAAATTTTACTAGGGGTCTTCTAAGACGAAAAGTTTGTGTAATGTATGTAAAACGGATTTTCGAAATTTCGGGCATTGGTATTTTTGAACTTCTTGAAAAGGCGTTTGGAACAAGTCAAAAAAAATATACTTAATTGCGGAATAAAACACAACGTCCCATCTTCGTTAACTTCGGTATTTATTAAAAGTTTCAGTCTGTCAAACGAAACACTTCCGAACATGTCGAGTGCCGATGTTCTTTGTTGTTTTCAACTTTTCGTGTTTTGCTTTTGCCTTCACTACGACTGTTTTCATTTAATGAATCAGAAGTAAAGGCAATAGTTTATTTTCGTCCAATGAAAAATCAGAAAGTGGAAGAAAAAGCAATTTTTTGATTTTGACTGCAGCTTTTTAAACCCTGGTTCGAGTCACCTGATGCCGATTCAGCGGACATTTGTCGGTGGAGTAAAAACTAGTTTGAAGAGAAAATATGTGAATTTCGTTTCGCGTTGCAGGTATTAAGGCTGGCGGCGATGGCCCGAATTATGTTGCACTGTGTTGTAGTATTTTTTTCGTTATCATTTTTATTATTTTATTTTATTAATTACAAAAAAAGTCTACATATTTATTGGATGCAGAATTTTCTTAGAACTTATAAAAAAAATTTCTTTTATGAAAGGATACATTTAACATAGTCCTGCCACTTATTTCCTTGTGTTCTTTCAATCTTACACACAACATAATATTAAAGTTAAACAAATATATATAGGTATTAAGATTGACGTGAGTATCTGCGTACTGGCCTAACGATGCTCTCATAATTGGCGGGAAACAAAAAGATTTCCAACGCCCCCATCTGAAAACAATCCATAGAGCAAGGACATGAGAATCAACACGGCAAATACAGCTAACTGCACACTGCAGTAATAGTAGAATGAAAGCGTATAGTCTTTTTGCTACCTGGGGGAGGCATAATTACAACAAACGGGGGATCCAAAGAGGACATTTTGAACCGCATCAATAAAGCCCGACAGGCCTGTGACCAACTTAATCCACTGTGGAATTTCCTGCACATCCTGCACCAAACTGAAAATTTTCAACAACTGCATGAAGTGAGTTGCCTTGTACGGATGCGAACTGTGGGATGCAGCTCGTAGTGACCTCAGAACAATCCAGGTTTTTGTTAGCGATGCTCAACCGACCTCGATCGAAACCAAAATATGAAGTCGATAATGGAGATAGATTGTGCACACTTTGGATAGACCACAAATCGATACAATGAGGAATGCAATTGACTGGAATCCCCAATTCAACAGTTGGAAATCGAGTCATCGAAAATAAGCATTTCAAGGAACGAGATGAGGCCACTTGCACCAGACAAAGGAAAATAGAACTCACTTGTTAAGCCTCTATGCTCCTTATAGGAAGAATAGGAATTTATATATAAATATATACACTCATAAAATTATTACAGTAACTGATTGTGGGGGATGAATTGATTTTTCTTTTGGATAAAGATTTCTATCTCAAAAAGTATTATGGAATACGTAAGACTGGTGTGAAAATATAAACTAGCCTTAAGATAAACTTGCCTTTAACTTATCGCTAACTTTAGGTTAAATTAAAGTTTTTCAAATGAAAAACGTCCAATAAAATCCTCCCTTTTACTAATGCCAAGTTGTAATACTGGCCCCTAGCGGCCATATTGAGGTCTTACGTTATGAAATCGGCTTATAGTATTAAAGCAACGAAAACATAAGGCTTTAAGAACTTTGATAGAGACAATTTTACATTCGTTTTTTCTATTTTTATAAAACATTTATTTTCGAACTTTTGTCCTTAAGCAAACTTTATAGCCTTTCAATATTTCCTGCCTCCCTTATGTTCACATGTGCTCTGCACACCACTAAGCAATAATACCAGATTGATTTTTCTTTTTAAGTTGTAGCATCTTTAAATATTCATGTTGCAGATATAAAGTCACTCATACTGAACATACCAAAAGAATTGAACTTTACCTCTAACGTAACATCAGTTTTACATGGGCTTCTTTATTTATAACGATAAAAGGCATCAACGAGAAGAACGTGAATGAAGGCAGATGAAAGAGAGTTAAAAAGAAAAAATGGTTTTAAAACTTTTTTTACCGCAAAGAACAGAAAATGGGCAACAGCAAATAAGTGAAACCAATATAAAATGCATTCGCCTTTTTATTTCCCAGTCCGAGATTGGTTTTGATAATGATGATAAAATTTGTTGCAAACGTATAAACATTTTAAAATAAAAACAAAATGAGGAAAAATAAAAATAGTTAAAATCAATTTCATATATGCGGTTGTGCCGAATTTTCGATACCCCCAAAAAATATTTTTTTTTTAATATTTTTATAGAATAGAAATATTGCACAAAAATCCAATGGGTCGCTGTGCTTATTGCCTTCTATATACATATATTTATAGAAAATTGGATTATTATTTGCGAAATGAGATTGTTGCAATCATAAAACATAAAGAAGTAACTGTTTTCAGGTGTGGACTATGTATTGAAGTAACATTTCGGCTTAAAAACCCGTAAATGGCGCAACCCACAAAACATGAAATGTTAACCAGAGCAAAAAGCCTTTTATAAAATTAAAAAACTAACGTCGTAACTTTATTTTCGTCGTTAAAATATGAGACCCAGACCAATCGACGCAATATTTTTTTTACACGAAGAAAACAGATTCGTGATCACAGCCGAATTTGTCACCAATCGAATTAAGTCGGTTGCATATACTATCATACAATTCGGTTATAAGAACTGAATATTTCGTTGCTTAACATAATATTTTTGATAGCAACATTTGAATTTTAGTACACTATCATAAATAACCACAGATTTAGTTGGTTGTTAGTATGGTTTTAGAAAACAAAAAAAACCGAATATATGATAGACGCAACTGAATTAACACATAATTGGTGTTCATAACAAAATATTTGATTGACTTAATCAATATATTTTTTCCATCGGTTGCAAAATTGATTTTCCCGATTTATTAGATACAAAATCAAAATAATTCCAATAATATTAATATGTCTTGTGTATCGTTTATGCATTCATCCTTATCGTGTTTGCGATTGTTTAGTAATAGATTAAAGATATCGTGAATTTACTTCCTTAAATCTATTACCAAACAGTCGGAGGCGTATATAAACTCGCCAACCACGATAAAGATGATTATTTAATGTTATAAAACACATACATTATTTACCCGACCCACACAGACAACGTTGAGAACATCGTGGGCCTACTCCCTTAAACGGAAAGAAGACCAAGCGGGCAGTGTTAAGGAACAGAGAAAGAAATGGGCTAAATTCATTGCTTTATATGATGAGGATCCAAAATATTAATATGGTTCGCTCGGGACAATATCTGAGGTAGGCATTATTTAAACAGAATTGATTGGATCTATTTAGGTTATTTCAGTGACCTGTTACAAAGTATCGAACAGGTGCCAATTATCCCCCTCCTAGGATATCACCATATTAAAGTGACAAGTCCCCTTCATTTACAGCGTTAGAACTATAACCGGCCCCAAGTGTTTAAGGAGTTTAAACACTTTTTAATATGGTTACCTCAAACAAACCTATTTTTAGGGAAAATTTTAATTAATTTTAATATGGTTACAATAAACATATTGTTGCCACCGGCAACCATATTTTGGTTAAATCAGACCTCCACCAAGAGGCCACAACCATTTTATGGCTGCATCTAAATGGTTAAATGTGACAATAACAACATGCTATAGTTTAAGGACAACAATGCTTTTATAAGTATTAAACATTATTTTGATGTATAAACACACAGAAAAAAATCAAGTTAAAAACGTCGAAAACAAGGTTGATTCATAATTTTACGGTGGTGATTTTGCTTCATACGTTTATCATGTTAATTCAACCTGATTTTACAATTACTTGCGAACAACATTTTTTTCTTTTAAAATAACTATAATTCATGTTTATTTAACATTGCAGTAAAGTTAGAGCAAAATGTCATTTATATTGAAATAACAATCCGAATCACGTTGAATGAAAGTTATTTCATGTTGAAACAACGTTAATTTCATGTAGAAACTAATTGGTTTGAGTGTGTTATTACAGTGTGAAGAAGCTTCAGAGACAACATATGCATTTATTAAAGAATAATTCAACACACTTACCCCTGTAACACATGTTTCACTTATTTTGTAGTCGCCTTTGTTAACAGATCAATCAGCAGAATGGCCCGATATGGTTTTCGTCCTCATTCTACTTTGAAAACTTGATGTACTATTTAACTAAATAATTTTAATTAAAAGAATACGGGAATTGTCTTCTTTTTATAACATATTTTAAGAATGAAAATAAAAAAATTAACATACTTAACTATGTATGCATGTTAATTTAACAAGATAAACTTTTGATTTTAATATAAAACAGGTTTTTATGGATTCAATATTAAATCCATATTTATTTATATTTTAATATTTTTTTTATTTTTTTTAACAGTAAATAATATTAAATAAACGTGATTAAAGATTATTTAAATAATTTTCATTTAAAATTGATATGAGATAATGATAAATTTAAATAAAGGGCATACTTTTGCAGAAATTTACTATGATTCTCAATCAACATTTTTCCATGTTGATTTTACATTGGTATTTTTTTTCTGTGTGAACCATAACATGTTCGAAGGCGACCATAATTTAAATAGCTCAATATATTTTAAAATTTTTCTAAAAAAGAGTTTTGTCGGAAGTGACCATTTTGAGGAAGGAATATGACCTAGTTTTGTATAGATAAATAACTCACTTTTTGCAGCGTTTACATTAGGATCAACTCGATCTTTCTTACACTGAGCAAAATTACAACAACTATTTATTTCTATAAAAATATTTTTTTTCAATTAAGAGGCGTCAAAACTTGCCCCAAAAAATACGAAAATTACAAAATTGAGCATTAACTCTTTCGAGCTACAAGAAACCTAAAAATACCCATAGTATGCAAATTTCCCTTGAGAAAGATGGAAATTTGGCTAGAAATGACGAGGAAAGAGAAGATCTCTTTGTAGAACATTTTAAAAAAGTTTTTATACCGAATTTATCTACAAATCCTATAATTAAGTTGAAACCTGTTGTATTTAAGCACAAAGCAGTATCCATGACATGAAGGAAGACAATTAACGAACACTTTATTATGATGATATGGGCATTTCCAGCGAAAAGTCTACTTTTTGTCACGTAACGCCAGAAGTATTTTAAATTGTTTCTCAAAAAATTGTATATGTATCGTTTACTTTTTTATATTTTGGTGTAAAGCGCAACAAGCTCTACATTAAGTAACAAAAGGGATAACGATTGAAAAACATGGTCCGAAAATACAACCTTATTTGCAATCTGGCGTTACATTAAAAAAAGTAGACTTTTAGCTGAAAATTCCCATATTTACCTTAAAACGAGCAAAGATTTTTAAATTTGATAGCTTGAAAAATAAATCTATATAAGTTCTAAGTTTACTAAAAAAGGTTTTGTACAAAACTTCTTGCTCAATTCGCAGTATTTTTCAGTTTTGTAATGCAATCAAAACCCACTTCCGTTTTTTTAACGTCACGCCAGGGCAGATTTTTGCTTATATCTGCAAATCCTTAGCGTCGATTACTGTAATTTTTTTTCTGAAAGTAGAGCTACTTCATTACTTTGTATATATAAAAACCCTTTTTACAAATTTGACTTCGTCATTTAATTTTTTTACATTTTGTGCTACAAATATCACTACACGTCAAAATGGAAATGCCCATATGTATCACCAAAAAATTTTTGTCTGGTACTGGCTGGACTATATGTTGAGGAATTAGTTAAAGGAGTTTATAAATTATCTTTTTTCGCAGATATCAAGTGAAGATTCAATAAATTAATATAAGAAAAAAATCTAACGGCTTTTTTAGTTTATAACTTTAACAAAAATATTTGGAGAACAAAATCATATGGACCTAAGAAAAAGAGTTAATTGAGGTATTGCAAGTTTAAACTTGTAATTTATTTGCTCATTTTGTATAAAAAAATTTCAAGAAAAAACTCAGTTTATAGCTCATGTAGACTTTACGGTGTTTTTTCATGTTCAATTAAACTACACAAACTGCTTGACAAGCACAAACTTCCTGTTTGCGAATAAACGACACAAATATAACACTTCAAGACATACAGCTCATTTCTTATTTGGCTTTAATACTGGAGCAAAGTAGATACTTTTTTTCTTACAAATTTAAGGGTTTCAACGTTGATTTTTTTACTTTGAAACAAAAGTATGCTATTATTTTTCCTTTAAAGTTTTCTTTGTAATTAAGCACGCTTTGTTTAAACCGTATTAGTAATTAATCATTCCATGTGATAATTGTGATTTTGTGCGCGTTATTTTTTCGGATAAGTGAAGTGATTGTGAGTTACTTTAAATATAAATAAACCCTAAAGTAAGTCAAATTTAAAGAGACCATAACAAAAAAGGTGGGGCTAGGGGAGGTTAAGTGATAATTATATCTAGCACTGGTAAGTATCAAAAGTAAGTGCTATACATTTCAGCTGCCACCACCTGGCACCCTAGTCACCAGATAATTTTTAGTGATTTCATATATTTATAAGATAAGCGTGACTGACTGGGTGAACTTCGCCCAGCCCAAACAACTTAAGGCAGACACTTGTAATTTTGTATGTAGACTCCCCTCCCAATGTGTAAATACAAAGGTAGAGACTTTTGAAAATTCAAGGGGTTAGAAATGGGTAAAAACTGTTAAAATTAGTAACATTATATATCGTGATCTAATAGATGTAGACGTAAAATTCATAAAATATCTTCATTGAATCGAAAATTAAATTGTCACGTGTTTGGTACTTTTTTGAAATTTTCACATTTTGGGTATAAAAAAGGACAAAAATTAAATTTTGGTACTTTTTGGTTAACAATTTTTCTTTTTAAGTAATAAAGACAAAAATAAAATTTTAATTGTGTTCTCTTCACTTTAAAAGCTCTCATAAAAATTTTGGTACCTTTTGGAAATTCGATTTTTTCTGTTAAGCTATTTTTATTTTTATACTGAATATATTCCCAATATTTGAATGCCAAATTTCAGCTATTTACTGAAAGAAATAAGAAAGCTATGAGGTTTGATATTTTTTATATAGTATTATGCAGTCGCGAGCACAAGGAAAGAAAAATGAATTTGTACTCATCTCAACCTACCCACCTTAAACGGAAAAATATATACCATTTTTATGGTCTCTCCAAAAGAAATTTTGCAAAATGGTATGCTTCAGTTGAAGGTTCCTAAACAATCCCCTCCTCATCCATCCCAAAGGAGCTCAAGTTGGATCAAGTCTGAGTTATGTTAGTATATCTTAACATATACATATACATATGTTTATGAATATAATCACTACTTTAGGGTCGTCCATGATTATTTGGCCAAGCCCTGTATGTACGTGTCCAAAATTTAACCTATGGATCAAACATGCTATGCTCAAGTTTGATACCAAATTTTAGCCATTTACGTAAAGAAATAAAGAAGTTATGGATTTTTGGCCGGAATTTCCCAGTGTGCAGTGCAAGCAGTTTGACAAATATTTAAAACGTTTGTAGAAAATGAAAATTTTGCCCCAGTAAGCAAACACTCCCGTTAACAACGCAAGTTTGTGTTTATTACCTTAGCTCTTTAGATGAAAATTTCTTGGTGTTACATAAGGACTGACGCGCTTAATATACCACCATCCTGACTTCTGGCGATGAAGTGCACACAAAGTAGACGAAAACTGAAATGGCCATCGTATGAGAAACTTAAAACTTTGTCCGTACAAACATTTTGTAAAATCGTTGGAGATTTGGCTTTCTTTTTTCACTTTATTTCATTTGCAAAAAAAACGAAGATAATAACGACAATGATGGGATTTAAGATGACCATTTGTGTGCATTAATAATTATGAGATTAAAGTTGAAATTAAACTCTCTAAATAAAAAATTTAAATGAGAAAAATTGTTTAGGACTAGTTTAAATACCAGAGAGGCCAAATAGATTCAAATAAAAACAACTCACAAAAGATTTACTTAACAGCATGGTCACCCTTCAAAACATTGTACGAGTCCAAATACAAACTGTGTATAAGTACTGGTTTTAAGTCATGTTCTGTCTACAAAAATTGATGCAATTACGTTGCTATATTTGGTCTACGGCGATTAAATGCATTGAAGCGTGTAATTAAAAATTAATTTAACTTTTTATCACATTACATTTATTTGAACGCAAAAAAGGCAACAAAAAAAAATATTTTTTCTAGAAATTCTTTATGAAAACTTTATCGCATCAATCGGTTTTTTTTTTGCTCGAATATACAAGAACAAATAGATTTTTCTTTAAATAAATATTATTCGCAATGATGGCACTAAACATCAAAATTGCCATAAGTTTAAGTTCAAAGTTACGTTTTTAATAATTTGTTATAAAATAATTTCTAAGTAATCATCAAGAGCAAAAACATTTTATATTTAAACGAATGTCTGCCTGTCACTCACAATAATGTTGACGTTGTTTAAATTTTTTCCTCATTTTTCTTCAGTAATGAGGAAAAAAAAAAGAAATAATGTCAACTGTATGAGTATTAATGTCCAAAATATGCTACGAAGTCATTTTTGAAAGTGACACAATTTTAGTTAAGTCTTCATACATACGCATTTTAAGCTTGAATGCACTTGAGGTTTACTAGTAACGCGGTGTGGTCTCTATAATCAGATTTTTTTTTGCAAACAATATTTGTTTGGGGCATGAGTTACTGAAGGCTTATATGGAAAACAGATACTGCACTTTTATTTTCTTATAAATGAAAAACAGAATAAAATGCGTAATAAGTTTTTTAAAATTCAACCTACTACTAAAAATGTTGATGTCGATAAATATATCGCGAACTTAGCGAAAAAAAAATTATATGTAGTTTTGGTGCAAATAGAACCTTCTTTTAGTGCAGCATTATGTATCGAATTTTAACCCGATACTAACTTTTGTATGAGGTTCATTTTAATAATAACTCGGGTATGTAATGATTTTCCCCTCTAAGTTTTGATGGCTAATAAAAATAGATTGTGGGGCGCTGTTTATGGGAAAATATTTAAACAAATAGAAACTGGGAATTATTTCCTTCCGAAGGTTACTTTTATATTATATTTAACATTTTTTATTTTTCGAATTTATTCTATGAGCTAAATTTCAGTTATGTATTTTATAAAGCTTTTTTGTA
Organism: Pollenia labialis; assembly: GCA_949318255.1. Classification (NCBI taxonomy): domain Eukaryota; kingdom Metazoa; phylum Arthropoda; class Insecta; order Diptera; family Polleniidae; genus Pollenia; species Pollenia labialis. The sequence goes on along the minus strand of OX439139.1, from coordinate 114,474,114 downwards.
ATAGTCCTATTCCTTATAAATTCGAAAAATAAAAAAATGTTGAAGGAAAATATTTAAGAAATTCTATAAGGTTAGGACAATTTAATAAAAGTGATTGTTAAAAAAAAAAGTACGTAGAACACGGTTGGATAGTCTGTGGAGGTCTTAGGGTTACGCCATTCAATATCGATCGAAATTTCCATTTAAATATTATTCTCGTTTTGTTGATATCAAATGCAGTATTTTGGGATAGTCGAAACAGAGCACAATATTAGACGAAGAAAGGGTGGCAACCGAAACGGGACAAGTTTAATACAAAATGTGTGGCAAAATGTAGTCTCCCAAAAAAATTATTTGTATTTTGTAAAAAATTGTTTGGTTTTTTCACCAGCCAAAAAGGCGCTATGCACAACGAACGATCATCAATGCGCTGAGCCGGCGAACACAATTAATTTTCTTATGGGAATAGCTCTAGCAGCAATAGATGGTAACTCGACCGCAATATCGTTAGATATATTTAGTGTAAATACATTTTTCAAGCGACTTTCAAACAGATTTCCTTTTTCAATATCACTTCTTGCTCAACTACCATTCAAGTTTCTTAATGGTGGCTTAGATATAACTGGCCTTTTTAGATTTCTAGCTGCACGCCATAATGATTGCGGGGATCTGTAAAGTTGCCACTTTCTTCGAACTCTCCTTTTTTCAGTTAGGAGCCGCTCAACACCTGTGGAATATATTTAAAAATTTTTTGTTTTTTTGGGGCCAACACTGGAATGTTGAACAGCTAGTTTTAGATAACTGTCAAAATTAACAAAAGAGCGATCCACATTCTCCGGTGTACTAAGCGGAATATTTTCTGTGCAATGGGCACTAAAATTTTTTTTATAATTTTTCCAATTTATTTGTGTGGCTGATGTCGCTAAGTAACCAGTCGAAGCATTTGCATACGTGTAAACCGTTTTTCCCAACGTATCAGATACCAAAATAAAATAATGTGTTTTTGTGGGACCACAAATAACAACGCCACTAAAAGATTCCAAACTTGATTTAATTTTTTCTGAAGATGAGTCAAAGGCATGGAAGTTATTTGGTTTGGCTGTATCAACCTTTCTGCAGAATTTCATTAGCCCAAATGATGAAGACATTATTCAATATTTGTGAAAAAACTATAAGAAAATGGGTACCCGATACCTCACTTGAAAGGGAGTTAATAAAAATACACCTATTGCACTTAAATTTCTTCCCAAATAACCTTGGCGATATTAAAAATCAAAAATTAGGAAAATTGAATTAATCTACTGTTACTTTGTCATGTTTGCACCGATCTGGATCATATTGGACACAAAATGTTCGTATTTAAATAAACTAATGTGGTTAAATAGTTACAAAACTTGAAGAAATTTTTTGTTTGGTTTAAAAAAAATAATTTTACGAAAAATTTAGTTAATTTTTTGATAGTTAATTTATATAAAATTACTGTATATTGCTTTGTTTTTTACGGAATATTCAGTTAATTTTTTAAAGTTAATTTATATAAAATAACTGAAAATTCATTTGTTTTTACGGAACATGGAGTGAATTTTTGACAGTAAAAATTAAATTAAATTTTCGTTACATTAAATTAAATTTTCATTTAATTTTACATAAAGAAGAAATTAACTTCATCAATTGACAATATTATCTGCAACTGAAAATCAGTATTAATATGCACTTAGTTTTTTGAATAACTGTTAGAATCAGTTTAATATAAATTCACTTGGAATTTTACATGAACGGAATACATCTTAAATAAACTACAGTCCGTTACTGTAATAATATTGTGAGTGTTTGAATTATAGTGCATTTATACGGCTAATGATTCTATTGCTTCCACAACTTAAGACTTTTAATAACGTATGAGCCGACATCTAACATCAAACAAAATGGGAAAATTAAAAAATATACGTTTTTTAAGTTTATTTCTTTTTATTATAAAGTAACAATGTAATTTATTTCTTCAAACTTATTTATAACGACATTCTACTCCAAAACTAATAAATTTAAAATGTATTACTTTCCGTTTTTTTAACAGCTCAATTTATCATATTTTTCCTATTCCTTTTTTTTTGTAACATACGAGTACAATAATAAATTATTAAAAAATGAAGTGAAAATCCTTTTCTTCTTTTCAATCATTTAATTAAAGTTGCATCCTTTTTATAATTTTTCAAAACCAATTACTTGTGTGCTTGTCTAAGTACGATTGGGCTCAACACACAAACATACACATAAGCCATTCTCCTTGTATTTGTTCTGTGTTTATGTATTTGTTATGGCTTTTTGTTGTTTTTTGGTCTTTTCATTATAAACAATGTTCGCTTTTGGCCTTTATAAACAGTTTGTTGTAATAATTTTTTTTTTGTAACACAATATATATTTTTTTATTTTTTGTTCGTCCAAATATATTTTTTTTTTCTTGTATTTTTTGGACAACATATTACTTTAAAACATCTGCAGCATCATAAATCATTTTTTGTTGCTTTAATTTCTGTTGGTTGTTGTTGCCACTTCTACTCGTACATATTTACTCTTTACAACTCTTTTGTGCCACGCTAAAATATTTTTAGCTTCGCAAATAATTTTTCGCCTTTAATAAGCTTCAACATAAAAAAATAATAATTTGTAATATAAAATCCTCTGGTCAAGAAGAATTTTGAAATGCCTTAAGGGAACAAAAAAATATTTTAAATTTCTGATTACAATAGACAGTTATAACAAAATAAATAATAACTACCCAGTAAAAAATGTGCTCCAAAAGGAGCAGGTTTTATGTATGAATGCATGCCTCAAATCGCTTCAAACCTGCTGATAAGATGCCTGATTTTTGTATGAAGTGTTCCCGGTTTGGAGGACTATTTAAGCGCTTTTTTTTTAACATGCAAACAAAGCACTCCTAAAGCGCTTTTTTAAGGGATAACTATATTTCCATATTCATTGATTTTTGGCTTTTAATTGCTTAAATGCATTGTTTCAATAATTTTCGTAAACCATTATTTATTTGTATTTTTTTTCGCTTTAAAACCTCATTGTTGTCAGCACTAAAATAGCAGCTTTTTCTATATTTTAATCTTTATCATTTACTGCTGTATAAGAGCTCTCTTATTGAAGCGCTGGATTATGCGCTTTTTCTCTAAAGTGCTTCAAAAAACCCAAATTTTTTTTATTTTTAATGTAAATAATTTTTAATGTAAATAATTATTTACAAGCGAGAATATTTTTTACTCTTAAAAAACGCTGATGTGTTGTAGTTAACCCAAGGTATACTTTAATTTTTCTCAGGGCCCGACTTAACCTGTTCCAGGCACTAATATTAAACAGGATACAATATAATCATTAATAAAAGAGAATATGCGAGTCTTAGAAAGAATTTTGGAAGCTAGCGAAGGAGCGTGCTAAGTTTTATTTCTATCAGCAATCTTACAGAGTACAATTCCGTTCGAAGTCGAAGAAAACTTATATCTATATTGATAGTTTTGTGCCCTTTCAGATACAGAAAACTCCCATTCCGTTCATGGAAACAAAAATGGTTTTATCCGAATTTTTTTTTCGTCACTTGCACCAAAATACGTACTCTGTGACATGGCTGTATATTTCGTAATAAAATTTAAACATAAACTGTTGACTAACTCAATTAGAAGTCTGAAAATCGGTATTACAGGGGTTTCCTAAAATATTAGTATGTATAAAGAGATTTTATTTGAATTAAAGCTATTTGAGTATTTAAAAAGACCCTGTCGTTCTTGAACCCGGTATGGTTCTCATAATCATTCTAATTTGAAAATGTTATGCATTTAACTAAATAATTTTAACAAAAAGAAATCGGAAATTTTTGCTTCTTATTTTCAAATTTTTAAACATGAAAATGATGCATGTTTTTAATCTTGTAGTGCTGTTGGTGTTTCTACACAAAAAAAAAAATTTTGTTTACCTGCCTTTTTATCGATGTCGATGTTTCTACAACAAGCTTTTATAAACTCACGCGTACGCACGCATATACAATGCAATTCTAAAAGATTCCACATCACATATCTTCAATGAATTTGCCACACTTTGTGTTCAATGAATTCTAGCTTAAAAAGTGTATGACGGCAGTGTATGAAATTTACAAAATTGAATTTCGTCCATCTTTTATAATATGCTGATATATTCTGTATGTATGCATGTATTTGTATTCGCAGCTTTTTGTTTTGTCCCGTTATTTCTCATTTGGTACTTTTTAAAGTAGTTTATTTTTTAATTGCGATTCAAAAGTTTGCCGGCTGTTGTGTAATAAAGAACGATTTAAAAATGTTATGCAAAAGGTAAGAAATGTCCACAAAAAATTATAAAATTATATTTAGTGATAGAAATTTTTAAAGATGCTTAATATATTTTAATATATTTATTAAAATATTTTATATATAGAAACTGGTAATTATTTCCTTTCGAAAATTGTTGAATATAGTATTTTATATATATTTTGTTTTTAAATGATTTTGTTATTCGTGCTCAATTTCCAATTTTTATTATTTGATAAAAACACTGAAATTTATTGTTGATAGGATAAGCTTTTCCTATGCGCATTTCACTGGTTGCTTCATGCATACAGATTTAAGAAAAACTAAAGATATTAAACCAAATAAAACTGTAAAGCGAATAAGAAGTTTAAACAAAATCTTCAACAGTAAACAGTGTGTTCATCTCTACTTACATTCCCCACCACAATTGTTTGGAATTCTTCCAACATTAGTTGTAGTTGTTAGTAGCTTAAGAAAAACAAAATAAAAAAACAACTCGCTTTACTGTTTTCGCAAACAAAATATAAAGCGGGCTGCCATTCAGTTTTTTTAGTCCGTGCACTTGCAAGTTTATTATTTAAATAATTTTCGTGGGAATACCAAATTTTATTTAAATGATTTTGTTATTCGTGCTTAATTCCCAATTTTTATTTTTGATATAAACACTGAAATTTAAATTGGGAATTAAGCACGAATAACAAAATCATTTAAATTAAATTTTGTATTCCCACGAAAATTATTTTGATAATTTTTTTATATTTATATATTTTTGTTTGTTTTTATTTTTGTTTTATGAATTTAATTGTTAAAAGTTACTTTGATGATAAACTGACAAGTGCACGGCTTAAGAAAACAAAACTGGCAACATGCTTTATTTTTGCGAGGTTGTTTTTGTTTTTTCTTAAGCCATTGTAGTTGTACAATTATTGTTGGAAATATTGCAACCAATTGTAGTAGGGAATGCAAGAAAAGATAAGCTCACTGCTTATTGTTGATGTTTTTGTTTCAAATTTGATATTGTTACAAGAAGAACTGTTGCTTATAATTCTTATACGCTTAACAGTTTTATTTGGTTTAATATCTTTGGTTTTTCTAAAATCTTTGGATTAAGTTTCCTGACGATCTGGCCTTAGCATCTAATGAAATGCGCATAGGAATATCTTAACCCATCCTTAACCAATAAATTTCAGAGTTCAAGAATGAAAATTGGGAATTAAGCACGAATTACGAAATCATTTAGAGTTATATAGTATTTATAATACTGTCAAATTGGTAAATACTTTTTAAGCTGAACTTTTTTGTGGTATTTTGAATTGTTTTTGGTTTTTGTTACAAGAACACGCGCTTATATAAGCGATTTGTATTAACGTTGCTCATAATGTTTTTTTGACTTTTGTTACATTTTGTTTTGAAATTTTTTATAAAAAGTTCAAGTTTGCCAAATATTAGAAAAATACTTAAATTACGGGTACATTTTTTACAAAATTAAAGCGTATATAAATTACACAAAACTAAAATATTCGGTTTATTTTTATAAAATGGCCGAATTACTCGATATTCGGAAAATAAATATTTTAAATTATTCGACTTGGGAAAAACTAAAATAACCGGTTAAAATCGGTCGAAAATTAGTCGATCGATCCCCCTACTACTGACTCCCTTGGTAACAGATTAGATCTCTGATTAGCAGCGATCTCAAGAGTTCTTTCAATGTTGATTTCCCCGGAGGATGTAATACCAGAATGTGAGATATTTTTAGGTGCTCAATACATACATCCAGGGTGTAATTTTTGCAGTAGAAAATTAGTTATGGACTCAAATGTGCAACAACCTTATTAAAATATTAATAGTACTGTTACAAAAACTAACATAGATTGTTGGCGTAGTGCACCGCTTGACATTTAATTTTACGCTCTTTCATTATACGTCACCAGCAATCAAACTACTTAGTTCCGTGAAGATCGGTCAAAACATTTCAGTACGTCTTAATCCGTAACCCTCTTTCGAGTTCGTTTGGCAAACAAAAAGACCATCTTGTCCAATTTCCTACGCTTAATACAAAATAATCCTGAATGAGAAAGACACAATTTTTCATTACATCCATTTTATAAATAACCAATGGAACAATAAACCAAATATACCTGTTTTCAATAAATATAATGGATATAACAATAAAACCATTTATGAAGTGTAAACAATGAAAAAATTTTAAACATTCTCCATGATGGCATGTAAACTATTAAACAATAAATTATATTTTTAAACATAAAAACAATATTATATAAATTTTAAACATAATACTCTTCATCAAACATTCATACGAAAACACTGATACAGCACAATGCAGTGCACTATGGGACATAATTAATATACTTTGTAAACAAACATGTCATTCTGAGTTCATGTTTTGACTTTTTTGAAAATTAATGTTTTATTTCTTAATTCACTTTCCAATAAAGTATTAACTCAAATCTTACAAAGCTGAGTTGTTTTATCTTTAAGGAAATAAAACCTCTCGTACAATTCTTGGCATTCTTAGTTTAGTAACGCCGGAATAATTTCCCAAAGATGCATTTGTATTCCGCCCTAATGTGCAATGTAAACACCTACAACTATAAAATGTAGGACTTTTCGGATGAATATTTGGCATGACCAGGTATTTGCGTTAATGTATATGCACACATACATGTTCTACAGTAGCGGTTTAAGAGTTGTTTGATGTATTCAGTTGCTCAGGGCCTCAAGAGTTTATATGCAAAGCAAAATAAATCTACCAATACTTAAAATATTTCTTTTTCAAATTTCTGATTACAAATTAAAGATATATGGGCATTTCCTGGGGTACGTTCGTACGCTTTTAATGTACAAATAATATAGAAAACTGATGTTGAAGAGAAAGACAGCGTAGATGACGCCATAGTTCCATACACACACAGAAAAAAATAACAAGAGTTATTAAGTAATTAATAAAAATTTTTAAAGTTTTCCAAATATATTTAACAATTTTCTTTATTAACAGGTTTGTAAATTGTCATATTAACAATTGGTTTCAGTTAAAAAATAAATACATAAAATAAATTTTATTTTGTGTCAAAAAAAATTTTTTTTTAAATATTTTGGGTTTTAAACACTAAAACGCTAAAAGATAGGCAGATTATTGAAAAACTGAATTAATCATAGGGGTAAGTAAAGTTGTGGTTAAAAAACTTAAGAGATTTTAATGGGTCTTTTGTTAATTTTAGTTTTCAAATACAAGTCTATAATTGTGGCAAGATTCCCTTTAAATAAGATGAACATTATTGCGCATCCAGTTCTACGTCTGAATAAGTATCCTGAAATAACAATTAATGGTGTTTATGATGTAGTTTTTCATTTAATTTCAATAAAAATTAATTAAAAAAATAATTTAGATGCATTTCATTCTTTCAAAAGGCAATAAGTTAGTTCTCAACAATCTATTTTATTAATAAGACAAATTCGTAATTAAAATTTTAATATAATTGTTAACAAAAACTTTATTCAATATTACAACTTCGTTGTTAAAAATATTTGTTGAATATCAACAATTTGAATTAACAAAAGTATTTTTTATATTTACAAATTTGGTTGTTGGTGCCTTTTCAATTAAAAAATTAATTGTATTGACGAATTTGGTATTCAATATGACAATTGATTTGTCGTAATTTTTTTCTGTGCAGGTAGACATGGTTGCAAGCAGTATATTCATGGTAAACAAGTTAAAATTATGGGTAGGTACGACTCCACAAGTCTATACAAACTAGTTCGAGCCTTGCCAAGGCGATTCTACAAATATCAGTGACACTTAAACCTGGGTGCCTAATTGCGTTATGATCGATTGAACCATTGGCTTATTTCCCAGGAAAAACAAACATGATGTGGAGCCTGCTATCAAAAAACCTTTCCTAGATGCCGACAATTTGATATAGGATAATATGTTAAATGTTTTGTGTCGCATCACACCCAATGAGGCATGTGCCCAATGTCCTACATATAGAACGGCTTCAAAAACCACTTTTTTCAATAAATCTTAAAAAACCCTATAATTGCACTGTCTTTTTTCCTCATTTGCTTCCAAAATAATATAAAAGAACTTTTAAAATGATTATGCTAAAGCAATGGGCATATCTGGGTTAAGTTTTCATAATGAAAGTGATAAACATGTGGTCACGAACGTACGCAAAATAGAAGTCAACTTTAGCTGACAGTAGTGAAATGTAAAAATCTGCAAAATGGAACGGAATATTCAAAAGTGATTAGTTTATTTTAAAAGTGTATTAATGTAGGCCTCTATCCAGTATTTACACAATAAAATATCTATATTGGTTTTTCTTTAATTGGCTTAAGTACCGGTCGCGAATGTACCATGCATTTCCCCATAAATATCTTCAAATTTCCTTAACAATTAACTTAATATTCAATTTGAGTGCCCCGGTAGGCTAGCTAGTAGTGAGCTAGTCTATCAGCCCCGGGGTTGCGGGATCAATTCCCGCCAGAGACTCTGGTTTTTTTTCCTGCAAACAAGCGTACAGCTTCGCGGGGATTAGCTTAGGGAATTAATAAAAAAAAAAATTTACAGTTGAGTGTATGATGGGATTATGAAGAAAGAGAGCAAACATAAAATATTGTTTGCATGTAAAATAAGCATATAAAAATGTCTTAAGAAAATACAAAATTTTCCAGTTTCCAGCCCAATTTCCTCAAGTAAAACAGCTAAGATATGCTATAAAACCATATATATATATATATATAAAATTGTAACGTTACTGATTCACTAATTCACCATCGCACAGTCTAAGCGCCTGAAGCTAAGAACTTGAAATTTGGACCGGAAGTGGGTCTCTCCCCAAAAAGGTCCACTAAGACGGGATTTTTGGAAATGAGAATGTTTAGGGGGCAAAAAGGGTAAATTCGGAAACCTTTTATTTACGAAACTTAAAGAGATATAAAAAAACTGTAATACTTATCGTTGTTCTTTTGAAAAATATGTGGTCAGGTGTCTGGTACTTTTTTTTTGAAATCGGCCTCTTTTAGGGTGAAAACGGATAAACCCTGAATTTTAATACGTTATTTTAAACCAATAAACCTAGAACTAAAGTTTTTACCACATTCTAAACTTATCAAAAAAATACGAATACAAGTTTGGTACTTTTTGGAAATTCGAACGTTTAAGGGGCGAAAATCTTAACTATTTTTGGTACCTTTTTACAAAACATTTTGCTTCATTCATTGACATATTCGTACTAAATTATGGGCACCCACTAAAATACTGCAATTTTGATACTTTTGTGGAGGGGAAAAATAGTACCAAAATGCGAAATACGGGAAATTTAATACCTTTCTTCAGCTTTTCGGTTCTACAACTGGTATTTTTCAATTATCGTTAATATTGGACCTTTAAACATACAATTGAACGTGCAATGTCCTGAGTGAATTCGAATCTATGGGGGATCTTTTTGGTACTTTTTTGTTCTTTAACTGGTAATTTTTGAATTTTCGTAAGTATTGGACCTAGAAACATAAAATTCAAGATGCAATGTCCTGAGAAAGTAAACGCGTACAACCTGTACAGATTTTGGAATACTACGGGAAATTTACTTTCTTTCATTTGCTTTTGCGTTCTAAGAGTGGTACTTTTGTTAATTTTCTGTACTATTGAACTTAGAAACACAAAATTATAGGTTAAATTTGTTAAAACCTGGGAACATAAACTTTGGTATATAAACATGTTTATGAAAGAAAACGCCCGATAAACAAAGTAGAATGTTAAATGCTAGAATTTACACAAGTTAAAACCTGGAAAAATAAATTTTGGATCACGAAGAAAAAGGAGACGCTAACAAAGTAGCGGGTTAAATGCTAGTTCTATTATAAAAACATGGACTTTTTTATTATAATAAACAATTAAAGACGATGATTATCAAAATTTTATTTTTCCATCCTGGTTGACCATTCTGAGGAAATGCCCATATGTCGAAGGAGGATAGATGCATGAAAGCTTTGATTGAGATTTTCCTACAGTGTTTTTTAAGTAGATCGGTCTGAGTCTCAATTTCTTAGAACTATACAAATTTTTTTAGTGTGTCTTGTTTCGAAATAAATGGGAAGATTTTCACAAATTTTGTACTACGATCAGTGATGCCAGGAGACATTTCAAAAATCCAAAAGTGTATAAAAAAAAATTCCGATTTTCCCATACAACCAAAAAAAAAAATTTTTCCTACACTTTTCCCTACGTATTTTTATAATTGTATTGTTTTATTTCTCTTAATTAAGAAGGTTTGATTATTTTTTATACAAATTAATTTCTACGTACAAATTTCATTCATTAGATATTCGCTTTTAATATTCGCATACATTTTAGCGAATGTGACAGCGAATGCAAAAATCAAAAATAAAAGATTAAATCACAAATGCGAAGGTGAATATTCGTCGCACTGAATTTTTAAATGGAAATAAGACGAATATTTACGTATTTTTAGGCAATATATTGAAAATGAGATAATATTTTAAGAATTTCCTATATTTGGCTTAAAATAAAAAATCTGTCTCTTTTCCCATTCTCTTGAAATTTGCGACAAAAGGGAAAAGTCCCTAATATACTTTTTGTATTTGTCAGCTGGTCATCTCGTGATTATGGCCATAATCCAGCCAGCATACTCAATTGTCTCTGGTGGAGTGGGCAAAGGCAGTCCAGAACTTTTCTTCGCTGCAAGTTACACAGCGCATACGGCATACGAAAAAAACACTATCTATTCCCCGAAGCGACTAACTTTTCGAAGAAGGGAAATAAAGTAGGCGGGTGTTTCTGTATAGAGAAACTGGATATAAATGCTCCATTTCGTCTGCCGAACGTATGCTATATCCTGCAGGTGAAAATCTCTCCTATAAGGCAAGCGGACAGCTGGCAAAGCTATAATCTCATATGGATGATTATACATATGTATGATTACTGATTACAAGATTGCCATTAAGCTCCTAGCGGGTGTCTATACGATATCGAGGTTTACTGCTAAATGTCGGATGTCTTTTAATCAGATTTTGAAGCACTCGACGGTAACACTTATGTTAATACCAAGCCTTGCGAATTTCCAGAGTTAACAAGTAGCAGATGAAGTTGCCAAAGGAGGTGGTCATTTGGATGACAGATTTATTGATACATTCGTTGGCCTTCCAATGGCCCACTTTGAGTCACTTATCTAGCGCTATTTTTATATAGTTGCACAGATGGGATAGATTTGCGAATCCACCTGCTCCATATCCAGGTCACTATTGTCTGGCTATAATGAACGGAGAACTAGCTGTCTACTTGGGTTCAATAGGGACCAGACTAGGACATGGGTCTTATTTGTGGGGACTCATGCGAGGAGAATTTTTTTGGAATTCAATTTCGACACCAAAAGTTGTCATGCCGAGGAGGAAAAGAAAATTGTTTTTCATTTTCTATGTCAACGTCGTGTAATGTCGGGGCATAAGGAAAACGTACCTGGGGAAACTGGGGTTTGCATGGTTGGAGGATCTATCTAGGATAGAACTAAGGTCGCTTCTTCTCTTCAGTAGTAAGGCGAATTTATTAAATTCTTCAATGATGCCTACTGCGTAACTGCTCTGTATGATAAGCTTTAACACTCGGTAGTACAAAGAGATCACTGAACGACCCACGTAATAAATCTTCCTGATTGCTGCCTAAGAAACCTAAACAAGTCTTTTTTATCCATTTTCTTTTGGCCAAAAACCTAATGCATTTTCACGATGTCTTTTCAAACATGTCTGTTGTCAAGTTGTGTAATATTCTTTATATACATATTAAAAAATCATGAAAAATCATATAAACGAACATGAAAACTGACTTGTTGTCAGACATATCTATCAAAAATTTAGGCCTTATTAGCTTACGTAAATATTTAAAACTTAAAGGACATCGTGTAAACTTGCAATCATGACAACCAAATGATGTACCACTGGTTAATCAATGAAAGGGTTTGGCTCAAAAACACATTTTTTTCAACTTATAATAAAACAAAACCAAAATAATAGATAAGTATAAAAACAAATTCAGTGCGCTTATTATCCCAGCAACTCGACCAGCAAGGTTCATGGCAGTCTGGTAAATATCTAAAGTAGGTGTAACAACTAGTTTGTGTTCACTTAAATTAGTTGAAACGGTTGACTATTTTATGCAATAACCCTTTTTTATTTTTCAGTTTTATGCAGTAAATTCTTGTGGACTTTAATAGGTGAAGGTGAAAGTAAAAAAGTTTAGGTCGGAAAGCCAATACTTCAAAGTGGGCACAAAATGGGTAAGGAAAATGTGGTTTGAAACAAATTTCCTTTATTAAATTAAGAATTTTATTCAAAATTCTAGTGCATTATTAAAAAAATGGGTATACAAAAATGGGTTTTTATCAAAAACTTGTGGTGAAGTGGTAGAATTTACCACCACCCTGTTAATGGTTTGATTAAAAAATATGGTTCTGTAAATAGAGTAGCGACATATTGTATGAAGTTATAAATATAATAATGATAATTATTATTTCCAGCAAGAGGGAACGAGTATAATTTCTAACACAGGGCGCCAAATGTACTAAGGACGGCACTGGTATACTCCATAGAGTGTTATGTTTGCATTGGAATGCATGAGTGTATTCGGCAGTGTGTTGATTACTTTTACACACTTTTTCATTGTATTCATACTCGTATATCAATTTTTGATAAAAATGTTAAATTATTGATACAAATATGCTTTTAAAAATATTGAAATATTAAGACAAATAAATATGGGAAAAAAGTTAATAAATAATAAAATAAAAATATCACAATATACCACATGCATATTGAAATCGAAATTATGTATATTCATTTGTTGGAGTATTTTTGCGATATTTGCTTTTGAAGTTTTTAATTATTTAATATCAGGTGAAATTGCTACAACAACAGATACAATGAAATTTTTGTAATTAAAAAAAGCTTTAATTTAAGCTCTTAATTTTATACAAATATTTTTTCTATATGCGTTTGTTCCGAACTAAAGGAAACTTTTTGTTTAGGTTATGAAACTTTATTTGGCTTATGCAAAGTGTGAAACTGATCACACCTTCCATACGGATGATTTTTGCTTTTAATGCCTTTTAGCTTTTTTTAAATTTTTGTCAAGAGCTTAAAAAAGCTCTTGCTTAATATAGTTGGGCCTTAAGTCATTGTCGTTCTCATAAGCGCCCTCCTAACTATTGGCTTATCGTTCATCAGGATTTAAGTTTCTAACGTTATCCATTTATTCCTTCTGAAAAGAATACATTCCCACATCAATCGGCAAGACATATAAATGAAGCCATAAAAATACAACTCTGTCCTACTTGATTTGCTACAAATGACAACAAAGCACTAAACAAAAAGCATCTGTTTTCCCCTACAGAATTTTGTAAGAAATATTTTATAAAACAAAAAAATGTTATTAGTGGTGTTATTTTGAAAAAAATAATTTAACAAAAAATTAAGTGTTGCTATTTCAAGTAATAGGTTAGGTTAGGTTAGGTTGAAAGGAGGATGAAGCATAAAGGATGCAACCACATAGCAAAGTGGTATACACCTAGGCCTCTACTGGGCCTGTTGTGCGCTCATTTAGAACATGGATTTCTAGGTGGGTAGTAGTATCACCACCTTTTGTGGGGAGTTTACGTCCGGCGTTAAGAAATTCAGTTTACAGGACGAAATTCCTTAAGGCCTTCCAGTCTACGTTCCCCAGGGATCCTTAGTCCATCATGACATCGCTCCCAAAGTGTTTGGATCTTAATTCGACAAAGGCTTGCCAGTGGCACAGAAATTGTTCCACCGGTTTGCTCGCCTCGGCACACGCTCTTCACTCGTCAGATTCCGCCCGTCCAATTTGGTGTAGTTGTGCCTGCAATCATGCATGACCAGTCGGGATACGCACCATGATACTAACCTCGGATTTGTTCCACAAAATCTTAGTGGTCCTACACAAAGTCCCACTGTTCTAGCTGGGCGTATGTTCTTTTTTCGTTGCCTCAAATGGTTCCGCATTCGCCAGATTACCTGCCTCAAGTTCCCTTGCTCTGATAGCGAGTGTATTGGAACTTTCGTTACATATTACCATCGAGTGGCCCGGTACCCATATGATACTGATCCTGCCACCAAAACATAAGTTGGTTATGGCCCTTCTACAGTCCAATAAGGTCCTGGAACTAGTCCTACTAACTGATATCGCCCTTATTGCTCTTTGGCTTATTGCTCTTTGGGGCCTCTACCCGCCCCATTTTCGATTCAATCCATCCCACACATTCCGTGATAGCAGGGATTTCCGCCAGGAAGCTAGTGCTGTGGTCAGGAAGGCGGTAGAATATCTCGGTGCCAGGTTTCAAGTAAAAGTTATTAACAATTAGTTTTGTTTAACATGGCAACAAAATGCGTATGTCGGCAACCACAACACAAGTAACTGATTCTGAGATTTGTAGTCGCATAATATTTCATAGTGGGCACAAATTTGAAAACTATTACGTTATCGCTTGCTTCAATTGTCGATCGACTTGTCGTGCTCAAAATTGTTCTTGGGGCCGAATTAGCTTTTTGTCGTTGAAAATGAAAGCGAGCGATAGCCTCGACATTGTAGGCCAGGCTGTTAGAGAACAAACATTTTTTATCAAAGAAGTTATTTGTTACGATTCAAAAAAATTTAAGACAATTTAGAAATGTGTAACGCTCGTTTTCATAAACGATTATTAAAATAAGAAACGTTTTAAGTCAAATTTTCATACAAAATTTTTTTGTAAACCTTTTTATTAAATTTAAATCTTTTTATGATTTAATATGTGAGATATGAAAAATGTATCTTTTTACATCCAAAATGAAATCGATACAATTATCAATGACCATATAATGTCTACAAATTTATATTCTGGATCCTTGTGAAATTCTAAGATTAGATAGCCATATCTGTCTTTAAAAGGCACATAAGAGTTTGCAATAGAACTTAGCAAAAAATATTTACATAGTTAAAATGATTTGTAGACGATACATTTAGTTGGAATTGATAATGGCACAAACCGGTCTATTATATCCCCTATAGCTACGGTAACCATTCGTACTTTTTTTAAGAGGACAGTCCTTTTTTTAATACGATGTCCTTTCAGATTTTTTTCAAAGACAGTAGATTGTCCTTTTTAGAGAAATGTCCTTTTGTAAGATTATGACTTTTATTTTCCCAAAACCCCAAAGTTTCAACAATTATACAGCAAAACACCCCGATTAACATTAATGCCAGATCGAATTCTAAAATTTTTTGTTCCATTGAAAGAATATTTTCTCATCGGGCATTGCAAAAATTATTTTGGGGATTTGTGAGCTGTATTGTGGTTACTTTTAGCACATAGCCAAGCCTCCATATTCCATAAATATATTTGTCGTTTAAAGTCACAACATATTTTAATGTCTGAGGCTGCTCTTACTTTAAAGGACCTTAAATTAAAATTAATTATTCGCAAAGAAAATGTATTTTTACTAATACGATTTAAATCAATGGGGTGCAGTGTTTACAAAAATGTGACATTTTGATTGGCAGCAAAGTGGAGAAAAGAGGACATTTCAGTGGATAAAATATAGATGGAACATTTTTTTTGATTTCAATGAAAAAAATTTTTGAGGTATAAAGAAGCTTGAATCCCAAGAAAATTTTTGATGACTAATATGTATGTGGCAGCGTAAATAAACTGAACTGGCAAAATAAAATAAAGTAATTTGTTTTTATTATGGTTTTTCTTTACCCACTTAGAACTTTTAGAGTTGACAAAAAAATCAACCAATTGTAGTCGGGACTGTAAGAAAAGATAACCTCACTGTTTATTGTTGTTATTTTTGTTTAAGCTTTGATATTGTTACAAGTAAAACTGAGGTTAATAATTCTTATTCGCTTAACAATTTTATTTGTATTATCTTTAGCTTTTCTAAAATCTTTGGATTAAGTTTCCTGACGATCTGGCCTAAGCAACCAGTGAAATGCGCATAGGAATAGTTTATCCCTTCAACAATAAATTTCAGTTTCTCAATAGTATGCAATGAGAGTTCTGCTAGCATTTTGTTTGTACTTGACGTCCTTTAGTGCGCAAACGAATATATTACTTTTAATTGCTAATAATTTTTGGATTATCGAAAAGTCCCAATAACAAATAGTTACTTAAGAATCACATTTAGCATTTAACTGTTCAGGTGAAAATTTGGGACATAAATTTTACCCCTCTAAATTTTACTAAAAAATTTAGTAAAAAATATTTTTTTTACAATTTCTTGTTTTTGAAAAATAAGGGACCACATTTTTCATTACAAAAAATAAGGAAACCAAAAATTATTTTTATTTGTTTAAACAAAACAGGTACTTTACTTCACAAACCTTTTTTTAATATAAAAAAACGATATATCAAAAACTTATAAAAAAAAAAAAAAAAAAAAAAAGAATTTGAAAAAAAAAACAAAAACTTAAAGGGCATTTTTTCAAAGCCATATGTATTCACTTAAAGATATAAAAGAGATCATGAAAAAAATCATAAGGTGTAGAATCTACAGGTCAACTTTTTGGAGGTTTTTTACTATTTAAAATCTACATTCCATACCATTGGCTTATTACATTGCAGACAAATCGGCGAGAGCTAAGGCTTTCAACTTTGATCAAAATATCTTGGTTTTCAATACACAACACCTGTTGAAATCTGGGCGGGAGAAGTGGGCGTGGCACCTCTTATACAAAGACCTTAAAGATTTCTATATATCTAAAGTAGAGTCAAAGTTTCGCAATTAGGTACAAGCATCTTGGTTAGTAATACACAGCATTCGACAAAATGTGGGTGGGATTTGTTTGTATCAAATGAACGACAAGAGAAACATTTTCAATATTTGGTACACAGAGCTGGGTTATCAATAAACAATGCCTCTACAAAAATGGGCGGGTTTGGAGAAGTGGGTGTGGCACCTCCTATGCAAAGAGATTATAGATTTCTGTATAACCAAAGAATGGTAACAGCAAGAGTATTCAAACTTGGTACAAACAGCTTCCTAAACAATGCACGAGACCTTTATTTAATAAAATCTACTTATTTTAATTTAATTAGGGTAACAAAGCGCACTGAGGTAAGTTTGTATCATATAAAATATTTTTTACTTACAAGACAACGGACAAGTGGTAAAAATAATTCCATGAAACTATTACGTTAGTTTTTATGTAGGGTCAATTTTTTTCTACTAAATATTATGCTAACGCTGACGTTGGGGTCAAATTTACCACCACTTCAACAGTTAAAGGTTTAAAACAAAGTGCAAATTTCAAATGGACTGTGCAGAATTTTAATTAGTTTTATGTAAAAACAGTCATATAGTCTCGGAATGGGGTCGGGCAAATAGGGTCGATTTGAATGCCCGAAAACCCCAACGTTGCGTGCTGGCGCATAAACGCGTGACAAATCAAGGTGCCTCATCTGTATATATGGGTGGTATAATTATTGAGGAATCAGAATCTCTTGATGTTCTGGGCATAAGAATACAATGTGATGTCCGATGGAGGACATTCCAGTGCCTCGGTTTTCTAAGATGGTGTATGATATACTTCACTCCATCTGATCTCCTTACTATTTATACCAAATATATACGACCGCGAATGGAATACAACTCTCATGTGTGGGCCGGTACTTCAAAGTCCATTTTGGAGCTTCTCGACCGCGTGCAGGAGAGGGCGAAGGTTCTCATTGGTGACAGTAGAGTATACATTTCTATTGACTCCCTTGAGCACCGTCGCAATGTGGGTAGTATTTGCCTGTTTTATCGTTACTACAATGGGATGTGTTCTGGTTTGGGATTTGGTTCCCGAAACCCGTACGTTTGTTCGCAATACACGTTTTTCCTCCAGAGCCTATCCTTATGTGGTCGATTGGAATTCGTTTTTTTCCCGGACTGTTCGTATGTGGAATAACCTTCCTGCCGAAGTCTTCCCTCTCCCTTGCAACATGATTAAGTTCAAATCGAATGTTCACAAACACTACTCCCTCTATCCTCCTTCCCATAACCTATTTTCCTAGTTCCAATACAATGCAATGCATTAGTAGGGGGCATCCCCTGGGTTCTAGCCCTAACAACAACAAAAAAAATTACATCTACTTACATAAATAAATATATAAATTATTTTTAATAATAATAATACATCAATAATTTCATTTGTTTTATAGACTTTTACATAATTTTTTTATATATGAATTTCTAGGTGTATTTTGTTGATGTTTTCATAGAAAATAAAATGGGTATAAATCTTATTTTGTGTTTTATTCGACCTTTAATACGTTTTAATAAAAGAACTTGTTCGAGCTCAAAAGAAAAACTTGGTTCTTTTATTAAAATAAAATGGGTATATGTATAAATAGTAGTTCCACTTGCTAATATCATATTCTTTGAATAATCTTATTACTTGACCAATAACCTTGATAGCATTTATAATTTCTAATACATTTCGAAAAGTCCTTCTTCCCGTTTGAAAAATATGGTCACCGTACCTTTAGCTCAAACAAATATCCCCATAGGAAAAGGCTTTTGTCATGAAAATTGGCACAATAAAATAAGCAAAAGCAAAAAAAATTCAGCTCAAATACCTGTTTTATTCCAGTTACCACCCACCACCATTTCTATTGTTTCCCATGCAATTATCGTCTTGGAATAAGGCGCGGTTACATTATGCTACAAATTTGGCCTAAATACATTTTATATATAAGAAATGTTCGGTACTAAAATTACATTATTTCAACTGAAAATGTTCCCCGGAATAGACTTTTGTCACGATAATGGTCATACACATTGAGCTAAATCAACATATACAAATTTTAACACAAATATTATCCTTATAAAGGAAGCCTTTGGTATTAGCAATGCCTTAAACCGGTCTACAATTACATCTAGTTTTCGGACATATGTCCCATTTTTCGGTGCTACAGCAATATAATTTTTTATATTCAGATCATTTAAAAAAAATGATCAAACCGACAATCCAATTGTCTCCCTTCTTATATATTTAGATGGAATGTTTGATGCATAAATTGGGCCAAATTGGTGCACAAATTGACCAAACCTATATGTCCTTCATGAGTTAGACTTTTGACACAATAGCAGTAAACGCAATGTAAAAATATGGTTGTGGTAAATTGTAGTTACCATATCGCGATTATCATTAAATCATATTATGACAAAATTTATTTACATCACAATATAATCATAATTTGTTTTTATTACATCCTATTATAAGTCAATATAATCATATTCTTATATTGTTAATCATAATAAGTTAAGAAGTAATCATGTTAATCATTATAAATTTAGAAGTAATAATATAATAATACAGCACTAGTGCTGGGAAACTATCGATCGTACCATCGATGCTATCGATAGTTTTGAAATATCGAAAATATCGATATGAAAAATATTGATATCGATATTATTATTATTTAAAATACAGCTATGAAGACATGAAACAGCAGCTATACACATACAGTTTTTTACTTGCTATTATTAATTCGCGGTGAATAACAGCAATGAGTACAAACAACAAGAATGGCAGGTGGTATGGATTGCTTAGATGTGCTTTTTTACTGCTAATTAAAGGCCTTTACGTCGAAATTTGTATAGGGAATGAAAAGAGCGACTGAAATGTCAATTATTTTTGTAATGTTGTAAACAAATTGCAAATACGAATGCAATTGCAATTGCGAGTGTAGAATAAAACAATGATCGATCATTGGAGGAAAAGTTCGCTAGATTGAATACCTTTTGGGTTGAGAATCAAACCAATTTTGAACATTATCTGAAGTTGAAATAAAATATCTTATAGTCCCTGCTACTTCAGTTCCCTCAGAAAGGTGCAGAATTTTTAAAAACTGTCATCTAAAATAACGTGCGTACATACATACGTTTCATACGGTCAATAAAGTGATAAAAACAACGAACTGTAGCCTGATAGAAAACTAGTTTCAGTTTTCCTGCTCAAGTACAAACATTCAGTCGAAAGTAATATATCGATAGTGAAATCTATACACCACTACTTTCACAACAATAAAAAGTGAGTTGAATTATTTTTACTTCGATTTTTTATTTTATGGCACTTACAATTTTTTTAATGTAATTAACCCTCCGTCATGCACATGTATCTGGCCAGATCTTTAAAAAATTTTACAGTTATTTAAATAAATTTCTAATTCAGCCAAATGTTTGAGTCTCCAGGTACCGTCTACAAATATTGTTAGCTAACGTTTTATGATAAAAAAAAACAAAAAAACAACAAAAACAATTTATGTGGATTTTTTCATCTGCACATCACATACGTAGCGCATGTATTTGGCCAGATACAATTGTGTTTTGTGTGAAGAACAATGTAATTTATTTACATTTTTTATTTTTTTGTTTTGCGTTTGCTTACTCAAATCAACTGAAACTGCATTTAATTTGTACTCAGCATTGTTATATCTGTTGTAATTTTTGAATTTAAATTAATCGAAAAAAATTTTAAAACCATTATTTGTTTGAAATTCAAAAATTTTATTTCTCCTTAATTTTTTTCTGTGTAGGTGGTTAAGCATGTACTAAGAAAAAAAAAACAAACAAAAATAGAAAATATGCATCTGCCTGGCGTGCTAAAGTGATAATAATATATCACTAAAAAGCTTCTATAAATGTATTGGAGTACATAGTGTATCTGGCCAGATACATGCGCTACGTATGTGACTACCATGTTAATGTCGGAGGGTTAATAGGGAAACCAAAAAAAGCACTAAAAAGAATAGTTTTAATCTCTTAAACCAACGTTTAAAAACATGGAAAAAGCTGTAAAAATTAAAAAAATCTAATTTAATTTATTGTTTATTTTCCACTTTATTCATTTATTACGTTGTTACAATAAATTATAAATTGATGCAAATAATTTTTTCTTCGTATAAAAAATTTAAAAATTATCTTAAAATGGTAAAATAAGTAAAAACGCCGATATAGCCAAAATAAGCAACAAAAAAAAAAAAAACCCAAACAAATATAGCTAATTTTTCTTGCTTGGCCTAGTAATTACAATTTCTTTATGTTTTCGATTTCTTAAAACTTTTTTTAATGAGTTTTTTTTTTTTAATTATTGTCCAAAAACTTACTAACAAATAATTCGATAGTCATATTTAAAACAAAAAACACAGCAAACATATTTTGTTTGCTTTTTAAGCATACTATGACAACACATAGAGAAAGTAATCATGAAATGGTTGCGATTAATATAATATGTTCTGAAGGTTATCATTATTTAGTTGTTAGAAAAATAATTATTTTTCAGTGAACCATACACAAATTTATAATCGCGATAAGCATTAATATGTTTACAGTAACTATAATATTTCTTATATTTAATAAAAATAAAAATTTTTTGTGTACGACAACAATATATTGTTACAACAAACATAGCGTTATTGCCGTAACCATGCCCAATCATAATTTTTCTCTTCGTGCAGTACATGCGTAACAAGAATAGTCAACAAATTTATTATTTTACGTTTTTTTATATTGAATATTTTCTGTCTCGCCATTAAGGCATATTTCCCATATTTGCTTTTAGTTACCCCTGCTTTTAGCTAAAAAAATATCTCGTTTTAAGGCTAATTTTTTCTGTGGCGTAGTGTTATCTAAATAAATATCTTAAGAAATATTACTTATACGTAAAGGTATACCAGATGAGCATCAGTTTAACAAAATGTTGAGTTCTACTAGTTAAAAATGTTTCCAAAAACATTTTGAACCGACTGTTTCCTTTGGGTATTATAAATTTGGCACTGTCGAATGTAATTTTTTTATATTTTTAAAATCAATAGACCATTGGATTCAGCGTACCCGAATTATGTTAAAACGCCATGTTCCCGGCTTGTCTAAAAAAAAGTGTCAATTTCGAGCACTGTGTTATGGGTACCCGGGTACCCCGGGTGCTAAACAATGTGGATAATATTGGGTATTAACGCAAGGGTTAAATTAATCTTTTTGTTGCTCATTTATCCAAAAATTGTAAAAGTGGAACTGTTCCGTTTTGTTATGGAGCTCCTCCCTAACATAACTGTGTTGTGTGTGCTTTTTTATACGGTTTGCTTTGATTTTCCTGCAATTTTATTTTTAGACTCTTGTAAGAGGCTAAATGTAAAAGAACAGGACCTGGTAATAAAAAATTTGAGGGTCTGTCATTGCTATCTTTGGTAAAATATTTAGATAATGGTCAAAAAATGCTGGTATACACAGCGCGAAAAAAGACGTTAAAAATTGTCAAACAATTGTGATAAAACGACAAAGAAGTGTTGACAATATTGCGACATTGTCGAATTAAAATGAAAGAGGTAAAAATACAATTGTTGTCAAATTGATAACCAGGGCAACTTTAAATATACAAAAAAAAAAATTAAAAATAACAAACTCATAAGTTTTAATTAGGTTTATATTAAGAAATATAGCAAAGTATAATCGTGAGTTTCTTCAAGTTCTCAAATTTAAATAAACTTCGGTTGTCACACAAAACCATAGAATATATTGAAAATCTGCGTTCAACTTCAATCGATGTTGCTGGCGTAAACTTAAATATAATTAGTTTTCATGGTTGTTTAACTTAACTAATGGTTGAGGACCACAGGTCCCAACATAATTTGCATTAGCTGGCTCTATGCGAATACATGTTAATCATATGTGCCAAACCCTATTGAACGTAAGGAAACATCTTATTTAGTCTTAGGTCAGTTGCTTAAGCATAGTGTAAAACTGATTTGACAGGACTTTAACATTTCCGTATTTGATCGGTATTTAATTTTTGTCTCATATTAATCCTACTCTCGGGGAAAACAACTTAAAACGAATAAAACCGTGAAAAATAACTTTATTGTAGCGAGATTTATCCAATTTAACCTAAACTGCACGATTTTTATGTAAAAATGTGGAAATTAGTGAAAAAGCACAATTTGTATTTGAGTTTGCAAATTAATGCTGCTGTTAATATTTTGTATTATTTGTGAATGACCTACAGTGGCTCACATTTTAAGTCGGGCAGATGCGTGAAAATATTTCTGCACGCTTCATCTCTGTTTTATTCTAAGTTGCGTTGTAAAATGTACATGACGGTAAAACTTAAAACTTATTTGTTTACTTATTTGTGCATTGAAAACGGATTCGAAAGTATATCAAGATTTATTTATTTTATTGAATTTATTCTTTTGATATAAATATATGGGGGATTCACAAGGTGTGCTATCCAGTCATAATATAAATAATATTTTACAATTATTTAAAATAAATGTAAAATGTAAAAAAAATTAAAAATGTTATTGCTGTGTTTATTGATTCGTCATAACTGTACAGTAGAAATCTTTTTTATAAGCTGTAGCCCACAGCAGTCCTATTATATTTCTTGTAATTATTTTAGGACATATGACTTTACAACTTTATGACTACCCCCAATAGTATGTTTTTGAAGCTCTTCAATAAATTTTTCTTTCAATTTTCACAAATTTGTTAAATTTTTTTTTATTGTCAGCTGATTACTTGTCAAAAATACACAACGCGTTAAAAAGTTCAAAGTTAACCAACTTTCTGGCGCTAACGCGTCAAAGTATTTTGCATGTAGCTTGTTCTATTAAAATACACTAGTTCAACTTTTTTTGACAGAAGGCTACAGAGTGCGCGCGCACTAACGCGTGTTATGTACTTCTACCTTAAAGATGTCATATGACACTATTGAAGGTAATCAGCGGCATTTTCCTTATGACGCCCCCTCCCGAAAATACCTTAAATACACTTAATAAAAATAGTAATAATCTGATTTCTGGTTTTTTTGTGAAGATTGGTTCATAATTTACACTGATGCCATATAAATCCTCCTTCGGTAGAATTGTAATTTTAGGAGGATGGTATCAAAGGTAAGACAGAGTCGAATAAAGCATATTTACTTGTTTTTAATGAAATTTAGTTTTAATGCTATCAAGAGAACATCTAATTTAAAGAAGTTGAATTCTTAAATTTTCTTTAACTTTGTGTCTTAAAGTTTATTTTTAAAGAAATGGTTTTCTTATGTGATCTTTACTTATTTTTTCTTCTTTTTTCTCTGATTTTTCGATTAATTATTTCTTTCTTAAATTTAATTAGTTCCTGTATCAGTTCACTTACACTTATGTATACCCGAAAACATTAGTCGATAAGAAGTGTATGTCTTTATTATCTTAATATTTGAACTTTTTTACATTTTCCCTTCTAATTTGATTAAGTGCGCCTCATGTTAATGTTCTTGTAGTGGAAGTATGTATTTTGGTTGTGTATAGTACTTAACATATTTAACTTTCGTTATGTTTTTATATTGGATTATAATATTGACTACACAACCATCAGTTTCTCAAATAACATTTTATATGTATGACACTACATTGTTGAACTTTCTAATTTAGTGCGATTTCAGTTCGTAACAGCAGTGAAATGAGATGAGGGGTCCATCACCAAATGTGGGATATCATTTTGAAATCGGGGATAAAAAGTTTAATGTTGTGGCTGGGGATTCTTATTTTTAATTATGAGGAATTTTGGGGGTTTTATCTTATTTTTATTATTTAGTTTATTCTTTCACTAAAGGTGCATGTAGACGACATGTAAAGTAGTTTTCGGTTTCAAAATAGCGTGCGGCCGCCACAAAATTTTTTATTTGCGCCGTAAAAGAGTTCAGCCATCTTAAGAAATTTGTCTTTAAATTCGAAGATGCCAATTTTGGATATAATAATGAATCGTTTTTTAGATATTTATGTACAATATTTCTATTAAAAGGTTAAAAGAACATACATTTATCGGTATTGTAAAATAACAACACCAGCTGGCTAATGATTCCGTCAATAGTGCACCGCCGCTGCCGGCTTCCATGCGACATAGATTTCTAGCAACATTTTTTTTTTCAAAACAACAGTGATGTCAGATGGTTTGTCAGAAGAAAATAGAGCACGCTCTAATTGAATTTTTGCCAGATGACTTTGCGTCTGACTTTTACAGAAGCAAAGTTAAAAAGATAACATACGACATGTATGTATTTTGCAGTGGGAAATTTGACATATCAGATGACAAAAACATTTCGTGTACGGGCGCCTTAAGTAATGACATTTTTAGTTAACATAATTAAAACGAAACAATTACCTGGCAAGACTGGCTTACATGGACAGCCAGCAAGACGGACGGACATCGTTAGATCGATTCAGAAAGTGAAACTGAGTCTATTGGTATACTTTGAGGTGGGTCTGGGAACAATTTTTTTTATTTGTTTTACACATCAGCCCAGGTGGTGTGGGTATAATAAAAATTAAATAAAATGGAATACGAATTGCTACAGTTATTATTACGAATAAATATTCAAAAATACTTAAAAGTTAATCAAAAAATTTACTGTGAACGTTTGGACTTTCTTAAAAAAAACTAATATTTTTTAAGCTTAGGTATGTATAACACAGTGCAACACGAAAAAAAAATAACCACATGCGGATAATAAATAACCAAAAAGGACAAAAAAAAAAGACCCGTGTCTCTCAGTTTTGCCCAAAGTCAGGCATTTTTTTATGGGCCCTAAAAGATTTGGGGCCTCGGTGTCATTTTTGCAAAAAAGTGATCATTTTCTTAGGCTCATATCTTGCAACCCGTTCGGAATTTTGATGAACCCTCTGAGACAAAGTTGTAGCTCTGATTGAAAATGAATTCATATATGATTCAATCATACGTTCAAATAATAAATTGTAAATATTTTCAATTTAAAACTGATTTAAAACTAGAGATATTAAAAAAGGAATCACAAAGTATATAAATATTTATATGATCAAAAAGGAATCACCAAATTAAATCTCCAGTGATTCTTTGAGGTGATTCATCGGTAGGGTACCATTTGCACATAACGAAAGTATCATTTATGATCGAAAAATTAGTCCACATGCGGTTATTTTGCTCTTGAAGCTGATTCCTAAATGAAACGATTATGATACAAAATGCCAGCACTGTACAAATGAAATAAAATACAAATAAAATATTTTAGGACAACATTTAAGAGTAGTAAGAGGAGATTTATGGGGCTGGAAAGAATAATTTTTTGGGAATTTTCTGGGATAAAAATACACAATTTGGGGATAATATTTAAAAAAAATTTGACAACCCTGTGTAACACTCACATTGTGGTACTTAAAGGATATGAAAGAAAAAGTGTGTATTTCTCATTTGAAAAGAAGAAAGTTTATTAGTTAATATATGTTTGTATATTTCAATTGAACTTGCTAACGTGTCTACTTAAAAAAATGAAACTATAACATTAATTTTACGTTGAATCATAGAAATACACGTGTACAAATATTTGTGTAAGCCAATCTAACAAACACAACTTAAAAGTAGTGACAACACACTGTCATTACCCTTAACAGTGATAAAATCTAATTGCTCTTCTTTATTGTGTTAAATTGATACCTTCAGAATTAAATTAGTAATACTGTAATAGGATCACGAAATACAAATTCATTTAAATAACAAAGTCTTTTGGTATTGAGCGCCACGCAAATAGAAATTCTAATGTATGTAAAATTGAAATAAATGTATGTATGCATATGAATGTGTATTACGTTATTTACGTAAAACCCAGCGTACAATTAAATTTATTTTATGTACCCAGCACTTTACCTGCTGCAAATTAAATTCAAACGTATAATTAAATAATGGTTTAGAGACATTTTCTAATCTGTTAATTTGAAAAAAAAATCTGATATCTTAAAAAAATACTTTAGCATTAAAAGAGTCTTAAACACAATTCGAAAACATCTCGCTGGGGTATTCGATTATTTGCTTTGCATCTACATTTGCAGATATGCCGAATTGTTTATGTTTCAACACGAATCTTAAGTCTCTAATCGAATCAGTTGATATTAGGATGTCATTTAGATGCAAGCCAACTATGGAAAATCTCCCAAATCCTAATTAAATTTTTTGTATACAGTTAAACAGTAAAAAAAATATTTCTAGGCTTGTTAATTTTAATATAATTGAATTTTACTAAAGCTCTTAATATGCCATAGATTGCGAAATACTTTTGTCTTTTCAGCACAATAAGAAATTTAGCAATTGCTTTTGACTCCTTGGCAAACAAAAAAAATTTAATGTAATAAACATGGGGAATGTAAGGAGAGATAAACTCACTGTTTATTGTTGATGATTTTGTTTAAACCTCGATATTGTTACAAATAGAACTGATTCTGTAATTCTTATACACTTAACAGTTTTACCTGGTTTAATATCTTTAGTTTTTCTAAAATCTTTATGGATGAAGTTTCCTGATGATCTGGCCTAAGCAACCAGTGAAATGAACATTGGGAATTAAGCACGAATAACAAAATCATTTAAGTTAAATTTTGTATTCCCACGAAAATTATTTTGAAAACAAAAACATATTTATATGTAATATGTATTTTCTTCGACCTTTATTATTTTAATATATAAATTAAATATTCGAGCTTAAAAAAAAGAAAACAAAGGAAAAAACCCTGAAGAAGGCAGTCAAAGAAGTGCCGAAATATTGGTTTTAATAAATTTATAAAAAAAAGTTTTTTTAAATAAAAAATAAGACCTTAAACTCGAATATTTAATTTATATATTAAAAATATATTTATATACATATGTGTGCAGGTATTAGAGTATCCACTGGATTAATCGTTGTTCGAATAATCGAGGAATTTTACGCCATTATTTGATCGAATAATTAAAAAAGCCAATTTCGTATAACGAATAAATAAATCAATTAAAATTAATTTCTTAGAAAATTCTATTTTTTTAATGTAAATATATTTTGTTTAGATTTCTATCCTTAAATTAAATTTCATGTTGTTACCTTTTGCATATATTTTCATTATTCATGCTTTTAAACATATTTTTGTCCATTTTTAGAATCGAGCGCTCGTGACAAATTATGAAAATCAATATTAACAGGGTTTGGAAAAATTGCGGTGATTTTAAAACAATTTAAAAAAAGAATCTACATCCATTTAATTTTTACTCGATTTGAAGAAATAATAAATTATTTTAAAATGTTTTTTATAACTGGCTGCCACCTCTCTATTTCGGTTTATTAATAAAATGAAAGTATGCGTTCAAGTAGAGATGTTTGTTTTTTTCTATTGGAAAAAATTATTTCAACTCTTCGAGTTATTCGAGTAATTCGAATCGAATAATCGAGCAATTTTTAAATTCAAAAATCGATTAATTCCTTACTCGAACAAAACCATAAGTGGAATAATTGGATACTCTAGTAGGTATGCATTTTCCCAGCGGTAAATATTGAAGGGACCGCAAGTGGCAGGCCTTTTTGAAGGCCCCTATACTGCTTTCGAAAAGATTCGCTTCGTATGATATCCTGCCTTCAGAAGTATGCCGTCTTTTTGAAAGACATTGCAAACTTTTCAGTTCACATTCGCTACTCCCTTCTCCTTACTCTCTTCTTTAGAAGGGATGTAAGTTGATGTTAAAGGCAATGTGGTAGGGCTTGCTCCCAATGACAACCTGTTGAAAAAAATAAATAAGTATGGAATGCGGCGAGGAGGGCCTGTTACTGCTTGGTTAGGCCTTCTATAAGGTCTCTTTACTCATAGTAGTTACCGCTGGGTTATACCAGTGTTTATGTATTATATTTTTTAATCTCGACCATATGATACCCAACACCATAGTATTTAAAAGCAAATTTTCGAGAGTGTATGGCTATATGAATAGGGATATATATATGGTTTAAATTTCATTAAAATCGGTTTGATAGTTTCTGAGAGACAGAAATTGCCCCATTTCTCCTTCGTGGTCCTACTATTCGGCCCATTTTCAATAGCCCTTAAGCCAATAAGAACCTATGTACCAAATTTTATTAAATTATCTAAAAAAGTGCGACCTGTACTTTGCGCACAAGGTTACATGGACAGTCAGCCAGCCAGCCGGACGAACTTCGTTAGATAAACTCAGAAAATGATTCTAAGTCGAACGGTATACTTTAAGGTGAGTCTAGGACACATCAGCACTAATGCATATTGTGGTGTGGGAATAAATATAATCAACACACTAACAATAAATATCAATAAAGCGCCAAATACACTTGTTTTTATACTTGAACTCTTGTATTTCAAACTGCCAACAACCACACCAAGAATTTCCTACACAATGTTGTTGTTGAACATTTGGTGTACTTCGATTTTATTAATTAACAATACAATGTTACATTGTTACAACCCTAGAGCGTTAAGTTAAGGAGCATATAGACATCTGACTTGTCAATTATGCAAGTCACATGTAATTGTGCATGTCTGTCAAAATTGCTATTTTATATAAGGTTTATAAAATTCGGTCACAAACGTAAATGTAATTTGCTTCTGACGTTGTCTCTGTTTAGTTTTTGCATAGTTATTGAAGAAACCAAAGAGGTTCTCGGCTTCGAAATAGCGTGAAGCCGCCACAAAAGTATTTATTCGCGCCGTAAAAGAGTTCAGCCATCTAGAATTTTTCTTTTAAATTCGAAAATGCCAATGCTGCCGGCTTCCTTGCGGCATAGATTTCTAACAACATTTTTTTTTTAGATTTTAGACTTTGTTTTACCTTTAAATGGTATTTTTCCATATTTCTTTGAGTTAATGCCCTGGCATTGCCTAGTTTGCCTGCCATAAATCAGCAACGATTTTACTGACCATTTTGGATGAACCCACTTTTCTCTGGAACGGCTCTGACGATTTTTTGCACGGATGATGTTTTTTAATCTATATAAATATTTCTAAAATCATATCCAAAACATCCCTTTGTTTTCATTGCCGGCGTTGCCATTAAATCCCTTGATTTTTAATTTCCGCCGTTGCTTACTTTCGTTGTCAAATGACTTTTCAGTCAGATGTAAAAAACATATCGTCTACAGGCTGCATTAACAAACATAGTTTTCATTAGCACCAGTGATACCATTATGATACAAAATGTAAATTTTTCGTATCTTTTGTTGACTTTAGGTACCAGATATATTCCTGACATTTTTCGTATCTTTTGAATATGTACGCAAAATGTACAGAAATAAAATATTAAACATTCCGCCTCTGACAATAATGGAATTTTGAGAATACACCATTGTTACATTCCCATAAGGGTGGTGTCAATGTAACAATGGTGTATTCTCAAAATTCCATTAAATTGTAAGATGTTCTTAAAATTTTGACCAAATTAAGATATTAACTTAAGAACTTTTCTATGAGATTTAACCTTACTTTCTGTGTAGCTATCACTGCTGAGAGTTTGTTTATACGATTAAATTAAATATAAAATAAAGAAGAAGTGGTAGATTAATTTTCAAATTTGTTAAAATCTTCAAAAAAAAAGGCTGCATCATAACGAAGTATGTTAACATTGTATCAATTTCTTTAATGCATCTGTATGGTTATGTGTATTCCAGCTAGTCAATTGAATCTAGTAGTCTCGTTGTTTAAATATAACAAGTGCAGAAAAAAAAGAAAAGCAATTTAAAGAGCTGGTATCTACAAGTTCGATTCTCTGTACTTATGTATGTTAGTGTGCTTGTTGCTGTATCTGTAAGATTATCAATATGCATTTGTAAATGCAGCACCTTTGAGTCCTTACTTCAATTTGGCATATGAAACTTTTTTGTTTCGCTTAACATATTTTGGAGCAAAAAAAAAAAAAACAAAAAATCTTTTTGTCTGTTGCAAAACTTTATTTGAAAAAAATACTCTTCTGTAATTCTACAGTTTTACAGAGACAAAACTCGACAACATTTGACATTTGTCTGTCACTGTGCAACACAAAAAAAGGAAAAAAATTTTAATAAAAAGCAGAGCAAAGTGCATTTGTAAAGTAGTACTCGAACTCAAATATGGATAAGTAATTCCACAAAAGGCGAAGTACGTATGAGTTTGTGAAAATGTTTGACTTACACTGAATGTATTTTTTTGTGCAAGTGAACTCTATTTTTTAAGTTGCGTAATCCTTTTCTAATATTAAATACGAGACGAGTGTACAATTCGTTTGATTTATACAATATGCAGCAACAAAAGAATAGCATATGGAAAAAATAATGGGGAACATCTGACAAAATGACAACTTTTCAAGCCGTATCTGTGATATGTGATTGAAATTTAAACCATGCCAACATTTCCATATCTACGTACATTTCAATGTTAAATTATAAAATTTCATTCATATTAAACCATATTGTATAACATTTCTAATTTTTAAAAAACTAAGAATTGGAAGAACCTGTAGGAAATGTAAATAGTGAAAATTTACTGATTCACTATTGGCTTCTACTGTCAACCTGCAGACATTTAGCATGTTTTTGTTATTGCGAATTCAATACTGGATTAAAACTCTTGACTCTTGAGTCCTTATGAAACCATATGCAGTCATAAGAACCAGAAATGCATTTCTAATGCATTTTAATAGTTCCAGTCTATAATTTTTAGTATACGATTTTCTTAAAACAACAACGAAAAAATTTGGTTTGCCACTTCTTGGCTTTTGTAATGCAAATTGGGCTCAAGACGTAAATGATAGAAATTCTTAATCAGGTTTTTGTTTTCTACTCGCAGATGGTCTTATTTCTTGGGAGTCAAAGCAACAAGAGGTTGTAGCAACATCTAGTACAGAGGCTGAATATACTTACTGAAGCAACTAAAGAAGTTTCTTATTTGGAAGAACTTGGCTATTCTGATCGAAAGCCAGTGCGGATACATACAGATTTACAAAGCGCTCAAAGAATGGCTGAATTTGGTTCCAAATATTTCCGCACTTAACAGAACTATTATAAATACCACTAAAGCATTCCATTGAGCAAAACGTTGTTAAACTGAAATATTTATCTTCTGATAAAGTGCCAGCAGATGTTTTGACAAAACCTGTTCTTAAACCTAAACATTTATTTTGTTGCAATAAGTTTGGAATTGAAATGTTAAGGAGGCATGTTCCCAATAAAAATTTTCATCATTTAGCAAAGCACTTATGGTACATTTATAAAAATAAGCGCACATTTTGAGCTGCAGTAAAGTTAGTGAATGAACTCTTATCAAGTTATATACAAGAAAGAATAACATTTCAAGTGTTACGGCATTCCCTTACTTCAAAGCAGGTTTGTAAGGGAGATAACTGAAAAAGTGCTGTTAAAAACATTCAGTGCGTAAAGCTGAACGCTACGTTCACCAGTTGTTATATGCGTTGAATAAAACGCGTTGTATAAAGTGTCAAAAATGTATTGCTTCAAAGTGGGAACTCACCATATAAAATTCATACCTTCCGTAAGCGAAACTCTTACATTTCTCCCTTACAAACCTGCTTCGATTGAAGCTCAATTTTTATTGGGTTGTTACGTACTTTATCCTGCTTTGTATTCTACTATGATGAATTCTATCAAGATTTTATAGTTAAATTTTTTTTTTGGATATTAAAAATATTTTACTTACTTCAAATATAATTTTTAGCTTTATTGTATCTTTTGGATAAACGTAACGCTGTGCGCTGTTGTAATTACAATATAAAGAATTCTTCCAAGCCGGCAATTATTATTATTAGGCTGTTATTTTGCATTTTGGACTCATTTTTTAAAGGAATAATCTGTCATGAACTCAACAGAACAAAATAATGTTATGATTTTAAGATTCATATATGAATGTAAGTCATGATTGCGCAATATATCGGGCACCAATGGTCAATGCCATGATGTAGTAGCATTTATGAAGATTATTTGTGTGTTTTAAAGGCAAAAACTTTTCTTATTTTTAATAAAACACAACAAACGTTCTGGCATAAAACTTCTACGACAGCTAATCAAGAACGCTATCATGTCGGTCCTATCATCAAAAGTGCGTCGAATATTGGCTTTTTATTAATCAATTGTTGCTGATTTATTTGAGTAGACAAGAGATATGACGAACCCCTACAAAAAGTGGTTCAAAGGTGTTTACTCTAATGAACGAGGTCCATTCTTAAGAAAGTTCGGTCACAAATCGTTTTGCTATTGCGCCGTTTTGTTGGAACCATTTCTCCTGAAAATGGTTTGCAATGACATGAGGAATAAAAAAATCACGTATTATTGGCCTTAACCCTCGGTCGTACACATGATTTTATTTTCACATTCGTTTCGCATAAGTCCAGCCAGACCCAACCAACTTTTGAATACATAAAACCCAATTTTTTTTACCTAAATGTTATATTATACACATTTTTAATTTAAATAAAATATAAAATTCATTATATGAAATAATATGCGTACATACATATTCATATTATTTTTATTTATACATAATAAACAAATTAACATATTTTGACCAATCAAAATATTTCTAAAAATTGGAAAATATGATCGTTTTATTTCATAAAATTTATATAACATGATTATAATGTGCAATACTATTTTATTAGTATTAAAAAGAGTAATAAAATAAAAGCATAAGCATTATGGATTTCCTAAGCAACTGAAACACGTATTTTTAATATTAGAATTTTGCTGACAAGCTGAACACTTTGAACGAAAATTTTTTTTGGAGTATATGAATATTCCATTTTCAATATTAAATAGAACCAATACGTTTGCAAATTTTCATACATCGTTCCTTTTTACGCAAGTATATTTTCATGAAAAAAAATGTATTAAGAATTAAAATTTTTAAACAAGCCTCTGGATCGTCGTTATTTTATTCAAAAGAAAGCGAATTCAGATATATTTTTTTGCTTATTAATGGTTGCTGTAACTTTAACCATCACAACATGCGCACCCGGGTACCCTGATGCCCAATACAATACACTTTATGGGATAACACAAACACGTTTGAATTGCTCAAAAAATTCAATAAACCAAATTCTGTATCATAAAATTACTTAAATTTAGTTTCCAAAGCGTTGTTTTTATTATTATATGTATGAACAAAAATGTTCAACTGTTATACTAAAAAATACTGTACGGTATAAAAAATTTAAAATTTTAGATGTTATGCAATACAAAGTTAAAAAATCATATTTTAACATAAATATAAGTTAATACGCTTTTAAAAAGTTTAAAAATTAAATTTTATTTTATAAAATATTGATTACTAATACATTATGGTACATGAGTACCCCGGGTGCTAAACAATGTGGATAAAGTTGGGTATTAACACAAGGGTTTTTTTCCCCAACGATAAACGGGGAGGTTCCCCCCGCAGTGACGAGTACCGCGACCAGGTTAGGTCTATTGTACCCACTCCCCTTAGTTGGCCAAAAGACCCTCTGCTTCCTAAAGGAACCCAACCAGGGCCTTTGCCGATATAGTACCGATTCGGGATGCATCCATTATACCGTGGCCCAAATGCCTCCTTCTGGCCCATGCCAGCGCCGGGCAGTCACACAGTATATGCTTCGTCGACTCGTCCCCGTCTGCATTCCTCATCCTCTGCCAGGCCTATCCGATAAAGATGGTGAACAGTCGCAGATCCCGTCTGCCGAGAACATTCGTCATAATTACATTCCCGGGAAAGATGAATTGCTTTGCCTGACGCATTCCCGGATGCGATACCCAGTATCACCTATGTTCCTCCAGAGCCCAGTCCTCCATGGGGGAATGGACCCCAAGGGTTAAGTTATGATTATAAATATAATGTTTGGTGTTCAAAATCTCTTGAGCGCCCAAATTGGAATAGAGCCTTTTTCGTGGGCCTAAATCCAAAACGCATATTATTTTGGCGCATCATATACCAACATTAAGTTGTTGCTTATTCCATTTTGGACAATCTAATAATAATCATGGGCAGAGTATTGTTGACAAGTTTGTACATGTGGTTCTTCCTTATCGTCCTTAGAATCAAACTATTTGGTTTTATGACTAAATTATTTTCAGTACCGGATGAATTGTTCGATTCTACATCATCGTTCTGTTATATCTACATCATCGTTCTGTTCAGCTATGAACTGTTGAATTTCATAACCGTCCTCAGCAGCTTTATTATGTTCTAAGTTATTAGCCTTTACTCTTTACATGCAAAATCAGCTTCTGAACGTGAGTTAATAGTTACTGTGGTTATTGGTTTTTTAAATTGAGAACTAGATGGAGCTACTAGTTTGTGTGTTTAATAAAATTAAAAAAAAATAGATTAATTAACAAAAAAATAATTAAAAACAGCAAGAAAGAAAGCTAAAAATATGGCATCTTCTATACAAAATCTGTATTGGCCTGACCAGACCACATGTGTGATGTGTGCAGTAACATATTCGAATAAGTTTATTATATATCCTTTCCAGGATATAGTTTTTCAGCTTTTTATAGTAAACTAACTTCTAGAAGAGTACCTGAAATTTCAAGTCTCTACCTGAGTTTTAAATATACTAAAATAACAATTAAAATCGAAAAACTTCTGGCCAGACTCAAGAGTAAAACGAAGGGTTAAGGTTAGCTATCGCTTTCAAGATTTGTATATGTATTCGCGTAACTCAAAAACGGTTTAGTTTATTGAAATTTCTAAAACAATTGAAACTCCGCAATATTTGTAGGCCTCTTTAAAATTACAAATAAATAATTTTCGTACGTAAAGTAGTTTTCGAGAAATTGAACAGCAACCCTTTTTTGTCGTTTTACGTAAATGGCCATGAATTTTCTTCTTTTTGCCTTTTTTGTGATTAAAAACAAAACACCATATTGCATCGTCCATCAGTCAATACGCTGTATTAAGCCTAAAAACGTTGCAATTTCACAATAAGTTTTTCTGATTCTGTTGGTTGGTTGAAGAAGAAATATTTTCCCGGCGAATATTCCTTGGTAAAACATAACTCTATAGAGTCTCCTGAACCAATAACAAATCTGGTAAAGTAATTAAAAATTTAGTATAGATAAGGAAATTTCATTACCAAGGAAATCATAGTTCTTTCTAGAATAAAAGGTTTTTGCAGGGTAATGAAGATTCGGCCTAATTCTTAATTTTTGTTTTTAATAGTTTTAAGTTAAAATGACTTTGTGCTTAAGTGCATTAAGAAGTTTTTAATGATTTATACACTCTTCTTAACCAAACTACGAAATAATAAATAGTTTTCCATGGATTTTTATATTTTTCCTACTAAATTCTCCCATCTGCATTGTGAAGCTTCCAATAAAAAAATTTACCAATCATGTTCCATGCACATGTTGTAACAGAAGAAACATTCCCGTACTCTCCATAAGTCCTGCCAATG
Source organism: Pollenia labialis (assembly GCA_949318255.1). Classification (NCBI taxonomy): domain Eukaryota; kingdom Metazoa; phylum Arthropoda; class Insecta; order Diptera; family Polleniidae; genus Pollenia; species Pollenia labialis. Next base: position 114,437,545 of record OX439139.1, on the reverse strand, counting down.
TTACTACTATTAATGGTCTATTTTAATTTTCAGTATATCTTTTATTTAAACGTGTTGTATTTCTATTTCAAACATTGAAAAATATTCTTGATTGTTATGTAACCAAAAGCTACCATTGAATTCAAACTATTGATTTTTTTTATAGATTTTTAATTCTTTTTATTAAACATGATTATTTAGAAAATTCATTAAACTTTATGTTTTCAACTTAAAATGTTAAAAAAACAAAGTGCATTTAATTCTTGATTCCGATATATTCAGAAACATTCATACTCAATAATTGTACTGCAAATACAAACGCATTAACTTGTTGTACGTACTTGTTAGTTTTGTATGTAGTTCAATAAACTTTAGGCATCATCAAATGTACAGAAGGCAACTGAGTTCATGATACTTGTACTCATTATTCTTATTGAAAAAAAAAACATTTATTTTTTATGCAAATGCATAAAGCCGTTAAAGTTTAATTAGTTATAAAGTTGGTTAAACTGAAAAGCTCATAGCCGTTCTAAAATGAACACAATTTGTGAAGGAACACAATATGTATTTCAATGTTCTTCTATAAATTTAAACGTATCATTAAATAATTCAATGTACGTATACAATTCAATTTTTTTTAGAAATTTTTATTTAACTTAATAGACTTTTTACGCGTAATATATACATATTTATTTTTATACCACTCTGGTAGAGGGTATTATTTGTTTGTGCTTATGTTTGTAGCGTCTAGAAAAGATTAACACTGTCAGATTAACTTTCTAGCCGTCTTTTAGCACAGAAACATGTCATGGTAACCTGCCGGCCTGGGTTCGAGCCCCGGCCACGGTCAAGAATGAACGATTATCAATAAAAATTTTAATTGATTTTCATGTTGTAAAATTCCTTTTTTCATAAAAATAATTTAATGAAAATTAAATTTGATGAGCTTGAGCTTAATTAAAATATTAATAGTTTGGATTAAAAACCATGAATAGTTCAACAAAATAACCACAATTCTAAATTTTTTTCTATTCGATTTTGCAAATTGCTACCTATTATTAGATAATTGTGTAATATAACTAAGTCTTTCTTAAAAGGGATACCTAATATCCACCACAATTGCCATGAGCACGGCCGGTATCAAAAGTAGCATAGGTGCCTATTATGAACTAAATTCAATTTTTGACAGCAGTCGAATTAGCTGATCGAATGAATTTTCATTTGTAGTACATTTTCGATCAGCTGTCACTTAAAATAAAAAATTTTTGTTTACAAATTTAAAAAATAAAATTAAAGTTAAAGTTAAACTTGACCACGGTGGAATTATGGATGTTTTCAAATAATTTAGCTTCAGTGGGGTTTCATCCCACTTTTTTACATGCTGAACTTTGCTGCAAATCATTTGGTCGAAAAAGAATTTTGTTCCATAAGGAATATGAGCGTTTCCAATTGCTGTTTACGACGTTAGCCTTGCATAAAATGAACAAACCTGATAAAGAATATGGTATTTGGTATACGAACAAAAAAAAATTTACAAATAGTTAAATTTTCAACAAGTCTTTTACATTTATTTGCACAGTCAAAAGCAAATTTGTCTTCGTTGAAAAACTCGATGCACAACGAAATTTTCGACAGTGCTGCCAACTCATAATTCCAAATTTACATTCGATAGTCGATGTTCGATAGCAAGCGAAAATCGTTTGTCGAATTTAACTAATAAAAGGGGCCATAGTTCCTTACGAGATAGAGCCAATCGTATTCGTTTCGTTAGACCCATAAGTTTAAAAAAAAAACTGCAATCAGCCTTATTACGGTTGTCGTTGTCATAAGCTACTGTGTCTTTTTTTGTAATAGTTTAAAGTAACACCTAACCCCGGTATTCTTTAATCTACTACAAAAAACTACTTAGTTATTTACGTAAACTACAGCCGCAATGAGGCTGAATATGCATTTTAAAATATAATTAGCCATGTTCTGGAAGCCGAATTCGAATGGAATACGAATCATACATTGAAAATATGTAAGCGTTCGTGTTTGTAATTCAGTGAACATATTATCAGAAATATTAACCTTTTAACCTATTTCCGATGCGCGAATGAATTCTTTTTTTCGAACTATTTCATTTATAACAAAAAAAAAAATAAATCTAAACCGTCCACATTATGTCGGATGTTGGGTTTTAATAACCAAGATTTTTTAACCGATTTGACAGATTTATATACCGACGTGTTTAAGAAGAAATTTAAATTTTACTTGAGTTATCTATTATCGGGGAGATCTATGGTTCCCGAAAGTAGGTATTTAAAAAAAAAATTAATTTTGTTATTAATACAATTTTCGTATGACGTGCTAAATTCCCAGTTTTTCATATTTGATAAATACACTGAAATTTATTGTTGAGGGAAAGCTAGCTTCTATGCGCATTTCACTGGTTGCTTAGGCCAGCTCATCAAGAAACCTTTTCCAAAGATTTTAGAAAGGCCAAAAATATTATACAAATTAAACCCTAAAGCGAATAAGAATTATAAACACTCAAAGTCTTACTTGTAACAATATCAAAGCCAAAACAAAACACCAACAATAAACAGTGAGTGTATCTTTTCATTAATGCTCATTAATGTTCGTCCCTTTTGGCTGGTAAAAAAAACCAAACATTTCTTACGAAAATAAAATAAACATACGAAAAAAGCAAAAATCTAGCAAAATAATATTACACAAACAAATCATATACACAATACACACAAAAGCTGTTCGTGCCGCGGCCATTGCTAAAAATTTTTGTTTGTTCATTTCTGTATCAATGTAAAAATAGAAACATTATAGAACATTAAAAGATAATGTGTGTCTTCAGTATCACCACAGTTGTTCGGTTTTTTAACGAAGAACAGAACAATATTTAATATTCAGCTCTTTCTTGTAAATAGTTACGAACGGTATTAAGGGTAGTGTTCGTCTATACAAATTCTAAAAAAATAGATATCGTTCCTGGGTGTGTGATCCGAACGCTAAATAATGTACTGTTTATTTTCGAACACGGCTTTGAACTTTAAATAAAAAAATGATTACTGAATATTTTGAATAAGTCGCAATTATAAATCTGCGCCGCATTTTATACCCGACGCGTATCCGGCTGGTTATATCATATTGTTCTTAAAACATCTTTAGCTCGAAACAAAGAAGCAGAGGTAGCAGCTTACAAAAGCTGGAGTTGTTGATGGTGCCGGGTGTTCTACATCCCAAAGAACATAGGTTTTTCTATGGCTGTGGAGAAGCAGAGACGTCTATAAACAGCGAACAGTGACATTGGGCGCGTAATAAGAAAGCAAGGTTTAGCTGCAACAGTTTATATAGAACGCATTGTGCACATGGGTTTGTGGGATCATCTTAAGGATATTACACCTTTTGGTGTTTTATTTCTGTGGCAAAACAGGTGTAGCCAATACCAGGGTGTCACCAACTCCACCATATCCTGCGATCGCGGCTAACCAGAAATCCTGTCTGGTACTACAGGAGTCAATAGCCCCCTGACAGCAGGCACATTACTAACTATTGGTTGAGGCATCCGTTAGTATACTTCTTGCGTAAAATGCTTCCATTTTTTTAAATAATTTTTCTTTGCGAATGCTTAAACTTTCTGATAATTGCCCCCTTCCAAGTTTGAGCTTACTTACCCTTGTGGTAATGGGTTCTACGAATAGAAGCTTTTTTGACGATGGGATACTTTCGGGGTGATTTAAACCTCAAGTCGCGGAAAGGAATTCCCTGAAAATTCCCCTAAAGGGCTGACTTATCACTACTTGTGGGAGGGATCGACCTGAGGAAGAAGAATCCCTAAGTACTGCTGCTGCTAAACAGAACCAGGTGGTATTTGCCAAAAGCAGTTGAGGTAAAATACCTCCAGCTATTAAACAGGGGGCGATTGTTTAGTTTTGCCGGCTAATACACTCCAATTGGTATATGTGTACAATTGTGCCTTCCACATATCAGGGCGCTTGGTAAGCGCATTGTTTTCTTTTTTGCAAAATGTCTTTAACAAATATTATAATTATGAGAAATTATTTGGTGTTTTGAAATCTAGACATACAGTACATTTCACCAATTCTATTTAAATATCAATTGACAGAGAAAAACATGTTTAAATATGGTCACCTCCAACAAAACTATTTTTTAAGATAATTTTAAACATATTTTATATAATATAACCGTATTATTGTTACCTACAACCATATTATGATTGAATTAGTCCTCCATCAAGAAGCCACAGCCATATTATGGTTGCCTCTTAACATGTTATGGTTAAATATGACAATAATTTGTTTTAAAATTAACAATAGTATTTTCCTCTTTTCCAAGAGCAACATGCTATGGTTGAAAACCAACCAATTGTTAAACATGTTTTAGTTATTTTTAATCATAGCATGTTTAGAGGCAACCATAATATGGTTGTGGGTTCTTGATGGAGAAATAATTTAACCATAATATCGTTATAGGTGACAATAATATGGTTATATGAAACATAATATATTTAAAATTTTCTTTAAAAATAGTTTTTTCTCTGGGTGATAAAATATGCATGTATATATTTTTTCATGAAAAACGAATTTTAAAAATAAATTTATATATAAATAAAATGGTGAAATTGGCCAATTGTTCCTAACACATGGATATTTTCCCTTCACATTGAAGCATGCATGTCACTAACGTTTTTTTAGATCTCGACTTGAAAATTTCATTGATAGAAATGTTTAAAATCGGGCTTAAATTAAGAGTTCTGGATCATTCTTAGTTTTTGCAATACCCGAGTTTCCCTATTTGGAAACCTATAACGAACCTCATGAGTCTTTAAGGAATCTGTAATTTTATTTTAATCGGACTAACTGTTTACAAAATTGAAAATTATATCCCTCTGTGCAATGGCAAAGATTCACCATGAGATTGGGCTGACACGGCACGTGCTCAATAGCGATTAATTCAACATTTTCCGAGAATCATAATTAAGATCTAATCAAATTTTTAAAAATTTAATTTTTTCTTAAACAACAAAAAATATTTGTTTCATGCGGCACGCCACACCCACAGTTGCAATTTGTAAGTTACCAATATATTAATCCAGTTTTTTTTGGATACCTTCTAATATGTTTGCTATCGAATGACATTAAAATTTTTTAAATCGGCTAAACCAAAAAAATTTGACTTTTGGCCGATGAAATTCAATTGTCAGCCACAGTGCGCCGGCTTAACAGTGCTACACATACAACCTTAAATTCTAGATTTGTTTTAACACTACACTACAAATATTTTGTAAAATAGTAGTGGGCTTAGCTAGTTTAAGCATAAAAACTATAAATATATGTTTGTATTAATGCTTTTAATCCAAATTATCCGAAAATGGTTGTAAGTGCTCTTTATGTTATTGTATGTGGGATTTACGAGTGCATTTTCACTAAAGTGTGTTAATAGACGAAATTTAATTACACTTATATTTTGTTAAGTGGGCGCTTAAAATTTAAATTTAATTCCCTCATTAATGCAAAAGCTACATTGTATTCGAGTGCTATTCTTTACAACATCGAATAAGCAAATACAAACTCGTATTATCGTTCAGGCAAACGTACAAATTTACAAATTATTACAGGCTTATCAATGCCAAATTAAACATGTAACAAACATGACTCTTGAGGAAAATAATTGTAATTACTTTAAAATAATTATGTTAATGTAAAATTGGTAAAATAATTTCGGTATAAATTATTTAAACAATTTAATAGAAATTTTCAAATTTAACTCAATTGAACAAATACAATTTTTAAGATTAAATATTGAAAATTTGGCATGGTATCAAGCAGAAATTTTAATGGAATAAAGTTAAAAGTCACCTCTAAAATAAATACAATTGATTCAGAAAGTTTAGGCGGGTATCATATGTAATACTGCACAACAGCACATAGAAAACATTTTTCAAGAGTGGTCCTTATTTGTGACCCACAGGCAATCATGTGGGTACCCAGCAAAAGTAAATTATGCTATTAGAAGAAGATTCATGTTAGAGTTCTTTAACGTATGCGGAATAAAATATGGACTGACACATTAGCAGTAATAACAAATTTATATCAGGTATTAAAAAATCAAAGTTAATATGCAATCGTTAAAATACACAACTTAAACTTATTTTACAAAAAGGAATCTAGACACATCGATGGCTGTTTTCATATTTTGAGCCAATCTACGGATAGCCTCTTGAACCCCCTTTGTGTGCATTTTCTATAACATCAATTTAGTTTGAGTCCCTATTTAAAGAAATTTCTTTTCAAATTCGCCTAAAAAGTCCATTGTCAAGAAGCACCCATCAGCCATGATACGAATCATGGTCAACCTGCAGCAAAAAATTTTGTTACAAAGGCCGTTTAAGATGTTTGATAATAACTGACTATTTTCGAGACTGCTAGAACGGGTTTCTTTGCATATTTGACTTCTCTGATATGTGCTACGTACTTCTAATTTTTACCAACGCATGGTAAGATGTTGAAGTATATCCGGCAATTTCTGCCTTCAACATAGCTCGAGTTTGGTTGGCATTTTATCAAAAATTTTTACCGGATCGACGTTTTCTATTAAACGGTTTTATACTTTCGAAAGATTTTTCAATCAACTTACGACCCTCTAATTTGTTTTATGATATTTTTTCTACTTATTATCAATTTATTGAACTGATCTCTAGCCAAATAGTTATAGGACTTTTTCCATATTTTGTTTTTATATTACATTTTGTTTTATTTTTCCACTGATGGTTGAAAATCAGTCCATTTGTCAACAAATATGAGCCGACTTCCTAACAATTATTCTATACAATTTCGGTTGCGATAAGATATGATTGGACTAAATTTTATATGAATACCAATATAAAAAGAAAGTTTATAAGCACGAAGACTCCAGAAAGAAGTTTAAATGATAGTTTTTAAAAATGTTCCAAATTTCATCAAATTATCTTTAAAATTGCGACCAGTACTTTGCGCACAAAGTTTACAAGGACAGACAATCAGCCAGTCAGCTAGCCGGGCGGACATCTTTAGGTCAACTCAGAAGAACCTTTTTTAATGTTAAATGCGTTTCGGCGCTGCTACAGGTCGCTTAACTTGTTCTAATTATTATACCCTCCACCACAATTAGTTGTGAAGAGGGTATATTAAGTTTGTCATTCCGTGTGAAACTTTTTTATTATTCATCTCAGAAGTGTATATATTCTGGGTCGTTGAGAGATTCTAAGTCGATTTAGCCATGGCCGTCTGTCTGTCCGTCTGTTCGTCTGTTGAAAACACCCTCACTTTCGAACAACTAAAACGAAATGAACAAACATGGTTCCAAATTGCTTGTACTTATCCTAAGCAGTTTGGGATTGAAATTCATCAAAATCGGTGCAGTAGGACCAGTGCTATGAATCAAAATGTGGAACCACCACCTAAAAAAAATGATAATTTTGTTACAAAAAATAACAAAAATGGCGGAACAAGGCATGGAATGAGATAAGATTTTGCAAACAATTTTTTTCGACTGGAAATCACGCTGTAAAATTTCGTGAAGATCCGCCTATAATTTACCCTAGGCCCCATATAAACACAACTGCCGGAAAACAGTTTAGTACGCCTAAAGTCGTAATAAATAATGCTATCAAAATAAAATTAAATACTTCACTACTCACACTAATAAATTTTGTGATGCTTGGTTCATAATTTACTATAGGACCCATATAAAGCCAACTGAGGGTATCAAAGATTCGGCACAGCCGAATATAGCACTCTAACTTGTTTATTTTAAGATTATTTTCAGCGATATTCTGATTCTTCGTCAAGGTTAGAATAGATTTTGTAAAACAAAAGTATGATTTGTTAGTAGATTCTGTCTTCATGTCAATGTTAAAAGAGATTTATCCCTGCGGGAAATCTGTGTCAATTGGTCCAGCAGACTGGTTTTGTGAAAATGGAACAAGTACAAAAAGAAAGGACTCATGACCAGTGAAAGAAGAACCAATCCCTTAACTGGTTTATTAAGAACAAAAAGATAGAAAAAGTAATGGATTACAGTACAGTCTTCAACGGTGCTGTGACACATTTTTTGGTACTTTCTAAAATTTGGTTATTGAATTTAATTTTAGGACTTGTTTTATTGAACTAATACTACATTGTATTGAGATAATACTACATTTTAGTAACTGACGCTAAGCACGTTCATTGAGTTCAATGACGACCGCATGTAAAAGTCGTATTCATATAAAGTGTTAGAACTAGAACCGGTATCTTCCACCAAAGACCTATGACGGGACTACTTTGGTGTCAGTTCGCTTCCCTCTAGGATATATACGATTTCGATTTTGTACGAATGCCTCATATAACGAAGCAGTTTCACAACTGGCGAGATTTTTTCGATTCAAATGTTTTTCAGGGAATAAGTCTATATGAAATCTATACCTGATGATACAAAGCGCTTTGTTTCACCATTTATAATGTACGTCGCCATTACGCGATTTAAATTTATGTTTTTTACGATACCGAACTGTGCTTTTTAAGATGATTCAATCACAAAACGAACGCATAATGCTATCGCACTCTATTGTGGTATAAACTACAAATGTCCTTATTTAGCACTAATACCACTCGTCGTTCACTTAAGCTATTTGTACATAGAGAAATAAAAATCCCACTCTTTGATTAATATTCATAGATAATAGTTGTGTAACAAAACTTTGTACTAAGCAAGTGCAACTCAACTTTGTTGCAAAACTACTCTGTTGATGTTGTTGGAGTGGCACAAGCAATAAACAAATTGCAACAAAACAAATAAAGAACTAATTCAAGCAGAGTACGAAAAAAAAAATCTACTTTAGCATAAATAATTTTACAATGTTCTTTTTCTTTGATTGTGTGTTGTTTTAACGTTGTGCAAAAATAAAAGGAAATTGTTTCAAAAATTAAAAAAATTAAACACTTTATTAAAATTGTAAGCAGCTCAGAAAATTATTAGAAACAAACTTGATATTTTGGCAACAAATAACTTGGGAAACAGTTTTATTAAAATTTTAAAAATAATAAAACAAAGACGATTGGTCGTTAGAGACCAGAAACAGAACTTTTTCTAAGAAGTGTGCAGTACATTAAAAAAAAACACACAGTGGGTTGAAACTAAAAGAATTCTGCATAAATGGTAATTATAAAAGCTTTAAACGCCTTAAGTGCTCTATTTCAGAACTTGAGAGAGGCTTACCTGGTACATAGAATACTGTTCCAACTATTGCTATTGCTATTGCTATTTATTTCCAAAATACTTCAAATGTAATTTTCAAATGTAAGAAAGAAAATATGTATGTATGTGTGTTACAAATAATTGTACATTAATTATGGGGCAAAATACTTATTCATTTCATTCGAAAATTCGTCTGTAATAAAAAAAACAAGCTCCGAGAAACTATAACGATGTAGTATATTAATATTAGAATTGTTATTTATGCGCTTGTTGATGGCCCACATTATCAAATGAACAAAAAGAAATGTAATTCTTTATCATGCAATAAACAACAGAGCTGCACCATCCTGGGCACAATATAATATCTATGAAGATTTAAATGATATAAATAATTATTTATATGGCAATTTTAAGCAAAATTATGGCAACAAATCTTCCTTACATGGATAAAACAAACATATTTTGGTTACTTAAATGCTCATAAATTTGTGCAGAAATTTGCAATTACATTGGTTTCAATAAACAAAATATTACGTACACAATTTTATTAATTCTTGTCGTGCTTGGTCCCTCACACTATGTCTTCATGCGATATCGATGTAAACAAGACATGAACGTATCGCTGGCAGAGCAGCGGTATTAACTTGTTCATGTTGTTGTATGTGACGAATATGTTTTAATGTTCATGTTCTGATTTACCACAATTTTTAGTTTCGGTTGTGCGTTTGGCTGTAGACAGAAAATGACATCATTGCTAAGACAAAAGTTTAGGCAACGATGTCAACAGATGAACGAAATATGAACATGAACAGTCTGCACTAGCAGAATTTATGTGCGACAATTGTTTTGTTCCCTGTTCTTACCAAGTTGATGGATATTCGAGACAGATAGTAATAGATTAAAGTCTTATACAAGAAAGCAATTTCAATACATTGTTTCCCCAAATTAAGAGAAAAACTTGAAAAATTAAGTTTGTGCACACAGAATAAAAAATACCAATGTTAAATTAACATGACATTAACATTTCTGCAAAAGCATGGACTTTATTTGAGGGTTACACGATCAAGTTTCGACTATCAAGTTTTAATACACTCACACTTTTTTACCAATACACTCATACTTTTAAAAATTGATACGAACTTGCCTCTAAAATTCTCTTGCCAGTGAGTGTATCAATTTTCGTTCAAGAAAACAGCTGATTACAAATCTTTTGAAGTTGTTTTTGTTTTTTTTTCACAAATATTTTGCCGGCAAAAGCTGAAGTTCTTTTGTTTTACAAATTGTTGCGGGAATTTTAAAATTTTAACTAAAAACCTAAAAAAATAGTGAAATATGTTTATTAATAAAATTAATAAGCAAAATGATGTTACATATTTATTTCTTTTTAATTTTTTTTTTTTTAATTTTTTTTTTGGGAATGTAAGATGAGATAAGCCCACTGTTTATTGTTGATGTTGTTTTGTTTAAACTTTGATATTATTACAAGTAGAACTGTTGCTATAATTCTTATACGTTTAATAGTTTTATTTGGTTTAATATCTTAAGTTTTTCTAAAATCTTTATGGATGAAGTTTCCTGATGATCTGGCCTAAGCAACCAGTGAAATGCGCATAGGAATAGCTTATCCCATCAACAATAAAATTCCAAGTGTTTTTATCAATAATAAAAACTGGGAATTAAGCACGAATAACAAAATCTTTTGAAATTTAAATTTTGTATTCCCAAAAATTTAAATTACCTTTTGGTTATTTATTTCTTCCAAAACTTTAAGTGATGCAAACATTTTGAGTTGTTTTCTCGGCGACGACATCTTGAAAAAGTAAATTGCTTTCAACTTGCGTGCAGCCTACGTCACAGCTGTCAACTTTTGCATAGTTTGACAATCAGTATATGTAAAAGACTATCAAGAAAATCTTGATCGTGTGGCTGCACTGTTATTGAAAATTATCATTGTTTCATTTTAATTTCAAATGAAAAATGTTAAAAAAACATTGTTCTGTGTTGAACACATAAAATGCTGTTTTATTTGTTTTGTGTAGAAACAACAACAAAACTACAAGAAGAAAAATATAAAGTTTTTAGAAAGAAGAAACTTTCACGTATTCTGTTTTGTTAAATTATTTAGTGAAATACATCAAATTTCTTAAGTAGAATGTTGACGAAAACCATATCGGGCCATTGCACTATAGAAAATTTTTATTTTCTTCTGGCCAAAACTAATTTTTAGCCAAACAACTGGGGCAAATTAAACGATTTTTTTGATTCGATATTTGGAAGAATTCCTCCCTCTTGTGGCCCATACATTTTTTGTCACGCACTGCCACAGGTAAAAAGTGGGGAACGCGCTCTTACGCAAAATTTTTTGTTGTATTACACACGCTCGCACATTCTTGCAAATAAAATTTTTGGTCATACACGGTCACGTGCCAACATTTTAAAACACTAATATCCCTATTGTTCAAGCATATCAAAATTATTATACCAATAACCATTCGAATAACAATTCTAGCTCTTTTTTTTCTTTTGCTGCATTAGAGTGATGTGACGTTATTTCTAGCCTATTGTCTGTAAAATCCTACTCAGTAGGAGTGGACGGGAATAATTAAAAGTTTCTAAAGATTCTTCTACCTCAACTTCTTCCTATTATTAAATTTTTCTTTAACAAAATATTAACTTCCAGTTACTTTCCCTCGAACTGAAAAATAGCTAAAATAGTTCCAACTGGTTCCGATTTTAGACCAAAAGCCATTCATCCATTTCTCTCTAAAGTATTTGAACGTATTATGCATAACCAACTGACTTGTTTCTTGGATAACAATAACTGACTAACAGATCGTCATTCTGGGTTCAGAAAGCAGCTGCATAACAGCCTTAGTAGATGTCAAGGAGGAGATTAGGGCGAAACTTGATGATGGCAAGACTACATTTTTAATACTTTTGGATCATTCAAAAGTGTTTGATACTGTGGATCATAACATTCTCTGTTATAAACTTTAAAAAGGCACTACTTGTAACCTACAAAATTTGTATTTGCTCGACAATAACACCTAAATTTTCTTAGTTAAATTATATATCATTCGAAAGACCTCAGTTTCTTCTTTCCAAATCTAGTATGAAATTGAAAATCGGATCATTATCAACAAAATTACAGTCTTATAATTACGCAAGGGTACAAAAACCGGGTTTTTAACCGTAAATCCGGATTTTGGAGGTGTCCGGCAAATTTCACTATTGAAATCTTGTTTTACTCGACAAACCCTACAAGAAAAATAATATCCGGTCCCAGGTTTTTTGGACTGTCGCAGCGTGTAATTTGATACGAAAAAATATGTACAAAAAAATGTTTGACACGTTTAACTTATTAATAAGTTATGTTTATTAGTTAATAAAACCCCTAGACTTGTGACACAAGCTTTAAACCAAACCCACACAAAATACTGAAACGCTGAACTTGTACCTTTTTACTTTTAAACTTACATAATGTTTTTTTTTAATAATATATCTAATATTATTAAAATAACGGTACTGGTTTGAGCTTCTCCTCCTAATAGTTATATGTATAACATTTAAAATACTATTAGAAATGGTGTAGCGTTGAAATCTAGCAAAAAGTTCCAAAAGTGTAGACTATAATAATTAAAATGAACTATTGAATCAATGGTTCTAAAGTCTCTATATGGTTCCATAACAACCACCTAGTCAATAGTACTAATGGCACTAGTGGATTCTCAATGACAAGCACATGAAAAATGTCTACAGTAGAAAGCATTTATATATATATTATATACATACAAAGGTAACAACATATGTATTTATTTATCAAAACTTAATAAAAATTTTATTTATTTTGATTAAACTCAAAGAAATTTGAAATGGAATTTAGGAAAAGATGCTTTGATAATCTAGAATCCAGAAGCCTTTTTCTTTCCCGGGTGGTGGTTGCTTCAGCTTCCGAAAACAAACGCTCGCTTGGCACAGACGTGGCCACAATGGGGAAATATAGCATGGCAATATTTTAAAGTTTTGGAAACAGAGATTTCATATCCAGCCAAATCTCAATAACGTCTTTTTTTATTGGTGTAACAGGAGACGTCAGGTGCATCTGAACTTCCGCTTCAGAGTCTAAACACAATGTTTGCGGTGCGGTGCGATTTCTCGTTGCGGAAAAGAAAAATAAACACAATACAACGGAAGACGGCGACGGAAATAGTTGTCATTTTTTGTTTAAATTTTTATTCATTTATTTGTGCATACATTTTTATCATGTTGTTTGTTTTTAATAATGTTGTGAACATAGCCAATTATTCAAAAACTATGGCAACATCAGAAAGAGAACGAGTATCAAAAATCGAGAGACAAGGCGAATTAAATTCGCTTTGTTGAGAGAGAAAGAAAGTTCGCAATGAAAATAAAATAGATTTTAATTTTATTTCGTTCCGCACTGCGGTTTTTTACTTCAAAATCGTATGAAAAATCGCACCGCAGTAAATAATCGTTACATTGTGTTTAGACTCTCACCGATAATATCTGTTGAAGCTGTAGCAGCTGATTTATTTTTCATATTTTTGAGTGTAAACTGTTTGTGGCATTTCCAGATATCAAATTCTAAATAATTTTCATTATCATCAGATGTGTCATCATTTGCTGTTGTAGATGAGCCTTAAGCATCACATTCCTGCACATATTTATTTAAGTAATAGATTCCTTTTTCTTTGGCATCCGACTTCTTGAAATGCATGAATTTAAATCGGGGGTCGAGGGAAGTTCAGATAGAAAGAACTTCCGAGTACTCTGTGTAATCAAATCGTTTTCCTAGTTCTTTTTTTATTTCTTCTTTAAATTGATAAATCATTTCTTTTTTTAGGTTTCATATTAGTTTCTCAAAAGGAGACAGTATTTCTAAAATTTCTTTCACACAGTCTACTTCACTACTTAAGATCATTGGAGGATCTTCCGGTCGAGCCAACAGTATTGCACCTATAATAGATACTAATTCTATGAACTGTTGAAGCATGTAAAAACACGAACTCCACCTTGTGCGAACATCAAGAATCACCTTTTTTATTTGGCCTTCTTTCAAGCCCATCTCTATTTGCCTTTTTCTTAACTCATCACTGGCATTGGCGATTCTTTTAATAAATTTTATTATTGCTCGAACCTCACCTATTAATTCATTTTGCATTGTCAACGGATTTAGTTACAACTAAGTTTTTCACCAAAAATCCCACGGTTAACTTTCATTACAGTCTTATCATTATTATGTGACGACAGCTGAACCATTGGGTATGGAAAAGTGCCACTCGGCGAAAATATCTGTAAGTTTCTCTGTTACATATATACGCTGATGTGTGCCTTTCTGTTAGTGTTCCGTTAAGGAATTTAAGCTTCTCTAAAAAGTGTATTGTAACACTTACAAATGATTTATTTTGAATTGTTTCCGTCCAAATATCATATGTGATGCAATAATTTTCAGCATTCTGTATATATGTTTTAAAAGGCTGCTCATAAGCTCATATTTAACATCAATCCTGGACTTTATAGTTTCACGACTGGGCACCTTATACAATGGGCGAACTTCCTTCATTAGCTGTAAAAAGCCTTTACCCTCTACTGTGGAAAAGGGTTAATTTTCCACGATAATAAAATTAACAATAGCTTCTCTTATTTTTTTTGGACTTTGCTCCATCCTACGTGGTTATAATGTTTATATTTTTAATGAAGTCATCAACATTTGATTGTGCGACTTTCGTTGATGGTGTACTCCCAAATGAATTTTGTGGTGAAACAATTTTTTCTGTGCTGTCTAAGCTGGTGGAAGCAGTTAAGTCAATTGTATCAACTATAGTCATATAGTCAGTAATAGTACTACCTGCTTTAGCCTCTTTATTTTTAACATCTCCCCATCGCAGCGAATGGACCTTTTCTAAGTGGCAACGAAGATTACTAGTATTGCCTGAAGTTTTTAGAGTTTTTTCACATATTTTGCACACAGCTTTACTATCGCCAATTTTGGTAAAATAGTTCAATATATTGGTTGCCATTGTTTCCTGCAAAAACAATTTATTACGCCTAAATTAATTTATTTTATTACAAACCTTAACAAATTCAATTATAAACTTTTTTGCATTAATACTTACGCACTGCTCAAATTCTTCTTTGCTACTGAAAATATTTAGTTGCACAGTCTCCAAAATTTTTTCAACATTTCTGTAGTTTTTAAAAGGGTTTTCCCCTTATTACACACATATGAACGTACTTTGTACAGCTATGCTTTGAATAACACTTGTATGTATTTTTAAATAAAGGGATTAATTGAAAAAATAAAAATTTTAAATGGTAAATACGCTATAAAAAAATTTAAAAAAATTAAAATATTAAATGGGCGATGTCGAGGTATTTTTGTTTTGACGCCGATGTATCGTTTATGAAAACATCGATTTTAACATCGATGTTTATAAACGATACATCGATGTTTTTCGTTTGCATCCCTAATTATATTTCTAAATCAGCAACTTCGTCGTATTTATACGTGGGCAACGGCAAATGGCTTGGAAATGAATCCTAAAAAATCTAAATGCATAGTTATTTAAAGGCGACTTTATTGACTAAATATTATACCTTATACATATATTTATAAATAAACAGAAAATTGAAATAGTAAAATCTTCCAAGAATGAAGGAAAATCTTTTAAATGACACTCTTACGTGGAAGAACCACATTAACTATGCTTGTGGTCGCACCTTTTCTATGATAAGAACTCTTTGGCTGACCCAGCATTATACACCTTTAAGAATAAGAATGCTACTTGCTAAAACTTATTTGATGCCCGTTTTACTGTATGGCTGTGAGCTGTTTGCTAAATCTGATACAATTAGTAAAGCGAAATTGAACGTTGCGTTTAACAACATAGTCCGGTACGTGTATACACTTAAAAAGCGTTTCAGTGTTTTTTTGTTTGTTTTAATCTTGGCTTGATGACCTTTCTATAGATAATCTGCTGACCATGAGAGTTTTAGTTTTTTTTAAATAAGATAATATATACCCACAAACCTGAACACCTGTACGGTAAACTTTGTATTTCTGACGTAAGCAGGGGGAAAAGAATTAGATCGTTTGGATACAAAAGTTTAATTTTTGAGCGACATTTCTACATATTCGCAGTATCTCTTTGGAATTCTATATTCTATAGCTTTCAACTTTTAGGTAACGCACGAAAATTTAAGGATTTTTAAACTGTTTTCAGCATAGCACTTTAAAACATAAATACTGGAGATAATAAAGCATTAAATTATTGTTTAAATTGAATTGTTTTTTGCTTATGTATGGCATTATCCCAGCGGATCTTAAGAAGACCCTGCTGCCATGGCTCTTGGCAATATTAAGAGCCTGCCTAAGTCTCTCACATGTCCCATCAACTTGGACAGCATATAAGATCGTCTTCAGCCCCATGGCAGGGAAGACATCTCCCACTATGGCTTAAGACTTTAGACCAATTAGTCTATCCTCCTTTCTACTGAAAACACTGGAGAGAATTTTGGATATTCATATTAGATCATCATTAGGACATAATTCCTTGTCACTGGCTCAGCACGCCTTCACGAAGGATAGGTCCACTGAAACTGCGCTTCAGTCAATGGTGGAAAACATAGAGAGATTCCTTCACTACAATGAATTTGCTTTAGTTGCATTCTTGGATATTGAAGGAGCTTTCAACAACGTAAGACGTGAATCGGTTATTATCGCTATGAGATGAAATCGACACAGCGATCATTCAATTTCTTAGCAGTATCCTAATAAAAAATTGTGCTTCAAATGAAGCAGGCTTGTAAGGGAGAAACGAAAGAGTTTCGCTTACCATATCGCTTACGGAAAACATGAATTTTATATGGCGAGTTCCCACTTCAACTTTGACTCCAAGACTATTGTCTGAACTTATGGAGGCCGCATTGGACGTCCTAACAAAATGGTGCCAGGAATGTGGACTGGATGAAAATCTTGCCAAAACAGAACAGGTACTTTTCACAAGGAGATACAAAATTTCCAAATTTGATACCCCGAGGCTAAAGGGGGTCTCACTGGCACTGTGTAACAGTGCTTAGTATCTACGGCTATTATTGGACAGCTGCAAAAGCGCCATTGGCATAAATTATGAATTAACCCGAGGAATGTATACTGGCTATTAAAATGTGTCATTAAACCCATTCTATTTTATCGGCCAGCTGTTTGGTGGCCGGCGCTTAAGGTGATGTGATCCTGCCTTCACGGTGAGCATATTGGATAACGTGGTCCACTATGACGACCTACAAATTCCCACAGATGCGATTCGAATATTCACGGACGGGTCTTAAACACTGTGTGGTGTCGGTTCTGGCATATACTCCAAGCAGCTAAACTGAAGCGTTCCTATAAGGCTGCCGGACCACTGCAGTGTCATCCAGGCCGAGATAAAGGCCATCCACACAGCCGCGATACGTATCCGGTACGGGAAAATATGTGAAAGGGATATTCACATTATTATCGATAGCAAGGATCGCCATAAGAACCCTGGATAATGTGATCATCACATCTATAATTGTCAGAGAATGCCGGTAGTCTCTGGAGGAGATAGCGAGACATTCATTGGTCACCCTTAACTGGGTCCCCAGACACGGGCACATACAGGGAAACTGCATGGCGAATTCGTTGGCGTATGCAGGCACCACCTTAAATCCAGACGGTACAACATATAATGTATGTCTCACTATCAAGGAGGAAGCAACTTA
The DNA here is from genome assembly GCA_949318255.1 of Pollenia labialis. Lineage (NCBI taxonomy): Eukaryota > Metazoa > Arthropoda > Insecta > Diptera > Polleniidae > Pollenia > Pollenia labialis. Next base: position 114,419,569 of record OX439139.1, on the reverse strand, counting down.
TAGCGCACAAGTTTCATCTTACTGCCAGTCAGAGGTGGCACGATGAAACAACCTGTGGGAAAACCCGGAAAATCTGGCCCATCATAGAAGAAAAAACGACACGGCGGGCATTACAGCTGTCCAGACATTACCTAAGAAATCTAATTGAGGTTATAACTGGCCACTGGCTCATTGGGTGGCACGCCCATAGGCTGATGCCCTCTTATAATGACTTATGTAGAAGTTGCGGTGACCAGGAGGTGGAAGAGTCAACGGAACATATTTTCTGTAATTGTCTGGCATTCGGAGATTAAAGACTTGAAATGTTTTGGTCGAAGAGCACTAAGGGACAAAACTTGTCTATTTAATATTGATTGAAAAAGGATCCACTCCTTTATTGAATCGACTGCATGAGAATACTAGCGGCAAGAAAACATAGGACCCATGAAAGACGGTGTGACATGGTAACACAACGGGAACTAATTAATGGACGCACATGAGATGTGCTTGATCACGGCTCCCAATGGAACCTTACCTAACCTTGCTTATTTATATAAAAATTGTAGTTAGTTATCAAGTTGTTAGTTAATTAATGACTTTAAGTTTAACATATTCTCCGTTCCATACTTAAAAATAAGACTCACATTCTTGTGTATGGAGCAATTCAATTAAACAAATAAATAAATAAATTAAATAACTGTGAAGCAAAAGCACTACCGAAATATATAAAATCAACCTTGTTTTCGATGATTTTACACTGATTTAATTCTGTGTGTGTGTAAGTCAAAATATTTCCATAATGATTTGGAGTCCCAGATCCATAACAGGCAGTAGCTTCCACTCCAAATTTTTTTTAAGTCCCAAAATCTCGAACTTTATAATCCCGTATTTTAAAATTCCGATATCACATCCCGAATTAAGCTTTAGTTAGTGAAGCTTCTATGCATATAGAAAAAAAGCTTTGCGCTCGGCCGATTTTGCTAATCAGAATTTTGAATTCGGGATTTTTAGTTTCGGGCTTATGACCGCAACCCAAAAAAAAAAAAATCCAAGAATGTTGAAAGTAGGATGTCTTTAACAGTATAAACATTATTTTAAATTCGTTCTTAAGCTTTCAGGTTTCTCTTTTCTGGAAAAGTTTTTTTAGTACGAAAAAAATCTCCTTTTAACAAATGCATGCAAAGTACAACCTTACTGCTGTGCTCTTCTTAAATTACCCATTGTTGCAACAAAACAAAGCAATACAACAACTGTAACGACGCCAAGTGCTGCACCGGAGAAGTTGTAGGAAATAAACCTAAAGTTGCTCTGCATTATTTATTATTTGCCCAGTTATCATTTGAATTATTGAGAGCAAAAGGAATAAAAAAAGAATCTAAAAACTAACTGATGATTATGATGATGAGCTTAAAAATTGCAACTACAAAAATTTGTATTATTTTCCTAGAAAAAAATGCAAAGAAAAAAAAAACTCACACAAAAATAAACAACTTCTCAAAACAATTTCGTAGATGCTGTTAGTAGTTGTTGCTTTGTTTGTTGTAGCTTTTGAGTTGTGCACAAGTGTCGAAAGTTTTATAATTTTATCCTTTTTTCGCACAATAAGTTGCCACGCCACCCAGAAGATTTAAACTGGAATGCGAGTTAAAAAGCAGTGAACAATTCAGAGAACAGAAGAACATTTTTAAGAAAATCCATGGCCATGAATGGATACGTTGCTTAGTATCTGTGTAAATAATTAACTTAGTTTGGGCAAACAAAATTTTAAATGAAAATTCAAGTATGCACGCACTACTACACTCAAACACACATACACGCAAACACACATACATATATAAACAAGATTAAACACTAAAAGTATGCAACAGCAAACAGAAGAAATCAGAAGAATAGTTAGGAGCAGTTACCATTGTGCATTGCACAAGGGCAAAACGTATTCCTGAAATAGTAGATACTGGTATCACTATCAGTGCAATCATTTATTCAACATTTCTCACTCCATCTTCTTTTGCTCTTTCCTTTTGGCATTTAACGCGTAAATGCATTTTTAACGCTCGACTGCTAGTGTTGCAAGTTTTTGTTATTGTAAATAATTCGCCTTAATTTGCTGCAACTGCTGCTTCTTCTGCTTGCATTGCATTGTATATAAGGCAGTAAAATATGCTGGTTTCCTTCGCAGAAAACCCAACCTCTTTGAGAGTCTATTCACAATATTGGAATACACCAATTCATACTTGGATGTTGGTAAGACCAGCAAAATGTTCGGGCACTATTTAGAATTTTTGTTTTATTGCTCCTATAGATTCTAAATATGGAAAACCAAAGTTTTTTATAAACTGAAAATTATTTGTTTTATTTATTTAAGAAAAGTAGAACAAGGCATTTATTTAAATTAAAAATATGCAGTTGAACTTCGATTATCCGGCTCGCCCAGGACCTCACTGAACATGGACAGTTTAAAATAATTGATATATCAAGTGTAGTGAGATCGATTATTCGACTTTATTCAATTCGAATATTCCGAGTAGTTGCTGTTTTAAAAAAACCGGGTTTCAGTTAAGCATTTTAAAAATAACCGGTTTTAATTCGAATACATAAAAATACAAAAATCAAATTAGTGTTTGTAATAAAAAGTTAATTAGAATAAAAACAAAACAATTCACGAAGGTAAGGAACCAACAAAATACATAGATATGACTTAAGGTATGTTCAGTCAGACCAAACAAATATTTAACGATAGAATCCAAAAAAACGTGACCAGTTAATTGATAAAACTTAAGCTTTATTTTAAAAAATTTCTATTTATTTGCTAAACTTTATGTCTAAGATGATAATTGTATCTTTGAAGAATGTAGTTAAGAAACCGTTTAATAATGTTTGCTTATGCCAAACATCTTGCAAAAGCAAATAATTCTTTATGAAAACTAGTGGTTGCGTGTAGGACATCAAATATTTAATGGGGCTGTAGGAAATATCGCCCAAAGAAAAATGGCCCAAAAAATAAAATGAAAAATCGCCCAACCAAACATGAAAAATGACCGAAAAAGGTAAATACGAAATTTTGCCCAAAAAAATCGAAAAAGGGCCCAAAAAGAAAATGAAAAATGACCCAAAAAGCAGATACGAATTTTTTCCCAAAAAAAAAAAAAAAAAAATTGAAAATTACTCAATTTGCAAAAAAGTGTTTATTATTCATATAAATTTAGTTATATACAAATATAAGTTTTATGTAAAAATTTGCATTGTGCCTTCAACAGCTGTTCGGCAGTATGGACGCTATGACACTTTGCAAAGTGTCATAATGTCCACAACTTAACTTATAAGGATACCGGCTTCGCCAACTAAAGCTTCTCTGCACAGCCGGCCTTCGGCCGGGCGCAAGGATTTTCTCCTCTATGGTATAACAAATACCGGCTTCGCTAACTAAAGCTTCTCTGCACAGCCGGCCTGTGGCCGGGCGCAAGGACTTTCTCCTCTATGGTATAACATACACCGGCTTTGAAGAATTTGAGGAAATTTCCTCATCGACAACACGGTTTCATTCTAACACTATGGAATTGCAACTTTATCATGATTGATTTGTTAAAATTTTACTAGAATAGTACAAAAGTACTAATTTTTGCATCCCTGTTACGATTTAGTTAGATTAGAATAAAAATTTAACTCTTGTTTGTGTTTGTCTATGTATTTTTTTGTATGTATGTACATATTTCTAATAAAAACAATGAATTTAAAGAAAATATTCAATTAAAAAAAATTTATATTTTACACTGTCTCCTAGTCTCATATTACACGTTTTCCTACAACACGGCGTTTTCTAGGAACCTATCTACCGTGTTGTAGGAGGGTTACCTGTCCTTAAATTCGAAAAAGCCGAACGGGGCTACTGATAGCAGTTTTCGAGATGTCGTCAAGAGACCATTTTTACCATTTTGGCGAAATTTAGGTAATTGCTTAAGATATTTTCAAGGCGTTTGCAGAGTCTGGCATGGTGCACTTTTATCAAAACTTGTGCATTTGGTTTCTCTCGATTTATATCGAGTTTTCTCAGAGATCGCACTATACGAGTTGTCCAAAATAAAACACATAAATTTCGTTTTTTCTCCTACTCTATTTTTTTTATTTTTCTAAATGACCCCCTAAGTCAAACTTGCAATCCGATCTACTCTTTTGCAAATGATAGCAACCTTTGCCATTCGTAATCATTTGATTATAGTCCATGCGTATTCGACGTTGGTGCTATGAGTCAGTACATTAATAATACGCTTGGCCTTGACCGAAACCCGTGCGTTTGTTCGTAGTACACGTTTTTACTCAAGAGCCCATAATTTTGTGGTCGATTAGCCGGTAGATCGTACAATGCATTACAGGGAAAATTCGTTTTACGGCCGAACTGTTCGTATGTGGGATCACCTTCCTGCTGAATGGAGAAGACCCATCACTTTTAACACATTCTCATCTTCCCCTCACATATTTTCCTAGTTCCAACCCAATTCAATGAACTAGTAGGGCTCATCCCCAGAGTACTTGTCCTAACAAAAAAAAAAAAAAAAATGGTGGGAGGTTCCCATTAAAGGTAACATTCTGATGTTCCCCAAGTTTGAAGGAATATGTGCCATTGATTACATTCTCAGCGACATCTGCTATATTTACTTTACTTCGTGCTGGATGTGGTTCAACCGGTCGAGTATCAGCGCCTTATGTAAGCTGGGAATAAAATTTACCAATTTGCGCTGATTCACTGCTTTTTAAAGTCAAATAATAAAAAAAAATAAAAAATTCAAAACAAGGAAATGTTTTTGCTGTTGTTGAAAGTTTATCGCTTTTCAATGGAACTACATTTTCACTTTTTTAAATTATGCTAAAATTAATGTTTTTCTTCCCCCTTGTTACAAAAGGGAGGAGTGAAGTGGGTAAGAACTTTTATTTTTATATTTCTAGCTAACCACTTACAATATATAATTGTTTAAAAAATTAGTTCTTTGTCTTACTTCAAAAGAGTAAAAAAAATACAAAATCTCGTAAAAGGTACTGTTCGATCATTGGGACGATATGACAAAGTCAATTCAAATTGCAGGGGACACCGGCTAGGTCAAGCTGACGATGGCACGATTTGTTAGAGCATTTTTTCTACCTTGAAAAATTTTGCCATGATAAAAAATCAGCCAAATCGCTTCAGCTGTTCTTACGAGATACGATTACATACGTGGACCGCTTCATTTTTAAATATGTGACAGAGCAACGAAAAAGGGAACCACCTACACAACACGCTCGTTTTCAAGGTTGACCAACACGTTCCTGACGTCATGAGATGTGTCGCTTTCTAATGAGACCATATTTAAATCTTTAAAATGGCTCTCCTGAACAAACCCCTTAGGTCGCTTTCTATTTTGCGCGTCACAAATATTTGTAGATATAATTGGATGGAATCAAATCCATTTACTACAATACGCAAATTACAACGGCTTAATACATTTTTAACAATTGTTTGGTAGATTTTGAAATCGACTTCTTTGACTTAGAATACACATTCGAATAATGTGAAATTTTTTTTATAATATTTATTCAAACTACTCGGAATGAGAACTTGTAAATTTGGGACGAAAGAATAAAGTAAGGTAGCCTTGTATGAGGAATTCGTTTCTAGAAGTACGAACAAGATAATGGTCGAAATCATTGTAAAACTCATTGTTGACATTTTGAAAATAAAAGTGAAGTCAGGAGAGAATATCTTATTGATTTAATTAATTTTGGGACAAGTGGGCGATTTCGATTTTGCTGCAGCTGAACAAATAAAAATCAATAAGTTGGATAATTGAATAAATCTTCTGTAACTTTGCCATTTATGCATCGATCTGGATCCTATTGGGCACAAAATGTTCGCATTAAAATAAACTAATGTGGCAAGTTATGAAACTTGTAGAAATTTTTTGTTTGGCTTAAAAAAAATTAGCAAAAAATCAATAAAATTTTTGTAAAATTTTAACTTTAGTCCCCTGTTATTCAGTCATTTCTTAAAAAAAATTTTACAAACGAACCGTGGTTGTTTTATTAATTTTATTATCTTTCAAAGAAACAAATTTAATAAAAAATGCTTTTAATATTTTCGGAGATACTTTTTTTAAAGTAACATCATCTTTTTTAAAAACGTTAATAATGGTAATTTGATCTCGAAAATTTTTCTACTTGTGACCATCCCGACTTAATTTTTTAGGTGGCAGATTCATTTGGTTACAACTTTGTTGAAAGTTTGCGACACAGTGTTATTACTCTGGCCATCATTTTTTCATTTCGTAATAACTGAATATCTTTTGGGGAGAAATATTCAAGCCAATTATGCTAAAATTTCATAAACTGAATTAAATATCTAATTCTCATTCGTTAATAATTAAAATTTAGGCTCTTATTCTGTACAACGCAACCGCAACGCCAAAACTTACATTAAAAGCAAAAACAAAAAAAAAAATATTTCATTATTTTGTTGTTGTTTTCCACAGAAATTCATATTGTATTTTTAAATTTTAAACGCTGCATATCTTGTGGCGTTGAAAATTTTAAAACGAACAACATAATTATGACACATTTTTGACATTGTTTTTGCTGTTAATGTTATATTCGGCGTTGCGGTTGCGTTTTACAGAATTAGGGCATTAAAATAAATATTCATTCAAAAAAGCAAATTTCGTTCTACCAAGTGTTAAATGAAATTTGGTTTAAATATTGATGTTTGACTATTGACTGCTAGCAGCCGTCGATGGCTGCGAGTGTTAAACGGCAAACCCCTCTGAAGAGATCGAGTGGTTTCGATTGAAACTTGTAAGGGAAACATGTCCGTAAAAAACGTTTGAGTTCGAGCCGCTGGTCAGCCAAGAATGAAAAATTATCAAAAAATTTTAATTAATTTCAAGTTGTAAAATTCCTTTCTTAATAAAAATTAAATAAACTAATTAAAATATCAAAAATTTGGATTAAAAAAAAGAGAATTAACAAACATTTTAAGAGATATTTAAAAATATATAAGAGAGTAGGTAGTTTCGTCCAAAGCAAATCCAAGTCTTTTTCCGAAAGAAAAATTCCCAGGTTAGTGAATTGTACGCAAAAAATGTTGCTGGTCTTTCATTCTTATCTTTAAACTCATTCAGCTTGTCTCTTTTCTTGTTTGTTTTTAGTTAATAAATCCTTTTTGAACAAAAAACATCTATTTTATTTTAGTATTCAGTGATTTCTGTGTATTTTAAAATTCCTACATTTGGCAAATGCGCGCCTTCTCACTTTCTAATCATTGAAATTATGCCAAGAAATTGAGAATAGAAAGAACAACAACAACAACAACATCAACACAACGACAACAATAACCAAACTTGAATCGAAAAATTATTACTTGTTTGAAATGTGTTTGACGCCACCTCCTCTTTGTACAGCTGCATGAACTATGCAACGTCATTTTAGATGATGTTTTTTTCCAATTTTTTTCTCTCTATTTTATTTGTGCAGTTGTGCATTTTTTACTTGAGCTGATAACGATTGACGGTGTTATAAATTTCTGATTTTGTCACTTTGAAAATTGGCAAAATTTTTTGGAAAACAAACATTTCAACTATTTTATATGCAGCGAAACAATATTGAAAAAATTATAAAAGTATGTGAGAATGAGAACAGAGTGTTCGTACAAACTAAGACGATTTTTCTATATAACTTGAAATGAATTTCAATATATTGAAAGTGCATTCCACTGATGGTTAGACAACATGTAAACAAAGTACCCGTTAAAAATCACACAACTCTGGCATTGGCAATTTAATTTGAAAGTGATAATCACTTCCTAAAAATTGATTTACTCACAAAAAAAAATTATGTTTTAATTCCTCAAGAATCATTTAGTATATATAATTTTAAAATAACAATATAAACGTTTTTAAATACAAAAAAAAACTAATTATCTTTATAAAAACAGACATCAGCATTAAAATTGGTTGCGGTTTAGACCAATATTAAATTATTAACCGATAACACCGTCCGACAAAAAAAGAAAAAAATTGTGAGACACGAACCGGATGATAAAATTGTGAAACCATACATTAAATGGAGAAAAACAACGTTTTCAGTTTTTCATTTCGTGATCCTGTGTCCTTTTTAAAGGACTTCAAACTTTCAAAGAAGAACACTTTTCAAAAAATATTTTAAAATACTTCCGCGGATCCAACAATGCCAAATTTGATGTCAAAAGAACAAGAAGAGCTGTAAAATATTTTGTATTATTTTTATTTTATCCTGTCAGGATCAAAAGTTGTCAAAAATGTCCTTTAAAATATTTATCCTTTAATATCCTTTAAGATTGCCAATAAATTCAATATTTGGTCCTTCAACGCACTATTTGTTTTAAAAAAAATTATTGGAAATCTAAAAGGACATTAAAGGATAAAAATTTGAAAGGACATTTTTGACATCTTCTAATCCTAAAAGAATAATAACAAAATAATGCAAAATATTTTACAACTCTTCTTGATCATTTGACACCAAATTTGGCATAGTAGGATGAGCAGAAGTATTTTAAAACATTTTTTTAAAAATGTAGTCCTTTGAAATTTTGAAGACCTTTTAAAAGGAAACAGGATCAGAAAATAAAAAACTGTGAACGCAGTTTTGCTCCATTTAATCTCTAGTCTCAGACTTATGTCATCCGGTTCGTGTCTAATATTGAGTGTCGGACGGTGTAATCAGAAACTTTTGTGGTTTTTTTTTTAGCAATTTTAACTAGGTTGAGTAAAATATCATGATTCGTAAAAGTTTAAGCCGAACTTAAATGATTTTCAGGAGGGGAATTTATATTGGATCCATGGTAAGTTATGAACCAATCATCCTAAAATTAGTTTTAGCGTTTACAGTGAATTTCTGATGCTAAATATGGGATCTAAGGTAAATTATGGACCGTATATTACAAAATTGCATGACATTTTTTCTGGCCATTCTGGTCATACTTGTGTATTTAATTAATTTACCAGATTGGGTTTTTTATGGGGCCTATAGTAAATTGTGGACCGATCATCACGAGATTTATAAGTATGATTTCTCGTCCTATAAAACTGTGAAGTATTAAATTTTATTCTGAAAGTATTATTTATTACGGCTTTAGGCGTAATAAACTTTTTTCCGGGAGTAGGGTTTATATGGGGCCTAGGATAAATTGAGGACCAATCTTCACGTAATTTCACAGTGTGATTTAAATTCCTATGAAACTGTGACGTACCAAATTCTATAATGAGAGTATTATTAGTTATGGTTTTAGGCGTACTAGGCTGTTTTCCAGAGCAGGGTTTTATATGTTGCGTAGGATAAATTATGGACCGATCTTCACGAAATTTCACAATGTAATTTTTAGTCCTATAAAATGGGGACGTGCCATATTTTGTTATCATAGCGTTATTAATTACGGTTTTATGTGTACTAATCTGTTATCTGGGAGTAGGGTTTAGAAGGGGCCTAGCGTAAATCATGGACCGATCATTACGAAATTTTACAGTGTGATTTCCAGTCGAATAAAGCGAACTTTTATAAAATCTGATATCATTCCGTACATTGTTCCACTATTTATGTTAGTTTTTATAACAAAATTATCAATTTTGTATGGAGGTGGTTCCACAATTTGATTCATAGCTCTGATCATACTAAACCGATTTTGCTGTGTTTCAAAACCAAATTGCCTGGGATAAATACAAGCAATTTGAGTTTTTCGAAAGTGAGCGTGTTTTCAACAGACAGACATAGCTAGGTTAGGTTAGGTTCTATTGGCAACCTTGATCAAGCACAGCTCATGTGGGTCCGTTAATTAGTTCCCGTTGTGTTACCATGTCACACCGTCTCCCATAGGTCCTATGTTATCTGGCTGCTAGTACTCCCATGCACCCATATGGGCGATTCAATAAAGGAGTGGATCCTGTTAACACCAACATAAGAGAGACAAGTTTTGTCCCCAAGGGCTCATCGAACAAACATTTCGAGTCTTAAATCTCCGAATGCCGGGTAATAACTGAGAAGATGTTCCGTTGACTCTTCCTCCTCCTCGTCGCGTCGTCGCCTCTGGGCGTGCCTCCCAATGGGCCAGTGGCCAGTTATAACCGCATTAAGGTTTCTTAGATGATGTCTGGACAGCTGTAATGGCCGCCGTGTCCTTTTTTCATATATGATGGGCCAGATTTTCCTGGTTTTCCCACAGGTGGTTTCATCGTGCCACCTCTGACTGGCAGTAAGATAAAACTTGTGCGCTATAAGTTGCTTACTCCTTGGGAGTCAACGAATCCGCCATGCAGTTCCCCTGTATGTCCCCGTGTCCGGGGACCCAATTAAGGGTGACCAGTGAATGCCTCGCTATCTCCTCCAGACACATCCGGCAATTCTCAATGTGATGAACATATTCTCCAGGGATCTTATGGCCACCTTGCTATCGGTAATAATGTCAATATCCCTTCCCGATATTTCACCGTACCGGATGCGTCTCGTGGCTGTGTCGATGACCATTATCTTGGCCTGGATGACACTTCAGTGGTCCGGCAGCCTTATAGGAATACTCCAGTTAAGCTGCTCGGAGTATATGCCAGAACCGAAACCATACAGTGTTTTAGACCCATCCGTGAATATTCGAATCGAATCTGCTAGAATTTGTAGGTCGTCATAGTGGACCTCGTTATCCAAAATGCTTACCGTGAAGCTAGGATCAAAGATTGGCTCGGGTGTGATATAATCAACATCCATGTGCCAATTAATTTCGTTCAGAATATTAGCATGTCGGATGTTGTAATCCCTCCATGCTCCGGTGGCCCTTAGTCTAACCGCCGGTTTCGCAAAAGTCTGGGATCTTTAACCATAGCCACAACTGCAACGTCATCCGCATACGCAACCGTTCTGCAGCACGTCCTTTCCATGGCCCTGAGTGGGATATTAATATTCAGATTCCAAAGTAAAGGTGACAGTACATCACCTTGCGGGGTGCCCCTAGTTGCAACCTTGGAAATGGAAACGGGCTTGGCTAAATCGACTTAGAATTACTCAAGGAGCCAGAATATATGTACCTTATGGGGTCTAAGATGAATAATAAAAAAGTTTCACACGGAATGACAAACTTATGGCGTTTTCTTTTCTAAACAAAAAGTTTTGCATAAGTGTAACATGTGACTTGGCAACATTTTTAAATGCTCCCCTAATTTTAAAGAATTGTTTAATATTCTACGTTTACAAAAGAACACAAATTTCGGCATAAAACAATAAAGTACAATTATCGGAAGGTAAATTCAATAACAGGTGGTGGCAAGACTACAACAATTCAAAGCCAACAAAAAAACAGATGTTTTTTGTATTGCATAAGTAAGTGTTTACGGCTTGAAACTTGCCACCACCTTGTACTGAATTCGCCTTGATCTAGTGCTGCACTCATGCAGGGAACATCATCAGAAAATAACGCTTTACACTTTAAAAATAACATATGTTTTTGAGAAAAGAACATAATAAAATGTAAAAGGCAGAATAAATGCAGAAAAGAATAGAAACGAAAACGCCATTAGTATACCCTCTTCACAGTTAATTGTAGTGGTGGGTTTAAAAATTAAAAAAATTGCAAATTGCAATTTTTACTTTTATCAAAAACCCTTAAACAAATGTTTGTTGTCTATAAAAAATGATGGAAGAAAGATTAAAAAAAAAACTGTCATTCTGAAAGACAGTTGTATAACAAAAAGCCTATTTTACCCAAATTATATAACGCTAAGAATTAATTCCTATTTTGTAAGTGTTCTTCTTCGTTATAAAATAGAACAATTATAGTGGTTCTGTAGACGTACATTATATTTTAATGTTATATAAAAAGTTTTAGCAACAAACAAACACACCACTAGCTTTTCTGTATATGTTTTGTTTGTGTAAAATTGTTTTGCATTGTTTTCCTTTACCAGCCAAAAGGACACTAGGCACAACTGAAACGAACATGACGACTAGTTCATACACGCATGTAAAATATAGCCCATAAGGGACTATTGCTAGTCCAAAGGTAACCCAAATGTATTGAAAAACATGATCCATTTAACATATAACCGAGCTTTACATTACAACAGAGTAGTCTTATAACTATTCCATGTTCATACATACTCCCAGTGGATTAGTTTCGAAACTACTCCGTGGTATACTAGAGAGGATTAGTTTTGAAATCTTTTAAAAACAAAGACATGTCATTTAAAAATGAAAACATGTTATTTAACTACAAACTCTTTTTTAACATTGACATGCTCCATGATTGCATTGAATTCGACCTTGTACGGATCAAGTAAGTAGTCCAATATTATTTGCATGAGTATTATTTTTCGAAGATCACAAATAGAGAAACGTTTTTTTTTCACAAATCTACCGAACCGAACACTAAGGAACGATATTTAACCCTAAAATCCCCCTCAAAATACGGTTGTTAGCATCGCTTTCCAACATAAATTGCATGCATTTCGCAACAATATCAAAAATATTCACACCTGCCGATAAAAATTTTGCCTCTAATGCAAATTACATAGAAACTACATATGTGTGGAAAACCACACACTGGGGTAACTTACGTAATTTTTGAAATATTTCGTTACTTAAAAATATTTTTTAATCAAAAAGTACTTAATTAATATTGCTAACAAAGTCAAGAAGTTTCTTTAGTGTACCTCAACAATTTTTTTGTTTATCGTGTAAAAATTATTCATTTTGTGGAGTTTTTCACACATGGCTGCTTTAATGGTAAATGATTATTTTCAAACATTTCTTTTACATCGCTTTCCATAAACTATGCAGCCATTCTTTTTGATCACAAATTTTTCTATTTAAATATGAGATTTAATACTACAATATATTTTAATGTAAAACAAAAAACACAATCTAAATAGCCGATTAAAAGATATAACAGCCCTTAATGGGATATTGTTAATCCTTTTGGAAAATTCTTCTTAGAACTTAACTTAATAATAAACATTATTTTAATGCCATAATGATTTTTTCCTCGTTTATGACAACGATTTCTAACTTAATTACATTAAAAAACTTATAAGACAATGAAGAATCATAACCACTTTATGTGTGTGTACATCATGAAAAGGTATGTGCATATTACCCAGTAAACAATTCTTGCCGTCATGATTGATGGCAGATAAATCAGGTTTCTTCGACAGTTTACGAAAGGAAAAACACCAAAACCTTTTTTATTCAGATTACGATCAATAAAGTTTTACAAGTCTCTAGAAGCTTGCGTAAACATGATTTAATTGGCAACATTTACTGATTCAATTTTTATGCGACAGTAACACATCAAACAGACCTTAAGAATTTTCTTGGAAATTTTTTTTTACAATCGCTTTAAAAATTTTTTCCAAATATCTGAAAATTTGACTAAATTAATCCCGAACAAAGAGTTCCAATTTCTTTTCTTATACAATTCTCAATACGTTTTTTGTCAAAAATTTGTAAGAAATCGGCAAATTAAGCAGTCTGTCATTACGAATTCTGACAATTTTCGTCAGTTAATGTTTAGGGGGTAGAAAAATGTAAAGTCATGTATTTGTGGTAGTACAACTTTAACTTAACAAAAACTTCACTTTGCTTAAATGAAGAAAATCCCTATTTAATATTCATTTACATCCGTATAGAGTTTATCTTAATTACATGGAGTGTGTTGTTTGTGGTGCAGTAAAACTGTCGTTTTGTTAAGCTGCATTTTCAGACATAAATACATACATAAACATTTATATTATGGTGAAATACAAACAGACAGATAATGAAACAATTAAGTGCAGAAATTGGGTCAGTACCATTACAAGTTCTTATAGCAACTTTTTAATATAAACAAGCGCAGTCTTACAGATACAAATATACACATGTGTAATACATACTTGAAGTGAAGTTCTTTACAGCACACATCCGCACATATGTACATGTATATCACACAAATTTAATAGGAGGTGTGTTGTATCTGTATGTCTGATTGTTAAGCGTAAATTTACTCTTTAACCTTAGTATGCCTAGCCGGGTATACGAGTGTCAACTAGCGATTTTAACCGTTTGAAGAGTATTAAAATTTTATATGTGGAAAATTGAAATATTGTTAAGGGTTCCACGGTAGGCTAGTTGATCTAGGCTATCAGTGCGAGTGATGCGGGTCAGATCCCCACTGGAGACTCTAGTCTGATTCACTACAATGGGCTGTAGGTCTTAGTTACTATTTCTTGGTTAATTAATTTAGAACAAAATTTGTAATTTTATTTGTAACTCTTAATAAATCAAATATATGTAAGTCTTTATGTGTCATTTTATTGATTATTTTTAATTCGGTTCTACTTCCAAGCCTTAAAACATAACCGAAGTAGTTACTCCTGAGAGAATATAATTTTTTTAATTTAATTTTAAAAATTATTTGTGTTTTTATATTTTTATTTAACGGGGTTCAAATTATATTTTTTTTCTGCGAAGCTTAAAATTATTAAAAATTTTAAGGGGTTAAAAGTGATATTTTTAGTTATTTTTCTTAACTTAAGGACTTAATGTATTTCCAGTTTTATCAAATAAGACACAAACAGAGACGTCTTATTCAAAATCATTCAAGTAGTTGGCATTTATTTTGTTAAAATAAAGAAACACTAAGCAAAGTACTGATTAAAAATATAAATATTCACTCAAAAGAAAAATCAATCCGTAATCAACTCAATCTGAAGCCGTGATTCAAGTACGAATTTTCGCAAAAAACATAACTTATCCATATTCAATCCCGAATTCGTACTTGAAATATTTCGAAAATGAGATTGATTTAAGTAAAAATAAAATTAAACCAATCTCAAAATGCCCTTGATTTAAGAATTAAAAAGTTGATTAAATCCCGAATTCGTACTTGCGATTAACTAAAAGTGAAATAGAAGGAGAAATTTATTATGATTAATGTACTTGACTGTTTTACATCTTACCGAATTTTAATTATAAAACACCAGCATCATTCCCGGTATGGTTTTTACTTTATAAACTTAATGTAAATATAAACTACATGAGAAGCAAGAGTTCTCAATTTTACTTTTTAAAAATGAAATTCATGTGCTTTCATCTTGTTCTGTTGTTTTTGTTGTTGCTTCACACAACAAGTAAATCGTTTTTTAAATAGTTGTGTAGTGTTGTTGTAGTGCCTGCAACAAACTTTGATAAGTTAAATCAGATTAAAACGCTTACTTTGTAACTTTACTCTCAGAGTGACACTACGAACGAACAGTTTAATCTTTTTTTAGTTGGCTTAAGAATTTTTTTACTTATATAAAGAAATTTCGAGATTGATTTTCGAATTGTTTTAAGGACGTTTTAGTGTTATTCACTCTTAAATTTTTGAGTACGACTAATACTTAAAGTGAGTACCAGAGTGTTTTTTCTTTTTCTAATCTGCAACAGAATTGAAACACTTATCGAAAATATGTACATATGTAAGTATTAAGTTGAATGAAGGAAATTTAGAATGGTTTTATAAATAACTAGCATATACCCGCTACTTCGTGGGCGTCTCCTTTTACTTGGTGGACATATTTTTATGCCAAAGTTTGTTTTTCTAGGTTTCAACTTGTTTAAATTCTAGAATTTAACCCGATACTTTAGTAGAACCAAAAAGCTAAAAAAAAATATCAAATTTCCCGTATTTCCTTTTTTGGGTACTATATTTTTCCACCATTAAAGTACCAAAAATGTCAGTGTTGTTGTGGCAGCCCATAATTTAGTACGAATGTATCAATGAATGGAGGAAAATGTTTTGTAAAAAAAAGTACCGAAATAGTTACGATTTTCACCCCTTAAATGTTTTAATTTAAAAAAAGTACCAAATTTGTATACGTTTTACTTTGATAAGTTTCGAATGTTGTATTAACTTTGTTTCTGTGTAAATTGGTTCAAAAGATAGACGAGGTGGCAAAAAAGTACTAAAATTCAGATAAAGAACAACGATAAGTATTACATTTATTTTGCATCTCTTTTAGTTTTGACGATATAAGGTTACCGAATTTTCCTGTTTTTACCTTTTTTTACCCTCTAAAAAAATTTCGAAAAATCCTGTCTTAATGGATCGATTTGGGGAGGGACCAATCGCTAGTCCAGGGTCAGCGGTTTGGGCGATGATGAAAGAGTCAGCCAGTCAGTCACTCACGCAACTCTTTTATATATATAGATGTACGGTAGAAAGTAGATAAACGCCTTCGTAACGTAATCATATACAGAACATACATCAGTTATTATGACTTTGTAAACGAAAAACAAAAATCTGTATTATCAACCATGTTTTCAAAATCGAAATCAAGTAGAATCGAATCAAGTACAGCTTTTTTCTGATTTTTTTTGAAGTATGAAATATACAAAGGGGAATGGTGTCTTTCGTAAATGTTCAAAGCACGTGGGAATAGCCAGAAGTGCAGTCCTAGCCGAATATCCTAAACAGATCACTACTTCCGACCTTCGGTCAAGTATTCTCTGGCGATACGATTACAACATTAAACAGAATACACCAACTTCGGTGTGAAATTATTTCTATACGGCACAGTTATGGACATATTTATAGAACAACCTACCTAAAAAATTTATAAAACTGTAACAAAAAGCCAAAATAAATTTAATGGCGGAAACCACCGATTGTCCGATTAAATTTTGTTCAAATTCGTTAATATGAATAGAAACCAAACTAGCAACACTTAACAAAGGTCGGTTCATAATTTAGCATTGGCTCCATATACTATTCGAGTTTTCCGAAAATATTTTTATTCTGGGAAAATTTAATTAGATACACTTTGAATATTTCCAGCAAAGAAAAGTGATGCTTTCAGATTTGTCAAAGTCGAATCGAAATGCCCTAATTTATAAAGTCGAGAATCCTTTTTAAGGTTCTATTAATCCAAGTCAACACTGTGCACTTAACAGCATGTGCTAATTGTAATGCATTTAGTTGTGTGGCAAATAACAATAAAATAAAGGAATTAAATTACAAATAAAGACAGAAAACACAAAAATGTATTTAAACAAAGAAATACTGTGACATGAACTAGTTTCACGAACACTGAGGGGAAAATACGAAAAGTTGTAAAAGAAAGCCATAAAAAAATGTAATACAATACTTAATATTGTTGCAATGCGAAAGTACCTTGTAACTAATATAAAGACAATTAGTATGCACTACATAAAATAGCCCAACATAATATAAAATACAATAACTTAAGTGCCGAAGCGATTTTTTATTTTTTGCTTATTTTCATAATATGGTCCTCTTTTTGCTTGGCAAATATAGTTGCCTATGGGCTGAAAGAGAATTTTTTATTCAAAAAATTTAATTGAAAAATATAATAAGGGTCCTCATGATGTCGCTTAAAATTGCCACTTGTACAAATGCGCAAACTTACGATTCTTGTTTCATGAAGCCCCTTTTTTACTTTTGTGTAATTTTAAACAATAAATAGCTGCGTTCGTTTACCAAAAATTTTTACAAATTTGTACTGGATTTTACTGAAATGCGTTCGCGTACACATAAATTTGTAAAATTTTCATATAACTCACCTACTGGATTTTACTGGGATTTTACTGGAAAAGTAAACGAACGCACATAATGTCAGTTTGTAAGAAACGTCAATACAAAAATAAATTAAAAATTAAAATTCAAAAATATAAAAATTTGTGTTTAAATTTGTGATTAATATGTATGAGAAATTTGCTTTTAAAAATGCTCAAAGAAAGCCAAAAGACCAATTTACTGAAATTATTGCTAGAATTTATTGTTTGTGATTTATAGACACTTGGATTTTTAATTGAAAACGACGTTAAAATCATTAAAAGATCTGTTTGTATAAATGCACAATTGAACAGCGCAAGTTTACGAGACAAAATTGTTGGTCAAATTTACCAAGTTTGTGTAAATGAATTCTCATACAATTTTTGACAGTTCATTTACGAGGGCGTAAAAATGCACAGTTTGCACAGATTACGAGACTTATAAACGATATCATGAGGACCCTTAATGTTTTATACATTTTTAAATTATTTAAACAATTAATTTTTAAATAGTAATTTATAAATAACTAACAATTTAAGATAAGTCCTATACGTGGTATTCGCCAAAACAGTGACGTGATGCAAAGCAAAGAAATACATTGCATAAAGTACAAAATACATTTGTGAGGTTATATTTGCCATAGCTTTTAGAACGAATGCATCGTTTCCAATTTTCACGTTTTTCCATTTTATGGAAAGACTTCGCCTTTTTAGAGCGATACTTCCAGTTCTGGTTGCTTCCGGGAATCTGCGCGGTCTTGAACAGAAGTCATTAGGTAATTCCTTTGCTAAAGCTGCCTGAAAATCAATCGAGGTCACTTTTGTCGTGAAGCTGTTAGCCAAGATGAGTTTCCTATATATCACGTAGCTATTATGGATGCATATTTCGAAGAGATCAAAGAGCAATCGAATATAAAACTGCCATTTGCTTCTGCGATCATACTCATAGCAAACCTTTTTTTGGTCCATGAGATCGACACCTCCCACAGTTGGGTTGTTGGGTTGGACTGCTGCACTATCATTATGCACATTTCTGAAACGAAAAAATTATAGAAAAACAGTAACTACTATTGCAATATAAAAACTTTCATTTATAAAAACTAACTTTGAAAATTACAAACAGCATTTTACACATCATACGCTTGCGGCATTTCCACATGTGCATTTACAATGGGTTTTAAAACTTGCGAATGTTCATACATGCAATTCTCCTAAAATCCCGTGAAAACGGGGTTTTTATAGGCAAGTGTCTCTCTGAACCAGAAAGTCTTCTCTGGTGATATAAAAAGTGCTGGCTTTTCTTGTGTTACTGCAGCATTTGAAGTCGATGCAATTGGCTCATCCTCTACAGCAACTTGTAGCGCTTTACGACCAACGTGAGCCTTTTTATTACAGGATATTCTATAGGATTAGTTCCTTCACTTACAACTTCTATGGGCTCATCCTCTCGGATTTCCAAAGCGTAATTTTCTAGAAAAAAGTTTGTCCTCTTCATCCATATATGCAGCAGCTTCTTCCTCATTGTCACTGGTGTCGCAAAGCCAAAGTTGCTCAATTTCGTCCGGATTAAGTAAAAGAACACGATCACGGACTGATCTACTCATTTCAATTTTTTTTATTTATAATAACCAAATAATACTAAACTGTTTAATCAAAAGTAACAATCGAAATACAACAATAATACACTGCAAATAAAAAAAATATTTAGATTATTTTTAGGTGAGTTTTTTCCCGTTTCAACACACAGGCAAACATACTTGCCAAACATATTTGGGGTAAATGTTGGCAGGTTGAAATTTACACATACTTTCCTCATATATATTTTGAAAGGTAAGAGACACCTCCAAAATATACTCGAGTTTTAGCCAGGTGCGCCCTACGCTCTCCCCACAGCACCCCCTGAAATAAGGCGACTTTTTGGCTCCTAGCGGGCAAATGGGGCCAGATAGGCCTCTACCATCTACCACATTTTTGTTGCCCCAACCCTCCGCTACAAATCCGTCTTGAACATATTGACTCGACCTCTTACGTGAACAATTATATGATACAAAATCCCCTGGGCAAGTATGTTTGCCTATGGTCGTCAAAGAGTTAACACGGTCTGTATTTTTCAGTGGAATGTTTGACAAGTACACTGCTAAATACAGATCGTGTAAAGGCACCTTTAGCAGTTCTGATAGGGTTGCCAGACTGGCTTGATTGTTAAGGGTTTTCCATTAAGAAAAAAATTAATTTTTCAAGCAAAATGGGAATCTTAAAAATTTTAAAATTGTCTAGAAAAATTTACCATTATTGTTCGTCTAATTCATATTTGGCCTGCAGTTAAAATGTATTTCTTAAAAAAGGGGAACAAAAGTTGTTGAAAAGAGCTTTTGTATCTCAAGCAATATTAGATTTTGAATTTTAAAGAGAACAATGTATAGCAGAAGGACTATCATAGGCTAATTTTTTTAAATTCATATTCAAACATAATTTCATGCATCAATATTGGCTTGGACAATCATGTATTAACGAAGTACTGAATTTCAATTACAAACTATTCCGGACTTTGCGCGATTTAAATATATAACAATCTGATCCCCATCATATCTGGGGTATTCAGAAAACTCATTTCAATATAAACACGGGCAGACAAACCAACGGACGGAAGGGCGGACATCTTCTAATCAACTCTGCTACTTATTAGGGTCCAGAATGTATATATGTATATATATATATATATATTTCTTATGGTCTAGGATCAATATTGTAAAAATAAAGCTTTTTCTTTTGAATTTCAAGCTTTTGGCTGATTTCGATCTGGCACAGCTAGTTGCAGGGCGGATGGATATACTACGGGTCATCAGGGAGGATAAGCTTGATAGACTTGGAGCTTACGTTCTACTGGATTTGAAAGGCGTTGGGGTGCTTCTGCTCTTGTTTAAAATAGAATTTCGGCGATCGACTGTCGATATTGCTAATGCCACATGGGCCACGAACACTGGATGCAGGATTACAAGGCAGTTGTGGCCCCCGTGGATGAACCAAAAAGGATCGTATCATTTTTGGTATCTGTTGCCACGGGAGACTTCCTTATAGGTAAGCATGCACAGCGTCTGGTAGCCGGCCACTACATTTACTACCGCAGCTGCGATGACGAAAATGAGGAGGAGGCACTGGCGAGAAGGCCGCAATAGGATCCGTCACCTTTGACGGATTTTATGGCATTTTTAACCTCGTTCGGGTTGGCTTTACGATGGGGGGTTTGTTTAGTGGAAATCCTTGGTATCACAATGCATCATAAGGTCTAAGTGTGTCAGATGAGAACTGCCCATGTTCTGTAACTCCCGCGTCGAAAAGCTTTTCGATTGAAATGTGAGAAATTAAACACAAAATGACATTAGTTTAAACAAACAACTGTTTTTCTCACTTAACTGCGTCTGTTACATATTTGGCGAGTTTTAGCTGTCAAGTAAGGAAATTACTACACAATTTGCAGAAAAAGTGTGTCTGTTAAATTTTTGTCAGAAAGTTTCCGCCTTGAACTGTCAAATAAACCCACGAGAAAAAGCGGGGTGAGAAAAATTTTAACACTAAAAAATATATTAAAAATTCAAAATGCAATGAATAATAAGACGGAAGATATAAGTAGTGCTCTTAACAGATTATTTCATTGTTTAATTATTTTACTTTTAACATTTTAAAATAATTTAACAATGTTTTCAAAGCTATTTTGTAAACAACAAATATTAAAGTTGCACTTTATATTATTTGGTATAGGCGACGTAGTTGAAAATTTTCAGCGCACCCCTGTATGACAATTATACCGCATTCTCTTTCGATTGTTTTCGACATGAGTTACCGACATATTTTATTCTCACTTTTCGAGAAACGATGGTAAATTTTGGTTCACATCTTTACGGTGCGAGAAGTTCTCACCAAAGTTACAGAACATTGGTACTGGTCTCCAATATTGATATTGATATTGAGGAAAACATTTACATGTGCTTGCGGGAAAGAATAGCACTACTACGCTAATTAATCAATATGCATCGTAAACAGATTAAGGCCTGTTTTCACAATTTACCGGTAGCTAAAGGTAGGATTTTATCGGCCGTATAAAAAGTGCTCCATTATTACAACTTTACTTTTGCCTACCAGGTGGGATGAACCTTAATATACTTTATCGCTCACTTAAGGTTAAAGCAAAGTTTTTATAATGGAACACTTTTTATAAGGCCGGTTAAAGTCTACTTTTGGCTATCGGCAAGTCGTGAAAATGGGCCCAAGACATATAATTTCTCTGAGTTAACAGTGAACTCTAAAAATTATACTAATTTTTATTTCTATTTAAATAAAAATTATACAAGTCTTTAGGCATATGCTTTAACGTGCGAACACCTGGCACATTCTTTTGTGTAGCTCATTGCAAATGTATGTAGAATGTCAAGAGCTGCACCACAAATGCAACATGTATGGGTGATAATAAAACAATAATTAACTCCTTTTGTTTTAAAACAAAGCAAAGATGAGTGTAAAAATGAAAGTAGCTGCTTGGCCAATTACACAGTACATCTAATTAAGCCATTTGAACAATTACATATTTTGTATTCTTTGTTTAATGCAGCTCTGGAGTCATTGTTTTGAATGCCAGAAAACAATTGTATACTTTTAGAGAATATCGTGAAATTATTTTACACAAAAGAACAAAATAATTAAAATCCTTTACTGTTAATAAATAAAATCGCATTTTGTTAATGTACATGTTTACTTCATTGATGTTCTAGAAGCTGAACAAATAAACATGTTTTCTTACAGAATGTTTTTATAATTGGGACAACTGGCAAGAACAAGATATAACTTTGCAATAATATCCTCAAAGGTACGTGTTATATTTTTGACAAAAGCATAATCTCAGCTTTAATTTAAGGCCATAACCCCATAAAAAATTGAGCTTCAAATGAAGCAGGTTTGTAAGGGAGTTTTTTAAGAGTTTCGCTAACCATACCGCTTACAGAAGACATGAATTTTATATGGCGAGTTTCCACTTTGATGCAATACATTTTGCCACAAAATGCGCTTTAATCAACGCTTATAAAAACTGGTGAACGTAGCTGTCAGCTGCACACACTGTATGCTTTTTTACAGTTATTTTTGATATTCTCCCTTACAAACCTGCTTCGTAGTAAGGGAATGCCGTGGCAATTGAAATATAATTTTTCCTTTTATAAAAGTTGTTAAGAGTTCCTTCATTGACTTTACTGCATCTCTGTATGTCTTATTGCGTAGCGCATTATTGTGCGCTTATATTTTTAAATGTACCATTAGTGCTACGCAAAATGATACAATTTTTTATTGGGAACTATCATACAAATGTCGCTTACAGCCATAAATAATCTAAAAGTATAGTAATAAGAAAAAGTTTTCTAATATCCGGGTATTTTCCGTTTTCGGGCTCACAAAATAGTATCCCCCAAATTTCTTAAGAATAATATAGAAGAGTTTATTAAATATCCCAATAAAAAAATGGAGCCTCCAACGAAGCATGTTTGTAAGGGAGAAACATAAACGTTTCGCTTACCATTGCGCTTACGGAAGACATGAATTTTATATGGCGAGTTCCCACTTTGAAGCAATACATTTTTGATATATAAAGCGCATTATTCAGCGCATATAAAAATTATTGTATGTAACGATCGGCCTTAGACACTGAATGTTTCGATACAGTTATATTTTAGTGTTCTCCCTTACAAATCTGCTTCGTAGTAAGCGAATGCCGTGGCACTTGAAATTTAGTTTTTTTTTTATAAAAGTTGTTGAGAGTTCTTTCACTTACTTAACTGCATTTCTATATGTCTTATTGCGTAGCGCATAATTGTGTGTTTATTTTTTTAAATGTACCATTATGCTTCGCAATTGGCAATTAACATATTTCTAACATAAGAGTTCAGTTGAAGTCACGCAGTTAATCTTTTGTTTAAAGATACTTGACATCGTCTTAAAATGCAACTTCGCAGCGTAAAAGATGTGAGAATACAATTCGTGGTAAAACCTTAAAGAATTTTTTTCTTTAAAACTCTTAATGTAGCAATCCTCAAGTGGATAACCGCTTCATGTTGAAAACTGTGACAAATCCAAACTAAAATGGGCTTATTCTGGCTGGCAGTCGTGATCGATAACTGTTTCGATCCAAAAGCAGGTTTATTTCTTATTCTTTCAGTCGATACTGAACGAATCGAAGTTTTTTTTCAGTGAATAAAGTGAAAACTTATCACGATTCGCTGCCTGCTGACTTAAGATTTTAATTGGAATCCTACAAATCTTTCGAGGGATGTTAAAAATTGTTAAAAATAATTATAAAATTACATACAGATAATTTCAAAAAGTCCATTTTTCTTATTTATCCCTTAATTAGTTATTGGTTTAGTTAAAAAATAAAAAAATACAAAAATATTTAGAATTTTCTCTTAAATAAAATTGTATTCATGTTTAAGTATAAACACAATACGAAGGAAATTTGGTTTTAATATTGTTATATTGATATTTGCTCAGGACAGATTCTATAACAATAGATACTTAAGTATTTGAATATGAATGTACTGATTAGTGTTACAGTGTGCATTAAAAATATTGTATATTAAACAACTTTCAACAACTCTAATATTTTATTTTAAAGCAATTACATCAGTGTTTAATGTTAATGTTCTGTATGAAAATCATTCAATTTTGGGTAATTTTCATATGAATTTAACTGCACAATCACTTGCCTGTAATTTAAAAAGCAGCAGTTTTGTGTTCAAAAAGTTAACTCGTGGTCTCGCTTATGTTGTAAAAATAAATATGAAATGTGTTTGCATTCGTTTGGTTTTGGTTTTACGCGTCTTCTAGAGCTGTAAAACTATCGATATTAGAAAACTGTTGAGGCAACTTAAACAAGTATATTGAAGACGAATTAATTATTACAAAGCAAATTTTTTCTCCCTGGTTGATGTCATAAAACCCCAAAATAAAGCAAACAGAAACTTTATAGGAATTTAATTTGTCGTAGACTACACCTTTTTAAGTTGAAATTGAGACAATCCAAATTAATATTGAGAAAATACAAATTAATATTCAGAAAAACGAATTGATGTTGAGAGAAAACAAATTGATTTTAAGAAATCCAAATTGATATTGGGAAAATTCAAATTGATATTAAAAATTCCAATTTTTTATTGTGAAAATACAAATTGATATTAAGAAATCCAAATTGATATTGAGAAAATACAAATTGAAATTGAGATAAAACAAATTAATATTGGTATTTTTATTATTATATTTTGAATATGTATTGTATACATAAAAAAATACATTGTCCTTTATTTATGTATAATAAACATTACAAATTGCAATACATATTGCGTTGCATCAATATTGTCATTGACATATCTGTCAAAAAAATTATTAAAATAAGTTTTTATTTCTAAAATTGAATTTAAAGACAATTGATACCATCTTCCCGAGGCATCATCTGGAGTAATTCTTATGACGAGAAAACGAGGATCATTCAGAATGCAAGACGCAAGAGAGTGGGTAAACAGCTTGATGAATCGATGGGAGCAATTAGGGAACCTCTTACAAGATATCAATAAAACTATGTTTAACGTAAAACTATCAATTTGTATTTTCTTAATATCAAATTGTATTTTCTCAATATCAATTTGGATTTCTTAATATCAACTTGTATTTTCTCAATTTCAACTTAAAAAGGGGTAGAGCTGTACACAGGTTAGAATTTTACCCGGTTTAAGTGCCTTCAAGAATCATATTAACAACTTTACTTAATACATCTATTATGTATGCCGAAATTGTTTAATGAATCTTACACGATTGAAGGTATCCTTTTAATAAAAGACAGAGCTATACTATTTCAGCTAATGCTTAACAAGCTAAAAGTTTATTTCAGGAACATCTTTATATTTAAAAATTTGTTGTCCTATGTTCGTGACTTTATAGCTCGAGAACCACTCAATCGATTTTCAAACGAGTACATGCGTTGGAAAAGTCTACTTTCACTGATGATTAATAAAGAAAAACTTACGATAGGTGGCGCTGTTGTCGTTTTTTATTTTTAATTAGAAAATCCCGAGCAACGCCGGGACCAAACATCTATAGCGTATAAAAATAAACTTACAAAATTAATTGAATAAACAAAACGGAAAAGTAAACAAAACTATTATAATTCTAATTTGATAATTTTTAAAGACACAGTAGATTCCCGATAATTCGTAATCGCAAGGGGCCGGTCCCTTTTTATTATGAATTTTAGGGGTTTTCGATTTAACGGGGTTAAAATTAAATAAATCCGAATTAGCGGGTTTTTTCAATTTATTTACTTAAACGATAAAAAAAAACATAAAAAACAATTGTTAAAAATAAAATATACATATAAAAATTATTCATCTTAAGAAAATAAACAAAAGCAAAAACCCACGCAAAACAAAAAAAAAAAAAATAGCGGTAAACCAAAAATCATTGTTTGCATGTTTCTGTTGTTTTTATTTCGAAATATAAGTGGTAGTTAGAAAACTATTACGATTTATAAGAGGTAAAAAAGATTTTATTTGAAAAAAAAAATAATTAGGAATTAGCGAGGGTACCAAAATGTATACACAAAAAAAAAACAAATTGGTTGGAAAACGGTTGCAGTAATAAAATATTGATCAAGAAAAATAATTTATTATTGCAACTATTAAAAATGTATACTTCTAACTGAATTTTAATTGTTTACGTTTATGGTATGCCACACATACACGTTTTTTCCTTTTGCTTTTTATATGGGGTAGTAAATTTTTGACAACTAAAATGAATCGTTTTTTGTTTTTGTACAAGACAGCAGACCTGACAGATGGGCCTTGATGTATATGTTCCATTTAATTAATGTTTAATTCTAAAATTAAAATTTTATTTTTTTATAAAAACTAAAAAAATCCTAAATGATCGCAATTTTGAACGTATGATTAATATTAGAAAAACAAACACATATGTATACGCTCTCATGTACTTTTAAGAAAATAAATTAAACTAATTATTAGCATACTTTCGAGGGCGAAATAATTATAATATTTTTTTTTCTCCACAAATTTATTTTTACCGGCAAAACTGTTGATTATAAAGAGAAACGTTATATGAACGGATTAAAGAAATTGTGATTCTAAATTTTTTTGAGTTTGTTTTAGCAAAATCGGACAAGTGGTTCTCGAGTTATGTTAAACAAAAAAACATCAAGATAAGGAAAAAATTTAAAATGTCATAAAAAAAAAACTGACACATACGAACGCCAAACCCTTTGAGGGTTTTACTATACTAATGTTTAATTCTAAAATTAAAATTTTATTTTTTTATAAAAACTAAAAAAATCCTAAATGATCGTATTTTTGAACGTATGATTAATATTAGAAAAACAAACACATATGTATACGCTCTCATGTACTTTTAAGAAAATAAATTAAACTAATTATTAGCATACTTTCGAGGGCGAAATAATTATAATATTTTTTTTTCTCCACAAATTTATTTTTACCGGCAAAACTGTTGATTATAAAGAGAAACGTTATATGAACGGATTAAAGAAATTGTGATTCTAAATTTTTTTGAGTTTGTTTTAGCAAAATCGGACAAGTGGTTCTCGAGTTATGTTAAACAAAAAAACATCAAGATAAGGAAAAAATTTAAAATGTCATAAAAAAAAAACTGACACATACGAACGCCAAACCCTTTGAGGGTTTTACTATACTAATGTTTAATTCTAAAATTAAAATTTTATTTTTTTATAAAAACTAAAAAAATCCTAAATGATCGTAATTTTGAACGTATGATTAATATTAGAAAAACAAACACATATGTATACGCTCTCATGTACTTTTAAGAAAATAAATTAAACTAATTATTAGCATACTTTCGAGGGCGAAATAATTATAATATTTTTTTTTCTCCACAAATTTATTTTTACCGGCAAAACTGTTGATTATAAAGAAAAACGTTATATGAACGGATTAAAGAAATTGTGATTCTAAATTTTTTTGAGTTTGTTTTAGCAAAATCGGACAAGTGGTTCTCGAGTTATGTTAAACAAAAAAACATCAAGATAAGGAAAAAATTTAAAATGTCATAAAAAAAAAACTGACACATACGAACGCCAAACCCTTTGAGGGTTTTACTATACTGACCTAGTACCATCACCCTGACTTGGAATTTCTCACCCCCAGACAATAATCCCAAAAATGTTCCATAGTGTTATCGATTGCTAGTATAGTTTCAATTCGAGTACAACAAATGAAAAAATAATTATTTGGTATTCACAACCAAAAAAAAGCTGTGTGTACCAATTGTTTATTGTGAGTTCTAAACTAATTATAAACTGAATTTTCTGTCAAAAGTAAAAAACCAATTTGTAAGACATTTAATTAAATAAGTTAAAGTATCATATTTAAGAAATATTTTGTCCAGATCAACATCGTACATGTGGGCTAACTCTTCACCGCGCTCAATAGACTCAAATGGATCACTAGTCCCACAAAAGCATTCTAAGCTTATCCATCAAATCCATTTTGGACTCTGTCGCTGTAGATGCTATCGAGGGGTGAGTCCTCCTCTACCGGTGATTTTACCACTACATAGGCCACCTATTGCTTCCTGCTTCGTTAGGATTTCTAAAAAGATCTGTGTTTTAAGCCCAATATGTAGCCTACTTCTTTCTCAGTTACTTAACCCTGCCCGCTTGGTCTAATTGGAACTCTTTTAGGTTCGCTAGCAATTCTTTCCGGTTAAGGGAGTAGGTCCACGATGTTCTCAACATTGTCGGTGTTGGTCCGGTAAATAATGTATGTATGTGTTTTATACCATTAAGTAATCACCCTTATCGTGGTTGGCAAGTTTTAAGTACGCCTCCGACTGTTTGGTAATAGATTTAAGGAAGTAAGTTCACGTTCTCTTTAATAAACTACCAAACAATCGCAGGCGTATTTTAAACTCGCCAAACTCGATAAGGGTGAATGTATAAACGATTCTAAAAATATCTTAATAAAAATACAAAAAAATTTAGGTTTTTGGAATTATTTTGATTTTTTATCTAATGAATCGTGAAAATGGTTTATGCAAACGCTGGAAAAAATATATTGATTAAGTCAATCAAATCTTTTGTTATGAACTCCAATTATGTGTTAATTCAGTCTTATATAACAATTATTCGGGTATAAGCATGTTTTTGTTTTCTAAAAATCATACTAACAACTAAAAATATCTGTTGTTATAACTGATAGTGTACTACAATTCAAATGTTGCTATCAAAAATATTATGCTAAGCAACGAAATTTTTAGTAATTGTAACCGAATTGTAGTACATGCAACCGACGAAATTTGATTGACGACAAATTCGGTTGTGATCACGAATCTGTTTTCTCTGTGTAGATATTTTACAAATTAAAGAGATTTTTTCAAGGCACCGACAGTTTATTACGAATCATCGAGAATTACGATTTATCGGGGTACGAATTATCGGGATTTGACTGTACCTTTTAAAATTATTATTTTCCCTATAATAAAATAAGAGCAATACCAGCACTCAGTAATGCTCGTTGGAATTCTGGCACTTTTGTCTTTTATACTTTTGTTTTTAAACTTTAAACGAGGAAGGTCTTGCTTTAATTTTTTTAAATATTTCGATCAAATATTGATTGAGAATTTTTGAAAAATACATACTACATAGAGCTAAAATAATGAGTTTGCAATTCAATCAATTGGATAGCGGCTCGCTTACTTTAAAATTGCCTCCAGATAAAAACCAGCCTTCTGGTGGGAACAGTAGTTGTTCACCATTGACTTCCCAATCAGCTTCAAGCACACACCCTCAAGATACATCAATTAAAAATGTTCTAGATGTCTCGCTTCCAAGATCTACTTCTTTATCTTCTATGGAGGAGGATACTTTGGAAAATGAGCTTAAAGAATTTGTCAAAATTAAAGGTAAAAAACGAAGATGCAATGACCCAATTCAATTGGATCTCACCACATTTGAAACTCAAAGTGTTAATTATAACAACCGTTTTCAAATTTTGGGTGAAATTGAAATGGACAAAACTAATAACGACTACGACTTTAAAAACGCCCACAAAGAAAAGAAATCGGTGAAACCTACGGCCGAAAGTTATTGTCCTCCTATTTTTATTTACAATTTAAATATCAAAAGTCTGGTGGATCAATTAAAAGCCAAAAATGTTGATTTTAAAATCACCAATAAATCAAGATTCAAAAGTAAACTTTATGTGCGAGATCCTCGTGTTGAATCTTACTCATTCACTCCAAAAGCTTTCAAGAAGATAAATATTATTCTCCGTGGCCTTTATTGTAAAACAGATATTGGTGACATTAAGAAAGAACTTGATTTAATCCTACCAAATACTGTAGATGTGGTTGCAAGATTCCATACTAAGTTTTCAAGAAAATCTGATATTGACACCAGCTTATTTCTAGTGACATTGCTGCCCGGCAAAAACGCAAATGATTTTACTCATATTAGGTATTTGCTTAATCAATCCGTTTCTTGGGAATCGCCTAAGGCAAACTCTAGAGAGGTTCAGTGTTGGCGTTGCCAACAATGGGGGCATTATTCCAGTAACTGTAACAGCCCTCAAGCTTGTGTTAAGTGTTCTGAAAAACATGGCTCGGGTGAGTGTAAGTTGGAAGTTAATGATAATTCCAAACCCTTTTGCGTTAATTGTAAAAATTTAGGACATCCAGCAAACTGGCGAGGTTGTCCATTTGCAATACAGTGAACGTAAAAGGGAATTGACCGATGTTATCAAGGAAAGAAATGTATTAGCATCACAAAATGTTCAAAATGCTAATATTAATTCTAGTTTTATATCTTCTCATAAAACATTTGCTAATTGTTTTAATACTTCTCAAAAAACTGTTAAAGTCTCAAAGAAACCGCCGTTGATTGAAGAATTTTTGAAAATTGCTAAAGAGTTATGTAAAGAGGAAACAATGTCATTAGAGGATAAAATTAAAAGTTTTATTATAAATTATAAAAATTGCTCTAAGCCACAGGCAAACTCTGATTGTTTAAAGCTCCTTAAGGAAATTGAGTCTCTCTATGGTAATTAGAAATATGGATATTTAAACTTTTAACGTTCGTTCCCTTGTAAGTTCCAGTAGAAGAATAGATTTAGTTAATACTTTGAAATGCAATAAGATTGATGTTGCCTTTATACAGGAGACACATCTTAGTCCGACTCATAGAGTTGTTTAAGAAAATTACTCATTTTTAAAAGATAATAGTTCGGTAGGCGTTACTATCGCCTTGAGCGAAAAATTACTCTTTTCGTCGTATTACTTTAGATTCTATTTTATTCCCAAATCTTTTTGTTGAAATTTTTTTGTTAATTGACGGTTTGCCTAAAAAACTTTTATGTGGTTCCTTATATTTTCCTTGTAATTTAAATTATAATTAATAATGGCTTATCTGCTATTAGGGCAATTTCATCTAACTATGATGGTGTTATTTTAGGCGGTGATTTTAATGCAAAGCATACTTATTGGGGAGATATATTCAATAATTGTAATGGTATAGCTTTGTTTGACTGGTTGACAGATTTTTGTTCAGATTTTGTTAGACTTTCTGACTCTAAGCCTTCTTTTCCTAATGGGAACTCATTCCTGGATCATTTTTTAATTGGTACAAATTTGGTTGATACGTTTAATCCTAATTCAGTTAAATCTCTTCCAACATTTTCTGATCATTTTCCTTTACATTTTCAATTAAAATTCTTGAGCTTTGAATTTATTTTAAGACAACCACGTAAATTTACATCTTTCAGAAATACTAATTGTGTCTCTTTCAGAAGGGAAACATCATCCAAAATAAATTCAAATTTTCCACCTTCGAACGTTAACTTATCAAATTTAGAAATTGACAATTTTGTTGAAGAGTTTTCTTCTGCAGTAAACGAAGTGACTTTTATTCACTGTGAGAAAATCGAAATCAAAAATAAGCGTATTTTTATCTCAGACAGAATTAAAAATCTATATAAATTAAAGTTTGCTTGGCAAAAGGAGTTAAGGCGTCTTTTTAGAAGAACTTTAGAAAGGACACAGCCGAATTATATTCTATTATCTAAGCAGATTTATCTGATTAAAATTATTATAAAAGAACAAGTTCAAATAGAACAAGCCGAAATTTTCAAAAACCGTCTTGCAAGTATCAAACCAGGTCCTACTGCATACAAACAAATTCACAATATCTTAGGAGTTTCTAAAAAATCTGCATTTACAAAACGAATAGTAAACGGCACGGAGATAACTGAAAATAATCAAAAATGTTTTCATCTTCACAGCCATTTTTCTTCTATTTGTTCTGGTTTAGTGCCTAATAGGGATGTCTCCGATGTTAAAAACACATTAAGACAAAATTTGTCTCAGTTACCAAAAATTTTTTTAAATTTCAATAATCAATTTCCATCAACGAATGTTCAAAATTATAGTTCATTAGCTAACACTGATCAGCTTTTTGCAGTTTCTAAATCGTTAAATAATCACCCTTATTTCATTTAGCGTCATCAATACGAAACGATAACGTTATGTGTCGATTCTTGCAAATCGGTATGCCCATTGTCAATATCAACTTTTATCGATAAGCGTCGATGTATTTTTGGTATGCCGTACGCAACGTTAACGATGGCATCGATATAAATTGACTCTGATTTTGTCGACAGTCTTATTGTCGTCGAAACAGTTTTATTCCTTTTTAACTTTACAATAATAATAATGTTTAATTAAAAAAATGGAAAATGAGCAACAAAGCTACGCGAAAATTGCAAAAATTTGCAAAAATAGCGAAAATTCGCGAAAATTTTTAATATTTCAAACAAGCCATAAAATTGATTAAAAGTCCCTAAAACTATAAGGAATAGCAAAAATTCCATAAAAATGTCTAAATGAGCGGAAATTCGCGAATTTAAGCCATGTGTCTGATAAACGAAACTTTTCGTCTAAGTTTTCTGATTCTTTAGAGCTTTAATGATTTTTAATAGATATCAAACTTTTCTATCATATCGTTATTTTTGCGAATTTCCGCTAATTTTGCAATTTTTATCGAATATTTGTAATTTCTTAGTCTTAGGATTTTTTTTTTTTTATAAATTTTATGGCTTTTTTGACATAATGAAAACTTTTACGAATTTTTGCAAATTTTTATTTTTTTTTGTATTGTTCCGACATTTAGTTTTTAACAGATTAAACGAGTTTAAATAAATGTTTGGGGTTTGTTTTCATGTTTGCAATTTTTCGCGAATTTTAGCCATGTTCGCGAAAGAAGTGATTTTTTCATGTGATTCTCTACAGCTTTTACGTTTTTTAATAAATATTAAATATTGCTATTATACCGTAATTAGGAAATTTTTGCGATTTTCCGAATATTTAGCCATTTTTATGGAACTTTTGGCATTCCTTATGTTTTTAGGGACTTTAAATCAATTTTATTGCTCGTTTGAAATATTTAAAATTTTCGCGAATTTCCGCTATTTCTGCAAATTTTCCGAATGTTTGCAATTTTCGCGTAACTTTTTGTTGCTCTTTTGGCAATCGTCGCCGTTATAAAGAAAGCCCCATATATAAACCGAAGTCTGTTCTTTACAGGGCACAATCAACACTGTTGATTTATACGGGGCATTAGTAATTGTGAATTTTTGAGAATAAATCAAGCTTCCCTTTTTTAAAGCACAACATTTTTTAGAAATGAATATCAAATTGCATTTTTTTTTTTATAAAAACTAAAAACAAAACAAACAAACTGTCTAATTTATTAGTGATGTGCTTTAAAAAACGATAAACAATCGACATCGTTACACTGCTGTTATAGAATACAAGTTTTGTATCGAATTGATGACGACGTCGATGAAAATTGATGTCGATAATTAATTGATGACGATGACGACGACGTTAAATGGAATAAGGGTGAATAAAAAATCCTTCGGCTTAGACGGTATTTCAAACTTCATCATCAGAAAACTTCCACAGCCAAAGCTTTTGATTATTTAGCAATTATTTTCAATAATTGCATTAGCAATGGCTATTTTCCAAATTCCTGGAAGATAGCAAAAATCTGCCCAATCCCAAAAAAACATAACAATTTTGAATTAGACAATATAAGACCAATATCACTTTTATCCAACTTAGGAAAACTCTTTTTCAATTGCAGAATTTTTAATTTACAAATATTGCCTGAGGGAAATTATGGCATCTACTTGATTTGTCCTTACTTTGCTAGCCACGTTCCTTCCAACAAATTTCAATAATGCTGGTGATTTCTGCTGAATATTTTTCGATGTTGACGCTTCTGCGTAATCTTTTTCCTCTTTAGGGTACTTAATTCATTGTCAGCATTGCTTGCAAATAAAAACACTTTCTTTCTTAAAGCGGGGGTCATAAAGGGTTCCAATTCTCGTTGTGGTTCTTTCTTCGTAAGGAAATACACGTTTTCTTATTCTTTCTATTAGGACAGTACAAGCTAGTTGACTTTCAGACTTCTTCAAATTATTTTTTATTTCATTAAGAGTTTAAAAAGCCCCCAGTAACAGATGCGCTGGACGATGCCTGAATTGGAGCTGCATCAAATGATGTTAGTAGCTCTTTCAGATCTTCAAGTACCTCGATGTCATCCACCGTTAGGGAAAATGGTCTGTTTTGTGTAGACAAAAGCTCGTTTTATATTGATGTGTTTGTGACAAAAATTCGTTCAACCATTCATAAAGCGCTATTCCAGCGGGGTTTTAATTCCTGCAGCAAGCTATATGGCCTTTCTCTCCCTTGATTAGCTTTTTACTTTTCGTAGGCAATTGTGCTGCTTATAAAGTATGTAACGATCTTTTAACATCTGACTAAAATGTGTTTTACATAATCTTGTGCTAAGCAATCTTGCACTACAAGATTCATAGTATGTGCTAAAAAAGGGAGATTTCTCATTTGCAGTAATTCGCATGTTTTTAATATTGTGCTGTCATTATCAGTAACAACTGAAACCAATTTTCCCGTAAGACCCCACTCATATTATACGTAAAACAAATTCCTTTGTAATAAAATGACACATCACGGCAAGTTAGCCCTCATTTGCGCGTGAGGTGCAGCAGTAGCAGCAAAATATTCTATTTCATCAAGCATTCCCAGTAAAACAATTTGGATTTTTTGAAGCACTTAAGAGAAAAAGCGCATAATCGAGCGCTTCAATAAAAGAGCTCTTATAAAGCAGTAAATGATAAAGAATGAAATATACAAAAAGCTACTATTTTAGTGCTGAAAAAAAACCTGGTTTTAAAGCGAAAAAAATTAAAATATATTTAAGTTTACGAAAATGATTGAAAAAAGGCATTTAAACCAGTAAAAGAAAATCTTTAATGAATATGTTAATATAGGTAGCCCTTAAAATAGCACTTTAGGAGTGCTTTGTTTGCTTGTTATAAGAAGCGCTTACTGTCAGCCGAAAATAGTCCTTCAAACCGGGAACGCCCCTACAAAAATCAGGTATCCCATCAGCAGGTTTGAAGCGATTTAAGGTGTGAATTCATACATAAAACCTGCTCCTTTCGGAGCACATTTCTTACTAGGTTGTTTTTAAATTGGTTTTAGTGCTGTTGTCATTAAAGCGCTATCAAGATTCTTCTTACGGTGTAAGCATATGTCGTAAGTTTAAACTTTTTTAAAAACGAATCCATTGTGTTTGACTGCTTTGACATATTTTGATAACACGGATGAGCACGTTTAAGTTGGCCAAACAAATTTTATAAATTTTTGCACATGAACGGCATTTAGCAAAGTTTTTACCTTTTATTAGTTCGAAAAAATTCCTCACTTCTGAGTGTCCTCTTCGTGCTTTTTCGGAGCAGACAGTCAGACTCGCCACTGTCTTCCGCAACACTTTTATCGCTGTCGTCTATAATTGTATGTATGCGGGATGTGAAAATACAAATGCACCCAAAGAAATTCAAATTATGTACTTTCCATTTAATCTTTGCAAATAACGCTTTATTACTGCAGAGCCGTCAACTTCAGCTATAAAAGACAAGTTATTTTAACTTTTTTTTTTTCGAAAAAATACAAATGATAAAGGTGAGCCTTGAGTTCGAGGGTTGCGGAATCGGTTTCCACTAGATACTCTGTTTTGTTTAAATACAAGGGGCTTAAAGGTGAACACTACAATTGCTCGCTTACATTTAGTTAAAATATTATTTGAAATTGTGTTTGTAACATTTAATAAATAAATTAATAATTATATACATAAATAGATCCATGAATCTCAGCAGGACCTTTAGTTTATATAGTTTTAAGGGTAACGAAGATTATTTCGATGAGTTTAAATTGATGTCCGAAATCAATACACTCCCTACTTCTTATGATATTTATAAAACAAGTTGTCATAGTATTGAATTTCACTGTATATTAATAGGAAATATAAAATATGTTATTTATTTTCTTTTATTTGCTCGTAACCAAATGAAACCTAATCAAAAACTTCAATATCAGCAAAAAAAAAACTCTTCCAAATTTCTACTACAAAAAATGTCAATTTTGTGTTATGAGGACGATTTTATTATTTTAGTAAATAAACGATTGTATGTATATTTGGGAGGATACAAATATTTTATTATTATTTTCATATAAATGACAAACAAATATTTGTGTGTATTCTACAGGGTATAAGTAATGCAGTAATCCTTCTATTTGAAATGCTTAAAATTAGTGATTACTGACCTTTCAGTTTATATATTGAACGCTTTACAATTACTTTCTGAGTTGAAATTATCATGTGCGACCGTCCGTGCCTACCATTTTAAGTAAATATATTTTGAATACCCCCTTTCTGAGTCCAAAAACTGTTTCGCGAAATTTTTTATGGGTTCTGAGATATTAAGCATTAATTCTTTTCCATATCAACTGTAATAAAGTTTATTTAGTATCGTTTTGCTCTACACGCCACTATTTGGCTAAGATGCATTGATTCATTGTCGTAAGAAAGGAGTAAAAACAAAGGCAAAATAAAATGTCAACAATTCAATTCACAGCAATAAGTGTACGTATGCAGAACGACAAGCTACTTTTAAGAAATAATTTTAAATTAGTGGCATGTGCGGCACAAAACAATAATTTTCACTTTCAATAAAAATTGACTTCTAAGTTAATGGAAAACAGCTTAAAATTAATTATTTCTGTTTTGTTATTGAATTTTAACATGTTTTTATTTATACAACACTTTAAGCCATTTTTCAGCCCATTTTTAACCATTTTTTTCCGTAAATCAGCCATTTTTGGTCACCAAGTTTTGGCAACACTGGTTAAGGTAAAGGCCATACTGGAGAACAATTTAATTCAATAATATTTACGTCAAATTGTAACATCTGGGTGTGTATGTTGTGCTAGAAAAAATAATGAGCTGATTGAGTTATAGATCTGCTATGTAGGCCAAGTAATAATAGGGAACCATTTTAATAACAAAAAAACCTCTTGTCTTAATATTATTTCAACAACGAACTGAAATAAAAAAACTATATATATATTTTTCATAGCATAGGCATAGAATGATTACTCTGATCTGTTACAAGCGTCTAGTTACTTAAATTTCATAATAATAATAGCGTATGCGGAATGAAATATGGACTGATTTTCAACTATCAGTGCAAAAATACAAGAAAATGTTATATAAAAATAAAATATGGAAAAAGTAACGCCACTTTCCCTATAACTATTTGGCTAGAGATCAGTTCAATATATTGATAATAAGTGGAAAAAATGTCATAAAACGAAGCAGAAGGTCGTAAGTTGATTTGTTAGTTTTGTGAAAAAAAAAATATCATTAAAGAAAATTTGAATTTTTTCGTTACTTTTCGTAAAGACTTACGAAAGTAAAAAACCGTATAATGGAAAACTATAATCCGGTAAAAATTGTTGATGCAACCAAACCAGAGCTAAGTTAAAGGTAGAAATCGCTGGCTATACTTCAAAATATTACAAATAAATCATGCAAATAAATGAAGAGTTATGAATTAGAAGTATACTTCTTTTGGTTTGTTGTCAAAATTAAATATTACATTATATTAATGCAATAATTGTTACATTAACGATACATTTTCATGCAAGTTTTTTGCACTTTTTTTCTTAATAATGTCCCTTTATAACTTGTTTTGAAAATTTTAGTTTAAATAATGATAAGTTACGTTACATAGATGATTTATTCATTATATTTATGCCATCTATATCATTTTCCATTTATTGGATCCTCATTCTCATTAAGACTTATGAAACTTAAGAAGATATAATGAAAACTTACGTTGGGGTTACAATTATTACATTATATTTACGAATGTGTGTATGTGAGATAACTT
The DNA here is from genome assembly GCA_949318255.1 of Pollenia labialis. NCBI lineage: Eukaryota > Metazoa > Arthropoda > Insecta > Diptera > Polleniidae > Pollenia > Pollenia labialis. Next base: position 114,381,635 of record OX439139.1, on the reverse strand, counting down.
TTTTTAAGTATAAGTTTTTTTTTTGTATTTAGAATATCTGTATGCAAAGTTACATTACTATAATGCAATTTTGTCATTAAAGTTTACTCATAGTTACGAAATTACAAGAAAACTTCGATAGAAAGTTAACGTAAAATGATAAAAAGAATGACATTTGTCATATTATTAATGTAAATTCTACGTTACTAAAAACTCGTAAATTCAACAATAAAATCAATAAAAACTTTATAAATTCTATTCCTTTAATTAAAAGTTTTACTTTTAATTTATAATCTGTACATATATTATATTTATTTTTTTTTAAAAAAACGAAAAAAAGTTTTGTCTTTTAGAAATATAAAGCTTCATTAATGCTACGTAAATATTTCATTAAAATTTTACAATTCAATACTTATTTAAATAAAGGTAACTTAAATTAATAGATTTAAATAATTGTAGCCCAAAAAGGTAATCATAATCACTTTTTTCTATAACTATATACCCTAAATCGTGCTTAAAAGTTTTTCATTGCCCGAATGCAATACATTTCGTAGCCCAAATGAAACTACGAATTATCTAAAAACACGTGTCTTCCACGATTCATTGCATTAATGTAACTTTAATTACTATTATGAACACTTTCATTAAATGAATGAAACTTTTCATTACATTAATGTAAGGGGGTCAACGTAACGGTTTCATTCCTGTTACGAATCGTTTTTCTTTTAGTGTACGTAGCACACATTAGAGTAGTCAAATATGCAAAGAAAAGCGATCCAGCAGTCTCAGAAAAAAATCAGGGCCCAAATCGTCGCACACGTGATCGAATGAACTTTCGAATCGAATAAAACTTCGTCACGTATCAAAAACGAGATTGCGGCATTCGAAAGCTTTCGAATCGAAATTTATTTAAAAAATGTAATAGATTTTATGCTTGTATATAAATCAACAGTGTAAACAGTGACTTCGGCTTATCGGTTTTCGGCGCTTGTCAAAAAGAGCAACGCAAAATTTTAAAAAATTTAAAAACTATAGAAATTCGCAAAAATTTTACAAATTCAGAAAATTTGCAAAAATATCGAAAATTCTCGAAATTTTTAATATATCAAACAAGCTATTAAATTGATTAAAAATCCCTAAAAGTACAAGGAATGGCAAAAATTCGATAAAAAAATTTGAAATTAGCGGAAATTCGCAATAATTTGCAAACAGCTGCATGAAAGCAAAGTCTAGTATTTATTAAAAATTGTTAAAGCTGTAATGAATATCAGATAACTTGCAGAAAAAGTCGCTGATATTGCGAACATAGCTTAAATTCGCGATTAATTGCAAACTTGGTAACAATCCTAAAAATTTATTTGAAATCGCTAAATCGGTTAAAAAAACAAAATTTTAACAATTAACAAAAAAAAATTTACAAAAATAGCGAAAATACGCGAAAATTTTCAAATATTCGAATAAGCCATAAAATTGATTAAAAGTCCATAAAAGTATATAAAAGAAATTCGCAAAAAATTGCTAATAGCGGCATAATAGCAAAGTCTACTATATATTAAAAATCGTTAAAGCTGTAAGGAATCAAAAAACTTACAATACAAAAATCGCTTCTATCGCAAACATGCCTAAAATTTGCAAAAAATTGCAAAACTAAATGTTATTATTTTTTTTCTTATTGCTGAAAAAAGTTCAATACTTGCATTTAAGCTATTTATAGAAGAAATCTAATAATTATTCTCAAAAAGTGTGTAAATTGTTTGTAAAAAAACAATTAAATGTTTTTACGAAAGCTCTTAACCTATCGTATCACATTTCGAGTAAAAGCATTCGATCGACTACTCGTTATCGAATTACATAATCTCAAATTTCGATAGAAGTTTTTCGATAACGAATGGGACGATTCCAAAAACTAAAAATTTCGCTCAAAGTCACTCGATCACGACTGCGACGGCTTGGGCCCAGTTTTTATCAAACAGCTAATACGAGCTAATACAAACTTTACAAACATTTTAGGCGAATTTGAAAAGAACTTTCCATAAATAGGGACTCAAACTAAATTGATGTTATAGAAAATGCACACAAAGGCCTTGAGGAGGCTATCCGTATTGTGCCTCAATGCCGATCGTATTGTCTCGAAATCTTTTTGAAAAATAAGTTTAAGTTGTGTATTTTAGCAATTGCATATTTACATTGATTTTAAAATAACTAATAACCATTTTTTTATTACTGCTAATGTGCCAGTCCATATTTTATTCCACATACGTTAGCATTAAAAACGATTTTGTAAATTTCACTTAAAATTGTATAGAAAACGATTTCATAAAGCATAAAGTTCTGAGCCTCCTTAAATACTATACTAAATATTTTTGGTATTATTATCAAAAAAAAAAAAAAAAGAAAAATCATCCCAAATTTTTGTATTCAAAATGACTGTGGAAATGTTTATTAAAAATAAGAAAATTTTCTAAATATTAACAAAACCAACATAAATATAAAAGAACTGTATTAAAAACATGCTTTAGAAAATATAATATGTAGTCATAAAAAAATAAATTTATTTTTTATTTGTTTTGTTAATTTATATAGTATATGTATGTATGTTTGCATGTATGTATATACTTCAAACTATGCACAATATGTTCGTAACCTAAAATCTCTATTTATATCTTAATTGGGATCATCTTCATAAAGAGGACAAAAAAAGACATTTCTTAATTTCTCAACAACTAAAAAATAGTTTTGATTTGATAAAGTAACAAATATTTCATTTCGTATAACTATTGATATATTGTAAATCAAAAATAAATAAATAACTATTAGAAAGACAAATTAATGTGTGTCTTCGGTAAAAATAACAAGTAGGAATGCTTTGTTCTCCTTTGCCTTATCTTTAGTACCTTCTACTGAAATATAAAAAATAAGCAATAAATGTAATTGATCAAGCACTACAATTGAGACAATGGAGACCAATTTTCGAGAGTGTACCCTGTTTCAGACCAATTGGGAATCATGGACAAAACCGAATTATGTTACGAATAAGTTTCATATCTAAGTTTTTTGAGCCGCATATCATCTAGATATCTACAGCAATATTCGATTTTTTAATAGTCTTAGGCTCATTTTCACAACTTACCGATACCTAAAGGAAGGATTTTATCGGCCGTATAAAGAATGTTCCTTTATTACAACTTTACTTTTTGGTGGGATGAACCTTAATCTACTTTATCGCTCACTTAATGTTAAAGTAAAGTCGAAAATATGCGCTTAACATATGCACGAACATATCCAAAGTATGCACTAAAAACATAAAAATAGTGTATAACTTAAAAAATTTCCTATTAATACGATTTTCGTATGACGTGCTAAATTCCCAGTTTTTCATATTTGATAAATACACTGAAATTTATTGTTGAGGGAAAGCTAGCTTCTATGCGCATTTCACTGGTTGCTTAGGCCAGCTCATCAGGAAACCTTTTCCAAAGATTTTAGAATTTTAGAAAAATTAACAATCGTTTTTGAATTTGAATAAGACCAAAAATATAAAAAATTCAGTATTTTTTTACATTTTTGTTTGTTTAAATAAATAAATACTGTTCTATCAAAAGTAAAACTTTTTCTTATACTTGAAGAACGGCAATGCATTTGGAAAAAATTCATTTGCAAATCCCACTTTGATTCCAGATCAGTAGTGGAATTCTCTAACTTTAAACAATTAACGTTAACGTTAACTTTACCGGCACAGTTAATTGCTTACGGTAACAATACAGCAATTCAGTAACTAAATTTTAACAACAAAGCTAAAAATTTCAATCACGTGGCATCTAGATTAATTAGTATATTTAACGAACATTGCCATCGAGGGCAAACTTTTTATCGTGTGGAACGATTTAAGGTACACAGAAAAAAATTACGACAAATCAATTGTCATATTAAATACCATATTCGCCAATACAATTAAGTTTTTAATTGAAAAGGCACCAACAACTAAATTTGTAAATACAAAAAATTATTTTGTTAATTAAAATTGTTAAAACTCAACAAATATTTTTAACAATGCGTTTGTAATATTGAATGAAATATTTGTTAACAGTTAAATATAATTTTTCATTGTGAGTTTGTCATATTAACAAAATAATTTGTTGCTAACTAAGTAAAAAAAAAAAATGCAATTAAAATTTGTTTTAATTATTTTTTTTAGTAAAATACATATGAATATTAAATAACATCACTAACAACCTTATAAATAATCTATTTAAGCCACAAATTAAGACCTGGATGCACTGGGAGGTTCATACATCAGCACAAAACGGAATCTTGGCACCATTATCAGTAATATTCCAGAATCTATAATTTTTAAAAGAATGGTTAAAATGTATTTATAAATCATTAGATAATAACGTTACTTACCGTATAGATAGATTCAATTTCGCAATAACCATCATATCGTTTATTCTTTTGAAGATGTTAGATCGAAAATCCAAATTTTTTTTTATTTTATATATTTAATTTTTTGACACAAAATTATTTTTTTCTTATTAATTTTCTACATATGAAATAAATTGTTAATATGACAATTTACAAACATGTTAATTAAGAAAATTGTTAAAAATATATGAAAAGTTTTAACAAATTTTCTTTAATTACTAAATAACTTTTGATATTTTTTTTTGTGTACTTTCGAAACTAACAAAACCCCATTTTAGGTTTTGCTAGTCTAGCTAAAATTTCAAAAATTCTGAAAATTTGCAATATTAGCGAACATTTTTAGTTTATCAAACAAGCTATAAAATTGATTAAAAGTCGCTAAAATTATAAGGAATTGCAAAAATTCGGTAAAAATTGTTAAAATAGCTGAAATTCGCAAAAATTTGCAAACAGCGACTAGTTATTAAAAATCGTTAAAGCTCTAAAGAACCAAACGAAAAAATCGCTTATATCTCGAACATGGATAAAATTCGAGAAAAATTGCATATATGGAAAAAACCTTACATTTTTTGAAATCGTTAAAAAAAAACACAAATTGTCGGAATATATAAAAAAAAAATTTGCAAAAATAGCGAAAATTCGCGAAATTTTTTAATATTTAAAAAAAAACCATAAAAATGAATTGAAGCCACTAAAACTATAAATTATGGCAAAAATTCAGTAGAAATTGCTAAATAAGGGGAAATTCGCAAAAACTTGCTAACAGCGGCATGATTGGAAAGTCTACCTCTTATTTTTTGTGTAGAAAAGAAGACACTATTACTGATTTCCATAAGCTGAATTTATAATGTAATATTTTTAATGATATTTATAAATTCCCAATAAACAAATTTTTTAATACTATTTTGGCACAATGTATGTATGTAAATAACGTGACTTTTGAAAATGTTAATGTGGCTTTTATTTGCAAAATTTTTTGTTTGTTTGTTTTTTTTTTTCAATAACGACGAATTTAAAAATAAACAATGAAAAATATTTTACCGTTAAATTAGAACATAGCAGTAAACGTTACTGTTAAAAAGGTTACAGAATAAAATTTACGTTAACTTTGCTGTTAAAAATTTTTAACAATTAAAATTATGTTAAAATTGAACAGAGAATCGCACTACAGATCAAAAATATTTGATATTTATTTTATTTTATTTTATTTTTAAAATCCTTATTTTTTTTGCATTTTTTTTCTTCCGAATTGTAAATTTTACTTTTTGGAATTTTAATTAATTTGACTGGCGGCATGAAATAACCCCCTAAAATATAAGCACAAAAAAAAATAACCCCCCATAGTGTGGGCCCTTATTCATATGCAATAAACCCCCAATTTTGAAAATTAAATACACTCCCAACGAAAGGAAATAACACCCCCAGCAGAAATGAAATAATACCCTAATTTTTGGGGCTTGAATACAATTAACAGAAATATACAAACAAAAAGCCTGATAGTGCATACACAATATACCTGGAAAATATTAAAGAAATAAGACTATTAAAGTATAAAAGCTTTTGAGAATTGTAATTTGACTTAGAATACCCATTCGAATAATATGAAAATTTGAATAATAAATACAATTAATTAATAATACAATTAATTGTACAGTTTTGGTTTAAAGAATCATACAATAAATAGCATGGTTAAGACTTCGGCCAAGCGTAAGGATTTTCTCCTTTATGATACGCCAATCATCGGCTTCGATAACTAATGCTCTTTTGCATAGCTGGCCTTAGGCCTAGCGCAAGCCCAAATTTCGGAGCTTTACTTAGCGAAGACGGTTTACGGTACAACACAGAGGAGAAAAGTCTTTTGTTAACGAAGGAGGTGTTTGTTATACAATAGAAGAGAAAGTCCTTGTGGCAAAAACGTTATCGTAATAAATTTAAAAATTAAATAATCCCCAAAACAATATATTCGGGCTTTATTTCATAATGATTTTTTGGGGAATTATTTCATATGAAATAATCCACCAATTAAGATAATGTAATAACACCCCAAACAAAAAGAAAATATAATTTTACAGGAATAGAAAAAAACCTTTTTAACCCCCCGTTTTCACATGCATGTGCAAGTTCGAAAAACTCAATGCACTCACACTTTTTCACTAACACTCGCACAATTTTTGTACATCCAGCCAACCGGCGGTTTAACCGATTTTTCGATGATAATACGTATACACTACTTTCAATTAATTACATGCATGTGGAAACGTAGGGTTAAATAAAAACAAGTTAGAGTCCTATATTCGGCTGTACCGAATCTTCGTACCCTCCACCTACAGTCCGAATATTTATAATAAGAGTGATTTATACTTATTATTTGTTTTTTCTTTATAAAAGCAGACGTCAGCATTACAATTGGTTGCGGCTTAGACCTATATTATATAATGCGTGTTAGGGGATTAATATATTCTAAGAAAAAATCGCCAAACGATTCTACTGAAGCCATCTCAAATTATTTTTTAGCTCAAAAGTACATTTAATCCCTAATTCTGTAAAACCGCAACCGCAACGCCAACAATAACATTAAAAGAAAAAACAATGTCAAAAATTTGTCATAATTTTGTTGTTGCTTTCTACAGAATTGATAATGCGTTTTACAATTTTCAACGCCACAAGATATGCAGCGTTTGAAATTTAAAAATTCAATATGAATTTCTCTGGAAAACAACAACAAAATAATGAAATATTTTTTATTTTGCTTTTGTTATCAAAAAACCTGTGAAACTGATTAGTTGTTCTGTTCTGTTACGGTCCAATCTGTAATATTAAAAACTTGTTAAGTAATTGTATGTGACAGCAACAGAAACAGAAAGTAAAGACCAACTGAGCCGTTAGTATATTTTATGACTTATACCAATATTTCGGGAGCCCGAGCTAACTTTTCAAAACTCTTTGGCAGATTTGCTCTACTAGTAGTCTCCTTTTATTTCGCGTTGCAAGTGTTAAGGCTGGTTTTTTTTTTGTTGTACCGACAATCAGAAAGTTTTGTGCTATTTATAGCTTGAGCCGAACTTAAATGATTTTCAGGAGGGGAATTTATAATGGACCGCATATCACAAATTTTTTTAATGCGGTGGTTCCACATTTAGATTCATAGCTCTGATACTACTGAAAGCCATTTGACACCAGGTTTGTTTATTTGTTTTGAGTTTTTCGAAAGTGAGCCTGTTTTCATTACACGGACAGACAATCAGACATACGGACATACGGATATGGCTAAATCGACATAGAATTACTTAAGGAGACAGAATATATATACTCTATGGGGTCTGTGATGAATTATAAAAAGTTTCAAACGGAATGAAAAAAGTCACCCAACTAATTGTGGTGGAGGGTATAAAACAACATGTCAGAAAAACATGCATTAATAAGTCGTTAATAAAATTTTGCAAACAATTTTTAAAGGAAACTATTTCATTATTTTTTGTTAGAAAAAAATGTATAAATACGTCATTTTGCATTTATCAAATTAACACACTTGTAGTTACCACCCTTTGTTTTTTTTGTTATACTTGTCGCAAAAGTGTCAAGACATGTAGTTTAATGGTTCTATAATAGTACCTTTCCACTAACATGTTTTGGTCCACGGAACTAGTTTTGCAGCAAAACAAGTGTGTGCTACTGGTTTTCCCATACATTTTTCTTTTTCGAAAAACTCAAAGAAAAACTAGTTTTGCTCCAAAACATGTCGAAAATCATGCATACTTCTCTACACAGAAAAAAATTACGACAAATCAATTGTTATATTGAATACCATATTCGTCAATACAATAAATTTTTTAATTGAAAAGGCACCAACAACCGATTTTGTAAATATAAAAAATACTTTTGTTAATTAAAATTGTTCTCATTCAACAAATATTTTTAACATTGAGTTTGTAACATTAAATAAAATAATTGTTGGCAATCAAATACAATTTTTTATTACAAAATTGTCATATTAATAAAATATATTGTTGCTAATTAATTTTGAAAAATGTATTGCACTTTTAAAAGAAGGAAAGGCATTACAAATGTTGATTTAAATTATTTTTTTAATTAAATATATTAAGGATCTCATTGCAAACAGCTTGAGCAGGGACACACTTAGAAGTGGATGCGCTTGAAGGTTTTAACATGTGCACAAAACGGAATCTTTACATAATCATCAACTATAATTTGAAAACTAAAATAAACAAAACCCCGTTAAAATGTTGATAAGAAGTTTTAAATAAAAGCTTTACTTACCCCAGAGATTGTCTTAGTTTTCAATCATATCGTTAATTCTTTACGAGATTAAATTCAAAAAAATATTGAATTTTTGACACAAAATTATTTTATTTTTTCAACTGAAACAAATTGTTATTATGACAATTTACAAACAATTTAATTAAGAAAATTGTTAAAATTATTAGAACATTTTAAACATTTTTTATTAATTACATAATAATTCTTGTTATTTTTTTCTGTGTACTATTAAAAAACAAACAAGGAAATTTAATTATCAAAGTTTTTCTTGGGATTCAAAAATTAATAAACAAGGTTTCTTTTAAATGTGCTAAATTCCCATTTCTTGCTATTGAGAAACTGAAATTTATTGTTGAAGGGATAAGCTATATTTTGGTCAAAAATTCATCGTCTAATAATATGTATTTTTTTTTAAATCGGTTCAGATTTAGTATAGCTCTTATACAAATACTCCCGAAAATAACTTTAAATTTCATAACATCCCTTCAAATTCTACACAGAAAAAATTACGACAAATTAATTATCATATTGAATACCAAATTCGTCAATACAATTAATTTTTTAATTGAAAAGGCACCGAGAACCAAATTTGTAAATATAAAAAATACGTTTGTTAATTCAAATTGTTGATATTCAACAAATAGTTTTAACATTGTAATATTGAATAAAGTTTTTGTTAAAAATTTTAATTACGAATTTGTCTTATTAAAAAAATATTTTGTTTAGAACTAGCTTATTACCTTTTGAAAGAATGAATCATTTCTTTAATACATGTTTATTGAAATATAAATTTAAGACTACATCACAAACACCATTAATATTCAGACGTAGAACTGGATTCATAATAATGTTCATCTTCATAAAAGGAAACCTTGCCATATTTATAGACTTGTATTTGAAAACTAAAATTAACAAAAACCCATTTAAATCTCTTAATTTTTCAAACCACAACTTTACTTACCCCTAAGATTAATTCAGTTTTTCAATAAGCTGCCAATCTTTTAGCGGTTTAGCAAATGAAACCCAAAAAATTAAAAAAAAAATCGTATTGTACTAATTTTTTTTTTTTTTTTGACACGAAATTAATTATATGTATTTATTTTTTAACTGAAACAAATTGACAACTTACAAACATGTTAATAAAGAAAATTGTTAAATATATTTGGAAAACTTTAAAAAAATTTCATTAGTTACTTAATTATCTTGTTATGATATTCTGTGTAGTATTGATATTGATTTTGAAAATATTGATAATAGTAATTTTTAGGTGAACTGTTTATTTTAATTTTGATTTTTTTAGTTAGGCTTGAGTTCATCAAATTTAATTTTCATTAAATTATTTTTACTAAAGGAAGGAATTTTTCAACTTGGAATTTTATTAAAATTTATTGATAATTATCTTGGATGATCTGGAGCTCGAACCTGGGTTGAATTTACATAAAAGTTAAATTTGATGAACTCAAGCCGAACTAAAAAAATCAAAAATATGATAATATTTTATTTATAATTTAAAATTTGGAGACAATAACTATTATAATAGCAAGTATGTCATGGCAACATTTTGTACTGGTAGGTCCAGAATTTACCATATATTCCGTATAAGACCCCTCCCTAAAATCAATTTAAGACAAATAAAACTCATGTAGATAAAGATATATAAATAATAATCGACACAAAGAACTCACCATACTTTCTTACTTTTTCAAATGCCATAAATTTTATAAGTAATTGTAATGATGTTTTTTTGCCTATTTCTTTTGTGGATTTAGGATTTTCAGATTTTTATATGAAAACAGGGTTTTATAACGATAATTTTTTCATTTCAAAAGACACCATCTAAATATAGGTGCATATCATTCATCCTGTTATACTTGAAATTATCTCGAATGTATTTCTATTGTATAAAAACACAATTTTAATTGCTGCATTTAAATAAAACAATCGTATATATTGATGCATTGTTAATGCTTAAATATTTTTTATTGTATTTTTTTTTCTTTTTTCTTCTTACAACTAAAAATTTTTGGGGTAGATTGATTTTGTCTTTCAGTATGTAACGCATTTTAATAAATGACGGAAGTCGTGTTGCGCAGGGCGCTGCGGAATAGATATCTGGCAGAAAGTTTAATCTGTTTCGCTACGATTCTATTGGTCGTTCAATTAAGTAAGAATATAATTTGTGATGGTACAAACATAAATTAAGTGTAGCAAGTGCGACGCATTTTGCTTTTCTAGTTAAAGAATGGTTGGTTATTTATGAAAATTGTGTTGATTTGATATGAGAGTACAATCGGTGCTATTTTTTATGGTTTATGTTTAAAAGTTCGCCGCGAAAGCCCTCACACTTGTGACTCGAATGTTGACCATGAGAAAAAACATGTTTAAATAAGGTCACCTCCTACAACATTACTTTTAAAGAAAATTTCAAACATGTTATTTTTAATTTAACCATATTATTGTGACTGATAGCCATAATATGGTTAAAACAGTCCGCCATCAAGTATCAACAACCATATTATAGTTGCCTCCGAACATGTTATGGGTTTTAATAACTAAAATATGTTTAACACTTATAATAGCATGGTTGGTTTTCAACCATAACATGTTGCTCTTGTAAAAGAGGAAAATACTATTGTTAATTTAAAAACAAGTTAGTGTCATTTTTAACCATAACGTGTTTAGAGGCATAATATGGTTGTGGCTTCTTGATGGAGGACTATTTTTATCATATTATGGTTGCCAGTGACAATAATATGGATAAATTAAACATATGGAATATAATCTGGGAATTTATTTCTCATGTTGAGTAACATTTATTATATACATTTTCATATTATTCGAATGTGAAGTCAAACTACAATCCTCAAAAGCTTTCATACACTCACAATATTATTACAGTAACGGAAATATTCCGTTCAGTCATTTTTAAATAAATAAACATTTAAAATTCCAAGCAAATTTATTTTTAACTGATTCTAACAGTTATTCAAAAAACTAAGTGCATATTAATACGGATTTTCAGTTGCAGTTAATATTGTCCGTTGATTGAGTTAAATTCTTCTTTATGTTAAAGTAAATAAAAATGTAATTTAAGGCAACGAAAAGTTCATTTAATATTTACTGTCAAAAATTCAATCGCGAATTCCGTAAAAACAAGTCAATATTCAGTTATCTTTTATAAATTAATTGTCAAAAAATTAACTACATATTTCGTAAAAACAAATAAATATGCAGTTATTTTATAAAATTTTACTGTAAAAAATTCAACACCATATTCAGTAAAAACGATTAAATATTCAGTTATTTATTAAAATTTTACTGTCAATTTTTTACTGTCAAATTGACCCCATATTCAGTAAAAACAATTAAATATTCAGTTATTTTATATAATTTTACTACCAAAAATTAATTTTTACTTATCTTTAAAAAATGAATTGCTTGTTTTGTGCAAGCAATACCCATTTTCTATTTGTTAAAATAATTTAGTTAAATACATCAAATTTTAAAAGTAAAATAATTGCGAAGCCATATCGGTCATGCTGCTGGTGTCTTATAATTGAGAGTTCTTCTGTAAACAACGTGGTGAGTACAACAAAAGTAAAACAAACGTGTGTAACTGGGTAAGTAAATAAAAATATTCTCCCTCTCTCGCTTATAAGAAAAACAAGCGGACAGGTGTCTGTCTGGAATTTTTTAGAAATTCGGCACTTTTGTGGAGTAAACGAAAATTTAATAAAATAACTGAATATTTAATTGTTTTTACTGAATATGGGGTCAATTTGACAGTAAAAAATTTACAGTAAAATTTTAATAAATAACTGAATATTTATTTGATTTTACGGAATATGGTGTTGAATTTTTGACAGAAAAATTTTACAAAATAACTGAATATTTATGCGATTTTACGGAATATGGTGTTAAATTTTTTACAGTAAAAATTAAATGAACTTTTTGTTAAAAATAAATGAAAAATAGGTAGACCGGTTTTTAATTGAACTTTCATTTATTTTATATTACAATTTCAGTTAATTTTACGTACAGAATATTGTGAGTGTACTTTAATAGTCTTATTCCTTCAATTTTTTCAAGGAATATTTTGAAAGCTTTTGATCAGGGCTGTGGAGTCGGAGTTGTAGAGTCGGAGTTGATGTTTTTGTGCCGGAGTCGGAGTCGTAGTACCCACAAAAACTTGCGACTCCGACTCCTAAGTTTTTCGGCATAAATAAAATCAAAATTATCTTCTTAAAACACATTTAAAATTTAAATAAATAGTTTATGAATACTGCTCTTATGTGCTGTTTCCAAATGACATTCGATGGACTGATTGCTTTTCATATACAGGGGTGTGCTGGAAATCGCAAACGTAAAACGCAAGAATTTTAAAAGTTGGTTTTAAATAAGATTTTTGTAATAAAAGAATTTTATGACAAATATTTAACAAATATTTTCCTATTAAACAGGATTTTAAACCAAAAATTATAAGAATTAGTTTTAAAGTTTATTAAAAACAACTTCCAAATTGTTGCGTTTTGCGTTTGCGATTTCCAGCACACCCCTGATAAATTTTGCTACATAATCAATCGCCTGTCATTTGGAAACAGCACATTAATGTTTGCGTTCGGTAATTGCTTCTCAAAAACTCTAATTTTTAGAAGGCCGTACGGTAATGAAAAAATAAAAATTAACATCACTGAGTCTCATTTACATTTAGCATCAGATTATAGTAGGAGTCGGAGTCGGAGTCGGAGTAGGTGTCGGAGTCGGAGTCGCACTTAAAAAATTTCAGAATTTGGAGTCAGAGTCGGATTAAGTACTATTTTCGGGCGACTCCACATCCCTGCTTTTGAGGATTGTAATTTGATTTACAATACACATTTGAATCATATGGAATATATTTAAAATTTTTTCAAAAATAGTTTTGTTGGAGGTAACGATATATAAACATGATTTTTCTCTGCGAGTACAGAACGGCTAAAATGCCAGAAATCTTGTGTTTGTTTTTGGCTTGTCGGTATAGGCCAGCGACTTAATGTTCTTTTGAATAAAAAAATCTAAAGCGTTTAATGCTTATAAACGGTTTGCATATAAGCGATAAATACTATAGTAGATTAAAGAAGCTTCATAATTTCTGGAATTTGTGTATAACAACAGCTGAGATATGGTGAAGTTGTATTGTTTAAGGTGGATTAAAAGTCGTTTGCATTTATAAAGTGAAAAACTTATAAGGAAAATGCCTTCTCATTTTTTATTTAAATCAACATAGTGTCTAAGAGAATTCTTGAATCCTTGAGACTTAAATTTAACGCTTTAGATAAAAAGGGAAACATATTAAAACCTGATAAGGCTGTAATGCGGTATTTAAAGGTTATGTTAGTTTTAAACTCAATTTCATTGTTTGAAACAGTCCGTCCTAGTACTGCTAAAGATTATGAGAGATCTCGTGTTAAAAATGGAATTACTTATCGGATAAGGTTTTTAGTACGATAATGAATCAATAAGAGGAAGCTTTTAATTTTAAAACATTTTCAGTATAAAGTAGATGCCTAAACGAAATTTTTGAAACTCTATACTGAAGTGTTGCTGTCACAAGCAAATGTTGAATGAAAATGTATAGGAAAAAAACTATTCCACTATAGTGGAAGTCAAATCAGAAGCGGATATTATAAAACTCTCAAAAATAAACAAGGGAATGAAAAATATATGGAGTTATAAACGTGGAAATCAACAAAATACACATTCTTTTTTTAAGTTGGGATGTGTAGGAAATATTTGGTATGTTAATTTCTTTAACAAGATTACAGCCACAATTTGTTGTATGCATACACCACGTACGACATAGAAGTAAACATCACAAATTTCCGTAGATTGCACGAGGTAAATTTCAAATACTAAGAGAAATGTCAAAAATAGTGATGGAAAGTTTTTGAAAGATCCAAATACTGTCTGGAGTGTTTATCATTGAATTTTTGTATCCTTACAACACTATTTAAATTGTGCGACGAAAATTAACCTAAAGAATTTGTTATTGTTATTGTTTTGTACACACATTTCGAACTTTGTCAACATTAAGAACTCAAAAATTTAAACACTTTCAGTAGAAGCAAATCAGTTTTTAATTTAGTATTAAATATACATACATACAGTCACATTGCACATTGGGGCAAAAGGATGTATTTTGTAGCATCAATTAATACGCTGGGTTTTGACGAAAAACATATACATCATTCTAAAGAGCAATATTGAGTTTATCTAAAAATATGAAAACATTTCTTTGCAAAATTTAGAAAAATATTTGGCTTCGGTCACTAGCTACACATAGCGCCAGCCTTGGGAGTTTTCCGACTGCGGGACATTGTAGGAACATGGTCGACGACAACAGCGTGCGTTGTTTCCAAACTTACGATGATAATAACACACCTGTTGTGATGAACGCGACCTTCGGTATCTATTACTAGAATTAGAACGTGAGTGTCGTCGGTTTCTATGAATTTGAAAGTCTTTCTCTGCTGTAGTAAGAGCGGATATTTGATTGCGTAACTTGCTAATTTCGTCTGTACCGTGAATTGTAGCAATATTATTTGAAGGAAAACTGGAAGTGTCTCTAATTTTGTCAGCCATTATTGCTAGATTATCCTGAGATTCTGATGAAGTGGCTAAAATGGCTTGGGTTTGTGAAGGCAAACGTTGAAGCTGCATAGTAAAGAGAAATTCATCCTTTACGCCACCGTGGGCCAGATTAACCATTTTCCGAAGCAAGAAACTGTGTTTAATCTCACCAATTGGCATTTCGTTAAGCAATGTTTTAAATCGCTTCTCTTCACAAATGGAAAAGTGGTCAATGATCCGTTGCTTTATCTTTGTATAAGCATTATTTTGACGTTCCAATATTATGTAATTTACTTGAGACAGCACTTCTGGGTATAATTCCGGTAAAACTGCAAAATATTTAGAGTTTTCGTTAACTATGCTATGATTTTAAAATTGTGCTTCCAATTGAGCGAACCAAATTGCAGAATTTTCCTTCCACAATCGTGGAATTCGTAAAGTTACTGTTTATGTTGTAGTTCAGCTGTGGATTCTTGAACTGGATTTCTTGGCATTTTTCAAATTTATCCTAAATAATAATTAACTAAATGCGTGAGAAAGTCGGGGGTCACCAATTATAAACATTATGTTATCCAATTTTAAGTTTACTCAAGAATAATTTTATATATTTAATTTATTCCATTTTTTACAAAACAGTTCTTATTAAAATCAATGCTACATTTTTACAAAATTATATTTTTTAAACAAGTATTTTTAAGGTTGCTATAGTTTAATATTGAGATGGACTATTTATTACAGATATTCATTACTTAAATCTTAAGTCGAGATAAAATTGCAAAAAAAGTTTTTAACAAAATCTCGCTGAAAAAATGATTTAAATCAAATAATAAAATAAAACAAAATTAAAGAAAAATTTCGTTAATAATACAAAATTTTAAAGACGTAAACAAAAATTTTTTTTAATGGTTTAATAACATTTTTTTCAACTTTTTAAATTTTACTTAAGATGTTTTATCAAAAAGCCACACAATTAGCTTATAAATAAAGACCGGATTTGTATGCAGTTAAAATCGAGTTTTATGCGCATAAAACATACACTTAAAATAGAAAAAATGCGCTGTAAATTGAAAAAATATGCACTTTAAATTTTTCCTAACACATTTTTTTTAATCATAAAAAAAACATTAAAATAACATAAAACCCCTAAAAATTCAGCCTCGTGAACGAAAATAAGACACACCAAAAAGCAGAAAAAATAGAGTAAAACACAAAATATAAAGTAAAACAATAATGTAAAGTCACTTGTTAGATAGATATGTGAACCTTCATATAAAATTAATTAAGAACAATAATCATTTTCATATACATTCATTTTCCACTACGCTGTTTTCGTAAAAATTTAAATTAAATATGCCAGCAGTTTGTGTTATCGTTTTGTGTCCTTCATATTTCTAAAAACTTTATTAAGTTTGACACAAATTTGAATACTTAAGTTTCCCTTAACTGCATACATTCTATTTATGACATTATCAATTAATTTAATTTGCATTCTCAATGGATTTGGTTTCTCTAATTTTACAATAGTCTAAGAGATAAATCCGTCATTTGAAGTCTTAAAATAAATCCGAAATTTTATATTTTATAAATTTGTTATTTTTTGTACTGCATTTCAATCGTTCCATCACATCCTTGAATTGTTCAAAATTTTCAGCATAATACACAACTGATTTCAACCGCATTGTTGTTATAGGATACTTCTCCTAATATGCGACAAAACGCGATGTGCTTTGAAAAATATTTTTTCCCAATTTTTCCCCAAAAATGCACCAAAAATATGCAATGTCAGTAATATATGCAAAAATATGCATTTAAGCAAAATATGCACTAACAAATCGTTGCCATTTTATTTAAAATTACTTGATTCGAAAAGATATTAAGTTTACGTTGATCCCAGACTGACGGCAACAAATATGCATTTGCATAAAAATCCGGGCCTTGCTTATAAATAAAGAAATTCTTTTTAGCCAAAAATTAAAAAGTGCGTTAAATAAAAAGTTAAAAGTATTTAATTTTTAGTTGTTAATAGAAAGTTAGTAAATTAAGAATAAATAATTAGTGTGAACGAATATTTTAAGCTTATAAAAATCTAAGACGGGAAATAATTACATTTTTAATATATTAAAATCAGTTCAAGTTCAAAACATTGCAGCCTAAAATAATATACAGAATTTTCTGAGAGTTAATTTGGCAACATTTCCTTCAAATGTATGTACAATGAAACATGGTTTTAATAGTTTTAAACTGTTTACGTTTTATTATAAGCTTAACTTAATAATATAATTTTTTTTTTTAATATTTTTTAATTTTCCAAGTTTAACACTGTTCTAATAAACGGTGAAAAGTTAAATAGTGCAAGCTTTCAAACTATGGAAAGAAATTTTTTAAAATCCCAAATTAAAAAATTTTATTGTCGCCATATACCTGCCACAACGTGGTATCTTTAAGCCAACAGTCTAATTTCCAGAATGTGAGCATAAAACATGATATTTTCACAGCGGATAAATATGAATATAACTTGGCAAAATTTTTACTTTATACTCTTTGGTTGATCCCGGGAGATTTGATTTTTGTGGCGTGTTTGATATTCAAATACATTTGTTTTGTTGGGTATCGGTCAAATCAGGGGCAAACTATGGCATTCTATCTACATCAGTCAAAATTCTGATTGCAATGCACAGTGTTCGAAAATAAATCGAACATTATTAAGCGTGCGGTACACACAACCAAAAACGATATCTATTGTTAGTGTTTGTGTATTAGTACAAAACCCTTAATACCGTTCATAACAAATTTCAAGAATGTACAAAACAGTGCAATTTTAGTAGTTCTGTAGACTTACATTATAGTTAAATGCTCTGTAGTGTGTTTTTCACATTGATGAAGCAATGAGCAAACATTAACTTTTAGTAACGCTTCGTACTAGTATTGTTGTTGCTTAGAAATGTTCACGACCACAGCATGAATAGCCTGTGTGTGTTTATATATTGTGTACATGTTTTGTTTTTGTAAATATTTTTAATTTTTTGTCAAAAAGACAAAAGGTGTTTTGTTTTCGTAAAAAAGATTTTTGTTGACTTCAACAGGCAAAAGGTCGCTGAGCACAATTGAAATGAACGGATGTTAATGTGCTAAAACTGAATTGAACACAACGAAGTTTGAGGTTTTCTACAAAAACCAGAAATAAATGAAATGTTCTCATCTTTATGTTGTGTCAGATTAGTACAGTATTTTTATTGTGTACGAAGATCGCAAACAGAGAAACGTTATTGTTAAGTTTTTAAGTTTGTGTTTTCCATATTTATACCGCCGTACAGAACACTAAATTACACTATATTTTTCCAAATGCTTTCGATATTTATCGAATTTCAGGATTAGCTATGCTTAGTAATGTTTCGCCATTTTATTTGCACTGATGGTGATGGGTAAAGAAAAATCGGCGCAGATTGACAGGAGATTTTTATTTTCGCAATAAAAGACTCAAATGACGTTAGCGTATTAATGATAATTTCTAATTATGTATTTTGAAAAATACATCATGCATATTTATTTCATTATATTAAAATGCTTTTGTTTTATCTATAATACTATTGTTGTATTGTTTTGTGGAAAATGTTCGTTTTTGTTACTTTTATTTTTATTTTCAACAAATTAAAATCGTTGATTTTTAACTGGACTTTTGTAAAATATTTAATTTGATTTAATTTTTTTTAAACAAAAACTTATTTTTTTTTAACTTTCTATTGTAGATAAAATTGAATGGCTGAAACATTTGAAAATAATTGTAAATTTAATTCTGCTTAGACATTGTTTCTACTATTCGATAATAATTAATTTCATTAATGGTTTTTATTTTATTGGAATTTTTGTATTCTTTTTTCATTTAGTTCTTTTCATAGAAATATGGAAAATTATTATTTTTAATTTGTATTACTTTTCACACAATTGTTTATTGTATATTAATTTTTCAAATACTTAAAATGTTTAACATTTTATACACATGTTATTTTGTTGTTGTTGTTGGAAGTGAGACAACAACAAACCGGAAAATAATTATAAAATGTTTAATAAATACTTAAAATTCAATCAATGGAAAATATTTAACTGAAGTGTAAAAATAAAATAATCTGTAAAAAAATTTAATGCTTTTTAAACTTCTACAATTATAAAATTATTTGAAACAATACCCTAAACAAGAGCTGTAAAAAGCTGATATCAATAGAAAGTGCAATAAAGATGATTTCGACTAAATTAATTTCAGATTTCAAAAGGAAATCTTGTTAAAATGGCGTTGTTAGCAATTCAAAATTGTCAGAGTCGCTCATATTCTAGAAGATGGAATTTCACAACGTGAGAACGAAAATATTGATTTTGATTGCGATTACTGGATTGCGATTAAGTTTTCGATTTTGAATGCAATAACAAAATTAGCAATCCTTAACGAAAAATCACGCAATGGCAATTAAATCTATCGTAATCTTTGACAGCTCTGCTCTACAACAGGCATAAAAATATAAATTGTGGTCTCTATTGTTATTCGTCCATTTTTGTTTTATGTTAAACTGGTACACAAAGAACAGGTCTAAATTTAAAGATGTTTTAATTAAATTCGGAAAAACTTGCATTATTTTTACATCTTTGTGCGAATTGGGACATTGTACTAACGAATTTTTATACCCATCACCAACACTAATAGTGAATGAGGTAAAACTAAGTTTGTCCGTGTGGAATTTTTTTATTATCTTAGATGCGATAAAGAATATATGTATATTCTGGTTTCTTAAGTAATTCTAAGTTGACTTAGCCATGTCCGTCTCTTCGTCCGTCCTTCTGTGCGTCTGTTGAAAATACGCCCACTTTAGAAAAACTCAATATAAAAGAACAATGTTTGTTGGGGGCAAATTGCTTCTAGTTTTCCTAAGCGATTTGGGATTTAAATCCAGCAACAGGGTCAGTAGGATAAGAGCTTTGAATTTAAATGTGGAAAAATCACCCTTAAAAGTGACAATTTTGTTACTGTGCCACTTTGGGTTCACTTATTTAAGCTCTGAAACATTTTTTGCTTTTAATTTTATTTGGTTTTCGGTTTTCTTCTAGTTCAAATTTTATATAAAAAAAGAATTTTTCAAAGTTTTCGTTGTCGTTTGGGTTTGGCTTGAAATGGGTTAAAGTAAAATATATCGCAAATTCGCTTAGCTCTGATTTGTAAACTATATTTTAAAATAAAGATTTAAACAATATTTTACCAAATATTTAAATGTTTATACATATATAACCTTTTTAATCACATTTTAGATAAAATCGTTTTTTTTAATTCACAAAGAAAAGCTTTTAGACAACAATCCATATACAAATTGATATGCCGCCATTTAATATACAATTGTTTCCGGTTTCCTTTTCCTATAATAACCTTAAAAGTCTAGTTTTGGCTTTCTATTATTTTAGTCACATTTATATCCTTTTTTGGCTCAAATCTTATGGCTTCTTTTTTAAATATTTACAAACTCTTGAACTGTCACACATTCACGTTTTTTATTTGAATCCTTAATAACGTAAAATAAACAAACGCACAAGAGCACGCTTTGTCAAATAAATAAATTTAACATTTTGTTTTTGTTACATAAAAAAAATAAACAAAATAAAAATCTTAAAAAAGAACAAACATCCAAAAAGTAAATTTAAATACACCAGTTTTGTATGAGCGAGTAAATAAAATTTAATCCAAACCAATAAATTCGTAAAGGATATCCGCAAAGGAGCCACATGTAGCGGTTCTGCTGGTAATAGAAATTTTTGAAAAACTTTAAAACATGCGAAAAAGGGCAATTAGGATCAAAGAGATATTAAATCAAAACAAAATTTGGGGTAAACCACCTTAAAGATTCATGTTTTCACATTTGCATAGACAAATTTATTAAAAAAATTTCTGATTAAAATTAATTTAATGTTCTATACTTTTTGAATATTTGCGAAGACTTTTAGTAAATTGTCGAGGAATTTGTACGAGTGTAAATTTTGGGCTTTAGAATATAAAGATCCAACTATAATATTCATAAGCTTGCTTAAGCTACAGTTAAAAATTTACGAAAAGTCTCTCCAATGCACTAAAAAGACATTTAATTCCGTACGGAAAGTGAGATCTGTTTCGCACTTTGCTTCAGCAAATTGCAGTTTCATAAAATTTAATAAAAAGTTTTCTAAAGTTAAACATGGCTTGACACAAATGAATCACATGCATTCGCACAATTGCTTAAGCCAACTTAAGCATATTATAGTTGCGCCTTAAATCTTTAGCGTTAGGCAAAAAAGTACTAAGTCGAAAAATGCATTTTTAGTTTTTGTTTGGGTTTAACTTAATTTTTTCACTTTCGCTTGGTATCAATAGTTACGTCTAGCGCAACTACTTCCAATCGTTATCATTGACTCTTTAAGGAGCCTGTACACGGCATGTTTTTTACATCTCACTTGCCACATTTAATTGTGCATGCCTGTGAAAATTGCAGTTTTACATAAAGTTTATAATATTCGGTCACAAACGTACATGTGATTTGCTTCTAATACTGTCTCTGTTCCCTGCAAATAATAAGACTAGTCCAAACACGCGTTAAAATGTAGCCCACAAGGGACTAGTCCTAAAGTAACCCAAACGTATGGAAAAACATGGTCTATTTAACATAACGATACCCTCGGGCGGGACCATATAACCCAGATTACAAAGGAGTAGTTTTTAAACTACTCCATGGTATACACAAAAGGATTCGTTTTAACTTCGTTTAAAAACGAAAACATGTCGTTAAAAACCGGACAAGTCCATGGAGTAGTCCATTTAATCAAATTGGATCAGGAGGTCCAAAATTATTTGCAGGGTCTTTTCTTGCATAGTTATTGCAGAAAACAAAGTAGATCTCCGTTTTAAAATTGCGTGCTGCCGACACAAAAATTTTAATTGGCACCGTAAAAGACTTCAGCCGTCTTAAATTGTTTACTTTAAATTTGATATCAAGAGAAGCGGAAAGCCTAATATATTATTTAATTTTTTTTTATTTTTATTAGTAACTGTTTGGATGATGTCTACATGAAACATATACATATTTAAAAATTTTTGCAAATAATTTCAAAAACACAAATTGAAAACAACATAATATTTGTTTTATACGCTAAATAAGACATGGAAAATAAATCATTTTGAGTTACTAAATTTATTTAGTTCAACAAATAAATCAACTAATTCAAATGCAACAAAATGTTAAAAACAAAATATGAATTTAAATTTTATTAACTTTTCTTTTTAAATATATGCACACAGAAATAATAAATAATATTAACATGCTTTTTGTATTTTATTATTTTTTAGTTAACAGAAAAAAAAAATTTAAATAAAAACTCATGAGAAAGGTACTTTGAGCTGTGACGAATTTTGAATAACCTGCAGTAAAAGTCAAAATAATTAATTTAATATGAATGTCTGTGTATGTATTTGCTTATAAGCAATAAACATTGCTATGGGAACTAATGGGAAAATTGTGGACCAAATATACAACATTTGATATTATCATTTCTACTGATATTGAACATTTCATGATAATACAATTTAATCATTTATTTCGAAAAGGGTTTAGAAAAAATTTTTGGAATTAAGTTTTTTTTTTGCAGTTTTTAGAGGTACACATATAGACCGATATACTGTTAGAATGAAAGTTGTTATACCCCTTCCATAGCGCTGAAAAACAGGTGGCTTTTTAAGATGAATTGCGAAAAGGTCTCATGTCCATATTTTTTTAGAATACTTGATATCTGTGTTTTAGTTAGCAACTGAAAATAACTTGCATTCAAAATTTTTACAGTGAGAGGTAAGTTTTTAATATGTTTTCAATTTGTTACAAAGAAACTACTTTAATATTTTGCCATTATTAAATAATTTTTAATTTTTTTTGAAGTATTATCCATTTTAATTGATTTTACATGTTTTTCCTTACTTCTGTCGATGGCTGCGAGTGTAAGACGGCAAATTCATCTGAGGAGATCGAGTGGTTGCGATCGAAACATGTCACGGTCAAGAATGAAAGACTATCAATAACAATTTTAATTAATTTTCATGTTGTAAAATTCCTTTCTTCATAAAAATAATTTAATTTGATGAACTTGAGCCGAGTTAAAATATTAAAAAATTGTGATTAAAATCCATAAATAGTTCAACAAAATAACCACAATACTAATTATTATTAAATAATCTAAATAGTAAACACCGTTTCAGAAGAAAAATTAATATAATAACATAATTTTTGTTTATCCTCATTTTGAAAATGTGCGAATACCGCTGCTCGAATTATAATGATTAAATGCCGATTTTCAAAATTGTTATGAAGAATTTTTTGCTATAGCCGACCGACATGTATTCACAGGCACATATAGAAAGGAGAATATTTCTAATTCATATGTTTATCATGATGAAATACATTGGTTTTTGTTGTATGAATGTAGGTGTTGTCTAATTTGTAATCATAATAAACCGATGAAAATGTACCAAAATGTTCTTATTGGTTCTTTACAATATAAAGTTTTCGTTAAAAATTTTGTTTACGTTTATAATAATAAAAATATAAAAAATGCAAAATACATATACATATATTTAAACTCAATAGGTTATATCTAAATATTTTTGTGTTTAAAAAAATTGCATACATTTAAGATACCATTTTGCTACTAAGACTAGGAAAATTCAAAAATAATTTTCGAAACCCTTCGGAAACTGTAATGACAATTTTCATCTTTAAATATTACTTCAAATATTTTTTTGTTTTTACTGTTTGTTTGAGGTTGAACTTTAAATTTTGTTACCTCAAATTTAACACGGTTCACTATAATTTTAATTTTAAATAAAACACTTTTTTATTTTTAGGTTTTTTGTGATTTAGTTTTATTTACAATAGGGTTTTGTTTTGTTAGTGTTAAGTTCACAATATTTTGGTTTTTATATGTATTTAATTTTGTTCTTTTTATTTTTGTTGTTACTACTAGTTTTTTATTTTTTCACTGTTTTATGTTTTGTCGTCACTGGTTGAAACTAGAGTGAGTTTAATGATTTTCAACATTATTTAACAAGCTAGGTTTGTTACAAGAAAAATAATGGAATGACAAAATATGAAATAAATAAATAACAATTAAAGGACCGTTAATATTTTACAGGGTGCTGTGTTTGGAACGAGTCATCATTAAACATTCCGGCCCCCATGACTTGGTGCAGTTTATCATAGGTCCAAAAAACAAATTTCAATGAAGCAAGGTGTTGTGATGATTTTGACAGATATGGCATCTAGGATCTCACTTCGATTCAAGTTTGCGGGTCGTGTGGGGTTGAATATGTTGTAGCAATCAAATCTGTTGATGAGAAACTTAGAAATGTTTGGTGGGATGCCATACCTGTAAGTAGGAATTCAGTGTAAAATTAGTGGGGAAAATTTTTTAAAAAATATTAAATATGTTTTAAAACAAAACCACAATTTTTGTAATGGGTCTGGTAACGATCCCATTTTTTGTCTGGATGTCGACAACTCGACAGTTTTGATCAGTTCCAATATGAGTCTTAGTGATTCGACCCATTTGCCATTCGTTGGGTGGCAAGTTGTTGTTTTTGATGACCACCATGTCGTTGACTTTAAGATTGTCCCTTTGAGTCTTCCATTTATATCTGCGATGTGGTTCGGCCAGATTCTCGGATTTCCATCTTTGGCAAAATGAGTGGTAGATAACCTTTAGGCGTTTCCAGCGGTTGATGAGGGTCAGGTTTTCGCTGCTGACATCAGGTTCGGCTGGGGTCAATAATGGTGTACCAATAAGGAAGTGGCCAGGGGTCAATGGGTTAAGGTCATTTGGGTCATCGCTAGCAGGACTTAAGGGTCTAGAGTTTAAACACGATTCTATGCGAGTGAGAATTGTTGACAGCTCTTCAAAGGTGAATTTCATATCTGGTATCATTTTCTTTAGGTGGGTTTTAAAGGATTTTACACCGGCTTCCCAGAGTCCGCCCATATGTGGGGCACCAGGGGGTATGAATTTCCAATTGATATTTTGATGGCTATAGTTGTGAGTAACTTGGTTTTGAAGAGTTTTTATAAATTCCAGACGATCCTTTTTGATGAGTTCTGCTGCTCCGACAAAGTTCGTGCCATTGTCCGAATATATGATTGCTGGACATCCACGTCTTCCAATAAAGCGGGAAAAGGCAGCTAAAAATGCTTGGGTCGATAAATCACTTACTGGTTCTAAGTGAACAGATTTAGTGGCAAAGCATACAAATATGCAGACATACCCTTTTGTGATGAGACAGGCTCGACCAGTGAAGTTTCGTATATTAAAGGGTCCAGCGTAATCAACACCTGTAACGGTAAAGGGTCTTGATATTGTTGTGCGCTCAGGTGGCAGGGATGCCATTATCTGACTTTGAGTGTGTTTTTTGTAAAGTACACACGTTTTGCAATTATTTATGACAGTTTTAACTAAGGGCTTAAGACGAAAAATCCAAAATTCTGTTCTTATCAATCGGGTCATGAGCTGATTTCCTCCATGCAAAGTAATTTTGTGCACAAATTCTGTTATCATTCTGGCCAATTTTGATTCGGATGGCAACAGAATTGGACAGCGTTCGTTGTACGTTAATGCTGGGGACTGCGCTAAACGCCCATTGGCCCTTATAATCCCATTGCGATCGAGAAATGGCGTAAGGGTTAAGAGTTTACTTCGAGGGGAAATTGGACGCTTGTGAAGTAAAGCAGTATATTCATCAGGAAACAGAGTTTTTTGTGTCCAAATTATGATGCGATTTTTTGCAGATTGTATTTCTTCTGGAGTTGGTTCTATAGATGATCTTTGACTTCTTGGTATGGGTCTTCCAAAGCGTAAAATGTAGGCTATGACTCGATAGGCACGGGGTAGAGATGAAAATCGGCTTAAGGGGTCGTCTGTGTTTGTGACTGTTAGAATTTTAATTGTCTTGGCTTCTATATTTGTATCCTGAGGAGGGCGTGGGGATGGCCATTGCTGTTTTGGCAACTTTAACCACGAAGGTCCACTCCACCATAGACTATGTGATTCTAACTCACTTGGTGAACAACCTCTACTTGCAAGGTCAGCGGGATTCATTTTTGAGTCAACATGATGCCAGTTTTGAGTCCCGACTTTTTGTATTATTTCCGACACACGATTTCCAACAAACGTGTTCCAGGTACATGGCGGTTTCTTAAGCCACGATAATACAATTGTCGAGTCAGTCCAATAGTGGGTTACTACATTTTGAAATTCACAAGTTTTTAATAGACTTGATGCCAAGTTAGCTAGCAATACAGCTCCACAAAGTTCTAAGCGTGGTAGCGATAAGCTTTTGAGGGGGGCTACTCGAGTCTTGGATACCAAAAGAGTTGTGTGTATGGATGTTTCTTCATTTTGTATTCGAATGTATAATGAAGCAGCATAAGCTTTTTCTGAAGCGTCGCTAAAGCCATGTATTTCGATGTGACTTAAGGGTGTATATTTAATCCAACGGGGTATTTTTATAGTTTTAATATTGGGAAAATTGTTTACGAATTTTTTCCATTTATGTTGAGAAATTGGTTTTAAAATGTCATCCCAGTCTGTTTTATCTAGCCATACTTGCTGCATGATTACTTTAGCGTCTATTATGATTGGAGCTATCCATCCACATGGGTCAAAAAATTTGGCAATTGTAGACAAAACTTCCCTCTTTGTATACGCTTCTTTAACTTGTATATCTGGGGCTGTGAATGTAAAGGAGTCTGATGAAATGTTCCATTTTATCCCTAGAGTCTTGGTCCCGTCATTTTCTGACAGATTTAACCAGTCGAGTGGTAGTAGAGTCTCACTAGGTAAATCCTGAATGACTTGTGGCTCATTAGAGTTCCATTTCATTAGATCAAAGCCGGCTGATTTTAGGACAGAAGTTAATTCTTTTCTAGCTCTGATGGCTTCTTCTATAGTATGACCTCCTGCTAAGACGTCATCCACATACATATTTTGTTTGAGAATCTTGGCCGCTAATGGATGAGTCATTTGAACATCTTCAGCTAACTGAAGAAGCGTTCTGATGGCTAAATATGGGGCACAATTAACTCCAAATGTGACTGTGAGAAGCTCGTAATCTTCTATAGGGTCATTTTTGGATTTTCTGAATAAGATTCTTTGAAACTTTGTTTGAGTTGGGTCGACTAGTATTTGACGATACATTTTTGTAATGTCAGCGTTAAATACAAAGCGGAAAAATCTCCATTTTGCTATCAAAAGAACAAGATCTTGTTGAAGAATGGGTCCTGGATATAAAATGTCATTAAGACTATTCTTATTTGACGTTGGGCTAGAGGCATTAAAAACCACTCTAAGTTTAGTGGTCAATCGGTCTGGTTTTATTATTGCGTGATGCGGCAGATAATAGTTTGGAGCTTTGTTTATATCCGAGGGTTCGATTTTTCTCATGTGTCCTAACTCAAGATATTCTAAAATAACGTTGTCATATAATTGCTTTATGTCGGGTTTTTGGCTGAGCGTGTGTTCCATTCTTAGGTACTGAGCCATGGCAATGTTGCGAGAAGAGCCTATTTCTTCTGTTTTTTTGAAGGGCAGGGTAACTATATACCTTCCCGAGTCGTTTCTACGAGTTGTTTGTTGAAAATTGTGTTCCACAATAGTGTCCTCGTCTGACCTCAAAATCTGTTTTGGGTTTTCCTCCACCTCCCAAAAGCGTGTGAGGATTCGGTCAAGGGACGATGTATTCAATAAAGAAATTGTTGTTCTGGGTTGAGTAATTTTTGGTGTTGGTCCCCCCACAATCCAGCCAAATACTGTTTTTTGTGCCAAAAGGGATCCAACAGACCGCATCGGTGTGTCCATGCAATAAATCGATGGGCCTAAGTCGAGGCCTATTAGCAAGTCGATGGGTCTACTTTGATTAAAGTGAGGGTCTGCAAGTTGCAATTTTGCAGCCTCACTGAGCTTTAGCATGTCCAACGTTTGAGGTGGTAAATTAGAGGGAAGGGTCTTGAGAACTGGGGCCCAAACTTCTAACTTAAACGATGTGTCCACCCGTGAGCAAAGGTTAAGCAAACATGCTTTAGTTGAGGTTTCAGAAACTGTTTGACTCAAACCAGAAACGTGAACTATGTTTCTTTTAGTGGGTAATTTTAATCGGCTTTTTAGTTTGTCCGATACAAAGGTTGATTGTGATCCAGGGTCGATGATGGCTCTAGCCTGGTATCTTTGACCTCTAGTTTCTATTTCGACAATGGCAGTGAAAAGCAACGTTTCGCAGTCTGTTTGATTTGTCGAAGTTTGTATGTTTTCGCGCAGGGTCAGGGAAGTAAAGTTAGGAATACTTGATCTTGAAGTGGACTGTATGCATTGGGCTTGAGCTGCGGCACTTGTGCTTGGTTGCTCGTCAGCGTTATTTTGTGGCAAGATTGTAGGCTGGGTCACTGTTGCCTTGTGCAATAAAGTGTTGTGTTTTTGTTTACACAGCCTACAACTGTATTTACTAGGGCACTCCCTGACACTATGATTGATCGACAGACAGTTGTAACATGAATTTGTGACTCTTACGATATGAATTCGATCACTTACATTTTTTTCTAAAAATGTGGGGCATGACCGTAGGGTGTGTGACTCGCTACAATGTTGGCATGTTATGGCGTTATTATTAGAACTTTTAACGGGTTTATTGTTGTTCTGATTGCGACTCTCAGATTTCGCAATATTCGTTTGGAATGAATTGAAGTTTCGTTTATTCTGGGTATTTTTTGCGACTTCAGACTTGGGAGGTATAGGTTTGTCCTTTGATGATTTTATATTGCCTACTGATTCTAGGGTCTTAAATTTGTGGGTCAAAAACTTGTCGAATTCTTGCCATTTGGGTACTTCGGCACAATCTTCACGAGAATTTTCAAATTCTTGAACAAGGGCCCTGGGAAGTTTTTGAGAGCAAATATAAATTAAAAATGACTCCCATGTTGAAGTGTCAATTCCTAGTGTGCCTAATGTATGCCTACAATCGTTTATTGTCCTTTGTAATTTTTTAATTGAGGCTCCAGAGTCTGTAGATGCATGAGGCAGATCCAAAATAATTTTATATTGCTCGTTAACCTGCATCCATTTATTTTCGTACCGGTCAACTAAATTTTTCCAAGCTATGATAAATCCGTCGTTTGTTAAAGGGACGTGCGTAATTGCATCTCTGGCGTCTCCACCGGTTTTTTGCATCAGATAAAAAAGCCTTTCAACATTGCTAATTTGAGGATTTCTAATGTATATGGCTGTGAACAAGTCACGAAAACTCGGCCATAATTTATAATCCCCAAAAAAGGTGTCGGTGTCGCAAGGAGGGAGTCTTATTGATGAAACCTCTCTTTCTACTGGAATATTTGACTGGCGTTCAACTTTTTCCATGGTTGTGTCCGAAAGCGCATGGATTTCAGCGTTGATTGACGAAAGACAATTTTTATAAGCCATTAGGGCAGTTTGGTATCGCTCCCGTAATTTTTTCCTGTCAATTGGTTTATCACCATCCTGATCTATGTCCCTACATTCTTCATATGATCTTTTTACTTGTGTCCATATGGAGTCTAATTCTACTCGAATAATTTCCAACGCGTGTACATTATCTTCAGCACGCGCTTCTGCTTGAATCTTCTCGAAGTCGACTAAGTCGTTTGTGCAATTGACGAATTTTTTCAGGGACATATTTGTAAATTGAAAAAGAGTCAGAATAATAATAAAATTGAGTCAAAAAAATTGCCTGCTAGCGATAAAAATAAATTGTGTCTTGAAAATTTTGAGTCAAATATTGTTTTAATTTCCCCGGTTAATTTTTCAAAAATTGACGCAATGGTAACTCGTTTTTTATTTATTTGGATGGTGACGTCACGGTTTTTTTTATCTTAAAAATTGCAGCGGCAAAAAATTAAAGAGTAATACAACAAGCAAGAATATTTATTTCTTGTTGTATTGTATAATTTGACTTACTTGTTGTTGTTGGGTCTTATTTTTTTGTGTCACTGCGTTTATTAAGCCTTCTGTTGTTGTTGTTGTGTCTGCCAATAATTCTGTTGTTATTGCTGCTACTGCGCCAAGGAATTTGGGTACCGTTAGATTTTGTTCACTTTTAACTTTGAAAATTTTAATTTTTAAACACAATTATGATTTAAATAATTTTTTAATAAAAATCCTAATGTTTCGTTTCGAAATGACCAAATGTTTGGGGGTTGATTTTGTGTTTAATTTAATAATTTTTGGATTTTATTTTCAGAGTCACACTTTCTATTAGAGTCACAAACACTTATTTTTTGTAAAATTAAATTTGCACACACGGTAGGTAGGTATCACGTTTTATTTATTTTTTATAAAAATTATCCGGTTCGTTTGGACCAAAATGTTTGAGGTTGAACTTTAAATTTTGTTACCTCAAATTTAACACGGTTCACTATAATTTTAATTTTAAATAAAACACTTTTTTATTTTTAGGTTTTTTGTGATTTAGTTTTATTTACAATAGGGTTTTGTTTTGTTAGTGTTAAGTTCACAATATTTTGGTTTTTATATGTATTTAATTTTGTTCTTTTTATTTTTGTTGTTACTACTAGTTTTTTATTTTTTCACTGTTTTATGTTTTGTCGTCACTGGTTGAAACTAGAGTGAGTTTAATGATTTTCAACATTATTTAACAAGCTAGGTTTGTTACAAGAAAAATAATGGAATGACAAAATATGAAATAAATAAATAACAATTAAAGGACCGTTAATATTTTACAGGGTGCTGTGTTTGGAACGAGTCATCATTAAACACTGTTATTATGGTCATATTTATATAATTCTTACATTAGAAGGATGAAATTAATTTAAATTTTTTAGTTTTATTTCTACTAAAAAAAAAACTATAAAATAATTTATTGTCATACCTAGTCCGTGTCATGTTGGTTTAGTTGAATCTGTGCTTCTAATTTAATTTTGTTCAGTTTAAACTCTTGAAATTTTTTCATTTTATTACGAAATTAGATCTTGCTTAGACAAACTTTGTGAACTAAGTTGGATTTTGAAAGAAAATTTATTAAATTGAATAAGTGTGTCAATGGTGGTCCAACCAAAACACACGATATTCATTGAAAATAAAACAAAAAGTTTTTAGTTTTGTTAAGATGGAAGGATCTTTGACAGTTCTGTGTGAAACCAAATATCGGCCAATTGCTCGCCATGGCGATCTTCAATGAGCCTTTGTTTAGCAGGCAGGGTGGCAAGTGGCACCATCCTGTTAAGACCACATATCGTGCAGGTCCATATCCACAAGACGGATTATCATTTCGCGATAGTGAACGCCATTCACGGTAACTGCTTGGCCGATCTCATTCTCGAAGAAGTCCGATGACGCTGGCAGCCCATAAACCTCACCCAACAACTTTGTGGATGCATCGGCTTTTAACAATCACTCGTGGATTTTCTTGTGTCCAAATTTGGCAATTCTCTTGCCAACGAATCCACTGATGTGAAACCATATGCACCTCCACAGGTGGATTAAACTTCAACTAGTAAGAACAACCATGTCCGCATACGCGGACGATTTGGCCCTCAAGCAAATGCGATCAATGACCTACAAAGCAACCTCAATCTTTTCGTCGACGAAATGACCGTCACAGGATTTTATATATATATGAACAAAACAATGGTTATATAACGAAAAAGATTCGACCGTTAAAAATTAAATATCTCTTTTTTTTTTTTATTTTTTATTTTTTATTAATTCCCTAAGCTATATCCCGCGAAGCTGTACGCTTGTCTGCAGGAAAGAAACCAGAGTCTCTGGCGGGAATCGAACCCGCAACCCCGGGGCTGATAGACTAGCTCGCTACTAGCTAGCCTACCGGGGCACTCTTAAACAATAAATATAAAAAGCTGTGGTGCAGCAAGTTCCTCTATTTAATTTTCTAAAGATTTTTATAATTTTAAGCTTTCCTGATTTGTTTAGGTTGGCTGTGGAATCACCGAAAGTCTAATAGTCCTTACTTTCCTGACAACGTGCGGACAACCAACATATTGGCCTACTGATCAGCAAAAAATTCCAGATGTTATCGATTTTGGCGTGGTTAAAAACATCCCCATAGAAAAGATTTATGTTGAAGCTTCCTTAGAATTATCTTCCGACCACACACCAACAATTGTTACTTTAATGAACCGACTGGTAACTTAGCGATGACAGCTACGCAAATAAATTGGTTAAAATATCAAACATTTCTCAGTACCCATTGCACTGAAAATATTCCGCTTAGTACATCGGAGAATGTAGATTGACTTCTCTAGAAAAATATCTAAAGGAACTTGATGCAACTCCACAATCAGACTACTCATTATGGCGTGCAGCTAGAAATCTAAAAAGGCCAGTTATATCAAAGCCACTATTAAGAAACTTGAATGGTAGTTGGGCAAGAAACGATATTGAAAAAGGAAATCTGTTTGAAAGTCGCTTGAAAAAGGTATTTACACCAAATATATCTGACGATTTGCGGTCGAGTTACCATCTGTTGCTGCTAGAGCAGCTATTCCCATAAGATTTGAGATAAGAGATATAGAAAACGCTATTTGTGACTTAAACACTAAGAAGGCACCTGGTATTGACAAGATCAGTAATAAAATGCTTTTAGAGCTACCTCGCATAGCAAGGAAAATTATTCTTTTAATTTTTAATGCTGTTTTACGCCTTGAATACTATCCCCAAAAATGGAAGGTTTCCTTAGTGACCAAACAATTACAAAAGTTGAGTCATATAGGCCCATTAGCTTATTATCAAATATGTCAAAGCTGTTTGAGAAATTATTAGTTTCAAAATTAACACCAATTTTAAATGACAATAGATGTATTCCAAACCATTAGTTTGGATTTAGAAGAAAACACAGCACAATTGAACAAACTCATCGAATAGTAAATAACATAAGAAAAGCATTTGAAGACAAAAAATATTGCTCAGCACTCTTCATCGATGTTTCGCAAGCTTTTGATAAAGTCTGGCATGAAGGCTTGTTACATAAATTGAAGCAAAATTTACCAGCAAACACACACAATTTATAATAAAAGAAGGAAAGTTCTTAAGCTCACCTCAGCCAATTGGCGCTGGAGTTCCACAAGGCAGCATCCTGGGCCCTCTATTATACTTAATTTATACTTCGGATATGCCGAAAACCAATAAATAAATAATGAAAAAAAATGCCAAAATAATAATGATTTGGATGGCCACATTTCTTTAGAGTTTCGTAAAATTATTCTTTCTGGGAATTCTATTACATACAAAATTAAATGTTTCGTTTGCTGTATGTTTTTAACATTCTGATGCCAGCATGTTACAGTATTGTTGTTGAAAATAAGCACATTACAAGATGCTGTTAAAAAAATTCCTTCAATGAGATCGTTGGATCGAAATGCGCACAAAAAATAAAACTATAGTTATGTATGTGGGGAATGCCAAACATATTGCCGGGAATTTTTTTTTCAATACTAAAATATATGGCGATTTGCTTTAAAAAAAATTTTTCTACAAAACCATTAAGTTGTTTGCTTACGAACCCCCCGGGGGGGGGGGGGTGAAGAGATCATCTTAATGGAATTTAACCTTTTGTAGTTACCTCGTCCGGCGAAATCAGGTGCAGTCAATATCTGGGGGATTACTATGTAACTCGATTCGAAAGTATGAACAGCTCGAAAATTATATTCGATCCGAATTTAAACTCTTACCATGTAACAGTTTCGGATCGAGCGAAAAGTGCTGCCACTCATTGAAATAATTTTGGCACTTCTTTCGAATGTATTATTAAACATTGACAGCATTTATTACGCAAAATGTCAAAACAATGAACATAAAAATAAAAAAAAGTAAACAAGAAATATTTGTGCGTTAAAAAAATGGATGCGGTTGCCCTTTGGATGGGACATGAAGACGAGCGATTGGAACGTAAAATCCTACGCGATGGTGTAGATTTTATACAGTTGACGGATGTTATGTTAGTAAAAATGTATTAAATATGTTTTATGTTTTAATTTAATTATGTTTAATTAAATATTTTTATTTGAATGTTTGTTCGAAATTTCCGGCTTAACAAGGAAGCTTTTAAATATGTGTTGGATAGCATCAGTGCGCAGCTGCCAACAACACTGAGATCGACTGATGTAACACCATTAATCAAACACATTATTTCCGGGCCACCGCCTGTGGCCGAAAAATTTATGCGGTTCTACCGCAATTTGGCCCTAAGATGGGTCTTGTGAGTTGCCCAAACCTAAACAAAAAAAATGTATTTCCATTTATGGTTAAACTGTATTTTACCTACTTTTTTCCAATGTACCACTTCCCGCATTGGTGGACTGGCTGTATTCAGATTGTCGGCCAATCGTGTCCATAAATGGATGGTGGCTTGTTTGGCGTCCGTAGCTTTTATATATCCCTTAGCCAACTGCGGATGCTCTGTCATAAAGTTGATCATAATTTCAAATTGCCTTTGCTTCGTATTAATATTTTTCATAGCATTTTCCCTATTGAAAAAGACTTGTATTAATTTTTACTTATTAATATACATAAATTTAACAAATACTTTCATTTTCAGCATTTGGTGTCGATGTTTTGATTTATTTAAGTTCTTTTATATTTCATCCGTTAGCTTAACATCAAACGAGTACAAATGCCAACTTTCGAGCGATTTTGACATCTACATTCGAAGTACATAGTGATTAGAGTTTTTTCCCGGATAAACGGGAAATTTTTTTAAATTTCCCGGGATCCCGCGATCCCGCTTCATATAAATAATACAAAGTAAATTTGTTTTAAATGAATGAAAAAAACTTTTTTTTTAAAAAGCGTAAGAGAACTTGTTTACAAAGTAAGTAAAAGAAATGTCTAAATACTCCAAAAATTAATTAAAGGTTGAAAGGGGAACTTGAATTATTATTAGCATACGATTTTAAAAGTAAACTTTTCGTATCATTATGCTCTAGATACAAGATAAAAAGATAACATAGCAATTTAATTCATAAAACAATAATAAAAAACAAACAAAAATTATGGTACTTAAGTTATGGGATCAAAAATTAAATTCATAAAATATATAAAATATTTTAAATAAATATGTTTTATAATTATATTTATTTTAAATAAATATATTAACATTTTTACCAGCTTAGGAAATAACATTAAGACACACTCAATGCGTTTAGAAGGTCGGCAAAGAGTATATTTCTTATTTTATTTACTTATTACCATGCTTCCGAAAAATTTCGTTCACTTTTTTACCGAGATTGGACAAATAGTTTAAAGTGCAAAAGTTTAAAGTTGTTGCATATTTCTAATTCACAATCCGAAGTAATTTTTCTTTTTTATAAACAACGTCTATATCAGTCAAATGTATGACAAGATTGATGCAAAAATTAGCATCAAACGGACTTTTTCTTACAAGATCCACCTGTAATCTTAAGGACAATGTGTTTTCAAAATTGTATGTTGTAGTATCTTACACGTGTCACCTTATAAACATATCGTCATATCTCAAACAATTTTTTTAATTTTAAGTTAATTAAGCAGTGTTTCTTCATACTTTCTCGTAACAAAAAATCGGTATTTTATCTCAAACTGAACCGAAGTTATAGCAAACTATAACTTTAAATCGGTTTATTTTGAAAACTTTAATCGCATTTAGCCAAGCTTGATTTTTATTGTAGATATGACTTTGCTGCAATAAAGGAGCGATATTTTTGGATATCTCCTATTTTTAAGACTTGTCCATGGACAATTAAAATTTACTGCCTGCATCTTATTTTGAATTTATGTTCTTTATTAACTCTTCACTTCACAAAATTTATTAATTATCAACTGTTGCACGGCACATTTTGCTTTCGGCAGATTTATTGCGTCACTTCTTGTTATTGATCTAATCGACAACCCATCAACAGATTCTAATTTTTAGAGAATATAATACTAAATTTCAAAGTATAAATAGCTTTTTTCTGAAACTATGAGGAACTTTTATTTCCCGGGATCCCGCAACAAAAACGCGAAATCGAGTTAGTTGGTAGGAAAAATCTCTATCCGTAATATTAAACTATCGAATCGAGTTACATAGTGACCCCCCTGCTGGAATTCTGCATACATCCGAAATTAAAAGATCTCAGAATATCTTTATCATCAGTTGCGGCTGACAAAGTATCCTATCTTATATCTTATACGGCAGGAGTCAGTCGCCCACGGTGACACGACATCGGACTGGCAATTGATTGATGCCTTCACTAGTATGTTGCTGACGGGAAATGCTTGTATGTAGATGGGAAAAGGGTAAATACCCGGTAAAAAGGGAAAATTGGGTAAGAATTGGTAAATACCCTGGTATTTACCCAAATGGTGGGCATAAACGTTTTGTCCAAATTTTATGAAAATTTATTGTTTTATTTAATAAATATTAGCTTCACTAATAAACACATGCTTTTTCCACAATTCAAAATTACTATAATCCGGCTTATTGTAGTTTTAGTGTAATTTAACCAGCTTATTATTATTAAAGGACGTTTTTTAAAAACGAAAAGTAATTTAAAATTAAATTAAGTTTTTTGACATTAAATGATTGCCAAATTGTGTTTTATAAATACCCAAATAAATTGCCAAAACAAATGAATATATGTACCTGGTATTTACCCAGACATCAAGTAAATACCCGGTAGAATCCCATCTATACAGGTCTGTTTTGAAAATGACGTGATTTCAAATCACATGTGCTTTTAATCACATGTGTGATTTTGTGGTGTGCTGTTAATCACCCCGTTTTTGTGTTTTTCGGTGTGATTTTCAATTGTCGAAAGCACAAGCAAACACAAAAAGTTTGCTTTACTAAATTATAGCTAATTTTTTAAAACTTTTTATTTTATTTTCCGACAATTTGTTTGTTTAACTGATTTAGCGATCTTAAATGAGTTCTAGAGTTTGTTTAAAATTTTGCAATTTTTTGCGAATTTTTACCATGTTCGCGATTTGTTACTGTAAGTTTTCTGATTCTTTACAGATTTAACGATTTATAATAAATAGTACCCTCTGCTATCATGTCGCTGTTAGCAAATTTTTACCGAATTTTTGCCAATCATAATAGTATTAGTGTTTTTTAATCAATTTTATGGCTTGTTTGAAATATTAGAAATTTTTTTTATTAATTTCCGACATTTTGTTTTTTTTTTTTTTAGCGATTTTATATAAATTTTAGGGTTTGTTTACAAGTTTGCAATTTTTCGCGATAGAAGCGATTTTTTCCTGTGATTCTTTACAGCTTTTACGATTTTTAATAAATACTAGACTCTGCCTTCATGCCGCCGTAAGCAAATAAATGATCTTTAGTTCAACACCTGAAATCACAACAGCAGTCAAAAAAGCAAATTTTTGTAGTTTCGTTGAATTTTCTTAATTTCAAATGATTTTTTGTAAGTAAAATTGCTTATTGCATAAAAAATTAATAAACAACACATTGAATTTAAGTAATTTATTATGAAGGTCTTATCTTACAATAGTCGAAAAAATAATAACGTAGTTGAACGTTTTGAAATCACAAAATAATAAGACCAGAATACCTTTCTTGTGATTACAAATCACTTTCATAAAATGGGATTTTCAGAACAGGCCTGTATAGAAATGCTTTCCTTCTTTCACGAAGATTTTCTTTGTAGGAGTTTTGCTTATTCGTTAAAAAGTTACTTCCGGGTAACGCGTGATGGCTGTGAATTACTATCCGAAGTAGAGGAAAGGGATGCCCCGAACATCCCTAGCATTTTTCCAAAAGCCTTAGTGGTAAGATAGCGTCAGCTCCTAAACAAGGTGCGAGTTTATAATCTTGCAGGAATATGCAGTTAAATTGCTACCTGGGTGTGTTGGTAAAGCCCTTTTGACACTATATTTTTAATGCATTGTTCAAGTTTTGGTGAACTGTGCAAATATGGAGGGCTCAGAGCTGAAGCGAACCAAGTCAAAAAAGAAAATTTTAAAATATATTGAGTTTGGAGCCACTGACTTGGGCTTATTACCGTTACCTTTGGAACGAAACTGTTTTTGATTTACCCCATTACAGAACTGGATTGGGTTAAATTTTGCGGAGATTTTCGCACCAGATTTTGTTATATATTTTATGACTTGGTTCGGTTCAGCTCTGAGCCCTCCATATAGAGTAAAAGAAAAATTAACATCGTGCGAAGGGTTCAGCTGTATTAAAAAATTTTACTAAAGTTATCGATAAAAAATGAAGTTATGTCAAAAAAAAAAAAAAAAAAAATGTAAAATTGTTCAACTTAAAATTGACATTTCAAGCTTGAAATATTAAAAGTGTTGGTGAATCAGCGGCTTATAAGTAAATTCACCGATTTACCGCTTTTTGTTTTTAGGTTTCTCATAAACAAAAAGTTGGCAACATTTAATAAAATTAACAGAGCAGGGATGGATACGTTGCTTCAATTGTACTTTTTTGTTGATACTTTTTAAAGTAAGATTTATAATACCTTTTTGTGGGTTTTTTTAAGACCATAAATAAAATTAATTTCAACTAAAAAAATCTTTTAGTACAATAAGGTTAAAAAACTAAAATTTTTAAAGGTTGTTGGTACAATTTTAAAAACTCTCAACACCATCCCTGAAACAAAACCATAACAAGAGAAAAAAAAAACTAAAAAACTTTGTTTACATTTTTTATAGTTTGCTTTTTCTAGCATTTACTGTTTCTTTCTATCAATTCTATATCAATTAATGAGCACAAATGTAGTGTCATAAGGGCTTAACGCTCATACGTGGGGCGGTTGGTAAACGCACTCCTTGTCACCTAGTAGTTATATATGTATGTATTTAGATCGATCATGAGGTAGACCCTAGCGTATTCATCCACGTTAATAGTTTTGCACACACAGAGAAAACAGATTCGTGATCACAACCGAATTTGGCGCCAATCGAATTTCGTCGGTTGCATGTACTATCACACAATTCGGTTACAATTACTGAAAATTTCGTTGCTTAGCATAATATTTTTGATAGCAACATTTGAATTTTAGTACACTATCAGTTGTAACAACAGATACTGTTAGTTGTAAGTATGATTATTAGAAATCAAAAATATGCTTACACCCGAATATATGATAGATGCAACTGAATAAACACAAATTTGGTGTTCATAACAAAAGATTTGATTGTCTTTATCAATATTGTTTTTTAACCGGTTACATAAACCATTTTTCCGATTTATTAGAACGGAAATCAAAATAATTCCAATAAACTCCATTTTTTGTTTGTATATTTATTTATTAATAGTTTTATGAACAGTTTACAACAGTTTATTTAATTTTATACAAACACATACATGCAGCTTCCCACATCATCCAACGGATTTCATCAATGTCGTCTTATTCTAGTGTCTGAAGTAAAACAGAATAATTAATACATATGTGGTTTTTACAATACGAACAGTAATTGAAGCTGTAAATTAATATGAAAATCACTAAACAACTGAGCGATTTTCATTTAATGTATTTATAACATATTTGTTTGACCAATGTACACGCGGAATAAAATATAAACAATATGTACATGTATGTATATGTATTGTACATATGTATGTATGTCTAAGATATTGCCCAGATAGCATCGGATGCTTGTTAGACGATTGTCTAGGTTAGGTTAGGTTAGATTTAGAAGGGTTATGTGCCCAAGGGCACACTTCCACTCGGAGACCAGTACGGTCCATTGTGAATCCCTTCAACATGAAGAAACTCCTAACTCCTCAAAGAATCTTCTGATGATTATCTGATGAGTAGCAATAATAAAAACATCTGCATTTTTAATTTATTAGTTTTTTATACATTTTATGACACGCTTGCCTTTTAATCTTGGAATGAACCTTTTACGGCTCTTCTTATGAGTAATATAACAATTTCTGAGCTACCTAAACAAGAGCGTTTTTTATTTAAACAAGCCGACGTAAGGATCTGTCAAATAAGATTTTCCAACAGGATTGTTGTTGAATTCCTGATCTAAAGGTTTGTTTCCTATAAATTATATGAGAAAGAAGCTTGATGCTCTTGTTTAGGTGGCTCAGTTATATGTGTGAGCATCCACAAGTTGTAAGTGAATTCCTACAAGAGTCTCATAAGATTCTTGATGTGCTTTCTGAAAGCTTCATTAGAAAATCTTTACCGAAGTCTCAAACGAATTCGTCTACGATCAATACACTGTGCAACAAAAAAAAAAAACAGCCTAAATACTTGCAACGCGAAATGAAACTAGAATATTGGTAGAGCAAATCTGCCAAAAGGTTTTGAAAAGTTAGCTTGGGTTCCCGAAATGTGGGCCCCTATAGTTTTTGGAAAAAAAAATACACTAAATGTACTTCTGAGCTAAAATCCTATTTCAGATGTCTTCAGTAAAATTGTATGGTGATTCTCTGCTTAGAATATATTAACTTTCTAACACTAATTTAAAGGGGTAGTTTTTGTCCTTTTTTTAACTTCCAAACAAATGTATACTTAAACGGCACTTTAGAGGGTTAATGTCTTCAGTAAACTCGTATAGCGATTCTTTTCTTAGGATATATTAACCCTCTAACACTAATTTGAGGTGTAATTTTTGTCCTTTTTTTAACTTTCCAACAAAAGTATACTAAAACGGCACTTTAGAAGGTTAAAAAGCTCCACGAATATTCCACGAACCCAAGCTGACTTTTCAAAACCCTTTGGCAGATTTTCTCTACCGGTATTCTAGTTTTATTTCGCGTTGCAAGTGTTGAGGCTGGCGGCAATGACCCGAATTGTTTTGCACTGTTGTAGAAGTATCTCGCAGAGGAATCAGCTTGCGTAACAGTTCCTCCCGTGAGAGGAATCTTTTACGATTAAAAATTGCGCTCGTGGACGATTAATGCTCTTCATGAGATTCACAGTAGATTCTTCCGATTGAAAATGCTAGCTGGGTACTTAATGTATGTATGTATTTATAAGAAATATAATACATACATACAAACATATGTACGTGTATACCATAATTATAAAAATACGTAAATTACTTACCCCTATTTATTAAGTTTTTGCACTTTTTTGAGTTTTTGAACGCAAAATTATTTATTTTAATATAAATTTAAAATTATTTTTTTATATTTAATGTTTTGACAGAAAATTTAGTAAACAATTGGGACATATAGCTTTTTTTTGGTTGTGAATACCAAATAATTAAATTTTCATTTGTTGTACTCGAATTGAAACTATACTAGCAATCGATAATTGGCTGCAATAAATGAATTAACATTTATATTACAAAATTTATTGACGAAAGCAAATTATTAATTGCAAAGACCAATATTCAGTATTGCCCCCTATTAAATTCGGTTGTGATTCTAACCATTTGTACTAATTTTTAGAACTAAATTAAATAAGTTATCATAACTAATAAAAGAATTGAAGGAATCATATTTCAGTTATAATAACGTTTAATAATCAAGAGAATTAAAATTCAGTTAGAAGTATACATTTTTAATATTTGCAATAATAAATTATATTTCTTGATCAATATTTTATTACTGCAACCGTTTTCCAACCAATTTGTTTTCTGTGTGCAGCTATTTGTTAATAAAATAAAAGCATTTTTAACGTTGCTGACACTGCACACAGGGGCAAAGACGCTAAAAGAAAAACAAAAATTTCAAGTACCGTGAAAACTAAATGTACTCTGAAAAAGTGCACAAAATTCTACATCAGTAGGTAAAAAAATAAAAGTCAGATATGTAACGGTGCTTTTGTAGTGATGCGTTGAAATAAAATATTGTCAGAAAAGAGGGAAAATAAAGGCAGATTTACAGAAAGTAATTTTAAAAATTAACAAATAGATAAATGCAACCATCAAGTTGAGATATTTATTCAAATGTTTGCTTAAATTTGTAAAAAACTCATTTTTGGAAGTGCTTTAACTTTTAAAGTTTATGTAGGAAAAGTTCAGTTTAAGTGGACATAAAGTTATCAGTTGGGGCGAATCCAATTTTAACTTTTTTTAAAGGTTGCTGCGCATCGGTGTGCCTTGGAAGTTATGTACGAATTAGAAGCAACACGCGTCGGTTTTACCAACAAAAAGCGCTTCATGACTTCTGCAATAACTTTTATTGCTGTTGTTGTGTTAAATGTTTTATATACTTCCAACATTAATAAATACTTTGTATGGGGTATCCGTCTCCCCACTTCTATACCCCCAAGATTTTTTGAAACATGCAGTTTTTTCTAAATATTGTGTGTGCCTCACTATTAAAGCTGAGAAGATATGAATTGATCCGCCAAAAAAGGGCTTTTTAAATAAGGGATGGTCCAGCCATAATGCACAATGTTAATTGTCAGTCAAACCTAAACGTCAAGTTTTTTGCCAAACTTAATATGACATTTCTTTGTTTTAGTGTTTGACAAATTCCACTAAGGAGAGGAACACAATTGTGCAGCGTGTTTTGATTTTTGAAGCCTTTTACGGAAATGGAATATATCGGTGCACATTTGGATCGGCGTTTGACGTGGAAATGCCATATAGAGGCAAACTTAATACAAACAGAACTAAAATCCATTCAAATTCATTGGCTTATTAGAAGAAATTCTGTCCTTAGTCTGGATTGCAAGCTTCTACTTTACAACTCTATCTTAAAGCCTATTTGGTGCTACGGTATTCAACTATGGGGCACCGCCTCGGCCTCTAATATTGCAAAAATTCAAAGGCGCCAAAATAAATTTCTTAGAATAACCACAGCCGGTCACTGATGTGTTAAAAACTCTAACATTTATAAGGATCTCAATGTGCCACTAGTGGAAACTGTGATTACAAAATATGCAGTTAAATAATTAAAAAGGCTTGAAGAGCACCCAAATCCACTAGCTCGAAATATTTGAAATCATGGCGGCCGCATAAGAAGAAAAGACACTGCAGCACTCACCCAGTCAGAAGATCGATAAACGCCTACATATGCGAACAAAAACCGTGATAACGAAGTTTAGTCTGAAACTGGCTGGACATAGATTATATAAAGAATTAGGATAAGATTTGATTAATTATTGTTAGTTCATATTTAATATAATATATTAGGGACCTAGTGTGTGAAAATTAAGTTTTGATTTGATTTGATTTCATCTTATTCTACACCCTTTTAGGTACTAGAATCCACTCTTAAGTCGAAACTCGTTTTTTGACACACTAGGTCCCTTTTCTCGGAGAAGGTAACATATAAAGATTCAAAAATAAATATTGACAAAAAAATTCCTAAATTTGTTTAGCATAATCGGGTAAAAAGTGCAGAATCGGAGGAATTGTACGCAAATTTCATTAAACCGGGTCTGTTGGAAATGTGAAAACACCTCTACATGCTCGACCAGTTTGTTCTGGGCTGGCGGCGGCATCAGGCCGTACTTCTTCGAGAATGAGGTTGCCGAGCAGTAACCGTGAGTGATGTTCGCCATTGCGAAATGA
Source organism: Pollenia labialis (assembly GCA_949318255.1). Taxonomy (NCBI): domain Eukaryota; kingdom Metazoa; phylum Arthropoda; class Insecta; order Diptera; family Polleniidae; genus Pollenia; species Pollenia labialis. Next base: position 114,337,835 of record OX439139.1, on the reverse strand, counting down.
TAACGGACTTCTTGTGGCGAGAAATTGGGCTCCACGAAAAGCCCCCCAATGAAATAAATTCCAAAAAATAGGAAATAACACCCAAAAACAGTGAATGAAATAACATCGAAAAATAAATGAAATAAACCCCAAAGCGAAAACGAAACAACCTCCAATATTTGGGAGTTATTTCATATGAAGCAATGACTCCAGAAATTCAATGGCTATGTTATCTCACGGCGTGGCGATGTTAATTGGCCATGTGATTTAACATCGTTCAACTTCATTCTTTGAGGATATTTGAAAGAAAAAATATGTGTCAATAAGTAAAGAACAATTCAAGAGCTAAGAGATAAGATAATTCGATACACTAACGACATTGTACCTCATTTATGTCTCAGAGTGATTGGAATTAAATCGCTTATTTCAGAAACCCTTCAACTCTCATTTAAAATAGGCACACTTGACGGCTTTCTGAAATAAACGATTCAATTATGGACCATCGGTTAGGGGTAGAGTGCCCCGGTAGGGTAGCTGGTAGTGAGCTAGTTTATCAGAGCCGGGATTGCTGCTTCGATTCCTGCCAGAGACTCCGGCTTCTTTCCTGCAGATTAGCGAAGAGCTTCGCGGGATTAGCTTAGGAAATTAAAAAAGGTATGCCACCAAAGCCTTGGCGAGCACTTGGCAGACATTTTGTTTAACACATAATCGTTCTATCATAATAAAAAATATTACGATGGTTCTCTGAAAATCTTTTTTTTATTTACAATTATCATCCTGCGTTTTGGTTGGATCACCCTTTACAATAATTTTCAAGTTAAATTAGCACAACGAATATGTATCGGTATTTGTATGTCTCGTACAGAAACTGTCGACTTAAATTCAAGCCCTTGTCAGATCTTTATAATGAAAAAAAAATATCTACAACTTTGTCAAATGTGATTTAGACAGATCTACAATTTTGTTAGTGGATTGAAATTATTTGTATTGTTTTTGTGAATTTTACGCTTTTAAGCTGACAGCTTTCGAAAAAGAATATTAAAAAATACTAGATTTTGAGGAACCCTGTATTTAATAATTGGGAGTTTAAATTAATTTTTCTTGATGTAACACTCTGTACGACTAACTTTTTATACCCTAATTCATTACTATAAATGGACATTGCAATATGCAGCAAATTGCAGACATTGTATGAGTGATGAGTGAATTGAAAATCACTCATACGTCACCATTTTCATATCATGCGTGCTTGCAGTTTCAAATTGCATACGTTTATTTGACAGCACAGAAGTTTTATTCATTAAATTTATACAGAATTAAATATAATAGAGAGTTTATTATATGTATACTAATAAATGTGTGTGTGTGTGTGTTCGTTTATTAATTTTATGGACCAAAAATCAGATGTTTTTGTTTGCATATTTTTTTTTTATTTAGGATTGCAATTTTTGTATGTGCTTTAGTAGTTTTAACATGTGATGTTTTTCAGCATCATTATTAGAAAGGCCAGAAAACATGTAGTAATTAAATCGAAAGGATTATGGTAAAAAAAACCAAATTAAATTCCAGAAAATGCAAAAATTTTGTTAAAAACTACAAACAAAACAAAAAAAAAAAACACAATACAACAATTTTGTTTTATTTTCTCACTGCCAAATAAACACTTAAACTGCAATAAAGGAGGCAGAGAAAAGAAGAAGGGGCATTTTTGAGGAACTAAATAAACGAAACTTTTTCAATAATGAAATGTTTAAAAAGTTTTATATTTTCATAGGATTTTATTTGGTTTATGGTTAATTATTACACAAAAAAGAAATCAGTTTTGTATTAATACAAACTTTTACATAATTTCAATGTTAATAAGTAAAACAAATGAAAGTGTATGAAACAAAATGTTACTACAAAGTCATATTAAAAACGAGCAGTTTATGAGCTTTTCAAAGTGTTTCTATTTCTTTAGTTCTGGCATGTTAACAAAATAAAACTTTGCCTGTTTTAAAAAAAATATTAAAAGGAGAAATTATACCAAAGAAAATAGTACTTTTCTCAAAATATTAAAATCAAGGCGAAATGAAGGGTCGTTTTATTCCTCAACTACTTATGCAATTGTTCGTTTTGAATAATACTCAGGTTCATGGCTGCTTAACGTTAAACATTTCGCTAAGGAATTTATACGTTGTATTTAGATTAAAAAACGACATAAAAGGCTAATTCTGAAGTAAGTTTCAAAGGATAAAATCAAAGCAGGTATACACGAATGCGGCTGAATAATATTAATTTCAAGATATTTCTATTAAATATTAATTGGTTTTTTTGCCCTTTCGGTATTGGAACAGAATAATATAGATTGATATGAGGGAATACCAAAACATATAAATTTCATTAAATTTCAATTTTATCTGCATTAAAAGCTAAAGAATTTCATATTACACCTAATCTACACCTTAACGAAATTTCCCACGCTCTACCCACGGTAGTAAAAAATTTCACCTACGAAGTGGCAATGCAAGTGGCACAAAGACTCACTCTATTACGTGAAGAACCTTGTTAGGGAAGCTAAATTGTGACCAGTACTTAAGACATAGAGTTTATCATACATCCAGACTTTCATCGTAAAAAGATTTAAAATATGATTCTAAAGAGCGAACAACAAATAATTTATAATTGTTCTAAGTTTTTAAATAAAAGATAAACAGTACAATATAAAAATGTTCAGAAAAACATAAATTTATTCAAATGTTGTAGAAATTTATTAAACATTAAAATATTGGTGTATTAGTCGCACAGAAAAAACAAACAAAAATTGATTTCAATTAAAAAAGTTGTGATATTAATTAAAAAAATTTATTAAATTTGCACCAGTAAACAAATTAAAAGTATCAATTAAACGTTTAATTCATTACCATTTAATTCCCTGGATTAAATGTTTAATTAAAACTGATTTTATTTTTGTTTAATGCTTTAAATGGTGAAAAATGTTGAAGAAGTTTTTCTTTGCGGTATTTAGATATTTATCCACTTTTCCAGTCAACCTTCTATTAAAGATTTTATAGTTGTTTCCGTTACTTTTTAGGCCGAAGTGGTCCACTTAAGCTTTAAGACAGACATGTATTGGGATAACTTGCCTGTGATCTTCAATTATTTGTTTACAAGAGCCACATACCTTGCAACAGTCCAAAGTTCTGGAAAATTGGTGGATTTGTCTCCCGTGGTACAAATAATAATTTAAAAATTAATTTGAAGTTAGTAAGTATCGGATAGGGGAATTTGTCACAGTTTAGGCTCTTCTGTTTGACACTTTTTTTTTACCGTTTTGGATTTTTTATGAATTAAAAATTTAAATTTTTTGGGCAAAAAATATTTTTTTTTCTTCATACATTTATTTATAACTGCGAAACTGTTGCTTATGTAGCGAAACGTTGTTTGAACAGATTAAAGGAATTGTAATTCTTAATTTTTTCAATTTGTTTCAGCTTATTTGGACTAGTGGTTCTCGAGTTATGACAAACAAAAGAGCCTAAAACGTGACAAATTCCCCTATACGATACTAACTAACTTCAAATTAATTTTTAAATTATTATCTGAGCTACCTTGACCAACTTAATGATGCAGAAGTTCTTCTTTTTGGGTCTACTTTCATAAACAATTATCAGAATTGAGTCCCGAATCAATCACCTGAAAAATGTTGTACTGTGTTATGAAAGTTATATAAATTTATTAAAATTATGCAAACAGTGCTAAAAAATGTAACAATTGTACTTTAGGGGAGGGATAAACTACACCAACACCACATCTTTGGAAAAACACGTTTTTTATACTGTTGGAATCAAAATTTTCCTCTATGGATGTGTAAATTCCCATAAGTCTTATCTAATGTAGTTTTTGAGATAGAAAAGTTGAAAACAACACTGCGTCCAACTTGCTTAGACTTTAATTGCATAAAATTACTTTAGTGTGGTTTACCACTGAATTTGTAGACAATTTTTATTTAAACATGCAGATGCGCCTTCAGGTTTTTCTTGAATAATTTGTATAACACATTTCGAAGAGAAAATTAAGGTAAAAGAAATTGTTCTAAGACTTGTATTATTTTTGGGAAATCGCAAACCTTTTGTTGTTGGACTTGGTACTGTTTGTCTCAAGAAATTGAACAGTACCCATCCCATCATGGGAGGTAGAGAACACCATTTCCAATTTAATAAGTAAAGGATTGTTACCTTATATGACGTAATTTTATTAAGGATATCATCGAAATGAAAAAACATATTAGAGTCATATAAAATATGCGAACGAAGGCAAATTTTGAATACAGAAATAGAAGTATTTGTGATTTTCAATATGTTTTTACGGCCTGCTCCAAAGTTTTCAAAGCGTGGCTTGGTGCCGTGTATCTCTCACCTGTAGAGTTTAAATAATATGAATTTTTAAAGAAATAAATTGAAATCTTTTTCTTCAGTATACTCGCTATAGATTTCAATATTATTATCAATATTCAATATTATTATTGACCAAAGACCAAAATCAATATTGCACGTCTATATTTTCCCCAAAGTGTGTAGATAAAAGTATTCTTTAATAATTTTTCGGGTTATCCCCCACATTGATGGGAATTATATCTAGAACACTTTTGTGTATTTTTCCCAGATTCTTTTCCTTTTATTTCTTTTATCATTTACTTTAAAAGTTGTAATTATAAATGTAGTTCTTTTAGTGTTTTCGCCAGAGAAGCTACTGCTGATTTCCAGTTGCAGAACATAGCTACAAAAACATTTTTCAATATAAGATTTATAAAAAACAAATATATCCAAGCGAACTTGTTTACAAATTTGCATTTTTAAATTCCGTAATTCGACTCTATTTCATCAACAATACCTTGGCGCACTTCAAACAGAACGGTTAAAACAGTGAACCAGCGAGTTTTGTTTCAGAAAATGCAAACAGATACATATTTTTGGAAATGTCTGGTGAGTGGATCGAACCGGTTTTGTTACCACTTGCACTCATCAAAACATAGAAAAAGACTTGCTTTGATACAATCTATATATTTATTCTCATAAAGTGTTAAAAGATTTGTCAATATCAATTGTTATCTCAATTTTTGAAACTCTGCTACTCAAAACTTCAAAATTTTTAAGGCAGAATCTCTTGAAATTTTTTTTATTTTAAAAAATTTTAGAAATTTTTTATGACGAAGAATTATGGAGTCGCGGGGTTTTGTGGGTACTACGACTCCGACTCCGGTACAAAAACCGGCTCTTACAAACTTCGAATTTTCAAAAATCACCCAATTTTTATTTTCAGCTTAAGTTAATAATTCTTACAAAGTACAGAAACAGTTCTATTTGTAACAATATCAAAGTTTAAACAAAAGCATCTACAATAAACAGTGAGTTTATCTCTCCTTACATTCGTTAAACTTTGATTTTGTTACAATTAGAACTGTTTCTGTAATTCTTATACGCTTAACAGCTTTATTTGGTTTAATATCTTAAGTTTTTCTAAAATCTTTATGGATGAAGTTTCCTGATGATCTGGCCTAAGCAACCAGTGAAATACGCATAGGAATAGCTTATCCCATCAACAATAAAATTCCAAGTGTTTTTATCAATAATAAAAACTGGAAATTAAGCACGAATAACAAAATCATTTAAAATTTATTTTATTTTAGAAAATCTCCAACGGAAATCGAAATATCGAAAATAAAAAATTTTAATAATTTTATATAAAAGTGACCTTAAGCTTGACTAATTTATTTAAGTAGAATAAATTACGAGATTTTTTTTTGAAAATTTTAGAAAATGTTAGTGCTTGAGTAAATAAAGATTATTTTGTAAATATAACTTGTCAATGCTGCTCCAAATTGTTGCTTCACATTCGGGCACTTAGATTTTAAACTTTTCAGAGAGATTCCATCCTTTGCCATGCTTTTTTAAATAATCCCCTCTAGAGTATATTTATTTATTGGAGCACTTGAAGCCCCCTTCAAGTAATATGTTATAAGTTCTCTGTAAGTGTTAAATTAGTGAAGTTGTTAAAAAACATTAACGTTAATACGGTTTGGACAGCTGTTACATTAAGCATTATTAGATTTATCTTTCGTACAATATTTTTAAACCAAACTCATTCTAAAGAGAGAAACGAATGAACTATTTTGTTAAAAATACGGACGTGTTTTAGAAACCGAAATGAAGTAGATTTAAAATCGAGCAAATTCTAAAAACGACCCAGTAATGAAAGTTCATAAAAATATTCCATTTATCTACTTCAATCTTTAAGTATCAAATATTTTTGCATTTTGTAAATAATTGGATTTAAATTATCATTCGATTTTAATTTCACTTCATTACGATTTCTTTGTCGTTTTTTTTTTTTTGTGAAATTAATTATTAATTTGTGTTGAACGAATTTAACAAAAATATAAGCTAAATTACTCACTAAACATGACTGATTTTTTTTTTAATTCCAACGGACACATACACTTGTTTTGTAAATTCGACTTAAAACTTTAAAAAAAAATTATACATTTAACAGAAAGACTATATATTATTATTATTCGATTAATCGGTTTTACGTTTAGTACTTTAATTGAAATAAGCAACTTTTATCGTCTAAAATTGTTCGAATAATCGAACAAGAATGTACAAAGTATGTATGTATGTAGGTATTTTTTGTAAGTATGTAACTGTTTAAAGGTATGTTATGTTTCTCAAATGTGTATTATTATTTTTTTCTTTACTTAATTATTTTTCTCTATTTTTTTTAGTAGTAAAGAATTTATAATTTTTGTTTTTTAATAATTTAAATGCAGCTGAATTATGATTCATGTTACCATACATTTTCTGTTAAACGTCTAAATTAACTGTTCGATTTTTAACTGTTATAAATCGTTATATATTCTACCCCAACATAATTTTAAAATCAGGCAGCTACAAAACTACAAAATTCTGTTTTTTATGTTACAGCAACTCTCTTTAAAAGAAGGCTGTTACTATTAGCAACTCTTAAATGAGAACAAGAGTTTGCAGAATTATTTATACTCTTGTTTTCTATGTTCTCCGATTTTTTTCTAAGTGCTACAGCTCTTTTAATCTCTGTAAATATCTCATGTGATTTTGTTTTAATGTTACAACTGAGAGTTTGTTAAAATACCCGAAAAGAATTTATTGTAATAACTAAATATTTTTGAACTTTGGTTGAGGATGTACTCCTGATGCTGGTGGAGCATTAAATCTGTAAAACTCTCGTAAAAAATCTAAGATAACGAAAGAAAAAAAAAAACAAAACAATAACAACATGACAAGAAAGAGATACTAGAGCATCCAGAACGACCAAACGAGCGAAAGAAAAAAAAATCTGTTTAAACGAGGTTGATTTCCATGATGTTTTTGTTTTCGAAATTTTGTTGGGAAAATAAAAATTACACCGCACGAGTAAAGAAGAAATGCTCAACAACGACAATCAGGCAAATTTAGCAAAGCAAAAACTGAGAACTGTTAAGGCAGGAGCAGTTGTGTGGTAGAAATTTTGCCAGCCAGCAAACAGAAATACAAGTAATACGAAATCTATGCGTATATCTACAGTATTTGTATATAAGTGTGTGCGTGTGGCAAAAGAATTTTAGCACATCACCGTGTCGCATGTCGGGACAGAGTCAAATACCGTCAGTCCTTAAATTACTTCAGTACGAAGTGAAGCTGTCAACGGGATCGTGTATGAATATGTTTAATACGATGATGTTACTAAATTAAATTCAATTCCACTACGTAAATGCGTACGTACTTATACGACGTACACACACGCACACACACTCGCTTTCACTCACTCAGTAGTCAGTCATTTAATCACTTTTAGTAACTCACTCACTTACAGACAAACGCATAGAAATTTAATTGAACTGCAAATTCGTGTGTTCGCTTAAACTTTCGCTCGCTCTTCGCTTTTTCGCCTTATTGTTCGTTCGTTGTACGTTTCAGTTGACCAAATCGAATTTTTTTTTATTTTTTTTTTTTGTGAAAAAAAGAAGTTATGATGTTACAGATGGATGAATGACAGTTATAATGTTTGTTTCGTTCGAATGCATTTTATGGTATTTGTCTGTGTGTGTTGTGTACGATTATTGTGATTTTGTTACAACTTGTATTTAAATATGTTTGTGTGTGTGTAAACAATTTTGAATTTTTTCCGGTTTTTCGGTTTTTGTTTTGTTTGTGTAGCTTACATATATAAGTAACATATGTAAATGCGAAAAATTTAAAAAAAAATATTTTAAGTTTTATTTAGATTTTTTTCCATAAATAAATAAAAGAAATTAAAAAACGGTGCTTTAAAATATTCATTAAAAAAATTCAAACCAGCCAAATTGTTTCTTTAAATACACATGTGTATTATTGTGTTGTTTAAGTTGAAATCAAAATAAATTATTAACGGGTTAATTAATCATGATGTTAATTTGTTAAAATATATAAAATAAATCTCACTGCTGCTTTTCAGACAATGTGATTGAATAACGAAGTAACAAAGTTTTTCATAAATTATTTATATAATTCTGTATACAACTAAACAAATGAAAAAAATCTCAAAACAAAATATGTTCATCCATGTGTTTGCTGGCAAAAATACGAACGAAGTCAAAACAACACAATTTAATCAACTTATCAAATATTTAATGCAAATGAAGCTTATTTAAATGTGTTTAACAAAAAGGTTTGTTAATTGAATTTACTAGTGACTTATGTATGTATTTTTATATTGTCTGTCTTTTATGAAGATGTAGGTAAATGAGTTTAATGTAAATTTGTCAGTAAACTTTACAATAAAGTTTTAATATGTAAACTGCTAATGATTTTGAAAAGTTCTTAGACAAATGAATTATATTGAAAATTAAATGAAAATATTTAATTGCATTAAATATTAAATATTTCCATTTTAAATTAAATAATATTGTCTAGATTTCACTTGCAATCTAAGGAAATTCTTAACTCAATAAATTTCAAATTAAACAAATAACATAATAAATGAAAATTGATTGGAAAGTTTTGCTATGTTGATTGTGTGCTATTAATGGGAATAAATGAAGTATGTAATCAATCATTAACTAAATTTTAGTTAACTTATTAATTTATTGAATACTTAAAAATAATGAAGATATTCGCATTGCTTATATGTATGTTGTATGTAAATACACTAAGATTTACATATCGCACACCTACTTAAAAAGTGACTCAACTCAAAACTCTTTATTTTCTTAGACATGGATAAAACTATTTTTGGCCTAAAAAAATCGTTTAAAACAAATCTTTGGATCTTTAAGTAAAAAATCCAAACAGATTGTGATCTTAAAAGTTTTTTTTTATTTAAATATTTAACACTAGATAATGAAAAATGTTTAGTTATGTCATTTTTGATGATTTATTATTTGCACAAGTTAATGAACTATTTCATGTCACTTTGGCTGAATTCTTTTCAAGTTTTGACACTTTTGGCAAATTCTAAACAGATACAAGTCTAATTAATATAAATTCTAACAAAGATTTATTTTATCAAAAGTGTCAAAATTCGAACTTAGATTATTTATAATTAAGCAGTAGTCATCTACTTCTCAATTTTCTGACACAACTAAAAATAAGTCGCTTTAATGAATTGCAAATTTATATCAATTGAAACATAAAGAAAGACATAACTAACCGTTTTTTAGCAACAACAAAATACACTGATATTATTTCTTATATAGATAAACAAGTGTACTGTGCATAGTTTACGCACTCTGTCGCATTTTAGTGTAACTAACTGACTTTTAGACAAAAACGTCAAATGTTTTCTATTTCTACCTCAAGAAGGAGACCAATAAAAATTTGTCTTACAGCCTGAATTGAAGTAAAGTTTTTCCCAAAATTAACGAAGGGGTTTGAATTCGTTATTAATTTTTATTTAAGAAATAATAATTATTTTTTTTTTAATACAGTATATAAATGGGGAATATTTTTAGTTTAGTTATGAAAAATAATATCATTGCAAGTGCTGACCATTTTCCGCTTCGCAAATTCGTGCTCTTTCCAACACATTTTCCATAACCCCCGTGTTCATTTTCAAAAAAATAAGGACCACTTATCCTTTGCGATGAAACACCGCACCAAACCGTACACTTAGGTGGGTGTAATTCTCGCTGTTGAACTTCTCTCGGATTTTCCGTAGCCCATAGCCTGCAGTCTTGCTTATTAACGAACCCAATTAATTTTATCGTAATTAAATTATGAATAAAATTATATAATTAAGGTTCAACAATTAAAGCACATTGTTCAATTGAATACTGCTCCATTTGAAATTCCCAAAGTCTTCTTAACAAAATACTGGAAAAAAACCAAAAAAAATTATAATAAAAAGTTATACGCAATTCAAACTCGTTCGGTAATTTTGGGCCACCCTGTAGATGCGGCGTCTCTTAATTTTTTGAAAGGGGCCAATCTATCAATACTGTTAAAAATGAATTCAGCAGATTGGCACGCACTCTGAGTCGCCGATATGTATAAGCCCGAAAAAAATAAATTTGGCGTTGAGTCACGATATGTAAGAAGTTAAGAGAAATTGTAAAAATTATTGTTTTTGCTTTTCGGAATTCTTAAGAAATTCTACTTTTTTATACATTTAACAACATATCGCTGCTTTATGCAACATAGTCAAATCATAAAATAAAAAATTAAACTTGGCAAAATTCCATTTACGTTTTCAAAATCTACCTTTTTATACAGATTCAATCAAATATAATGTTTTAACTGCGGTTTAGTTTGAGATAAAACACTGATTTTTGTTTTACATATAGAGAAGGCATGAAGGAACAGTTTTGCTAAAGTAACTTAAAATTTACGATTTTTTGAGCAGCGATATGAAAAGTTCTTATGTACTTTTAGTCTGACCCTTTAAATTATATATACCCTTCAAATATTATTGGACCACCTGATCCAATTTGATTAAATGGATTACTTGCAAAAAATTGGGCTTTATAAACTTTATTTTGGGCCAAAAGTTAAGTTTATTCTGGTACTTATTTAGATCCTTGCTCAATACGTGACATTAAGTAAAAAAAAGATGTAGTTTCTTTACATTACGCAGTAGTTAAGGAGCTAAGGATCAACATTTGTTTATTAAATTATTTAGTTTTTGATGAAAAAAAAAAAAACATGGCATCGCAAGCGCCATTTATCCCGCTAATATTATAAATGAGAAAGTTTGTATATTTGTGGCGCAAACGCGCTAAAACGCTTAATGGATTTGGATAAAATTTAGTAGAAAGAAAGCATATTGCCCAGATTGAAATAAAGAGTACTTTTTAAAAGGTAAAAAACTGGAAAAATTGGTTCTTTTTCTCTGTTTAATAAATTTTGTATACAGATTGCATATGTTCCAGATTTAAATGTAGGATGCTTTTTAAATAATATACAACGGGAAAAAGTTGGGACTCTTAAACCTTTCTGCCTTTTTGATAAATTTGGTAAACAGGTCTGTTCCATTGGCCGGAATATATTTACACATCCCTTGCTTTTATAACGTGCAGCTGTATGTTGCTCAAGAGTATCGAGTGCATAAGACTTAAATGTGTTGGCGTAATATCATTATTGGTTTGACACATATGCCAAAAATTCGTTGCGGAGAACAACCTAGCACACAATGTCGAAACGAAAATATCTTTGTCATATTTATATTGAAAACAAAGCTAATTTTTGTTTTTTATTATTGTTTTCAATGCAAATATAAGAAAGACATTTTCTTGGCGACATCAAGTGTCAGGCAGGAAGTTTTCTGAAAATATACCCGATAGAATTTTTTGTATTCCTAATACTGCTGCTGACATACATACGTTGTGAAGAAAAATTAAAATTTTTTGAACGTTCATTAACGAAAATAGAAGTTAATAGCATTATTGAATGTGAAAATTATGGTTTTGTGCCACATTCGCCACTTTTCTAAATACATTTTTAAAAATTGTTTTTGTACGTTTTTGTAAAGGGAATTTTCTGCATTCACCAAATAGTGGCGTGTGGAGCAAATCAATACTTAATATACTTAGAAACAGTTAATATGAAGCAAAATTAATGCTTATTATATCAGATACAATAAAAAAATTTGGTGAAACTGGGTTTGGATTCAGAATGGGGGGAATTTAAAATCTAGACACCCCATAACTAACTTTATTTATTTAAAAATGTTCGGTAGGTCAAACCAATAATGAGCTGACGATATAACAAATCATGTAGTGTTGTTTATAGAAATAGTTTAACTTAAAATAAGTAAAGCTGTAGAAAATGTTATGAAGTTTTTTATTAGTTTTTTTTTTTATTTTTTAATAACCCCTTTTTCTTAAATCTTGCTTTGATTTCCACGTGAACGAAGGCACGAGTAAATCCTAGTGTTAGAATTAAATTTTATTTTTAAAAACCTTATGCATTTATTTAATACTAAACGAAAGAATAACATTTTTATTCAGAAAATGTTAAAAACTATAAAGAAAGAAACTTCAACTGAAGATACTAATCTCTCTTAACATCTAAATTGGCTTAGCAGCTACCAGAGTCCTCGGCATAGCTTTTTGCTATTGTACCCTTAATATTGTCGTATCTTTTCATAGTAAAATGTTTTCGCGGTGCCTTTTAAAGACTTGTATTCGAATTCAAGTTTTGGATTTTCAGGGAATGAAAATACTTTTTTAAGCAAAAAAAAAAATAGAATTAATAAATATTTATACATATTTATTTTCAAATAGGAGATTGCATGTCGTACAATCGGGCTAAATTAAGTAACAAATTTAGAAACAACAAAGATTGAAGCCCAGAAGATGTTTTTCAATGAAAAACGAAATATTGGCAAAATAAATTAGAATTATTAACAATAAAACCAGGACCTCGAGCTCAAAAGAAAAACAAGTTCTTTTATTAATACATATTAAAGGTCGAATAAAACACAAAATAAGATGTATTCTGGATTATTTATACTTTATGTTATATCTGAGGTTTCATACTCTGGGAACCTATAGAGTCCCTCCTGATATGACTATTGACTAGAAGGATACATGTTGGATACACGTACTCAATGAGCACCTGGAATTTAATTATTCGTTAGTAGAGAATTCTAAAAAAATTTTTGTTCAGTTAACCTTTCACTGAGCTTTTGTAAAATATGAACCTGCTGTCACAATATTTTGTGTTTAGGTTTACTTTTATTTAAATGAAACTTAATTGCATCAAGTTTATTTTTTAATTTCTAATAAAAGTATGGCAGTGAAATTTTTATTCGGTAGAATTTCTTAAATTTTAATAATCATCCATCAGTTTTCAGAAAGATTCATTTGAGACTTTACCATTTTGCTTTAAAGGTTTTTAGTAAGATCGAAATATTTTTTTTTTTTTTTTGAGCTAAATTTTATCTTAATACCAAATTTTGTAAAAGATTTATGACAATGAGAAAGAGTTTCGCACATGGTTCTACACTACCGTGATTAGAGAAAAAGACAATAAAAGTCACTTACCATTAAATTCCTTTAATATTTTTCTACTCATTAAAATAAATCATTAAAAATATTATTTTTAAGTTAGAACCATCTTTAAAGTTTATATTACAAAATTAGTAACACTAGACTAAAATACAATATTTAAATTTTAGTTTTCTTTGATTTTCATTTCAAAACTTTTCTGCTATTTTACTAAGTACGGCAGTATCATTAATTTTCTAGCCAAAATTTGGTTTGTATTTAAATTATTAAGAATGAAAAATTATTTATTTCGTAAAACACAACGCATCGCCTAAAATTTCATTGAAAGCAAAAACAAATTCAAAAATATTTAAACATTTTGTTGCTGATTCCTATAGAAATTCATATTGAATTTTTAAATTTCAAACACTTCACATATTGTGGCGTTGAACATTTTAAAACAAAATATGAATTTCTATAGAAAGCAACAACAAAATTATGGAAATATTGTGTTTAATCAAAATAAAGTTTTTATGCCCATCCCCAAAAAGATGTGGGGAATATGGATTTTATCGTTACGTATGTAACACATCCAAATAATTGTCCGTATAATGTATTTAAGTATATTCTTTATCATTGTAATATTTTCAGGTGATCTTTTAATGTCCGGCCGTCTGTTTTTTTGAAAGTAACTACAACGGCGATAAAACCATTTGTTGCAGAAAGAGCGCTTATAGATGCTATCTATCTCGCATAGAATATTGTACAAGTTTGATCCTCCTGCCCTGAAGTAAAGACGGTTTCTTGCGATAGTTATCATACAGAATGAGCTAAAGAACACAGTCTGGCATCAAAACCAACTGAAATCGGTCAGTTATTGGATCTAGTTCCAATTTATACGTCCTCTTAGATTAAGTATGTTTCGCGATAGTAGCCACACAAAATCAAGAAGTAGTCCATTATCATATCGAACCATGTTTTTGCTCTGCTACACCCAGACCAATTTACGAAGTGCTTTTTATGACTTTTACATGTTAAATGAACTAAGTTTTTGCTGTGTGTAATACCGTTCTTTACCAACAAGGCACCTTGTTCATGAAATGTACATTTTTTGAAACAGTTTTACGGATCAGGACATATAAGACCGGTCATTTTTAGGAACATATTCTTATTAAAAGCGAGATATGGATCGAAGAAAATATCTGGGCTATAATGCTGATGGACCAAACCTTTTCAATTCCTGTCTTATTTAAGACACTGAAGCAGGAATTCCGTAAGCAATATCCATTGGCCTTAATTCACTTGGCAGTAAGTTTCACTATTTTAAGGTTGATTCAATTCTTTAAAATTGTGGATTACTGTACTTTAAGTTTTTTTTTAAAGTTTAACATTTAGCATCCAATTTCATTTCATTTTATTTACTTAATCTAGCCCATAGGGCCATATGTATATGATTAATACAATAATATATTATGATCAACTTATTTTAATTTGTACAAAAAGATTAGAGTTTTATAAGAATAAGAAAATAAAATGTTTTTTTCTAATCTATAAATTATTAAAGTATTTCAAAAACTGAGGTCGTATGGTTAATATTGTACATATAACTAAAAGTTTTAAGTTTAATTAAATGATATTTTAAACCTTTAAACTTGTATAGCGAACCTTTAAACTTGTATAGCCAACCTCATATTTAAATTCAGATGCTTCAGTATTATGCAAATTGGATTAAATCGGTTAATAAGTTAACTTATGTCGAAAAGCACTTTTTTAAATGGCCGGATTAAAACATAAACTGCCTTTTTTTAGAACGCAAGTGGAAAATCATTTAACTAACATTTAAATCATAAATAATTTTTCAGAACTTATTTATTTACTTCTTACAAATTGCTCTTAACAGAAGTCATATTACACAATCTAAGCTTTAATTGTTTTAAAATTGTGGTGGCTTGATTAAATTAAGTGAAAATTACTTCCAAGTCATAAATCTCTTGCGAACAGAAGTGGCTGGAACTATATAATATATAATTGTACAATACGTAAAAATTAACAATTTTATTGTAAGTGTATGAGCCGCTTAAGAATACAATTATTCATCATAACTCCGCTTGGCGTATGATTGATAAAAAATATATAACTTTAATATAAATATAACTCATACGCATAAATTGTGTTTATGTCGAGGAAATTCTATAAAACTGCCAAATTTTATCTTAAATTAACAAACAAATTTATTTTCAAAATTTTTAAATTTGCCATAAAAAACTCTGTAGTTTCAAATAAATACAGACAACAAAAACTTTTTGTTTATTTTAAACAAATTATGAATGGTATCACACAAATTGAAAAATGTCAATATCAAATTTATTCAATAACCACATTTAAGCCGTTAAAGGCTTAAATATTTATTTCGCTTAAAAATTTTTTTTAAAATATAACAGAAACAAATAAAGTTAAATTGAATTGCATAAACAATTTTTTATGTTAGTGGGGAAAATAACTGGAATTGTTTGGCTTCGGCAACTTAGTTGATAGTATATAATATTGTAGAGAGGAGGAAAAGTTCAGTTGATATAAATTTAATAGGGTCAAACAAATTAAATTTAGAATTATTGGCATCTTTTGACGTACCCAAGAAAGTTTAAAAAAACTTGTTTAAATAGCAAGTGGAGGAAATAAGTGTAAAATTGAAAAAGATTGTATAAAATAAAAAATTATTCAATTTAAGAAAGCTAAACAAGTATGTCGGAAACTAGATACGGCCAAGCCCGGACATACTATACCCTACACCACAGTTTTTACAGACAAATTTTAATGGGTGTACCTTATTTGGGGTCCAAGAGAAATCGTGTATGAGATGAAAATGCATAGGAAAGTTATTTGTGCCAAATATAATCTAGATATAACGAATTATCTTAAAGTAATTTTTTCGTCATACAACGTAGAAAGTGGTTGATATAAATTGTTGCAGGCATAGCATGGGAAATTTTTTGCCGGCATTTCTGATAGTTATCTGACAGAAATGTAATTGATGAAAATTCTTCCATTCAAGTAATTGCCTTTGGATTAGTGTTTTTCATACGGGATCCCGCACATTTATCGGGAAACAATTATTATTATTTTTATTTAATTATATTAACTTTTTCTGCTGATTTGTACAATTGTAAATAAGTTTTGTCACTAAAATTTAAGCCTTTAGGCAAAAAAGTCTTAAGTAAAAAAACAAATTTTGAGTTTTTTGATTGGCTTTAATTCATCTTTTTTTTCTTTTGTTTGGTTTAAATCACTTTAGTCTACCACAACTGCTGTTAATCGTTATCATCTGCTCTCAGGAAAAAAGTCTATAAAATACACCAGATAAATGTTTTTCAATTTAGCAAAAAAAAACTGCAGTTTCTGACTTTGCCAAACGGCAAAGAGATGACAAATCATATCCGATAAGAAAGGCAATGTTTAAAGGCAGAATTAGTCTTTACTTTCTGTGCCGTTCTGTTTCGAAATTGTAATAGTTACTTTTTTTGTAGCAACTTTTCAGCCATTTTTGAGAAATTTATTAATTTTGCACCGTCCATTGTTTTATGTAAATGACATTAAAGCACATAGATTTGAAAAAATTAAATTTTATGAATTCTTTAAATCAAAAAATAGTTTATTTTAATATAAATATGTATGTATTTATTTGTTATTTATTTTGCTGTCACTTACAATTACTTAACTAGTTTTTGATTTTAACAAACTGAACCGCAGCAGAACAGAAATACTAATCAATTTCATAGGTTTTTTAATAACAAAAACAAATCAGCTGATTCGTAACAGATCAGAACGTAAAGACTAACTGAGCCTTAATGCTCTGAAATTTCGAAAGAAGAAGAGCTAAAATGTACAGCATTTTTAATTTAAGACCCAGCTTTATTTTATAAAAATTAAAAAAAGTTGTTCGCACTTGCTTCAAAGATTTTTTGGATTAGATTCTGCAAGAGATGATGAAAAAAGTTATTAATAAATAAAATGCTTTAAAAAGGAATTACAAGTTTTGAAGTAGGTGCTAAGAAAACTTAAAGTGTCTAGAGATTATATAAAGCTCCTTTGGATATAAGGACAAACATCCGTAGAAAGGCAACTTGTTTTATCCTTGAAATATTCTTGATACAAACTAGAAATAGGCTTTCAAACGATTCTGTATATGCTTATTCTGAACTAAAATATTTTGCAATAATTTGTTTTTTAGTTTTATATAAATGCTGTTGACTTTGAACTAATTCTGTGGCAATAAGTGCTTCATTATATTTGTTTAGTTTTATAGGATAACAATTTAAAACTTTAAAGGTGGGTTTAAGAAATTTACTCCGAATTTAATATAATCAGTTCTCTGCGTTTATAGTTTTTTAAGTTTTTATTCCTAAACCCTCCTAATGTCTCAGATCGGAAAATTTTATTATTCCAAATGTTATTGCACATTGAAAAAGAGATAACGAAAAAAGTAATTTTTCAACAACTTCCTTAACATTTCTACAAAATAATTGAAATTTTGTCCATGTCTACTTTTGAACATGAAGATCTTAACGTGCCATTAAGCACTTTTTCCCAGAAATAAAAAAAGTTGAATGTATTTATAAACTTATTTAATTGGCCTTTGGAAATGTTATTTGTTCAAATAAATTAAATTAAATAATATCTTGTATCGATTTGTATTTATCGGGAATTCCCGGGATCCCGGGAAATTAAAAACTAAATCCCAATTTCCCGGGAAATGACAAAGTCTGGGAAGAGAAAAACTCTACTTTGGATATTAAAAGAAACGCTAATTATTACTTTTATATAATTAAATGTTAATGAAACAAAAAATTTGATATTTAAATTCTTTTACTCAATTCAAATAACAGAAAAGACCATTAAATTTAAATGGGAAGACATTTTTAATCAATAGTTATTTCGATATGTTTCATGAAATTTTTTTCCTAGATTTCAATTTAAAACTTTCTTGATTTTTTATTTCCTTTAACAATTCAATGTATTTTTCGCTTAACAATCGACAAGAGTTGAGTTGTAAACCGTAAAAATACTTTGAACAAGAAACTTGTATCAATCTCGATTAAAAATATGTAAATGCCTCTACTAAAAATAAATTTACTGTATTATTCTTTGCTTAATTTTCTATATTGCTGGTATAGTTTAAGTAGAAAAATTGCTTTTACACGGTCTCTATTAAGCAGTGTGCTTTTCAAATTTCCCACTGCTAAATGATACATGTCGTGTTAACGCAAAAACAATTTGCTTTTGTAAATGTCAGATGGAATAAGCAGTGTAAAATTTCTCAATTAGAGCGTGTTCTATTTTGATCTGACAAACCATCTGACATCAGCTGTATTGCTTTTGCAAGTCATTTGTTTATTTATTTATTTACACATATTCTTAAAAAAAACCAAATTTGTTATTAACTACTATAAATTTGAAAGTGAATATAAAAATATAAATATGTAAATATTTTGCAGTTATGAATGATTTAAGGTTATGTCAGATGAAACCAAAAACGAAAATGAGAAAGGAAAAATGTTGAACATTCTGTATTTATAAATTTTGGCGGGCATGTGCAATAAGATATGGATTTTACATCTGACAAAGCAACTGCAAAATACAGATCGTGTAAAAGTATCTTTAGTGAAGTTGCTATTAGCGTATTAGTCTGTGTTCATACGGCTCATGTTTTAATGACATGATTGCTAATTTATACGCGAGAGGGACGAGGGAAAAAGAAACAAGTACACAGATCCATGAACTGTCAGTATGCTTTGCTTTTTCATTCGCTATTTAACTTTCGCACGACTTTCCAAAATAAAAACCATGTTGTCAACATGACATGAATCATTTGAACGCCAATTCATATTCAAAGGAGAAAAAGGAAGAATCATGTCAATAAAACATGAGCCGTGTAAACGCAGACTAATATATAAAAAAAAACTAAAAAAATAAGCTTTTTTCTATGAAAAAAAATAATTATATACTCAAACTGGTATTAACACATTTTGAAAGAATGCTACTTCAAAAGTGGCATTTCTTAAAAACCCAACACCACTCTGTAACAGAGATTGTATTTATGCATTACTTAAGTCAATGAATCCGTGAACCATTAAGACATATGATATCAATAAATATGATATCATTTTTCTCTCCTAAAAACCTGTTAAAAACACATAGAAATATTTGCAGGCTAGACGAACATATTTTTAGTTGGGAATCAACAGAATGTTCTAGATTATACTAACTGCCGAAAAGATTAAGTCGAATTAATTTTTAACGGCGGATAACGCCAAGTTATTAACTATTAGCTATAAAAATCAAAAACTTATTGTTAACTCGAAGTTAAGGTAATAGTAATAGTTAGTGTTAGTTCACAAAGTTCAGTTAGCAGAAAATCTACTTTTATGATAAGAATATCATAAAATATTTCTTGTATTTTTACTAAAAAGAATAATTTCGTTGTATTTTTTTCCTTATTTGATCTAATTTCTAAGCAATGTTTTAAAAAATTGTTAACTTGGTTTTGCTGTTAAATATATTCTACTGATTTAGACGGTATATTCTTTTGTCTTTCAATTTGTTGCACATTAAAATTTTGGTTAATTGCAAAATTCTAAGACAACCTAAAATGTAATTAGATTTGTAACGATTGCGCTTGCCATAAAGAACTTAGGAATAAAAACTTTATCAAAAATTTCTTACATTTAAATCTGCTGTTGGGATGAAAAAAATCTACGAATCTTCGATCAGGAACCACCACTTTCCACTTCCAACTTTATATTTATAAGTAATTAGATGTAAAACTCATTTGCCCAGACTTTTGAAATAGTTTGTGAGCGAAATAATTATTTTGTAATTCTCCAAATTCTTTTGTTGCGTATTGAATATATTTTGTTGCTCTATTTTTTTCGGGGATTTACCAGTTTTATAAAGATATGTGTATCATCAATATGATTCTTCCTTCAATTTCTGATTAATTTTTTATCTGTTTACTTTTTCAAGGAGAAAAGAATGGAGAAGCGTAGAAATTGGCACAGCAGTGCTATCGCTGAAATTTTAAATGAAAGCTGAGTCGCTTTATTTCAAATTATTCTTTATAAGAAGAAACTATTGAAAGTGAAGGTGGTATTGATGATGATACATGTGAATATAAAATGGAAAATGGTGAAGAAGCTTGTGGTATGATTCATTATAAATTACGAAAAACAAAATGCAATGAAGTGCAATTTCTCATGCACGTAATGTTGGAGCTTCAGTAGAGAATATTTTATCAGAAGCACCAGTTAAAATAGTGCGCTGTACAGATGACGTTTTCCTTACCTCTCTGCTATTTTTCCCTTCGAGAGTAAAAAATAATCATTGAAGATTCGAATACATATGGTTAAAGTAAATGTGAAAGCAAATGGAAAGATTTAAAAGAAATCTAGGTTTTAATTTTTGCTGCGGTGTATCGGTATCTGCAATTTTTTTGATCTTGTGTATACGTTGAATGCTTATCATAACGATTTTGTATTGCAAAAACAAATACTTACATGGTTTTATTTGATGATTTTGATGAATGTTTTCCCATGATAACAAGCCCTCTCCTTTGTTTGATGCTATTAGGAGAAGATAACAAAAAGTAGTGTCAAGTTTGGTCATATTTGTGGATAGTGGAAAATTGGGAAGCACTTCTTCCAATGTTCTAAACCTGTCATGAAAATGTTACTTTTAATGAGCAGATAAAATGATTAAACAAAAACAAATAGATGGCCAAAAGTTGTATTTTCAAATAAAGTGGATAAATCCGAATTGAATGACTTTATTTTATATGCATAAGAACTGAGTTTTTACGCCTGCCCGCTATGCAATCATAATATTATTACAGTAACTAATTGTGGGTTATTAAATTCGTTTCCGTACTGTTAAAATTGAATAAAAATATAATTATTTTATGAATAATTTTATTTTTTAACATTTGTGGTTGTTATTCAAAAAAAACAAACTACTAAAAAATAAATTATGTTTTTTCGTATTTATTTTGTTTTGCAGTTTGATTTTCGTCGGCTGAAATATATTTTTTTAAAGTAAAAACTATTATATTTTAAAGAATAAAAAAAATAAAATAAAAAAATTTAAAATTAATGTAAGAATCTTTTGTTTTAAATGAAAAGTAAAAGATCCGGTTTTTAAATGAATTTTAAGTTGTTTAAAATTAATATTATTTTGGGTGTGTGTCTATCGTAAGAGAAATACATGTTGTTAAGGACAGTCAAACTTATAAATCCATTTGCAGTGGAGCTATTGACTAAATAGCAAGCTTCTTCATCAAATTGTGTACCTTCTACAACCTAAAAAAGGGGAATTTGCAATTGCTGTAAATCCAAACTTGATGCCAAATTCACTTTATGCAATTGGTTTGTATGCAAGTTAAATCGGAAAACAATTTGTTTATCTTGCTGCAAAAATAACAACGAGACATAATATTTGCTCTTACTTTTCTCATGTACAAAATAAATAAATAACGTTGACCAAAATTGTTTCTAATTTTTCTAATATTTTTCTGTTCGATTTTATGCTAAACATCTGTAACTTACTTAACATTTGATATTTAATCCAATGCAAATATAAATAAAAATTAAAAAAAAATATTGGCCAAAATGGTCCAAATCTAACAGCAGGGTAAAGATTTGTTTGGTATTAAAAGTGGTGCACTAACTTGCATCATCTACAGCTACGAATATTAACTTTCTATCAGAGACCGAAAAGAACAGTTTTATTGGAATTTCCGTATACCATACTGATCCTTATGAACATGTCTATGATAAAATATACTGATTTTTAAAATTTTGATTTTATTTTTTCGATCAAAATTAACAGTTATTTTTTTGATTTTTCTTTTTTTTTAACAAAAACAGCAGTTTAAAAATAAATATTAAAAAATATATTTATTTTTTCGAGCAAAAATTTAAAGTTATTCTCTAAAGAAATGTACGTGTAATAATAATTTAGTTGACATTTTTTATTTTGTTTTTGATGAATAATCATCATTGGGATTTCGTATGCGCATTAAAACAAATATTTAAAGGCAACTAAATTATTAAACCACGTTCATTTCTTTAGAGAATAACTTTTATTTTCGCTCGAAAAAATAAAAATCAAAAATAACTCTTATTTTTGTTCAAAAAAAAAAATAAAAGTCAAAAAATAACTGTTTTCATCTGACTTTTATGAAAAAAAGGAGTAACTGTTACGGTCCCTACTTTCTATGTACAAGAGTTGATTAATATTGTAGATAAATACAAATTCCCCGCCTTAAAAAAAGGATACTGGCTACACAGTATTACCTAAATAGGGTGTTCAATTAATCGTTTTTGTTCGATTAAACGATTAATCGATATTTGGCATTTTTAACTTATTCGATTAAACGAATAAAATTTTAAAATTAATTTAATAATTCTAAATGCAGAAATTTTTTAAATAACGAGAATCTAGAGAATCGATCGAAGTATCTTGTTTAAAATAGTTATTCGTTGGCTCCTTTAATGTTGTAGCTTCTTTTAATTTTGAAGGTGGAGCATCTTCTTCCAGTACTGTGTTATAGATACTGTGTAAGACCCCTTTTACACTCCGCAAGTAACTTGCGTAAAGCTACGGTCACACTTGTTAAATATTATACGAAAAAAGCGGGACCAACAAGCCAACTAAATAATCATTTCCTTCAATTCCAATATTTATTTTGATTTTAACACCGCATCTTACAAGAAACTGTTTTTTGATATGTCTAGCAGTATAATCAGTTTATTTTGTTATATTAAGACCATGTTAAATTTCACTAACCATTAACAAGATTAGGGGTTACGCTTATTTGGTCAAATATTTAATAAGTGTGACCGTAGCTTAAGTTACTTGCCGACAACAACAAAGTCTGTACAAAATTTTTTTTTCCTTACCCCGACCTTACCGTTGACATCTACAAGCCATGAGTTGCGCAAGAGACTTGCGCAAGTAACTTGCCGAGTGTGAAATGGGTCTAAGTGGCAATTTAGTGAAGTTGTTGAAGAACATTTACGTGAATACATTTTTAATCACCTGTTACATTTAGATTTATAAGATTTTCCATTCGTACAATATTGTAAAAACCAACCTCATTCTTAAGAGTAAAACGCATAAACTATTTTGTTAAAAAATACGGGCGTGTTCTAGAAATCGAAATGAAGTGGTTTTAAAATCAAGCAAATTTTAAAAACGATCCTGTGATGAAAGTTCATAAAAAAATTTCATTTAATGTACTATATTCTTAAAGTTTCTAATATTTTTGCAAGAATAACTCTTAAAAACACGAAATAATTGAATTTAAATTATCGTTGGATTTCAAGTTCACTTTATTTTCTAGAACATACCCGATTTATTAATATAAATCTTCACACAGAAAAATACCAATGTAAAATTAACATGGAAAAATGTTGATTGAGAATCATAGTAAATTTCTGCAAAAGTATGCCCATTATTTAAATTTATCACTATTTTATATTAATTTTAAATGAAAATATTAAAATAATCTTAAATCACGTACATATATTTAATATTATTCACCGTTAAAATAAATAAAAAATTTAAAAATTAAAATATAAATAAATATGGATTCAATATTGAATCCATAAAAACCTGTTTTATATTAAAATCAAAAGTTTATCTTGTTAAATTAACATGCATACTTAGTTAAGTATGTTTTTTTTTTATTTTCATTTTTGAAATATTTTATAAAAAGAAGACAATTCCCGTATTCTTTTAATTAAAAATATTCAATTAAATAGAACATCTAGTTTTCAATGTAGAATGATGACGAAAACCATATCGGGCGATTCTGCAGATGCTTCTTTTGATAAAGAAGAATATAAAATAAGTGAAGCATGTGTTACAGGGGTAAGTGTATTGAATTATTCTTAAATAAATGCATATGTTGTCGCTGAAGCTTCTTCACACTGTTTTAACACACCCAAACCAATTTGATTCTACATGAAATTCACGTTGTTCCAAACTTGAAATAACTTTCATTCAACGTGATTCGGATTGTTATTTCAATAAAGTTTACATTTTGCTCTTACTTTACTGCAATGTTAAATAAACACGAAATATTGTTATTTAAAAAAAAAAAAGTTGTTCGCAAGTTATTGTAAAATCAGGTTGAATTAACATGAAAAACGTATGATGCAAAATTAACACCGAACAATTTTAAATCAACCTTGTTTTCTACGTTTTTAACTTGATTTTTTTCTGTGTGTTTGAGTTAACATACCTTTGTCGGTTTTTCTTTTGTGAAATGAATTGTTAAATTTTGTTGGAAAAATGTAGCAAAAATATAAGCCAAACTAAACTTAGTTTTTTTTAATTTCAACGGGCACATGCGTTTGGTTTGTTCATTTAACAGAAATATTACTTGCCGGTTAATCGGTACAAATTCTACGATTAATCCTTTATTCGAAATTAGAAATTTTACATTATTCGAACAATTAATCGTCTAAAATTGTTCAATTAATCGACTGAACACCCTATAGCTAAGCCAATATAATTTGGGAAAAGTTGATAGTCAGCTGATCGCATTTATCTGTACGGTATTTAAAAGGAAAATAAATAATTGGCAGAATAGAAGCAAATGAGACATTGAGAAAACCAAATTTCTTCAATCTGCATTTTATAATCTTGTAATGAGAAAACGGCCATAAGAATTGTAGTTGGTTCTAAAAATAGTCCTAATAAATTCATTGTTTCTCATAATTTCACTCAAACTCATTGTGGTAGAACTCATAAACTAAACTCATCTGAACGGAAACCTCCTTATTTTTTGTATTTTCTGACACTACTCTTTAATATACTTATGTCTTTTTAAGGCAATATAAATAAATTAATAAAATATTTCCAGCCAGAAATATTTGCAAAAATAGCTTAACTAATAAACATACCTTAGATATTAGAAAAATTCCATTAAACTACAAGTCACTTACAAATTATTAATAAATTTACAATTTATATCAATAAGTTTGTACAATTTGTCAACGGCTTTTGTTCTCTTATCAAAAAGTAAGACACCAAGGAAACCCCAAAAGGGGCCCAACAAACACTTTAATGAGCAAATACTTTAAATAACGAGAACGAACAGTGACAAAGCTAATGTGATTTTTAAAAATGATTTTTCGCTGTCATACCCAAGTTAATGTTACAAAAACAAAAAAAAAACAAATTTAAGGAATTTACAAAATCACAGCCATAAAAAAATTCATTGACGAAAACAACATGTTTTACATGGTTCGAAGAAAAAAAAAACAAAACAAAATACAGAAACACAAACACACTCTGAGAAAATGAAAAATAATGAGTGAATGAATGACTGACTGACTGACTGACTGACTAAATGAATAAAGGGAACGACTGAATAGGAATGAGTTAAAGATTTAGGATGAATTTAAAATGTAACGCAAGAATAAAACAGCCAACAAAAGAATAAAAGAGCTGAGATTTTACCGTCGTCATTGTCGTGATAATTAATTTAAAATGTACTGAATTTTAAACCACTTCTTTTGTTGATGTTGATGAATTTTTTGCTGAATACTTAACGTGATATAACAACAAAATCCATAAAGGATTTTAAGGTCTTGAACAAGAACGCATATAAAGCATACACAAACACGATTTTACTGTATTTAATTAACTCTTCTCGAACCACATTTCTTAAATTAAGTATTATAAGACCACATATGTACGATTATTGACTAAGAAATCTTTTAAACCCAATAATAAAAAAAACACACATTGGGAGTTTGTGCTGGTTGGTATTTTATTATCCATGTGATTTGGACATGGTTTGAATTTTAATTACACCCAACGAATTTTTGAAACAATCATTGGAGTTCTGAATACAAATCCTTAAAATATTTACTTTATTGATCCAAAACCAAAGGCTGATAAAAAAAGAGCTGAAAACCGGTTAATAGGTTCGTCTAGCCCCTATTCCAGTGGTTTTTTTTTCTTCCTGGCGGCCATATTCAAACTTCTTCTAAAACTAAGTCCTCTTTTAGACAGGCAAAGTTTGCTTTGCAAAGTCTTGAGTTTATAGAAGGGAGGGGAAAAGGACGGGGAGTACATTCTTTGCTATACTCGCAAATTCCTGTTGTTTTTCCTTCGTATTTTTTACCTGATGTTGGCTGCAACTTTATATTAATATATAATACAGCGTTGCCAGAAAGTTTGTTAAAAATCATCATTTGGCTAAAATATGATTTTCTTAAAGAGAAAAATCTACAACAATTTTTTTTAAATCAAATTGTTTATAACAAGGGCAAAAAAGTAAAAATTATTAATTTTAAATTTCAAAAGATTTTGTTATTCGTGCTTAATTCCCAGTTTTTATTATTGATAAAAACACTTGGAATTTTATTGTTGATGGGATAAGCTATTTCTATGCGCATTTCACTGGTTGCTTAGGCCAGATCATCAGGAAACTTCATCCATAAATATTTTAGAAAAACTAAAGATATTAAATAAAACTGTTAAACGTATAAGAATTATATGAATACAAATATTTAAACCGTAAAGAGTCTACAAAATTTCATGAGGGTTAGATTTCAGCGGGGCATTAATATTGTCTCCGACAACAATATTATGATTGAATTAGTCCTCCATCAATAAGCCGCAACCATACTCTGGTAGCATCTGAACATTTTATGGTTAAAAATAACTAAAACATGTTTAAAGCTTATAATAGCATGGGTGGTTTTCAACCACAGCTTGTAACTCTTGGAAAAGAGGAATTTTGAAGCAAATTATTATCATATTTAACCATAACATGTTTAGAAGCAACCATAATATGGTTGTTGCTTCATGATGGAGGACTAATTCAACCATAAAATGGTTTTAGGTGACAATAATATGGTTATACTTAACATAATATGTTTAAAATTTTCTTTAAAAATAGTTTTGTTGGAGGTGACAATATTTAAACCTGGTTTTTCTCTGCGTGTAGTTTGTAAGGATCGCCTAAAGGACATTTTACCTTTTTTTAAAAATATTTTACCTTTTTGTATCCTCTAGGGAAATAAAGAAGAGTCAATACCTGGGGTTTGGCAAACATTTTAAATTAGAAGATTTTAGCAAGTCTGTATCTGTTCAGATCGCGGCTGACCAAAGTTTCTATCTGGCACCATGGAAGTCAATATCCTTTGGTACGTTGGTTACGACTTCTGTTAGTACGCGTTTTGCGGGAATTGCTTTCTGGAAGTTTCGCTTCTCAGTTGAAAATATACTTTCAGGGATCACGTGGCGAGCGTGGTTTACTATCCAAAGTAGCAATAAGGGATATCCTAAAAATCACACTAAAGGGCTAAATTTTCACCACTTGTGGCAGAGTTTGTCCAGAGGAACGATCATAGTTCAAGCTCCTTAACCAGAGACGACCCAGTAAAAACAATTTGGGGTTTTTGAAGCACTTAAGAGAAAAAGCGCTTCAATAAGAGAGCTCTTATACAGCAGTAAATTATACAAGATAAAATATACATAAAAGCTGCTATTTTAGTGCTGAGAACGAAGAAAGTTTTAAAGCGAAAAAAAATATATTATGGTTAAAGAAAAATTCTTGAAAAAATGCATTTAAACAAGTAAAAGCAAAACACTCATGAAAATGTTTATATAGTTAGCCCTTAAAAAAGCGCTCTAGGAGTGCTTTGTTTACATGTTAAAAGAAGCGGTTATGGTAATTAGAAAATAGTCCTCCAAAACAGGAACACTTCATAAAAAATCGGGCATTCCATCAGCTGGTTTGAAGCCATTTGAGGTATGAATTCATTCATATAAACTGCTCCTTTTGGAACACTTTTTTTTACTGGGGAGTGTAAAATCTTGCCGGAGTATGCACTCAAATTGCTACATGGCTGTGATGGTAGCGTCACACTTTGGGCGGTTGTATGACACCCAGTGGTTAAGAGCCAATGCGAAGTAGGCTCTAGGGTATGTATACACGTAAATCTTTTCCACAGCTCCTGTACTAACATTATTTTAAAGCCCATGACGGCTTTTTTAAACGGAACAGATTTTATAATCCTAATATTTAACAATTACGATGCACTGATCTGTTTGAATATGAACGATGAATTCTCGCATTAGTAAATACTTAAATAATCTTAATAGTGATTGCCAACTTGCACTATATTTCTGATCAATAGATGTCATCTTTTTGCGAGATACTCATGCCCTCTAACCGTTCGTAACAAATGTTGATTGTTGCAAGTAGAGCACTCCTCTTGGAAGCATATTATGTCAATGCAAATATTAATTTTATAATTGAAATTCCTAACTTTATTTATCATTATGCTGTTCGAGTAATGACTGACTCTTGGAGTTACAGTCTTGAATTAAAAAATGCCTGGATTAAAAAATGTCTGGATTTTGGAGAATTAGCACAGAAAAAATAATTTTCATATTTGAATACGAAAATCGCATATTTGAATAAAAAATTTTTGAATTTTCTGCGATGACGATTTTTGCAGTATTGATAAAAAAGTTTGTAGGTATAGTTATTGAATTTTAAGTCAACAACCAAATTTATTGAGTCAATAAAAAAAGTTGTTACTCAAAATAATTTTTAAAAACTAAAGATATTATCCAAATTAAACTGTAAAGCGAATGAGAATTATAAGCTTTTAAGAAATGGACAAGAGTTGTAAAAATACTGTCTTTACTTTGATTAAAATATTTTTTTTATTGAATATGGAGAAATATTTAATTATTTCATTATAAAATATGTTTTATTGAGTGATATTTTGCAAAGAGTAATTTTGATCAATTTTTTCATTAAATCAAATAAAAAGTTTGGTGACCTAAAATTTAATTTTTAACAAATTGTGTTGTTGATAATTTTCTTGGGATATTTTTTTCTGTGAGTAGCGCCTTTAAAACTTTTTAAACGTAATTTTTTAATTAAATATTACAAATAAAACTGCAAATTATTTTCTACGTTAATAACTAATAACTTAGAACTATAGCCCATTTTAGTGAAATAGACCAGAATCTTTGGCAAGAATTAAAAATGCACTGATAGACTTGCTTATTTCTTTTAAGCATGCCGGGGTATTAAGATATTAAAATTATTTTTAATGAAGAAAACCAATTAAAATTTTCATCGCTATGCGCGTTTATTGAATTAATTATTATGTGTAAACTTCGTTGACCTGTACTAACAATAACTGACACTCCAATGGACACTTAATATGACATCCTTTTTTGTTTTTCTCTCACTCTCACTTTCCAATTTCATTTCCTCCTCACCTTTGCTGTTCTTCACACCTGTTTGAATATAAGTGATGTTGCCCACTAGACACATAAATATTTTCGCTTGACCTTTTTCATTCTCATTTTCGTGATACGGTCAGGTACCAGAAGTCAGTTAAAAAACCAAGTGTCAAAGTCAGATTCCATTCTTATGTTTACCCAGTTGCCTGTAAACCACATGACATCTCAACGATGTGAGACTGAACGTAAATTTAGTAAAACGATTAAATTTGTATGTAACAATGGCAACCATTGTATTAGAAACACTCTCGCATCCACTTATTGTCTTACGAATTGTGTGCGGCTGTAAAGTGTTGGAAATTCTGGTCTGGGAAGTATTTTACACCCACATCACACAACAATTCATTGAAAACAAAACCTTTTTGTTAAAAATAACTGATGAAGATAAATCAAAATGTTTTTGTTAAATTTCTGTTTTAAGAATGATGAAAAACAAGATAGAGCAAAACTGAAGAAGGTTTTTTTGAATATCGATTAATTTATTTTATTTCATTAGGATCAGAAAACAATTAGCAGTGGGAATAAAAATTGAGTCTTGACGAACGACTTATTAAATTGTGGTACTTATTTTTTTCTCACATTTAACATATTTGTATATTTTTTTTTTGGCAAAATGTTGCAACTGAAGTATGAAACGTTTCTTGTGCATGAGAGCCAGCAGGCTCTACAAACATTCATTTATACATGTTGAAGTTGCAGTTCAGAACATTTTTTTTTAAATTGTTGCAGTTTTCTTGTTTCGAGTGTTTTTGTTTTTTAAGTAAAAGAGTGAAGAAATTGATAATATATATTGGCAAGTAAAATTCATTAATTTTTAATTTGTGTAACTTAAATTCAAACGTTTTTTGTATTGTAAGGAGAAAAGAAAAAGGAAAATTGTGATAATGAGGCATTGTTGACTCCGCTCAAAAAACACGGTCAAAATTGTACATCCATTTAAATGAACTAAATTCCCATTGATAAACTGAAACAACTACGTTTATAGTGCAACGTTTAAAATCAACAAATTGTAGTCGGGACTATGAGAAAAGATAAGCTCACTGTTTATTGTTATTGTTTTTGTTTAAGCGTTGATATTGTTACAAGTAAACCTGCGGCTTATAATTATTATTCTTTAGCTTTTCTTTAGCTTTTCTAAAATCTTTGGATGAAGTTTCCTGATGATCAGCCCTTAGCAACCAGTGAAATGCGGCGGCATAAAATAACCCCCCCGAAATAGAACCCTTTAAAAAGTTTGTCCAGAAGACAACAACAACGATTTCGGAGGGGTTATTTCACTATATTTGGGGTGTTATTTCATTTTCTTAATTGGGGGATTATTTCATATAAAATAATTTCAAAAAAAAAAAAAATCATTATGAAACAAGGCCCCAATATATTTTTTTGGGGATTATTTTATTATTTAATTTAATTACGAATTACGATTAATTTATTTAAAAGAAAACTTTTTTGAAGCAAGGACTTTCTCCCCTTTGGTATAAACAACACCGCCTTCGCTAATAACAGCTTCTCTGCATAGCCGGCCTTTGGCCACGCGCTAGAATTCTCCCCTCTATGGTATTCCAAACACCATCTGCCCTAAATAAAGCTCCTAAATTTAAAGCTTTAATTAGCGAAGCCATAGAGGAAAAAATAATAGCGGCCGGCCAAAGGCTGGCTATGCAGTAGAAGCTAAGTTAGCGAAGCCGATGATTGGCATGTCATAGAAGCGGAAATCCTTGCTCCCGGCCGAAGTGCCAGCCATGCTATCTATCACATGATTCTTTAAACCAAAACTGTACAATAAATTGTATTAAACATATTGAGGTCTTGTTTCATTTCAGAAATTGGGGTCTAATATCATATGACATAAGCCCATAAAAATTAAGGTATTATTGAATTTATGTTTAGGGCGTTATTTCATTTCGTTAAGGGTTTCTTTCATTTTCATAATTAGGCATTTATTGCATATGAAATAAGGCATTACACTTTGTGGGGTTATTTCATTTTCATGCCGCCGTGAAATGCGCATAGGAATAGCTTATCCCATCAACAATAAATTTAGTTTATCAATAGAATGAAATGGGAATTTAGCATATTTAAACGAAACATTTTTTGACTCCCTAGAAAAACTATGGTAACTAAAAGCAAAATACTTTAAAATTATTAAATACAAGATGTGATTCTCTTTGTAAAGAAGGCAGCATGTTCCTTAAGAACGCAGAATAATTCTTTCGATTTTCTGAGGGCTTTATTTCTAAATCACCTAGTCTCTCATTTTTGGTAATTTTAACTAGCCGGCAAGATGGCACGATTTAACCGGTCTGAAATCTTTTTATGGGATTTCTTGAAGTAACGAGCTTATGTCAATAAAGACTTAGGCTCCTCAGACCGTTCAGGTTTGCGGCGGTGAATGTCAAAATGCCTTTTTTAAAAATGTAAATTAACAAAAGCAAGACACCAAACATCAGAACAGAAAAAGCAATTTACATACCTCGTTTTTTATTAGTACATTCTGGTTGAAATGTAAACGAAACAACAGCCGAATGTTCGTCATCGGCATTCATACGAATAATTTTATAGAATACTTGTATCGACATCGCTGCAGCAGAGTTTTTTGCTCTATACTCGCGATTATGGGGGTAATTTTGTTGTTCACTTCACCTTGCGTTGAGAAAATTTTCATATAAAATTTTTTGAATTTTTGAAAATATATGTCCATGAGAATTGGGCTTCACTGATCTTTAGATACATACAATTAAAATCGCCCATCTTGCACTTAATTCAAAATGAGTTCAAGATTGAAAACCATCTAAGTGTTTTATAGAGCTTCATATTTTATTCCTTGCAGCATTTTTGATTTAGTCTTTTCTCTAAATTATCGTATCGTATCGTATAAATAATAAAATTTTTTTTATTTCTTTCGTTCTGGTTCTCTTCGTATTTTTACTGGTTTATTAGGTTTTTGTTATTAAAATTAAAAAAAAATAAATAAACTTTGTTGGCTCGTACTCTAACAACCAAATGCGGTTACAATGGATGATGATGGTTCATTCAAATTCATGCATTTTGTAGCCAAAAAATATATAAATTTCATTTTTATTTACAACAGCTAAAACAACAAAAAAATAAAAAGAATAATAACAAATGAATTTTACGTCCAATAGCCTTTGAGCATTTTCTGATGAATTCATTATGAGACTCATGTTCAGTAACCCGAACACCAAAAACTGTAGCAAGAGAACTTGATTTTTGTTGAGTTTGTTGCAGTATATTTAAACAAGAAAAAAGGTGTCAGCCAAAAAAGGTTTATATTTTCCATTTGTATTTAATGCGGACAATATTTTATTCATTTTAATGAATTCACACATTCTTCAGAAAAGTTTTATTTTTACTTTAAGAATTAATAATAATAAAATTAAATGTGATGTGAATGAAATGGAATTATTATGTAGAAGTTTTTCTATCGCTTAATTTCGTGGGAAATTTAATTGTTTTCAATAATCATTCTACAAGGAATTAAATGTGGGATTCGTGGGATTATTGTTTAAGTTAAACTTAGGCAAACAAGATACAAATTACTTTACCTTATGTGTATCTATCGACCATAAGATTAAGTCGATATTTTACTAAAATTCAGCATTGGCATAAAATACTGTTTAAAAAGCGAAAAATATTTTCGTAAATTTATAAAGGGCAGAAAAGAAACAAATTTAAAAATTTTTCTAAGCTTCTAAGATCATAAATAATTAAAAAAAAAACACATACACAATTAACCCATTAAGGACTAATGGGTATTTAAATACCCAAAAGCAGAGCCTTCCTAGAAAAATTCTGGCTAACTTCAGGTAAAAGGTATCGGAAATTGGTTTTTACAGAAAGATAAAGAAAGGATAGGACTACTTAAAAAAATTTGTGAAGTTTAATTCTACCCTTTTTTATTGGGAAAGTTAACGGCTTAAAAGTTAGAAATTTTTAATATTTGGAAAAAGTGAACGACAACGGCTCTGGAAAATTGGGAGAGTAGAAAATCGGAAAATCCGCTTGATGACTTATAGCCTTAGGTGTGCTCTGCTTTAGAAAAAAATATTTGCTAAATTGGTCAAATAACGTTGACTACAGGTTTGATTCAATGGCATGGGTATTTAAGTACCCACTTCGTTGTCAGAGGGTTCAAAACAAATATTTTTTTTTATTTTTTGGCAAGTAAAAATGCTTTTTTTTATGTAAAATTAACTATTTATTAGTAAAAAATTATGAAATAAATATCACAAATGTGGTCCATTATTGAGATAAATTTATCTTTTTAATTTTTTTTGGGACACCAGCATGAAACTGTGCAAAACAAGCCTTTGGGTGTAACTTTAATTTGCATTTTGTACAACCAAACTCAGTTTTGCTGCACATTGACCACTACGGCCACGTTTAATAATTTGCCGTATCATATGGTCAAAGTTATCCTCATGATGGGAGATCCTTCAGCTTTTCTTAGCATGCACTGTAATTTCCAGACATACACCATACCAGCATCCAAAGCATTAGCAAGAAAGCCTCGGCTCATTCCCTTTTATGAGAAGGGAGAAGAGAAGGGATAACATTTTTTGTTTTGGTTTTTTGCACAAGCAAAAGTAAAAGAATACTTTTTTTGATCCCGTTACCATTTTTACGTAACTGTCAAAGAAGCGAGAGCAATCACAACGTGTGTAAAAAAGATACATTCAAAAGAAGTGGCCTGACCACAAAGTCACCTGCCATGTTTTCAGCATCCTGCAGGAATCCTCCTTTTCAGGAATGTGCAGGATAGCTCATAAAGCCTGAGTCGTACAGGTATTCTTGGCTTCCGTTATCGATGCGCAGTTCAGGCGATAAACCTTATTTAGTATCGGTCTCAGTCCACGACGTTAGGGCGGCATTGTTCAAGATTGGTCTAATTGTCGTAACAAAAGACCAGTAGATCATTCTATGCTTCAGCTCTCATGTCATTTTCGGCTTGACGGGTTTGCTCATAAACAAAATTGCTGCATTTGGAGTAGACCAATCCGCAACAGACCCTACCGACTCCTAATGGACTATATCCAGAAAAATTTGGTTCGGTTTACTCGCTAGACATATCCGCGATTAAAAATGAAGAAAGTTGGACGTCCAGAATGCGTGTCGTCAAGAACAGCCAATATGCTCAATCATTTTTGTGTATAACTTTTTGAAAACAAATATTTTTTGATTATAGTTAAATTTTTTTTACTATTTCAAGTTCTATCAGGCTTAAAAAAAACACCCTTCAAATGTACATATGTATGTATAACAACCCATCCTAGTACATCCAAAAGAAGCAGTACAAAGGCTTTCAAGAAAGCATTCGCACTTCTTGCTTTTCCCGCTGGGATAGATTCTACGTACATAGTGAAATAAGCTCACAACACTCAAATCAAGCATGCAATAAATGCGTTTTTTAATTTTTTTGTTTTCTAAAAATCTTGCGTTTTAGAACTCTCTAATAGCGAAGTGGGTAGAAAAATACCCATAGTCTAGGGGCCAAGGTTTGACAGGTAAAAATTAAAGAAAAATGAAATGTCAATATAAATGCCCATAATATCAAATGTGTGAAATTTCATCAAAATCGGACCACGAAATCGGGGGTCAGTCTTTAATGGGTTAAAGCGGACAATATTTGTATTGTTAATTAAAAAAACTAAAGAAACTCTCTTCTTTAAAACAAACAGTATCTGGACAAAGTATTTGCAATATTAAAAAACTCATCGCTGAGATGTTTTGAGGCAAGCGGACCTTTTACAGTTTGTGCAAAAAAATTTACCTATTTTTTTCTTGGCCAAAAGCCACATCAAGCCTGCTTCCGCAATTTCTTCATTTATACTTAAAATCGCTTTTCTATTGGACGATTATTGTTATTTACGAGTTAAATTTGCCTCTAAGTGATGTTTGATATGAGGTTTAAGGTACAATAAGATTCCATTGATAACTCATTGCTCTAAAATTCTATAAAAGAACCTAAAAGGCCACCGTCGAAAATTGTGCAATAATAGAAGGAGTTGACACAGACTAATAATATTTTGCATGCAAAATAGTAAACAAAATTTCAAGTTTTGAAAAAATTCCGTCAAACGATTCATGTACCTCCCATATATCCTTTTGTTAAAAAAAATTTAATTAGGCAACACTTTTAATGTTGAATTGTTGAACATTTTCAAATCTATCTGAATATAATGTTAAAATTGTTGTTCTTGATGTACACTAGGGTAGTTTTAGTGAATATGGCAAACAATTTTTTTTCGAAATTTGAAAGTACTCACGTCTAGAAATGTTCCATTTAGTGTTAAAATACAATTGTAAAAGTTTTAGCTCAATCGGATTTTGTTTTCCCGTGCCAAAAGAGCCCCAAAGTTTTAGAAAATGACTGTTTTTCACGAAGTAGCGCCATGTCTCTGCTGATGAATGCCATATAAAATTTCATTATTTAAATATTTCATACAAAAATATAAAAAACCAGTACAATGTGGTGTTCCGGAAAAAGCACAACAAATTACACTTAAACTCAAAATTTGGTAATTTTTTTTCTTTACATCAATAGTTAGGGCAGCGGAGCATATATTAACAAACTGTGTACTCAGTTATTCTTTAAGTTTAAAGTTAATATTGACGGTTTTCATATTCTTTGCAAAAACAACCTGCATTTCTTAAGGCTATAAAATAATGTCTAATAACGGTGGAGATTTCCTTGAAGTAAACTTCTTTAGAACATTAATTTCTAAACACAAAGGACAAAGAAAATAGGATAATTTTATCGTACAGAAAAATACATATAGCTTTTATTTATTTACTCAGTTTCTTGTTTGTCCATCAAACAATTTTCACTTTTTTTTGATACGGCAACACTTTTTTAAGATTCATTCAGAGAATTACTAATACATTCTTAAAATAAAGGGTGGACTCATATCAAAGCAGAATGTCTTTTTTACCAAATACTAACTTACACATTGTGGTAATTCTTTAAAACAAATTTTTAATAATTTCGTCTTCCTACATGTAATTTATTAAGAAACGAATACAGTACAGTAATTTGATTCAAATTTTTAATATTTAAATTCGGCTCATGCTCATCAAATTTAATTTTCATTAAATTATTTTTATGAAGAAAGGAATTTTTACAACATGAAATTTAATTAAAATTGTTATTGATAATATTTTATTCTTGACCGTGGCTGGGGCTCGAACCCTGGCCGGCAGGTTACCATGTCATGTTTCGATCACAACCACTCCTCAGATGGATTTGCCGTTTTATACTCGCAGCCATCGACGACTACTGACGTCAATAGTCAAACATCAATCCTTAAACCAAATTGTATTTTAACCTTTGGTAGATCGAAATTTGGTTTTTTGAATGATTATCCATTTTAATTGATTTTTCATGTTTTTCCTTACTTTTGTTTTTTCCGTACTTTTGTCAAGAATTTTTTTGAAGTCCAAAGTACATTTTTTTGTGTTTTTTCATTTTTGTCTTTCTTTTTCTTGTTGACCTTTTTCAGCACAACTTGAAGGACAAATATACACATAGAGCTCGTGCCTTAGCTTTAACAATAATTAGTATTGTAATTTGTTTATACATTGGAAGAACATTGTTTCACCTTATTTTTGTAAATGGAACAAAGTACTGTGCGTCGTGTCTCGTCGTGAATTTACATCTGTAATTGGTTTTTTTCTCTATTACGTCAGGTTTTCGAGACACAAAAAAATGTTGGTAATTTGGTGGGCTGAACTTACATCTGTAATTGGTTTTTCTCTATCACGTCAGGTTTTCGAGATACAAAAAAATGTTTTTATTTGTCTTTTACAACAAAAAAAAAAACACTAGTTAATTTTAAAATCAGTGAATTTTCAAAAGTGAATGGCGTTATTTTATCGTCGTTTGTATTTTGTAGGCTCGTTTTCAGGTATAAGAGTCCAGCAATATTCTCCCAGCATGCTTTTGTCTCAAAATCCTTCATAAATTCTTTCAATTTTCATTTATTCTTGGTGAGAACGGTACCCTTGCTTGCGCCCACTGCTCATAGTTTTTTTTTTTTTTTTTTGGAAAAGAATCTAAATGCGAATGAAGGATATGCAAAACATTGTCGGTGTCAGGTCTGCTTACTTGAACAAAAAACGATTCTTTTTAGTTGTCAAAAATTTACTACCACATATACAAAGCAAAAGGAAAAAACGTGTATGTGTGGCATACCATAAACGAAAACAAACGTATACATGCACATGTAAGCGAAATGTAAACAACTTTTGACTACTAAAAAGAACATAAACAATGATCATCAGGCTTCTTGCGCAGACCTTTTCAATGGGCCTTGATTGTGAGTTTGTAGTGTCAGTATTGACTGTTTTACAGTATTGCCAGCAAATACAAAATTAACCAGACTTTTATGCCAGATTCGCATAACAGCGCACCCAGATGAATTAAAAACATGCTTCGTTTCTGCAGTCAATTTTGTTTTTTAATTTGCAGCACAGTGTAATCAGCGGCTTTTGGAAAAACGTAAAAGTAAAAGTTTAATAAATACTTTTTAAATACCGGTGCTTGATTGTTCGTCATCCGTTTTGTCGCTTAAAGGTTAAACAGAAAATCGACTAAAATTTTAGTATGAATTTAGGGTGCCCCGGTAGGCTAGCTGGTAGTGAGCAAGTTATCGGTGCAGTTTATCGTCCATCCGTCCAACTGGCTGGCTGTTTATATTTTCATATTCTTTTCGGCGTAGTCTTTTTTCCCATTAACAATCTACTTATTTTGCTATAGAAATTAAATTTGATCAAAAATAATTGTATTATTACCTCAATAATCTTACCAAATTTTATTTTAATTGGTCCATTTGATCATAGCTCCTATATAAATACCACTCCCACAAATATTTTCTGTACTAAAATATATTATTTGGCGACGATAACTTTTATATTTGGGGTATTCACAAGGTAGTCATAACGTTGTAAAGTCATATGTCTTAAAATAATTACAAGAAATATTATGACTGCAGTGGGCGACCGCTTATAATTTTTATTTCTACTGTACAGTTATGACGCATCAATGAACACAGCATTAAAATTTTTATTTTGTTTGAAACACAACAACATTAATTTTAAACAATTGTAATATATCATTTAGGACATTATGACGATATGACTTGATAGCACACCTTGTGAATCCCCCAATTATTTATCTTGGCAACATTTTGTGCTGGTAGGTTAAAAATTGACAATTGTTCGTATTAAATTCCTATCTTAAAAGTCGTCCTTAGTTTAAAAAATCTCCTACAGATGTAGATTTCTAGCTAATACTCGCCACAAAAAACATTTAGGCGAATTTTAACAGCATAAAATAATTTTATATTTCACAAACGACACAACAAATTTTAAAATATTTTTAGATTTATTAATCAACACAATAATCTCTTTCATACAAGTAGACTTATATTGATGATGATCCAACTTGGATTGCAAGGACTTTCAAAATGTTTTTTTCTTGCACAAGGAAAATTTAGAGTATTTTTTTATTAAATGCCTAATATCTCTGAAACCAAAGGTGGTAGAAAAAAACTTGTTTTATATGCGTAACCAGCTGACAAACATGTAGAGGTATCAGTTATTCTGATATCAGACAATTTTCACAAAAAAAGGTTTTAAGGTCTTAACCAAAACTACGAGATTTAAAACGTCCTTGCAATTACAGTAAGATAGCCTTTATATTCAGTATTGTGGCCCTACTCACCTAAAAGAGATTTTTGTTAAGGTAAATAATGCAGAAATTAGTTTTAGGTTAGAAATTTTTAACTGAATAAAACAAAAAATGGTATAAATCATGCAAATTATGCATGTCACTATATCTTTAAAACTAGAGCTGATAGGTAACAAATAATGTAGCTATCGTTATCAGTAGGTGAAAATACAAAAGAAGCAGCTATTTTTTTCAGAAAATAAATAAATTTCCATTTTTTTGTGCTCTGTTATCGTTTCGTAAAATAAAATATTTAAGTGCTTATTAATAACAGTTTTGGGAAAATAAAATTTTAAAATTGTCCGAAAAATTCGTAGAATGTTTAGTTTTGTAAATAATAAAAAACTGGGTCGAAACTTTTACAATATTCCGAAGGACATTCGCCCTTAAAACGTTTGAAATTGAAATTAAATAGACTTTGAAAATGTTAATTTTTCCATAAAATTTGCATTAGATTTAGCAATTATTTTATTAACAGTTTTTATAGTCTTTAAGTGATGTAAAATGAACAAAAAGGTATCCCTTTTCTTCTGTCATCCTTTGCTTTCAAGAAAGTGTACCTTCACCCAGTGTTCGAAAATAAACAATAAATATCGCTCCTTAGTGTTCGCTTCGGTAGAGTTGTGGAAAACACAACCGCTAATATTGTTTGTGTATAAAATCATTGAAAAAATAATGTTTCCCTGTTAGTCATCTTTCCAACACAAAAATTACACTATTTTTTTTATCAAACTCAACAAAAGATGAGAACATATAATTTTGTTCGGTTTCCTTTAAATTGTCAGCCTTTATTGTGTTCGGTTCGGCTCAATTATGTTCGTCCCTTTTAGGTGCTAAAAAAACCAAACATTTTTTACAAAAACAAAATACACATACGAAAAAAAAACAAAAAGCCAGCAAAATAATATAACACAAACAAAACATATACACACACAAGCTGTTCGTGGTATGGTCGTTGCTAAAATTTTTTGTTTGTTCATTTCATTATCCATGTAAAAAAAGAAACTTTTTAGAACATTAAAATATAATGTTCGACTACAGTATCAATACAATTATTTTGTTTTTTAACAACGACAATATATAATGTTCGGCCCTTTCTTGAAAATAGTTACGATCGGTATTAAGAGTTGTATTCGTCTACAGAATCACTAAAAAAATAGATATATTTCTTGGGTATGTGAGCCAAACACTAAATAATGTACTGTTAATTTTCGAACACTGCCTTAAACGAATTTTTTTAAGGATTATTATTAAAAAAGGTGCAGTGTTATAAAGCCATAGGCAATAAAGGCATATGTTCATGTTTCAGACCACATTGAGAAATAAGGCTTTATGGCTTAGTTACCATATAAGAAGTGAAATAAGGCTTTTATGGTTTACCTGCTTATTAAAAAAAATGTTTGCTTAATATGGCCCCAGGAAATATGGTCCTAAGAATCAAATGAAAATTTACCCGAATAAAAAATAATAAAAAATTGCCCCAAAAATAAAATAAAATATGACCCTAAATTTGGGCAAATTTTTTTCATGAATACTTTGAAAAAGAATATTTACACAAGTCAAAAAATCAAACTTTAATGCAAGTCCTTAATGGCTATCGGTTTTCAAACAAACGGACTAAAGGCCCAACTATAATATGCATAAGCGGGCTTAAGATACTGTCAAAAATTAACAGCAAGCCTCTCAAAAGCCTTCAAAAAAATAAAAATAAATTCAAAGAATTGTATTCCGTACGGAAAGTGCGATCTGTTTTTACAAAATCACTCTCTGAGTAACCCTCAATCAGGATACCTGTACGTATGAGTAATATTTGCAACATATTTATAAAAACATAAAGCCCTAATTTTGAATAATTTATCGATTCCGGTAATTTCTAACACCAAATACTCTAGAAAAAATAAACTCACTGATTATTGTTGTTGGTTTTGTAAAAACTTTGATAATGTTACAAGTAAAACTAGAGTGTTTATAATTCTTATTCGCTTAAAAGTTTTATTTCTATAATATCTTGAGTTTTCCTAATAGCTTTGGATCTTTTGATCTGGCCAAAGCAGCCAGTGAAATTCACACAGGAATTGCTTATCACAACAACAATATACTTCAGCATTTCAAAAGTATTAATTGAAAATTCAGCCGCCCATTTAAACAAAACCTTGTTAGTACTCTTTGTTTATGATGTTCCTTTGTGTTGTCGCTATCGTGACAAAAGTTATATTCCGGGCAGATATTTCTACGAAAAATAATCAATCAATAATCAAATAATCAATCTTTATTAAAAGAAAACACTCTTTACATACGGCATTTGCACCAAATTATGTCGCTTTAGATAATTGCTTATAGCTACTATCGTGTCGAAAGGCTTATTTCGGGGATACCTTTGTGCTTGGGCTAAATGAAAAAATAGACCGATTAGGCTTATTATCAGTACAAAATATTTTTTACATATAAAAATAATTCAGGATTAAGATTTTTTGTAAGTACTCCATATCTTGTACAGCTTTATTCACAGAAAAAAATTATTTTCATAATTGAATATGAAAATCGCAAATTTGATTAAAAAATTTTTAAAATTGTTGCGATGACGATTTTTGCGGTATAGATAAAAAAAGTTTGTTGGTATAGTTATTGAAGTTTTAGTCAACAACCAAGTTTATTGAGTCAAACATAATTTTTTTCAACAAAATTTTTACGCGACTTATAAATTGTTGGAAATGAGGAATAAATCAAACGAAATGT
The DNA here is from genome assembly GCA_949318255.1 of Pollenia labialis. NCBI lineage: Eukaryota > Metazoa > Arthropoda > Insecta > Diptera > Polleniidae > Pollenia > Pollenia labialis. The sequence continues at coordinate 114,295,575 of OX439139.1, read as the reverse complement.
TTATCGAATCTTTATTTATTTATTTATTAATTACGATGTGCTAAATTTCCAAATTTTTTGATAAACATACTTAAATTTATTGTAGGTGGATAAGCTTGTTCCTATACGCATTTCTCTGGTTGCTTATAACAGAATGATCATCAGGAAACCTTTTTCCAAAGACTTTGGTAAAACTAAATATTATACAAATAAAACTGTAAAGCGAATAAAAATTATTATCTATTAAAAATGGCCAGGGGTTGTATAAATGCTGTCTTTACTTTGATTCAAATACTCTTTTTATTGAATATAAAGAAATATTTAATTATTTCATTATTAAATATGTTTTACTGAGCGCTATTTTGCAAAGTGTAATTTTGATAAATTATTTCATTGAATCAAATAAAAATTTTATTGACTTAAAATTTTATTTTTAACAATCTCAAACCATTGTAGAGCCCAACCCAAAAGTCCGATCGAAATAAATGGCACATCGTTGGAAAGGTAATTGAATGCCGTCGATATGCTTAAAATTTCTATCTGATAAGAAATGGCTGAGTTATGGCACCTCAAAATTCAAAATTTGCCTATTTTTTACGTTTTTTTCAAAATTTTTCATTTTTATTTCGTTTTTTTTCTACGTTATAGTAAATATCTGAAATGTTTTATTTTTTATCCAAATAGTATATTTCATTACCAACATTTAAGGCGTAATTTGAAAAAAATCGGATGAAAAATAAAGTTTTTGTTAAGGATTTTGTGGAACGACAATATTTTCATATTAATTGCTCACACACTATATTCGGTGTAAATTCAAAAAATTTAAATTAAAATGACGATCGACTTGAACTTTTGCGTTTATTTTCGGATGGATCTTCGCGAATAAGAAACCAACAAGAGTCCGGCATTATTTGTTCATCCTACCAGCCTTTGTAACGTCTCTCGATTTCTTCCTTTTCCTGGTGAAATCTTTCACCTTGTTTATCACTTTCGGAGCCCAAATTCGTGGGGAAAATATCCAAATGACTGAATAAAAAGTGTAATTTAGGTGTCATATTTGAACCTAAAAGTTAAAAAGAATAAAATTTCAAATGATAACGGCCTTTCACTCAACGCTTACCAATATCATTGAATTTTTGCAGTAGTGTATCGATCTTCTCAGCGCAAACAGGACTTCTATAGTTTCCCGATGTCCTGGAATGCTTCCCATGCCTCCAAATGAGGTGGACCTAAATACTCATTAAATGCTTGGTCACCGAACAGAGCCCGAATTTGAGGTCCATCAAATTTACCTGCTTCAATTTTGCTCGCTGTGGCTCTCGGAAATTTTTGTTTAAGGTAATTCATGGCAAGACTGTCTTTTGCGAAGTGGGCGTACGCACGGAGAGTACAATATCAAAAATGACCCACTCATTCCTCAGGAGAAGATAATACTTCCTCCATCCATATTAAGCTTGGGTTCTTTACAAATATTGTGAAAAAGTTGCCAAAAGACATAATAAAATAAAAATAAACATTATAATAAACGAAATGAAAAAGTCAGCTTAATTTTAATAAATTAACGACCAATTTTAATTAATTAAATTATTAAATATGTTTTAATAAACAAAAAATCTTCTAAAATCTGTTTAAAGCAAACATTTAAGATAGCATTACAGTTATAAAAGAAACCCATATCTACTATCCAAAAAGTTTCTGTAAAGTAAGATTTGTGTTAATTACAAATTAAACCAAATTTTCCTTGTCTGCCTTTTTCACCTAATTATAAACATTAATGAAAGCGAAAAAATGTTTTTAAATCATTGAAATTATAATTTTATCAAATTTATATGATTCTTTATTCCGTTCACAACAAAAAAGGACATTTCTCTTAAAATATAAAGTTTAAAAAAACGCATGTTTCCTTCTAGAGGATCAAACCAGGAAAAAATGCAGACAAACTCAAATAGCACAAAAATGCATAACTAGCAAAATTACTAAAACATGAATAATGTTTAAACTTATGCTTATTTTGTGCACTTTTTTCCATTCGTACACTTAAATATTTCTTTAACGAATGTTTTTTAAAAGTGTGTATGTTTGTCTGAATGTTGTTGGCTGTGGTGGTGATGGTGTGTAATTCAAATTGGGCTTAAAGTACTTTCATACAGGGGATATACCATGTAATCTTGTGAAATCCACAACAAACTGTAAGAGTGCACGAATGAAATGTGAGCAAAAAAATTTACCCAGAGAATGATTCATGGTTAAGTCTTCCACTCTGCTCCTCCTCCTCCTTCTTCTTCTCCTCCTCTTTCGCATAGTGTTGTACAACTTTTCCTTTTCATCTTCCTTTTGTTAGAGTTCTTGTTGCACCCTTATCCCAAAGTGTATGAAAGTAAATAGTTTTCATGTAAAAGAGAACTAACTGCATAGAAACATAGAATACCACAGAAATGCATACAGACACACATAAAAAGAATATTTTATATATGAAAAGTTTTATGCTCGTATCAAGATAAAGTTTTGCATTTTAGAATTTCTTTTTTTATTCTCCTTTTTTTTACTTATTTAAAATTTTATAATTTTGTTAAATAAAATAAATTTGCTGCAAAAGTTTTATAAACATACTCTTTATGTGTGGGTTATTTGTTGCATTAGATGTGAGTCACCTAATACATTTAGAGAAGATTTATTATCGTTATATAAAAATCATAAAAAATTCCACACACAATTGCATTTATATTTCTTTCAATTTCATATTCGAACATTTTTTTTTCTTTTAGTTTTTATGATGTTTTGAATTACACAAGTAATGAAATGTTACCGAATTTATTGATGTTTTAAAAGTTTTATACATTTATCTGAAATTTATTTTTATGTTAAACAAGTTTCCCTCTGCTGATATATTTTTAATTCCTTAAGCCTGTAAATGAAATTATAACATATAAAAAAAATTTTGTAGCTCTAGCTCGACGACATGAAACCCTTTAACATTTGCAGGTACCCAGTAAGCAACATTAGTCGAATATGGATTAAAAATGAGGGAAATTTCATCGGTATCGATTCTATTTACCGGCGAAATTAAGCAAATGTTTTCATAGGAATCGAAATATTGTACATATTTTGACTAGCTTTTTTGTTAAAATATGATAACATATTCTTCAAATCTTTACCTCTATTATGTAAGTCGTTGTCGATATCGACGTCAGGTATATTTTGAATTTCCGTAAGTATTGGACCTAGAAACATAAAATTCAAGATGCAATGTCCTGAGTGATTGAGAATCTGTAAGAGGGCTTTTTGGTACTTTTTGTTCTTCAACTGGTACTTTTTGAATTTCCGTTAGTTTTGGTCCTAGAAACATAAAATTCAAGATGCAATGTCCTGAGTGAATGAGAATCTGTAAGAGGGGTTTTGGTATTTTTTGTTCTCTAACTGGTTCTTTTTATATTAAATTGGTACTTTTTTAATTTAATACTTTTCGTTGTTCATTAAATAAAAAAAAGCAAATATAAAACCGGTACTTTTTTGACATTCTGTCCTTTTAGCTAGTAAACGTGTAAAACATGTGTTTTGGAATTTTTTTGTCCACCATCAAGCTTTTAAACCAATACGCGTAGAAATAAATATATATAACATTTGTAACTTATCGAAAAAATACAATTTCATATATGGTACTTATTCGAAATTCGAACGTTTAAGGGGTGAAAATTTTACCTACGTTTTTTTATTTTTTCAAAGGATTTTTTCTCCACCTATTTATCTTTCATCGCAAATACCTCATACCTCCTAAACTAAAAGAGATACAAAACAGAAACACTTATGGTTGTTCATTAGAAAAATATGCGGTATAAACAGGTAAATTCGCTAACCTCATATCTCTTAAACTAAAAGAGATACAAATAAATTTAAATTTAATTTAATTTAAAAGCGGACAGGTGTCTGGTACTTTCACGGGTAAATAAAATTTATATCACATTCGTAGCTTATCTAAAAAAATACAAATACAGATTTGGTACTTTTTCGAAATCCAGACATTTAAGGTGTGAAAATCTTACCTAATTTTGTTACTTTTTCAAAATCTGTTTCTCCATCTATCTATTTAATATAATAAAATTGCAAAGCTACGGACTGATTCATCATCGCACATCCTAAACTCCTGAAGCTAAAAAGCTAACTTTAGGAATAAGGAAAACTAAAAGAGATCCAAAAAATAGGGGGTTAAATGCTGGAATTTAAACAAGTTAAAACCTAGAAAAATAAACTTTTTCATACAGCTATGTCAACGAAGAAAAAGGAGACGCTAACGAAGTAGCGGGTTAAATGCAAGTTTAATAATAGTTTCATATAAAAAACAAGCCTAAAATTTTCGAGATTGCACCCTATTTGGAACCGATTTGAAACATTTCAAACATATACGACTTCGGTGTCGACGACTGTCTTAATAAGACTGACTATCTGGACGCACCATCTTTATGAGATTTTTTAACTCTAAGAAGCTTACACGAATATAATCGGCAGTTTATTTGTGCCTTTGTGAAATTATAGACCGTTTCTCACCATAGTCTTCATTTATAGTAAAATTAAAGTTTATCCACAGTCAGAAATTATCTATTTTTAAATTCCTTACAAATTAAATAACAGAAAATAAACAAATACACGGTTGGACTTTTTGGTACTTTTTAGTTTGAAATACTCGCAAAAAAACAAAATATTGCACAAATATGCAACAATAGTTAAATAGATATTAAGTACATTATGGCCACCTAAAAGTGTTTTTTTATTTGCTTATGCACTTGACAGACTTTTCGATAATTTTTGACAGTTGCTTTTAAGCTAATACATGCATGTTCTGGTTGGGCCTAAAGGCTTTTGAAGAGGCCAATTGGAAGAGACAGTTTGTGGTTAGGATTCAGATACGGCATATTTGGAATTGTATTACCAGCAGTTTTTACAGAGGCCAATATTGGACATTCTACTTGGCCGGAAATTGTTTTATTTAAAAAATCATAAGTAAAAATAATTATACGCCAGGAATGGCTTACCCAAGAGTCTTTGAAATTTTGGGTGAATGTATTGCTGAAGTTTTAACTTTTGCTAATAATAAACTACATGAATCGTTTCCATGAAATGATTATAAAGAATTTTTGGAATAAGTTATAATATTCTTTGGTGGCAGCTCTCCTCCAGGGATGAAATTTAGCAAACCTGGTGCAATACACCACGCAATATGGATTTCGCCATCTATATACTGTTTGAAAATAATAATTTTTCGCAATCAGTTTCCTTAAGTTGCCGGTTTGGAAATAAATGGTTTGATGAAAGCGGCCGGCTTTATTTAAACAGATTCTTAAATTTTTTTGGTTTGATTCTTATAAAGCGCACAAAGCACATAATATTATATTTTAAGAAAATTACGGCCAAATCCTCGCCAGGCTACGGTGGCATACCTCTTTCCGATGTTCCATATTTTCAAAAACTCTGGGACATAATTACGAATCAATGTCGTCAATGTGCCGAATTATCTCATCCCTTAGCATTTGAATTGTACTTGGCTTATTGACGTACACATTTTCTTTGAAGCGTACCTAAAGTGAAAGTCCAACAGTGTCAAATTGCATGATAGTGGAGGCAAATTAACATTTCCTTCAGACCCGGTTTGATAAACTTTTCGCACAATTCTACTGATTGTGGACACATATGGTCGATTATGCTGACCAAAAAATCACGAAAAGCACGAAATTCATTTTGATTTAAACGCCCATTATCGTAAAGGGCATCTTCATGGTTGAATTTGCCAAACACTCCAACAAAGAAATTTCAAATTAAGTTGAGCAAAAGACTTGACTTTAAGGTATATCTCCCAATCAGTGTTGCCAAAACTTATTGACGAAAAAAGGCTAGATTTTGTTTAAAAAAATGCTAAAAAAAATGTATATTAAAAATAAAGAAAAATCTTCATTAAAGTAAGGGTGAAGCACATTTTTATAATATGCTGCATTTTGTACTTCACCTTCCGCGACGAGGTGTCTAATTGGCATTTACAAAGGATTGTCAGATAATCGATTGTTGCAACCGAACTGTACACAGCACATAAACTTAATACCGCCTTTGCTGCATTTTTTTGCTTTGTTGTTTCTGTATGTTGCTACAGGTCACTTAATTTAGACTGAATATCGCATTTGTATTAATTGCAAAAGGTTTTTTCATCTGTTTATTTCACCCATTCTTTTCACTTTAGGTGCTTTATCTCTGTGAAACTTTTGTGAATACGTTTTACTCGAAATTGAACTATTTTTAATCAGGCGTAAGTTCATAAAATTTTTGAAATTTTTTTCGTTTTTTTATTTGTACATATTTCAGTTTATTTATATCCACATTAATCAGCATTTACATTGTTACATTTTTAAGATTAATTTAACGTTAGAATATTTCGTTTTTTCACAAATATTTGTATAACATGAATATTAAAAATACCACAAGAACTAAAAAATGTTAAAATTTTTAAATAATTCCACAAAATATGCTACATTCTAAATCAGTTTTTTCATGCCAAATGACTTTAAAAAATGCTAGATCAAGCATCAAAAATGCTTAATTCGCAACACTGCTCACAAGGTACATCACACAATATGGTTGAACTACCCATTACATGTACTTTCTGTGCTTGGCAATTTATGGTACCTTTGTATATCAGTCGTGGTAAATTTTGACAAAAGTTGTTTAAGTATTACAATTAGTTTTTCTTAAATTTCCGACTTTTTTTTTGTTATCGACTCGAATCCTTCTATCACACTTATATAAATAAAAATTATATAAACTTATTCTTTTTTTTTCAGCAGCACCAATCAAGAGAACAACGCTGTTTTTTTTAAACATTTCATAAAAGAAACCACCGGAAATAAAAATGAAAACTGTCAGTGTGGAGAAAAAACCAAGCCCGAGTGTTAAGAAAAAATATTATTTACAAATGCAAAAGAAAAAAGATTGTATACTTTAACATTTATCATAGATACGCGTATATATGAAAATGCAACGTTCCAAGTTTTATGCATCTCATACTTGAATGAATAATACCTTAAGACAATTTCCTTTTTTGTAAGCCAAACAGATTTCGCTGCCAACTAGAAAAGTGTAAGAAATATAAACGATTTTAACGGGTTTCCTGTAATATATTACTCACACTAACACAATTTTACGCATTTCCGGTTAGTTTTTATGTTACTGCTGCGGTTCTTCAGCAGCCTCACACATTTGCAGCTACAAAATAAGAGATAATCGCGGGCAAATATTAAAACTATTAAAAAAAAGAACGAAACTTTTTTTTTTAACAGAAATATTTACCAGCATTTATATGGATATTTATGTAAGTGCTTATGTGTGTGTGTGCAGATGTGTTTGAGTCTGTGTCTGTGTGATTTTGATGTTCATATTTTTTTTTATAAAATTTCCATTAAAAACCTTCAAAAGAGAAAATTGGAACGCGTAACAACCAAATCTGTTTAGTGTAAATTTTATTATTAACAAAAAATACTAAAAATACATAAAAAGAATAACGCAAAAAAAAAAAAACGTAAATAATACGAAAAATCACAGTTGTTATGGATTTTTATCTTGACTATGAAAGATTATTGCATCTGCAACCAGTATTAACAAAAACCTGGTAACCAATAATTTTCATAAAAATATTTCAAACGAAAACATCAAAAAAACTAGCCAACATTCAACAACCACAGCATCATCCACAAATACGAGCACAATCAACCAAAAAACCAACCGATATACATCCAAACTCATATTGAAAACATGAAAGCCAGATATCAGATACACGTACTCCTGTTAACTCTTTTAACAATGGGTAAGTACAAAACTTCTTTTTTTATGGTATTTTTTGACAGTTCCATTGTTTTTCCCAAATTTTTAACCAATGCAAAAAAGTGAAAAGTTTTTTATTAATATTTATTCTATAAAAATATTGATTTCCATAAAAAAAGATATATAAATCTTTTTTTTTCTTACAAATCATTAAATGAGAAAATATATTTTTTTAATAACATATCAAGCCAAATGAACGTTCTATGATTGAATACTTAAAGTCATATACATTATGCGAGGGTTAATTGATAAGTTTTTTAAACAAAATAAAAAATAAAGAGAAATTTAATGCCGCCGCGTTAATAAAAACAAAAAAGGAATGAACAAATTTTATTGAAGAATAAGTAACTGAAAAAAGTGTTAACTTAAATTTATATGTAATTTAAACTCAAAGCAGCATGGCGAATTCAACTGCAGGTGTTGTCGGAACTACAACAATCCAAAAACAACAGAAAGAACATAGAGTTTTTTGCAGGGCACTGTTAGTGCCATTAGCTCAAAATGGTAACCATTATTAGCAACACACTAAAAAATCAAAACAAATAAGCTCGAACTGTCTAAATCAGATGCCGTTTCGACATCACCTGTAGTTAATTCGCCTTGAACAGCAGTAAATCAGTGCCACATATACTATATGTTGTGTTAAAAAATAATAAGGTGGCAGCACTTAATAAATAAATAAATTCATTTGGTTGTACTGGTAGTGTACGAGATTAAATTGAACTCCAATTTTTAGTTTTTAAAATAAGCAGGTCTTTATTAAGCAGCAAGGCTGTTAAACTTGTTTTTTTTTATGCAGCTAGGCAGAAACTCTGTTGTTTTACGTTATACGTTTGATCAAGAAGTAAATTTGACATAAACAAAGAAATTACTTTTAAATCTGAGCCTAGCTTAGCTTAATTAATAAAAACCTGTTTTTTTTGTAGGTTTACATACAAACAGTTATTAATAATATGCAATTTCAATATGAGTTACGATTAAAGAAAACAAATTAAAAGAATAAAATAAAAATAGTTCAGTGAGATAATGAGAGTAACAGAAATTAATTACGGTATATGTAAATACATAGCAATCTTTAAGCATACTTAATTAACATTGTGAGAAATAAACTACATTTATTTAGAGCTGCTGTTAATACAATGTAATTTGAAATTAAATTTAAAGGGTGAAACAAAAATATGAAGTTTTTAATTTTTAAATAACATAAGAATTTTCAAGAGGTAGTTTAAACTCCGGATTTTTTGCTTTTATTTAGAGATGGTTTATATGTTTACGGAATTAAGGATTTGCTGGCTTAAACACATTTTAAACCAAAAGGAGAGTTAAACTTGCACTGATTTATTAGCCCTAAGATGATCAAACCAAACATGATACTATTTTTAAATAATTTGATCAAAATAGTTGCATTAAAATTAAAATGATTAGAACATAAACAGTTGATACACAATTGTCTAGTTCACAACCTCTATCGTATTGCTTAGAGTAAGCGATTAAAATATGATTAACCTATGTACGTACATAAAAAATAAAAATTATCTCTTATCACCAAATTCATAGAAACAAGCAAACAATTTGTTGATTTTGCACCTATGATTATATAGATTACTAAAAATTGTAAAAATTTAGAATTGTGAATACTTTTTTTTTCAATAAATGATATTTTTAATTTTAATTAAAAATATATCGAAAAACTTTGCCGTTTCAAACAATGTGTTAATTGATGTAATTAAATATAGCTTAGGTTTTGAAAATTCCTAACAAAAATTCTACAAGTTTAAATTATTTTATTTTCAACGAAAAAATCAATTAGGATTTTCTACTTTTTAATTAATATTTTATTTATTTTAATAATTTTTTAATTTTCTTTCAACAAGAAAACTAATTAATTCAATTATCACATTTATTAAATTGAACAACTTTTTAAACATATTTTTTATTAATATTATTTTTCTGTACATGCTACATATGCTAGGCTTTCAAGAAGCCAATTGCGAAAAACCTTGAACCCATTTTTTCAAAGATATTAAAGAAAATATAGAAAATCCCATTAGACACGACTTAAAAAAATGCGCAGGTAATGTGGTACAGCATCTACTGCTAATGTGGTACAGTGAACTACTTTACCAAATCATCAATTTTAAAGATACGATAAGGTTACGGTTGGTGTTAGAGTAAACGCTTGAGTCGTTTTGTGTTGTTGATTAAAAACATAAGTTGTGAGTTACTTTTATCTATTTCAAAAAAAAAACACGGGTATTTATGCCCACGCCAACCATTATGATAACAAATAAAAACTTTACTATCTAATTTTATTTCAAAATTTGAAACAAGAACTTATTTAACTTATAAATACTTATTGCAATACTCATTAGTACTTATTTAACGTATATTTTGATAAATGCTCACTTAAAGCGAGTAATCCGTGTTCGGCACAAACCTCCTATGATCGTCTGGGCCTATTTAAGCAGCCTATACTAACTGAAGCCCTTTTGATACCAACAACGACAGAAATAGCAAGCAAGGGTCATGGATATTCGGCTTTGGGTTATTGTAATTTAATCGTTTGTCAGCTCCAGTTATTTTTCGATACAAACGCGGCATTTATACGATGTCTTTAAAACATGTTTTTTAATTTTCTTTTAAATCTCTACCATAATGTTTGGCCTTTACATGGTGACTGTTGAAACATTTCTTCTTTTTTCAGTGTTGTTTTTTTTAAAAAATAGAAAAACGAATAAAAATAAAACACAATAGAAACAAATTTATTTATTGCTACCGAATTCGTCAACAAATTAAAAAAAAAAAACCATGTTCTAATGTCATCGTATAAATGCCGCCTTTCTATTAAGTTTCAGACATGCAAAATTGGCTTTGAGCATGGGTTAGCTTCAACTCGGTTGGTGTCCAATTTCTAACAGGCATTTTCTGAAAATTAAAAGATTTTAAAACACTTGTGATGTTAAAATCACAATTGTGATTTAAAGCTGTTTTCAAAACCACAAGAGCTTTAACTTGGTTTAGAATGATGCAACAATAAACAAGTAATTTTAAATCAGCGGCCACTTAGCTGGCTGGTTTAAAATCACAATATTGGATAAAGATTTTTGACAAGAAGACCTTTCTTGTGATATCAAAGCACATTCACAAAAAGTGATTTTGTGAACATGCCTAAATATCAACATATTTTTAATATATAATTTAAAAATAAGGAAAGACTTGTTTAACAATAACTAAACAAGTAACGATAAATTTCAAAAATCAAAGTTTAAATTAAGGAATGAATAATCTATACATATAAAATTGTAACGTAACTGGCTGATTCATCATCGCACAGCCTAAACACCTGAAGCTAAAAACTTGAAATTTGGGCCAGAGCCAGTAAAACGCGACTTTTCGAAATTCGTTTAGGGGGTAAAAAAGGATAAAACGGGAAGGTTTGGTAACCTTATATCTCCAAAACTAAAAGAGATACAAAAAAATGTAATACTTATCGTTGTTCTTTAGAAAAATAAGCGGACAGGTGTCTGGTACTTCTTTGAAATATGGCCCTATTTGGGAGTAAGCGGTTAAAACCTGAATTTTGGTACTTTTTTGACAGCTCATCTTTCTTCTTAACCAATAAAAAAACAAAGTTAATACCAAATTCGAAACTTATCAAAAAAATACAAATATGAATCTGGTACTTTTTCGAAATTCGAACATTAAACAGGTGAAAATCGTAACTATTTTTAGTACTTTTCTACAAAACATTTTTCTCCATCCATTGACATATTCGTACTTAATGGTTCTACAACTGTTTTTTTTAATAAACTTTGGCATAAAAATATGTCCACGAAGGAAAAGGAGACGCCAACTAAGTAGCGGGTCAAACGCTAGTAAAATATAAAACAAATAAATTATGTTAAAAATATACAATTTAAATTTAATATTAAATTCATTGTACATATAACAATAAACAAATAAATCAGCGCTTTTGAACCGCGCAACATCTCAAGCACGTTGAAACCTCTATAACATCTTCAGGATATCTACACTCACAATATTATGTACGTAAAATTAACTGAAATTGTAATATAAAATAAATGAAAGTTCAATTAAAAACCGGTCTACCTATTTTTCATTTATTTTTAAAAAAAAGTTCATTTAATTTTTACTGTCAAAAATTCAACACCATATTCCGTAAAATCAAATAAATATTCAGTTATTTTGTAAAATTTTACTGTCAAAAATTCAACACCATATTCAGTAAAAACGATTAAATATTCAGTTATTTATTAAAATTTTACTGTCAATTTTTTACTGTCAAATTGACCCCATATTCAGTAAAAACAATTAAATATTCAGTTATTTTATTAAATTTTCGTTTACTCCACAAAAGAGCCGAATTTCTAAAAATACCAGACAGACACCTGTCCGCTTGTTTTTCTTATAAGCGAGAGAGGGAGAATATTTTTATTTACTTACCCAGTTACACACGTTTGTTTTACTTTTGTTGTACTGACCACCTTGTTTACAGAATAACTCTCAATTATAAGACACCAGCAGCATGACCGATATGGCTTCGCAATTATTTTACTTTTAAAATTTGATGTAGGTATTTAAATAAATTATTTTAACAAATAGAAAATGGGTATTGCTTACACAAAACAAGCAATTCATTTTTTATAGATAAGTAAAAATTAATTTTTGGTAGTAAAATTATATAAAATAACTGAATATTTAATTGTTTTTACTGAATATGGTGTTGAATTTTTGACAGTAAAATTTTATAAAATAACTGCATATTTATTTGTTTTTACGGAATATGTAGTTAATTTTTTGACAATTAATTTATAATAGATAACTGAATATTGATTTGTTTTTACGGAATTCGCGGTTGAATTTTTGACAGTAAAAATTAAATTAGCTTTTCGTTGCTTTAAATTTCATTTTCATTTAATTTTACATAAAGAAGAATTTAACTTAATCAACGGACAAAATTAACTGCAACTGAAAATCCGTATTAATATGCACTTAGTTTTTTGAATAACTGTTAGAATCAGTTAAAAATAAATTTGCTTGGAATTTTAAATGTTTATTTATTTAAAAATGACTGAACGGAATATTTCTTAAATAAACTACAGTCCGTTACTGTAATAATATTGTGAGTGTAGCTTTAGCAGCTTTCTTCGTTTAAGTTAAAAGGTAAAGCAAATCTTCCCCCAAAGTATGCATTGTTGACGCAAAATTCGATATTTTCGATTCAATAAAGTTGTTGTTTACACGAGCGGTGTTCAAAATATCGTAACACTTTTATTAAATCTAACGAAATCTCTGTGTGTTTTGTTGTTGGATTTTACAAAAGAGCTATGATATTTTGCATTTGCACTATTGCAAGACAGATATCGAAATCCGCTACTGTTTAGTTCAATGATTTATTAATGGTGTTTTCTTTTCTGCAAAAAAACGTGCCTTTTTTTAAAAAATATTCAATTTGGTGTCTTTTTCTTAAAAATTTTGCTCCCGAAAAGGGTGGCTTGTTTTATTCTAAAAAACTCATGCTTTTCGGGAGCAAAATTTTTAAGAAACAGACACCAAATTGCTTTTTTTTAAAAAAAGGCACATTTTTTAAAAAAAAGGCACATTCTTTTGTAGAAAAGAATACACCATAAGTGTAAGTCACAGTCGTTAACCCTTTAAAATGCCGCATTATTTGTTTAAGAAAAAAATCATATATAAAATATATTCATCTGTTTTAGAACACGACCCATTGCTTTCACCCAGTGTTAAGAGCACTTAATTCTTAAGTTATTCCACTCGCGAATTTTACTTACATTTTCTAAATTTTCTAATGAGTGCGAATATAAGAATCGACATAAATTGCAATTTTATAAACAAATATTTTCCTTGTGGCATTTTCAATTCTCAAAAATTATTCTTAGTTTCCAAACTTATTATTAAGTTACATTCGGATTGTTATTGTTTGACCAAAGATACCGAATGATCCAACATATACTTTTAATCCTTTTACCGAAAGTAACTTTTCAATCTAACTTCGCATACTAAACATTTCCACTGGCATTCAAAATATTTTGTTTACTTATATTTACAATCACTCATAAATATTTTTGCCAAGTCTTCCCATAAAAATACTTAAAAAGCGCAAAAGGCCTATAAATTTTTATGTGTGTATCAATAACAAATTTGTCATAAAATGTTGGTTTATTTTGTGTCACAACACAAACAAAATCTATATAAAATTCTGATTGAAAATATTTAAGTTAGAAAAAGCCTGCCATAAAGTTTTTAATAATACTGAATAATGCAAGTTAATATTTTAAAGTGCTTTTTTTAAACTTTTAAAAATTAAAAGTTTTCTTTAAACAGTAATACAAAGTTTATGTAAAGAGTCGTTTTTATTTAAATTAATTTCCGAATAATAAGTTTAATAAACTAATTAATGGAATTCAGTGTTTGGTGCAAATGTTCTTGCGAAAAATCAAATGCGAGTTACATCCAACAACAACAAAGTATCCGTTCGATTTTATAAAAGTGCATTTGCTCTTTCGCAAGACCATTTGCTTTTAACACTGAACTTCGCTAATGTTTTTATGATGGATTGCATTGTAGAAAAAATGATTTTAAAGTAATTTTTTTAATTTTACTTTTCCTGCGTATCGCTTATTGGAATATGAGAACATAAATGACGCTTTTTTATAAGGAAAGCATTTTTAACAAGTTTCGTTGTTTTAATTTATCCATTGTGAGTTTATACGCGATGTTCTATTTTCAATACCGAAAAAAACACTTACCCATTTTTAAAAAGGACATTTTTATAGTTGAGAAGCAATGGACTAACAAAAACCGATTCCCTTAAATTTATTTCTGATCGGTCACATATTATTAAAAGAGCGATGGTAACCGAACTTGGGCATTAAATTAACATTGATCTAGCCGAAAGTCCAAACACAAGCATATCAGACGACGAAATAAGTGTTAAGGATGCGAAAGCCGTTAATTACTATTCGGACAGGTAAACACATTCCTGTAGAGGCGCAAAAAATTTTTTCGTTGTTTGTGAAAATAGTATCAATTAAAAGTTTAATTCACTTGATTAAACGTTTTGTTCACTTGATTAAACGTTTAATTTATTTGATTGAAGTTTTAATTAAAACTGATTTTATTTTTGATTAACGCTTTAATTGGTGAAAAATTTTGAAGAATTTTTTCTGTGAAACGATAAAATTTTACTTTTAAACAGAGCTAAGACAAACAGAGTATACAAACTGAAAGAATTTTCTTCACAGATCCAATGGATTTTGACATTTATCCAATTTATTGGATTAATTAAGAATGCAACATTAGCCCCCCGTTAATTAAATGTTTCATAAAATCGATGAACATTTTGCATTATTTTAATGTCAAACGTTTAACGAAATTATTTTTATTATTTTAATATAAACGTTTTTATATTTGAATGAAATTTTTAATATGTTCCTAATAATATTTTTTTGTGTGTTTTATTAGTTTAATGATTGTTATGGTTATACATTTATGTTTATTTATTTTATCTATTTGTTTAATGTTATTTTTATGTTGTTGTGAATTTAATTTTTTTTTAATTTTTTTTAATTACGGCATTCGATATAGATCGAAATCACAATACAATTTAAATGGAAATTTCGATCGATATCGAATGCGTAATTTGGCCCCTGTTTCAAATCATCAAGTTTTATTAATTTTTATTTTATATTTCTTTAACAGCATTTAATGTTCTACTTTCATAAGCTTACCTTAAAGTAAATTGTACTAAATTCATTTTCCAGCCCGACGACCTTCATCTGCCTTCTTTCCATTTTTCTGGCTATAAAAAAATTATAATTAACAATTAAAGAAAAAAGAATGTGACAAATTTTTGCTCTCTTTTTATAAAAAATTTCTTGAAAAAGATTCACAACGAAAATCGAAATATCGAAAATAAAAATATTTTAATTAATTTTATAAAAAAGTTACCTTAAGCCCTTATGACACTTCATTTTTTATTCATTAATTGATATAGAATTGATAGAAAGAAACAGTAAATGCTAGAAAGAGCAAACTTTAAAAAATGTAAACAAAGTTTTTTAGTTTTTTTTCTCTTGTTATGGTTTTGTTTCAGGGATGGCGTTGAGAATTTTTAAAATTGTACCAACAACCTTTAAACATTGTACTTTTTTACCCTAATTGTACCAAAAGATTTTTATAGTTGAAATTATTTTCATTTATGTTCTTAAAAAACACCACAAAAAGGTATTATAAATCTTAGTTTAAAAAGAATCAACAAAAATGTACAATTGAAACAACTTAGCCATCCATGTTTTGCTAATTTGATTAAATGTTGCCAACTTTTTGTTTATGAGAAACCTAAAAACAAAAAGCGGTAAATCGCTAAATTTGCCCATAAACCGCTGATTTAGCAACATTTTTAATATTTCAATCTTGAAATGTCAATTTTAAGTTAAACAATTTTACATTTTTTTTGACATAACTTCATTTTTTATCGATAACTTTAGTAAAATTTATGACAGTTTGCCATATGTCTTAATACAGCTGAACCCTTCGCACTTGGTCAATTTTTCTATTACTTAATATTTGAACTGTTCACCAAAACTTGAACAATGCATTAAAAATGTGTATGTATGTTCATACGACGATAGAAACCACTGGTTTCGCTCTCTGAAACTAGATAGCCAAACATGCTGTTCATACGATTTATTCCTGTTTCACTTTGACATTTTTTTTGTGTTGTTAGTGTGATTTTTTTTTAAATAGATAAAAAAGTAAATAAAACTAAGGAAAATATTATTTAATACTGTTATTAATATTATTATATTATAATTATCACTTTATTTTATTAAAGATCAATTTTTATTTTATTTTTTTCTTTGTTTTGATATATTTTGAGAACTAGTTCAGATAAACTAACGATAACTGTTATCAAAATTGGAGATGATAGTACATTTTTCCTGTTTCGAAGCCTGTTTCAAAATGAAACGACCTGTTTCGCTCTCAAAATTTTGTATGATAAAACAAGTCGTGTCAATCATGTTTGGGGCGCGAAACAGGAATAAGAGAGCGAAACACGAATATAGCTGTCCGTGTGAACATGGTATAAGGGCTATAAGCTTGAATAATTTATTAAAGTATTTAATATTTAATAAAAAAAAGTCGAAAAAATAGGACTATAATTTACTAATTTTCTTTTTGGGGATCTTTAAGAAGTAGCTTCGTTTTTTAACTTGTACTTTTTGAATTTTTTAATATTAACACTGTGCTTAAATTTGACACTTTATTTGAGAGAAGCCAGGCACTTGGAGCTTTAACATAATTCGGATGCGCTGAATCCAATAGTGTCAACGGCTTTTTTTTAAGGTTAACTCTTGCTTTCTAAATATACTGCTACTTCGAAAATCTAGGAGGTAATCGCGTAACTCAAAAACGGTTATTGCTAAAAAATTATTTCTGTTTAAACTTTTTTGATTACGCTTTTAAAACGACTGCACATATTAGAAAAAGTTTAATTCTGCTTAAATTAAATTTTATTTTTTATTTTTTTTTTAGTAATATCAATAAACTGAACCCTTTTTGAGTTAGGCAAACATATCTTAATCAAGTGAATTAAACGTATAATCAAGTGAATTAAACGTTTAATTGATTTTATTAAATTGTTAACTGGTGCAAATTAATATTATTAATTAAACATTTAATACACTTGAGTTAACGTTTAATTCACTTGATTAAACGTTTAATTCCCTTGTTTACATTATTAATTATAACTGATTTAATTTTTGATTAATGCGTTTACTGGTGCAAATTTTTTTTCTGTGTACAGATTTAATAAATTATATATATTGCTATAACTTCGGTTCTGTTTTAGATTTTGACATACATATAAGGAAGCTATTACGGAACACTTTTGCTAAAGCAACCCATTGCAATAAATGAGCGAAATTTTGTGAAACCTCTTCCATTTTCGAAATAACGTTGTATCTCGAAACCATGAGCTAGCTCAAAATAACGGTTAGCACCATTGGATTCAGCGTAACCGAATTATATTAAAACGCCACATGATCGGCTTGTCTGTTTTTGCAACTAGCACAATGTAATTAACCTAAACACATGAAATTCAACATGCAGAGCTTAAGTAATAAGGAGATCGATCGAATAGTATTCGACCGGTTTTAACCGGTTATTTTAGTTTTTCCCAAGTCGAATATTTTAAAATTTCCATTGTTCGAATATCGAATAAACCGGTTATTTTAGTTAAATAACCCGGTAATTTTAGTAATGTGTAATTTATATACGTTTTGCTTATTTTTGTTATAAATGTACCCGCAATTTAAGTATTTTTCTAATTGAATATTTGGCATACTTAAACTTTTTATATGTTTGCTGGTAAATTTTGCTTCAATTTATGTAATAAGCCTTCATGCCAGACTTTATCAAAAGCTTGAGAAACATCGCTGAAGACAGCGGAATAATATTTTCTTTCTTCAAAGGCTTTTCTTATGGCGTTTACTATACGATGGGTTCGTTCAATTGTGCTCTGTTCTCTTGTGAAGCCGAATTGGTGGTTAGGAATACATCTATTTTCACTTAAAATTGGAGTTAATTTTGACACTAACAGCCTCTCAAACAGATTTGATATATTAGAAAGTAAGCTTATAGGCCTATATGACTCAACTTTTGTGTGATCCTTTCCTTGTTTAGGTATCATGGTGACTAAGGAAACCATCCACTTTTGAGGATAGTATTGAAGACGTAAGATAGCATTGAAAATTAAAAGAATAATTTTCTTTGCTGTGCTGGGTAGCTCCAAAAGAATTTTGTTGCTGATCTTATCAAAACCAGGGGCTTTTTGGGGGTTTAATTCACAAACAGCCTTTTCGATTTCTCTTATCACAAATCTTAGGGCAACAGCTGCTCTAGCAGGTACAGGTGGTAACTCGACCGCACACGCAGAGAAAAAATATGGTTGGGCATGGTTAGGGAAACAACACTATGTTTAATATAACAATATATTGTTGTCGTACACAAATAATTGTTACTTTTCTTTAATATCAACAGTATTATAGTTACTGTAAACATATCAACGTTTATCGCAATTATAAATTTGAGTATTGTTGAACGAAAAATAATTATTTTTCTAACAACTAAATTATGATAACTTTCAAAACATATTATATTACTCACAACCATATAATGCTATTTAATAGCCATAACATGATAACTTTCTATACATTTATCGTATTATGTTTAAGATGCAATCAAACCATTTTTACTCTAATAATATTATGTTAGCGCCATTTGTAAAATAATTTTGTATCAGTTGTGTCGTTAGTTTTATATTTGAGCGGTTAAACAATTTAAAGATAAATTCCCATAAAAAAATAAGCTTAAAGAATTTAAAAAAATTGAAATATTATCGGAGTTCATTCAGTTTAGTGATTTAATAGTGCAAATGGAAATTATCGTAGTTTTTTTGTAAAATCCAACAACAAAACACATAGAGATTACGTTATATTTTATAAAAGTGTTTTGATATTCTGTTGTTTTCTTGGGGAACTGCGTATGTCTTAAAACAGAATTTTCAGGAGAGCCGAAAAACCATTCTAGATTAAACTATGGGATAGTTATTGTGCACCACGTTAAAAACTCGAAATTGATACATCTTTTTTCAAAAGTTTTTAGAAACATGTAAAGAGCAATTAAAATTAGGCAATATGGCATCAACATCTCAAAATCGGAAAGAAAAATAAGAAAAAATGGACAAACGCGGTTGCCCATGAAAAACCACAGATTTTGGATTTTCTCTTTTGCAAGCCTTTTATTGAACTCCGCTATTTGATTTACATTAAGAAAAATTGTAAAAAGCCACAAAATAAAAATCGATGCAAGAAAATTTTAATTTATTTTATATTTTTATGACAGTTATGAAAGGTGCTGCATCATAATATGATTGCTTTTAAATTTCTTATGATTAGCATGATAATAATATGATTACTTCTTAGCTTATTATGATTAACATGACAATAATATGATTGCTTCTTAACTTATTATGATTAACATGCCAATAATATGATTGCTTCTTAACTTATTATGATTAACATGACAGTAATTTAATTACTTCTTGACTTAGTATGATTAACAGAATAATAATATGATTAAGGGAAAAATATTATGATGTAATTTTAATGTGAAATAATTAGTTAAGCTCAAGGTCAGTTTTTTTATTTTTTTATTTATTTAAAAAATGTTTCCAATAATTCGAAATCCACTGGATCTCATCTTCAGGGTATGTAAAGAGGAACAATAATAAAAAACACGTCACAAACGGTTTTACATTTAAAATTGTGCAGATGAGATCCAGTGGATTTCGAAATATTGTAAACATTTTTTAAATAAATAAAAAAATAAAAAAACTGACCTTGAGCTTAACTAATTATTTCACATTAAAATTACAACAAAAGGTCGAACAAATCACATATTGAATATTATGATGTAATATTACGAGTATATTTAGTCATAATAGGTTTCAATAATAATCATAATATGGTGACTACATTCATGAATCTTATCATAATATGTTGCTCTTAGAATATGTTTACCACAACCATGTTTTTTCTCTGCGTGCAGTATCGTGGGATATATTTGAGGTAAATACGTTTTTTAAATGATTAACAATCAGATTTCCCTTTTCGTTATCATTTCTTGCCCAACTTCCGTTCAAATTTCTTAATGGTGGCTTAGGGACAACTGGCCTTTTTAGATATCCAGCTGCACGCCATAATGAGTAGTCTGATTGCGGAGTTGCATCTAGTTCCTTAAGATATTTTTCCAGAGAAGCCGTTTTCTGTGTCTGTAGTCTACAAGCTTGACATAAATATTCGCCAAGTAAAACTTGACCCTGTTCCAAGTAGTTTTTAAGATACTGCAAATAATACTTTACTAAAATATGCTGAAAATAATGAAAGAAAAACTCTTAAGTAGTTCTAGCATATCTTCATGCTTAATACAAAAACATACCGGCGGAATCAACGTTATGGGAAAATGCATCAGTTTTATTTATTAAAACACCAAGAATTTAAAACAAAATTGAAGGAATCAAAAATGTCCTGGAAAGGTTTAAATTGTGTGATCGACGAATTGAAATATATTTCATACAAAAAGCATGTTTATATTACTATTGTTTCTATAATGCTGAAACAAAAAAAAAAAATTAAATATATAATCCTGGATAAGAGGTTTTGTTTGCCACTTTTCAAAAATATGGCTGAAGTCTACTGCTTTATATAGACATGCTTATCCAGCACGTAAAAATCTTCTCCTCGAAAATACGAACAACTGACAAAAAATTATACAGAAATTGGCTCAGTCGTTCTCATTTTATGAATAACTATGCATTTTTTACACCATTTTTATATACATATTGGATTTTGCCACGCCCCTCCGCCCGCAGACCGAAAATCAAAAATCAGACTTAACAGTGTCACCCGCGTGAATATTGTGATGATTCCCAGCCGGCCCAGCCGTTTTGGAGTCCATCCGTTACATACATACATACACACACCCTGTGTTATATATATAGATGTAATAATGTAGAGCAAAATCCTTAGATTTGTAGAATAGTGTAAACTGGACTTAAACAGAGGGATTGCCGTCCTTTCGAGATGCTTTAGGTGAACTGAAAAAAATGATTTTAAAAAATGTTAAAGTATTTATTATTTACAAATTTAATATGTAAAAATACTCTGACTTTTTCTAATTTGTAATGAACAAATAAATACAGCCCAAACGCAATTAAGTAAAACGTACCAAATATTTTTTATGAACCCTTCAAAATTTTGAACCCCAGCACTTGTGTCCTGAAAACTTTTAATAACACACGTTTGTTTTACCTTTTTTCAATAATTGAAGCACAGCCGCGAATAACGTTGTAAAAGCCACTTTTTGCAAAAACTGTTTTTTTGCAGATAACCGTTAACATTACCCTTTTAGACTGTTTAAACCTTAAATCACCCAAAACTATGCACCCTAACGCCTTCAAAGTGACATTCAAAGAATCAACTAGTGGAATAACGTTGTAAGTTACTTACAAAATGATACAAAGTAAATGGTTTTGAAACGTGGAATAACGTTTTAAATGACATCGCGATTGTGGATATGAAACGTTTTTCCACGTTTTTCCACTAAAAAAAAGGTTATAAACTGTAAATTCGCATGTAATTTAAATTTTAAATTTTTTGATATTTTAAATAAAAGTTCTTATTAACATTATTTTTAATAATCTAATGAAAAAAAATAAAAAATTATTAACCTTGCCTGTTTTTTTGCTCTCCTGAAAAATAATTATTTTGTAACTTAAAACGTTATTCGCGGCTGGCCTTCAATTATTTTTAAACTTTTTTATGCACAAAAATTGTTAATTATAAAAGGGAAGATGCTTGAAAATATTAAATTAAGACATACAGTAGGCTTCTCTGATTCTCGTGGATAGATTTTGATACAGAACGCCAAATACTTCATGCCATAAAAATCCTTAAAACTTTTTATTTTGGTTCCGTCAGCGGAGGAGGGAAATGCGAACTGATTATTATATACTTATTTCAAGGAAAAATAGAGGACAGGCGTGTTATGAGACGAAAGCAAATGTCTTGTGTAGGCAATATCAAATCTTGGATTTCCATTTGACCAACTGATGTGAAACAGGGAACAGTTTGCAAATATTTTACATATGTAATATCATTTAATTGTAATTCTCATAAATCCAGCTAAGGATCTGGACTAAAGAAAGAGTGAGAACGGGAGTAGGCAAGTCATTAAATTTACAGATTGTTTGCTGTTTAAAAATATTGATAGAAAACTTTTAAAAAAGAGTTTCGCTACACATCAGCTTTTAAGGCTTTAATTTGCACAATCATAAATAAAATTCTTCTTCAGGTAGTACTTTCATTTTTCTATATACAAATTGAATTTACACACACTCACATATAAAAATGCATACGTAAATATTTACATATCGTACATCTTCGTACTGCAGTATATACATGAATGTAACATTTTAAATATAATTTCAGGTACGAGATAACAATTTGATTGATAGTTTTATTCTAGTAAAAGTTTTTTATTTTTATACTTTGTTTCAATATGATTTATGTTTAAATACAGACATATTTTCTTTAACTAACTTATTTATACAAACATACACATTCAGGCATATGTATATGTAAATAAACATATTTATCTTGAAATAAATAAAAAAAAACAAATTTTTAAAACATATTGGCTTTTGTATAGTAATTTATAAGAATTTCTAAATCGAATGAGTTTGACTGTATCCTAAAGAAATTAAATATTTATAAGTGTTTGAAATTCTTACATAATTCTGGTATAAATAAATATTTTGCAGATCAAATAAATTTTTAAAAGATAATCCTGAGTTAATTAAAAAATACGAAATAAAGTGTTTATTAATTTGGCTTTTGTGTAAAATAGTAATAAAATTGATATTTAAAAGCAACAAGGTATTTTATTTATTTTTTTAAATAATGAATAAAATATAATTTGTATTTATTTAATCTTTGATTATGGATAATTTCAGTAAATTCTAATGAATGGCTAATATTACAATTTATTTTTAATATTAACACGAATTTAGGAATTTTGTTTTTGTTTTGTCAAATAAAAATCAAACGAACAAAATGTTTATTCGCACACCTTTTTTTTTATTTATTTATTTATTTCAGTCTATGGATTAAAAAATCCTTACAGACATAAGTGTTTAAATTAGATTACAATAAATAAAGAAATTATTTTAGTAATAAGTTTAAATAAACAATAATATTTTTTTTAACATCGTTACTATCAGAAAAGTCAATTGGATGATATAGACCAGTGCTATTCAACCTTTTTGGCTCGTGTACCACTAAATTCACGACAAACTTTTCGCGTACCACCAAAAAAAATATAATGCAAACAATTTTAAAATTTTTAATCCATTTTATTTATTAATAATAAAAAACAATAAAATTAAAAAAAAAATAATAAAAAAAACAAAAAACATAACAAGAACATGTACATTAAAAATATATTTTAATAAGGAAATCTTTCATTTAATTTTCATACAACTTACATATAATAAATTAGTAAAAAAAGAAATTTTTAAAAAATTTAAGAAATTAAACATTAAGAAAGAATTATTCAAAGTTAATAAAAAACGAAACAAAATTAAAAATAATGCATTTATAAAAAACTTAACAGAACGAGTAAATTAATATATTCTAATTAAGAGATCTTTCATTTGATTTTTATCCAACTATTAAATATAATTTAATAAAAAATTAAAAAATAAACTTTACAATAGAACTATTCAAAGTAAAAAAAAAAAACGAAACTAAAATGTATTTGCAATTAATTTTATAAAAATCCGAATCAATGAGATCGTTGGCACTGCATTTTTGATATTAGAGATTTAATGTCTGGTTCAATTTTTGTTAACTTTAATCTCATATTTGGCTCCAAGTTCATCGTTGTTCGGTACTTATTATTGATTATCACAAGAGTTTTTCTTTTCCCGTACTGTTTCATTTCCCGGGAAAGCGGGATTTATTTTTCAATTTCCCGGGATCCTGGGAATTCCCGATCAATACAAATCGATGCAAAATATTGTTTAATTTATGAATGTTGATGACGTTTTTTTATTTTTTTTTAATGTGCAATAACATTTGGAATAATAAAAACTTCCGATCTGTGACATTAGGAGGGCTTAGGAATAAAAACTTTAAAAAACTATAACTGAAGATTTTATTAAATTCGAAGTAAAGTTCCAAAAGCCACCTATTAAGTTTTAAATTGTTCTCTTATAAAACTAAACAACAAGACTGAAGCACTTATTGCCACAGAATTAATTCAAAGCCAACAACATATTATAGGATTTTAGTTCAGAATAAGCATTTACAGAATCGTTTGAAAGCCTATTTCTAATTTTTATTAAGAAGATTTCAATGAGAAATTTCGTTTCTAACCGTAGAAGGATTTGCCTTTATAGTCAAAGCAACATTTCTATATAATTTTTGTTTCCAATTACAAAATAGAAATCGTTAAAATTTTAAAAGATTTCGCGTACCACCTGGAAAATTTTCGCGTACCATAGGTTGAATGGCACTGATATAGACTATTAAATTTTAAGCAAATTTGACGAAACGAGTCATTGTTAGCGTAAACAAAACGATTATACCTTAAATTTAACAGCTGAAAGTTTCGTGTAGGTCTAGCTGGAACATTTAAGCTAATTTTACTCAACAAGTAATCAGAATCAACATCACCGCGTATTAGACCCATTAAAAACGAAATACTTAGCATTGTTCATCGACTTATTAACGTCGGTAACTTAATAAGACCAAGTCTGCTTTCATAGGAAGGTAAAACAAGAGAATTCCATCCAAGACCTCTTAAACAAAATAAAAGGAACTGTTTCTGTACAGATTCAATGCTGTTAATATAAGTATTAAAGTAAGGATCCCATACAATTGATTCATATTCCAGAATAGGGCGAACCAGAGACGTATATAGATGTTTAGTGATATATGGATCAGAAAATTCTTTTGACCAACGTTTCATAAAGCCAAGTACTCCATTAGCTTTATTAACCATCAATGAAATGTGATCACAGAATTTTAGTTTATGATCTAATAGAATACCGAGATCAATAATATTGCGAACTTTATCCACTAATGTTCCATTTAGGTAATAACTAGTATTAAGTTTTAATAAGCGGAAAAATGACATGTGCTTACATTTTTTTAAATTTAAATCCAATAAGTTGTAATTGCACCATTGAGAGAAAAGTTCAATGTCAGCCCTCAAATAGGATTGATCAATAATATTGTTAAACGAATTAAAAATTTATACATCATCGGCATACATGAGTATGTTGGAGTGCTGAACAACGGATGGCAGATCATTAATAAATAATGTGAACAAAACTGGACCAAGATGAATTCCTTGAGGTACACCAGAGAGAACATTAATAAGTTTTGAGGTAGCATTCTTAAATTTTACTTGTTGGGATCTATCTAAAAGATAAGATTTAAGCCAGCGTATAGCGTTGTTGCTAAATCCCATACGTGATAACTTGTAAAGTAAAATATCGTGGTTGACTTTATCAAAAGCTTTACTAAAATCCGTGTAAATAACGTCGGTTTGTTTATTATTAATAAAACCTTCATTTACAATATTTGTTAATTGTAAAATGTGTGTTACAGTGGAACGTGATTTCCTGAAACCATGTTGACAAGGTGATAAAAAGGAAGAGATCTGATGATATAAACTATCAGTCAATATCTTTTCTAAAAGTTTGGAAATCGCATTCAGGTTTGCAATACCTCTATAATTCGATATTTCTAGTTTACTTCCACTATTAAACAACGGAGTAATATAAGATTTTTTCCATTCAGGCGGTAAGTGGCCGAGTTCAATAGATTTATTGAAGATAGTTGTATGAGGAATACATAAGTAATACTCTCAACAACCACTGCACCACTAATGAGGGTATACTAAGTTTGTCATTCCGCGGCAAAATTTTTTAAAATTTATCTGAGACCCCATAAGGAATATTTATTCTGGGTCCTTCAGTAATTCTAATTCGTTTAAGCCATGGTAAGCTGTCTGACCGCCTGTCCGCTTGTTGAAAACACGCTCACTTCCGAAACATTCAAGAGAAAAACGATTTAGTGTCAAATTCCTTCTAGTTCTCTTTAGTAGTATGAGATAAAATCCAACACAATCAGACCAATAGAAAATGATTTGTTAACTCAAACATGGCACAGCCCTCCCGAAAATTTCGGTATTTTTGTTACACAAATTGGGCGGAGAATGCACCGATTACCATAAAATTTTGCAAAAATTCGTTTTATATAAAATCATTTTGCGTTTTACGTTTGCGATTTTCAGCACACCCCTGTATAAGAGCACCCAAGAAAAAATTACAAAAATAGCGAAAATTCGTGAAAATTTTTAATAATTCGAATAACCCTACAAATAATATTGGACCACCTGATCCATTTTGATAAAATGGACTACTCCATGGACTGGTCCGATGCAATGCAAGCATGGACCATGTCATTGTTAAAAAGTGTTTGTAGTGAGACGACATGTCTTCGTTTTTTAACGACATGTTTTCGTTTATAAACGAAGTTAAAACTAACCCTCTTGTGTATACAATGGAGTAGTTTTAAAACTAATCCGTTGTAGTCCAAAGATGGGTTATATGGTCCTGCCCTAGGACATCGTAATGTTAAATATACCATGTTTTTTCCATACGTTTGGGTTACTTTTGGACTAGTCCTAGTCCCTTGTGGACTACTCTTTACACGCGTGTTTAGACTGGTCCTTTTATTTGCAGGGAAGATTAAAAGTCAATAAAAGTATGTATACGGAATGGAAAAAATTCTGACATAATTTCTAAATTAGGGTAAAGTCGCAAAAAATTGCTAATAGCGGCATAATAGCAAAGTCTATTTGATTTGAACAACTCTTTTAACACTTTATGAGAATAAATATATATGTATGTAGATTGTATTAAAGCATGTCTTTCTATGTTTTTATGAGTGCAGGTGGTAACAAAACTGGTTCGATCCACTCACCAGAAATTTTGAAAACAACCTCTTAGCTTTTTTTGTAACAAGACTCGTTTGTTCACTGTTTCAACCGTTCTGTTTTACGTACACCAAGGTATTGTTGATGAAAAAGAATCGAATTAGGGAATTTAAAAAGGAACATTTGTAAACAAGTTTGCTTGGATATATTTGTTTTTTATAATTCTTGTATTGAAAAATGTTTTGTAGCGATATTCATATGCATATGTATATGACTGGAAATCAGCTGTAGCTTCTCTGGCAAAAACACTTAACGAACTACTTTTTTATTACAACTTTTGAAGTAAATGATTATAGAAATAAAAGGAAAAGGAACTCGAAAAAATACATAAAATTGTTCTAGATATACATAATTCCCATCAATGTGGGGGTTAACCCGAAAAATTATTTTGGGAAAATTGGAGAGAAAATAAAGTCGTGCAATATTGTATTTTGATCTTGGACAATATTCAATCCCTTGAGACAAACAGTACTAAGTCCAACAACAAAGGGTCTGCTATTTCCCAAAAATAATACAAGTCTTAGAACAATTTCTTTTACCTTAATTTTCTCTTCGAAATGTGTAATAAAAATTATTCAAGTAAAACTGAAGGCGCATGCATCGGCATGCTTAAATCAAAATTGTCTACAAATTCAGTGGTAAACCACACTAAATAAATTTGATGCAATAAACGTCCAAGCAAGTTGGACTTGGGGTTGTTCTCAACTTTTCTATCTCGAAAACTACATTAGATAAGACTTATGGGAATTTACACATCCATAGAGGAAAAATTCTAATTCCAACAGTATACAAAATGTATTTTGAAAAGGTTTATGGAATCTTTTTTTTCTATATTTAACAATTTAAAATGTACTTCATTGAAAAAAAGATTTTAAAGTCAAATAAATAATTGCACTGCAAATCAAAAAATAAGAAGTAGGAGTCGAGGTCGGAGTCGTACTTAAAAAATGTCATCGAATGTAATCGGAGCTATCACCATTTCTTGACTACTCGACAGCCCTGTAGTGCGATTCACTATGCTTTTTACACCACAATTGTTTCGTTTAAAAATAATAACCCCAAAATTAACCACTTTGCTATTCACTAACACCTTTCAATCAGCTGTTTTTTTTTTAACAAAACAAATTGTGGTTTATTAACACCAACATTTTTGGTGTGGTTGAATCCGTTTAGAAAAGTGTTTATTTATCGTTGTACCTATTAAGTCGATAAATGATATGGCTTTTAGGTATTTGTACCCGGAATTTCTACAAAAAGAAATCTAGCTGTGCATAGAAATCCATGGTGGAAACGCAGCCATATTTTGAAAGAAAACTTAATGTAAGAACACGTAAGCAAAATAAACGCTGAAATGTGTAAAGATAACTGTTAGGTACACACACGACCAGCTTTCTTTTTGTAGAAATTACGGGCATTAGCCTATAATTTAACCACTTCTTTTTATTTTTTTTTTTAATTTCCTAAGCTAATCCCACGAAGCTCTACGCTTGTCTGCGGGAAAGAAACCAGAGTCTCTGACGGGTATCGAACCCGCAACCCCGGCGCTGTTATCCTAAAGCAAACCATTTGACTCAAACGAAATTAAAAAAATTAATTGAATTAAAAAAAGTAATAAAATAAATTAATAAAATAATAAAAATTAGTAATGTTCTACGCACTTTGCACAATAACTTTTAAAATCTATAAATTAAAAGGTTTTTGTTTTTTTATTCTATTTTTTTATTTTATCCTATTTTGATGTTTTTCTTGGCAGAGTTGCCTCGATATAACAATTTGAATATACCGTGGTTATAAATAAGTTAGTGACTCACATAGTGGTTAGTGCAAACATCAAAATGGGTGGTTAAAGTTAACATTTTTTAAGTGTTAAAAGTTAGTGAATTGCACCACTGGTTAAAACGATTACTAAGGATTTTGGTATATACAATATTAATTAGTAAAAAAAACATTAAATTTAAAAAGTGGAATTGTTGCGTTTTGTTATAGACCTCCTCATATGCAGTGCGTAGATATGACCAGTGTGCATCGATTTCTTACAAAAAGAGAAAATTAAAAAATTTTGAGTTATGCCCATTAAGTATTTTGGGTGCGATATATATTTGTTTTTTTTTTCAATAAACATGAACCAGTAGGTATAATCAAAAACTGACTTTTAAGTTTACGTAAGATCAGAGGTGTCAAAACCGTGCTCCGAGCTATTGAAAACCCCAATATTTATTAATTTGTTCGGATTTTAGAAAGGGTTTTTGTAAATAAGCTGCTCTTGAGTTATTCAAAAAACCGGTTTTCAAAGCCAAAATATTCGTCATTTTCGTATAGTTTTCAATTTAGGGGTTATAAATCAAATTTAAAAGTTTCTGAACTATGATAACAAAATTTATTTAAATAATTTTGCTTTATATTTTTAAAATTAAAACTTAAACTTTGCTACGCCTCTGGTATCAGTCTGTGAAATTCCATTGGAAACTTTAGATTATTTCCCCCTTTTTGTATATCATTTACTGCGTGTCGCAGCTTAAGTTTTTCTTCTCGTTAGATATCTAAGATTTTCTAACTACTTATCTTTACCACCTAAACAATTTTATGATTTCCGTAAGTAAAAATCGGGTTATTTTGTCAACGATTTTTGACAGACAACCACAAAATGAATTGCAAAATCAAAATGCGCCCGAATTTTGCTTTGTAAACCAACAAATTAAGAAAGAAAAGCTCAATTAAAAGGATTATAAAAGTAAAAACGCGCACACACACTCCTAAAAGAGGAGTCATTAATAAAACTTAAACCACCTTAACTTCCAATAAAGCTCAATGATAAATGTGATTACTTTTTGTTTAAACTAGCTTTCCCCTTTCCTCCTTAAATATTCTGTCTGTTTTATTTTTTGTTTTTTTATATCCCATAAAACTCTTTTTTTATCTTTAGTCATCCTTATATCTCAAATATCTTTCTTTTTTTTATAAGAACGTAAGTATAATACTATCTTTGTGTTAAATGCGTATCTACAAAATAAAAGAAAATATTCGCAAGTATGTGTGTACATAAGTATTATTATTAGTTGGTATCTTTGGAAACATGAAAACGATATTCTCACGTTGTAACATATTTCATAATAAAGTTATAGCTAAACTACGTGATTTTGAAGAAAACTACCAAGAAAATGTGCGACAAAACTTTTGCACCATATGGCTGGCGATGGTGCTTCAACAACACATGTACGCACTTGCATACTAGAATGTGAAATATACTTTTACACGTACTTCCCAAAACTAGTTTAAAATTATGCGTAAATACTTAAGAAATATGTGTATAAATGTTATTTACATTAACCCTAATGGGTTACTTAATGGAAAATTAAATGGAAAATTTATAAGAATTTGAATGATGGAGTCAATAAATAGTTCTTGATACAGATCTTAATATTGAACAATTTTTTAAAGCAAGCAACAGACATTAAAGGGCGGGAAGTATTAGTTTATGGTGAAATTTGTAACGTCAAGTATACAAATCGATTTAGCATCACTAATCATTTTCAGAATAAGCTTTAACCAGTAATAATCCCTTAAAAATTTCAACAATCCTAGAAAACTTGGAACGAGTCACTTTTACATACATAATAAAAAATAACTTTACAAAATTTTGTTCCCGAAAATCGCCTTAACCCGCTTAAATCCGTTTAAAATATTAAAATCGAGAAAAAACTTAGCACAAATAACTTAACACAAAAATAGCTTTACGAAATTTCGTGAGGAGGCGAAAGTATACCTATAGAGGAAGAAAATGTTTTGTAATGAAAAATAAATTAACTCCCTTGACTTAAATTACCATGCTTACTTCTCCCAAAGAATTTTGAATAGCTCCATCCCTTTATATAGCTCCAACAATGAAATTATTCCTAATTTCGGATAAGACTACTTTATGTACGCTTTAGCTTTGAAATCATTTTTATTTTAAACACCAGATCTACAACATGCGAAACATGAACATTAAAATATCATTCCCCAATAGTTTAAATTCAGTTACTTCGGGAGAATGTTTAAATGAAGTTTCAAAAAGCCTTGGCCCTTAATACGATTAAATTTGTTAGTTAAAGTTCCAGAGCTAACTCATAAACCATCCAATGAGGACACTTGAATCCTAAATAATTTTTTCTGGAACGACAATTGTGAGGGACTACAAGATACAGGACAATTTTAGTCCTTTAAGACTCTCCACCACATTCCGTGTGAAACGTTTTAGTTGTTCACATAATTATCCATTACGTATACATAATCTGTGTCCTTAACCCTTAACTACCCACAAGTGTGTCGCGGACACATTTTTGAATTCCATTGCTCATAAAAGCTAAAGTATTTATTTTTGAGAAACCCCGTTTTACCTATTCTACCCCGATGGTCTTGAGCATAGAAATGCGCAATAAAAATATTTGTCGCATAAATTGTTTATTATTTATTATCAATTAACTAAAAAAAAGTAGCGCCTCAACCCACAAGTGTCTAATAGACACATTAATATATTGTTTATTAAAATATATTGAGCTGGTCAATCATCTGAACCTAATTCAAAACGAAAGCAGCGTTGTCACATTTTCCCCTCAAAAATATCTAGAACTTCCAAACAGTGCTGCGAGAAATGCAAACGAACACTCCAAAACACTCCGAACATGTAAAGTGCTGGCAGGAAATAAAAATGGTTTTATATCATAAATAAATTTATATTCATATATATGTATATGACTTGAATTTTCATTGAATATAACTTAAAATTTTAAAAAAAGATATAATCTCTAATTAATTTAAAAATATAAGACAAATTTGTAATACGGCGTAGAATTTCAATAAGTGCTAGACAAAATAAAGTATATATTAAATCTCAACCAAATATATCTTAAATACAATAAATTACGTTTTAATTTCAAATGTTGTTTTTATCGAAGTTTCACTGTTCAAAATAATTCTCTCCACTCGCGACAAGTACCTAAATATTACCATATGATATTTACTAGTTACTTTTAAGCAAACCAAATGTCGCGCCTATTTTTATTAAGCAATCTACTCAATGCTAGAGCCTGGGTATAAAAGCGATTCTTGCCAAAAACGTGGTCTTCTATTTGCAATTTTCTACCTAACAATTTACAAAGTACATATATTCAAGCGGAAAAGTATCGCCTTAAAATTGTGAAAATCCTATAAATTAAAGGATAAAATTTATTGATTTATATTGTGAATCATAAATAAAATCAAAACCAAAAAAAAAAAAAAAGAAATAAATCAGGATTATAAATCCTCACAAGAGTATTCTGGCACCAGTCTATCTGGCGTTATTCTTTTTAATTGGTGCCAGCCAACTCCAACTCTACCAACTCCAACTCTACCAACTCCAACAACTAAAGTTTTGAATGTGCTACCATTTATGCTGGATGAAGAGTGCATAAATTTCTTTTGCAAGGAGGATTCTCAAGAGTTTTACTTAAACTTGGTCTTGCGGCCGTAGTGATTTGAAAACCATTGTACTACACATCCCATACATGAACGATTCAATATAATCCTTTCCTACCGAATATATATAGAGGAGCATCATTTTGATCCAACCACTATCAGGGGAAAAAAAAGTAAAACTTGACCTACTTGGACACCCTTATATGGACTATCTTTAGGGAATAATAATTAAAAAAAAAAAAAAAAACATAAAAAAAACTATTATCTAAAATTTCATTTTTGCAGAAAGTGTTGATAACATCTTTTTATACATGTTGCTGATTTTTTTATGTTATTTGGGATAAGAAAGGAACATATTTTCATATAATCGATCACATCAAACATAAACTTTATAATTGTCTCTCTCCAGCCCATATAGGAAGCATTGCTGAATGGCCATTCATCGATGGAATTAACTAGTCAACTGTAAGTTACAAACTTCTTTATTTTACTTTGGTTTTTAGTTTCTTTCACTACTAGAAGAACAAAAACAATAATTAGTTTGAATATTCCCGTGACATTGTAAAAATGTAAATTAAAATCGGGGTTAGTTTTAATTGCAAGAAAAACTAAATTAAAAAAAAAATAAATAAATAAAAAGTAGTGAAAATTTCTAGAATGCCAAAATATATAAAATTATAAATTTTGTATTTGATGTGAAAAATATAAAAATAGTTTAAAAGTGAGAAAGTTGAAAAATAATTTTAATTACAAGGAATAAGAAAGCGAAAAAAAATAACATAAAAAAAACAGCATTAATAAAAGAAAATAGTGAGATAGAAAAAAATATAAATTATAAAAAAAGAACCAAAATATTTTTAAACAATTAAGAAGATGAGGTAAATTCATAATTAAATTACACAATTTTAAGTATATTTTTAGAAATTCTCATAAATATCTTATTCTGTCCGTCCGTTAGTTTTCTTTTTCTATTATAAATTTATATTCGTCCTAACTGACCTTCATCAATCTGACCTAATTTTGATTTCGTTTTTATATCTCTTTTCATTATACATATTTATCTTGTACAGGGTGTGAAGCTAATTTTACTTTTAAGTAAAATTGCATGAATTAAAGTTTTTTTATTTATTTTGTTTGTAAGAGAAATTAGTATATGCAAAATTTCGACATATTATGTTCGCGTTTAGAAATATTTTAATCAGCATTACTAAAATTAGTGAAAGTTATACTTTTCTATTTAAGAAGAACTTTTTATTTTGAATTTAAAATTATAATAGTTTTAAATGAATTTTTTTGTTTATATTTACTTTTTTTTTTAAATAAAATTTAATATAATGAATTGGTAAAATCGGTTCTTTTTGATTCTTAAGGCGAAGTAGAGTTATGCTGTGATAGGATTTGTTAGGGATCATCTACAGACAGAATAGGTTATAGGAAAGCAAGTAGATGATCAAGGTTGGGAGGGCTTATGTTGCAGATTTGACACCTACTGGCAACATTAACTACAGATGCAGTACATCATTAAATTCAAGCATTTTTTTACCTTTTAATTAAATTTTTTTTACCTGCTAGCTTCAGTTTTCCTCTTGTATTGTTTTTCTTAATGCATGCAATTAAAATATATATTACTATGTGGTCTCATTACATCTTGTAATAAGTTCTTATACCCCGCCTATTAGCCGACGAGCCGGAGCCGGAAAAATAAAAAGCATGCAAGAACTTAAGCGCATTTCAATGAAGAGATTTTCTTTTACGTTATATGCTACATAGTTAATATTATTTTTGGCGCCCAACGTGGGGCCCACGTTAACTAAAATTTTTGATAACTAACATCCTTATCATGCCAACTGTGGGTCTTATTTGTTTTCCGGTATTTCAAAAATCTCTTAAAATTTTGAGTATTATTTCTTCTTTATTTTGTTTTTGGAAATAATTTTTTTTATACGATGGGAAAAATTACCAAAATATATTATAAATCTTCTTTTGTGATCTTATGTTTTATACATATAATGTTATTTTTGGAAACTTAAGTTTGAAAGAATTTAGACTTATGCCAGTAACATTTATAAATACCTTGTTCAAATCTTTTCTATTGTTTCTTTTCCATTAAATGGTTTTTGTTGGAACCTTATGACTGGGATAACCTGGTTTTATGCCAACAACTAGCCAAAATTTTATTTCATATTTATTATTTTTTTTTGAGAGATTTATAAATAAATTCAAATCACATACATATATTGCATCTAATTTTAATTTGTCACTGCATAACTCGTAAAAACTTCGCCACAAAGAATCAAATACCTTTATTATAAATTTTAACTTTTGAAAAATATTTAAACTTATACAGTCCAAATAATTAGTTAAGGTTTTTTTTGACTTATTTCTTTTGAACACTGTCTAAAAATTTGTTCTATTTCAACATCATAAAATTATATTAATTGAAAATTTTGTTTTGAGTGATCACTATATTATTTTGGGTTGGATTAGTTTTCCGTTGTGGAAAGCATAAAATTTTCTTGAAAATGTCCGTGAGACGAAGTACTGAAAATTTGGCAGTTACACCAACTACGGATAGTATTCAGTCACAAGGACCCCAACCAAATACAGTGGATGTTTGTGGGATTTGCAAAAATAGAATATCCAATAAGGGAAATTCAACCAAAACTATTTGCAATCATATTTTTCACAAAACATGCTTATCTAAATCTTCTCAAAATAGATCCACTTGCCCCACCTGTAATACGGAAATTACATTGCCTAAATTTTCTAAAAATAATACTTTATCGACAATCGCTATGATGACTAGAAATCAATCTCGCCAACAAAACATTGATGTTAATAGGTCAGCTAATGAATCTATTTCTAGGAACATGCACACAACACCTAACACAACTCAGTCTTCTGAATCATCACCTGATGGTCAAAGACATATGATCAGAAATTTAGTAACTGCTGCAGTGGGAGCTCAGCAGGCCGAAATGTTAGTTTCCTTGAATGAGCAATTGACTCAATTAATACAAAATAATATAGAAGCAGGATTTCGCAGACTCAGCTTAGGTATTAATAACAATATACCACCTACTGAAGCTAGTAATATACAGGAAAATTATGCGGCAAACCCACAGGGTCATGCGCAGACCTTGGATCAATTATTAGGAATACCTTCACCAGCTAATAATAACAATGAGGGAGAAGTGCGTTTTCAAACTAACCCATCGCTTAACTTACCACGTTTAAATTCGGCGTTTTCCACGGACCTTGCTATACGTCCGGACAAAATAAGTCAAATAATAAGTAACTGGAAATTAAAGTTTTCAGGAAATTCTGCAGGTCTTTCTGTAGACTCCTTTTTATATAGAATAGAAGCTTTGACAAACCAAGCGTTAGGAGGGAATTTCGAATTATTGTGCTCTAATGCCTCAGTACTTTTTGACGGCAAAGCTAGTGATTGGTTTTGGCGTTATCACAAATCGGTGAGAGAAATAAATTGGCCAGATTTGTGTTTGTCTCTTCGGAGGCAGTTCAAAGATAGTAGGACCGACATGGATTATAGGGAACTGATAAGGGATAGAAAACAAAAAGCTGGGGAAAGTTTCGACGCTTTCTATGATTCTATTTTAGAACTAGTGGATCACCTCGAGCAGCCCATCGCGGAAAGGTCTATGATTGAAATTTTACGGCGAAACCTTTTGCCTGAAATACAGCACGAAATTTTAAATTTACAAATATTTTCTGTTGCACATTTGAGGGAGATTTGCAAAAAAAGGGAATTTTTTCTACAAGACGTTAGGAAAAGGAATATCATTCATAGGTCGGTAAATGTTCCAAGGAAAGTATCGGAGATATTTGACGGTGATAGTGAGGAAATTGAAACTGGGGAGCAAGTTGATATATCCGAATTAGGATTGATTTGTTGGAACTGCAAGAAGACAGGTCATAGATATCAGGAATGCATGTCCGAAAGAAATGTTTTTTGTTATGGCTGTGGTGCAGCTAATGTTTACAAACCTACCTGTCAAAGATGTAATCCTTCAAAAAACTTCTCATCGAGTGCACAACTAAGTGCACGCAAACCGAATATGACGAAGAAAACAGATCGTGCTACAAGCACAGACTAAGTCTTACCCCTAATAAAACTTATACTAATATACCACATACAAATAACGCACAGAAACTTAAACCCATAATACCATTTCATATACGTTTGTCAAACTATAAAAAAATTCGTTCAAGAATATTTAATTCGGCAATAAATAAAAAGCCTAATAGATCAGCTAATCGAATAAAAAATTATTGGTCAAATATTAAACGAAAACAAAAAGATATGGTTGATAGTATATTTGAAATGGAGAATGATTTACGACCTTATGCCGAAGTTTTCCTCTTTGATAAGAAAATTTGTGGTTTGTTGGACACGGGTGCTGCTATTTCATGCATTGGGGGGGATTTAGCAAAGGAATTTTTGGAATCTGGTAAACCTTATAAACATATTTTATCAAAAGTTTGTACAGCCGATGGTAGTCCCCAAAACGTTGTTGGCTTTATAAACACAACCATTCTTTTTAGGTCTATTGAACATTCAATCATGTTATATATTATCCCAACTTTGGCTCAATCCCTTTATTTGGGAATTGACTTTTGGCGCAAATTTGATCTTCTACCGCCAAGTTTTGTCCAACCTATGTCTGTCTCTACTATTGATAGTGGGAATTTATTGCTAGATAAATGTAATATAGATGAAGGGGACAAACAGCAGCTAAAACAAGTGGTGCAATTGTTTCCCTCATTTGCAAATGAAGGTCTTGGTAAAACTACATTAACTAGCCATGTTATAGATGTAGGCACGGCAACGCCTATAAAACAGCGCCATTACCCAGTATCCCCTGCCATAGAGAAGCTCATGTATGAGGAAGTAGACCGTATGTTAAAGCTAGGAGTAATTGAAGAGTCTAATAGCTCT
Organism: Pollenia labialis; assembly: GCA_949318255.1. Taxonomy (NCBI): domain Eukaryota; kingdom Metazoa; phylum Arthropoda; class Insecta; order Diptera; family Polleniidae; genus Pollenia; species Pollenia labialis. Next base: position 114,257,669 of record OX439139.1, on the reverse strand, counting down.
TGGAGTTCGCCATGCGTACTAGTTAGAAAGCCAGGAAAGAATCGTCTTTGTTTAGACAGCAGAAAAGTGAACAATGTAACGGTAAAGGATGCATATCCGTTGCCAAATATAGAGGGCATATTAAGCAGACTTCCTAAGGCTAGGTTCATAACAAGCTTGGATCTTAAAGATGCCTTTTGGCAAATCCCTTTGGATCCAAAATCAAGGGACAAAACAGCATTTACCGTGCCCGGACGGCCTTTATACCAGTATAAAGTAATGCCGTTCGGACTCTGCAATGCACCCCAAACTATGTCCCGATTGATGGATAAAGTTATACCTGCGCACCTAAGGAATGAAGTTTTTATTTACCTCGATGATTTGCTCGTAGTTTCACATAGTTTTGGTAGACATATGGAAGTTCTAAGGGAAGTTGCTATTCGTTTTCAAGAATCAGGTCTGACAATTAATGTCGAGAAAAGTAAATTTTGCCTAGAGGAAGTTAGATATTTAGGTCATATTATAGGGAAAGGCGTTATTCGTACTGATCCTGATAAAATTTCCGCTATAATTGATTACCCAATACCAAAATCGGTCAGGGAAATAAGACGTTTTCTTGGATTGACTGGGTGGTATCGTAAATTTATCCAAAATTATGCTTCACTGACAACACCTCTAACGGATTTACTTAAAAATAGGCGTAAATATGTTTGGAATGATGAGGCAAACCAGTCGTTCGAGAAGTTAAAGGACCTACTGAGCTCAGCCCCTGTTTTGCATAGTCCGGATTTTGAAAAACCATTTTATATCCATTGTGACGCAAGCAAGACAGGCATAGGAAGTGTATTGGTTCAAGTAAATGCGGAGGGTGACGAAGTTCCTGTGGCATTTATGTCAAAGAAACTGAACAAAGCCCAACGCAATTACTCAGTGACCGAACAGGAATGCTTAGCAGCAGTGCTAAGCGTTCGAAAGTTTCGACCCTATATTGAAGGACATGAGTTCACGATAGTGACAGACCACGCGTCACTAAAGTGGCTCATGTCGCAGACGGATTTGAGTTCAAGATTGGCAAGGTGGGCACTTAAGCTTCAAGGGTTTTCATTCAAAATTCTGCATAGAAAGGGCGCGCTTAACGTCGTACCGGATGCCTTATCCCGTACAAATCAGGAGAAACCAGTTGAAAGTCCCTTGGAGGATAGGCCCGATATTATAGTTAGCGGTTTATCTGAAGGTAACAGCGTTTTCATTGATTTAAACTCCGAATATTTTCAAACGGATGAGTACAAAGAATTGGTCAAAAGTGTACGCCATGACCAAAATAAATTGCCGGACATGAAAGTTTTAGATGATTATGTTTATAAAAGAACAGAACATGCTACGGGTGAACAATTGCATGATGATTTATGTTGGAAATTATGGGTCCCTAAGGAGCTGGTAAATGATTTATTATCGATGGCACATGACAACCCCTTAGCGGCACATTTTGGTATTAACAAGACACTTGAGCGTATTAGAAAATATTATTTTTGGCCAGGGTTGGTAAATAGTGTGAGGGACTATATTAATGCGTGTGAAATATGCAAATCTACAAAACATCCAAATTTCGTACTTCGTCCTCCTATGGGGCGACCAGCTGCGACACAACGCTTATTTCAAAAACTATACGTAGATTTTCTTGGCCCTTATCCGAGATCGAGAAGTGGACATATAGGTATTTTTGTGGCCTTAGACCATTTCTCAAAATATCCATTTTTAAAACCTGTAAAAAAACTAACTGCTGATGTTATTTGTAAATATCTAGAGGAAGATGTGTTTCACATGTTTGGTGTGCCAGAGACTATAGTGTCAGACAACGGGGTTCAATTTAAATCAAAAATGTTTAAACAATTATTAAATAAGTATAATATTTTCCACACACTTACAGCAGTTCATTCTCCACAGGCAAACGCCTCAGAGCGTATAAACCGCTCAGTAATTGCTGCAATAAGAGCCTATATTAATCCTGACCAACGAAATTGGGACGAAGTACTGAGCAACATTGCTTGTGCTTTACGCTCTAGCATACATTCGTCTATAGGTGTTGAACCATACTACTTGACTTTTGGTCAAAACATGATCACTAATGGACACACGTATTCCTTGTTAAGGAAACTGGCTATTTTAGAAGATAGGAGCGTTCAATTTTCTAGGGAAGATTCAATGGAAATTGTAAGAAAGAGGGCAAAAGAGCTAATGGAAAAACAATTCCTAAGAAATGAAAGGAAATATAATTTGCGGGCAAGAATAGCACATTTTAAAGAAGGTCAGGAAGTTTTTAGGAGGAATTTTAAGCAATCCAGCTTTGAAAAGGGTTATAATGCCAAGCTGGATAACGTTTTTGTAAAGGCCAGGATAAGAAAGAAAATTGGAAATTGTAACTATGATTTAGAGGATCTTAAGGGAAATTATATTGGAAAATATCACGCCAAAGATATAAAACCTGGATAATATTAATGGTTGCCAGCTGGATCAAATTTTAGTGGAGTAAAATTTGATCTTGTTTGGGGGGCTGTGTAAAGTGCTGGCAGGAAATAAAAATGGTTTTATATCATAAATAAATTTATATTCATATATATGTATATGACTTGAATTTTCATTGAATATAACTTAAAATTTTAAAAAAAGATATAATCTCTAATTAATTTAAAAATATAAGACAAATTTGTAATACGGCGTAGAATTTCAATAAGTGCTAGACAAAATAAAGTATATATTAAATCTCAACCAAATATATCTTAAATACAATAAATTACGTTTTAATTTCAAATGTTGTTTTTATCGAAGTTTCACTGTTCAAAATAATTCTCTCCACTCGCGACAAGTACCTAAATATTACCATATGATATTTACTAGTTACTTTTAAGCAAACCAAATGTCGCGCCTATTTTTATTAAGCAATCTACTCAATGCTAGAGCCTGGGTATAAAAGCGATTCTTGCCAAAAACGTGGTCTTCTATTTGCAATTTTCTACCTAACAATTTACAAAGTACATATATTCAAGCGGAAAAGTATCGCCTTAAAATTGTGAAAATCCTATAAATTAAAGGATAAAATTTATTGATTTATATTGTGAATCATAAATAAAATCAAAACCAAAAAAAAAAAAAAAGAAATAAATCAGGATTATAAATCCTCACAAGAGTATTCTGGCACCAGTCTATCTGGCGTTATTCTTTTTAATTGGTGCCAGCCAACTCCAACTCTACCAACTCCAACTCTACCAACTCCAACAACTAAAGTTTTGAATGTGCTACCATTTATGCTGGATGAAGAGTGCATAAATTTCTTTTGCAAGGAGGATTCTCAAGAGTTTTACTTAAACTTGGTCTTGCGGCCGTAGTGATTTGAAAACCATTGTACTACACATCCCATACATGAACGATTCAATATAATCCTTTCCTACCGAATATATATAGAGGAGCATCATTTTGATCCAACCACTATCAGGGGAAAAAAAAGTAAAACTTGACCTACTTGGACACCCTTATATGGACTATCTTTAGGGAATAATAATTAAAAAAAAAAAAAAAACATAAAAAAAACTATTATCTAAAATTTCATTTTTGCAGAAAATGTTGATAACATCTTTTTATACATGTTGCTGATTTTTTTATGTTATTTGGGATAAGAAAGGAACATATTTTCATATAATCGATCACATCAAACATAAACTTTATAATTGTCTCTCTCCAGCCCATATAGGAAGCATTGCTGAATGGCCATTCATCGATGGAATTAACTAGTCAACTGTAAGTTACAAACTTCTTTATTTTACTTTGGTTTTTAGTTTCTTTCACTACTAGAAGAACAAAAACAATAATTAGTTTGAATATTCCCGTGACATTGTAAAAATGTAAATTAAAATCGGGTTTAGTTTTAATTGCAAGAAAAACTAAATTAAAAAAAAAATAAATAAATAAAAAGTAGTGAAAATTTCTAGAATGCCAAAATATATAAAATTATAAATTTTGTATTTGATGTGAAAAATATAAAAATAGTTTAAAAGTGAGAAAGTTGAAAAATAATTTTAATTACAAGGAATAAGAAAGCGAAAAAAAATAACATAAAAAAAACAGCATTAATAAAAGAAAATAGTGAGATAGAAAAAAATATAAATTATAAAAAAAGAACCAAAATATTTTTAAACAATTAAGAAGATGAGGTAAATTCATAATTAAATTACACAATTTTAAGTATATTTTTAGAAATTCTCATAAATATCTTATTCTGTCCGTCCGTTAGTTTTCTTTTTCTATTATAAATTTATATTCGTCCTAACTGACCTTCATCAATCTGACCTAATTTTGATTTCGTTTTTATATCTCTTTTCATTATACATATTTATCTTGTACAGGGTGTGAAGCTAATTTTACTTTTAAGTAAAATTGCATGAATTAAAGTTTTTTTATTTATTTTGTTTGTAAGAGAAATTAGTATATGCAAAATTTCGACATATTATGTTCGCGTTTAGAAATATTTTAATCAGCATTACTAAAATTAGTGAAAGTTATACTTTTCTATTTAAGAAGAACTTTTTATTTTGAATTTAAAATTATAATAGTTTTAAATGAATTTTTTTGTTTATATTTACTTTTTTTTTTAAATAAAATTTAATATAATGAATTGGTAAAATCGGTTCTTTTTGATTCTTAAGGCGAAGTAGAGTTATGCTGTGATAGGATTTGTTAGGGATCATCTACAGACAGAATAGGTTATAGGAAAGCAAGTAGATGATCAAGGTTGGGAGGGCTTATGTTGCAGATTTGACACCTACTGGCAACATTAACTACAGATGCAGTACATCATTAAATTCAAGCATTTTTTTACCTTTTAATTAAATTTTTTTTACCTGCTAGCTTCAGTTTTCCTCTTGTATTGTTTTTCTTAATGCATGCAATTAAAATATATATTACTATGTGGTCTCATTACATCTTGTAATAAGTTCTTATACCCCGCCTATTAGCCGACGAGCCGGAGCCGGAAAAATAAAAAGCATGCAAGAACTTAAGCGCATTTCAATGAAGAGATTTTCTTTTACGTTATATGCTACAAACACTCTGTGAAAAACAAATATTGTAATCAAAAATTAAATGTTAATTAGATTGAAGAAATTAAGGCTATATTAGCTTGACAAAAATAACACTCAGTATTTAAAATGTTTGTTTAAAAAATAACTAATTAAAGTTAAATAAACAAAATACCTTAGTATATCGACCCCTTTGCGCGAAATTATCGTATGTTACAAAAACCAAATTTTACAGGACAGCCATTTTTCCACTTTTCCCTGCGTTCGCTTGCAAAAATTCAAATATACGTTAAATTTTTGGAGCAACGAAGTGGAATTCGCCTACAATATTTTGTCAGGTGACGTCTCTTTGAATGTAGAACAAGATTGCATAAAAAACTCAATTTCAAAAAATTATATAAATAAAACTTGTTTCTAATGTATACTTTTTTTGTTTTTCTTTAAGTATCATTAATTGCTTTAATGAGTCCGTTGGACACTACTAGTCAGTTACGTTACAAAAGCCTACTGGGTAGTTAAGGGTTAAGTAATTGTAAGTCGATTTAACCCCGGATTTTCCAATGGTACTTGACAACTTTGAATTTAATTTCTGGACGCACTATTTCACTGATCATCTACTGTTACTTTTCTTTTTTCAGCAAACTCAATATTTTCATCACGGTAAAGTACACGAACGAACAACGTATGCATATTATCAAAAATACGTCCGTAGCAAATGATCCTAATCAGTCGATTCCGCGGCGCTCTCAAGAACTGGGCATCACCAAGACCACTTTATGGCGAATTTTTCGTAAAGATCTAAACCCATAAAAAATCAAGCTGACTCAAGAATTGAAGCCGATGGACCATTTGATGCGACGTACGTTCTCCGATGGGGCTCTGATGAATATGGGCCAGATGATGAATTTCATCGCAAAATCATCTTCAGCGACGAAGCTAATTTTTGGCTCATTAGGTTCGTCAATAAGCAAAATAAGCGTTATTGGTTTGGTGAAAATCCACATGTACTTTAAGAATCACCAATTTGTTTACAAAAACCACTGTTTGGTGTGGTTTGCATGCCGGCGGCGTCACTGGGCCAATTTTTTGTCGACAATAACGATCGTGACGTTACTGTGAATGACGGTCTTTATCGCGCCATGATTTCCGGTTATTTTTGGCCCTAATTAGAAAAGATGGACTTGGACGACATGTGGTTTCAAAAACACACTAAAAGGCCGATTTTTGAAATGTGATTTTGCGACATGCCAATGGAGCTAGAGAAATTTGTACGGTAAAAATATTGGATTTAAGATGGATTTTTTTAACATTTTTTGCACACAGGCGATTTCTGAATTCAACCACACTTAATACAAACCATACCGGTCGCAATAACTACATTGTGCATAAATTTGGTAGAAATCGGTATACCCAGTTGAGCGTAATACGGCAATATACAAAATCGCTTCCGTTTTCAAACAAGCATATAAATCACATCACCAAATTTTGAAAAATCATTGCATGACTTACTATAGGCCCCATATAAAGCCAACTATCGGAAAACACTTTTATGCGTCTTAAGCCGTAATAAACTATGCTATTTTGACAAAATTTGGTTAGTCATAGTTTGATAAGGTTAGAATTTACACTTCCAAAGTTCGGTCTATAAATAACTTTAGGTCCCATATAAAGCTCACTCTCGGAAAGTAATTTAGTAGGCCTAAAAGAGAAACTAATAACGCTATTTTAACAAAATTTACTCTGACACACAGGGTTGTGCTGGAAATCGAAAACGCTTGAATTGGGAAGTTGTTTTTAATACGCTTTTAATCTAATTTTTATAATTTTATTTTTTTTTTTTATTTTTCGAATTTATTCTATGAGCTAAATTTCAGTTATGTATTTTATAAAGCTTTTTTGTAACAGTCATATTCCTTCAATTTTTCAGAAATGACTTTATACACTATCAGACTATTATATTGTATTTTCTTGTTACATTTTACCTTAGCTTTCCGTTGGAAAAATAAAAAAAAAATGTTGAATATAATATAAAGTAACCTTCGGAAGGAAATAATTCCCAGTTTCTATTTTATAATTTTAGTCATAAAATTCTGTTTAATAGAGAAATATAAGCATAAATCTATAAGATTCTTTTATTACAGAAATCTTATTAAAAAACGACGATTAAAATTCATGCGTTTTACATTTTCGATTTCCAACACACCCCCGATAGTCTCATAAAGCTAAAAATTACATTAGAAAATGAAGCCCACTCTCGCCAGTCGCTTTAATATGTCTTAAAACGTAGCAAATAATGCTTTTGTGGTCAAATTTGGACTGCCATAAGCCCATACGTCTGGAAACCACAGTGCCGATTTCCCACATAAAGCGTCCTTTTGGAATACGTATGTATATGTCTGTTTATAAATACTGTAAAGTGCTGGCAGGAAATAAAAATGGTTTTATATCATAAATAAATTTATATTCATATATATGTATATGACTTGAATTTTCATTGAATATAACTTAAAATTTTAAAAAAAGATATAATCTCTAATTAATTTAAAAATATAAGACAAATTTGTAATACGGCGTAGAATTTCAATAAGTGCTAGACAAAATAAAGTATATATTAAATCTCAACCAAATATATCTTAAATACAATAAATTACGTTTTAATTTCAAATGTTGTTTTTATCGAAGTTTCACTGTTCAAAATAATTCTCTCCACTCGCGACAAGTACCTAAATATTACCATATGATATTTACTAGTTACTTTTAAGCAAACCAAATGTCGCGCCTATTTTTATTAAGCAATCTACTCAATGCTAGAGCCTGGGTATAAAAGCGATTCTTGCCAAAAACGTGGTCTTCTATTTGCAATTTTCTACCTAACAATTTACAAAGTACATATATTCAAGCGGAAAAGTATCGCCTTAAAATTGTGAAAATCCTATAAATTAAAGGATAAAATTTATTGATTTATATTGTGAATCATAAATAAAATCAAAACCAAAAAAAAAAAAAAAGAAATAAATCAGGATTATAAATCCTCACAAGAGTATTCTGGCACCAGTCTATCTGGCGTTATTCTTTTTAATTGGTGCCAGCCAACTCCAACTCTACCAACTCCAACTCTACCAACTCCAACAACTAAAGTTTTGAATGTGCTACCATTTATGCTGGATGAAGAGTGCATAAATTTCTTTTGCAAGGAGGATTCTCAAGAGTTTTACTTAAACTTGGTCTTGCGGCCGTAGTGATTTGAAAACCATTGTACTACACATCCCATACATGAACGATTCAATATAATCCTTTCCTACCGAATATATATAGAGGAGCATCATTTTGATCCAACCACTATCAGGGGAAAAAAAAGTAAAACTTGACCTACTTGGACACCCTTATATGGACTATCTTTAGGGAATAATAATTAAAAAAAAAAAAAAAAAAACATAAAAAAAACTATTATCTAAAATTTCATTTTTGCAGAAAATGTTGATAACATCTTTTTATACATGTTGCTGATTTTTTTATGTTATTTGGGATAAGAAAGGAACATATTTTCATATAATCGATCACATCAAACATAAACTTTATAATTGTCTCTCTCCAGCCCATATAGGAAGCATTGCTGAATGGCCATTCATCGATGGAATTAACTAGTCAACTGTAAGTTACAAACTTCTTTATTTTACTTTGGTTTTTAGTTTCTTTCACTACTAGAAGAACAAAAACAATAATTAGTTTGAATATTCCCGTGACATTGTAAAAATGTAAATTAAAATCGGGTTTAGTTTTAATTGCAAGAAAAACTAAATTAAAAAAAAAATAAATAAATAAAAAGTAGTGAAAATTTCTAGAATGCCAAAATATATAAAATTATAAATTTTGTATTTGATGTGAAAAATATAAAAATAGTTTAAAAGTGAGAAAGTTGAAAAATAATTTTAATTACAAGGAATAAGAAAGCGAAAAAAAATAACATAAAAAAAACAGCATTAATAAAAGAAAATAGTGAGATAGAAAAAAATATAAATTATAAAAAAAGAACCAAAATATTTTTAAACAATTAAGAAGATGAGGTAAATTCATAATTAAATTACACAATTTTAAGTATATTTTTAGAAATTCTCATAAATATCTTATTCTGTCCGTCCGTTAGTTTTCTTTTTCTATTATAAATTTATATTCGTCCTAACTGACCTTCATCAATCTGACCTAATTTTGATTTCGTTTTTATATCTCTTTTCATTATACATATTTATCTTGTACAGGGTGTGAAGCTAATTTTACTTTTAAGTAAAATTGCATGAATTAAAGTTTTTTTATTTATTTTGTTTGTAAGAGAAATTAGTATATGCAAAATTTCGACATATTATGTTCGCGTTTAGAAATATTTTAATCAGCATTACTAAAATTAGTGAAAGTTATACTTTTCTATTTAAGAAGAACTTTTTATTTTGAATTTAAAATTATAATAGTTTTAAATGAATTTTTTTGTTTATATTTACTTTTTTTTTTAAATAAAATTTAATATAATGAATTGGTAAAATCGGTTCTTTTTGATTCTTAAGGCGAAGTAGAGTTATGCTGTGATAGGATTTGTTAGGGATCATCTACAGACAGAATAGGTTATAGGAAAGCAAGTAGATGATCAAGGTTGGGAGGGCTTATGTTGCAGATTTGACACCTACTGGCAACATTAACTACAGATGCAGTACATCATTAAATTCAAGCATTTTTTTACCTTTTAATTAAATTTTTTTTACCTGCTAGCTTCAGTTTTCCTCTTGTATTGTTTTTCTTAATGCATGCAATTAAAATATATATTACTATGTGGTCTCATTACATCTTGTAATAAGTTCTTATACCCCGCCTATTAGCCGACGAGCCGGAGCCGGAAAAATAAAAAGCATGCAAGAACTTAAGCGCATTTCAATGAAGAGATTTTCTTTTACGTTATATGCTACAATACGCAGAAAACTGTAACAATAATACTGTTTTTATGGTAATTTTTATATCCTTTTAAAAGCCCTATCTGAAGATACTGTCACTCTCGGTGAAGGGTTTGAAAGATTCGGCCCATTTATTGGTTCGACTTCAAAAAATCTCCAAACATAATAAATTAAATGTAAAAAACTTTTTTAAAAAACAAGCTTTTATTTGAATGCGCTAAAAAGAAAAAAAATAATTTTTTGCTTTAAAACTTTTACCATCAACTTATAACGTCATTACACAATCTATATGATTGATATAAAAGCTTGTCGCGAGATTTAAGTCCATGTTTTTTACTTAGTTTGAAAATTTAAATAGTTAAAATCATGTTACATATTAATTTGGTTGTTTTTCTGCACATTTTTTTGTTTTTATTCAAATAAATACTTTTAATTTATTTATTACTTTTTAGCGCATTTAAATAATAGCTTCATCTTAAAAAAGAATTTTTACTCTTAATATTTTTAAAACTCGCATTCGTAGTTTAATGTAGTTTAATGCTTGCTGACAGCATTAAAAACTTACTCAGCCATATTGTCTCTAGGGTGACGTCACTTAATTTTTCGAGTTATTCTTAGCAGGCCCTTTCAGTTGATACCCATATTTTGGAGTGCATTAAAAAAACCGCCATGTTGTGCGTGTTGCATTGTCATCCAAACTGAACGAGTTAACAAAATTGCAGCTCAATCGGTTGAAGACAACTGCTTCAAAATTCAGTTGCAAGATTTCACCCGATCAAAGATACATACATTGTAAGTTAAATAAAAGCTTTTAATAAAAAGAACCCGTCGCACAGTACTTTGTCCCATATAGAAAAATAAGGTGAAGCAATGTTCTTCCAATGTTTCAAAAAATTACTGTATTCGTATCTAAATAAATTACATATAGGAAGAACCTTTTTTATGTTAAACGCGTTTCGCCGCTGCTAAAGGTCGCTAAACTTGTCCGAATTTTTAATAAAATTTTCAAAGAAAAATTAAACTTAATTCATGTACTAGGAAAAAAATTATTAAAAATTTATTTTAAAGAAGTACCGCAATTTTTAAGTTAGTATTTGGTACAAAAGACATTCCGCTTTGATGTGAGCCCACACTTTATTATAAGTATGTATTAGTAATGTTCTGGATGAATCTTAAAAAAGTTTTGCCGTAACTAAAAAAAAGTAAAAAAAAATTTTAATGGACAATCAAAAAACTGAGTGAATAGTTTTTTCAATTTTCTTTGCCGTTTACTGAAACCAACACAGAAAAAATTATTTTTCGAAATCAAACAAAAAATTTGTAGAATCAAAACATTTTTTGTCTGAAATCGGTCCTACAAATAAATTCGCATATTGAAACAATTTATTTGCATTTTGTATACTGAAAAAAACCGATTTTTTCAAACCAATAATTTACAGAATCAAACAAAAAGTTTACTGAAATTCATATAAATTTCAAACAAATAATTTTGCTGAATCAAACAAAAATTGTTGCACAAGCAATAAATGACGCGCACCCAAGCTACATACTATTGATAAACTGAATTTTATTGTTTTAGTTTTCTTTTAGTTCTAACTTAGAGATTTATGATCTTTTTAGAGGCCTAAAACGCAATTATATTTTTTTTATTATTTAGTACTTTAGATTAAAATCTATAAGTATTTTTCTGTACGATAAAATTATCCCGTTTTTTTTGTACTGTGTTTAGAAATTTTCTAAAGAAATTAACTTCAAGACATTGTGTACTGTTATTAGACAAAATGCAGGTGGTTTTTTCAAAAATATGAAAATCGTCAATATTTACTTTAAATATAAAAAACACTGAGTGCACCGTTTTTGCAGTTTTTTTTTTAAAGAATATATGCTCCGTTGCCCTAAAAATTTACCACATTTTAAGTTTAAGTGACATTTTTTGTGCTTTTTCCGGAACACAAAATCGTACTTTTTTTTATATTTTTGTATGAAATATTTAAATTGTGTGTATCATTATCTTTTATATTTATAATTATATAATTTAAATCGAATATAACGTAGTGATCATCATACAAGGTGGTGTTATTTTGAAAACGTTTACAACACTGTCAAATATTTTAACGTTGTGTCAAAAATAATAATGTATTTGATTTTGTGTTTAATTTTAAATTGTGTGTTTTGAAATTTAATAATTTAAAAAATTTAAAATTTCATAATTTTAAGCGAAAATTATAGAATTTGGTTAAGATTCCACAGAACCACATAAACGGTATATCATTTTGACACAAGGTTAGTAATCAGCTGTTGCTTACGTAGCAAGATAAGGTCACCTGGTGTAAATTCGCCTTGGTAGTGATTTTATATTTTTGTGATCTTTTTAACGAAAGGATATTTTAAAATACAAAAATCCGTGCTAGAATTTAAAAAAAATTAATTACATCAATTTGAACATTTTATTCGGATAGATTTGGTAATTTTCAACAATTCAACATAAAAAGTGTTGCCGAATTAAATTTTTTTAAAGAAATGGGTATATGGGATGTACATGAATCCTTTGACGAAATTTTCCCAAAACTTGAAATTTTGTTTTTTTATTATCATATGTACTTCCATGCAAAATATTATTAGTCTGGTTCAACTCCTTCTATTTTTGCACAATTTTGTTCTACACCAAAGTTTTGTGCGTCGTTCAGGAAATTTGTTTCTTAAGTCTCTAATATTATTTTAAACAAATTGACAAGAAGGTACCACACAATTATATTTCCTAATTTCATCTTCCCATGTAATATTTAACTGTCCTAGTTCTTGGAGTATCGATCGCTTAGAACTGTTATTTTTCCTTTATCAGTTTCTTAAATCGTTAGCAGTTCCAGCTAAGTAGATAATTGGTTTGCTGTTTCAGGTCCTAGGATAATGGGGCTGGCATCTGTCGCTGCCGAGAAGCAATGCCCTGCTTGTATTTGGTGTAGTGGTGGGGAATCTTGCTAATTTTTGATTTCTACTGTGGCAGCTGCCTGACCTTTGCCATGAAGTTATCCTCCTTTCATTGGAAGGGGTGGTCAGGGGGCATATTGGATGGATTTTTTGTTTAGCCACTTACTTTGTGTAGAAATCGAAAACCATAATGCTTAACCCAAGATAGCTACTGTTTGTCGAAACGACGAAGCTGATTTACATTTTATCATATAACTTTTTTATGTGTGTTCAAATTAAACTCTTTCTTTCAACAACGTTAGCTGATGACGAAAGCTTTAAGAAAATAATTAATTTGAAACACAAAAAAGTGCTAAAATTTGTATCAAATTTTGAGAAAGATGATGAGCTTTTATTTTGTTTGTTTTATTTTAGTTTATTTTTTAATAAAATGTGTAATAAAAAAAGTTTTTGTTTATTTTTTACTTTATAAATCGTTCCACTAGAATTTTTTTTAAAAAGTTCGTCTATTCGACGATGAGTTACCTTTATGTACCAAAATGCAGAGTAAACTTTCAGGGATAAGCAATATTCTTAGCATCATCAAAAGAAACCATTTTAGTACACATGAGTTTCTCACTAATAATTTCGATAAATAAACATAAATTGACAATTAAAAATACTTAAACAATTTAAAATATTTATGTATGTAAACGTAGAAGGTAAAAACAGTACACTTTTTACTCTTAAAGTTTTTGTTTAAGATTAAAACTTTTAAGAATTGAAACCATTTTCAGTAAACTTTATTTAGCAAATATTTAACAAAAAAAAAAAAAATACAGATTTCATACATATAAAATTAGTATTTATTTAAAATTTTGCTAAAAAAAAATATATAGTAAATGTTTATTCTTTAACTACATTTGGGTAATACAAAAATACAGAAAAAGAAAACTTTAAAAAATAACGAAAAGTTTTTCCTTCTTATACATTCTCAACCACATCCGTTTAGTTATTGCAAATATATGGCCTTAAAACATTTCTGGAATGATATGGTTTAAGGAAAAAAACAGTTTGGTATGTTTTAAGTTAACAAACACTAACACATATGGGCACTCATATTCACTGACACACATACACACAAACAAATAAACAAACCGAATACAGTATGTTGTGGTTAAGAATCTACAAGCCATATATAAGTACAACTTACTGCACTCCTAAAAGTATGCTGCTTGCATTTGCAGCATTTCAATGTCTGTCTAGATTCTAGATTCTGGTTTATGTAAGTGTGTTTGTTTTTGACGTCCAAGTGTGTAAGTGTAAGTTTGTGTGAATATTTGTATTGTGGAACAAAAAAAAAATGGTTAAAAAATAAAGAAAATATTTATTTTATATTTTAACTTTGAAATAAAACACAAAAAAGTAAGACTGAGAGTAATTCAGCATTTATACCAGATTTTATTTTATTTTCTCTCCTATAAAATGTTTAAAGCAGACAAAAGCGTCCGTACACATGTAAATTATAGCCGGAAAATTCAATGTGAAGCAATGCCTCCTATATCCATAAGCAAAAAAAAAAAAACAAAAAAGAAAAATATGTAAACGAAGCAGCTTTAGTTGAACAAAACCCAACTGCACAATAGAACACTGAATTTTCCATTCCTCAATCATCATCAAAGTCATATTAAATGCATACAAACGAAAACGAAAAGAATATCTACTCCATTGATTTGCAAAAATGTTTAAGGATGAGTTGAAAAGGAGTTTAATGTTTCCTGTTTGGAAATAACTCTCGTCAGATAAATAAAAATACGAAGAAATTTATAAAATGAAAAGCGCGACACTACACCTTTAATTTGTAAAAGTTTGTATTCATCTATGACTTTGCAAATAAAAATACATCTTATGACTTCCATTTAATTCATAATGGAAGGAGAGGCATGTTCTGACAATCTTAAAACTCTTAATATTTGCGATTCTAACTTGAAATCGCAAGCACAAGAACTTTGGAGACTTCAAGTTGCCAAAGGGAACTAGAAGACTTTTAAGAAATAATGACAGATCGCAAGCAAAACGCCCGACATTCAGAACACCATAAAATAAGTCTGGCACTTTGCAAGGAGACTTTTATAAGAACCATACGATTTTGAGAAAAGATTAATGTGTTATTAATGACAATGAGCGCGATTTTCAATAATGGAGCTTTCATGTTAGCTATTGTTGTCGTGACATGGGGTCTTCACCTGAGATAATATCTGATATAATATTTGAGAGAACGTCGGCAGAATGAGAGAACACATTTCTTCATGGTAATCTTAAACAAGGGGAACACCTATCTTATGTGATCTCATAATCGAATGATTCCCGTACAGTAAACTTGTGTCGTTTTTAGTCTTTTTTTTCTCTTTTTTAATATAAAATATTGTTTTTTAAACACTTATCACACGATTTTCACAATTCGCACTAAAAAAAATTAAAAATTTAAATGAATGCGTATTCTTTTATATGAATGTGTGCTTATATGTGTATTTTTGACAGCTCATCTTATAATATTTATCATAACAATTGGTTCATAATATTTATTATAATATTATTATTAACACTATTTAAGAATTAATACGTAAAATAATACTCTCTGCGATTGAATTTGACGTTTGCTGATATACAAATCGTAAAGCTTACCTCACGTTTGAGACCCTGTGTGAGGAATAGGTTACCTGGTTCTGGTCAAAGGGCACGTCTGGCAGTACTTCCCGGCTGGATGATGCAAACGTGGGTAGTTGCGGCACAAACAAAAGGGTCTTCAAGCTTTTGTTTTTTTTTTAATTTGATGTTTAGATAAAAGGCCGGGGTTTGGCTGGTTTAAGGTTTTATAAAGCAGTTAAGTTAGCAAAATTGTGTAGTAACTCACCTGCCAGATGCCACCACCACATGTCACACGATCAAAATAATGGGAAACAAAGATACCGGATTCACACCAGCCAGACGCCAACAGCTATGGTTCATTATTTTTCTACAGCCACAAAATTTTTTTATAACTTAAGAAACCCGATATCGATTGAAATTGAACAAATAACACACCAAATTAAATTTTAATCAAGCAATTTTTTTTTATTGAAATATCAATACATGGCATTATAAAGTTCATTGTAGTTCTTAAAACGTAGTCATACACATTTTGATATTGGATTGCAAAAGACGAATAATTCACTTAATGAGCCCCTTGTTAGATCCCAACTATTGTTTAATAATTTAAGTGAAAATGTTTTATGAATAAGAACTTAGTTTTTGTAAAGAAAAGTTTAACTAATTTAATAAATTTTTATATAAACGATTGGTCTGTGAGGATAATTTGTAAATCCAATGACTTTTACAAATAAATTTATGTATATTAAAATAGAAATGATTTACTCTGGACGTTAAATTTTGGGCAACTCTTTCGTTCATTACTAGCAGTATTTCACAATTAATACAAACAATCTTAGCCATGAAGGCATCAAGAAGACTAACCAGTGATTTCAGGTAGCCCTACAAGAAACAATCGAAAGTTGTCAAATTACCCGACCTTGGAGAGACCAATAATAGACAGGTTCATTTCTCAAAATCAACATGACTTAAAATTTAAATAAGTTCATGGTGGCGATTAGCGTATGATACAGAGTATTATCGATTTGAAGTCACATCTCGCCCAAAACAATGTCATCTACACAGGAAGAAAACCACTCGGAACAAATTAAGTTTTTTATACTTACTTTAAGTACGAATAACATTAAAACGTACTTAAAATGGGATTACTTTCGAAAATCACTCGGGGAACATCTTAATATAAGAACAAAATTCTTAACCCAACTACACTACATTATTTTCGTGTTAAAAAAATAAAATCAACAGCTAAAGTTCTTACTTAGTTTATGTCTTTAATTAAATATGTACATGAAAATTTAAAGTAGAAATCATAATATTCTCCTTCTGTCTCTGGGATAAATGTACGAATTCTGGTTTAATACAACTTAATAATACTTGAATTAAACGCATTTTGAGATTGATTCAATTTTATCTTTACTTAAATCTGTCTCAATTTCGGATCAATTCAATTACGAATTCGGGATTACATGTGGACAAGTTAAGTATTTCACACATGAATAATCCGTATTTAAATCAATCTTTCTGTACTTGATTCAAGAAAATCCGTACCTACCGTACTATTGAAACCGCTTCGGATTGATTTAAGTACGGATGGATAGATTTTTCTTTTCAGTGCATATTTCCAAACAAATTATCAGTGAACCATAACTCGAACTCTGCCTCATGGTTGGATAAATAATAACCACTGATGGCAGCGGTTAAGCCGTTAAGCCAAAAATAAACCTCATCGCTAAACACAAATTTGCAATTAAAATTCCTAAAATTTGCCAGTGTGGTTTAAGGGTAAATCTACTAATGATCATTTTCCAGAGTTTGCTGTTCATATATGCCAAAAATTGAGCGCAGTATGACAGCTGACTCCTTCGTAAGTTTTATATTGTTTAAAAACACTTTCTGCTTTATACAAATTCGTCAGCAAACTCATAATACCTTAAAAGAAGTTTTTATGGAGACCAGTTTAAGTAGTGGCTTGATTTTCGCGATTTAAAACAGGTTTCATCTTTTCATTATGAAATTATTGAAATGACAAAATGGTCAAAAATTTCACAAAATGTTGGGACCGTAAATAATGAGGATGTTGCGCTATTCTCAAGCAGGGGTGTGGTCTCAATTACGTGTTGGCGTAATGAATAGTTGGAAATGAAGCTGAAATCTTCGCTGATGACAGCCAGGCAGCATTTGCTGTATGGCAACAGCACTAAGGAAGATCCGCGAGCAGGCCAAACTTCTCCACATTCAAAATCAGACCTTGAAAGCTGCTTTTAACTAGCAGAAAAGTTATAAGTACATCAACAGTAGCAAACCTGGTTATGCTCCTACATTTTATTTGGACGTACCAAAGTTTGATTTGTTTTAATGGTTGTGTGTTAATGAATATTTCTAATTAGGGGATTTTTAGCAAGCGCAAGTTATACTTTTGAGACGTAATTTGTTCATTTCTTTAGCAACTGAATAACAGATGATAGAATCATAATCAGTGTTTGAAAACATCCACTCAATATCACTCCTTAGTGTTCGGTTCGGTAGAATTGTGGAATAGACAAACGCTAATAGTGTTTGTGTAGTAAATAACGTTTCGAAAGATGACAAACAGATCTTTCGAACACAAAAATAATACTGCTCTTAACCAAATCAACAAAAAGATGAGAAAATTTAATGCCATTCGGTTTTTTTTAACACAAACTTCATTGTGTTCGGTCCAGCTCATTAATGTTCGTTCGTTTCTGTTGTGCGCCATTTTCGCTGCAATAAAACCAACAATTTTTTACAAAAACAAAATGCTCATTCAAAAAATAACAAAAATCCCACAAAATAACTTTACAAAAACAAAACATATACACAATGCACACACAAGCTGTTCGTGCTGCGGTCGCTGCAAAATTTTTTTGTTTGTTCATTTCTTTACCAATGTAAAAAACGTTATAGAACATAAAAATATAATGTTTGTCTACAGTTTTAATACAATTTTTCTTCTTTTAACGAACTATATAATGTTCGGCTGTTTCCTTAAAATAGTTACGAACGGTATCTTAAAAAAAAAAGATATCGTTCCTGGGTTTGTGAGCCGAACGCTAAATGATGTTCTGTTTATTTTCGAACACTGACCATAATAAATACGATAAGAGTGAATAAAAATAGCGAAATGTGACCATAAATCTGACTTAAGTTATCCAATTACGCTCAAACTTTAAAAGGTCTTGTAAAACACTTGCGTTGAGGATAACATAAAATATGAAAACGATGCGATTGTTTCCTTTAAACAAATTTATTTATTCACATATAATCGTAAGCTAATATAGGCTAAATTGTTAAGTTACATTATTTGACAATTAAATTATTAAATATTAATTAAATTTATTTTAATAATACATTTTAAAATGTTTTAAAATGCAAAACATATGCTGGTATACTGCTGTTGACATAAAGGTTAAAGCTTGATTACTACCACGTGATCCACACAGGAACCTCTACCTTTCGTCAGCCTGGAACCGATGGTCTAGGGGCTACTGACTACGATCTCGAGAGATTTGCAATCCTTTGAATGTTGATATTGGCTTCATAACCCCATAAATGCGACGACAAGGAGTTTCCACTTTTCAAAGTGCGTAGTGCATTCCCGGGGTATAATATGTTATATACACTAGACTTATGATAAATGAGCACAGCAGGTGTGATACAAATTTCAGCATTTGCTTATCCTGCCTTAGGCGATGCTGAGCATTAAGAGGTTGAAATTTAGTAATCTATAAATTAGTTTAGAAATCTTGATTTTAAAAACTAAATTATCGACGTAGAAAAGTGAAAAATGAAAAGGTATAAAATTCTTTTCGTCTAAATTAATAAAAGAAAAAATTGTAATAATGTACTCACTCATTTAAGACTCTGTACAATTGGATACAAGTATGCACGTACTCTAATACATATTCAATACATTTACGAATAGCTGCACAAATGTATTTACGCATACACAAGCAAATGTATAGTCTTGTGCACTTTTCATATCCGTGTATACATTGAACGTAGGATAGATGTGGGTATATTCTTTGTGTCTTTATTTTGTGGCCAAGTCAGCATTAATGCCGTCTTATGCAAAAATGTGTATGTGTGTGTGTAAAAAAATTCTAGTCTTCATATTTTTTTTTTGCGTTTTAGATCTTGGCAAGCTTTTATGCGATAACTAGCCATAGTCTACCCGCAAGTATAAGTATGGTAATATAAATCATAAATATTATATACACATAAGAAAAAGTCTTTCTATTATGAACAGAGATGTGAAATAATATCAATTGTTGCTGGAATATTTTTATACTCTTCATTTTTTACACTTTAAATACATTTCGTAGCCTGAAACTGGTTTGAGTTTTTTGCAAAAATAAAAAACAAGTTATTTTTCTTTATGAATGCAACTAAGTTTTGTTTCTAATTTTATAGCTACTTCCCTTTCAGCTCACGATATATCCATACTGTATGATTAAGTAGTTATAAAACTATAATTTTTTAACGACTCGCCAGAAGACGCATGTGTGCAAGCGTAAATTAAATTATAATACCAACCAGCGTACAATACCACCAAGTGTGAGTGTCTGACAATTAATTTATTTCAGATTTATGAGATGGAATTGTACAAGTGTGAAAAATTTACGGAAATAAAATTTATAGAAAATAAAACCATTTTTTTTTTAATTTAAATGTCAGTAGTTAAGTTTAACAAATTCTAATTTCTAGCAGAACGTATGAAGCGTTTTATTTAGTATTTTAAAGTTTTCTATGAAGTTAAAGGTTAATATTTGAAGAATTTGCTGAACTGTTGTTGCTTTAAT
Organism: Pollenia labialis; assembly: GCA_949318255.1. Lineage (NCBI taxonomy): Eukaryota > Metazoa > Arthropoda > Insecta > Diptera > Polleniidae > Pollenia > Pollenia labialis. Next base: position 114,237,308 of record OX439139.1, on the reverse strand, counting down.
TTTTTGCCAAAAGACTTTTTCAAGTCAAAGTAGGTAGCTAACAGGGTAGAGTTAAGTCCTAATGACGTATCATGATTATTTAGTGTTTCAAAGGATATTTGTTTTGCAGTTACAAACTAAAACGTATGATTCAATGGCTAATATTAAATTAAACATTGTTGCCTGTATTCATAAGAAATTTAAAATTAAATAATGGTTTACAAAACAAATTTTGTACGAAACTTTGGCTTAATAAACGTTTGTTAAATTTAATAATCGTTTATAAATAGGGGGTGAGTCTCATATTTTTGTAACCGTATGGGTGCTTAATGAAATAGTGTACTTTCTAAGCCCATTCTTAATATCACTGAAAAATTTGCAAACGGGAAGCATTAAATTCAAATTTATATGACCACTGTAGTGAAAAGGCTATTATGCGTTTGTGCTGATGTTCGAAACAGCTTTATATATTGGAACTTGGTCCATCTTTTGGTATAAAGATTGTCTAAAAATCATTTTTTGAAACGATCTAACAATGGCTGTCCGTCCGACTTACTGTACATGTAAGCCTTGAGCGCAAAGTACAACATTTATATGGGCGCTAGTTTAAGTAATATGATGATTTTTTAAGCTCCCTAACTAGGATGATCACTTATATGAGGTCCATGTCAACTTACAGTGCTATTTTCATCTTCAGTATTAAATTTGTTGCATTTTGAAAAAACATCTTAAGTCAAATTTAAAAAGTTGAAAAAAATGTTGTTAATCATACGAATTATTTTTGTTTTTTCTTTACCCCCTTCCAACTACATTTAGAGTTGACAACAAATCAACCAATTGTTGCCGGGACTGTAAGAAAAAATAAATTGACTGTTTATTGTTGATGTTTTTGTTTAAGCTTTGATATTGTTACAATTAACTAGTGTTTATAATTCTTTAGTTTTTATTAAATCTGTGTTTGCTGATGATTTGGCCCAAGCAACCAGTGAAATGCGCATAGGAATAGCTTATCCTACCAACAATAAATTTCGGTTTATCCATAGTATGAATTGGGAATTAAGCACATTTAAACGAAACATTGTTAATGAATGTTTGACACCCAAGATAAACTTTGATACGAAATTTGTATTTAAAAACAATTCTTGTTTACGTTTCTAAAATTTTTTCTTTAATTTGGTTTATGTAATTGTTTGACAAAAATTATTTTTTCTCCGAGATTTTTTAAAAACTTTTTGCTATCTTATCTCGACTTGAGATTTTTTATCAAAATGCCACAGAAATAATCTTTATTTAAGAAATATTTGCGCCAAATTTGGCCCTCTTACCTCATATCTTATTGAACCAAACCCATTTATTGAAAAAGAATAAAAGGAGATATTTGTCCATAACTTCAAAAATTATAAAAAGATTATTTTTTATACGCTTCATCACTAGTGGTGAATGAGGGTATACTAAGTTGGCCATTCCGTGTGAAACATTTTTAATATTCATCTAAGATCCCAAAAAAAAACAATGGGGATAAATTAAGTTTTTTATATTTATTTTAAGTACGAGTGGTACACAAAAATTCAAGTACGAATAACACTAAAACGTACTCAAAACAATCCAAAGTGGGATAACCCTCGAAAATCCCTTCCTGAATTTCTTTAAATAAGGATAAAATTCCTAAATCAAGTAAAAAAAGGATTGAACTTTTCGTTGGTAGGCGCCACTCTGAGAGTAAAATAACAAAGTGAGGGGTTTGATCTCAATTAACATATTTGTCTCATCTCTCAGCTTTGCATTCTTTTATGCGTGCATACAAGAACAGTTGCAGAAATTAAAAAAAACCCGATTTGCTTGTTGTGTGTAAAAACCACAAGAAAAGCAGAACAAAAAGAAAAATATATGGTAAGCATACCAATAAGCACTCAAAAATTAAATTTCACGTGCTTAAAATTTATCTGAAAATAAACTTGGGTTCAAACGTATTTTTAAATGCTTTTCAAGCTTAAAAATATTTTACTAATATTCATTTGATTTGAAATTCGAATTTTAGTGGAGAATGCTATTGAAACAAAGTGTAACAAAAGTATATTCCAGTTCTTTAAACTTGAAATTCGAGCTTCAGTACCAATTGTTTTGCACTTGCTTTCCAGCAAAATTGCTCATGTTTAATAAGTAAAATGGAATTCTTGCTTCTCATTTAGTTTATGTTTTTAGTTAAATGTGTACATAATATTTTTAAAGTTAAAACCATATCGGGCATTATGCTGGTATTCTATCAGTCATAATCAATCATAATAATATTTGTTTTCTAAATTCTTTTTTTGTTTTTATCAAGCACAAATTTGGAATAAAATCAACTTTTTAATACTTGAATCAAGCGCATTTAAAGCATTTAGATCAGATGGTGTGACCTGTTAACATTTTGCTAATAAATCATATCGGATAAAGCAAAAACCTTTATTTAGCTTAACCAATCCACTCAATAAGTTTAAAATCTACTGTTTAGCTTTACCAATCCACTAAATTAATGCATAGAACTATTTGGTTAATATTTTTTTTTTAATGGCACAAAATTTTTTATAAAGGGTGGTCGAACTAAAACGCACGTTATTAATATTAAGTAAAACAAAACGTTTTCAGAGAATTATATTATTTTTTTTACAATGATAGAAGGATCTACGACAATTATGCAACAAACAAAATATTCGCCAAGTGCCCGCCACGGCTGGCATACCTCTATCCGATGGCCCATATTTTCAATGTCTCTGAGACTTAAATTTAGTTTAAATCACATGATCGTGATGGAAAATTAACATCGCCACGATGTTAGATAACACGTCCATTAAATTTCTTTTGCAAAAAACCCGTTGATTCGTTGGCTGTGTGGCACCATCCTCTTGGAATTACATATCGTCCTGGTTCATATCCCCAATTTCCGGCCACAAGAAGCCCATTATCATCCCAATAAAAAATTTTATCATTTTGCGAAGCACTAATGGTACATTTAAAAAAATAAGCCACAATTATGCGCTACGCAATAAGACATTAAGAAATGCAGTAAAGTAAGTGAAAGAACTGTCAAAAACTTTTATCAAAAAAACATAACATTTCAAGTGATACGGCATTCCCTTACCACGAAGCAGGTTTGTAAGGGAGAATACTAAAAAATAACTGTATCAAAACATTCAGTGTGTAAGGCCGATCGTTACATACAACAATAATTATATGCGCTGAATAATGCGCTATATGTGTCAAAAATATATTGCTTCAAAGTGGGAACTCGCCATATAAAATTCATGTCTTCCGTAAGCGCAATGGTAAGCGCAACTCTTGCATTTCTTCCTTACAAACCTGCTTCGCTCGAAGCACAATTTTTTATTGGGATCCTTCGACAGCGTACACCATTCACGGTAACTGCATGGCCGACCTCATTTTCGTAGAAGTACGGCCCGTTGACGCTGCCAGCCCATAAACCTCGTCAAACATTCTCTCTTTGCGGTAATTCTGCTTGTTAACGAATCCACTGAGATAAAAGAGTGTTTCATGAATTGCACGAAATGCATTTTGACTTAACCGCCCATTTTTTAAAGGTTTCAACAATATTAACGCGCTACTCATTTGTGTAATTGTGCACTGAAACAAAACAAAATTTCAAATTAAGTTGGGCCAAAAACCTGACTCACAATTAACATCGTGCATTATGGTTGGACCACCCTTTTTATCGGTTAGCCTTATATTGCATGTATATAGAACCGATCAAAAAATTACTTTATATCCTAAAATTGTTTTAAAAATATCGCTTTCAATACTGTTTTTTAACGATATCTTCTTAATGAGAGTTATTCCAGTAAATTCTCTATTGTAAGTATTTGGAAATTTTGATTTACCTCCGGGTTATTATGATTCCAATCTGCATTCTATTGAATGCCACTTTCATTACAATAATCTGACCATTAAAAAAACTTTTCAAAAAATCTTTCAACAATTTCGCATCGTTTCTTTCCCAATTTATGCGATATGCAACATAAGTAATTTGCATATCTGTATACCGTCCAACGGTTTATGTTAATAGTTTCATATCTTAACTTAAAAAAGGGAAAAAATAAAAAATGCATAAAAACATAAAAATAATATGCAGTTAAATCTTTTAAATTTTATGATTTTATACTGTCCAGCTTTGAAAGCAAATACTAACTAGTAACATGAATATTTTCAGATTAAAAAAAAAATAACATTTAGTTTTGCATAAAATATGCAAAAAGAAATTTTTATGATTTTACTAGAATAGTTTAAGGTGATCGAAAAATTTAAAATTTTTGTAATGAAATAAAGCAGCTGGATTTGTTTAAGTAAATTTCTTGGAAGGGCATGGGGGGACAAATTTAAAAAATAGTTATTTGAAATAAATACAAAGATATTTAACTTGGGTCAAATGATATCTAAAATTGTAAGTGGCGTAACATTTTACAATACATTTTTTTTTTTATAATTTAAAAAAGAATGAGTGTTTTATATTTCCCTGTTTATCAGTTGAAATTGATGTTTTCTACTATTTCATTAAATGCTTTAACAAACTGTTATTACATGTAATTATTCGAGCAAGGTTTTCAAGCTTTTTGCTTGAACAATTAATTTAACCATTATATGGTTGTTGGTGACAATTATATGGTTAAATTGCACATAATATATTTAAAATTTTCTTTAAAAATAGTTTTGTCGGAGGTGACCATATTTTTTCTCTGGGTGTGTTTGGCCACATTATTGTGGTTAAGGACCAAAACACACAATGTTAATTGTAAATAAAACAAAATGTTTTCAGAGAATTATCTTAATATTTTTTTTTATTATAGAAGTCTCTATTACAATTTTGTGTAAAAGAAAATATCGGCCAAATTATCACCACGTTTTCGGTGGCATACCTCTATCCGATGGCCCATAATAAAAATGACTCTGAAACCTAATTGAGGTTCAACGTCTATTTTTAATACGATTTCCATATGACGTGCTTAATTCCCCGTTTTTTATATATAATAAATGCACTGAAATTTATTGTTGAGGTAAAGCTAGCTTCTATGCGCATTTCACTGGTTGCTTAGGCCAGCTCATCAGGAAACCTTTTCCAGAGATTTTAGAAAAGCCAAAAATATTATACAAATAAAACCCTAAAGCGAATAAGAATTATAAACACTCAAAGTCTTACTTGTTACAATATCAAAGCCAAAACAAAACAACAACAATAAACAGTGAGTTTATCTTTTCTTACATTCCCCTACAATTGGTTGGGTTCTTTCCGACTCGTATTGTAGTTGTAAGTGGGTAAAAAGAAAAAACAAAATTAAAAAACAAACTGCTTCATTCTACTGTCTTCGAAAGAAAACAACAAAAAAACCCAATTTGCCAATTCAGTTTTTTGCACGGGCACATGCAAGTATGCATATCATCAAAGTTATTTTCGGGAATACAAAATTTGTTATTAATACGATTTCCGTATGACGTGCTAAATTCCCAGTTTTTTATATTCTACTAGCTTAACCCGGTGCGCTTCGCTACACTGCTTTAACCACTTTATCGGTTGAGAGATATTTAATATATGCATCCTATGGAAGGTAGTTCCCCCCTGCGCCTACCCGCTTTATTTTTATTTTCAAAGTGAAGTATACCATAAGAGTGACTTCTACAAAGTTTGAACTTTCTCACTATAACAGTTTTTAAGATATCCGATATTAAACATTGGCGTCCTACGGGGGGTAACACTTTCCCCGCTGCTATTTGATTTCAATTTTGGGGCTCAGAAGATCCTACTACCAAAAGTTCAACAAATTGCTTGCAGCGGCTCTTATTTATATTTCTATCTATGAGGGGTACTGCTCCTACCCTGTCTAACCCGCCCATTTATATATTGAAATTTATAGTTTGCTATAGTAGTAGCTTTAACCACGTTTGAAGACTCCCCCTTTAATAGTTCTTCAGTTGAGCGATATTTAATATATGTATCCTATGGGAGGTATTTCCGCCCTGCGCCTACCAGCTTTATTTTTATTTTCAAAAGTGTAGTATACCATAAGAGTGGCTTTCACATAGTTTGAACATTCTCACTATAACCGTTCTTAAGATATGCGATATTAAAAATTGGCGTCCTATGATGGGCACCACTTCCCCCGCTGCTATTTTATTCCAATTTTGGGGCTCAGAAGATCCTACTACCAAAAGTTCAACAAAATGCGTGCAGTGGCTCTTATTTATATTTCTATCTATGAGGGGTACTGCTCCTCCCCTGCTTACCTCGCCCATTTTTATACTAAAATTTATAGTTTGCCATAGTAGTAGCTTTAACCACGTTTGAAGACTCCCCCTTTAATAGTTCTTCAGTTAAACGATATTTAATATATGCATCCTATGGGAGGTTTTTCCCGCCTGCGCCTACCCGCTTTACTTTTATTTTCAAAAGTGTAGTATACCATAAGAGTGACTTCCACAAAGTTTGAACATTCTCACTATAACAGTTCATAAGATATGCGATATTAAGCATTGGCGTCCTATGGGGGGAACCACTTCCTCCGCTGCTATTTTATTTCAATTTTGGGGCTCAGAAGATCCTACTACAAAAAGTTCAGCAAAATGCGTCCAGCGGCTCTTAAGATATGCGATAATTAATATTGGCATCCTATGGGGGGTAACAATTCCCCTGCCCCTATCGAAAAAATAAGTAGCCTATTTTATTTTTAGGCCTCACGTGATGTTACTGCAAAAATTTCAGGAAAATCGGTGCAGTAGTTTCGGAGTCTAAAAGCCAACAAACAAACACACAAACACACAAACATACAAACATTTTTCATTTTTATATATATAGATACAAGATACATACACTGAAATTTATTGTTGAGGGAAGGCTAGCTTCTATGCGCATTTCACTGGTTGCTTATTGCTTATTCAATGTCGTTTATGTGCCGAATCATCTCATCCTTTAGTTCTGGAATTGTTCTTGTCTTATTGAAGTATACTGTTTCTTTTAAATATCCCCAAAGAAAGAAGTCCAACGGTGTCAAATCCCATGATCGTGACGCCAATTACCATCGCCACGACGTGGGATAATACGGCCATTGAATTGCTCTCAAAAAAGAGCCATTTTTCGTTGGTTTAACTTAATCAATCGTCCTGATTGATTCAAGAAAATCCATACTCACCGCTTCGGATTGATTTGAGTGCTGATGGACTGATTTCTCTTTTAGGTGTATGAAATTTTTTAATTAAAAAAATTTAACTGATTTATTTAAAAGATTTTCTAATTCAACTAAATTTGCCGATGAGCGCACCTTACATAAAGAAGGGCGTAAGCACGCCCATCGCTTTTTCAAGTATGAGATTTCGAAGAATATAATTTCCATAATAATAATATTTATATATTCTAAAGTCTTTAGTAAACGGGATGTTAAAAGCTATATGTTTAGGTGATTCTGACCGAACTTTGACGTCATTACAATATAGTCACAATAACATGCGGATCTTGCTTTCTACATTTAGTATACTCGTGGCAAGGCCCATTGAAAAGGTCTGCGCAAGAAACCTGATGATCATTATTTATGTTCTCTTTAGTTGTCAAAAGTTGTTTACATTTTGCTTCCATGTGCATGTATACTTTTGTTTACGTTTGTGGTATGCCACACATACACGTTTTTTCCTTTTGCTTTGTGTATGTGGTAGTAAATTTTTGACAACTAAAAAGAATCGATTTTTGTTTTTGTATAAGTAAGCAGACCTGATAGATGGGCCTTGACTCGTGGTTTCCAATAAATAACTTTGTTGTCTTGTATTTATTACTTAAATATGGAATAAAAATATTTGTTTTATATAAATCACATAAATTTACTTTTTGACTATTTCAAAATTAAACCTTTGACGAAAAAACGTAACTTTTTTGAAAGAAAAGCGTAACTATTTTTTTCTTCTCCTGGCAACACTGTTGTATACTGCATTTTAGCAATCATTTTTCTAATTCAGCTATAAGCTGGAGAATTTTTGAGATAGTGGAAATATTTCGACCAATTTTTTTCCAATAAATAGTTAAACTAATATTTTTCGATAAATTATATTGATTTTTTTTTGAAGAAAAAATTTTAATGCTGTGCTTTTCTTTGCATGATTTTAAGCATACATAAAAAAACCTACTCTTGGAATTATTTATTTATTTACTGATAATATAACAATGGAAAAAATTACAAAAATGTAAAAATAATCATTCTGTATTTTATAAACTTTGCATTTGATATAAATGTATGTATGTATATGTAAGTAACTAATTTAAGTTTTAATCTTTCAATTAAAACTTTTTGAGAAAAAAAAAAAATTATAAAACAACAGCAAAAAAGTTTAATATAATGTTTTTCAAACTAAAATAAAAATTTCGTTTAGAAATTTATATTGAAAACAAAAACAAATTTGAGTTTTTTATTGTTGTTTCAATATAAATCCCCAGGCGAAAATGTTTCTTTTATTTTGAAAAACAGGCAGTTAGTCTCCTACTATCAAGTGATTTGCTATGAGGAATTTTTAGCTGTCATTAAGAAATAGTTCTAACTTCAACTGCAGCCACTGAAATATATAAAGTATGACTCCGAATCCGACCTTAACTCCGACTCCAACAGACTGCTCCTTATTTGACTTTAAGCTCTTCTTTTTTATACGGTAACTTTTAAATGGTTAACCTTTAAATCACCCTCAAAGAAACTTACGTTATATTTTTTAGTAAAGAAATGTTTCACAACTTACGTAAGTTATATCGTGTGTGGTTTCTCACACATATGCAATGTATAGACGCGTTTGTTTACTTTTCCAGTAAGTAAGTAAATTTTGGGCAACATAAAAATCTTACTCTCAAAACTGGCTCTTGTACAAACAAGTAAACGAACGGAAAAATTGCAAAAACATGCAAGTTAATTCAAACAAATGACCGCAAAAAAGCTTATTGTTATAAAAAAAATGTGTTTTCAGTACTAAGTTTATATTGCTAATAAGGCGCATTAGCAATATAGTTATTTACATATGTAAAGAACGACCAGTCTTCTTATCTGACTTCAAAATTTTGGAAGCAGACCCCCTTAAATTTTTTTTATTTTGAAATATATTACACAATTTTTGTGGATACTTCGACTCCGACTTTTTTTAAAAGACAAAAATTTTGCATCTACGACCTTTTCAAATTATTAGTTGAATATTCTGTGAATTTTTCGGTAGAATGGGTACAAATTATTGTAAATATATTTAAGTCTATCGAGAGTTCCAGCTATTTTGGTTTAAATTGAGACACAATGTGTCTATTGCGGCCCTGTCTTCAGAGGGTTGAAAATGACTGAAAGTGAGAATTAATTCAAAAACTGTATTGGGCAAAAGTAATTCTACATCAGTAACAGGCCAAATTACTGCGTTGAGTAACTTTATTTATGGGCAGTGAGCGGTCAAAGTCAAATATTTTCTACAAATTTTGCTTGCCGTGGTTAAAACTTAAAATAGAGATGTTTGGAGTGCTAGTATTTTGTATTGTATCTTAAAATAAAAGATGTAAAATGGAACCGTCAACTTCAGGTATTTGAGTACCTAATAAAATAATTTCTATTTTGTTAAATATTTGGAAATATTTTTAATATTTTTTTTTAAAAAAAATGCTCCATAAATGGCACATTTTTGATATTCACATTCAGTTTTCAAAATTTCAGGCCGAGATCGAGCAAATTTTATTGATTGCTCTTCTAATATAAGACTTCAACATATACATCCAAAAAATCTTTACCCACAGCGTTTTTCTACGAATTGCAATTATTGTGAAAGAAGTTCAGTTGCTAAAAACATATTCCGAAAACGTAGTAAAAGTATATATAGAAAACAATAAAGTGCTGTATTTAAGGGCGTGGCTAAAAAAAAAATTGTACAGTGCTAGAGAATTCAATGGTATACCTTTCAGTCTAGGGCAGCACTGGTGCAAATTTTTTTGGTTTGTATTTAGGTTTGACCTGGTTTGATGCAACATGTATGTGATAAAGAAAATAAGGGTCCCAATTTAAGGCGTGTCAAAAAAGTGAATACATTGAAAGCTACTGGAGGCCACTTATGCCATCACGGATTGTATCCAACATATGTCCTTATGTGGCAAGAAACCCCTTCTTAAATGTAGCATGTTCTACATTTTTATGTTCGTTTTTACAACAAATACAACTTTGGAAAGTTTTCAAGTTCTTTTGTGAATAAAGCCTATAGTACACGGAATGTAAAAAGCCACATGCGCATGTGGTTCTGACGTAATTTTGACGACACTACAAAGCCAGAATAGCAAGTTCGTGTTGTGTGATGACGACAAAATTACGTCAGATCCACATGCGCATGTAGCTTTTTACATTCCGTGTACTATAGGCTTTATTCACAAAAGAACTTGAAAATTTTCCAAAGTTGTATTTGTTGTAAAAACGAACATAAAAATGTAGGCACTGCGATTTGTTACTTGGACATAAATTGAGCATGTACATACAGACAGACTGCCAACCAAACGCACAGGCGGATATGCTCTAATGAGCTCAGAAAAAAATAATCTTAATTGATCGGTATACTTAAATCTGTGTCTAAAACAAATATTTCCATGTGTTACAAACTTTGGTACATATGGAATACTTCACCCAATCCCACCTATGGTGGTAAAGGATATAAGCTTTTTATTTTAAAATGTTGTTGAAAAACTTTATCTGTAACTAAAATAACTCAGCGCATTTGTTTTAAACCACTTACTTTGTTCTTCCATTAAATATCTTCCAAAAATTTTATTTTGTTTGTTTTGTTGAGAATTTTGTCATCAACATATTTTGTAAACCAACAAAGCGTATTAATACGTTGTTGTAATTTATAACAATTATTGCGAATTATGTTGAGAGTTATATGAGTATGTTACGTTATACGAGATATGAAAACAAAATATGTAAGTTCCATATTATTAATTTGGTGGTACTTTTAAATAAAGTATGAACTTAAACCCTTTTTTAGGGTATTATGCGTTTATGCGAGAGTTTGTTAGTCCTAGACTTTAATTACAAAGATCTACGTGTTCCGTTCGTGTTGGCTTGCTGTCTGGTGTCTGTTCGTGTACATTTTGTGCAAAGTTGTGGTTGTAATTTATAAGAGTTAAGCTTAATTAGATTGTGAAAGTTGGTCCATTAATTACCTCCATGAAAAAGTATATGAATTCAGAGGTTTAGAAGCAACCCATAACATTAAATAGGGGAGGCCGCTTACCGAAAATCGACTTACGACAATATATTCATTTTGATATTTAAAGAAAATTTGGCACAATAACTTATATATATGAAAATCTAAACGTCATTGCTAGGGGGTTCAGTCGAATAATTCTTGTTCGATTAATCGAACAATTTTAGACGATTAATTGTTCGAATAATTTAAAATTGCTAATTTCGGGATTAATTTAATGGATCAATGGAAGAATCTATACCGATTAATCGAATAATAATAAAAAGTTTTTAATCGAATAAACAAACCAAATATATGTGTCCGTTGGAATTAAAAAAGTCATGCTTAGATAGTAATTTAACTTATATTTTGTAACAATTTTTCAAAACAATTTAATAATTCATTTCACTCAAATATTTATATTAATTTATCGGGTATGTTCTAGAAATCTAAAAGAGTGAAATTGAAAACGAACTATAGTTAAAATTCAATTATTTGCAAAATTACCATTGGTTTTCTTGGTTTTAAGTTTTGTTCTTGCAAAAATAATAGATACTTAAAAAATGAAGTTGATACAATGGAATATTTTTATGAGCTTTCATTACAGAATCGTTTTAATCGATTTTAAGTCAACTTCATTTTGATTTCTAGAAATAGTTCATGTGTTTCTTGCTTTAAATGTGTTTGGTTTAAAAATATTGTACGAAAATGTATGAGCGTAAATGTTCTTCACCAACTTCACTAATTTACCACTTACACAGTGACTATAACTTAGTACTTGAAGAAGATGCTCCCCACCAACAAAATCAATGGGGCTTCAAGTGGATTTCTGGATTTAGAATTTTTTGATTGATCGGTTAATTTTAAAATTATAATCGTTTAATCAAATAAGTTAACCCTTTCGACCGGGACAGTACATCCTTAACAGCTTCACATTTAAAGTTGATGGGTTGCGAAATGAACCTTACAGTCTTTAAGGTCTCCTGAGTAGTGCTGGGAAACTATCGATAGTACTATCGATACGACCGATAGTCTTAAAATTTGGAAAATATCGATAGGAAAATTATAAGTCCCTTTTCTCGGAGAAGGTCACATATAAATTCGAGGAGGCAAGTGTGTTCGATGAAAAATTATTAACAAGTTTCCTGATAATATATTCGTTTTTTTCGAATTAATTTTTTTGGTCAGATCAATAAAAATTGCTTCTAGACCCTCAACCATCAAAAATAATATGCCATTGATACCATGATCAACGCCCGCCGATGAATTTAATGCATGTTTTAAGTCGTCTGGTTTGTGGAAAATTTTCCAAATAATTGCTGGACATAGGAAACGGCAAAATCTCGGTGGATATTTCAATTTCTGCCAGTTCACCGAATCAACCGAAAGGTGTTTCCCAAAATTACACAAAATTACAGAAATCATGATTGGTTGAGCGTACGTGCTACATTAACTGCGAAAAACGTTGATGTCGACGAACTGAATTTTAAGATTTAAAGTGAAATCGCTGGCGAATTAAAGACGTACAAATCGGTAGATTCCGTTTCTTCTCAGAACGATGTCGTCAACTATCCAATCGAATTTTTAAAATTCCCTGTAATTACCCGGATTATCGCCTTATAATCTCAAACTAAAAGTTGGATCGGTAATCATAATCTTACGAAATATAAACCAACCACGTCTTTGTAATGGCACCCGACTTACGATAAAAAAACTGATGAATGACGTCATTGAAGCAACATTGCTGAAAGGAAAGTACAAGGAAGAAAATGTTTTGATGCCTCGGATCCCAATGATTCCAACCGACATGGCAATTGATTTAAACGCTTGCAGTTTCCAGTAAGGCTCGCATATGCAATGACAATCAACAATTCTTAAGGGCAGGCATTGCGTGTTTGCGGCATTAATCTTGAGAATCCATGCTTCTCGCATGGTCAATTATATGTCGCCTGTTCCCGCTTCGGAAGTCCATTAGCATTATTTGTTTATGCGCCAGACAACCAAACAAAAAATGTCGTATATTACAAAGGATTGCGATCGAATAAGTTTTACTTTTTTTACTGTAAACCTGAATTTTGATCTTATTAACTAAAATGGAAATAGAATACTATAAGATTCACGGCATTTATGTGCATATATGTATTTTCAAATCAAATGTAAATCAAACAGATGTATATGAACAACATTTTAATTTTATTTTTAACGGATTTTAAAAATCGAACGCAAAATTTTTTCTAATTTGGACAGGACAACGTCTGTCCAAATTTTGAAACTGGTCAGAAGAGTGATACAAATTTTTTGAACCAGTGCTGTCAAACGTATAAAAAAGCCGTACAAGTAGATCTTTGTATCCCTAAAATAATAGCAAAGCAAAAATCGGAACAAGTTTTTATATTTTTTAAATTGTTGGTACTTTTTTAAATTCAAATTCGGCAAAAAGACGTAATTGACATTTATCAAATACAAGAACACTAAGTTTTGTGCCTGTGTAAAATGTTTATTGTAAAAGAACAATTTTTTCAGTTCTATTTTTGATACATGGAAGACCTTTGTGTGTCTGTCATGTAGGGATAAATGAAATATATTTTGTGTTCTTTTTTTAATTTTTCATGGCAACACTGCCGTTTAAGTCAATTAATAGAATATACGCTTTTATTGACCTACATAATCAATAAATTTGTTTGAACTATTTTAATTGTTGCTTTCGAGTTGAACTTTCATAAACTTTTAATAAAAATTCTATGAAACACACCTTCATTTGCTCTGCTGCTACTGCCTGCAGTTTTTTGTACAATAAGTTTTGAACAAAAATAACAACTTTTCGACTTATAATAAGCTTTTGTATGTTAACAAAAGATGTTCTAGAAAATTATTAAAGTTTACTAAGCTGAGTTGAACTATGGGAAGGAAGTGAAGGTATTTTTTTTTTGTTTCTACTCAGTTAAAATGGATAGTAGAGCAGAAGTTTATGAAGTTGATATGTAATCGATAAATGCTCTTGAAATCTACAATTTCATAGAATTCTTACATACACATATAAATGAAGCTGGTTCAAGTTAACATGTTAAAAATATTTCGTATAATTTTTTACAATTCGCTTTTTTTGTTTTACTAAAAAAAAAAACAATTTCTTAAAAATTTGCTGATTAAAGTCTATTCTAATAATATATATGAGCTAAATTAAATCAAAACTTATCCTATACTGACTGAAAAACTATTTTGTCACAACGCTAAATAAATTTAACAGAATTATCCGATCAAAAGTGCATTTTAGAAATGTACTTTACTGAACATGAAATCCCCTCAAAGAAATTTTTTCGTTTATGTTAACAGACATTTGATCAGATTTATAAACTACAAGGAAGCAGTGGGCAAGTATAGGGTGTTCAATTAATCGGGTTTTAGTTTTGTTCGATTAAACGATTAATCGATATTTTTAATTTTTAACTTATTCGATAAATCGAATAAAATTTTAAAATTAATCGATTAATCGAATAATTCTAAATCCAGAAATTTGATAAATTACGAAATTTTTTTTTCGATAATTTTAATCTTTTTTAAATAAAACTTGTCGATGTAGCTCCAAATTGTTGCTTCACTTTTGCGCACTAAGATTTCAAAAGAGAATTGTTGAAAACGTCAACGACTTTGCTTCCTCTGCTATGCTTCTGCAAATAATTTCCTATAGAAAATCGATCGAAGTATCTTGTTTAAAATATTTATTTTTTGGACCACTGCACTATGCTTCGTTCCCATATAACGAAGGGACAAAAATAGAAGGAGTTGTCAGATATTTGGTACACTAGCATAAAATAGCTTAGTTAAGAAAAATAAAATTTTTTGGAAAAATCGGCCCAATCGCCTACCTCCCATGTGTCCTGAAATTGAAAAATATAATTTTAGCTTCAATAATGCCCACAAAATTACAAGAAGTTGTCATGCTGATACACATGCTACTAGCAACGTGTGTGTAATTTTTATCTAAATCGGACTAAGGACTCAAGATCCTGCCATATATCCTCTTTCTTAGAAACGCTATCACTCCTACAAAAATGGTCCAATCGTAATACATTTTGGTTTGTAAATTGATACATATTTATGCCAGTTTGGGTAGAATCGGATTATCAATGTGGACAATACAAAAACATCATTAATTGGAAAATATGCTAAAACGGTTAAAATGCTCTCGCAAAAATAAAACTATAAGCATAATTGAAGGTCTAGCAATGTTAACGTCATTAAAAAATTATGAAAAAATCATATCCCACTTGATCCACCAAATTTTTATTTTTTCACGTAGTATTCATATTCGCTGTAAAAATATCGTGCTATTTTGCCTACTTTTTGGTAATGAAATGGTTTGTTTAAAAATTCTTTAATATTAAATTTAAAATTGTTTTGTTTTGCTTCTACTGAACATTTTGAGTTAATACCCTCCTGTTGATTAAGTGCGATATATTTTGGTACAAAAATTTAAGTTTTGGATTTTGAAACAAAAATTATAATAACATAACTAAATAATTATATTTGATCACTCCTAAAATAAAAAAAGGTTAGAAAAAACAAATAACAAAGCATCATCGCTACTTGATTCTTCCGAACCCCAATTTTCGCTTAACGAAGAACTCATCTCGTCTCCTATTAAATAATTATATAATTTTGAAATTTTTGCTTGTAGCGGCTATGACCGGAGCAACCATCCATACCCCACTTACAAATTAACGATATTTTACTTATATCTTCTTGAACATCACAAAGTTCAAACATACTTGCTGCTGTTGTACGCACTTTGCTTTTTAAGTCCACTTCCGCTGAAATTTCCGTTGTTAATATAGTTGGTACCAATTTTTGCTTTTCGGTTCGCAATGCATACAAAGAAGGAAAACAGTTTGGATTGCTTGTCACAGAACACTGTATTTTCTTTCCGATAGATCTAAATCCATATATAGCGCCAAAGCTTTTGAAACTGGTCGACATTTCAGATTTGTTTTATGGCTTTCTGAAATAGAATTTGATCTTCTTTTCAATTTTTTTACGGTAAATTCAAATTCCTAAAGAGAATACTTTCCAATTAAATCTGTTACTCTTCTATTTTATGTTTTGATTTAAGATTCATCAAACATTTATAGCGGTCTTAAGCGGTCCATTGCTTCTATTGGATCCATTGTTGTTTCAGCAGCCCTTGCTGCTGTTTTTACTATTCCTACTGCTGGAATTGTTGTAGTTGTTGTATCAGTAACAGCTGTTGGGTATATGGAAGCCACATTTTTAAGGGAAGTTTTACTTGTGCTAGATTCCTTAGTATTTTTATTTTCTTTATTACTTAACAATTTAAAATTTTTTTTTTCAAAATAACTTCGAATTTATCTGCTTTCTCTCCATAACTTATTCACTTTACTTAAAAAAAAAACTGAATACTTTGTATTAAGTTTTTTTTTTTTTGTTAAAATATGAATCTTGTGTTTTACATATTTATACACCTCTGATATTTTATTGTTTGAGGATGCTGCTATCCAACAATCAATTATATCGGAATTTTTTAAAATATTTGCCATCACCACAGATTAGTTACATTAATTTATAAATTTATTTTTTAAACCTTGTTGACATTACAAATAGAGATGGATCCGTTAGTGTTTTCACCCACTAGCACTCACGATCACTTATGTTGAAGGCAATTAAATTTGTAACACTTACGGTTTTTATACAATAGAAATTTTTATAGAGAATAAAAATTTCTCTCGCATTTTCGAAAATTTAATATGTTGTCGTATTAGCGCTGCTGGAATATAGTTACTATCACACACGTGTATTGTAACTTAAAAACAAATGTGGCACGCAATCATCTCTAATTTGAAAAATATAAATAACGGCAAATAATATGATAACGCAAAACAAAAATATGAAACAAAAAAAAACTTCAAAATCGAAGTCAATCGCAACTTACACTTTACAATAATAATTTAAATATGAAACAGAATCTTATTTATAATTTAATGGAATCCAACTAATTATTTATGAGATATTTTACATAACTTAAAGCTACAGTTGCATACACTGTGCAACAAATTTTGGGTATCCGAGTTTATCTTATATGGGACAAAAAAGAAATGATGTAATTATATAATTAGTAGACCAAAAACACCGAAGTTTTTTAAAAACTTAGCTCGAGTTATTTTTGTATGGCCCACTGAACTTATCAATTTTGTTTAAAGGTGTTTGGAATGTGTGAAAAAAACTATTTAATATTTGTAGAACATTTAAATCCTTTAAACTAAAGTTTTAAATGACTCCTTAAAATAGGAGATAGAGGGTTGATAATATGTTAAGCTCAAAAATAGATTTATTACATTTTTTCGAATTATTTCACACGACTTATTTCTCACTTGCTCAATAATAGTGTATTAACTCAAAATTTTTCTCTTTTCTTTTTTTGGAAAAAAAACGAAACGTTTTATATGTATTCATATCTAACAACTGTAAAAATATGATGCTATTTGGTTTACTTATCAAAGTTATTTTCGGGAATACAAAATTTATTATTAATACGATTTCCGTATGACGTGCTAAATTCCCAGTTTTTCATATTTGATAAATACACTGAAATTTATTGCTGAGGAAAAGCTAGCTTCTATGCGCATTTCACTGGTTGCTTAGGCCAGCTCATCAGGAAACCTTTTCCAAAGATTTTAGAAACGCCAAAAATATTATACAAATAAAACCCTAAAGCGAATAAGAATTATAAACGCTCAAAGTCTTACTTGTAACAATATCAAAGCCAAAACAAAACACCAACAATAAACAGTGAGTTTATCTTTTCTTACATTCCCCTACAATTGGTTGGGTTCTTTCCGACTCGAATTGTAGTTGTAAGTGGGTAAAAAGAAAAAACAAAATTAAAAAACAAACTGCTTCATTCCAAAAAAAAACCAATTTGCCGATTCAGTTTTTTTTTTGCTCGGGCACATGCAAGTTAGTATATTATCAAAGTTATTTTCGGGAATACAAAATTTATTATTAATACGATTTCCGTATGACGTGCTAAATTCCCAGTTTATTTTTTTTACAAGTAGAATTCCAACTTTATTTATAAAATATGTTATTTTTACAAAAACACTGTTTTCACTTCTAACAAAATTAACTAGTAAAAGGTGTAGGTTGAATAAAAGAATATGACTGAAGAATTAGTTTTTAAAATTCTTCTTTTAAATACAAATTATAATAAAACAAAATGCTTATTCAATTCAATAAAAATAAAATGTTTATAAAGTTAATTCTTAAGAACTATTGCTAAAGAAAGTTCAAATAAAATAAAATGCTTATTCAATAAAGCTAAGTAAAATAAAATAAAATGTTTGTTGATTCTTAAGAATTGTTGTTTATTACAAAATAACTTAAAATTGCGAAATCATTCTGTTCTGGTTTTAATGGTTCATTGATATAAGTAACAATTTTTAAAGTTAAGCGTTCCTGGAATTTTGTTATTCGTGGGTTAATGCATTTATGTAAGAAATGTGAATGCAGAAAAGTGAATGTATTAAATTTTTAAGTGTTTTATGTATGTTTAAAGATCAGAATGATTTATATTATGATTTTATTAGGGGTTACTATAACTATTAAACACTCTTAAATGCCTGATATTTGAGTAAAAATCATAAAATTAGGCATTTTGTTTAAGTTGTGGTAAAAAAATAGGCACTAATTTTTTAATACCCTGTTAGCTAAAAGTATAAACTTACAAAAACAGAAAAACATATATAATTTTATATAATTTTTTTTTATACTCCATCAAACTTAAATAATTTTTAGATTTTCAACAAAACAAAAGTGTTTTTCAGATTCTAAATATTAATTTAATTAATTTAATTCTAAATATTAATTTAACTGCAAATATATCAAAGTACTTGAAAACCAAATTTCTAGAGAATTTTTAAAAAAATTAATTTTTCAGAATTATTTTTGTGAAACAACTAAAACATATTTTTCTGTTAAGCCATTTTTGCAAGAAATTATCTGATTTCAACGCCCTCTCGTGGTGGCAAAAGCAATCAAAAAATTTTTTTTTTTGTTAACATTTATTTGAGATGCCTTATTATCTTTCAAAAAATCTGAATTTAATTTCTGAATACAATTTCAGACAAAATTTTTTTTTTTTTATTTTTGTCTATGGGTTGAAGCATAGTGCACTGTAGCCCTCTTTGATTTTGGTGGTGGAGCATCTTCTTCAAGTATTATGTTTTAGTTTACACTCGTTTATGTAGTTATTGCAATGTTGTATCTTAAGAGACAGGAAAGAACGAGTTTAAATTGAAATTTTTCTAATTCCGACCTAATTTTTTTGATTTTATTTTTAACCGAAATTAGCCTTCGGCGAACTTATTAAATTGTAAAAGTTTTATTATGTGCTGCAAACTTGGTTTAATTTAAAAACGGTAAACATGCTTAAAAAAAACATCTAAGATTTCCAAAACCTGTTAAAATTCTAAAAAAATCGTAAAATTCTAAAAAAAAATAGCATAAATTTGAATCCGCATAAAACGAGATTTGAGTTTATATATTTTATTAAAATCTTTTCAATGTTTTCAGAGGAATAACGGTTCAAATTTGCTACTAACACATATGCAAAACAAATAAATAAAAAATTTGTTTTTTTTTTTATTAATTATCAAATAATAAGAAAAATAGAGTGGTCGATTATTCGATATTTTTTAGAAAACGGGTTTCGAATATCCGAAAACGGAAAATTTAATTTCTTTCTTTTTCTTTTCCGCGCTGCATGTGAACCTTTTTAATTTTTTATAATATTGAACATAGAAACATAATACTATGGGTGCAAGGTCCTGAGAAAAAGAAAACCTTTAAGATACAAAATGTTGGTACTTTTGGTTTAACATCTGGTTCTTTTTAATTTTTGTAAAAGGTAAAAATAAACATGCACAGTCCTGAGTGAATAAGAATAGTAAGGGAGAGCTTTTTGAACATTTTCGTTCTAAATCTGGTCCTTTCGAGAAAATTCGTATATACATACTTAGATGCACTATGTTTTTTTCATATGTACATACAAATTTATGGTCGAATTTGGACCATTAGCCAAACACTAGTTAATATAAATCTTTGAGTTAACATACCTTTGTCGTTGTTTTTTTTTTGTAAAATGAATTATTAAATTGTGTTGAAAAAATGTAACAAAAATATAAGCTAAACAAAAGCTCAATTTTTTATAAAATATGTACCTTTCACCACGTGATAGCCAACATTAAATAAGTGATAACAATCGTGCTTGGTGGTCATTTAGGCAGTTAACCCTTCCGCACCAAATGCAATTTCTAAAAATTTACACATAATTTTTTTACTACATTAGCGGAGTTCTGAAAGAGCAAATGTATTAAATCGTAGGTCTTCTGTTAAATCTATCGACAAAATACAAAGAGTTTTAGTTAGATTTCATAAAAGAACTACGATATACATTAGCCGTTTAATATTTATTTATAAACATCTAAAAAATTATTAGACAATCTCACACACCTCTACTTCTCAATTATTGCTATGCAATGCAAATTGACTAATCAAATAATTATAATTGCTTACAATCCAGCGCAACAAAATCAAAAGTAGCTAAAAACTTTATTAAACTTCTTCAAAATGTCTACTTCACTCCAACCATCCATTTAGCGCAACTTTATTTAGAAACACTACAACAACAATCAAAGACGCCATTTGCCATAGCTACTACCAGTCGGACCATTAAAATCATTCCACCATTCCAAACAACGCATCCAGAATCGCTAAACATCTATCTTGGCTTCAGAAACGGAAATTCGTTGGAAGGAAGAAAGGAAAGAAAAGTTTTATGATAAACTTTATTTAATTGTTAATGTTGATGAAATTAAACTGCGTTTTCGTTCTTAATTTAAATGTTGTTTTTATACTTTTGCATAAATGGGAGCGAAGAAAAAAACGAAGAAAAACTAATTTTAAGTTTTTTAAACCACAGAAAAACATGATTTTTTTTTCTTTTTTTAATGAAGACTATGAATGAGAGGGGGAGGGGAATAATACCACTTCCATTGGTCTTTATTTATCTGTTTACTTTATTTTGATTTTAATTCGCATTAACAAACTTCAATTTCTGTTCTTGATTACTTTTTTGTCTATGAATGGATGAATGATATTGCCAGACTTTTTCTGTTGTTAACAATTATAAGCAACGTGATGAGATGTTATTTTTTGCACAATCTTAAACATTTTTATACCCTCCACTACAATTAGTTGTGAAGAGGGTATATTAAGTTTGTCATTCCGTTTGAAACTTTTTTATTATTCATCTCCGACCCCATAAAGTATATATATTCTGGGTCTTTGAGTGATTCTAAGTCGATTTAGCCATGTCTGCCCGTCTGCCCGTCTGTTGAAAACACGCTCACTTTCGAACAACTTAAAAGAAATGAACAAACTTGGTGCCAAATTGCTTGCTGTTATCCTAGGCAGTTTGGAATTGAAATTCAGCAAAATCGGTGCAGTAGGACCAGAGCTATGAATCAAAATGTGGAACCACCACCTAAAAAAAATGATAATTTTGTTACAAAAAATAACATAAATGATGGAACAAGCCACGGAATGAGATAAGATTTTGCAAAAATTTGTTTTATTCGACTGGAAATCACGCTGTAAAATTTCGTGATGGTCCGTCCATAATTTACCCTAGGCCCCATATAAACACTACTCCCGGAAAACAGTTTAGTACGCCTAAAACCGATAAAAATAATGCTATCGTAACAAAATTTGAATTGAAATGTTACTCAAGCTAGTTTAAAATGCTAAATAATTTAATATAGAAATAAACCTCAAACCAACCAATTTTAATGCTGATGTCTGTTTTTATAAAGATAAATTAATAATAAATAGACATCATATAGATATCCCTCCTGAAATATTCGAACAGTCGGTGGAGGGTATTAAAGATTCGGCACAGCTGATTATAGCACTCTAACATGTTTATATATATATTTTGATAGACACAGTGACGTTGCTTACTTTGGCGCTTTTGAAAGCTTTTAACTTGAAAGCTTATATGTATATTTAAAATTGCCTAATCAATATGCGTTTATTAAGAATTGAGTTTAAATTGATTTTAAATGGGTATAATTAGAATATAAATTAAATACAATTACATGATAATAAATTATACGCAGTACAGAAGCAAGTGCATGTTCTCGGTTTTTTCGCATAGTAATTAAAGAAACCAAAGTAGTTCTTCGTTTCAAAATAGCGAGCTGGAGCCAAAAATATATTTTTTGTACCCGTAAAAGACTTCAGCCGTCTTGATATTTTTTTCTTTAAATTTGATATTATAACGAAACGTTTTTTATAAATATATTTTCATAATTTCTATTCAATGGTGAAATGATCATGCATATACCGGTATTGTAAAATATTAACTTCAGCTGGCTAATGATTCCCTCAATACCCTGCAAATAATATTGGACTACCTGATCCACTTTGATTAAGTGTACAACTCCCTGGACTGGTCCAATGTAATGCTAGCATGGACCATGTCATTGTTAAGAAGAGTTTGTAGTGAAACGACATGATTAATTTAAGTAAAACTAAGATTGAATCAATCTCAAAATGCGCTTAAGTCAAGTATTATAAATTTTATTTTATCCTGAATTTGAAAAAAAAAATAAAAAAAGAAATAACAAAGAAAAAATTATTATGATTGATTTACTTACCCGTATTACACCTTACAGAGTGATAAAACACCAACATCATCCCCGATATGGGTTTTACATTAGAAATCTTATGTACATATTTAACCAAAAATATAAACTAAATGAGAAGCAAGAGTTCAAGTTTACTTTTTAACCCTTCTTGGAACACATGAGTATGGCCAGACCTTTTTTCAATGTGTATAGAAAATCAAAACATGCGTAAGGCGGATAGTTAAACACAACGGAAAGTTTAATATTTTTATACTTGATTTAAGAATTTTACACTTGTATCAAGACATTTCGGGATTGATTTTTGAAAGTTATGCCATTTAGGATTGTTTTGAGTACGTTTTAGTGATATTCGTACTTGAATTTTTAGGTACGACTCGTACATAAAGTAATCATAAAAAACTTTATTTATCCCGATTGTATTTCTTTCTGTGAATAGATGATGATATTTAATTTATATTCGTTAAAATTTACTTTTACTTGACTCTTTTTTTTAACGCGTTTAAGCAAAATGTTGATTAAGTCAATCAAAGCCGTTCACATTTAATTTAAGATATTTAAGATGACAGTTGATTAATAAATAAAACATGACAAACAAATTTTTATTTTTAAAAATTCATAAAAATTACTTTAATAAAGTTATCAGAATTTTACTTTAAACATATTTATGATGCAATTGTGAACAATTTTAGATTATTTAAGTACGAAATAAACACATTAAGAAGAAATCGTGTTCGGTTGTACACGTTACAGATTAATTAATTGGGGCCGATGCTACATCATACTCAGTTTGCGGTATGTTAAGATAATTTTATGAGATTAATGAAATAATTTAGTTTAAATCATGTCAATTTAAAGTGATTCACAAATCACTTCAATGTATGGATAATCGTCTCGACTTTGAAGTGATTAGCGCTTCATAACTTTTAAAAACGCAAGTGTGAACAAAGCATTAAAGGTGACCGTACACGACATGTATTTGTCATCTGACATGTCAAATTTCCCACTGCAAAATACATACATGTCGTGTGTTACCTTTTTAACTTTGCTTCTGTAAAAGTCAGACACAAAGTCATCTGACAAAATTTCAATTAGAGCGTGCTCTATTTTCTTCTGACAAACCATCTGACATCAGAAATCTATGCCGGGAAGAAACCGGCAGCGGCGTCCACTATTGACGGAATCATTAGCCGGCTGAAGTTAATTTTTTACAATACCGAGATATGTTTGATCATCCTTCCATAGAATAGAATTTATGTGAATATATGTATAAAAACCGTTTTATTATAAAATCCTAAATTGTTATCTTTGAATTAAAAAAAAAAAAATTTAAGGTGGCTAAATTATTTTACGGCGCAAAAAAAAATTTCATGGCGGCAGCAAGCTGTTTTAAAACCGAGCACTACTTTGGTTTCTGTAATAACAATGCGAAAAAAAACAGAGACAATGTCAGAAGCAAATTACATGTACGTTTGTGACCGAATATTATAAACCTTATGTAAAACAGCGATTTTGACAGACATGCACAATTACATGTGACTTGAAAATTTGACATGTCAGATGACAAAAACATGTCGTCTATTTGCTCCTTAACCTCAAAACAATATATTTTTGTTCTGGCGGGTCCAAATAGGATACACACTTGAAAATGTCTATCTAAATATTGTGTTGTTGGGTAGCATATTGTCGTGCTTGATTGACTATAATTTCTTGGTTGTTACCCATACGTTACAAACTTCAGCAAAAATGTCTGATATTTTCACCATCTGTGGGGATTTAGTCTTCCTAAAATTATTCCCATCTGTAAAGTGCCTCTTCAAAAGAGCTTTGTGTATTTGTTTAGCTGGTATTTGGGGATTTAACCACAAGAAAAATGTGTTTTTATTTTGAATCTTATGAAACTTTATTTTTTGCTAAACAAGAAATCAAGTTTTTTGTCTTTATTATAATAATTAGTACGTTTTTTTTTTTTTTTTGGTTTTTTTATTTGCCTTGAATTGGAATTTGTCAACTGGCAGTGAGTTAATTAGTTTGTAATTGTTATTTATGATGGTTTCACAATTTTTATGTCAAGTCTCGTTTTTATGTAAATTTCTATTTGTTTATTTTGGCTTGTTTTCGGTTTTTTTCTTACTTAATTTTTTTTTTCTTTTTGTCATTATGATTTTAATTCCCCAAAACAATTTGTACTTGTATTTCATTGAATTATATTCCCTTTATATTGCCACGATACCATTATGACCGTACAACAAAATTAGAAAAAATATATAAAATAATGAAAAAAGTTTTCTTGGTTATGCAACGACTTAAGATTTTGTTTGCATTCGATTTCATTCGAGTGAAGTTGAGTTGATGATTAATCTTTTGAATAATGATTTTCTATAAATGTTTGTACGTTTGAGGTAAATTTTGTTTGAATGAAAAGAAAATATTGTACACAGCAGGGCTGTAATTGTCTAAAGGGATTTTTTAATCATCATTTTTAATTAACATCAAAACAACGTAAATGAGAAATAAGGAAATGTGCTGTGGACAACATTTATCACGGCCATATATTTCGCGGATTTATAGTATTATCATCATCAATGTCGCCATTGTCATATTCCCATCTGGTTTTACTAAATCCATAATAAATTGTTGTAGCCGAAAGACTTACAATTAAACATTTATTAATGTTATTATGTGAAATAAAAAAAAAAATATGACTGTCAATAATCGTGAAGGAGGCGATTTGTAAGCTTATACACATATAATAACAATAATAATAAAAATTTATTTCCAACATCAAACACACAATATAATTTTATTTTATTTCTTTTTATTTAATGCCAAATTTTGATTTTGTGCGGCCATTTGACTGAGATTCTTTCTTATTTTTAAAAGTATTTGGTTGGCTCTTGTAAAATTACGCATTAAAATGGATATTCTTAATTTGAGATTTGAGAACATTGTGTCTAACTGAACTGAAAATAACTTAACAAT
Organism: Pollenia labialis; assembly: GCA_949318255.1. Lineage (NCBI taxonomy): Eukaryota > Metazoa > Arthropoda > Insecta > Diptera > Polleniidae > Pollenia > Pollenia labialis. The sequence continues at coordinate 114,211,416 of OX439139.1, read as the reverse complement.
GAAATGAAAACTTTTCAACATTTTTCATCATTTAAAAAATTATTTGTATCATCATATAATCGTCACAGTATTATTATAAATATGTATGTATGTGTCTTTTATATTAAATTAAGCTGAGTCACTACAATATGGCAAATGTTACTAGCACTTGATAATAATAGAGAAGACTTTAATCGACTACGCCGAAACTTTGATACCCACTATACATTTGAAAGCTTTACTCTTAAATAAATTAAACAAAATCTTTAAAGTTTACGGCCAAAACACTCTTCGAGAGTGTTTTACTGGCATGAGAACTTTTGATACCGATAACTATGGTTTGACAGCTGAAAATGACAAACTGTGTTGACAAGTCATCGTGAATCGTTTAACGCTAGGCCAACGCTTGAAAATTGTGCAAATTTACTTTGAAAAAAAATAAATCCGTTCCCGAAGTTCATAGAGAATCTCGTCTACTTTACGAAGCTCATTTCTGCTTAAATGAAAATTGCCATATTTGGTGCGAAGACAATCCTCAAGCCGTTAACGAATCATGATTACAGCCATTAAAATTAACTGCTGGGTGCGGTAAACTCGCTTAACGATTGATTTATTTTAAGATAAATTTGGTTAAAACTTTATTTCCAAAAGTTGTTTTGTTAATTGGCCCCTCGATTGTGGGATTTAACGCCTCCGGGTTACTTTTTATGGAGCTATGTTAAGTCATTGGTTTCGGCCAACAAATCAACAAATCAAAAACTTTTAACGCATCGGAAAATAATAATCAAGCTATCGTTGACGCCATACGGCCAGATTAGTTAGAAAAAGAAGTAAAAAGTTGGGCTAATCAAATGGACCATGTAACATGTTAATAGCAGACATATACCGCAAATAATATTTAAAAAAATAATTAAGAAAATTATTAATAAATTTTAATAAAATTCCAAATTTGTAAAAATTCCTTCCTTCGGTAAAAATAATTTAATGAAAATTAAATTTGATGAACTCAAGCCTAACTAAAAAAAAAATATCAAAATTAAAATCAACAGTTAAACTAAAAATCACTATTGTTCTTAAAAATAGCTATGGCACAAGCTCTAATGTTTACATTTGTACTTCTAGCTGTACAAATAAAATGTCGACGAAAGTGGACAAAAAACACAATAAACAAATGTATTCAGGTTTTCAAGACAAAGTTTTGACAGAAAAAATACAAAAAAACAGAAGAAAGAAAGCAACATGTGAATAAATTGAAAATGAAATTTACAAAAAAAAAATTGATGTTTGACTGTTGGCTGGCAGGCACCGCAGTGGAGCAGAGGTTAGAACTCAAAGAATTCTGATGAACGAATGTGGTGATTCTTGAAACATGTAAATTCAACCCAGGTTCGAGCCCCAGCTCAGCCAAGAAAATTATCAATAAATTTTAATAAAATTCCAAGTTGTAAAAATTCCTTCCTTCAGTAAATATAATTTAATGAAAATTAAATTTGATGAACTCAAGCCTAACTAAAAAAATAAATATCAAAAATAAGTTCCATGAAATTTTTTAACAGATTATAATAAAATAAATTTCATCCCAACAATATTCCTGTCTTGTATTCTCCTGCAACTAAAAAAACCTTCCCATGAAAATTGTTTGTATGGGGAATAGATAAAATACTGGATGCATTCGATTCACTATGAGCGTCAAAAGTATATCAGCATCGGCGAAAACTTTGTATTTTTTTCTTTTTTACAATAAACCAAATCGTTCACAATTAAAATCAAGATTGTATTTTATCCCATTCAACTTCGATCAGATATGGAGATTTACATGAGCACTAATCATGTGGACTCGTCTTATGATTGGCAAACAGTGTGATTAGTCACCGCTGCTAAGTGTGAAATTAATTAGCACACTCAGGTAGCTTATTGAGTGCGTATTCGGAGAGATTACACACTCGCCCATGTTTAGGATCTAGAGCATTATAAACTTCGATGCTTTTGGATATATGCTAGCCAGGGTTTAAAAAGCTGCAGTCAAAATCAAAAAATTGCTTTTTCTTCCACTTTCTAATTTTTCATTGGACGAAAATAAACCATTGCCTTAACTTCTGATTCATTTAATGAAAACAGTCGCAGTGAAGGCAAAAGCAAAACACGAAGAGTTGAAAACAACAAAGAACATCGGCACTTGACATGTTCGGAAGTGTTTCGTTTGACAGACTGAAACTTTTAATAAATACCGAAGATAACGAAGATGGGACGTTGTGTTTTTTTCCGCAATTTTTTTTTTACATAAATACATACATACGTTTTATTTAATTTCAAAAAATTAAAAAGATTGTTAAGCATTAAAATAAATACATATGTATGTATTTATTTATGTACACATGTAGGTATTATTAAAAAAAAAAAAAATTCGGAAAAAAACACAACGTCCCATCTTCGGTAACTACGGGATTTTTTAAAAGTTTCAGTCTGTCAAACCAAACACTTTCGAACATGTCGACTGCCGATGTTCTTTGTTGTGTACAACTTTTTGATTTTTGCTTTTGCCTTCACTACGACTGTGTTCATTTAATGAAACAGAAGTAAAGGCAACAGTTTTTTTGTCCTTGAGTATGTAACAGCAAACCCATAACATGATCCCTAAAAACTCCCAAGGGGAAAACTGTGATCCAGTGCGATAAAAGTAAGTATATTTCGTAGTATAAAGAAATTTCGTCATTATTTTCTCACATACATATATATCGCTATTTGGTATATGTATTAGAATTACTAGCTCACCTCGTGTGGCAGTTATTGTGTCAAATCGATTTTGTCCGTATGTCTTTTGGTAAAGAGGCTATATAAAATAGTTTTATCCATTTTAAGTACTAATGTTATTATGTATACATAATATCCTTAACATTGTTAAGCAAATCTTGATACTCAAAAAGTTTCCTAAACTGAAACTACAAAGGCATAATTGTCCCTATAGGATTCTTTGAGTTTGCAATTTTAAAGCTTTTAGGATTTGAAATCAGATCCAGTTCTTTCATACACTTTTCAAATCTGTACACCGTTTTTATTTCCTTAAATACTTCAGCTACACTAGTTAAAATCATGTTTGTGTTTGAATCCTGTTGAATCGATTTTTTGAGAAATTCAATAATTAGATACAAAATATTATCCTCCACGTTATCTCTAATTTTATTTATATCAGCTCTTGATTTAATTTTAAAAGAGTGCAACAATAATAGAAACTTACTGGCTGAATATCGCATTGTTAGCAAATGTTGATGATATAAATTGTTTTCCAAACTTGTAGATTTAAAATTATTATCTGCTAAAGTTTTCTAAGAAGCAGGGTGAATACTGGATAATTTGGAATTTATTTTAAGAAAGCCTTGTTGGTCGAACTGTGGCGAAACAAAAGTTCACACGGTGTCTTTTCAGACATGTCTATCAAACATGTTTGTTTTGTTTGTTGGCGATCGGGGTAGAGAAGAAAGAGGGGTTGCCAAACAGACACGTATTCTAGTTTTTGTATATGTATGTATAAAGAAGATTAGACAATTATACATAAAAACGGACATGTTAGGAAATCGCGTAGCATATTTAAAATAGAATGTCACAAACAGACATGTCTGGAAAGACTCCGTGTAAATGTCCACTTAATATCCTTAAAATGCTTTAGCACGTGTTTTTTTAATAACTTCTTTAAGTAAAACTTTTGGAAACAATTATTAAAATTACACAGATACATATATATTGTTTTCTTCAACAAAACTGCAATTCTTTAAATGAACAAAAAACTCATTTGGACAAAAAAAATAGTTTGTCACATAAGAAGCGAGATATGCAGTTTACTTACCATGGGTTTTTTCTTGAAACGCAAAAAATTCACTTTTTTTATTTGTCTACAATTGAAAAGCAAAAAATTATTTCTAAAGTTAAATTTTGAAATGAAAATGTGATTAAAATAAAAATTTTTAGTTAGAAAATTTTTAAATATTTTTAAATTATTTTTTAATTGACAAACGGCAAATCAAAAATTGTAGAAGTATAAATAATTTTGAACTTTTTAATAAAAAAAGTTGTTAAAAATTTTAATTTAAACCTAATTTTTAATTACTTTATTTTTTATGATTTTTTTTTCTGTGTATGTAAAAAGTACTTGATTCACATTGTATTCTTCGACTTGTGTGCTTAAAATACAATAATACAACTAGAAAAACAAACAAATTTGTTAACTAAAGACGAGAGTCACAAAATCGTTCTTTCTAGAAATTCTCGGGAAATGTTTTGATGCAGGAACCATAATCCAGCCCTAAATTTATAACAATTATTTTTATTTAATTTCTGTTTCCTTTATCATATGATACGTGTGCTGTTATGTTAAGCTAATTATTAAAAAAAAAATACATTATAATCGGTCAAGCAGCTTACATTATTTCGCAGTTTTAAAAAAATGTTGCCAGAAACATTTCGGAACTTTTTCACAAGATGAACAGAGAACAACTCTATCAACATTATTTCATAGATATTCCGCACAAGTTTTTTTCATATGCGTTTTGACAGCATTTTTCGTGATATGTTGAACAGAGTACCAGGCTTAAGGCGTCAAACTTAATATAAAAAATTTTGGTGAATTCAGCTTAATTTATAAATTTTCTTTTATTTTTATGAAAAAATCATCAAATTTAAAAGCAATTCACAGGTTCTTGTTCCTTTGGCAACAATGTTATTATTTTTATGCAACCTCTTTATGTATACAATGTATTTAAGAAATTGTTCGCAAAGTTTTAAAGAATATTCTTAGCAAAAAAGCTTCTTAAAATAAAAAATTGGGGTGTTTGCAATGGTCATTTTACAAAATTATTTTTAGCCGCCGAGTCAATGATCCCAGGTCGTTTTAAGAAACCCAATTTTTGGCGACTCCCTTGGATAGACTGGGAACTAAGTATAAATTGCTTAAACAAAACATGGAATCAATGCGATATTTTTCACTGTTTGTAAACATTTTTTTAGTGAACAATCATCTTAAAGGAAATGGAAAAACTTATTAATAATATAAAAAAGGCTTCTGAAAATAAAAAAATTAAAAAAAAAATTTCTGTTCTTCTTTGCTTTTTATTAGTAAAAAACGTTTAAAAAATTTGTGCGAATTTTATTTTCTCAAACGACTTTATTTTTATAAAACGACATTTGGTGCGACTTTTCAAAAATTCCTAACGGTAAACCTGCGCATCAATCTCTTTAAAGATATTTCTCAAGCCTTTGACAAAGTCTAGCATGATGTTCTAATGGGCTCCTTCTTACCCAAAAATGACGACAAGTTACAGCGAAATAACTGATTGGAATAAAAATACACAGAACTTCAACTTAAAACATTATAATTCTTTGCCCTCGTTAGGTTCTCAGCCTAAACTACAAGGTTATACTATAAAAAGCTTATTTTTAGCTAATATGGACCAATCGAATCCAATTTTGGGGAACAGCTTGTGCTGCTTATGTAGAGAAATTTCAAAGACGAAAAATAATATATTACGACTAACTACCCATGACTCGTGGCATGTTTGCAACGCGAATATTCATAAAGACCTTAATATTCCTAAAATCTTCTGCTCCAAATGCGAACAAAATCAGGCAACTCATCAAAATCCTCTTGCACAGGATCCTCTTTATTATAAAGGACATATTCGCATAAGAGGGCGACACATTGTATTGGCGCATGAAAGATGCTCTTTTACAGCGGCAATAGATCCCAAAATTATTAGTTAATTTAAGATTTTAATTATTATTGTTTTTTTTTATCTGAAATTATTAAAAGTTTAAAAAAATGTGGGTTTAAAAAATAAATAGTGATCAGCAAAACATATCATTACAATACACGTAACTTGTTAAGCGAAGTTTTTACTGGGATGCGACTTGAAATCAAAGTTTTTTTATTTTTGAAGGGACAAAGAAAGTTTCACAATGAAGTTAAAAAAATAATCCCCCTTATCGGGGTTTGCGAATTTAAAATACGGCAGCGACTGTGCTGTAATAGATTATAGGATATAAGTTTAATGTTTTAGCAAACAGTCGCTGGCGTATTTTAAATTCGCCAACCACGATAATGGTGAATATCTGCATATTAGACGATGTCGAAAGATTTCTTTCCTTCCAACAAAAAAATTTGTTTTAGAATTTGTTTTAAATGTAGTTGTGCGAAAGAAAGCATTGCTTGGCACATCGCACAGTGAGAGATTTTGGAAAAAAATAAGACTTTCAAATCGAGCTAAAATTAGGAATTCTGAACTAAGTGTTCTGAACAGTGTACGAATAAATGAAACTCAAGAATAACTTTATTTTTGAGGAATAAAAAATCGCAGAAAAAAAAGAAAAAAATAATTAAAAAGAAATTTCTAAATAAAATTTACGGACTCTTATCGGAAATTAAACAAATTACATTTAATTTTTTTACTGCGGAATCTTTGGAAAGTGGTATGACAAATAAATTTTGGTTAACAAAATAGTATGTTGGCGAATGTTTTTATAACTTAATTGCATTTAACGCCATTACTACAACTTGCCATTAGTTAAAGTTTTTCACAACTTTGCAAAGTGAAACTACTAAATGTTTCACAAAGGATTTAATCTTCTTTGCATTTCACTTTTCACTTTGCATTGCTAAATAGAAATTATTAAAATGAGTTGAAAAGTAGTAATGGAAAAAAATACTTGCAGTATTACATGCTATTAAAGAAAAAAAGATATTTTATTTTCGAGTTTTCGAAACAAAAAAGTAAGTTTTTTTTTTTTATAAAATTATTGTTAATACCCAGACAGCAAAATACTTCGACGTTGTCTGAATTAGACATTTCTTGCTAATGTCTAACTTCATTCTTAGAGACTTCGTTCAGATTTCTGTCAGACATTGAATATACTTACTGTCTTGGCGAATCGGGATATATACTTTTGAATTTAAAAAAAATAATGTTAAAAAAAAAAAATAAAAACACTTTCACTATTTCATTTCCAAATTAAGACCAACTTTATTTTCATTCTTGAGCTTTCTTAAATACTAATTTTACAGTTTATGTTCTTATAGTTAAAAAGCTTGTTCGTCATATTAATAAAAACAGTTCCCAATAAATCAACAATTGCAAAACAATAAATTAATAATCAAAAATTGATGATTGCAAATTAATAGTTGCAAATCAATTCTCAATAAATTTGTCTGTGTTTAAATGCTTAGTGGGAGTGCAAATTATTAATATTGAACTTGGTAAAATTCATAAACAATTCTTGGAATAAAGTAAATTAAAGTGTGTACATATATATGTATGACTGTTAATATTTATAATGCAAATTATTAATAGTGAACTAAATAAAGTTCATAAGCAATTCTTGGAATAGAGTAAAAAGTAAGTAAATTAAAGTGTGTACATATTTATGTATGAATGTTAATATTTATAATGCAAATTATTAATAGTGAACTAAATAAAGTTCATAAGCAATTCTTGAAATAAAGTAAAAAGTAAGTATGTACATATTTATGTACGTATGTTAGTAGTTACATATTTATATTATATAATTTGTGTTAAGGGAATAGCGGGAGACATTATAACAATATATCGGGGAAAAGTTATGTCTAATAGAATTCCGACGTAATTCTTACAGATGTGTCCAACGAGACTTATTATTTTTGTGAAAATAATGACTATTGTCATTAACCCATTTCGTTCACTACGACTGTTTTCATTTAATGAATCAGAAGTAAAGGCAACAGTTTTTTTTTGTCCAATGACAAATGAAGATGTCGAAGTTGCAGCACAATCTTATGACTTTTACTATCTCAACTGCAGCTTTTTAAATCACATTTTATGAAAGTGATTTCAAATCACAAGAAAAGTGTTCTGGGCATATTATTTTGTGATTTCAAATCGTTCAGCTACGTAAACAACTTTTTGAAATCACTTTGTTATTTTTGCGACTATTGTAAGTTGACCGTTATAATAAATTTCTTAAATAAAATATTCCATGTGTTGTTTATTCATTTTTTATGCAAGAAGCTATTTTATTTACAACAAATCGTTTAAAATTAAGAAAATTCGATGAAACTACAAAATGATATTTGCTTTTGTGACTTCTGTTGTGATTTCAGGTTTGTTTTTTTTAGATTAATTAAAGTTCGGTTTTTTGCTAACAGCGGCATGAAAGCAAAGTCTTATATTTATTAAAAATCGAAAAAGCTGTAAAGAATCACAGGAAAAAATTGCTTCTATCTCTAAAATAGCTTAAGTTCGCGAAAAATTTCAAACTTGTAAACTTATCCTAAAATTTATTTGAAATCGCTAAATGGATAAAAAAAAAAAATGTCGGAAAATAAGAAAAAAAAAAATTTGCAAAACAACGAAAATTCGCGAAAAAATTTTATGTTTCAAACAAGCCATAAAATTGATTAAAACTCCCTAAAACTATAAGGAATGGCAAAAATTCGTTAAAAATTGCTAAATTAGCGGAAACTCGCAAAAATTTGCTAACAGCGGCATGATAGCTGAGTTTACTTTTTATTATAAATCGTTAAAGCTGTAAAGAATCAAAAAAAAAAAATAACAGGAACAAATTGCTTCTATCGCGAACATGGTTAAAATTCGCAAAAAAAATAAAAAATTTTTAACCACCCTAAAACTAATTTGAGATCGCTAAATTGGTTAAAAAAACAAATTGTTGAAAAATAACATAAAAAGCGTTAAAAATGAGCTATAATTTTAAAAAACAAATCCTTTGTGCTTGCTTGTGCTTTCGACAATTGAAAATCACACCGAAAAACACAAAAACGGTGTGACTTACAGAACACCACAATATCACACGTGTGATTTTAAAAGCACATGTGATTTAAAATCACGTGATTTTCAGAACATACTTGATAAAGAAGTTTCACAACTAATGCACAACAAATATAACACAAAGAATGCAAAATATCATGGTCAGACTGTAAGTATAGGATAAGCGCCAGCGTTCGAAATTCGAACAGTCAAGTTTACACATATGTGAAGTCATGCATGATCATGCAAAGCATGTTTTTTATGTTTTATGAAACAGTTACATTTATTGACAATAATTCCTCATGATTATTTTTTTAATTTTATTTTTATTATTATTTTTAAAAAATAATTTTAAAAGTGTCTCAAAATATGGGTTGCGGGAATTACCCCCTATCAACGTGAGGGAGGGGGTTGTCGCGGAGGCATATAGTTTTTTCTTTTGCTAAAAGATGAGCCTTAACATTCATATCAAAATTTTCTGGAAATTTCACCTCTTTCATACCTAAATTTTTTTTTTAAAAAGATGATTTTTACTGTTCGAAAAATCGAACAACGGAGCGAAATGGGTTAAGTTGAAAATAATTTTAATTTTATTTTAATGTTTCAAGATAAAAAGATTAAAAAAAAGGTACGTACGTGTAAAATTTATAATTATATACTTTTAAATATTTTGCAATAAAAAGAATTCTTTCAGCTATCCGAAAGAAAAGACAATAAGGATTTCGGCTATCTCATCAAAATTTTCCATGCCAGAATTTCCCACGACATGTCTGTCAGAATTTATGTCAACCACCTCCGACTTTTTTATCGACGTTTTTCTCAGATATCTGGAAGACGTCGGACTATTTTGCTGGCTGCGTACTTGAAGAATTTTTATTATATAAACTATTTTTATTTTTCAAATGAAATGTAAGCCTTTAATATATATGTTAATATGTTCTAAATATTTACAATAATAAACAATTTTTATTTTTAGAATGTGTTCAATGAATCAAATTTAAAAGCTTCTTATTTCTTTAATAGTTCACCTACTTCTTGCTTGGATTTGATTTAAACGTTTTAAAATTAAAGTTTTTTAGTCCCGAAAAATTAATTCGGCCTCTATAATTTCTTGGTATTATTGTTGGTTATTTTGTTGAACTATTTATGGTTTTTAATCCAAATTTTTAATATTTTAATCAGGCTTAAGTTCATCAAATTTAATTTTCATTAAATTATTTTTATGAAGAAAGGAATTTTACAACATGAAAATTAATTAAAATTGTTATTGATAACACGGGTCAACACAAAATTTGTCTTTGACATTAAATCATAAAATTTCGATATATTAGGTCTAAATTAGACTAAAGAAAAATATACGACACGAAAAAGTTTGCTTTTGTATTTCACGACTCAACAAAAAAAATTTCGTTCTTTGTCCTAAAGTTTATTTTGTGATTTTTCAGTTAATTATACACAAAAACGAAAAGAAAATACATTTTTTGTGTATAAAGTTTGCATTGTTCAAAACAAAGTTTTTTATGAGCACCCGTCACTCTCTTAAATGTGTTTTTTGACACTGACACATCACATTTTGTTTTGTTTACATTACCAAAGAAGCAACATTTTGAGTACGTTTCAATTTAAAATCATGGCAAGGTTAATAATTTTATGTTTAATAGACATACATAGAATGCACGTATGGACACCTTCACCGAAAAGCTCTCTTTTTGTCACGTTACGCCACCAAGACTCTTGTTATCAAGTATTTTCCTATGCTTCACTAAATGTAAATCTAGTTGCGCTACAGCAAAATACAAAAGTAAATAATATATGAATTATTATTTGAGTAACAATTTAAAATGCTTTTCTATGGAAATGCCCATAAGCTGCTTGCACACATAGTAGTTATGCTCGCAGTATTAAATATAATATATTTTTTAGGATTTGGTTATGTGCTGTTGCAAAAAAAAAGAGTAGCAGTGAAAGTTGTATATAATGATATTATGCCTTTTCCATTTTAATATGCATATAAAGTATATATGCATATGCATATGAATGTGTTTACATGTATTTACGCTTGCATTTATGCAGCAAGTACTTACTGGGTTCGTTGGTAATTGCAAAGGGCAATGGAAATGTTAACGGATGCAAGCAGCGTGATAATTGTCAAGTCATATAAATTGCACAGTACTAAATAAAGAAACAAACAACAACAAAAAAAATACACACACATTTTGAAAATAAAAAAAACTATTGAATAGGATGCACAAAACTATAGAAATATTTTCTGCCATTTACAAAAATTTTATATGGAAACATGAGATGATTAAACAAGCAAAGCAGAAGATAAATTATTTTTAATCTTTAAAGAAAACTATTTGGTAAATAAAACTTCGATAATAATTTATGTTTGAAGTTAAATTGAGCAATAAAATAATCTTTTTGAAAATTTTAATTTATACATATATTGAATCTACAATTATAGATTCAAATTGTCAAAACTATTCAAATGGTCAATAATAAGTCCAAACTATTAAGTTCAAGGGTTACTTCTTTGGATGTCTTCGGCTGAGAAGCTGAAACACTTTTGCTCCCAGCCAAACTCGATGTTGCCTTTAAAATTAAAGATATTGGCTGCTAGGGGATTTGTATGATGTCATCATTTTTTAAAACAAAGTATTGGCTAACAGAACATCTAGATTTTTATGACTGCGCTGAATTCTGACATACCAGAAGGCTGCTGGTATATCAGAATTCAGCGCAGGAATTTGTTTTGTCATCTTTGAATTTTCTCGAAACTTGATGCCGAGTTTAAATTTTCTCTACACACCATATTGGTTTTAATATCGAGTTGCATAACGGAAGTGCTAAGTGCTTAGTGTAGAGTTTTTCGTTATTAGCCAATTAAAATTAACTGCTTTTAAATTCGTTTAGATCAGATTTTTATCTCTGTGGGTCTTCCATGTTTGACAACGATCAAGGTGTAGTATATATTGGTATTTACAGCCATATTCATAAAAAGTTCTTATTTTAAGATTATATCATGATAACTATCAAACGTTTTTTGTCTAATAACCCTCCTATAAAAATGTGTACTAATAAAAGTACATTAACAGCTTTTTTACTATTAATAATAGCCAATTTACACTACAATAAAATCTAGTACTGACTAGATTTCCCATACAAAACAAAATCTACTTCGTTACTAGATTTCGACGAAATCTACTCAAAATCTAGTAGTACTTAATGATGCAACTATGGTTTTTTCCATATAGCACTAAAAAATACTACCCTGCCCATGAAAAAATTACATTTTAATAAAATATTATTGAACATAAAATGCTACTTTTAAGAAGTACGGCTCGAATCGTGTGTGGTGCGGGTAGAAAATTGCCTTCATTGGCAATGAATAGAGTTTTTTAATTTCTAGATTAAGCCTTCACGCCATACTTTGTCAGAAGCCTATGACACGAATGTAGAGAGAGCAGAACAATGTTTAATTCCTTCGACAGTTGTTCTTACAACATTCCCAAGCTTATGCGTTTGTTCGATAGTGCTCTTGTCTCCTGGAATCAAAGTGATGATCGTGGATGCATCTACTCTTATTTTGTACTAGCTTAACCCAATGTGCTTCGCTACTCTCATTAAAATTCAATATGTAATTTGTTTAAAAAAAGGTCTCGTGCACTGTTTATGAAGATTTTTGTACCAAGTATGGATAATCTTGATGTTACCATTCCCAAGTTACACATAAATCTATATGGTATTTTCACTACAGTTGCCTTGCCTTTGTCTACAATGAGGCGTACTTTTTTGCGGATAATGTTCATTTACAACTAAGTTATTTGTTCAAATTTGTAAATTTTAGATGTGACCGTTCTTTAGATATACTGAAATCAAGTTTGCGCCACGCCCACTTCTCCAATCCCTCATATTTCCTACAAATGCCGTCTGTATATTGATAACCGGTCTAATTGTACCAAATTTGGGCAGTTTTACAATTACCTTTCCTTAGATATACAGGATTCTATTTTGTGCCACGCACACTTATCTAATCGCCACCACTTTTTGGCTGATGTTACGTATTGAATACCAAGCTATTTGTACCAAATAGGGAAACTTTAGCTGTTACAGTTCTCTTGATATACTGAACTCGCCTTTGCCTTTGAATGCGAGATACCACGCCCAGTTGTCTACTCTCATCTTCTTTTTAACAGATGTTTCGTATTGATGACCCACCCATGTGTACCGAAATTGGACAATTTTTCCCCTTTCATTCTTTCAATTTTTCTCTTACCGTTTTTATGATATAAATAAATTTATTTTGTGCCACGCCCACATAAATATCCAATCCCACCTACATTTTTTCAGATGTTGTGTATAAATAACTTGGATGATTTTACCAAATTTGGAAACTTTAGCCCTTTTCGTTTTCAGATATACAGAAATTTATAATTATGCAGCCTATAAATTATTCCAGACCATCAGAAATATACTTAAAAAGTACAAACAAACAAATAAAATACAAACACTAATATTTTTATATACGTATGTAGATAGATATATGGGGGTCAATCAGTTTCTCAAACAAGCCAATAAAACTGCACTTTTGTTTGGTTTTTATCCAGGCTTAGGTGTCATGGTAATCAATGCCATATTTCTTTCAGCAGGATATTACTCTTAGTGTTACACAGCAATAACAATTGAAAGAAGAGTTCTTTTTTCTATAAAGAGTAGGAGCCATAAAGGCATTTTGTGTTTTTTCTATCAGCACCTGGGGCTTTCTTCGAATTGAAGCCAGCAATACGATTTCCAATCTCCCGAATATTAAATCTCAGAGAAACGGCTGCTTCAGCGACAATTGGGACATTTTAAAGCGGTTGGCATGGCCCATTCTCCAATCGAAATTTTAATGAAGGTTTATACATCATCGGTCTCTTAAGGCCTCACCATAATAAATAATCCGTTTGTTGTGTTGTGGTGTTGCTTGGAGTTCGTGTCGAAATTTTTGCTGGCGTACAGTAGGCAATTTCTTATGCCTAACTGTGGTGATCTGCAACGTTGCCATTCTCTTTTTGGGAAACAATATATGTTAAGCATTTAATAGTTATGTATATGCGCCGGTTTGTTATTTTTAATTTTTTATTAATTAAATATAAATCCAATTTATTGAGCATTTGTGAAAAAGCTGAAAATAATATGGATAGATGCTGAAAGGTAAGCAAAAATAAAATAAAGCATGAACCTTCACAAAAAAATAGTATAAATGTTCATTTAGCAGTGAGTTTTTAATTGACAATATGTCCATATTAAATCAATAAAATACATCACAAATATTTTAATTTGCCCCAAGACCTCCCCCTTTCCCCTATTCCCAACACATAGAAAACTATGATATTGTTAACCCTCAAATCACCCTCAAAAAACTGACGTTAGTTACCCTCGTGTGTGATTTTTCATACATATACAATGTCTGTCTACTTTGCTGTGGCGCCATAAATCTTTTGTAATCATACTCATAATTGACGTAACATAAGTGATGTATATATCCCGTTGGGGATCAACAACAAATCATACAAAGCTTTTTTAAGCACTGACTTTATAAAACATACTTTGCATGCAGTTTGCAGTAATATCAAAAATATTCACACTTGCCAACAGAAAATTTCGTCTCTAGTGCAAATTACATAGAAACTACGTACGTGTGGAAAATCACACAATAGGGTAACTTATGTAAGTTCTGAAATATTTCGTTACTAAAAAATTTGTTTACAAAAAAGTGTTATCATTACTTTATTGATATTGCTAAGAAAGTCAAGTAGTCTATTTATCATGTACAAGTCAGGGTTTAAAAATCTGCAGTCGAAACCAAAAACTGACGAAATAAAAACACACATTTTTGTCCACCTCTTTGCTTTTTGAGTTGGTTTACCAACGGCTATTTACATTTAATGAATCAGAATTAAAAGCAACAGTTTTTTTCCAATGACAAATGAAGAAGTGGAAGAAATGGCAGTTTTTCTACTATTACTGCAGTGCTTTAAACGCTAGATACATTTTGTGTGGTTTTTCACACAAGGGTTATTTAAGGGTAAATAAACTACTTATTTCATAATTTACGAAACAAATAAAAACGCAAATTTCAAGAAAAAAAATGAAAAATTAGCCCTGGTTGTGAGTTTAATTTGTATCTCAAAACTTTTGATAACTTTGATAACCGAGAATACTCACTATTATTGTCTTGTACCACAAAGCTGTTTACAATGGCTGAATTGAGTATGTTAAAAAACGACTTAATGAGTTAGTTCCTGATATGAAGTCATGTCGTTGTAGGAATTAATCTCCCTACTTACTGAATTATCATGTAAATCATTATCATTTAAAATTTTCAATCTCAGTATTTGCTTTTATGCTGCAATCATAACATGATTACTGATTTAATCTTAACTATATTCCGTTAAGGATATTCCTTACTCGGTAAAAGGAGATCAGTGCATAGTTCACATGAGGTCGTCTTTAGCGTTAAGCTTTCGGTTTGTTAAATTACTTCAACAATCTTGTGTTTGGTTATTTTTTTTAATCAGCAAATATTTTGATTTGGATTTTATTTAATACTAAATTTAAACTTAGTTTTCTCAGAACTGACACAAAATATTTTCCTAGTGTAGGTTTGGGGGAAATCATAAACAGCATAAATTTGTATCTTTTAGAAAATTTTTTTTTAGATATTAACAAAATATTTCCATTTGACCATCATACAAACAATTCGTTTCAATTGTGCTGCTCTAGAAAAAAATTCTTCAAAGTACAAAAAGGAATTCCTATTAAAGTGTGAAATGTATGCAAATTTTGTGTATGAAGTCACTCTACCATTTAAATAAGATTTTCCTTTATAGTTTCTTTTGCTGCTGTTGTTGTCTAAAGTGGATCTAAATCACTCTAAAATTTGAATAAAATGGAAAAATGTCATTTATTCCAGAATTTTAATTCTATGGTACTTAGACATATTCGTTGTTATTGTTTGTTCCTACAATTCTATTGTACTGTTTCATGTCGTAACTTAACTATTGTTTGCGACAACTTAACATTTTCACTATTATTTGTATTTTGAAATGGCGAATGAAAAAAAGTACTCATCCACTCATACAAAGACTTCTATTTATCCCTTATAACATTTACTGCCTTCTGTCAACCGGATATTAGAATTTGTATTATGTTGAACAAATCTTCTATTATTTAAAACTTTATCTTTTTATCCTACTTACCATCACCAACATCTCCTTCTACTCTTGTGTACTTTCATTTTGTAGACTTTATTTAAATTTTATTTGGTTTTAAAAGGAGAAACAAACTGTTTTATTACATTCCATATGTATGTATCTATGTAAAAGGGACACATTTGAGCAGCAGCGTTAAGGCCTTCAGGCAGTTTTATTTTAAAAACACTAAAGAGTGAAAGAGATGGGTATGAAGCGAATATGTCATATTTGTAGCCACTTGACTTTTATTATAATAAAAAAAAATTTAAAAGTATAAGACAATATGTTTTTATAACAATTTGATCCATTTTTTGCCCTTATTAAAAAAAAACTTTATAAATATATAACTTCAATTGACTTTGCCCTTGAATATAAAGTTTTTGAATCATCAAAAAAGTTATGGTATTTGTATTAAATGGGAAAAGCATGGATATGCCAACATATAAGTAATGAATAAAGGTCCCGATAGCCGAGCGTTGCAATACCCGAAACGTAGCGTACCGTACTGTTAGCAGGAGGGTGAACTTATAGAATATTTAAAAACGTTTAATTAATTTTAACATACATAAACAAAAAGCGATAGTATAATATATAAAACAGCAAAAAGCGATAGTATATATAAAACAACACACACAGTAATGAAAATTATAATTTCTCAAATGGTGAATGCTTTGCTGAAAAAGTACCAAGTGATAAAGTTACATCAAAACAATAGTGGTATTCACACTGAGCTTGTTTGTTAGTTAATCGTTACTTTTTCACGCGCATTTTGTTTTCGTATAATTAATGACACGAAACCCCTGAGAAAATAGTTGTTAGTTGGTAACTCACAATCAGCTATTTAAGTTTCTAAATAAATATAATAAAAAAGCCATTTGTGATACTTTTCTAAGAAAATATTTGTGTTTTGGCAATTTTCGTGTACATTTAGAGTAAGTACACAGAAAAAATGTTTGCAAATCAATTAATTTTTTGTTTGCAGCAATTAATTTTTTTAATCAAAACCCATAAAATTAAATGTTTGTGTATATGTGGTGTATTTTTTAGTTTATGCAATTAATTGTTTTAATTGACTAAATTTGTGTCCCATGACTCGAAAATACAAATCCGTTAATTGATATGATCAATTCCTTTGCAGGGGCAAAATTAGTAAAATATTTAATTGTCTGAACGAATTGTTTAATTAAAGTCGATTTTCTATTTTTTCTGTGTATGTTAATTAAATGATTTTTTATTTATTTTAATAAATCATAAACTGTTCTTATAGTGGACAACAACGTTTTAAAAAGGGGGTCGTTCACAGTTCCTAACAAACTACCGAGGAACAAATTAACAAGTTCGGTGTGAATACCACTAGTATTTTATGTAAGTGTAAAAATATTTATAATGTATAATAATCTACAATAAATAAATATGGGCTACTTCAAATTTTTTGAGCACCTGCTGAAACCGACATACTATGGCTCTTGAAACTTGAAATTTGCAAGAGTTTTTTCATTCATTCCGTTTTCTTTGTAATAGTTTTAAGCTTTAAGATCCAAACATATACAAAATATAGTCACTAGACTTGGAGGATATATCCACTAAAAAAAAATTTTTGATATCGCTGCTGGGTGAAAAGTTGCATGGTGTTTTAAAGTGAAACCAAAATTTTCCGAATTTTGAAATTTTTGAAGATTTTACATAGAGTTTTTGCGCCGTTTAATAAAAATGAGTTTTAAGCGCAGAATTAAAAAAACTGCGTAATTTTATAAAGTTTGAGGTGTATCAAGTTGGTGTCAGCGCACCAATAACGTATCACGGACATCACAAACTTAAAAGAAATTTGCGTAAATTTTTTAAAAATGTATCTCTTTTGCGTCTGACAATCTGAATTGCCTTTTAATTTGGCTAGTGTATTGCGTGATGTGAGTAATTTCGTAAAGGGCACCTCCGAGGCGAAAACGCACTTTAAAATTTTTAAACGAAAATTTTTATGAACTTTTGAAAATTTTTGCAAAAAAACAATTAATTTTTAAGCTTTTTTTTATATCAAAACATGTTATTGGAACATGTTTAGGTATCTAAATAGATTCTTCGCGATGGACTTAACTGATAAAGTGCAAAAAAAATAATTTTTTTCAACCCTGGCGCGGCAGTTTTTTCCAAACACATTTCGCTTTGTGACAACTGAAGCGCTGTATCAATTCCGCTCAAACGTAAATCGAATAGAAGACTTTACGGAGCTTGATACTAAAATTGAAAACGCACCAAAAAATTTTAAGGATTAAAAATTTTATGGAGGAAACAAAATGTTTCTAACCTCAAAAGCATCCTTGTATGAAATATTTGATTTGGTTTCAACCAAATAGTTTTTTTTCCAAAATATTGCAAATTATGTCTTATACTATCCGTAATTTTGTAAAATGTTTAACAATTTTTTTCCAGTGTATTTTAAAAAGTATTCAAGCTTTTACAAATATTTTAGTGTGCTAAGAAAGCCCTTAAGGGGTATTATCCACACGCGTTATCCTTTTTCAATTTTAACAAAAACTGTAATTTTTATTAATTTTTAACTTTAAACCGCAGTAAAATTTGCGCCGTGTAATAAAAATGATTAACGCGAACGGATTTCACATGCTCAAATATCGGTTTATACACACGCAAATCAACATTGTTGTCAGACAAAAAAAAAATTAAAAAAAAAATGTATAAGTGTCGTAAATTTTTGAAGGTGCTCTTATGTATTTTAGCACATACGTGGGCCTGTACATATATAATTTTTTAAATGTGCAAACACAAAACAGGGTTTAGGTACCATTTAAAGCCTTTTATATATTTCACATTTTTATTGTATGTGTACAATATGCATTTGCTTATTTAATACATGTTGTGTTGTAAATTATTTTGTCAAAAGTCCAACAATACTGAAAAAGTACCAACAAAAGCAAAAGAGGCGAAAATACCCATATTCAATTAAACATACAAGCAGCTCATAACTGCTTTGAAAAATGTCACGCTGTACGCCACCTTTCCCGCCACTTTGGGTTTAAGCCACAACCTCTTCGCGCTACCTGATTTAAATAACTCAAGGCTTTTGTACAGGCAATTATACAGAAAGACAGAAAGCATTTCTCGCAAGAAGCATACAAACGGAGTCAGACCAGTGCCGGTCACCCGGGCTACTGACACCTGTAGTGCACTGTGGTGCAAATTCGAACACAATGATGAGCAATGAATCCCAATGAGATCAGTATTTTTGTTAACTAAATAACCAATGCCGAATTCATTAACCCTGAGGATGTAACACCAAGAGGAAGAAATCGTCAAGGTTCTTTAACTATGCCCCCTAAGAGGCGCAGCATATCCACCGGTGGAACGGTACATATACTGTTCAGCAACGTTAGTCTAACTCAGCCTTAAGCCAAAACTGAGTATTAAAAGTGATGCCACTAAATGATTAAAACATAATTATATGCTTTATAAACAGGGTTTTACTCAAGCGAAAATTGTGATCTGCATTTCGTTCACAATGCGTATCCAACCAGACAGCCAGACGGATATAGATAAATCAAATCGAAAGCGATTCTGGCTATGACCTTTATCAAAGTATTAAAAAGCCAATTATTGCTTTAATTATATATTATGGTCATTTTCATGCCAAAATCCTAATTCCGAAATCGTATTTTATGGGGGATAAGGGGTACAATTTATTTATTAAGCCGATTTTTAAAACCTAACAAATCTTATACATTTATAGAAAATATTTTAGCCCAATTTTAATAACGTAGTAATCTGTACTGCACAACTTCATTTTAACACACATTGAAATAATTGAAAATGTTTCAAACTTTATACTGTAGTGTAGTGTCGCTGTGCGAAAAGAAGTTAAGTTAAGTGTGTGAACTAAAACAAGCAAAGAAAAAACAAATTCAAATACAAATAAACAATAGAGGCAGCAATGAGAGGGGAAATAAAAAATTCACATATACTTTATTTTCTTAATTTAAGTTTGGGGTATGTATGCACAAAATATTTTGTATGTTAATTTCTTGGATAAAATTACAACGACAATTCTTTTCACGAGAAACAAGTAAACATCACAAATTCCCGCAGCCTGTAAATGGCAATTTTCAAATACAAGGAGTATAGACAATAATTTTTTACTGTATTGAAAGTGTTTGAAAGAAACAGGTACTGTCTCGAGTGTATGGGTGATTTAAGAAGCGTTTGCTTAAAAGCAAATCGCTTTTTTAAATGCGTTTCAAATGTAACGGGCTAGAATTTTACAATGTTTTCTGTCCTAAATTGTACTAAAATGTTATCGATATGTACAAAATAAGCAAACTGTGCATCGTTAAACTTGATGTTACATTTTTGAATTTGACTACAAAGAATTCTGATGTTGTCGAGATCAGCTTATTTGATTAAACATTTGTACGCTCATAACACTTTTTATATTGTGCGACAAACCGTCAGCTCATTATTGGTTTAGCGCAGTTGTCAAATATTAAATTAAATAAAAAAAAAAAAAAAAATTTTAAGTGTAAAAAAACGACTATGAAGGTTTGTATGCAGTTTTCTCAAAATATTCCCGATAGAATTTTATGTATTTTCACCACTGCTTCTGGTGTATGTTTTAAAGAAAAATCAAAATGTTTGTGAAAGAAAGAAGGATTTTAATACTCCCATACCATAAAAGGTCGGAAACAACTTAGGAGGTCCCTAGCAAAACAGAAACAACTTCACTTTTTTTTGTAAATTTTTCCAAAAATGATAAAAGTGAAATTGTTCCGTTGGTTATGGCACTCCTCAATTGGTTTCTTTATACTATGGTGAAGGGTATATAAGATTCGGCACAGCCGATTATAGCACTTTTACTAGCTTAACTTATGGTCTTCGGTACCACAGATTCCTTACGGCTTTCTCACTTGCTTATATTGTATCTTAACATTTTGCCATCTAACTTTTGAAATGATTCAATGAATCAATGAACCAAAATACAATTGCCAATAATTTACAAAACATAAAAAATATAATAAAAAAAAAATGTTATCCACAACGCCATAATTTGATTTTAATCGAATGAAAGAGAATGCAAAATAAATAAAAAAAATGTCGAAAATAAATAAATTTTCTAAAACGGAAATTGAAATGTCACTGCATTTAACACTAAACCGCAAAACAGCATTTAATCTTATTTTATTTTCATTTTATTATTTAATTTCTTTTTGAACAAATACACACATTTTTTTTTATAGTATTAAGAAGCACAAAAGTTTAACCCAAAAAGTAGGAAATTATTATAAGAATATTATAAAATATTTGGAAATAATATTAATTTAAAGTACTGGAGCTGGAAAGCTCGAGTCATTACCACTGAAGCTTACAAAGTTTGGTAACGAAATTTTTGGGAAAATTATAATTTGGTTTTTAAATAATCAATGTAAACCGATATACCATCCAGATTGTCGTACATTTAAGAATTTCGAATAAAAACATTGGGACTTACAGTATAGCAAACTTGAAACTAATTAAAAAAAGTTATAAATTTTGGCATTTTTTAAATTGATTTTTATACAATAGCTGAAGGGGTGTTCTCCATTTGGGACAAGGAGTGTAATACAAGGTGGCGCAGAATAATATGTATGGTTTAAATGGCTTATAACTTTTTTATTTATGTGGTTATTATACAAATTTTTTTAAATACAGTATATTATTGGGGAATTTTTTGTAGTTAGGTTTGAACACACAGAAAAAAATCAAGTTAAAAACGTCGAAAACAAGGTTGATTTAAAATTTTTCGGTGGTGATTTTGCTTCATACGTTTTGCATGTTTATTCAACCTGATTTTATAATTACTTGCGAACAACATTTTTTTCTTTCAAAATAACTACTATAATTCATGTTAATTTATTATTGCAGTAAATTTAGAGCAAAAGGTCATTTATATTGAAATAACAATCCGAATCACGTTGAATGAAAGTTATTTCAAGTTGAAACAACGTGAATTTCATGTAGAAACTAATTGGTTTGAGTGTGTTATAACAGTGTGAAGAAGTTCCTATGCATTTATTTAAGAATAATTCAAAACACTAACCCCTGTAACACATGTTTAACTTATTTTGTAGTCTCCTTTGTTAACAGATCAATCAGCAGAATGGCCCGATATGGTTTCGTCATCATTCTACTTTGAATTAAAAGAATACTTTAATTAAAAGAATACGGGAATCGTCTTCTTTTTATAACATATTTTATGAATGAAAATAAAAAAATTTAAATACTTAACTATGTATGCATGTTAATTTAACAAGTTAAACTTTTGATTTTAATATAAAACAGGTTTTTATGGATTCAATATTGAATCCATATTAATTTATATTTTAATATTTTTTTTTTATTATTTTTAACAGTGAATAATATTTAATAAACGTGATTAAAGATTATTTTAATTTTTTTCATTTAAAATTAATATGAAATAATGATATATTTAAATAAAGAGCTACTTTTGCAGAAATTTACTATGATTCTCAATCAACATTTTTCCATGTTAATTTTACATTGGGATTTTTTTCTGTGTAAAAATGATATCCTAAAGAGCACGTGTTAGCATATTTTCCATAACTTTTCGCAAAATTTTGCAGCTCATTCTTTTGTATTTATATAAAAAAAAGAACAAGGATTTATAATAATTCCCCAAGCCTTCTTCACAAATTTTTTTTTATTAAATATTCCTTGTCTAAAATTACAATATGTATCCAAACCTTAATTCTAATTGTTATTTATTAGCCATTACTAATGTAGCCGCTTAATATTTACATTCAAGTGTCAAAAAAGCCAGCTTGGCTTAAAGTGTTGGTTCTTTTTAGCCTCCGGTGACCTTCGAATCCCATCAGATCCCGAGCGAGATAGTTGGGGTGGACCATTAGTTTATCTATGTATTTTCCTGAACACTTTTTGATTTCTTCACAAAATGCTGAAAACAAACAAAGAAAAAATAATGATTAAAATAGTTATAAAGAATTCAAACCATGTAGCTCATCCTACGCCACCATGTAATTTACACACCCATGACAACTTATTTTAATAATAACACAAGGGAACAAATTTGGAATTTTTGTGCGGTCTGGAATTTGATTGCAAATTCTCCCTAATTTGAGATTGCTGATTTCAAATTTAATCTCCATTTTATTCTATCAGCTCTAGTTTTCGAAATACACCGTTATGTCGAAAATTAAGGCACTTTCACTACATATATTGGAATAACTTGAAAACAGTTGACCATATTCAGTTTAAAAAAAATCCGAAACTCAGCAACAATATTATCTATAAGCCGAGCTTACATTGTTTATAAATATGCCATGTAGTTTCAGAGATCTCGTTGAGTTTCTGAACAAAAAATTTAAAAATTTTGAAAAAAAACCATATTTTTGTTCTTTAAAAATTCATTAAAAATAAAATCGCGACAAAAATCACAGTTTTGGTCTAAAAACATTTAGCTTAACATAATTTCGAATGAGGCTTGTTTCATTGTAATCGGAGCACAACTTTTTATTTAATTCACAATTTGCTGAGAAAACTAATATCGATTTCTATACAAAAAAAAAAAACGTTCATGGCACACACATTTTTAAAATGTTATTTTTGTATGAAAATAGATATTCAGTTTTCTCAGTAAATTGTGAATAAAATCAATAGGTGTGGACCGATTACAAAGAAACAATCCTCATTTCATTCAGGGCATATTTAAAAACAATGTAAGCACGGCTTAAAGATAATATTGTTGCCGAGTTTCGGATTTTTTTTAACTGAATATGGTCAACCGTTTTCAAGTTATTCCAATATAAGCAGTGAAAGTTCCTTAGTTTTGGACACAACGGTATATATCGAAAACTAGAGCTGATAGAGAAAAATGGAGATTAGATTTGCAATCAAATTCCAGACCGCAAACTTACTATTCCGCAGTGTAATCAATTGGGTGCAATTAATTTTGATTTTTGTTGAAAAAAAAAACAAACAAAGAAAGAATAATATTTAAAAACGTTATAAAGAATTCAAACTCAATTAAATACAAGCTCATTCTGCGCCAACCTGTACATAAAAAGATTGGTTCTATCCCCGACATTTAATTAACTGAGCCACTTTCTGAAACTATAAAACAAAGCTAGCTGTGTGGCTGCTTGGCTGGCTGACTGTCCATTTAAAGTACAGATCGCAATGTTCGAATTAATTCGATGAAATTTGGTACTCTTGAAAAGAAAAACATGGTTGTGGTAAACATATTCTAAGAGAAACATATTATGATAAGATTCATGATTGCAGTCACCGTATTAAGATTATTATTGAATCATATTATCAAATATATTCGTAATATTATTTTCCCCTTAATCAAATTATTATCATGTTATTCATATCAAGTTAAGAAGGGATCATATTATTATTATCACACAAATGATAATAAGTGAAGATAAAGTTAACAAGTTAAAAAGTAATCATATTATAATACAGCACCACTTTTACAGCAATAAAACAAATTTTTTTGCATACATTTTTTTATTTTGTGGTGCTTTACAATTTTTTTCTATTTATATGGCTACATGAGCTATGCAGTTTGTCAAAAATAGGACCATTAGGGGAGTTAGGGGGCAATGTTTGCCTCTCTCAAACTATCAAACCGACTTTAATAAAATTTAAAACATAGGTAGATCCATATTTATATGGACACATAAGCATGATTCTCCATGGGTCCCGAATAGGGTGCACTCTCGTAAATGTGTTTTAAAAAACTGTGGTGTAGGTTATCAGATAGTCGGGCTTGACCGACTGTACTTTCTTACTTGTTTTAATTTCTTTAAACTTGTTTTTAAGGGTATTTTTCACTAACAAATATTATAATATGTTTTTAAAGTCATCGTTATTTAGTTGTTAGAAAAATTATTATTTTTCGGTCAACATTACTCAAATTTATAATTGCGATAATCATTGATATGATTACAGTAACTATAATGTTGCTGATATTAAAAATAAATAACAACAATTCATGTACGACAACAATATATTGTTACAATAAACATAGTGTAGTTGCCGTAACCATACCCAACCATATTTTGCTCTGCGTGGCACATTTCAATTGTGAAGGCGAGAATCGGTTACTAATTCCTTTCAAAATAAGTTTTAATGCCATAACTTCCTTAAAAATCTTTCTCCTGATTATTATAACGACAATTACTGCTATCCCTAAAATCACTTTAGGACGAAAAAATCTATTAAAGACATATTTATCTAGACAATATTTGGTACACAGAACTCTTATACAAACCTTAGCTCTCATTTTGATATATCCGTGATTGCTTAGTAGTCTAAAATATATTTCCACCTAGAAATTTGTCTAAATACTGCCGAGTACGATAACATTGATTCAGACTTGGCCGAATATACTTTCATACTTGGTTTATTAAAAATTTGTTTAATTTTGAATAACGACCGCTAGATTAAAACGCACTTAACACTTTATTATTCTACAATTTTATTCAGCATTTAAGTTAAACAGATCAAGAAACCCATTAAAAAAGAAAACTAAAAGGGGTAACGTTTTTTCGCTTTAAAGGGAACATACCTTAAGAATATTTTAAGATTTTGAAAATTCAAGCAACGTTTAAAGGACTTGACAAAAAGTTTTTAGATCGGCTGATTTTTCTGTATTCAAATAATATTTTTGCTTTAACTGTTAAAAAGAAAATCCAACAAATGTGTCTCATTTGGGAAACTTGAACTTGTCCGCCATTAAGTCTTAATTAACATTGCAGTGCCAGTCACACAGTCTGACTCTATTCGAACTCTTCACAACTTAAAAAAAAAAATTTTCCTCAAAACCCATAACATGGTTGCTTAAACGAATGTGCAATCAGAACATATAAACTATTCTTTTTTCTCCTCTTACCGTGTTTTAGGTGTTGTCCGTTAACAACAAAGTGTACATATTTACTTCATTCTCATCACACGTCACCTGGTTGTGGCAGAAGAATTATAAAGGCAAAACAAAGCACACCAAACAAAATATGTACACTAAATAGATCCTAGTTAATATTACGAGTGTATGCAGCCAAGGGAAAACCATGTACAACGGAAACCGGATGCGATAAAACGGCAGGAGATTGTAATGAACTTTCCACAGCGTTGGACACAAGGCAACTTACTTCAAGTGTTTTATGGTGCTTTTCTTTCATATCAGCAAAATAATCATAAGCAATGAAAAAACCAGCAACAACAAACAACAAAACAAACAATAAAGTGTATAACGTAACAATAACGGCAGCAATAACTGTCATTGTTGTACATTATTAAGAATTGTTGGTTTTTTCTCTTTATCTTGTGTAAATAAGATTGTGTTGATTATGAAAATAGAAGAGGCGCAATAACTAAGAAGAAGTTAGAGTGCTAAACTCGGCACTGCCGAATCTTTGATACCCTCTACCGACAGATAGAATATTTCGGGAATTGGTTTTATATGGGGCTTATGGTATATTGTGGACCGATTTTCACGATAATTGACAGTGTCATATAGAACTATGATAGAATACATTTTATTATACAGTTAAAGGTCGATATAATAAACAAACATAACGAAGAAATTCGGAGCTTTTAGTATTTATTATAATGCCTCTACACTACGAAGTGAAAATAAAAAAAAAATTTAATTTTAAGCAAAATGTTATGTCCCATTATCAAAAGTCTGTAATATGTTTAAAGACTCTATATAACGAAGACCCCATGCAAAAGCGTTTATAAACCGAATTCGAAATAAGCAGTATAACATTTTATGCAAAACTGAACAGTCCTGATACCAAAACAAGTTCATATGAATAGCATTACAAATGAAGCGTTCGGATAAAAAAAATATATGTAAATACAACGCATTTTTTTAATTTTTATTTCAATTTTATTATAACAAGGTTTGACTGATAACACAAGGGAACAAAAAATTGATTTTTTTTGCGCGGCTTGGCTCTTTGATGCAAACTTTTACTAATTTAAGGTCGCTGATCTCCATTCATCTCCATCAGCTCTACTTTTCGAGATATACCGTTATGTCCAAAACTAAGGCACTTTTACAAAATATATTGGAATAACTTGAAAACGGTTGCCCATATTCATTTAGAAAAAAAATCCGAAACTCGGCAACAATATTATCTTTAAGCCGTGCTTACATTGGATTAAAATTTACCCTGTAGTTTCAAAAATAGGAATATTTCGAAAAAATAAAAATAATATTTAGCGCTTTATAAATTTATAAAAATAAAAAATCGACAAAAATCAAAGTTTTGGTTTAAAAACATTAAGTTTAAAATAATTTCGAATGAAATTCGAGTCGGAAAGAACCCAACCAATTGTAGGGGAATGTAAGAAAAGATAAACTCACTGTTTATTGTTGGTGTTTTGTTTTGGCTTTGATATTATTACAAGTAAGACCTTGAGTGTTTATAATTCTTATTCGCTTTAGGGTTTTATTTGTATAATATTTTTGGCTTTTCTAAAATCTCTGGAAAAGGTTTCCTGATGAGCAGGGGTCTAATCACCGCATTCGATACTGTCGTATCGAATAAACTATCGAATTTTTTTGCATACGATAGACACTGGCGTATCGAATGAAAAATTGAGAAATGTAATGTCGAGTCACTCGATATCAAATATATAATTTCGATCACTTTTGCTCGATATCGTATGCGGTGATTAGACCCCTGGCCTAAGCAACCAGTGAAATGCGCATAGAAGCAAGCTAGCTTTCCCTCAACAATAAATTTCAGTGTATTTATCAAATATGGAATTTAGCACGTCATACGGAAATCGTATTAAAAATAAATTTTGTATTCCCGAATATAACTTTGATAAATGAGGTTTATTTTATTATAATCGGTGCACAACTTTTTATTTTTATTTTAATGTTATTTTTTTTACAAGTTTCTGAGAAAACATATTTTTAAAATGTCATTTTTGTATGGAAATCGAACTTTCATCTTATTGAATCGATTTTGCCGGCTTTCAATCCCAAACTGCATATTATACCTAGAAACAATTTGACAATAACCAATATTGTTCATTTCTTTTTAGTTGTTTAAAATTAAGCCTGTTTTTTAAAACAACTTAGAATAACTCAAAAAAGTTTCACACGGCATGACAAACTTAGTATACCCTTATTTCGGTAATTTTGCCTAAAGCCATTGTAACACAGTGGGCAGGTAAAATATGTTGGCGAAATAAATCTGTCATTTCGAAACGACTGGACCAATTGACATATCTAAAGCAGCAATATGAGGCTTAGAAATAGGACACCTCGGATATCTGAAAATTTTTAATATGTCTAATATCAGACTTGCACATAAAGTATTAGGCATTACTAGGGTCTATTAAAAATATGCCCACGAAATTTGCTTACCATTTTTTGACTTAAGCAAAGCATTTCTCTAAAAACGATTTCAAATGCTACATTTAAATGCTGAAGTGCAAAAAAGCAAATGAAAATTCACCGCAGTTTTATGTTTTTTTTTTCATTTTGCAATTCACCCCAATTTTTTTAATGAAATATTATCCTAAAATATTAAAAAAAACTTAAAATAAAATAACCTAAATTGGGTTAATTCTTCTTAATGAAAATGTACCTTAAATTTGACATGGATAAGGGTAGTACAAGAATTTTGCAGCTTCAACTGACACGTATGGTGTTTCTTCTTTGATATTAAGGTTCCATGTATGCTACCATTGGCGCGGGTTTTCGTTCGCTTCTAAAAATATATGCAAACATGTGAAAAGTTGTCGTTTTCCTTTCTAAATATGTGTGTTGCAAAAATAAATGTCAAAATTGTTCCATAACCTTTTTTGCATCTGCGTTAAGTCCTTTTTTGTGCAAGCAAGTATTTTTTTATTAACTTTTTTCTTGTGTATGCGTATAATTTGTGTTAGATTGTGATTTTTGATTATATTGTGAGGGATATAAAAACATTTTGTCTTACTTTTATTGAATAATTATTTTTTTGGCTCAACATTTTTAACAGCAGAGGACTTTAATTATTGAAAATCAGTGTTGTTAACGATTATTGGAATTCAAAGAAAATTTAGTGTTGAAAATTGCTACAACCGTGGTGAATATCGCTTATTAGTACAAACTTTACATACAATATTTAACACGCTAAATACACATTTGTGTTGAGTGTAAAGCGTAGATATTGTTTTGTTCCATTGTAATGTAAAAAATTAACCACTTTGTAAAGGTTCGTGTTACCTGATAAATATTACACAATTATAATGCATTATAATTTTTAAGAAAAGAAAATACAATTAGTGATAGTGCACAGTTTTTGTAATCAATTTTTTAATGTTGAAATTAGCAGCTTCATTTAGCATAAGTGATAGTGATGTTTAGAAATATTGTGCGAAAAAGTTTGATTTAAAAAAAACAATCATAACTTAATTGATATTTAAATAAATTGGCGAAATCGTCCATAAATCTTTTAGGTGGTAGTGCAAATAATATCAATCATCACAAAAGCTGGTAAAAAGTAGTGCAAAATTATACTTTTTCAGTTTTATTTACAGATCTAAATAATGACGACAGGTTCAATATTGACGATTAGATTCATTCCTTCACATCGCTCCGTTTAACATCCTGATGGAATTCGGCACAAATAACTCTTGAATAAATATTAATCTTATAACGAAATTTTGCCATATTGGATCCAAAATTGCCTATAGGTTTCATGTAGGATTTGCTACCATAAATCATTTTCTGATATAAAAAACCATTTTTAGTGTATATGGAAGCCGTCTTGCCCACTGTATTAATACCGATGTTACCGTTACCGTTCTTCAAGTATATATTTATCTATTACCCATTTTGAGACTTATATTGGGTTTGTATGGGAAGGAGCACACCCACTTTTCCAATCGAGCTTACTTTTTAACAAATATTGTGCATGGATAATCAAGCTGTTTCTCCCCGATCTTAAAACTTTTACTGTAACGGTTCTCCACCTATACAGACATTGATAGTTTCTTTGTGTCGAAGGTACGACGCCCACTTCTTCAACCCAGCTTACTTCATGGCAGATGTTGTGTATTAAGAACCAAGATATTAATATTTGTACTGTTGCCAATTTCCAGATGTATAGAAATCTATTAAGTCTGTGTATGGGAAGTACCACGACATTATTATTAAAAATGGTATACTGTTCTACAGATACATATAAGGAAAATCATATTGTGCCACGCCCACTTCTCAAATCCAGCCAATTGTTGGAGAGATGTTTTGTGTTGATAACCAAGTTGGAATAATTTTAAAACTTCTACGGTACTGGCTCTCTATAATTTTTGTTATTTCAATTGTCTTTTCATGGGAGCTGCCACGACCACTTTTTCAATTAAGACTTCTTTCTGATAGATATTTTTTTATTGATAATCATTATATTGTACCAAATTTGGAAACTTTATCTGTTACGGTTCTGCAGATATCAGGAAAACCAGCCCACTCATTTGGCAGATGTTATGTATTGATAACCAAGTTAGTTCTTTCAAATGTGAAAACAATTACTTTTAATCATATTGTCTTTGTATAGGAAGTGCCACGCCCAATTACAAATTTACAAATATTTACAGCCATAAACCATCCTCGGAATATTTTTAATAACAACACAGCAAAACTTACAGTAATTGATCCAGTAGTTCTCCGATGAAGCTATTAGCAACGTAGGTCTTTAATTTTTATTTATATAGAAAGAAAATGTAAACTTTGACTGATTTGCCATAAAAATACATAAGTGCGTATTTTCTTAAAGCCTTAAGTTGCAGTTATTTTCAAAGTTCATGGGCATTTTTCACATCATCCCAAACAATTTTATTTGCAAAGCAGGAATAACAAGATGTCGTCTTAAAATTTAATAAAATTAAAGACATCTTTAATAAAATGCTTGACTATACAAACTTGGTTCTTCTCAAAAGACATCGTTATTTGAAGCATAACATCCGTATCAAACATTTAAATTATCACCACTATCATCATCTTGCGTATCGTCATCGTAAGCGTCTTTATTGTTATTGTACGTCTTGCTGGCATTTGTGTCATTTTGGTTTTGGCCATCAAACGTTGCCTTTATTTTCATCACCAACGGAATCTATTTATATGTAACAATTTCACCGTCTCAGTCACCGTAGTTCGTCTACTATTAATGTTAAAGTAAAATAATGTGTGTACGTAGGAATGTTTCCTGAAATTTCCTTTGCTTTGTTCTTTATGTTTGTGTTTGTGTTTGTTTATAATATTTTGATGAAACGCCTTAGGGGTCGTTTGCTGTTTTATACATCCCCCTCCTCTATTTTCCCATGTGGTTGTATTATTTTTGGCGGAATAAAGTTAATGTGTCCATGAAAATTAAACATTTGCCTAGGCGGACATTGAGACAGACGTTTTCTGCCTTTTTAAAACATCAAATAAAACTAAAACGTATACAAAGCTACACATACACTTACATACACTAATGTTCAAACTAGATATTCAATATTCTTTCCTTTTTGAAAATTACCCTAAGGCTTGGTCATCTTGGAAATGCAAAAATGGAAAACCTTATAAAGTATGTATCTCTGTAAGATGGCTTTAAAAAGTAGATTGCTTTAAACGTGGAAAATAAAAAAGGCCAGAATTCTTGAATATTTTAACATGGGAAATAAAATATACAAATAGTCTGATCTTGCTTCAATACATTTTATATGCTCTTGTTAATATAAGAACGGAAATTAATTGGGAATCTGCATGTACCCTGCGTATCACTTTAATATAAAAGTTAATTTTATAAATTCGGAAGGAACCTATTCGGAAGGTATCTTGTAAAGCAGCTTTTCAGGGACTAAAAATGTTTTTGCTTTGAAGACTTTGTTCGGTTAGTTAATAATATATGTAAGTAAAAGAGATGATGGAGTCAAAATAAATTAACAGTTTTTGTACTAAATCGTTGCTAAAGCTTTCCACACAGTAGTGATTTGTGCGAACTCGACGTCCTGTTACTTGTTAGTGGGGCTATGCGCGCACAAATCCCTAGTAAAGCCTGGTACTCTGTTCAAATTTGTGAAAAATGTTAAGCAACATTAATTATTTCACACGAAAATTTTGACATGTATCAATGTTACCTTTCATGCGAGTTTGTACAATTTGACGTTTTTAGTCCTGCAAAGTATGCGACATTGTTTTGCGTATGTAAACAAACCGCACATGTATATAACTAAAAATTAATTTTTTATTAAAAAATTTAATAAAAAAGAATATAAATATGGATAAAAAACTTTTACCGGTTGTGTTATTTTAATTTTTTATTTCTTATTTAATAATCAGTTGGTACTTTTTTGCTTTTGCTTAAAATTCCACGTGAAATAAGTGCAGCTTACATTATTTCGCAGTTGTAAAAAAATGTTGCCAGAAACATTTCCTAACTTTTTCACAAAATGAACAGAGTACAACTCTATCAACATTATTTCATAGATATTCCGAACAAGTTTTTTTCATATGCGTTTTGACAGCATTTCACGTGAAATGTTGAACACAGTACCAGGCTTAAATTAAAACTTTAAATTTCTTGTGAATTGTTCGACGTGTTAGTGGGTTTGTGCGCGAACATTTTAAAATTTGTTCATTACGGATACAAAATTTTTTTTATATTCTTCTTAAATTTTTTTCTGTTTTTACTTATTGTTTTTATTGTGAACACTTTTTTAATTTCTTCAATCACACCTGTTTCGATTCACAATGGACCGTATTGGTCTCCGAGTGGAAGTGTGCCCTTGGGCACATAACCCTTCTGAACCATTGTGTACACAAATAAATAATCAAAAGAGCAGTCAATTTAACGCTGTCCGTCCGTCCTTCCGACAGGCTGGCTGTCCATGTAAACCAGAGTTGTCAATTTAGCCATTTAGTGGCTAGATTTAGCAATTTTTCACCTTCCTTTAAAAGAATAAGTTTTATTTATAAAAGTGAAATAAACCTTTTTACCAATTAAAACGCATTTCATTCAAATTACAACTTTTACAAATGTTGAAAATCGCTTTAAGCGATGATGATGAAACATCTTTCAAAATAAAGGAACGGTATTTCAATTTTGAATTTATAAAATTGATCAACACAGAGTTTGCTATAAAGTTGCTACTGAAGTAGAGAGGGTACTTCGCCAAATAAACATCGTTTAAGTAATTTGATAAAAAGTTACATTGCTAAATTGCGTTAATTTGATTTTATAATTAAGAAAATATTTTTACCCACACCACAATATTGGAGAGGAAACTATGCATTTGCGATGAAGTTTGCAACATCTTTAAATAATGGTCCAGGACCTACATTTTAGTATACCGAACTAACCGACTGGCTGGCAGGATGTCTGGCTGTCTATGTAAAAATTTTGCACCAAAGTATAGGTCGCAATTTTGGCGATAATTTGATAAAACTTTGTACTAAGAATTTAATGTGGTGTAGGGTATCAAACAGTTGGTTTCGACCGAGAGTTGTCTTGTTTTTTTTTGTAGATTTGGAATCAAAAGGTTGGGTTAATGTTTTTGTTTTTATTTATTTAGTTTGTAGCCTATTTTTAGCCATTTTTTCCGAAAATTTAGCCATTTCTGGTCATTAATTTTTGGCAACAATTTGTGCGCAAAGTACAGATCGCAATTTTGGTGATAATTTCGAATCAACCGCATACAAACCATTATGTTGGCATTAAGATAAAATTTGGTTCCAAATTATTTTTTTGCAAAGTATTTTTTTTTCTGGGATACAAATTGTTAATTTACAAGATTTCAAATTTCAAATTTTCAAATTTTCAAATTTGTTGTTGAAGGGACAAGGTATACCTCTGCGCATATCACTGGTTGCTTAGGTCAGATCATCAGGAAACTTCAACCAAAGACTTAAGAAAAACTAAAGATATTTAACAAATAATAATAAAATAAAATGATTATAAAATAAAAAAATTAAATACAAATAAACAGTTAGTTTATCTATTCTTACATTCCCCATTACAATTGGTTGAAATTATTCCAACATTACTTGCAGTTGTAAGTAGACTCACAATATTATTACAGTAACGGACTGTAGTTAGTTTAAGAAGTATTCCGTTCAGTAATTTTTAAATAAATAAACATTTAAATTATTAATACGATTTCCGTGACGTGCTAAATTCCCAGTTTTTTATATTTGATAAATACACTGAAATTTATTGTTGAGGGAAAGCTAGCTTCTATGCGCATTTCACTGGTTGCTTAGGCCAGCTCATCAGGAAACCTTTTCCAAAGATTTTAGAAAAGCCACAAATATTATACAAATAAAGCCCTAAAGCGAATAAGAATTATAAACACTCAAAGTCTTACTTGTAACAATATCAAAGCTTAAACAAAACACCAACAATAAACAGTGAGTTTTTCTTTCTTACATTCCCGTACAATTGGTTGGGATCTTTCCGACTCGAATTGTAGTTGTAAGTGGGTAAAAAGAAAAATCAAACTTAAAAAATAAACTGCTTCATTCTACTGTCTTCGTAAGAAAACAACAAAATAAAAACCAATTTGCCATTTCAGTTGTTTGCACGAGCACATGCAAGTATGTATATTATCAAAGTTATTTTGTTATTCAACCGCGAATTCCTTAAAGGCAAATGAATTAACTATCAAAAAATTAGCTGAATATTCCATTTAAAACAAAGGAATATTAAAAACTTGCTTTATTGTTTTCGCAAAAAAAATCATGTTGCCAAGTTTAGTTTTTTTAGCCATGCATTTTTTAATTCACTGATTTTGGTTGTCGTGCTTAATTCCCAATTTGCAATATTAATAATCTCATTTTATTGAAATCGGTCCATTTTGAACTCCTATACAAATTATATTCCAAAAATAGCTTCCATATAAATGTTGGTATTGCCATTAAAATCAGCGACAATAACTTTAACGACAGCTACTCTGTTGATACAAAATATTATGCCGGAAGATCCAAAATTAACTACATGTCCAGTATAAACCACATTCCAAAAATCACTTGAAGACCAAACAATCTCATATAGATGAAGGCTTTTAAATACGACAAACTATAAAGACACTTGCATGCGCTCCACTTTTTTTTGCAAAGTTTCACCTCGTTTTGAAGCAAGTCTGCAAAATGTTTGCCTCTCTCTACGCCTTGTCGCCATTTTGATGCGTCATTAAATTTTTGGAATTTTTTAGCTTTGGTTGTTTAAGTAACTGTATACAACTGGCTTTTTTAATTTTTTTGTCTATTTAGGCGGCATTCATTGTCTGAGTAAAAAATAGATAAATAAAAGTCTACAAAAACTACACAATAAAACCAAGGAAACAAAAACAACCTAAACTGTATTTTATTTCTATAAGGAAAAACTGTCCCACAACCTTCCTGTAAACCAAGTGAAGACAAGTTTGCCTCCGGTGGCAAAAAGTTGTTGCCGTCCAGAAGAAAAAAGTGTGTCGCCAACAACAGTGTTTTCCATCCAAGTATATCAGTCCTACAAGAGTCCCACTATACTCTAGTGAGCAACGCTCAGATAGGTTTGTCCACAACTAAGAGTTAGTTCCGTCCGATACCTTGCTTGCCACCAGCTCCAACTTACAAAGCAAATTATCTAGATAATCATAGATAAATAAAACAAAAAGACCGTTTTCTTAAAAAAATCCTGTAAAAATGATAGTAGTTAAAATATGACCTTTAAAAGTATACACTTTTGTAATTCCCTAATAACTGGCAAACTATTTGAATATTTTGTCTACAGTTGCTTAAATTAAATTCCTTATTAAAGTAAATCGTAGTGTATGGGTTTCTATTACTGCTCTGCATAAACTTTTGGTTTTGCCGATTGGACGAATAAAAAAATTTAGCAACATGATTTTAATAAAATGTGTAAATAAATAAAAATTTCTCATAAGGGTAGATTTTATTTTGTAGTTGGATAATAAGTAAGAATTTGCTCATATTAAATATTTATCTGATACCAAGAAACAATTCCCAAAAAGAGGAAAATCTTAAAAAGGAAAATAAAAAAAATATCAAAATAGTTTTTATACAAATCTGGAATTTATTTTTTAGGAGCTTTTTTTATTATTTTATTATGAAATAAGTCTCAAACACTTTTTAAATCCCCCCTATTATAAAAGTTGACATCGCCACAAGACGATGGCAATGGAATAATATTTATATTATCTTTGTAGTTATTGACAACAATCGATACGATTAACAGTTACGCAGTTTTTTCGCCAGTCATTTAAGTCGACGGCGTGAGAAATCAACAGAAAATTTTGCGACGACTCAAATGAAAGTTAAATACGTTTCAAATGGAAAATGTTTTTGTAAAACTGCAATTTTAATTATTAATTGTTAGAATTTCATATTCAAGTTAGTTCACAAAACACATGTGTCTTAAATATATTAAATATCCGCCCGCTGTACCCCACACTTAAATAACAAAAGCCGTCAGATGAATACTTCTCTTTCAATCTTAGTATTTTTTTTTAATTTAAGTTTGCTAATAACAAACATTTTAATTAATTTTATTTTAGTTAAATATAAACAACAAACTCTAATAGCCTTTTCACACTTGTCAACATTAACGTCAATTTGTGAAGATGTTGGAATTTTCCTATAAGAAATACATGGGCTAAAAATCAAAATTTTTCAACATCTTTACAAAATGTTCCTGTCTCATTGTATTTCATTCTACATCTTAACTTACGATCCAATTAGACATGACACGTCAATGTCATAGCCGTAACGAACACCAAAATTCAATTATTTTGTATGGTAACGGTTGTGTCGTTATGGAAAGACACCTACAAAACAGTGCTGCCCATAAGGTTGCTTTAAACAGCTGTTTTGTACGGATTTGGTTATGTCCCACCTTAAAGCCCACTTAACTTAACTTATCTATTGTGCATGGCTTCTTAAAAAGTATCAATAGGAAATTATTAAACAATTTAAAAAAAATTATGTAAGAAACTTTAAACTTTTTTCATAAAACTCAAGATCTCATATGAATACTAACAACAAACATTTATGTGTTGTCTTTATGTGTGCTAACTTTTTATTTCATCTTATTTTATTTTGAAAATATAAATGTGTTTGAGTACTTGTTAAAGAGGAAGCTGCACGAAAAGCCATAATTTATGCAAATATTTTTGAACAAATCGATCTTTATGGTTGTAAAAAGTTGTGGCAACAACTTAAGAAAAATAATAAAAATAAAATGCGGCCAGCAAGTTAAAGAACTCTTAAAGAAAATTTCTCACTTAAGTAAAAGTTTTCTTAACATTTTTTTATTGTACCCTTTACAACAGCTAGAAACGGAATACATAAGCTTGTCGTTCTGTTTGTAACTTCTGCAATATTTATCTTAGAACTCCCCGTCGCCCAAAATGCAAAAGGCCGTAGGCAACAAGAAGTTCAAAATCAATTTTTTATTTTTCGTATAAATGGAACCTGTGCTATCATTGAAATTTTTTTAGAAAAATAACTTTTATGGTTACCATGTAGACACCATATCTATGAAATTATTTTGAAAAGTGTTTTTGAAGAGAAATTTGTAAAAAAAAGGAAGTCCGAGTGTGGTAATTTTCGAAATTTTAAGACTGCATGGCCAAAATTTAATTTACAAAATTTTCGTTCTGGGTTAGACGACAAACAGCATTCCGTCTTTTAAAAAATTCCAGCAGTTTTGTTGTCAGTTAAGTTCTGAAGAATGGGACGCCATTGCTTCTTTGTTAAAGACAAAGAAATTATGGGGCAATTAAGGGTAGTCGTCGACACTGCGGAAAGGGGAGTCAAGCTTATGGAAGAATTTTATTCACTACTGCCAAGAAATGAAGAGCAAAAACAACATGTATTACAAGTTGTCCAAGATTATAGACGCAAATATCACGGATTTATTTAAAATAACAAACTAATATGAAAACTCTCTCAAAAATTAAACAAAATTATAAAATTTTTAGTAAAATAAAAATAAACAATTTCAGCCGTATTCATAAAAAATAAAATAAGTTTGAAATCTGTTTTAAGGCAAAATTTTCATACAAATTTTTCTTAAAATGTATTTCAAATCCATTTTAATTATTTATGAATACGGCAGTTTGAATTTAAATTTATGTAAAATCTGATAATTACGAATAAATTTAAAAAAAATCAATATTGATATTTTTGTTAGTTATGTCGTTTTTCTTTTTGGGTGACGATATGTTTATGGAGTAGGGTGGGTCAATGTGTTCTGGTGAGAAAAAACGTGACAGGCATATTATGTTTGAGTTTCTATACGAATTAAGAAGCTTTAAAAAGAGAATGATTTTGTTAGGGTCCGATCATCCCTTTTAAACAGAACGCTAGTTTCATTAGCATGCCAAGTGAATTAAGTGGATTAAATTTGACAAGTTATCCTGATGTTTTAAAATCCAAGATCCCTTTCGAATAGCTAAAGCTGTATCGGAAGGATGGTATCCAGAAGATATAGCCAGAATGAAACCGGGCAAATTGTTCATTCTCGCTGGTTAACGAAAGCCAGCAGAATCTTGCGCCAAAATGTTGAAACTAGTTTACCTTTAACAAATTTAAAAATATTGGCAAACTTTATTATGAAAATTTATGTACCGATGTAAATAAAAAAAAAAAATTTAAATAAAAATAAAAAGAAAATTTTGAAGTCAACGCAATTTTACCACAAAATCTACAAGAAATTGTAAACAAAACGATACAAAACAATGCATTTTTCGCCCATCCCGATAATATATTGTTAACAATGCTTTTCGACGGAATAAAACCTGTTCGTGAAAGAGTCATTAACAAAATGTTGTATTGTCGTGAACAACTGTATGACTTAACTATACTCAGGGTTAATAAAAAGCATTCTATTAATTTCAATTGAACAGGTTATATGGATTTAGTCGACTTAGATAATGACAGCTTATTATCTGAGCCTTCATTTACTGCATGCATGTTGGAGTATATTAAATCTGATGTTGCCAGATCCCCGAGCTCCGTCGCACATCCTGGGAACCGAGCGATGTATGCAGTTTCTAACGCATGTCTCACGACGAGTTATTACAAAAAAAATCGTGACGGTTTTATGGCAGTGACTTTACAAAGTCGAACCCAAACACACCGAATGGATTGTAAACAAGACTTAAGTTCTGTTGTTTGAATTACAAAATAAAACATTAGTTAAAAATGAATTGTGTTCTTTCTGATTGTTCCGCAACAGTCCAAACTTAAGTTTTTCGGTAAATTTTCTAAATAAAAGTGTGTGAAATAAGACTTGGAAAGATGAAGCAGAATTAGGCCCAGCATTATTGAAAAATGTGGTATTTTTTGCAGGGCTGTGGAGGCGGAGTCGGAGTTTAAGAGTCGAAGTTGATGTTTTTGTGCCGGAGTCGGAGTCGTAGTACCCACGAAAAATCGCGACTCCGACTCCAAAGTTTTTCGTTATAAAAAATTTAAAAAAAATTTCCAAAATAAAAATTATCTCCTTAAAACACATTTAAAATTTAAATACATAAATGGTTAATGAATACTGCTCTTGTGTGCTGTTTCCAAATGACAGGCGATGGACTGAGTGCTTTTCATATACAGGGGTGTGCTGGAAATCGCAAACGTAAAACGCAAGAATTTTAAAAGTCGTTTTTAAATAAGATTTTTGTAATAAAAGAATTTTATGACAAATATTTCACCAATATTTTCCTATTAAACAGGATTTTAAACCAAAAATTATATTCTTGCGTTTTGCGTTTGCGATTTTCAGCACACCCCTGAAAAATTTTGCTACATAATCAATCGCCTGTCATTTGGAAACAGCACATTAATGTTTGCGTACGGTAATTGCTTCTCAAAAACTCTAATTTTTAGAAGGCCGTACGGTAATGAAAAATTAAAAGTTAACATCACTGAGTCTCATATACATTTAGCATCAAGATTATAGTAGGAGTCGGAGTCGGAGTCGGAGTCGGAGTCGGAGTCGCACTTAAAAAATTTCAGCATTTGGAGTCGGAGTCGGAGTTAGTACTTTTTTCGGACGACTCCACAGCCATGATTTTTTGCATAAAACAGTTTTTGCTCTCTTAACCAATTATTTCAAACCTAACTGAGATCTGCATCTTAAGTACTTTTTGAGCTAGCAGCATTAATGTCGAAACACTGTTGTCAAATTTAAACGATTGTCCCAAATGTCCAAGATGAGGGAACGAGTGTTTGACGAGAAAAGGATGACTTTGGCAGAAGTAAGCAAGATGTTCAAAATTTATAGAAAAAATATTGTATGTCTCTCGGCGGGAGCTAGGTTTTGATTTAAGACCCATAGTTTCTTAGAGGGAGTTCACACGGTGTCTTTTCAAACATGTCTAACAAACATGTTTGTTTTGTTTGTAGGCCATTGGGGTAGAGAAGAAAGAGGGGTTAGCAAACAGACACGATATGAATTTTCATGTTTTTAATTTATATATTTACGTGTATTAGACTAATATACAAAAAAACAGACATGTTTGGAAAGACATCGTGAAAAGACAAAAGGTTTTTGGTAGCATATTTAAAACAGAATGTTAAAAACAGACATGTCTGGAAAGACACCGCGTAAACTCCCTCTTAGTCAAGTTTTTCTAGAATTTGTTGTAGATTACGGTTTTTCTTTACGCCTATTTACAAAAAAAATTGACCCACCCTATTTTGCAGGTTATGTCAAAAAACCATTAGCCAGAAATATTTGTTATAAATAAACAAGTTAATATTCATTAAAGTATAATTAAATTTTTAAAGTTTTAGCCAAAAATTAGGGATATATTTTGTATGTTTTACTAATAACCACCGTGTTTAAATTCAGCCAGATCGATCCATAAAGGGCTGAGACATAAGCAACAAGTTACGATTGCTTAAACTTTTTTCTCATATAACCTAACTTTTATAAGTTCCTTTAAAATTTATGGACTTTTACATTAAATATGCTCGGTAGACTATTGATTATAAAAATCAACGACAAAAAAAATAACTTTCATAAATATGAATACGAAAATCGCATATTTGAGTAAACTATTTTTAAATTTTCTGCGATGACGAATTTTGCGGAATTGGTAAAATAAATTGTAGGTGTATTAATTGAATTTTTAGTTAACAACCAAGTTTATTGAGTCAATAAAAAAAGTTGTCTCCAAAAATAATTTTTTTCAACGAAATGTTTACGCGATTTGTTAAAATAAGTTGTTCAAACAAAATATTAATCGAATCTTTTTTGTATTTATTTATTAATTATGATGTGTTAAACTCCCAATTTTTATTCTTTGATAAATACGCTCATCTTTATTGTGGGGGATAAGCTAGTTCCTATGCGCATTTCGCTGGTTGCATAGGCCAGATTATTAGCAAACCTTTTTCCAATGAGTTTGAAAAAAGCAAAGATATTACACAAATAACACAGTAAAGCGAATGAGAATTACAAACACTCATACCTTACTTGCGACGATATTAAAGCTATTAAAAAACGGACAAGAGTTGTTAAAATACTGCCATTACTTTGATTTAAATATTTTTTTTATTGAATATGAAGAAATATTTAATTATAAAATATGTTGTATTGAGAGATATTTTGCAAAGTGTAATTTTGATAAATTATTTCATTGTATCAAATTAAAAGTTTGTCGACCTAAAATTTAAGTTTTCACAAACAGTGTTGTTAAACATTTTTTGAGATATTTATTAAGGATATGAGAAAAAGCCCAGGAAGTTGTTATTAAAATCTATTTTTTTGCATTAAATATGACTTGGAAAACACTTTTTGCCTTAAATGTTACAATTCGATTTAAGAAGAGCTGCAACATTGAAGGGTATATAATAATCGGCAATGCCGAATATAAAATATTTTCTTATATTTATTTTTTCATTTGAAGCCTGTGTGTTAACATTTCATTGTTTTTCAAACAAATTTCTTGTTCTCGTTTCATGTTCAATAAATGTATGTATAAATTATGTATGTGTGTGTATGCGATTGAAGCAGGGGTGGAAAATTAAGATTCAGAAATGGTGCGGGATGCCCACAAGAGTATCTTTCTGGAACAAAACTAACAAGACGCACACAGGGGCCAAAGGAAATGTTTTCACGGATGAATTAAAAAAAATTAAGTACCGTAAAAACTAAAAGTACTCGATTAAAGTGCACAAAATTCTTCATTACTAGGAAAAAAAAAATAATGGTTAAATATATGACGGTGCTTTTGTAGCGATGCGTTGAAATTAAACATTGTAAGAAAAAAGTGGAAAATAGGCAAAAAAAAAACTAAAAACTTTTCGTAGTTAAATACGATTTACCGAAAGTAATTTTAAAAAGTAATAAATAAAACGATGCAACCATTAAGCTCAAGTATTTATACAAATGTTTTGCTTAAATTTGCAGAAAAATTAAAAGTGGAAGTGCTTTTCTTTTGCAAGTTTATATGAGAAATGCAAAAAAGCATTTTTCTCAGTTTAAGTCGACATAAAGTTATTGATTGGGCTATATTGAGCAGCGGTTTTAACTTTATTTAGAGGTTGGATAAATCAGCGTTATTTTAGAAAATATTATGCTGCGCATCGGAGCGCCTTGGGAGTTATGTACGAGTTAGTAGCAACATGAGTTTACCAACAAAAAGCGTGTGTGTGCGTTCTATGTGTTACTCACATTAAATTTAGTGTGCCTCACTACTGTAGTTCTTCAGATATAAGGAAATTACTAATTTTTTTGTGTGTGGGTATTCGTATCCCCCCTCTTACTCCACCAAGATTTTATAGGAACAGTAAGTTTGTTCTAAGAGTTATCCACATCAAATTAAGTGTGCCTCACTATTGGAGATGAGGAGATATGAATTGATCCGCGTAAAAAGGGCTTTTGGCCCTAGTTTTCGACGTACCCGACGCTTTTTATACTCAAAACGCACAAAAACAAAAGCTATAAAATAAAATTCACAAATTTTCCATGTCCTTTTTAGCACATTTCAACAGATTTACGTAATTTTTAGTAACAACCAAGTATATAAATCGAGCGCAACATTTACATATCTGCAACATTTACGTGTGAGTAACGAGGACTTAACTCCAAAACAATTACACTCCTTAACGTAAGAAGTTGCTTAAAAACAAAATCAAGCGGGCATCTCTAGCATTTGACAATGACAAAAATCAAGTATTTCGGTTTATTAGAAATACAAATGACAAATCTTGATAAAAAGTTTGATAGTTCAAAAAGTACTTCTTTAGTTATAAAGGTACTTTGGTAATTTATATCTCTAATATTATGGAAAATGTACTACTACAACATTTTCCATCCCTGGTTTGAAGGAAAACTTAAGAAAATTTAATATTAACTTTATTAGTTCGCTGAAGTGCAAGTTGTTTTTAATGATGCCAATTGGCAGAAATATTTTTTTGTAGTTTTTGTTCTCTGTTTTGTTATTATACTAGAAAAACGTCAAAAGGAAAACCCTTAAACTTTTAACTGCAGAAAATGAGAAAAGTGGAAAACATTTGTTTTATTTTTAGTAACTTTTTTGTATCTTTACATAACATAAAATGCAAACAAACATATTAAAAATTATACATAAAGGTTCTTAAAAAGTAAAGATACATTACGCACATGCGAAACTAATTAATGTTTGATGTAACCATCTGTCATGAAGGGGCAAGCAATGAAATTTTGTACTTAGATGTTCTAATGTTTTTTATATACATAGAAATTTGTGGTCACATCGTAAAGTAGCTTAAGTCAATATAAGACAAAATTAAGTTATCACGGAAAGAAAAGGCGGAAAATCGTTTACATTTTCAAAATGTTTTTTTAACATTTACTTTCAGCTTCTAAAAAATGTTATAATAATACGTTAATATGCAGACGTAAAGCAAAACACACCTGTAATAAAACTTCAACAAAACAGAGAGCACCTCGAATCTAAATAATTCAACAAAAGCTACTTTTGTCATATTGGCACAGATATGGTTTCGATTAAATATATCTGTGACAAACGGGAAACAGGATTTAAGTCGACTCAAGCAAAACTTAGGCTTATGGCTTCTTTGTACGATTTTTAGAAAGTTATAGTTGAATTAAAAAAAAAGGTCAGGGTTGTATTCGTTCCCAAAGCTGGCAACTGGCCGCTGGAGACGCCGTAATCCTACAGACCTATCAGCCTTACTTCATTTCTGCTCAAGACTGTTAAGCGGCTACTGGACCTGCACATCAGGGAAAAACTGCAGGATTCCACACCATTGCAACGAACGCAGTTTGCTTACCAAAAGGGTAAGCCCCTCAGTCGACTTACATTGCACCATTTGGTTGCGCAAATAGAAAAGGCACAACGTGTGTGCATTTCTTGTCGTAGAGGGTGCCTTAGACAGCACGAGCTACGGTTATATAGATAGATAGATGAGCTCACGGTCAACTGGATCGGGGCTATGTTGAGAGGAAGGAAAATCACCGCCTCCTGGAATGACTCTAGTGTCAGCATCAGTGCTGTTAAGAGTTGTCCACAAGGGGGGGGGGGGGTGCTATTCCCCTTATTATGGTGCCTGTTAATTGATGATCTGCTGGTCAAGCTCGAGGGATATGGCCTACGTGCCATTGGCTATGCGGATGACCTGGCAATAGTTGTGACTGGGAAGTTTGGGAGCACTATCACTGAGGTGATGCAGGGTGCTCTCAACAGGGTTCTTGGGTGGTGACATGAAAGGGGGTTGAATATCAATATATCAATTCGTTCTGTTAGCTAACTGCATCTCTGTGTGCCTTAAAAGTAGCGCATGAATGTGCGCTTACTTTTTAAAATTTACTTGTAACTAGTGCTTTGCAAAACAATAAACATTTTTATTGGGCGGTTACAGGTGCCATT
Source organism: Pollenia labialis (assembly GCA_949318255.1). Lineage (NCBI taxonomy): Eukaryota > Metazoa > Arthropoda > Insecta > Diptera > Polleniidae > Pollenia > Pollenia labialis. The sequence continues at coordinate 114,166,529 of OX439139.1, read as the reverse complement.
AGAACTACCTTTACTAAAGCACTGTTAATGATTTTGAACTGGTTCCACCAGTCATTTCGCTGAAAAAGTTAGCTGCAAACGCAGCGGTAAGACTAAGGGCCACGATAGCATGGAGCGATTATGATATACAATGAAATGTGCAAAAGTTGAGTGACGAGGAGGAGGAAGGGTCAATGGAAATCTTTTCTGTCATTGGCCGGCATTCGAAGTCCAAAGACTCAAACTGTTTAGAACGAAAAACCCTTAGGGTCAAAACTTGTCCCTCTGACATTGATTTGAACAGAATACATTCCTTCATTGAATCAACCGGATGGCTGTGTGAGAATGTTAACATCCAGATAACATGGGACCTTCGGAAGACGGGGGAACATGGTAATATAACGGGAAATTATTACTGGTCCCACGTGAGCTGTTCTTGCGAATCTGACAGCAATTTTCCATTACAGAAGAGTTTACATTAAAAATATTCAATTACAATAAATACGATTACTTCGGTAAGTTCAGACTTACAGAGTTCAGAAATCTAAGAGATGGAGATCTCTCTTGCCAAAATGTAGAAACTGATTTTGGAAAACAATACAATTGTGGATAGTTTCAATGCAAAACAAATACTATTTTATTAACTGCATTTTGCCGACTTCGATTAATTGAAAAACTCTCATCTGAAAATAACATTAACAAAACCTGTTGTCATTTCCAATATTATCGCATTTGCGTTTTATTTTTCACCGTAGAATTAAATATTTTAACTGTTTCTATTAAAAGTTGGTTACGTTTTACCTACCTTAAACTTTGTATATGGAAATGTGCTCGTCTGTATATAAATATCATTATATTATTCCTACAACGTACAAGTTTGTCGTTTTTTTAAGCATCGCGCGGCAAAACTTCTGTTGTTCTATTACTATTGTTTTGAATATCAATGTGTGAGTGTTTTATTTTTTAAGTTTTTTATTTTAACACACAATGTTATTTAGGGTGTCCGTGGGAACAAACTAGAACATACAAATGTACTTATAAATTCATATTTTAAAAATTTTCTTTAAAACAGCGAAAGAAGTTATTAAAATCATTGTTATGCTATGATCACACTTGGGTTCTTAAACGCGTTTAAGCATCTCGAAAGTGGTTTAGCTCTAATCACATCAAAATCGAGATAATTACCCATACATTGAAGTTATTTGTTTATCACCTCAAATTTACATGATTACAACTAAATTACTTCATTAATCACACAGAATTCTCTGTACATACCTCAAACTGAGAATAATGTAGAGTCGGCCACCATGATAGTAACCCTCACGTGTACAATCGACCACGATTTCTTCCTAACATTTTTATTTTGTCCTTAAGAAATTCATGAGTTTTCCCAATTTCATCATTAATATGTTTAAAATAATCTTTCTTCAATACTCTAAAGAAAAATTTAAAATAGCTTTTCCCACCAACAATTAATTTCAGTTTATCAATAGTAAGAATTGGGAATTTAGCACGTTTAAACAAAATCTTATTAATGAAATCCAAAAGTATACTTTAACTTGTTTATGAAATACCTAAAGTCGGCTCTTAAGTAAAGTCGACTTTAGTATAGTATACTTTATTTTTGACTATGATTATGGGCCACTGTTTTTTGTTGGTGTTTTGTTTAAGTTTTGATGTTATTACGGGTAAGAATTTTGATTGTTTATAATTCCTATTCGCCTAACAGTGTTATTTGAATAATATCTTTAGCTTTTCTTAAATCCTTGGATGGAGTTTCTGATGATCTGATGCGCATCGAAATAGCTTACCCCAGCAACAATAAATGTCTGTTTATCAATAAAAAGGATTGGGAATTAAGGAGATTAAAACTAGATCGTATTTAAAATAAATTAGTTTGTTCTGTGTTTTTTTTTTTTGTAATCAACTGTCATCTTAATCATCTCAAATGTAATAATAACGGCTTTGATTAACCTTATCAAAATTTTGCTTAACCCTTTCGGTTATTCTATGCCATATGACATGGTGCTTTTTGCAAGCCATTGTTAATTTTTTTGATAATTTTGTATTTTTATTTAATGCTTTTTATAGAAATTGAAAAATAAAATATTTTGATTGGTACACCCAATGCATTCTGATGGGCCAGAAAGCAAACATGCCTTTCGAGATTTGTAATTTACGAAAAAAGGTCACTTTGTAATTTTGTAAATATTGTTATGAAAATAATGTTGTTTTATAACTTTCCATAAGGTGTTTATCAGATTATCATTGCCTTAATATGTGGAGAAAAAGTCAGACCCCAAAGGTGTCCGATTTTTTTAAAATCATGCTATGCCATTTAGCATAGATTTTATTCAATGGAAACAAATAATAACATAGAAATATACATATGAACATACAAATAATAAAAATTATCGTGTTTTTTATTTCATTTGTCTTTCTGATTCTAGAAGAATAGCTTTATTTTATAAAGAAAATTTTATATAAAATAAATCTCTTATACAACTTTCTGATTATAAAATTTTAGAAATTGCATTAAAAATTTTAATTAAAATTATTTTCTTTTTTCCTTTAAATACATTCTATGCCATATGGCATGATGCTCAAAAACCACTTTTGATACAAAATTTAAAAAAAATGATCATTGATTGTTAATAGCATAAGGTTTAAGAGTTATAAAATCGAAAAAGAAAAATTTTTTTAATCAAAAACAAAAAAGAAGTACCGAAAGGGTTAAACGCGTTTAAAAACCCAAGTGTGAACATAGCATAATTTTATGCATTGTTTAGTCGCCTTAACTCTACTGTGGCATCCTTGGTAAAGCTGTACCAATTTGGATTTTGAAAACAAATTTTTGATACTAATAATGCAGAGCTAAAATCTTATGATTTCGGCAACTTCATATCTAGGATTAAAATGATGGCATTTGTTTTGAATGTACGTATCCCATACATCGATCGAAGGTGCCAAACGTGCAATTATCCTTCATTGTCATCCTTGGTACAATTTGTATGAACAACAAGTGTTGCTTTAACGTATACGTCATTAGATGCAACTGCCGTAAAAGGTTGATTGATTTTTCTAATTAACATATTATTCAAAAAAAGTTATTAAAAAACCTTTTAAATACACAAAAAAAACCTTTTAAAAAATTTTTAAAATCAATAAACAAATTTTTTTGGAGCTTTGCTTAAAATGCAAGATTTTCAAGATTTCGACAAAAGATCCTTAAATTTTAAACCGATGCAGATAATTAATGGTTTAAAATATTTTATCCAAAAATGTTGCAAGTTACTTGCTTGGCACATGGGTTATACCGCGTTGCAGGGGAAATTAGATAATATTGCAATTTTTAATTAAATGTATCCCTGGATTTTACTTCCACCGTAGCCAAAAGCAACCAGATGGGGGCCTGGATAGATGCGCCAGAATTCTATTCAAAAAGCTTTGCGCAATTTAAAAATGTAAGAAGGGCTTGTTGATTATGCAATAAAAATAGCAAAAGAAATATTAACTTTTAATAACAGTTAGTCAATTAGCATTTGTATTTTCCAATTTATATTGGTAAAACAAATACAAATGAGAAGGGATTTAAATCACTTAATACTCAAGTCAAATTAATTGATATTGCAGAAACTTAAATTAACAATGTGGAAGGACGAATAGCTCGCCAAATTAAAAAAAAACCCCAAACCATTTGGGAAAAAATTATGGATTCAAAAAAAAAAAACAAATTTCATATATTTTTGATCTGGAACCAAAGTGAGATCTTAAAAAAAATGTTTCCAAAATTCATTGGCATTCTTCGAATACAAGTCAAAGTTTTACTTTTATTAAAACAGTTCTTATTTATTCAAACAAACAAAAATATAAATTAGTTATTTAAGTTTGTTAAAGCTATTTGAAAAATAATAGACGGAATTTTTTATATATTTGTTTATCGTAAAATTTAAAAGAGATTTTTTATGGAAATTTTTCAAGTTTTTAGTGCATATTTTTTATTTTTTTAGTGCATATTTTTGATTTTTTAGTGCATATTTTAATCGCATATTTTCGATTTTATAGTGCATGAAAATCTCATGCCTACTAATGACAGATGGGCCACAAACACTAGATGCAGGGTTGCCAAGGAAATGGTGGCCCCTCACATATAAAAGGCAAATCATGTCTCTACTAACGATGACTAAAAGGGACGTATCACTTTTGGAGAATACCTTTTATGTCACTGCCCTGCGCTGGTGAGAAGGCGACTTAATGTGTCGTGAAGGCTGCAATAAATACAAA